>JALMGF010000064.1:4405000-5814024 GCA_023333645.1 Sceloporus occidentalis | reverse complement strand
CATTTAGAAATTATGAGCAATGTCTATGAAGAGAAGAAAGGGCAACACAAAAGTGCCTTTTTGTCTAATGTTTCTTTTCCAACCTGAGCTTGCTTAGCTCCATGGGTGATTCCAGAGGCCCTTTGTTACCCGAAATGCTGGAGTCTGGGGAGGACACTCCCAAGTGCTATGTTTTCAGGGGAATTTCATACTTAGCTCAAAGGAGAGATTGGGGCAACAGTGGCCTCGGGACTCATCCCTTTCTTGATCTCTCCCCCCCCCCCCCGGTGTTAGGGGGATCCCATCTATTCTCGAGCCCTATTTAAATGAATGGGGCTCCACACAGGTGCCATTAACCCTTATGGGGCACATCGCCCCTTTTTCCAGTGTGGCTTTTAGTGTATGCTGAAATCCGCGTAAGGCGTGCCCGCGTATGACACAGGTGCACTGTACACGCATGCACATACATATAGGTGTTCACACAAACACACAAGAACTAGGTAACAAAGGTGGGAGTGGTGAATAGATGTTAGGCTTTGCTAATGGTAATACATAACCTAGACGGAACTTGATTCCAATTGCTGAGGGTCCACAATGGGGAGAGAAGTCAGTAACTCCCATGGCAAGTGGAGCTGGCGAGTGTAGTGAGGCGTTTAGCAATGTAAACCAACAGAGTGTCTGTCTGCAACTGGACTGCAATATTTATACTGAAATGGTTGCTAGTGGGCAGAACCCGAGTTTTCTATAAGGTTTAAATTGTTTTACAAAGTTTCCTGGGTGGGGAAAATATGGTCCAAAATCAAATTGAATGCAATGGGTGCTTGGTGCCAATACCTCAGACATAAGGGATTACCACACCGATCCTCAGGTCCTTGTTGCTCTGAATTCCAGTCCCGTTCACAAGCCAATGTACAGCGCAATGTGAGCATGATGCTCCCAGATGCAGCTCAACAATAACACAGCACAGTATGGAAACAACTTTCCAGATACAGGTATTGGCAATGCACTGGCCACATTTCACAATTAAAAATAAGTCACAGACACAGTTGATTTCATCCAAGTCTTTGGAGGTTCTCTATTTTGAGTTGCAATATAATCAAAATATTTGCAAACTCTCCTCTCTGACTTCCATCATGTTCACCATCTCTTCTATACACAACTCCAATCCAATCCTATCCACAGCAATCCACATGTGTCCTGTATTGTGTATTGGTTGTGATCCATCTCCTGGTGCCACACAGCATGAAGCGTCCTCTGCAGTTGGCTTGCATCACGCCATGTGCTCAGACTCAGGACTCTCTGGCCGTCTCACAGGATATGATGCCACTTTTCAATCAAAATATTTTACACATGTTTAAAGGAATCTTTTTTCAACAGTCTGTATGACTATCTGCTTCAACTGATTACCTCAAGGTAGTTCCCCCACAATCTCTTCTTTGCCAGCTCCTGTGGATAAGGATATAATCGTTTCATGGATTTGGGGCATCTGCAACAGGGTCCTGCTCAGGTCACCCACCCCAACTTTATTAATTTAATATCAAATAGGGAGGTGTGAACGTAGGGCTAAATCTTGGGCTAACACTTTCCTCTCTTAACTCTGATATTCAGTATTATTTTCCTTCTTTACAGAAGAACTTGTCAGTCATGAGAGAGTCCACACATCAGAGAAGCCATACAACTGCCAGCATTGTGGGAAACATTTTGCATACAAGTCGATCCTTCTCATGCATCGGAGAGTCCACACAGGAGAGAAGCCATACAAATGCCAGCATTGTGGGAAATGTTTTTGTTTGAAGTCAGTCCTAGTGGCACATCAGAGAGTCCACACAGGAGAGAAGCCATACAAATGCCAGCATTGTGGGAAATGTTTTTCTTGGCACTCAAACCTACTGACACACAAAAGAATCCACACAGGAGAGAAGCCATACAAATGCCAGCATTGTGGAACATGTTTTTCTTCAAAGAGAGACTTAGCAAGACACCAGAGAGTCCACACCGGAGAGAAGCCATACAAATGCCAGCATTGTGGGAAATGTTTTTGTTTGAAGGGAGACTTAGTGAGACACCAGCGAATCCACACAGGAGAGAAGCCATACAAATGCCAGCATTGTGGGAAATGTTGTTATTTGAAGGGAAACTTAGTGAGACACCAGCAAATCCACACAGGAGAGAAGCCATACAAATGCCAGCATTGTGGGAAATGTTTTTCTCAGCAGTCTTACCTAGTGACACACAAAAGAATCCACACAGGAGAGAAGCCATACAAATGCCAGCATTGTGGAACATGTTTTTCTCGGAAGTCAAAGCTACTGACACACCAGAGAATCCACACAGGAGAGAAGCCATACAAATGCCAGCATTGTGGGAAATGTTTTTATTTGAAGGGAGACTTAGTGAGACATCAGAGAATCCACACCGGAGAGAAGCCATACAAATGCCAGCATTGTGGGAAATGTTTTTCTCAGCAGTCCTACCTAGTGACACACAAAAGAATCCACACAGGAGAGAAGCCATACAAATGCCAGCATTGTGGGAAATGTTTTTATTGTAAGTCAAACCTATTGTCACACCAGCGAATCCACACAGGAGAGAAGCCATACAAATGCCAGCATTGTGAGAAATGTTTTTCTTTGAAGGTAAACTTAGTGAGACACCAGCGAATCCACACAGGAGAGAAGCAACACAAATGCCAGCAGTGTGGAAAATGCTTTTCTCGGAGGTCAGGCCTATCCAGTCACCATGGAGGCAGCACAGGAGAGAAGCCACACAAACCCAAGAAGTGAATGAACATTATTTTTGTAAAGGTGGAATACAAAAATATTTTTTCAATCCAGCGGTGCTAAAAAGCCCATGGCGGGATACAAACCGCTGCTTTGCGGCGCTTCCCCGCCACTGCCGTTTGCTCCGCGCGGGAGCTGCAGCAGCCAAACCGCGCGGGAGCTGCAGCAGCCAAACCGCGCGGCTCCTGCGCGGAGCAAAAAAGAAGCTCCTTTTCGGAGCTTCTTTTTGCGGTGCCTCTATGACGTCGCGAGGCGCTGCTGGCGAATACGCGACGTCATAGGCGCCGCGACACGTCTGGATGCTATGCGTCCAGTACGTAAAGATGGCGGCGCCCATGTGGAAGGGGCGCCGCTATCTTGTACGTATAGGATACGTACTAGGGTTAGGGGGGTGCGGAAGCACCGCCCCTTCCTAACCCTAGTATGTATCCTATAAGTACTATATGGCGGTTTGTATCCCGGCCATATGAATTTATTTGCACAGTTTCTCTGTCCATATGTCTGTTTATGTTTTAAAGTTATGTTTAGTAAAGTTTAGGTTTTAATTGCTACTAGTATAGATAATTGCTTTGGGTTATAAATTTGGCGGGGGATTATGGGTCGTGGTTTAGGTTAGTTAGATGGGGGGCTGGGGTTTGTTGCGGCTGGCTAGAATAGCAAGGATAGCATTCGGAATTTGTGGGATGTTGGCTGAAGAAAGTTGGGGACCTCTAGTAACAGAAAGGGATCCAGTTTCTTCGAATGTCTGGGGCAGGGAGAGATTGTGCGTGTGAGAGGGATGGCAAAGTGGGGGATAGATGGTGGGAATTGTAGGTGGGGGCTAGGTTTGGTAGAAGGTGGAGTTTTAGGTTTGGGGGTTTGAATATATTCTTTGGCTTGGGGAGGGCAGTTCTAGCTTAAACACTGAATTTCTGACTATGTGTTTTAATAAAGTTCTTTGCTATTTCAACAGACTGGACTCTTTGATGCGCAGAAGTTGTGAATTTGCAGAAAACTGACCCTTTCTTCTCTCCTCATTCCTCAGCTCCATTCCCAGCCATAAGAACAGCAAAGGCAAACACACACACGAGATACGAGCCGACTTGGATGCCAGCATAATATAATAAGAAAAGATTTATTTCTAGCCCGCTCTATGAAGGAGAATCTGTGCTGGTTTCAACAATAAAATACATCGAGGTTACAATAAAATCCAAAAGAAATCAATCCCCCCCCCCCCGATCCCAGTACTAAAACTGGATTAAACAATGAGAGTATAAATGTTGGGAGAAAATGCAGAGGTGAACTCAGAGCAATCTTGGAAGCTTGTGAGTAGATAGACAAACTGGCAGACTGGAGCTTTGCCAGGAAACACAACTGCTAGATTAAAGCACCGTAGGCTGGCTTTTCTCCAAGAGGCACTGTTTATTTTTGGTTGCAAAACATACACGAGAGCTAGACCAACCCCATCCACCAATTACAAAACCCACACTGTACAATGATGATCTGAGCTTATATACACTTTTGCCATGTGGCAATCTAGCTCAACCCCTTCCTGTACAATTTCCTGTGTTACCTGGATTACTGTCCATCATTCCAGATGTCACCGCATATTTACACAAGTGCTATGTGCTGCTCTCTGGCACACTCCGCCACAATCTTGGACAATCCCCTGCTGTCTGGAGCCACAGCTGCAACCAATAACTGGTTAAGAGCAGCGAGTGTCCATTAGCTTCTCTGCCACATCTGAACATTTTCAATGCTGCTCCATACCTCAACAATAAAAACAGTAAAGACATTCCAGTGACTCTGTGAATAAGATCATACTGGATCATTGTGAATCTGTGAGTACTGAGGATGGGGACAAGCTCCTTGGAAGTGTGAAGAAGACAACTTGCCCTCTCAACCCTTGCCTTTCATGGCTGGTCATCCAAGGAGGAGATGCTTTGAGGACTCACCTGAGATATATCATAGATGCATCTCTTAGGGAGGGCTATTTTCCATCTTGCTTAAAAGAAGCAGTGATACGGCTGCTTCTGAAAAAGCCCTCCCCAGATCCCTTGGACATGAAGAATTACAGAGCGGTCTCCCGTCTTCCATTTCTCTTCAACTCCAAACAGTCTTGGATGAAACACATTACCTAGATCCATTTGAACTTGGCTTCAGGATGGGATACAGAGTCAAGATTGCTATGGTTACCTTAGATGATCTCCGCTTGAGTATCGACAGGGGAAGTGTGACCCTGTTGATGCTTTTGGGCCTCTCAGTGGCTTTTGATACTATTGACCATGGCATCCTTCTGGAACTCCTGAGGGAATTGGGGATCGGGGGCACTGCATTGCAATGCTTCCGGTCCTATTTCTCAAGCAGATTCCAGATGGAGATGCTTGGGGACAGTTGCTCCTCTATGAGGGATCTTAAATGCAGCATTCTCCAGGGTGCCATCCTATCCCCAATGCTAGTCAACATCTACATCAAACCGCCAAGAGAGTTCATCCGGAGGCATGGGGCGGGTGCTTTCTGTATGCTCATGACATCCAGAGGTATCTTACTGTCAAGTAAAGAAGGCATCTCCCTTTGAATGAATGTCTTGAAGCAGTAATGGGCTGGATGAGGAAAAACAGATTGAAACTGAATTCAGATTAAACGGAGGTGTGTATTGTTGGAGGTCCTATTCTCGGTATGGAGGTCTGTTAACCGGTCCTGGATGGAGTCACACTTCCCCTAAAGGACTGTGTTTGCAGTTTAGGGGTGCTCTTGAATCCGTTGCTCCAGATGTCAGCTCAGATAGATAGGATGGCCAAGAGTGCCTGTTATCAGGTTTGGTTGATACGCCAACTGCGTCCCTTCTTGGAACCTGAAGACCTAAACACTATGGTGCATGCGCTGGTAACCTCATGTCTTAAGTTCTGTAATGTGCTCTACATAGGGCTACCCTTGTATTAAGTCCGGAAAGTTCAACTAATCCAAAGTATGGCAGCCAGAGTGGTCACTGGAAGATCTAGATGTGACCATATCACACCTATACTAAACCATGCCCTATGAGGAACTACCCAGGGAGCTGGGTATGTTTAATCTGGAGAAGGGAAGGTTAAGAGGTGATATGATAGCCCTGTTTAACTATTTGAAGGGGTGTCACATTGAGGAGGGAGCAAGCTTGTTTTCTGCTGCTCCAGAAAACAGGACTTGGAGCAGTGGATGGAAGCTCTAGGAATAGAGATTCCACCTCAACATTAGGAGGAACTTCCTGACAGTAAGGGCTGTTCGACAGTGGAACAAACTCCCTCAGAGTGTACTGGAGTCTCCTTCCTTAGAAGTCTTCAAACAGAGGCTGGATGGCCATCTGTCAGGGATGCTTTGATTGAGAGTTCCTGCATGGCGGGGTAGGACTGGATGGCCCTAGTGGTCTCTTCCAACTCTATGATTCCAGGATTCTATGATTCTGAGATCACAATGGGACAGCCTCAATGCTTCAGGTAAGGAGCACCAGACTGAAATCAAAATGTGCAGACTCAATGCATGAGGGAAGGAGCATCAGCCTTAGGTCACAAATGGGGCCTCCCGACTTACCGGGCAGGCAGAGTTGCTGGGGCCAATCAGGGCGGTCGCCCGGTGTGGGCGCATGCGGGGGTGGCCGCGGGAGGGCCCGCGTGTCGGGCGGCCCTCCGGGCCGGCATGGCGGCGGACACCCCCGCGGCGGCGGACTCCAGCTCCCAGGAGCCCTGGGAGCGGAAGCGTCGGGGGCCGGCGCTCCTGGACTACAGCTCCCAGCATCCCTTGGGAGCGGAAGCGGCCCGCATTGGCTGGCGCGGGAGGGGTGTCGGCCACTCTCATTGGCAGGGAGCCCGAGGAGGCGGTCCTCTCGGGGGCTCCCAGCCGCTGATTGGCTGGAGGGCCTTTTTAGGCCCTGGATCGCCGGTGGCCGGCGCCATTTTGAGTTCTTGGCTTGGAGAGGCAGCGTGGGGCTGCAACTCTCTGGCGCTGCTCCGCCCTCCACCCTCGTTGAACCGGGCCAAGAGCAGCTGCAGCCAGGACTTTGGAGCTGCCTGCTCCACTTTGTAGGGGTGCGGCGGCGGCGTTAGCGGCAGAGCTAGCGGCGGCGGGAGCAGCGACCAGACTCCTCGGAGCCGCTTGCCCCCCCCCCCCGCACTCCTAATTTTAGGGGCGGTAGAAGGAAGATCACCTGGGCTTGCCTCTCCATTGCAGCTGACCTCAACTTCGGCCAGGTACTATATCTTCCTCTCTGGTTCAGTGGGGCACTGGGGCTGCTGTCAGGCTCATTATGCCCTCTTCCAAGCATGCCGCCAACTCAGTCCCATCTCGTCCAGCGACCAGGGGCCAAAGTGGGCGGGCACCTAAATCTTGGGCAGACCTGGCTCCCAAGCCACGCAAGCAGCGCCCACCACAGCCACCAGGGGGGGGCTGCAACATCCAGCCTCCACCCTCGGTCGGGTCAGACAAATGAGACACCCCAAACAGACACGTTGCCCACGGGACAGATATCAGAGACAGCAGCTGCGACTCCGCCCCAACCTACGAACTCAGAAACCCCGGCAGATATTACCAGAATTCTCGCTGCCTTTCTGGAGCAACAGCGTATCTCATCACAGCAGCCCTCCTTGCCAGCTCAAACGTCTGTCCAGCACCAGGCTGGGGACCCAGCCGTGGCAGTGATTGACCCCCCTCCACCTGCCATGGAGGGGCAGACTGCGACAAGCCTCCTACAGGCCCTCACTGCTTTCCTGGAGCAACAGCGCAAAGCAACTCAACGTCCACCAAGATCATCATCACCACCTGCCCAGCCTCCCGCCGGTGAGCCAGCAGAATTATCGGCTTCACCCCCTCCTCCAGCTTTGGACAGCCAGGCAATGGCAAGTTTTTCATGCATCCTTTCCGAGTTCATGCAGCGGATGGACCAGCGCGAGCGAGGAAGACAACGTAGACGAACTCGTGAAGAGACATCTAGAGCCAGTACCGCTAGATCGAGCTCTTCATCCAGCAGCAGCTCCTCGGGTTCTAGCTCCTCCTCTTCATCCTCGACATCCTCGTCTAGTTCCAGATCATCCCATAGATCTTCAGGACATAAGAAGAGGTCCAAAAGAAAGAAGCGCAACAAGAAGAGCCGTAGGCGCGACAACAGAGTGACCAATACAGGGGGTGGTGAGTCCTCCATACCACGGGGAAGACAGGACTATTGGGTTGCAGGTGGTGATATCCCAGGCATGCCGGCCTGGGCTGCCAGACGCAGGTCCAGGCGTCAGGGGATAGAAGGGTTCTGGGTCGACGGTCAAGCTCCTCCCTTCCCACTCCCAGCCAGGGGCGAAACCTATCCAGGCCTTCACCTTCCCAAGTCCACCAGAAAGCGGATTCTTAAGGGGAAATATGTTGATGTTTTCTCCCTTTTGGAGCCCCTGGGTGAGGAGGCCGCCTCCCCATCACGGAAAAAAGGTGACAAGAAGCATAGGCCGCGCCAAGCGGAGCGCAATTTCTCCAATTGGACCAAGGGTTTTTGCACTTTTCTAGGGGTTGTTTCCATGGCTTACCCAGACAGGGCTTGGCATCTAGTTAACCACATGTCCAATGTTCACAAAGCCAGAGCTATAGCTGGCGAGGCAGCCGCCATCGCCTATGATGCTGCCTTCCGTAAGCGGCCCTCTGAGAGCAGCATGGATAGGTGGGACCAAATCAACAGCGATGTCTGGCTACTTCGGGTGGGCCCTCACATCAAGGGAAAGTCCGATCCCAAATACTCCAGGTGGGCGTCCAAAAAAGACTCCCGCAGGCTTCTCTGCTGGGAGTTCAATCTAGGTAGATGTGTCAGGTCGGTGTGCAAGTATGACCACTGCTGTGAGGTATGCATGGGCCCTCATGCCAAGCTAGCTTGCACCCACACCTCGGGTGCCCACCAGCCCTTTCGTCAGGGACACCCCACCCCTGCAGCCTCCGGTAAACGAGACGTTCCCCCCACAACCACCACCGGGGGGTTGGGGGGTCCAAAATGAGCTCCCCAGGGCTGTTCTGTCTCCTTACTCCCTTGCTCCTACACCTGTCCGCCCGGCCGCCTTAATCAAGCTCCTTCAGGGAAACCCCCTCCGGGAGTCAGCCAAGTTCCTGGCTGATGGTTTCTCTCTAGGGTTCAGGATTCCTGCCCAGGGCCCCCGGGAGGCTTCTGATGCCCGCAACCTCAAGTCCGCCAGGGACATGCCTGAGGTTCTCAAAGCCAAACTGGACAAGGAAATCAAAGCGGGCAGGGTGGCGGGCCCCTTCCCCTCCCCACCCTTCCCTAACCTCAGGGTCTCCCCACTGGGATTGGTGCCCAAAAAGACTGCCGGTGAATTTCGCCTAATTCACCACCTCTCCTACCCACCAGGTAGGTCCGTCAACGATGCCATCCCGCCCGAGCTGTGCTCGGTCCGCTATGCATCATTCAATCATGCAGTTAGGCTCATCAGATCATGTGGCCGGGGAGCTCTTATGGCTAAGTGTGACATCCAGTCAGCCTTCCGGCTACTCCCTGTCCACCCAGATGATCACTGCCTGCTTGGGTTCCGATTCGAAAACCAATGGTATTTCGATAAGGCGATGCCCATGGGCTGTTCCATCAGCTGTGCGGCATTCGAGACCTTCAGCTCCTTTCTCGAGTGGGAGGTCAAGAGACCGGCCACCTCCCCTTTGGTCACCCACTACTTGGATGACTTCCTTTTCGCAGGCAGGGCGGGTGACACCGGCTGTGCCAAGCTTCTCGCCACCTTCCAGGCCCTCACTGATGAGCTAGGGGTCCCTTTGGCATCAGAAAAGACTGAAGGCCCCACCACTTCCCTCTCCTTCCTGGGCATACAGCTAGATTCATTGGCCGGTGTTTCCCGATTGCCCGAGGACAAGCTCATCAAGCTCCATACACTAATCAAGGCCACCCTGTCGGCCCCTAAGGCGACCCTCAAAGAGATTCAGACCATCCTTGGTCACCTCAATTTCGCCTGTAGGGTGGTCTCACCTGGTAGGGCTTTCTGTGCCAGGCTTGCCAGGGCCACGGCAGGTGTTCGGGCCCCTCACCACCACATCCGCCTTTCCAAGGGTATCAAACAAGACCTCCTCATGTGGGATAGATTTCTTGATCTCTTTAACGGGATTTCCCTTTGGCAGCGCCCATGGGCCCTGGGTCCAGGCCTCCAAATCCATTCCGATGCAGCAGGCAGCCAGGGTTTCGGGGTCTATTTCGAAGGCCACTGGTGCGCCCAGCGCTGGCCAGATCACTGGTTGACCACTGACATCCTGAGGGACCTTACCTTCCTTGAATTCTTTCCCATCTTAGTGGCAGTTCGTTTATGGGGCAGCGAGTTAGCCAATAAAGAGGTTACCTTCTGGTGCAACAACCAGGCGGTTGTCAGGGTCATCAACACCCAAACCTGCAAGTCTGAAAGGGTCATGCTCCTGTTACGCCCTTTTGTGCTCCTTTGTCTCAACAAGAACATCACTTTCAAAGCCCGATTTGTGCCTGGTCTCGATAATAATTTGGCAGATGCCTTGTCTCGTTTTCAGGAGGCCAGGTTCCGGCGGTTGGCACCGGGAGCAGACCCCTCTCCCACTCCCTTCCCACAGGAACTATGGAACATTGGAAGTTTGTTGTGACTCAGGGCGTCCTGGCCTTGGTGGCCCCTGCCACCCTCCGAGCCGACGACGGAGCCATCTCCAAGCTACATGCCTTTTTCGGGGCTTCAGGCCTTAGCCCCCACTGGCCTATCCAGACTGAGACAGTCTTACAGTTCCTGGTGTGGCCCCGGGAGACAGGGATCGCTCCTCGCACCATGGCAGTCCACATGGCGGGGATCTCCTTCTTTTCTAAGGCGAGCGGCGTCCAAGACCCCTGCTCGTCATTCCTGGTGTGCAGGGCCCTTGAAGGGTGGCGGAGAACGGCCCCCCGGAGGTCTAATGGCAGGAGGCCCATCTGCTTCGAGATCCTCTGCTCCATTTCCACTCACCTGAAACATGTCTGCCACTCAAAAGCCGAAGCCAGCCTTTTCCAGACGACATTTGTCACGGCTTTCTTTGGGGCTTTCAGGGTCAGCGAGCTAGTTTCCTCGGCCAAGGTGGGCGGGTCTAATAGATGCTTACAGGTGGGGGACGTGGTCTTGGCATCCAAGGCCATTTTCATAACCCTCCGAATGTCTAAGGGTTACCAGCTGGGAAAAGGGGCCACCATCACCCTATATAAGCTGCGGGGCCACCGCCTGTGCCCTGTGAAAAATCTCCGCAGATACCTGTCATCCCGCACGAACGTGAGGGGCCCACTATTCACCCACGAGGATGGCTCTCCTCTCACTAGGTACCAGTTAGTGTCGGTGCTCCAGATGGCCCTGCGACGAGCTGGTTTACCCGCCATGGAGTTTGGTAGCCACTCTTTCCGCATCGGGGCTGCTACTTCTGCTGCACAGTGCGGGATGACTCAGGACTCTATCAAGAAGCTGGGGAGATGGAGGTCCAGGGTGTTCAAGGGGTACATCCTCCCACGCTTGGACCAGTTTCATGGACTCTTGGGGGGCTCAAATTTAGGTCGAGGGTTGGCGGAAGGCGGCCCTTTCTAGGGCTTGGCCTTCGTGGCGGAAGCATAGGTCTCGGATCTGGTGGGTGTGGTTTACTGTGCTGCGGAGCACAGGATCGGGAGTCATCTCGGGACCCGGGGGTGCTGAGGGAGAGCGATGTCGCCAATGCGGTGGCGACATCGATTCAGCGTCCCCCGGTGACAAGGGTGGAAAATGCGCATGGGCGCATAGCCGAAGGGGCGCAAGGTCGCGCACCTGGTCGGTTACCCCTCTGTCGTCCCGATGCCTGGTCGTGTCCAGGCATATTCAGTTCATTGACCAACACGGGTTGGTGGATGACAGATCCGGACCTTATGCTTTTCGGGCCAACCCTCCTTTCAGTTATGTATAGTTAATAAAGTTGTGGCCAATTTCTGCCAATTGCTTGTCTTAGTGGTCTTTATTTCAGTTGTGGTTGTCTTGGTGGTCCCTATTTTATACAGCCCTGCCCAACTCCACAGCAAATGGGGCCTCCCTACTTACCGGGCAGGCCGAGTTGCTGGGGCCGATCAGGGCGGTCGCCCGGTGTGGGCGCATGCGGGGTGGCCGCGGGCGGGCCCGCGTGTCGGGCGGCCCTCCGGGCCGGCATGGCGCCGGACGCCCCCGCGGCAGTGGACTCCAGCTCCCAGGAGCCCTGGGAGCGGAAGCGTCGGGGGCCGCCGCTCCTGGACTACAGCTCCCAGCATCCCTTGGGAGCGGAAGCAGCCCGCATTGGCTGGCGCGGGAGGGGTGTCGGCCACTCTCATTGGCAGGGAGCCCGAGGAGGCGGTCCTCTCGGGGGCTCCCAGCCGCTGATTGGCTGGAGGGCCTTTTTAGGCCCTGGATCGCCGGTGGCCGGCGCCATTTTGAGTTCCTGGCTCCCCACCCACCCTCCCTAGTCTGGGCGAATGCTAAGGTGCTGTCACAACTCGAAGGGGCGGAAGCATAGGTCTCGGATCTGGTGGGCATGGTTTACTGTGCTGCGGAGCACAGGATCGGGAGTCATCTCGGGACCCGGGGGTGCTGAGGGAGAGCGATGTCGCCAATGCGGGGGCGACATCGATTCAGCGTCCCCCGGTGACAAGGGTGGAAAATGCGCATGGGCGCATAGCCGAAGTGGCGCAAGGTCGCGCACCTGGTCGGTTACCCCTCTGTCGTCCCGATGCCTGGTCGTGTCCAGGCATATTCAGTTCATTGACCAACGCGGGTTGGTGGATGACAGATCTGGACCTTATGCTTTTCGGGCCAACCCTCCTTTCAGTTATGCATAGTTAATAAAGTTGTGGCCAATTTCTGCCAATTGCTTGTCTTAGTGGTCTTTATTTCAGTTGTGGTTGTCTTGGTGGTCCCTATTTTATACAGCCCTGCCCAACTCCACAGCAATGGGCCATTCTCAATCCAGGTAAAGAGCACCTTAACTGATAATAGTCCCATTTCAATCTTTAAGGCAAGGAACTTTAGGCTGAGATCACAATGAGCCAGTCTCAGTTATTCAGGTAAGATGCATGAGCCAGAAGTCACAATGGGCCAGTCGCAATCCTTCAGGTAAGGAGCATCAGACTGAGGTCACAATGGGCCAGTCTCAAAATGGCCGCTGGACCACAAAATGGCTGCCAGAACACAAAATGGCTGCCCCAGCCTCAGCTCTTTGCAGTTGGCAGTTTGAGGCCTTCAAGAAATAAAACATAGATATATATATATCTCTATCCGAAGTTGAAATAGCAATCGAAAGACTAAAAACTGACAAAGCACCAGGACCAGACGGGTTTACGGCCAAATACTACAAAACATTTAAATCTGAAATATCCTCATGGTTGCATAAAACTATCAAAGAAATTGACACGGGGGACGTACTCCAAACATGGAAACAATCATTAACAGTTTTGATTCCTAAAGAAGGTAAAAACCCTGAGGACATAGCTAATTACCGGCCAATTACACTCTTGAATATAGACTATAAAATCTATGCATCTATACTAGCGGAAAGATTAAAGAAATTCTTAGGCGAATGGATATCAGAAGAGCAAACGGGTTTCCTCCCAGGGAGATACTTAAGGAACAACATACGTACAGTTTTGGACATAATTGAATACTATAACAATCATAAGGACTTAAAACTTAAAACTGGGACTGCTCTTTCTGGACCTAGAAAAAGCATTTGACAATGTAAACTGGGACTATTTAATGATACTAATGGAGGAATGTGGAATTCAAGGTAAAATACTGCAAGGGATAAAGAAAATTTATAAAAAACAAGAAACCCAAATAATAGTTAATGGGGGGAAAACAAACAGGTGTGTAATATCTAAAGGGACCAGACAGGGCTGCCCACTCTCCCCACTCTTATTTATTATGATAATAGAAACATTATGCAGGAAGATAAAAATGGAGAAAAAGATTAAGGTACCTAAAACAGAAAACTTTCAATATCATTTACGAGCATATGCAGATGATATAGCAATTTTTCTGGATGATCCGATAAAAAGTATAAAAAGAGTAGACGAAATCTTGGTAGAATTCGGCAACATAGCAGGGGTCAAAATAAACAAAGGTAAATGCGGAATAATAACTAAAAACCTAAGTTTAAAAGATTTAGCAAAGCTAAAAAAGGAAACCGAATTCAAACTTATTGATAGATGTAAATATTTAGGGATAACAATATCTAACAACAATAAGGAGCTATATAAAAACAATTACGAAGATACATGGAAGAAAATCAAAGAAGAGCTAGATAACTGGTCCAATAAGTATCTCTCGCTTATGGGAAGGATAGCGACAATACAAATGCAGGTCCTCCCCAAAATGTTATTCCTGTTTCAATCTCTTCCTATTATAGACAACAAATTACCTTTTACACAGTGGAATAAGGACATAACAAGGTTTATATGGAGAGGAAAGAAACCTAGAATGAAACTAAAAGTATTACAAGGTAGAAAGGAAAAAGGTGGCTTAGGCTTGCCTAACCTTGAATTATATTACGATGCATGTGTACTTATATGGGCTAAAGAGTGGATTTCTCTTGAAAATAAGAAACAATTAGAATTGGAAGCGGGGGACATGAATGTAGGATGGCATGCATACCTAATGTACGATCATAGAGATACAAAATTTAATAAACATAAAATCAGGAAGGTAATACTCAAAATCTGGAAAAAATATAAGAATTTTTTCTATAATAAAATTCCAAAATGGGCCTCTCCACAAGAAGCATTTCACAGAAAAGAATACGTGGGAAATTACAAATGGTTAAAACATGAAGATTATGTAATAAATGTAAAAGGAAAAATGGAAATTAAAAAAAAGGAAGATCTAGAACGAGAAGGGAAAAAAATCAACTGGTTACAATACGTACAGTTAAAAATAGAAACAAAGAAAGACCTAAATGAGAAGGGTATAGAAACAGAAAAAACAGAATTTGACAAAATTATAATGGGTAAAGAAAAAGGTACAATTAGAAAAATTTACAAAATGTTACTAGGCTTTGATCAAGAAGAGGAAACGATTAAGGAATCAATGGTAAGATGGATGAAAAACATAGGGAAAACACTACAGTTAGAAACATGGGAAAAATCATGGAGGATTACTCAAAACTTTACAAAAGGAAACACTTTGAAAGAAAATTATTACAAGATCTTTTACAGATGGTACTTGACCCCCTCTAGACTTGCCAAAATGAAAAAACACGTAGATAGGCAATGTTGGAAATGTAGAGAGAAGGTGGGAACAATGTATCATGTATGGTGGCAGTGGGAAGAAATACAGAAATATTGGAGACAAATACATAAAGAAATACAAGAAATAATGGAAATTAAAATTCCATTGTCTCCAGAAATATTTCTACTTAATATGATAGAAATACCACAGGGAAAATTAGACAAAACACAGAATAGTATGATACTATATCTAATATCGGCCGCGCGTATGGTATACGCTAGATATTGGAAACAAAAAAGGATCCCAAACGTAACAGAATGGAAAGTAAAAGTGTTGGAACTAAAGGAGATGGACAAAATGTCGATGTATATTGTAGGAAAAACGAAGCAAGAGTTCAAAAAGAAATGGGGGAAATTGATAAAAAGTTGGTGTTAAGAAGGAGGGTGGTAGTCAGAAAGCAATGGGGGAAAGTATGATAAACATATTACGTCAGTCAATATTATAAGGGAGAATAAGAAAAAAGAACAGGGCAGTAGTTAATACCATGGGAAAATAATATAGATAAATATAATTATGGTAATAATAGAAATAACATCTTTGTTTCTTCACCTTTGAAAATGTTAAAAGAAGCCTGACTTTTTTTTCTCTTTTTTACTTTTTTTTCTTTTCTCTTTATCTTTGTAAGAAAACCAAATAAAGATTATTATTAAAAAAAAAAAAGAAATAAAACATATTAAGAAACCCATAATAGAGGATGTAACATCCCTAAAGTCAGAAGTGACCCCAAACAGGATTTCCCAGCCTTAAGAATACCCAAAGGTTTTCCTGATTCTCTAATATAGAGACTCCCTGAGATAGTCAGTATTCGCAAGCAAAGGAGGGCCAAGAGAGCCCTGGAGAGCCTTGCCTTGGGGTGGCTCTGGATCTCTGGTGCCGCAAGAAACTACAAATCCCAGGATTCCACAGGAAGGAGCCAGGAGAGTTAACACAGTTTCGAACTGGAATATTTCTGCAGTGCAGATACAGCCTGAGCTGGTTGTAAAAGGGTCGAAGCACCCAAGTCTGGTTTTTACCCTCTTAATCATGGTTTTACTTTCAAAAAATAAGCTCTTTTTTCTGTCTAATCCTTACTTTTGTTGTTGTTTCTTTGTGTCTATATTTGTTTGTTTTATTCTTGGTACTGTGAGATGGTCTGCTTTGTCAACTTCCTTCATGAGTAAAAATCTCTTAGTAAGTAAGAAAACTGGGGAGGCTTTTAAAACCTCCCAAAGGAGCTGCTTTTGGCCTTTTTTCTAAGAGGGGGCAGTCTTCCTCTTAGAAGCCAAAGCCCAATGTTTGTGAAGAAGAAGAATCAGGCTTGTATTAATACTATCCTCCCCATTTCTGATCCCTTTTAAAACCCATGTTCCCCAGAAGGAGCAGAGCTGTGTAATATGAAAACCCTCTCTGAAAAGAGACACAAAAGACAACAAAGGGACACACTTCCTTCCTTTTGACCCAAGGAGCCTGGCTTCTTTATCACTCTAAAGCTTCAGGGAGAGAAAGAGAAGCCAATGGTCAGAGGAGGTTCTGGAACATTATTCCCCACAGTCACAAGCAGCACACAAAATGGCTGCCAGAAAACAAAATGGCTGCCAGAAAACAAAATGGCCGCCAGAAAACAAAATGGCCACCAGAAAACAAAATGGCCACCGGAATGCAAAATGTGAGTCTGGGGCAGGCAGGGGCAGGGTCTTCTAGCTGCTCTGCCCCCATTGGCCAGCCTCGAGAAGAGGCGGAGCTTCAGCTTCTCTATTTAGCTCTATGCGTGGAAGAGTGAGCGAGGAGAGGAGCAGAGTGTCCTAGAGAGAAAGAGAGAGACAGACAGACAGGGAGGGTCAGCAGAGAGACAAGGCCTGGAACCACTAGGCTTCACTGCTGCACTGAGGGCTGGCTGGGCCTGGCTTGGGTCTACTGCTGCTAATGCTTTCCTTTGGCCACTGCCACTAAGGTGGGGAGGAAGGAGGCCCAGCAGTCCTTCTAGGCATGGGCCACTCTCTCTGAAGGTGGGAGAGTGGGACTCCCCAAAAGGGATTTTAATGCTTTTAATGGTGGCTCTCATGCTGTAGTGATGATGATGATGATGATGATGATGATGATGATGATGATTGATGATGATATTATCAGGCCTGCGGGGCAGAGGATGGAGCTGCTGCCACACCTTAATCATCATTAATGCCACCTTCCTGGGCCTTCTTGATGTGCCCCACCGTAATGGCCATGGCTCTGTCTTATGGAACTCTAGGAATGTTCTTTTGGCTTGGCATTTTAAGTGTTGTTAAGGTTTGGAAATCCTGTTTGGGGTCCCTTGCGACTTTGGGTCCCTTTCATCCTCCATTATGGCTTCCCTGAAGGCCTCAAACTGACCACTGCCAAGCACTGAGCCAGAGGCGGCCATTTTATGTCCCGGCGGCCATTTTGTGTTCCGGAGGCCATTTTGTGTTCTGGAGGCCATTTTGTGCTGCTTGTGACTGTGGGGAATAAGGTTCCAGAACCTTCTCTGAGGCCTCAGTTCAACAGAGGCTTCTCTTTCTCTCCTGAGGCTCCAGAGAGAGAAGGAGGCCAGGCTCCTTGGGCCAAAAGGAAGGAAGTGTGTCTCTTTGTGTCTCTTTTCTGAGAGGGTTTTATTACACAGCTCTGCTCCTTCTGGGGAACGTGGGTTTTAAAAGGGATCAGAAATTATCCCTTCTAAGATTGTCCCCCAAAAAGGCCAAAAGTAGCTCCTTTGGGAGGTTTTAAAAGTCTCCCCAGTTTTCTTATCAATAGATTTTCAAGGAAGAAGGAAGGAGGCAGACCAGACCATCTCATATTACCAAGAATGATACATACAAACAAACAAACAAATAACAACAAGAAGAATAAGGATTAGACAGAAAAACAAACTTCTTATATTTAAAAAAGCAAAAACATTTTTAACAGGATAAAAATTCAACTTGGGTCCTTTTACAACTGAAACAGTCTGTATCTGGACTACAGAAATAATTCAGTTCGAAACTGCTTTAACTCTCCTGGCTCCATCCTATGGAATCCTGGGATTTGTAGTTTGTTGTGGCACCAGAGCTCTCTGAAAGAGAAGGCTCAATGTTTCACAAAACTACATTTCCCAGAATTCCCTAGCACTGCTCCAGGGCAGTTAAAGTGGTCCCAGTCTTGCAGCTGGACTGGCCTCCCTGAGCGGTCAAGACCTGAGCTGGTTGTGGACGATGGGCACTCTTAATATTAATATCTCTCACTATTGATTGTAATTAAGGAGGGGATCAGGTTCCTCCTTTCAATAGCACCAGGAAAATGTTTAGGTGTTGTTAAGGTTTGGAAATCCTGTTTGGGGACTTTTGTGTCCTCACAGCCATCGGGTGCCATCAGGAAAACCTTCCTGTGTTGTTTAGGTTCAGAAATCCTGTTTGGGATCCCTTCCGACTTTGGGGGACTTTCATCCTCCATTTTGGGTTCCGTGAAGGCCTTAAATGGACAACTGCCAAGCACTGAGGCAGAGGCGGCCATTTTGTGTTCAGGCAGCCATTTTGTGTTCTGGCAGCCATTTTGTGCTTCTTGTGATTGTGGGGAATAAGGTTCCGGAACCTTCTCTGAGGCCTCAGTTGAACAGAGGTATCTCTTTCTCTCCTGAGGCTCCAGAGAGAGAAGGAGGCCAGGCTCCTTGGGCCAAAAGGAAGAAAGTGTGTCCCTTTGTGCCTCTGGCCCTCCATTTTGGGGTGAAGGAAGGAAGGAGGGAAGGGAGGGAGAAGGAAGGAAGGGAGGGAGGGAGGGAGGGAGGGAGGGAGGGAGGGAGGCAGGGAGGGAGGGAGGAAGGAAGGAAGGAAGGAAGGAAGGGAGGGAGGGAGGGAGGGAGGGAGGGAGGAAGGAAGGAAGGAAGGGAGAGAGAAGGAAGGGAGGGAGGGAGGAAGGAAAGAAGGAAGGGAGGAAGGAAGGGAGGGAGGGAGGAAGGGAGGGAGGGAGGAAGGAAGGACGGACGGACGGAAGGAAGGAAGGAAGGAAGGAAGGAAGGAAGGAAGGAAGGGAGGGAGGGAGAAGGAAGGGAGGGAGGGAGGGAGGAAGGAAGGAAGGGAGGGAGGGAGGAAGGAAGGGAGGGAGGGAGGGAGGGAGGAAGGAAGGAAGGAAGGAAGGGAGGGAGGGAGGGAGGGAGGGAGGGAGAAGGAAGGAAGGGAGGGAGGAAGGAAGGAAGGGAGGGAGAAGGAAGGAAGGGAGGAAGGGAGGGAGGGAGGAAGGGAGGGAGGGAGGGAGGGAGGAAGGAAGGAAGGAAGGGAGGGAGGGATGGAGGGAGGGAGGAAGGAAGGAAGGGAGGGAGGGAGGAAGGGAGGGAGGGATGAGGAAGGAAGGGAGGGAGAAGGAAGGAAGGGAGGAAGGAAGGAAGGGAGGGAGAAGGGAGGAAGGGAGGAAGGAAGGAAGGAAGGAAGGGAGGAAGGAAGGAAGGGAGGGAAGGAGGGAGGGAGGGAGGGGCCTGTGGGGGTCTGAGGAAGGCTAGGCAGGGACTCAGGGCCAGTGGGGAGGCTGGGCTTTGGGGGATGGGAGAGAGAGGTGGGAAAGAGACCCTCCCTTTTTGCCCTAGCTCGGGAGGGTCCCACTGGTCCTTGCCTCCCTCTTTGGGAAAGGAGACCCCCTCAGCCCCCTGGACTCACTCCTTCCACTCATTCCTAGAATAGCTGGGACTCAGAGGGGTTTCCTAGGTATTGCCACCTTCTGCTCTCCATGGCCATTGGCACTGACCTTTCCCCATTGCCTTTCCTCCCTCAGCCCTGTGGACCTCCTCCTCCTTCGCACTCAGAGCAACCCTTCTCTACGGTTGAGGAGACAGCCTCTGACCCAGGGAAGCTCCGGCAATAAAGGACTGCAGGAGAGGGCTGCAGGAATCAGGGTCTTTGCAGTGAAGGTAGGCCTTTATTCCTGGAGCTGAAAGAGGACCTTTGTTTAAATGTTTCAGTCCAGGATTGTGTGGAACGGGTTGCAGTTGAGAGAGTGAGCCATGCTTTGCAGGTATAAAGCCCCAAATTCAGTCTCTGGCAGCATTGTCCTCCCAGAAGGTGGAAGTTGGATTTCCAGACCCCAGACGCACAGTGCGCCAGTGAGTCCTTTGTGTGGGGACTGTGTGTGTACATGTTGTTTACTAGAGCTTTGTGAGATATTTCTTTCACTGGGTTTATAAAATGAATTTCCATAGGTCTTCACATCTCAAAAATTAGCATAGACCAGGATGCAATCTTCCCTCATAAACCTATACAGAAGAAGCATAAATTAGATATCTAAAACAAAGGAGATTTGTACCAGCAAACAAGCCAGGAAGATGGCTTTCCAATAAAATAAGGAAGTTGAAACAACGAAACACGATTACGGAAATAAACAAAGATTCGACATTAACATCTGGCCAAAATAAAATTAAGAAGGCCTTCCAAAAATTCTATGCTAAATTATATAAAGGATCTCAAACGTCTAGAGCCAAAATAGAGGAGTTTTTGGGGAAAGCTAACTTAAAGCCACTTTCAGACCAACAAAGAACTATATTAAATGGACCGATGACAACAGCAGAAATCATGGAAGTAATAAGAAAAAGGGAAAAAAGGGAAAACACCAGGAATGATGGCTTCATCGCCAGTTATCATAAAGTATTTGTGGATCGACTGTTAACACCACTCAAATTAACGATAAATGCCATCAAAGGAAACCATTATCCTGAAACATGGAAACAAGCTAATATAACTTTGCGGTTAAAAGAAGATATAGATGCAACTGAGGTAAAGAGCTATAGGCTAATTTCCTTATGAAATATGGATTATAAATTATTTTCTATGATTTTGGCAGATAGACTCAAAAAAGTTCTTAAAGACTGGATTCATAAGCACCAATCAGGATTTCTTCCTCACAGAGAAATCAGTGATAACATACGAAACACCTTAAATATAATTGAATATTTTGAAAGGCAGAACGGAAAAAACCTTGCACTAATCTTTCTTGATTTAGAAAAGGCCTTCGATAACATAGGATGGGATATGTTTATTTGCGACACTTGAAAAAATCGAAATAGGAGCTTCTTATTTAAGATGGATAAAGGCAACGTATAAAGATCAAAGAGCCAAACTGTTAACTATAAAAAGAAGAAGAAGAATTTAAGATTTCTTTTTTTTTTTAAGTTTATTGGTTAAAAGGCTCAAACACAAACATATACCTTCCAATACAATATATCGCAATACATTCATACTGCTTTCTTCTTTCTTCTTTCTTCTTTCGTTTTCCTTCTATCTTTCTTCCACTTCTCATTCATCCTACATGACTTCCTACCTACCATCCCGTATCTATGTAGAATATTGACTATCCAATACAACTATTTAATCTTTGTACAATAACCTGACAAATCATAATATATAATACATATCCGATTATTATCCTGTTAGATCCTCTTGATAGAGGTCGACATCCATCTAACACCTATTCCCTAGATTTACCACTGCTATTTCCCCCCACAACTCTTCAAAATATGTTATAACCCTTTTCCATTCTATTAGTACGCTTTCATCATATTCGTTTCTAATCATCTTCGTTAAGATATCCATTGACATACCATCATATAGCCTCAGTAACCAATCTTCCCTTGTTGGAATTTGCTTTTCTTTCCATTTCTGTGCCAAACAAATTCTTGCTAGCGATATCATGTAAAATAAAACTTTCTCGTCCTCCTTCTTTATGTCCTTATTCATCAGACCCAAAAGGTAAAGATCGGGATTCAAGGTAAGATTCGCACTTAAAATAGAATTAATTGTATTATTGATCATTCTCCAAAATTCTTTTACTAGTTTGCAGCCCCACCAACAGTGGAAAAAAGTGCCTTTTTCTTTTTGGCATTTCCAACATCAATCTTTGTTTGTCTTATATATTTTGGCTATTTTGTATGGGGAAAGATACCAAAAATAAAACATTTTATAAAAATTTTCTCTTATGTTTTGGGCAACCGTCAATCTGTTTACATCTTTCCATAACTTTTCCCATTGTGACATTTGTATAGGATGTCCCAGGCATTTGGCCCATTTAATCATTTGATCTTTGACTTCTTCGTCTTTCAATTCTATTTCTAAAAGTGCCACATAGAATTTCCTGACCAGTTTTTCGTTCTCTTTTAGTAAGATCCTAGGTAGATCCGAATATTTGTCTTCTTGGTCCATTTCAAAACCATACATTTTACCGTCCATTTTAAATCTCTCCACTAACTGTCTATACATGAACCAGTTGATACCCCATCCTTCTTTCTTTAGTTGTTCTCTAGATTTTAGCTTAATAACCTCCTCCTCCTTCATCCACACATCTTCCTATTTAAACCATTTTGTATCCCCTCTCGTTTCTTTCCTATGGAATGCTTCTAAGGGAGAGATCCACCCACAAATCTTAGGGATGATGTATCTTTTATATTTATCCCAAACCCTGATCAGGGGCTTTCTCACGCAGTGATTTAAAAAAGATTTATTTTGTTTTGCTTTTCCATATGCCAAGTACGCATGCCACCCCAAATTATTTCCTTCACTTTCTAATTCTAAGAGCTTTCTGTTTTCCAATGTTGCCCAGTCTTTTAACCACATCAGACAGCATGCCTCCAAGTACAGCTTAAGATTCGGCAAATTTAAGCCCCCTCTCTCTTTGGTATCCTGCAGACTTTTTAGTTTTATTCTCGGTTTCCTTCCTCTCCAAATAAAATTAGTTATATCTTTATTCCAGGTAGTAAATATTTTATCTGTGGTTATTATAGGAATTGTCTGGAAAAGAAATAGAATCCTTGGTAATATATTCATTTTTATTGTAGAAATCCTTCCTGTAATTGAGAGACCTAATCTGTTCCAACCTATCAGATCCTCCTTAATTTTACTCCAAACTTTCTTATAGTTGTTTTCAAACAGATCTGTCGTCTTTTTTGTAATTTGAATACCCAAATATTTTACTTTTTTGACAATGCTAATCCCTGAGATATTATGTAATAGTAGTTCTTCCTCTTTCTTCAGGTGTTTTGTCAGCAAGTTAGATTTACTTTGATTAATGTTACAGCCTGATATACTGCCAAACAGTTCTATTTCCTCCAGAATACTATTAATGCTGTCCATTGGGTCATCTACAATTATCGCCACATCGTCCGCAAAAGCTCTTATTTTGAAGTTGGATTTTCTAATTTTGATTCCTTGAATTTTTTCATTCCTTTTTATTCTTTTAATAAATAATTCTATAATGAGTAAAAACAAAATTGGGGACAAAGGGCATCCCTGGCGTGTGCCTCTATTTATTGAAATAAAATCTGAATGAACACCATTAATTTTGATTTGGGCTTTCTGGGAATTATAAATCTTCTCCATCCAAGTTGAAAAATTTTTGCCAATATTAATGTCTTGCATCAATTTTTGCAGCGTTTTCCAATTAACTGAGTCAAAAGCTTTTTCAAAATCTATAAACAATAACCCTAATTTTTTATCGTTATGTATTTCGTAAAATTCTAATGTGTCCAAAATAATTCTAATATTGTCTCTTATATGTCTATTTGGCATAAAGCCTCTCTGATCTTCTCCAATTAGGTCTGGTAAACATTTTTTCAATCTTTTAGCCAAAATTGATGCAAAAATTTTATAATCATTATTTAATAATGATATCGGTCTATAATTTCCTATGTCCAAAGGGTCCTTTCCTTCTTTGTGAATAACAACTATTTCTGCTTGTTTCCAAGAGCTAGGAATATCTCCAGTTAATGCCTCATTTATTACTTGTTGAAGAGGAGATGTTAGTTCTTCCATAAACGTTTTATAGAACATTGCTGTCAGTCCGTCATGACCTGGGGCTTTGTCAGTTTTTAGTTGGGAGATAGCCTCCCATACTTCCATTTTTGTAACAGGTTGATTCAGTTGTTGTCTCATATCCTCCGACAGGCTGTCTAACTGCAATTCCTTAACGTATTTATCCCATAGCTCCTCGTCTACTTCTTTTTCTGAATACAGTTTCTCAAAGAAAAATTGAAATTCTTTTCTGATATCTTCTTGTTTGGTAATTATTGTGTCCTTTCTTTTGATTTTGTTTATAGCTTTTTTAGCTTTATCTTTTCTTAATTTATTTGCCAGCCATTTACCAGTTTTATTCGCATGCTCAAAGTATTTTTGTTTTGCCTGTTTTAATCTTTTCTCCAATTCAGATGTTGCTTCTATTTCTATCTGTTTTTGAATTAACTTTATCTCATTTTGGATAGCTTTACTTTTTGGATTATGTTTTAATTGTTCTTCTTTATCTTTTAAGATATTGTTCAGAATTATTCTTCCTTGCTTCTTGTTTTTTTGCCATATTATATTCTGCTGCGTGAGAAAACCTCTAATCACGGCCTTCCCTGCATCCCAAACCGTAGCTAAATTTACTTCGCCATTTTGGTTTTCTTCAAAGAAAAATCTAATCACCTCATTCCCTTTGCTAACTATCTTCTTATCTCTTAACAATTCCTCGTTCAAGTACCATCTCGATTTTTTATCTGATTCTTTAAATGAGATTTTAATTGGATTATGGTCGGATATAACCCTGTTTAGTGTTTCCATACCATCCACATCCCTTACCAACGAGTTTGATACAAGACATAAATCAATTCTCGAAAGGGAATCGTGCCTGGGTGAAAAGAAAGTAAAACAGCTCTCATTGTTGTGGAGGAACCTCCATACATCTACCAGTGTTAAATTTTTTACCAAATCAAAAAAATTCTGTGGTAGTTTCCCTTGATTGTTTTTTATCTTGTTGCTTGATCTCCTGTCCAATTTTGGCTCTATAACTCCATTAAAATCCCCAATCATAATGGTGTGTTCATAGTCATATTCTAAGATTTTTTCCTGCAATTTTTTATAGAAAAGACCTTTATTTTCTTGTGGACTGTAAATTCCTATTAATAAGATTTTCTTTTCTTTCCAGCATATTTCTACTCCTACATAGTAACCATCTTTATCGTTAAATACTTCCTTTGAATCAATATGATTTTTAATGTACAGTACTACTCCTCTCTTACTTTTATCTAAAGAGGATACATATTCTTTCCCCATTTTTTGGTTTTGGAGTAGTCTAGTAAATTTCACCCATAAAAACGCAGATCAGTTTCACAATAACTATGAGACAATAAGGAAGGAAATCAGAAAAGACCTAGAAATATGGGGGAAATTACACTTATCTCTATTAGGAAAAATATCTCTGATCCAAATGAGTTTCCTTCCTGAAATACTGCTTCTGCTTCAAGCGATACCCATCATCCAGAATGAAAAACCATTGACTCTATGGCAAAAGGAATAAAAAAAGAGCCAGGATAAAAACAAAACTACTTTGTGATGACAAAAGTAGAGGAGGGCTGGGTTTACCAAACTGAAAACTTTATGATGCTGCTTGTTGTTTAGTTTGGATTAGAGAATGGTTTATGTTAGAGAATGAACAATTGTTATGTCTGGAGGGTGAACATTTAAGATTTGGGTGGAATGGATACCGAATTTACGGCAAAGAGAAAGTTCACAAAGAAAGCACAAATCATTTCGTAAGAAAAGCTCTGTTGAAGATCTGGGGGGAAAACAAGTGTAGAATATGTCCAAAAATACCTTCATGGTGTTCGTCACATGAGGCTCTTTTTGGGAGGAACAGTATCCAGAAAACTCTATGGTTAAGATACAAGGATGTACTGAAAGAATCGCAAGGAAAACTAGAGATCAAACTTAAAGAATCTGGCCTAGATTTTTCAATGGTGTCTTTATCGTCAAATGAGGGAGAGGTTTAATATAGATGTGAAATTAGAAGGAATACAAAATGAAAAGTGGGAATTGTGGAAGCCATGTCCATGTTCATTCCATGCCTGATGAGAGTGTTGGAGAAGCATGCAGCTGTGTTTCTCTAGCCAGAAGCAAAAGGAAGGCATTCTCCTCTGAGGGCCACTGGGGAGGTCAGGAGGTTTCAGCAGATGATGCGCTCATGTCACATCTAGCGACAGGGACATAGCCAGGGTCCTCTCCAATTCCCATCCCCTGACCCCCCTCCACTCTCACAAGGCATGGAGTGTCAGGACCATGGTGAACAGGTCTGAGGAAATGACAGGCATGTGGCCACTAGGTGGAGCTGTTGTGGAAGTCATTGACAGCTCTAGTGGCAGCATTTAAACAGTGCATCATTGGAATGTTGATGCAACTGTCAACTGTCATTCTCAACTGTCACTGAGGAAGAGTCAGACAGTGTGAGCCTCAGAGTGGGTTGTTACTGGTGTGGATGGTGGGTGGTGTCGATGTATATAGTGTTGTACACAGTGGAACTTCTTATATGAATAAAAGCCTGATCTGAGAGAAGATTACAGTGTCTCTGCTCATTGAGAAAGCGACAGGTGTTTCTTCAGCTCACAAGCTACTGACTACAGTCAAGGTGGAGAATCTGGTGCCATACGTTAACGTGTTTCCTCACGTGCTGCGCAACACAGCAATGTCAAAAGCGTTTAACATGGAGTATCTGTTGTGTAGGGGAGCTGCAGTGAATCTATGCTAGGTCCAGAGGGCTTTGTTTGGTGAAGAGGGAGGAAGGGGATACCCACCTCTGCATTGGCCCAAAGGCATATGTCACCTGCGTATCTCACTAGCAGCATGCTGTTCTCTGTGTCTTGACAAATCAAGCCTAACCCTAGTCTCTTTTCTCAGGAACCTCATCTAAGTCTCCTTCTACACAGCCTTAGGCCATGTTTTGCTGAAAGAGACACAGGTGCAGGGCCACCAGGACAACCTAATGGCCAACACAGAGGCCAAGCAGAGGGAGTTGGGCTCCAAGAGGAAGAGGCTGTCGAAGTACAACAACTCTTTGGTGAGTTGACATCCTGACTATTAGTTCCCTTTGTGTCACTTCTGGGGCTGTTCATGAAAGCGAGCGGAGAACATATTGTTCCAATTTGGCAGAGAAAGTCCTGGTTAATCCTCTGTCACCCCACTTTTTCAGGGGCTTTCAAAAATGTCCCGGTTTCTCTCTCCTCCTCCCACTTTGCCCCTTCTCCTCAGCTGCCTTGGGTTGCTGCAAAGTGACTTCCAAGGAATTTGCACCCCATCAACTCAAAAATGGGGACAGGAGAGGAGATAAGTTGCCAGGGTCTTCCCTTGCCAGGAGGCTGAAGCAAAAGCAAACTGCTGTGCCCTTCCTAGCTTGTGTGATCTTCCTCCTAAACAACCTTGGCCATCCTCAGCACCTTCTGGTGTTGCTTGTCCACATGTGCCTTGCTTTTCCTGTCTGTGAAATGTTGGGGATATGGGAGACCATCTCTGGATCTAAATTGGGGGTGGCCCAGTGGCCTTCAAGTCCAGAATGCTCCCCAGAACTGTTTTTTAAAATGACATTTGCCTCTGAAATGTGGCAAGAAATGGCTAAATGCACCATAATTCTTTTGTGGCTAAATGTACTCTATGTGTTGGGATAGTCAGTATCCTAATCCATCCTCAATATCCCAGCCATGGCCTAAATTATATTGTTTATTACATTGTATGTTATATTGAAAGGATTCAAGACAAACTGATCTGAAAGGCAGTAGCTTTTTGCTTGCTAACAGAATTTAAAGTTTATTTCTGAAGTGATGAAATAACATTTGGGAAGCACCATGTGCTTTCCTCCCCTTTTCTTTGTCACTCTCTGGATGAGGGCTATTTTCTATTTCAGGTGACCTTTGCCGATGTGGCAGTATATTTCTCCAAGGATGAATGGAATCTGTTGACGGCGAAACAGAAACTTTTGTACAATTCTGTAATGATGGACAATTATGAAAATGTGGCTTCTGTAGGTAAGGAACCTGAATCCATGGCTCTTTCTATAAAGACTGAGGGCCCTTTCATACTATATTATCATGTTGCTATGGTTCCACTAGAATTATAGAGTCATAGAGTTGGAATAGACCACAAGGGCCATCCATTTCAACCCCCTTCTGCCATGCAGGAATACACATCCAGCCTCTCTTTAAAGACCTCCAAAGAAGAGGACTCCACCAAACTCTAAGGGAATATATTCCAATGTCAAAGTACTCTTACTGTCACAAAGTTCCTTCTAATGTTTAGGTGGAACCTCTTTCAATGTGTCTGGCATCCATTGCGGTGTCTCCTTTTCTCTGTTGCAGCAAAAGCAAGCCTGCTCCTTGCGCAACATGACACCCTTTCAAATGTTTAAACATGGGTATCATATCCACTCTTTATCTTCTTTTCTCCAGGTTAAACATAACCAGCTCTCTAAGCTGCTCCTCATAGAGCTTGATGGTTTCCAGACCCTTCACCACTTTGGTGGCACTCCTTTGGACATGCTCCAATTTGTGAACATACTTTTTGAATTGTGGGGCCCAGAATTGGACACAGGATTAGTCCAAATGAGCCCTGACCAAAGCAGAATAGAGTGGCACTATTACTTCTCTTGATCTAGAAACTATTCTTGTATTGATGCAGCCTAGAATCACATTGGCCTTTTTAGCTGCCTCTTCACACTGTTGGCCCATGTTCAACTTGCAGTCTACTAGGAGTCCTAGATCCCTTTCAAGCCTAGATTAATTGTGATAGCAACATCCTGTAGAATATTTGAATCTGTAGTTCAGTGAGGCACTATTTCTCTCCAGGCTCTAAGGATTCTAATAACCCCATCCTAAACTGCCAATTCTAGGATTTTATGGGAAGAAGCCATGGAGATTAATGCTTTTCTCACCCAAATGGTACTCAGCACATCCCTGATCAAGTTTCCTACCTCTTTTGGCCCCTCTTCCATCCTTTTAAGGCTCTGGAGAGTCTTCTTAGGGGAAAGCCCCCCCTTGGGCCTGCAATGGCTCAGAGAGGGCCCAACAGTGGCAAAATGGCCTCCACTTCCCCAAAGGGATGTTTCGGGATGTTGAGGGGCAAAATATTATTTCATCTCCCACCCCCCCACCCCCCGGCAATACAATGTGGGGTTGCCCCTGAGATCTCCTCCAACCCCATCAGTAGTCCATGCTTGCCTTATAGATGTTTTAAGGCTGTTTTAAGGCTGCTCCCTGGCATTTCACCCTCACCAAAATTGGAGTCCAGGTCCCAGCCCCCTTGCTCTGCCTTTGCCAATGAATTATTTGTATATTGATTATCCTGCCTTTCTCAACAAATGGGCCTAAAAGGGATGTCATACTGAGGAGGGAGCTGACTTGTTTTCAGCTGCTCCAGAGACTAGGACCCAGAGCAGTGGATGCAAGCCGCAGGAAAAGAGATTCCACCTCAACATTTGAAAAAACCTCTTGAGAGTAAGGGCTGTTCGACAGTGGAACACACTCCTTCCTCGGAGTGTAGTGGAGCCTCCTTCCTTGGAGGTCTTTAAACAGAGGCTGGATGGTCTGGGATGCTTCGATTGAGAGTTCCTGCATGGCAGGCGGTTGGACTGGATGGCCCTTGCAATTTCCTCCAGCTCTATGACTCTATGATCCCTTTTATGCATCACACTCTGTGGGTTTGTGTCTGTAACAGAGAGACGGAGGGAAAGTGAAAAATAGAAAGGCAGGGAAGAGAGGCTGAAAATGAGATGCTGAAGCAGTGCAGATGGGCAAGAGGGAAGGGTGAAGAGCGGAGGGAGAAAGGGAAGGGGATCTGGCAGATGGGAGCCAGGAGGGGAAGGCTGGAGCAAAGCCAGGATATCCTAGCTCTGTGCGGAGAGGAAGGGACCTCTGGGAAGGGCCAGGAGAGGGGCCTTGGGGATTGGGAGGCAGCCACCAACCTGACAGATTTTAAGAACCGAACCTGTGAGAACCAGCTCAGGTCCTTGTTTTCAAACATATTAAGGGGTTCCATTTAGAAATTATGAGCAATGTCTATGAAGAGAGGAAAGGGCAACACAAAAATGCCTTTTTGTCTAATGTTTCTTTTCCAACCTGAGCTTGCTTAGCTCCATGGGTGATTCCAGAGGCCCTTTGTTACCCGAAATGCTGGAGTCTGGGGAGGACAATCCCGAGTGCTACGCTTTCAGGGGAATTTCATACTTAGCTCAAAGGAGAGATTGGGGCAACAGTGGCCTCGGGACTCATCCCATTCCTGATCTCCCCCCCCCCCCGGTGTTAGGGGGATCCCATCTATTCTCAAGCCCTATTTAAATGAATGGGGCTCCGCACAGGCGCCATTAACCCTTATGGGGCATGCCGCCCCTTTTCCCAGTGTGGTTTTAGTGTATGCTGAAATCCACATAAGACGTGCCCGCGTATGACGCAGGTGCACTGTACACGCATGCACACACATATAGGTGTTCACACAAACACACAAGAACTAGGTAACAAAGGTGGGAGTGGTGAATAGATGTTAGGCTTTGCTAATGGTAATACGTAACCTAGACGGAACTTGATTCCAATTGCTGAGGGTCCACAATGGGGAGAGAAGTCAGTAACTCCCATGGCAAGTGGAGCTGGCGAGTGTAGTGAGGCGTTTAGCAATGTAAACCAACAGAGTGTCTGTCTGCAACTGGACTGCAATATTTATACTGAAATGGTTGCTAGTGGGCAGAACCCGAGTTTTCTATAAGGTTTAAATCGTTTTAGAAAGTTTCCTGGGTGGGGAAAATATGGTCCAAAATCAAATTGAATGCAATGGGTGCTTGGTGCCAATACCTCAGACATAAGGGATTACCACACCGATCCTCAGGTCCTTGTTGCTCTGAATTCCAGTCCCGTTCACAAGCCAATGTACAGCGCAATGTGAGCACGATGCTCTCAGATGCAGCTCAACAATAACACAGCACAGTATGGAAACAACTTTCCAGATACAGGTATTGGCAATGCACTGGCCACATTTCACACTTAAAAATAAGTCACAGACACAGTTGATTTCATCCGAGTCTTTGGAGGTTCTCTATCTTGAGTTGCAATATAATCAAAATATTTGCAAGCTCTCTTAACTGACTTCCATCATGTTCACCATCTCTTCTATACACAACTGCAATACAATCCTATCCACAGCAATCCACATGTGTCCTGTATTGTGTATTGGTTGTGATCCATCTCCTGGTGCCACACAGCATGAAGCGTCCTCTGCAGTTGGCTTGCATCATGCCATGTGCTCAGACTCAGGACTCTCTGGCCGTCTCACAGGATATGATGCCACTTTTCAATCAAAATATTTTACACATGTTTAAAGGAATCTTTTTTCAACAGTCTGTATGACTATCTGCTTCAACTGATTACCTCAAGGTAGTTCCCCCACAATCTCTTCTTTGCCAGCTCCTGTGAGTAAGGATATAATCGTTTCATGGATTTGGGGCATCTGCGACAGGGTCCTGCTCAGGTCACCCACCCCAACTTTATTAATTTAATATCAAATAGGGAGGTGTGAACGTAGGGCTAAATCTTGGGCTAACACTTTCCTCTCTTAACTCTGATATTCAGTATTATTTTCCTTCTTTACAGAAGAACTTGTCAGTCATGAAAGCGTCCACACATCAGAGAAGCCATACAACTGCCAGCATTGTGGGAAACATTTTGCATACAAGTCGATCCTTCTCATGCATCGGAGAGTCCACACCGGAGAGAAGCCATACAAATGCCAGCATTGTGGGAAATGTTTTTGTTTGAAGTCAGTCCTAGTGGCACATCAGAGAGTCCACACAGGAGAGAAGCCACCCAAATGCCAGCATTGTGGGAAATGTTTTTATTTGAAGGGAAAGTTAGTGAGACACCAGAGAATCCACACCGGAGAGAAGCCATACAAATGCCAGCATTGTGGGAAATGTTTTTCTTTGAAGGTAAACTTAGTGAGACACCAGCGAATCCACACAGGAGAGAAGCCATACAAATGCCAGCATTGTGGGAAATGTTTTTCTTGGCAGTCAAACCTATTGTCACACCAGCGAATCCACACAGGAGAGAAGCCACACAAATGCCAGCATTGTGGAACATGTTTTTCTTCAAAGAGAGACTTAGCAAGACACCAGAGAGTCCACACAGGAGAGAAGCCATACAAATGCCAGCAGTGTGGAAAATGCTTTTCTTTGAAGGTAAACTTAGTGAGACACCAGCGAATCCACACAGGAGAGAAGCCATACAAATGCCAGCATTGTGGAACATGTTTTTCTTCAAAGAGAGACTTAGCAAGACACCAGAGAGTCCACACAGGAGAGAAGCCATACAAATGCCAGCAGTGTGGAAAATGCTTTTCTTTGAAGGTAAACTTAGTGAGACACCAGCGAATCCACACAGGAGAGAAGCCACACAAATGCCAGCATTGTGGAACATGTTTTTCTTCAAAGAGAGACTTAGCAAGACACCAGAGAGTCCACACAGGAGAGAAGCCATACAAATGCCAGCAGTGTGGAAAATGCTTTTCTTTGAAGGTAAACTTAGTGAGACACCAGCGAATCCACACAGGAGAGAAGCCACACAAATGCCAGCATTGTGGAACATGTTTTTCTTCAAAGAGAGACTTAGCAAGACACCAGAGAGTCCACACAGGAGAGAAGCCATACAAATGCCAGCAGTGTGGAAAATGCTTTTCTTTGAAGGTAAACTTAGTGAGACACCAGCGAATCCACACAGGAGAGAAGCCATACAAATGCCATCATTGTGGGAACTGTTTTTCTTTGAAGGGAGACTTAGTGAGACATCAGAGAGTCCACACAGGAGAGAAGCCATACAAATGCCAGCAGTGTGGAAAATGCTTTTCTCGGAGGTCAGGCCTATTCAGTCACCAGAGAGGCAGCACAGGAGAGAAGCCACACAAACCCAAGAAGTGAATGAACATTATTTTTGTAAAGGTGAAATACAAAAACATTTTTTCCATCCAGTGGTGCTAAAAAGCCCATATGAATTTATTTGCACAGGCCCTTATCAGATGAATCTGGAACTGGGGGTCTTCAGCACTGGGCGGTTCGAATTCACGTTATTTCGCACAATACCATCATACCAGCATTCGAATGGCCCAATCCGAACTCACGTGAATGCGCGAGATGCCGAACTGAATGCGTACTGGCTCCTCTTTTTGGAGCGTGTTGGCCAGTGCGCTGATAAGGGGATTGGCAATATCCTGGATTGGGGCTCTTTTCGATCTCAGTGCGAATGGGTCTGGTGTGACCACCCAGTCCTGAATTCCATCGCAAGACCCCCAGATTCCAAGTCTCCCATGATGCCCTGTTGCAGTTTGCCCCACTTTCCCTTCCGGTGGGTCTTTTCTCTTGCTGCCGGTTCCAGGGGAGCCGGGAGGAGAAGCGCTCTTGGAGGGAGGGTAAGCTTGCACATTTCTTTGCAAAGCGGGCTTAAATTTAGCCGCTTGTTATGTGGGGTGGGGGGGGGAGGATTCTCCAAGGACGTATCCAGGGGGGGGTTGGGGGGTCGGGACCCCCCCTATCAGGCCCTGGGGACGTTCAAGCTCCTTCCTCCCCCCTCCCCTCCATTAAAACCACAGCAGGGACATAGTTAACAAGCACCCTTTCCTCTCCTCCCGGCCCTGGCAAAGCCAGAAGGAGCGCAAGTGCCACCCCTAAACTTTTTGCGGGGCCTGAGGAGGAGGAACTATGGATTTCTGGGAGTATGTTATGAGGTCCAGATATCACAGCTTGGCTCTATTCTGGCTCATTGCTGTGGAATTCTGGGAGTTGCAGTGTGTCCTGGGGTCCAGATATCACAGCTTGGCTCTATTCTGGCTCATTGCTGTGGAATTCTGGGAGTTGCAGTGTGTTCTGGGGTCCAGATATCACAGCTTGGCTCTATTCTGGCTCATTGCTGTGGAATTCTGGGAGTTGCAGTGTGTTCTGGGGTCCAGATATCACAGCTTGGCTCTATTCTGGCTCATTTTGCTATGGAATTCTGGGAGTTGGAGTGTGTTCTGGGGTCCAGATATCACAGCTTGGCTCTATTCTGGCTAATTGCTGTGGAATTCTGGGAGTTGCAGTGTGTTCTGGGGTCCAGATATCACAGCTTGGCTCTATTCTGGCTCTTGGCTATGGAATTCTGGGAGTTGGAGTGTGTTGTGGGGTCCAGATATCACAGCTTGGCTGTATTCTGGCTCATTGCTGTGGAATTCTGGGAGTTGCAGTGTGTTCTGGGGTCAAGATATCAAAGCTTGGCTCTATTCTGGCTCTTGGCTATAGGACACATCCTACATTTTAGACTTCTGCCTAGAAGGAATTTCAAAAGTCCTCATTTTTTGTAAGATGAGCACATGTCCTCCTTTTATAGGACGTGTCCTATGATTCAACCTTCGGGCCTGGATGACTGTAAAAATGTCTTCCATTTTTGGTAGGATAACACACGTCCTCCTTTATCCAGGATACGGCACACATTTCAGCCCCGGAGCAATGTTGGAACATCCACCATATTATCAGGGTGACCAGACATCATCCTTTATCCAGGACATATCCTACATTTCTACCCAGGAGGAATTTCAAAACATCCTGCTTTGCCAGCCTTTCCTAGAGGCTGAGAGTGTGTGACTTCCTTGCCTAGTGGTTCTTCTTGCTTAGTTCAAAGAGTTTGCCTTTGCCGGCCTTTGCATGAGGCTGAGAGTGTGTGACTTCCTTGGCTAGTGGTTCTTCTTGCTTAGTTCAAAGAGTTTGCCTTTGCCGGCCTTTGCATGAGGCTGAGAGTGTGTGACTTCCTTGGCTAGTGGTTCTTCTTGCTTTGTTCAAAGAGTTTGCCTTTGCCGGCCTTTGCATGAGGCTGAGAGTGTGTGACTTCCTTGGCTAGTGGGTCTTCTTGCTTTGTTCAGAGAGTTTGCCTTTCCCCGGGGGAACCCATGGGGATCAACAAATTTAGATGTGTGCATGTGTGTGCGTTGGGGTTCTCTCTGCTACCTCACCCATCATCCACAGACTGTTCCCAAGCACACACCTATCTTGGGTACTGTTTTTGGATGTGTTAACATATTTTCCTCTTTTCCTGTCTTTTCAGAACCTACAGCATGCTGAGGACGACCTTTCTGGCGCTGGAACTTGATTACATAAATAAGGAAGACAAGCAACAACAAAATAAATGATTTTAATTGTGGTGTTAGGACTATTTACAAGGACTATTTACAAGGGGAAGAGGCCGACTCTCACGCACTCACAACTATACACACAGGCACACACAGAAACCAATTTACAAAATATGGGGTCAAAAAGAAAATAACTGCAGGCTGTTCCATCACAACCTGCAAGGGGGGGGGGGGAAGCATGCACACACACACACACACACACACACACACAGCCACCCACCCACCCACCCAAACATCAACCCCCCACACACACAAACACACACACACAACAACCCACCCGCCCAACCATCAACCCCCCCCCCACACACACACAGCCACCCACCCACCCACACACACACACAAACACACACACACACACAAACACACACACACAAACACACACACACACACAAACACACACACACAACAACCCACCCACCCACCCAACCATCGACCCCACACACACACACACACACACACACACAGCCAGCCACCCACCCAACCACCCACCCACCAAACCAACCAAACACACACACACAAACACACACACACAACAACCCACCCACCCACCCAACCACCCCACACACACACACACACACACACACACACACACACTAAATGCAATACAATTACAGAAATACCCACAGGCTGTTAATGCACAGCCTGTGGTGGGAGGAGGGCGCAATCACTCCCCATCACGGGGTGGGGATCTCGGCGCTGCAGGAGGCTGGGGCCGTGGTGGTGACCCCCACACCCGGGCGTGGTACAGGAAGTCGTGCTGTTGCTCTTGTGTCCGCCTCAGGTCTTGAACTGCCCTTTCCAGGGGACCCAGGCGCTGCACAACTGCAATGTGAATAGAATGTGTTTAGAAGTTCCATTACTCCTGCGCCCCCCTCCTTAAATGTTGTGCTGGTGAGTGATGGGTGGGGGGTAGTGAGAACAAACCTTGGTCCAGCCTGCCACTGAGGCTGGAAACTTCGGCCCTAAGTAGGGCGACCTGCTCAGCCAGCGATGGCTCTTGGCCTTGAGGCTGGGGCAGTGGGTGGTCCTCCAGCTCTTCTCCAGAATCATCTAGAGCAGGAAAAAAGTGTGCAATGACTATGACTACCAAATGGGTTTGTATGACACTTCCAACCTCCAGGATCCTGACAGGAGAGCCGTGTTAAAATAATTGCATGGATAACATGGAGGGAGCATGTTTTCTCCTGACCCACAGACTTGGGCAGACTGCAGCATTAGGCACAATTTCCACACAGGTGTGTGTTAATCTCCCTCAGACTGTAGTGGAGTTTCCTTCCTTTCAGGTCTCTAAAATGTGCTGGATGACCATCTGTGAAGAATGTGTGTCGAGTGGGAGTCGATGCGTGCCTCCCTACTCCAGGCGTGGATGATTCCATGAAACCAAACACTAGAAATGCCCATATATATATATATATACACCTTTATAGGCATGTGTATATGACTATGTATGTGTGTATGTGTGTGTTTGTTGACGTGCATACATAATCTATTGCCAGGTAGCTATACACTTCTGTATACGCGCGCGCACACACAGTCCCAATTCAAATGTATATATGCATATGTATCCACACACCCACTAACCTTCCTGGTGAGGAGGTGGGCCACCATCATCCTCCGGCTCCTCCCGTGGGCTGGGCAACGCGGCAACCATGTGCCTCCCACGACGTCCTATGTGATCAGAATACAGGTAGACGGGAAAGATATCACCACAGATGTCAGGGAAAAGAAAAAAAAAATCTGATAGGCAATTGCAAAACACACTACTCACCAGCAGCAATGTTCTCCTCAATGGATGGGCCCCCAGCAATCATCCAAAGATGCCACATCTCATGGTAGAATGCAGGGGTTTGCTGTGGTGCTGGGCTGTCCCCATGGGCCCTGTACGCCCTGTAGAACGCAGTGCGTAGCACCTTTAGCTTTGATGCCACTTGCCGCCATGACCTCTCAAGCCCCTGGGCCTGCAGCTGGCGAGAGAGCCGCCGGTAAATTCGCCGGTTTGGGTGGGAGGTGGAGCCCATTACAATGTTTAGATCCACATCCCTCTCCAGGAACTGGAAAAGGAACTGGACCTCAACCTCCCTCCAAATGCTCCAGGACCTAGGCATGCTGGCAGAGGCTGGGACCAGGCAGACAGACAACTGCTTTCAAAAGCCTTCCTGGTTCCCCCAGGCCACAGGACCTCACGTGAGACTTTTCCCAACTTCCCCCTAAAAGTTTATTCTTGCCAGCAGATGGCGCTACAGGCGGCTTGTGCGCATGCGCGAGCAAAGCGAGCGCCATAATTTGTCTTTGCCGGCAGAGTACGGTAGGAAGGATCGCTTGCTTTCCTTGTGGAAATTCACGTCCCGGTAAAGTTAAAAACAACGCACGTTATTTCGCGGAAGAGCACTCTGCCTGCCTTTGGAAAAGACACGCGGAGCAGTGAACGTTCTATCGCGGGAGCCCACTGCCTTCCAAAGGGAAGACATACAGAGCACGTTATATCGCGCTGCAGCACGCTGCATTAGGAGGTAACCTGCCTGCCTATTTTTCTGCCCTTTTTCACTGCATTATTCCTTATTTTTCTGGAAAAATAAATCTTTAAAAATCCTAGCATGGCCTTTACATGACTGAGAGTCGCAGTACATACCAGGAATGTGCTCTTCTGTGGCATTATGTACTCTTTAAGAAATTCACGCATGGCCTTTTTCAGAATTTCTATCTTTCTGCCTTTTTTCAATGCATTATTCCTTATTTTTCTGCCAAAATAAATCTTTAAAAAATCCTAGCATGGCCTTTACATGATTGAGAGTCGCAGAAAATACCAGAAATGTGCTCTCCTGTGGCATTATGTACTCTTTAAGAAATTCACGCATGGCCTTTTTCCGAATTTCTATCTTTCTGCCTTTTTTTCAATGCATTATTCCTTACTTTTTTGCAAAAATCAATCTTTAAAAAATCCTAGCATGGCCTTTACATGACTGAGAGTCGCAGAAAATACCAGAAATGTGCTCTCCTGTGTCCTTTTTCTAATGCATTATTCCTCGTTTTTTTGCAATATTGATTCTTGTCATTTTTTTAAATTTACTATAAAACCCTGAAATATTATCTGCTTATGCATTGCTAATCCTTAAATAATATCAAGCATGGCCATGTAATTTTACCTGACTAGCTTACAAACCACGAAATAACCGTCCCTGTTATTATTTTGACTAGTAAAAAGGTTATGAACCCTTACCTTTTGATCTTAGTGGATTATTCACCAATACACAACCCTTTCTTAATAAATTAGTAGTAGTAAAAAGTGATCAACCCTGACCAGTTGATGTTATTGGATTATAAACCAATAATCAACCATTCCTTTAGGTATTTGAAATAGCTTAAATCGTCAACCTTTCCTAATGGCTATTTTTTTCACCTGCTTTGCTTTAGCCATTCCTCCTTGACATCCAGAAATAACGACATGGAACACTCGGGGAACGGCTCACATAGCGCCCCCCAACGGAAGCATGGCAGAGGAATATTCTGGGAGCATGCCCAAATACTGGATCTAATAAGTATTTGGGGTGAAGAAGAGATTCAAAGGCAGCTCTCCAGCAACCATCGTAATATTGCTATTTATGAACTGATATCGGAACAATTGGCAGAGAGGGGCCATTCCAGAACAGCGCAGGAATGTAGAAATAAATGTAAAAGCTTAAAACAAAATTATAACGCTGTGTGCAAACAGAATCAGCAGAGCGGGAATGGACGGCAAACCTGTCCTTACTTTTATGAAATGGACCAAATCTTCCATGGAAGAATAAGTGCAAAGCAGCAGAAAGTCCTGACTAGCTATCCATCCGAGACTTCAGCAGCACCCCGGGAAGAAGCACAAGAAGTTCCCGCAGCTGTTATTCTTACAGGTATGTCGGTGTTGCAAATGCCTGTTTGAAAGGGAAAACCACCCTTCCCCACGGCTTCCCTTGCGCCCAAGAACCACTCTTCCCATTCTATTATGGACAGCCAGATGGTGAAAAGCTTACTGAAGCCATGACATATCACCGAGAATAATCCTTCAGCAAGGCTTCACAAAAATATGTCCATTCTTCTTAGGATTAAATACTTCCATAGTAGTGTTTCATGACCATCTTTTGTGTCTTGTGTAGAAGGAGAGGAACCAGAGGTGTTGTTGACCCTCCGATCTGTTCCGCAAGACGAATTGCCGCCTGTAGGCACGCCGGCCCCTCAGGAGCCAGAGGAAGAGGATCGGGAAAGTAGTGATGGAGGTAGGTTCCTGTATCATGGAAAACATCCCTTCCTGTGCCAAATGCTCAGAGGGGCTGCTTTATGGCATGATACTATCCCCTATCAGACCAATGGCGGAAATCCACACTTTACGTACAAGTATTAGTCCGAGTAAATGGTTTCTGCACATCATTTACTGGGTATTCAATAACAGAGGTGGGGGAGTGAGAAAGAATACCTGGCACAGCATGTAGTGTGGGTAGGGATTGCAACTGTCATCCTCTACCATTTCAAAATGCATGCCTTTATAGCGATGGCTCTATATGTGAACATGAAAAGCCTATGGGAGAAAATGCTTCCTCGGTGTATGTCTCCACTTGTGTTGGCTAAGGACTTGCCATGTTGTTCCTATTTTCAATTTCAGAAACGTTCGTGGAAGGCCTGAACATCACACAGGAGGATAGAGAGGGTGCCATAGAAGGGGAAGGAACAGCGGCCATTCCCGAAGCCCCTCCCGCCCCTCCAAGCGGTTAGTGTAATCTACACCCATTCTATCCCAGTGAATTGCCTACTGCCTTCCAGCTTTCACCTATGGAGAAAAATAACAGATGTATATAGTCCTACGCCAAAGGCCAATGTAAGAATGTTTTAAAATGCAAGGGCCTCCTATAAGTCGTATCAGTGGTGGGAATTTAGGAAATCCAAATGCTCAGCCTCGCCCGCCGTTTTCACTAACATTGCATTTCCTCTTTTCTTTTGCAGTACCAGATAACGGAAGGAACAGGCCAAGAGTCGACGCTCCCCAACCAGAGCCACAGGGGGCAACTGAGGGAAGAGCAAGGAGAGGGGAGCACATAGTGAATGCGATAATCCACCATGGGAAAAATGAGTGGGAACTGTACAGAAAGCAGAACAGGATTATCGCAAATAGGAACATGCGCCAGATGCAGCGGTTTATTGATAGCTGCACAGCCGAGGCGCAATCATGGAACGAACAACAGCAGTTGCTGACAGAACAAATAGGGAAGGCAATGGATATCTGTTCACAGCTTGTCGCACTGCAAGAGGAGGACTTGGAATTGCGACGAGAGGACTTGGAACTGAAAAGGGAGGACTTTGCTCTGCGGCGAACCCAGGCTGAACAAGCTGTGGAATATCAAAGGGCCAAATTGGATTTACTTCGAAGAGGAAGCCAACAGCCCAAAGCAGGTGTCAGTCACTTTCGCAGGCCATTGTGTCTCGTAAACGCTCCCAGCCAAGCCCCAATAGCGCAGCCTCCCCCCATGGCTGAGGAAACAGAGGAGGAAGAAATTGTTCCTGGGTCACAATGGACACTTCCAGTCGAGTCCGAAATAGTACCGGAGCCTGCGAGAAAGAAGAGGGTCATAAAAAAAAAGGCACCTGTATTCACCATCATGACTGTTGTCTGTTGAACGTCACCCATCATACTTGTTTTTAGTGCACGTTCAGTTAGCAAGATATGTTGTGTTATGTTATGTTATGTTATGTTTGCACTAGTAAACTTTAGTACAATCAACACTTTGCTGGTCCGGCTAGGGTAATTGCCTGGCTAGCCTGTGAGGGAAGCCATGGCAGAACCAAAACACATAGCGGGCCTAGGATGCAGGGAAAGTGGGAAGCGAACTTATAAAGGGATGCCACATGTAGGAAATGGTCCCAAGGTTTGTGCAACAGCATTGCAGCACATGGGAGCCGTGGAAACAGATGATGAGGGGTATCCCCTCCATATCTCTGGCCTGTTACAGACTGCCAATATAAAGCTGATTCAGGTCTCTTTGGAGATATGCTGTTTAAATGATACATGCATCCTAAGAGTCCAGAAGTGTGCCAAAGCCACACTCCATTCTTAGGTGCTGGAGTGCTGCTGTGGTGTAGCTGTCGGATTCTTAGGATGCATACAGCATCCAAAAGCCATGTCAAGGGATTTCTCTGCATCACCTCTGCAAAGCATGACACAGGACCAAGGTCAGAGAGGCCCGCCAGCCAGAAGACACAGGAGAAGGGTGAGGACCAGGGGCCCTCTCTCTAGCCCCCAAAAAACCTTTTCCAGATCTAATGCCCTCTCTCGGGGAAGGGATGTAGCCAGGGGGGGGGATCTAGGGGTCCGGACCCCCCCCTTCCTTTAGAAAAATGAATGGTGTGTGCTGCTGCGCCGCCGCACTCAAGCCCCATTATAATGGTGGCACTTAGTCTGGACCCCCCCCCCTTCCTAAAATCCTAGCTACGACCCTGCTCGGGGCAGGCATTGCTATGAGGCCTCTGCCAGGGCCATTGAAGGCACTATGCCTAACATTAGGTGTGGGACTCTGCCAGGGGTGCAGGAGGGGGGAATAAAAACTTGGTCTCTCCCTTTCTTCCCATCTCTGGCCCCATCGGAAACCCAGGACGCCATAGGTGTGTTGGATCCTTTTGCAGACTGGTAAACACGTGGTGCTGTAGCAAGGGATGCTGCACTTTCCTTTTGAATTGTTATAATGAGATGTTGTCTAAAGAGGCAGAGGACTCCTCCTCTATGATGTACAGGCACATGGCTGTGAAGAACGCTGGACTTCGTCCAGCAGTAACTGATGCGACCATATCTGAAATGGTCCTTTTTGGCTGCCACAGAGCATCCCACCAAAAAGGCCCAGATGACTTAGAGAGTTCCTGCAGGGCAGAATGGGGTTAGGCTGGGCCAAAGCTAACAAATTGAACTTCCCCAGGGAGAAATGTAAGGTAATGCACTAAGGACAAAAAGATGAAATACACAGATATAGGATGGGGGACATCTGGCTTAAGGAGACAACATGAGAAAGGGATCTAGGGGTCAGAGTAGACCACAAGAGGAACATGACCCAACAGTGCGATGCGGCGGCAAACAATGCCAAGGATATTGTAGGCTACATCAGTAGAAGTGTAGTGCCTAGATCAAGGAAAGTAATAGTCGCACTATATTCTGCTGTGGTAGGGCCCCACCTCGATGTTTAGGTCCAGTTCTGGGCAAGCTGCAGGAAAAGAGATTCCACCACCACAGTAGGAAAAAATGCCTGACAGTAAGGGCTGTTTGACAATGGAAAAAACTCCCCCAGAGAGTAGCGGAGTCTCCTTTCTTGGAGGTCTTCAAGCAGAGGATGGATGGCCAAGTGTCGGGGATGCTTTGCTTTCGATTTCCTGCATGGCAGGAACTGGATGGCCCCTGTGGTCCCTTCCAACTCTACGCTTCTTATGATTCCATGAGGAATGATGAAGGTTCGCACCCACACACACCCTCTTCAGCACTTGCTGGGTTTTTTAGGGCAAGGGAACACTCAGGAAGAGATTGATGTTGTCTGTTGGAGGGGCCAGGGACCGGCAACAAGCAAACTGACCAGTGGGTCCCCTGCCCAACAAGTAGGTGTAGGTGCCTGTTATATAGGACACACGTGGAAATTTTAAAAAAGGAGAACCCGACCGCATGAACAGAGCATTAACATTTTTTATTTATAATTACAACAACAGTAGGTTACGAACATGGATGGGACCGATCTCCACCACCTCAACGTTGCTTCTGAAACCACCTGGTTAAAGCAGTTCTTACAACTTTCCCTTCCTTCCGGCAACGTTCTTGGTCAACATTCAGGAGCTCTGGGAGAGCAACCACCCCAATGTCCCTGACAGCATCAATGTCATTCAAGCATGCACCCCTAGTCTCACATATGTTGTGAAGCACTGCGCAGGCACTCACAGCAGTAGCAAAGTTGGGCTCCCCCACAGTGAGGCACCCGAGTAAGCATCCAAATCGATTTTTCAGCCTCCCAAAGGCTCTCTCCACCACGCAACGGGCACGGGATAGAGCGGCATTGAATTTCTTTTGTTCTGGAGTGATGGTGCCCCCCCGGTAAGGTTTCATGAGCCACTTACGGATGGGGTATGCACCATCACCTAATAACAGTGGTGGCACCTGAACACCTTGAATAGTAATACTGGGATTTCCCGGCACAAACATCTGCGCTTCCATCACCTTGAAGATTCCTGTTTGGCGGAAAATGTATGCGTCATGATGTCTCCCAGAAAACCCCGCCTCTATGTTAATGAATCTCCCGGTGTGGTCAGTAGTTCCCTGCATCACAATGGAGAACCCATATTTGCGGCTGTAGTATTCTTCGGCCTTTCCTCGCGGTGGGCGTATAAGGATATGTGTCCCGTCCACTGCCCCCACACAGTTAGGAAAGTCTAACTGCTCGAATCCTTCCATGATCTGTAAGGGAAAAATAACAATTAGCTTATGTCGATCATGCCCTCTTGCATAATACTTTCATAAATGGTCTGGATGATGGGAGAGGAGGGAGCAGTTAGAAGTGGAGGCCCTCATGGATGGGTGCTGGGAAGCAGTCTGTGGATGATGGGAGAGGAGGGAGCAGAGAGAAGGGGAGGCCCTCATGGATGGGTGCTGGGAAGCAGCCTGTGGATGATGGGAGAGGAGGGAGCAGATAGAAGGGTAGGCCCTCATGGGTGGGTGCTGGGAAGCAGTCTGTGGATGATGGGAGAGGAGGCAGAGAGAAGGGGAGGCCCTCATGGGTGGGTGCTGGGAAGCAGTCTGTGGATGATGGGAGAGGAGGGAGCAGATAGAAGGGGAGGCCCTCATGGGTGGGTGCTGGGAAGCAGTCTGTGGATGATGGGAGAGGAGGGAGCAGATAGAAGGGTAGGCCCTCATGGGTGGGTGCTGGGAAGCAGTCTGTGGATGATGGGAGAGGAGGGAGCAGTTAGAAGGGGAGGCCCTCATGGGTGGGTGCTGGGAAGCAGTCTGTGGATGATGGGAGAGGAGGGAGCAGTTAGAAGGGGAGGCCCTCATGGGTGGGTGCTGGGAAGCAGTCTGTGGATGATGGGAGAGGAGGGAGCAGAGAGAAGGGGAGGCCCTCATGGGTGCTGGGAAAAGTCTGTGGATGATGGGTGAGGAGGGAGCAGTTAGAAGGGGAGGCCCTCATGGGTGCGAGGGTAGCAGACAGAACCCACACACTTGCACAGACGTGTATCTGTGTATCTATCTTTCTATCTATATATATCTGTTTATTTATATGTATATGTATATGAATGCTATCCTATGGGGGTCTATATATCAGCATATATGACACACGCACACACTCGCATTCATAATTACCCGATGATGATTCTCCAGCCGTACCACTTTCCGGAGAAGCACCTTCACAATGGCCTCGCACACCTGGATGCAGATCACAGACGCTGTGGAGCTCCCAATCTGGAACTGGCGGGCTACATTCTGGTACGTGAGTGGGCCAGCCAGCCACCAAATTGTGATGGCGACCCTCTCCTCCACAGTGATGGCCCTCCTCATCACGGTGTCCATCACAGCAATATGGGGCCGAAGGATTTCAGCAAGGCGGAAGACGGTGCCTCTGGGCATCCTGAAGTGCTGCATCCACATTTCGTCATCCCACATGTGGAGCAGCTCCTCGTTCCACCAGCTACCCTTCATCTTCGGGCGGATCCAGTAGCGCCGAGGTGCCGGCATTGTTGCCACAAAAGCCAGGACCCGATCCGCATCTCCCCGCATCAGGAGTCTAAAAGCTTGCCTAGTGGTGAAATCACCGACTCCCCTGGCTCGCATCCACTTTGTCAGGAACCTAAACCATATCCTGCGCCTTGCCCTCCTTCTATCCTGCAGCTGCTGGTACCTAAAAATCAGCTGGGATAGCACAGAGAGCATGAGCCGGAGAGCCTCCATGGCGGGAGTCCCGGGCATCGTTCCTTCCTACCAAAGGGAAAGGAAAGCGAGAGAAGCAGAACAGTAGAGGCAGCGGTGACTCTCACGTTGTATCGCGCTGTGCTGTTCCCGCTGGGCAATGAACATGTGCGCGAGAAACAGGAAAGGGAAGTGACCTCATTTCTCACCCCGGAAGCGTTTAAGGTCGCAACCCATGCAGGGCACCACTGAGCATGTGCGAGGGGGCCGATACGAATCGGCCAATCCTCATGTTGAGCACCGGTGTGACAAAACATTCTGCACTGAATGCACTTAGCGCGAATGCGTATTGGCCAATTTGAATCCTGCCAATTCGGAGGGGCTCCAAGGTATGATGGTATTGTGCGAAATAACGTGAATTCGAACCGCCCAGTGCTGAAGACCCCCAGTTCCAGACTCATCTGATAAGGGCCACAGTTTCTCTGTCCATATGTCTGTTTATGTTTTAAAGTTATGTTTAGTAAAGTTTAGGTTTTAATTGCTACTAGTATAGATAATTGCTTTGGGTTATAAATTTGGCGGGGGATTATGGGTCGTGGTTTAGGTTAGTTAGATGGGGGGCTGGGGTTTGTTGCGGCTGGCTAGAATAGCAATGATAGCATTCGGAATTTGTGGGATGTTGGCTGAAGAAAGTTGGGGACCTGTAGTAACAGAAAGGGATCCAGTTTCTTCGAATGTCTGGGGCAGGGAGAGATTGTGCGTGTGAGAGGGATGGCAAAGTGGGGGATAGATGGTGGGAATTGTAGGTGGGGGCTAGGTTTGGTAGAAGGTGGAGTTTTAGGTTTGGGGGTTTCAATCTATTCTTTGGCTTGGGGAGGGCAGTTCTAGCTTAAACACTGAATTTCTGACTATGTGTTTTAATAAAGTTCTTTGCTATTTCAACAGACTAGACTCTTTGATGCGCAGAAGTTGTGAATTTGCACAAAACGGACCCTTTCTTCTCTCCTCATTCCTCAGCTCCATTCCCAGCCATAAGAACAGCAAAGGCAAACACACACACGAGATACGAGCCGACTTGGATGCCAGCATAATATAATAAGAAAAGATTTATTTCTAGCCCGCTCTATGAAGGAGAATCTGTGCTGGTTTCAACAATAAAATACATCGAGGTTACAATAAAATCCAAAAGAAATCAATCCCCCCCGATCCCAGTACTAAAACTGGATTAAACAATGAGAGTATAAATGTTGGGAGAAAATGCAGAGGTGAACTCAGAGCAATCTTGGAAGCTTGTGAGTAGATAGACAAACTGGCAGACTGGAGCTTTGCCAGGAAACACAACTGCTAGATTAAAGCACCGTAGGCTGGCTTTTCTCCAAGAGGCACTGTTTATTTTTGGTTGCAAAACATACACGAGAGCTAGACCAACCCCATCCACCAATTACAAAACCCACACTGTACAATGATGATCTGAGCTGATATACACTTTTGCCATGTGGCAATCTAGCTCAACCCCTTCCTGTACAATTTCCTGTGTTACCTGGATTACTGTCCATCATTCTAGATGTCACAGCATATTTACACAAGTGCTATGTGCTGCTCTCTGGCACACTCCGCCACAATCTTGGACAATCCCCTGCTGTCTGGAGCCACAGCTGCAACCAATTCCTGGTTAAGAGCAGCGAGTGTCCATTAGCTTCTCTGCCACATCTGAACATTTTCAATGCTGCTCCATACCTCAACAATAAAAAGAGTAAAGACATTCCAGTGACTCTGTGAATTAGATCATACTGGATCATTGTGAATCTGTGAGTACTGAGGATGGGGACAAGCTCCTTGGAAGTGTGAAGAAGACAACTTGCCCTCTCAACCCTTGCCTTTCATGGCTGGTCATCCAAGGAGGAGATGCTTTGAGGACTCACCTGAGATATATCATAGATGCATCTCTTAGGGAGGGCTATTTTCCATCTTGCTTAAAAGAAGCAGTGATACTGCTGCTTCTGAAAAAGCCCTCCCCAGATCCCTTGGACATGAAGAATTACAGAGCGTTCTCCCGTCTTCCATTTCTCTTCAACTCCAAACAGTCTTGGATGAAACAGATTACCTAGATCCATTTCAATCTGGCTTCAGGGTGGGATACAGAGTCAAGATTGCTATGGTTACCTTAGATGATCTCCGCTTGAGTATCGACAGGGGAAGTGTGACCCTGTTGATGCTTTTGGGCCTCTCAGTGGCTTTTGATACTATTGACCATGTCATCCTTCTGGAACTCCTGAGGGAATTGGGGATCGGGGGCACTGCATTCCAATGCTTCCGGTCCTATTTCTCCAGCAGATTCCAGATGGAGATGCTTGGGGACAGTTGCTCCTCTATGAGGGATCTTAAATGCAGCGTTCTCCAGGGTGCCATCCTATCCCCAATGCTAGTCAACATCTACATCAAACCGCCAAGAGAGTTCATCCGGAGGCATGGGGCGGGTGCTTTCTGTATGCTCATGACATCCAGAGGTATCTTAGTGTCAACTAAAGAAGGCATCTCCCTCTGAATGAATGTCTTGAAGCAGTAATGGGCTGGATGAGGAAAAACAGATTGAAACTGAATTCAGATTAAACGGAGGTGTGTATTGTTGGAGGTCCTATTCTCGGTATGGAGGTCTGTTAACCGGTCTTGGATGCAGTCACACTTCCCCTAAAGGACTGTGTTTGCAGTTTAGGGGTGCTCTTGAATCCGTTGCTCCAGATGTCAGCTCAGATAGATAGGATGGCCAAGAGTGCCTGTTATCAGCTTTGGTTGATACGCCAACTGCGTCCCTTCTTGGAACCTGAAGACCTAAACACTATGGTGCATGCGCTGGTAACCTCACGTCTTGACTTCTGTAATGTGCTCTACATAGGGCTACCCTTGTATTCAGTCCGGAAAGTTCAACTAATCCAAAATATGGCAGCCAGAGTGGTCACTGGAAGATCTAGATGTGACCATATCACACCTATACTAAACTATGCCCTATGAGGAACTACCCAGGGAGCTGGGTATGTTTTATCTGGAGAAGGGAAGGTTAAGAGGTGATATGATAGCCCTGTTTAACTATTTGAAGGGGCGTCACATTGAGGAGGGAGCAAGCTTGTTTTCTGCTGCTCCAGAAAACAGGACTCGGAGCAGTGGATGGAAGCTCTAGGAATAGAGATTCCACCTCAACATTAGGAGGAACTTCCTGACAGTAAGGGCTGTTCGACAGTGGAACAAACTCCCTCGGAGTGTACTGGAGTCTCCTTCCTTAGAAGTCTTCAAACAGAGGCTGGATGGCCATCTGTCAGGGATGCTTTGATTGAGAGTTCCTGCATGGCGGGGTAGGACTGGATGGCCCTAGTGGTCTCTTCCAACTCTATGATTCCAGGATTCTATGATTCTGAGATCACAATGGGACAGCCTCAATGCTTCAGGTAAGGAGCACCACCCTGAAATCAAAATGTGCAGACTCAATGCATGAGGGAAGGAGCATCAGCCTTAGGTCACAATGGGCCATTCTCAATCCAGGTAAAGAGCACCTTAACTGATAATAGTCCCATTTCAATCTTTAAGGCAAGGAACTTTAGGCTGAGATCACAATGAGCCAGTCTCAGTTATTCAGGTAAGATGCATGAGCCAGAAGTCACAATGGGCCAGTCGCAATCCTTCAGGTAAGGAGCATCAGACTGAGGTCACAATGGGCCAGTCTCAAAATGGCCGCTGGACCACAAAATGGCTGCCAGAACACAAAATGGCTGCCCCAGCCTCAGCTCTTTGCAGTTGGCAGTTTGAGGCCTTCAAGAAACCCATAATAGAGGATGTAACATCCCTAAAGTCAGAAGTGACCCCAAACAGGATTTCCCAGCCTTAACAATACCCAAAAGTTTTCCTGATTCTCTAATATAGAGACTCCCTGAGATAGTCAGTATTCGCAAGCAAAGGAGGGCCAAGAGAGCCCTGGAGAGCCTTGCCTTGGGGTGGCTCTGGATCTCTGGTGCCGCAAGAAACTACAAATCCCAGGATTCCACAGGAAGGAGCCAGGAGAGTTAACACAGTTTCGAACTGGAATATTTCTGCAGTGCAGATACAGCCTGAGCTGGTTGTAAAAGGGTCGAAGCACCCAAGTCTGGTTTTTACCCTCTTAATCATGGTTTTACTTTCAAAAAATAAGCTCTTTTTTCTGTCTAATCCTTACTTTTGTTGTTGTTTCTTTGTGTCTATATTTGTTTGTTTTATTCTTGGTAATGTGAGATGGTCTGCTTTGTCAACTTCCTTCATGAGTAAAAATCTCTTAGTAAGTAAGAAAACTGGGGAGGCTTTTAAAACCTCCCAAAGGAGCTGCTTTTGGCCTTTTTTCTAAGAGGGGGCAGTCTTCCTCTTAGAAGCCAAAGCCCAATGTTTGTGAAGAAGAAGAATAAGGCTTGTATTAAAACTATCCTCCCCATTTCTGATCCCTTTTAAAACCCATGTTCCCCAGAAGGAGCAGAGCTGTGTAATATGAAAACCCTCTCTGAAAAGAGACACAAAAGACAACAAAGGGACACACTTCCTTCCTTTTGACCCAAGGAGCCTGGCTTCTTTATCACTCTAAAGCTTCAGGGAGAGAAAGAGAAGCCAATGGTCAGAGGAGGTTCTGGAACATTATTCCCCACAGTCACAAGCAGCACACAAAATGGCTGTCAGAAAACAAAATGGCCGCCAGAAAACAAAATGGCCGCCAGAATGCAAAATGTGAGTCTGGGGCAGGCAGGGTCAGGGTCTTCTAGCTGCTCTGCCCCCATTGGCCAGCCTTGAGAAGAGGCGGAGCTTCAGCTTCTCTATTTAGCTCTATGCTTGGAAGAGTGAGCGAGGAGAGGAGCAGAGTGTCCTAGAGAGAAAGAGAGAGACAGACAGACAGGGAGGGTCAGCAGAGAGACAAGGCCTGGAACCACTAGGCTTCACTGCTGCACTGAGGGCTGGCTGGGCCTGGCTTGGGTCTACTGCTGCTGATGCTTTCCTTTGGCCACTGCCACTAAGGTGGGGAGGAAGGAGGCCCAGCAGTCCTTCTAGGCATGGGCCACTCTCTCTGAAGGTGGGAGAGTGGGACTCCCCAAAAGGGATTTTAATGCTTTTAATGGTGGCTCTCATGCTGTAGTGATGATGATGATGATGATGATGATGATTGATGATGATATCATCAGACCTGCGGGGCAGAGGATGGAGCTGCTGCCACACCTTAATCATCATTAATGCCACCTTCCTGGGCGTTCTTGATGTGCCCCACCGTAATGGCCATGGCTCTGTCTTATGGAACTCTAGGAATGTTCTTTTGGCTTGGCATTTTAAGTGTTGTTAAGGTTTGGAAATCCTGTTTGGGGTCCCTTCCGACTTTGGGGCCCTTTCATCCTCCATTATGGCTTCCCTGAAGGCCTCAAACTGGGCACTGCCAAGCACTGAGCCAGAGGCGGCCATTTTGTGTTCCGGAGTCAATTTTGTGTTCCGGAGGCCATTTTGTGTTCCGGAGGCCATTTTGTGTTCCGGAGGCCATTTTGTGTTCCAGAGGCCATTTTGTGCTGCTTGTGACTCAGTTGAGCAGAGGCCTCTCTTTCTCTCCTGAGGCTCCAGAGCCAGGAGGAGGCCAGGCTTTTGGGGCCAAAAGGAAGGAAGTGTGTCCCTCTGTGTGTCTTTTGTGTCTCTTTTCAGAGAGGGTTTTCATATTACACAGCTCTGCTCCTTCTGGGGAACATGGGTTTTAAAAGGGATCAGAAATGGGGAGGATAGTTTTAATACAAGCCTTATTATCATTATTCTTCACAAACATTGGGCTTTGACTACTATCCCTGTTTTTAATAACTGTTTCAATAACTGTCCATTAATTTTAAATAACTATCCAGTAATTTAATGGCATTTTGTTTTGGATGGGAGTGTTAGGGTTAGGGTTTGGCAGATCATGAAACATGTTTTTATTGTATTGTATGGATATTTTTATTGTAAGCTGCTAAAAGGTGGCCATTCTTGTGTAGTAATTGTCTTGTGATTAACTCCCACAACAGCCTTGTAAGGTAGGCTTCGTAGGCTCCTAGGGCTGGAAGGGAGCCCCAAGGGCCAAACAGTCAGCCCCATTCTGCCCTCCAAGTCCTCCGAAGAGATGGCCATCCAGCCAGAGACTCCTCCAATGCTCTTTGAGGCAGCGTCTCCCATAGATTTGCTCACAGGTCATGGAGGTCCACAGTCCCATGGGAACCAGTTCTTTCCACCCCACTTTGGGAAAGGAGACCCCCTCAGACCCCTGGACTCACTCCTGCCACTCATTCCTAGAATGGCTAGGACTCAGAGGGGTTCCTAGGCATTGTCACCTTCTGCTCTCCATGGCCATTGGCACTGACCTTTCCCCATTGCCTTTCCTCCCTCAGCCCTGTGGACCTCCTCCTCCTGCGCACTCAGAGCAACCCTTCTCTACGGTTGAGGAGACAGCCTCTGACGCAGGGAAGGTCCGGCAATAAAGGGCTGCAGAAGAGGGCTGCAGGAATCAGGGTCTTTGCAGTGAAGGTAGGCCTTTATTCCTGGAGCTGAAAGAGAACTTATCTTTAAATGTTTCAGTCCAGGATTGTGTGGAAAGGTTGCAGTTGAGAGAGTGAGCCATGCTTTGCAGGTATAAAGCCCCAAATTCAGTCTCTGGCAGCATTGTCCTCCCAGAAGGTGGAAGTTGGATTTCCAGACCCCAGACGCACAGTGCGCCACTGAGTCCTTTGTGTGGGGACTGTGTGTGTACATGTTGTTTACTAGAGCTTTGTGAGATATTTGTTTCACTGGGTTTATAAAATGAATTTCCATAGGTCTTCACATCCCCAAAATTAGCATAGTCCAGGATGCAGTCTTCCCTCATAAACCTATACAGAAGAAGCATAAATTAGATATCTAAAACAAAGGAGTTTTGAACCAGCAAACAAGCCAGGAAGATGGCTTGCCAATAAAATAAGGAAGTTGAAACAACGAAACACGATTACGGAAATAAACAAAGATTCGACATTAACATCTGGCCAAAATAAAATTAAGAAGGTCTTCCAAAAATTCTATGCTAAATTATATAAAGGATCTCAAACGTCTAGAGCCAAAATAGAGGAGTTTTTGGGAAAAGCTAACTTAAAGCCACTTTCAGACCAACAAAGAACTATATTAAATGGACCGATGACAACAGCAGAAATCATGGAAGTAATAAGAAAAAGGGAAAAAAGGGAAAACACCAGGAATGATGGCTTCATCGCCAGTTATCATAAAGTATTTGAGGATCGACTGTTAACACCACTCAAATTAACGATAAATGCCATCAAAGGAAACCATTATCCTGAAACATGGAAACAAGCTAATATAACTTTGCGGTTAAAAGAAGATATAGATGCAACTGAGGTAAAGAGCTATAGGCTAATTTCCTTATTAAATATGGATTATAAATTATTTTCTACGATAGACTCAAAAAGGTTCTTAAAGACTGGATTCACAAGGACTAATCAGGATTTCTCCCCCACAGACAACTCAGTGATAACATACGAAACGTCTTAAATATAATTGAATATTTTGAAAGGCAGAACGGAAAAAAATTTGCACTTTGTCGATTTAGAAAAGGCCTTCGATAACATAGGATGGGATATGTCATTTGCGACACTTGAAATAATCGAAATAGTAGCTTCTTATTTAAGATAGGGGCAATGTATAAAGATCAAAGAGCCAAACTGTTAACTATAAAAAGAAGAAGAATTTAAGATTTCTAAAGGTACACGGCAAGCTTTCCCACTATCACCCCTTTTGTTCATTCTGATCCTTGAAGTGTGAATAATAGGATAAGATTAGAATATAAGAGCAATGGAATAAAAATTAACATACATTGAGTTTAAAATGAGAGTCTTTGCAGACAACATTTTGTATTCCCTGGAGAACCCAGAAAAGAGCATAAGGGAATTGATGGATGTAATAGTGGAATTGGAATATGTTTCGGGACTAAAAGTAAACAGAGACAAAACAACAACAAAAAATATGGAGGAAAGGAAGAACAAATCCTGGAAGAAATTAGTGGATTTAAAGTGGGAAAGAAAGTTAAATATCTAGGAATAAATTTCACCAATAAAAACGCAGATCAGTTTCACAATAACTATGAGACAGTAAGGAAGGAAATCAGAAAAGACCTAGAAAAATGGGGGAAATTACACTTATCTCTATTAGGAAAAATATCTCTGATCCAAATGAGTTTCCTTCCTGAAATACTGTTTCTGCTTCAAGCGATACCCATCATCCAGAATGAAAAACCATTGACTCTATGGCAAAAGGAATAAAAAAAGAGCCAGGATAAAAACAAAACTACTTTGTGATGACAAAAGTAGAGGAGGGCTGGGTTTACCAAACTGAAAACTTTATGATGCTGCTTGTTGTTTAGTTTGGATTAGAGAATGGGTTTTGTTAGAGAATGAACAATTTTTATGTCTGGAGGGTGAACATTTAAGATTTGGGTGGAATGGATCCCGAATTTACGGCAAAGAGAAAGTTCATAAAGAAAGCACAAATCATTTCGTAAGAAAAGCTCTGTTGAAGATCTGGGGGGAAAAGAAGTGTAGAATGTGTTCAAAAATACCTTTATGGTGTTCGTCACATGAGGCTCTTTTTGGGAGGAACAGTATCCAGAAAACTCAATGGTTAAGATACAAGGATGTACTGAAAGAATCGCAAGGAAAACTAGAGATCAAACTTAAAGAATCTGGCCTAGATTTTTCAATGGTGTCTTTATCGTCGAATGAGGGAGAGGTTTAATATAGATGTGAAATTAGAAGGAATACAAAATGAAAAGTGGGAATTGTGGAAGCCATGCTCCATGTTCATTCCATGCCTGATGAGAGTGTTGGAGAAGCATGCAGCTGTGTTTCTCTAGCCAGAAGCAAAAGGAAGACATTCTCCTCTGAGGGCCACTGGGGAGGTCAGGAGGTTTCAGCAGATGATGCGCTCATTTCACATCTAGCGACAGGGACATAGCCAGGGTCCTCTCCAATTCCCATCCCCTGACCCCCCTCCACTCTCACAAGGCATGGAGTGTCAGGACCATGGTGAACAGGTCTGAGGAAATGACAGGCATGTGGCCACTAGGTGGAGCTGTTGTGGAAGTCATTGACAGCTCTAGTGGCAGCATTTAAACAGTGCATCATTGGAATGTTGATGCAACTGCCAACTGTCATTCTCAACTGTCACTGAGGAAGAGTCAGACAGTGTGAGCCTCAGAGTGGGTTGTTACTGGTGTGGATGGTGGGTGGTGTCGATGTATATAGTGTTGTACACAGTGGAATTTCTTATATGAATAAAAGCCTGATCTGAGAGAAGATTACAGTGTCTCTGCTCATTGAGAAAGCGACAGGTGTTTCTTCAGCTCACAAGCTACTGACTACAGTCAAGGTGGAGAATCTGTGCCATACGTTAACGTGTTGCCTCACGTGCTGCGCAACACAGCAATGTCAAAAGGGTTTAACATGGAGTATCTGTTGTGTAGGGGAGCTGCAGTGAATCTATGCTAGGTCCAGAGGGCTTTTTTGGTGAAGAGGGAGGAAGCGGATACCCACCTCTGCATTGGCGCAAAGGCATATGTCACCTGCGTATCTCACTAGCAGCATGCTGTTCTCTGTGTCTTGACAAATCAAGCCTAACCCTAGTTTCTTTTCTCAGGCACTTGATCTCAGTCTCCTTCTACACAGCCTTGGGCGATATTTTGCTGTAAGAGACACAGGTGCAGGGCCACCAGGACAACCTAATGGCCAACACAGAGGCCAAGCAAAGGGAGTTGGAATCCAAGAGGAAGAGGCTGTCGCAGTACAACTCCTCTTTGGTGAGTTGACATACTGACTATTAGTTTCATTTGTGTCACTGCTGGGGCTGTTCATGAAAGTGAGCGGAGAACATATTGTTCCAATTTGGCAGAGAAAGTCCTGGTTAATCCTCTGTCACCCCACTTTTTCAGGGGCTTTCAAAAATGTCCCGGTTTCTCTCTCCTCCTCCCACTTTGCCCCTTCTCCTCAGCTGCCTTGGGTTACTGCAAAGTGACTTCCAAGGAGTTTGCACCCCATCAACTCAAAAATGGGGACAGGAGAGGAGATAAGTTGCAAGGGTCTTCCCTTGCCAGGAGGCTGAAGCAAAAGCAAACTGCTGTGCCCTTCCTAGCTTGTGTGATCTTCCTCCTAAACAACCTTGGCCATCCTCACCACCTTCTGGTGTTGCTTGTCCACATGTGCCTTGCTTTTCCTGTCTGTGAAATGTTGGGGATATGGGAGACCATCTCTGGATCTAAATTGGGGGTGGCCCAGTGGCCTTCAAGTCCAGAATGCTCCCCAGAACTGTTTTTTAAAATGACATTTGCCTCTGAAATGTGGCAAGAAATGGCTAAATGCACCATAATTCTTTTGTGGCTACATGTACTCTATGTGTTGGGATAGTCAGTATCCTAATCCATCCTCAATATCCCAGCCATGGCCTAAATTATATTGTTTATTACATTGTATGTTATATTGAAAGGATTCAAGACAAACTGATCTGAAAGGCAGTAGCTTTTTGCTTGCTAACAGAATTTAAAGTTTATTTCTGAAGTGATGAAATAACATTTGGGAAGCACCATGTGCTTTCCTCCCCTTTTCTTTGTCACAATCTGGATGAGGGCTATTTTCTATTTCAGGTGACCTTTGCCGATGTGGCAGTATATTTCTCCAAGGATGAATGGAATCTGTTGACGGCGAAACAGAAACTTTTGTACAATTCTGTAATGATGGACAATTATGAAAATGTGGCTTCTGTAGGTAAGGAACCTGAATCCATGGCTCTTTCTATAAAGACTGAGGGTCCTTTCATACTATATTATCATGTTGCTAAGGTTCCACTAGAATTATAGAGTCATAGAGTTGGAATAGACCACAAGGGCCATCCAGTTCAACCCCCTTCTGCCATGCAGGAATACACATTCAAATCACCCCCAAGAGATGGCCATCCAGTCTCTCTTTAAAGACCTCCAAAGAAGAGGACTCCACCAAACTCTAAGGGAGTATATTCCACTGTCAAAGTGCTCTTACTGTCACAAAGTTCCTCCTAAGGTTTAGGTGGAACCTCTTTCCCTGTGCCTTGCATCCATTGCGGTGTCTCCTTTTCTCTGTTGCAGCAAAAGCAAGCCTGCTCCTTGCGCAACATGACACCCTTTCAAATGTTTAAACATGGATATCATATACACTCTTTATCTTCTTTTCTCCAGGCTATATATAACCAGCTCTCTAAGCTGCTCCTCATAGAGCTTGATGGTTTCCAGACCCTTCACCACTTTGGTTGCACTCCTTTGGACATGCCCCAATTTGTCAACATCCTTTTCGAATTGTGGGGCCCAGAATTGGACACAGGATTAGTCCAAATGAGCCTTGACCAAAGCAGAATAGAGTGGCACTATTACTTCTCTTGATCTAGAAACTATTCTTGTATAGAGGCAGCCTAGAATCACACTGGCCTTTGTAGCTGCCTCATCACACTGTTGGCCCATGTTCAACTTGCGGTCTACTAGGAGTCCTAGACCCCTTTCAAGCCTAGATTAATTGTGATAGCAACATCCTGTAGAATATTTGAATCTGTAGTTCAGTGAGGCACTATTTCTCTCCAGGTTCTAAGGATTCTAATAACCCCATCCTAAACTGCCAATTCTAGGATTTTATGGGAAGAAGCTATGGAGATTAATGCTTTTCTCACCCAAATGGTACTCAGCACACCCCTGAGTAAGTTTCCTACCTCTTTTGGCCCCTCTTCCATCCTTTTAAGGCTCTGGAGAGTCTTCTTAGGGAAAAGTCCCCCTTGGGCCTGCAATGGCTCAGAGAGGGCCCAACAGTGGCAAAATGGCCTCCGCTTCCCCAAAGGGATGTTTTGGGATGTTGAGGGGCAAAATATTATTTCATCTCCCACCCCCCCACCCCCCGGCAATACAATGTGGGGTTGCCCCTGAGATCTCCTCCAACCCCATCAGTAGTCCATACCTGCCTTATAGATGTTTTAAGGCTGTTTTAAGGCTGCTCCCTGGCATTTCACCCTCACCAAAATTGGAGTCCAGGTCCCAGCCCCCTTGCTCTGCCTTTGCCAATGAATTATTTGTATATTGATTATCCTGCCTTTCTCAACAAATGGGCCTAAAAGGGATGTCATACTGAGGAGGGAGCTGACTTGTTTTCAGCTGCTCCAGAGACTAGGACCCGGAGCAGTGGATGCAAGCTACAGGAAAAGAGATTCCACCTCAACATTTGAAAGAACCTTCTGAGAGTAAGGGCTGTTCGACAGTGGAACACACTCCTTCCTCGGAGTGTAGTGGAGCCTCCTTCCTTGGAGGTCTTTAAACAGAGGCTGGATGGTCTGGGATGCTTCGATTGAGAGTTCCTGCATGGCAGGTGGTTGGCCTGGATGGCCCTTGCGGTTTCTTCCAGCTCTATGACTCTATGATCCCTTTTATGCATCACACTCTGTGGGTTTGTGTCTGTAACAGAGAGACGGAGGGAAAGTGAAAAATAGAAAGGCAGGGAAGAGAGGCTGAAAATGAGATGCTGAAGCAGTGCAGATGGGCAAGAGGGAAGGTTGGAGAGCGGAGGGAGAAAGGGAAGGGGATCTGGCAGATGGGAGACAGGAGGGGAAGGCTGGAGCAAAGCCAGGATCTCCTAGCTCTGTGCGGAGAGGAAGGGACCTCTGGGAAGGGCCAGGAGAGGGGCCTTGGGGATTGGGAGGCAGCCACCAACCTGACAGATTTTAAGAACTGAACCTGTGAGAAGCAGCTCAGGTCCTTGTTTTCAAACATATTAAGGCGTTCCATTTAGAAATTATGAGCAATGTCTATGAAGAGAGGAAAGGGCAACACAAAAATGCCTTTTTGTCTAATGTTTCTTTTCCAACCTGAGCTTGCTTAGCTCCATGGGTGATTCCAGAGGCCCTTTGTTACCCGAAATGCTGGAGTCTGGGGAGGACACTCCCAAGTGCTATGCTTTCAGGGGAATTTCATACTTAGCTCAAAGGAGAGATTGGGGCAACAGTGGCCTCGGGACTCATCCCATTCCTGATCTCCCCCCCCCCCCCCCCGGTGTTAGAGGGATCCCATCTATTCTCGAGCCCTATATAAATGAATGGGGCTCCACACAAGCGCAATTAACCCTTATGGGGCATGCCGCCCCTTTTCCCAGTGTGGCTTTTAGTGTATGCTGAAATCCGGATAAGACGTGCCCGCGTATGACGCAGGTGCACTGTACACGCATTCACACACATATAGGTGTTCACACAAACACAAAGGAACTAGGTAACAAAGGTAGGAGTGGTGAATAGATATTAGGCTTTGCTAATGGTAATACGTAACCTAGACGGAACTTGAATCCAATTGCTGAGGGTCCACAATGGGGAGAGAAGTCAGTAACTCCCATGGCAAGTGGAGCTGGCGAGTGTAGTGAGGCGTTTAGCAATGTAAACCAACAGAGTGTCTGTCTGCAACTGGACTGCAATATTTATACTGAAATGATTGCTAGTGGGCAGAACCCGAGTTTTCTATAAGGTTTAAATCGTTTTAGAAAGTTTCCTGGGTGGGGAAAATATGGTCCAAAATCAAATTGAATGCAATGGGTGCTTGGTGCAAATACCTCAGACATAAGGGATTACCACACCGATCCTCAGGTCCTTGTTGGCTCTGAATTCCAGTCCCGTTCACAAGCCAATGTACAGCGCAATGTGAGCACGATGCTCCCAGATGCAGCTCAACAATAACATTGCACAGTATGGAAACAACGTTCCAGATACAGGTATTGGAAATGCACTGGCCACATTTCACACTTAAAAATAAGTCACAGACACAGTTGATTTCATCCGAGTCTTTGGAGGTTCTCTATCTTGAGTTGCAATATAATAAAAATATTTGCAAGCTCTCCTCTCTGACTTCCATCATGTTCACCATCTCTTCTATACACAACTCCAATCCAATCCTATCCACAGCAATCCACATGTGTCCTGTATTGTGTATTGGTTGTGATCCATCTCCTGGTGCCACACAGCATGAAGCGTCCTCTGCAGTTGGCTTGCATCACGCCATGTGCTCAGACTCAGGACTCTCTGGCTGTCTCACAGGATACGATGCCACTTTTCAATCAAAATATTTTACACATGTTTAAAGGAATCTTTTTTCAACAGTCTGTATGACTATCTGCTTCAACTGATTACCTCAAGGTAGTTCCCCCACAATCTCTTCTTTGCCAGCTCCTGTGAGTAAGGATATAATCGTTTCATGGATTTCGGGCATCTGCAACAGGGTCCTGCTCAGGTCACCCACCCCAACTTTATTATTTTAATATCAAATAGGGAGGTATGAACGTAGGGCTAAATCTTGGGCTAACACTTTCCTTTCTTAACTCTAATATTCAGTATAGTTTTCCTTCTTTACAGAAGAACTTGTCAGTCATGAGAGAGTCCACACATCAGAGAAGCCATACAACTGCCAGCATTGTGGGAAATGTTTTTGTTTGAAGTCAGTCCTACTGAGACATCAGAGAATCCACACCGGAGAGAAGCCATACAAATGCCAACACTGTGGGAAATGTTTTTGTTTGAAGTCAGTCCTAGTGGCACACCAGAGAATCCACACAGGAGAGAAGCCATACAAATGCCAACACTGTGGGAAATGTTTTTGTTTGAAGTCAGTCCTAGTGGCACATCAGAGAGTCCACACAGGAGAGAAGCCATACAAATGCCAGCATTGTGGGAACTGTTTTTCTTTGAAGGGAGACTTAGCGAGACATCAGAGAATCCACACAGGAGAGAAGCCATACAAATGCCAGCATTGTGAGAAATGTTTTTCTTTGAAGGGAGACTTAGCGAGACATCAGAGAATCCACACAGGAGAGAAGCCATACAAATGCCAGCATTGTGGGAAATGTTTTTCTTGGCAGTCAAACCTACTGACACACCAGAGAATCCACACAGGAGAGAAGCCATACAAATGCCAGCATTGTGGGAAATGTTTTTATTTGAAGGGAAACTTAGTGAGACACCAGAGAATACACACAGGAGAGAAGCCATACAAATGCCAGCATTGTGGAACATGTTTTTCTCAGCAGTCCTACCTAGTGACACACAAAAGAATCCACACAGGAGAGAAGCCATACAAATGCCAGCATTGTGGGAAATGTTTTTCTCAGCAGTCCTACCTAGTGACACACAAAAGAATCCACACAGGAGAGAAGCCATACAAATGCCAGCATTGTGGGAAATGTTTTTCTCAGCAGTCCTACCTAGTGACACACAAAAGAATCCACACAGGAGAGAAGCCATACAAATGCCAGCAGTGAGGAAAATGCTTTTCTCGGAGGTCAGGCCTATTCAGTCACCAGAGAGGCAGCACAGGAGAGAAGCCACACAAACCCAAGAAGTGAATGAACATTATTTTTGTAAAGGTGGAATACAAAAATGTTTTTTCCATCCAGCGGTGCTAAAAAGCCCATATGAATTTATTTGCACAGTTTCTCTGTCCATATGTATGTTTATGTTTAAAAGTTATGTTTAGTAAAGTTTAGGTTTTAATTGCTGCTAGTATAGATAATTGCTTTGGGTTATAAATTTGGCGGGGGATTATGGGTCGTGGTTTAGGTTAGTTAGATGGGGGGCTGGGGTTTGTTGCGGCTGGCTAGAATAGCAAGGATAGCATTGGAAATTTGTGGGATGTTGGCTGAAGAAAGTTGGGGACCTGTAGTAACAGAAAGGGATCCAGTTTCTTCGAATGTCTGGGGCAGGGAGAGATTGTGCGTGTGAGAGGGATGGCAAAGTGGGGGATAGATGGTGGGAATTGTAGGTGGGGGCTAGGTTTGGTAGAAGGTGGAGTTTTAGGTTTGGGGGTTTCAATCTATTCTTTGGCTTGGGGAGGGCAGTTCTAGCTTAAACACTGAATTTCTGACTATGTGTTTTAATAAAGTTCTTTGCTATTTCAACAGACTAGACTCTTTGATGCGCAGAAGTTGTGAATTTGCACAAAACGGACCCTTTCTTCTCTCCTCATTCCTCAGCTCCATTCCCAGCCATAAGAACAGCAAAGGCAAACACACACACGAGATACGAGCCGACTTGGATGCCAGCATAATATAATAAGAAAAGATTTATTTCTAGCCCGCTCTATGAAGGAGAATCTGTGCTGGTTTCAACAATAAAATACATCGAGGTTACAATAAAATCCAAAAGAAATCAATCCCCCCCGATCCCAGTACTAAAACTGGATTAAACAATGAGAGTATAAATGTTGGGAGAAAATGCAGAGGTGAACTCAGAGCAATCTTGGAAGCTTGTGAGTAGATAGACAAACTGGCAGACTGGAGCTTTGCCAGGAAACACAACTGCTAGATTAAAGCACCGTAGGCTGGCTTTTCTCCAAGAGGCACTGTTTATTTTTGGTTGCAAAACATACACGAGAGCTAGACCAACCCCATCCACCAATTACAAAACCCACACTGTACAATGATGATCTGAGCTTATATACACTTTTGCCATGTGGCAATCTAGCTCAACCCCTTCCTGTACAATTTCCTGTGTTACCTGGATTACTGTCCATCATTCCAGATGTCACAGCATATTTACACAAGTGCTATGTGCTGCTCTCTGGCACACTCCGCCACAATCTTGGACAATCCCCTGCTGTCTGGAGCCACAGCTGCAACCAATTCCTGGTTAAGAGCAGCGAGTGTCCATTAGCTTCTCTGCCACATCTGAACATTTTCAATGCTGCTCCATACCTCAACAATAAAAACAGTAAAGACATTCCAGTGACTCTGTGAATAAGATCATACTGGATCATTGTGAATCTGTGAGTACTGAGGATGGGGACAAGCTCCTTGGAAGTGTGAAGAAGACAACTTGCCCTCTCAACCCTTGCCTTTCATGGCTGGTCATCCAAGGAGGAGATGCTTTGAGGACTCACCTGAGATATATCATAGATGCATCTCTTAGGGAGGGCTATTTTCCATCTTGCTTAAAAGAAGCAGTGATACGGCTGCTTCTGAAAAAGCCCTCCCCAGACCCCTTGGACATGAAGAATTACAGAGCGGTCTCCCGTCTTCCATTTCTCTTCAACTCCAAACAGTCTTGGATGAAACAGACTACCTAGATCCATTTCAACCTGGCTTCAGGATGGGATACAGAGTCAAGATTGCTATGGTTACCTAAGATGATCTCCGCTTGAGTATCGACAGGGGAAGTGTGACCCTGTTGATGCTTTTGGGCCTCTCAGTGGCTTTTGATACTATTGACCATGGCATCCTTCTGGAACTCCTGAGGGAATTGGGGATCGGGGGCACTGCATTGCAATGTTTCCGGTCCTATTTCTCCAGCAGATTCCAGATGGAGATGCTTGGGGACAGTTGCTCCTCTATGAGGGATCTTAAATGCAGCGTTCTCCAGGGTGCCATCCTATCCCCAATGCTAGTCAACATCTACATCAAACCGCCAAGAGAGTTCATCCAGAGGCATGGGACGGGTGCTTTCTGTATGCTCATGACATCCAGAGGTATCTTAGTGTCAACTAAAGAAGGCATCTCCCTCTGAATGAATGTCACAAAAACCCACTGAGTGACCTTTGGCAAGTCACACTCTTTCAGAGGATGGCCATGGGAAACCCACTCTGAAGGAACCTGCCAAGAAAACCCCTTCAGAGACTCCCATAAGGTCACCATAAGACCTGAAACAACTGGAAGGCAGACACCAAGAACGACATTGGGAAATAAGGGCAAGCCTTGCCTTGGGAAAGTGCAATGACTGGGCTCCAGTCAATGGAGGTCTTCTTCAGGCAGTAAAAGGAGGTTTATGCAAGTGCATTGTGACATCACTGCTACGGAAGGCTCTCTTGACCAATCAGAAAGCAAGATAAAGGTTTTTCTGGAAGCCTCCGTGAGAAGGAGATATAAGGCCTGAGAGACCAAGAGACAGTTGGGGGAATTGTGTCGGTCGGAGATCGAGAGTTAAAGAGCGGATCTTGGAAGTTAGTCTCAGAATTGGAAGCTTAGGTTTATTTGTTTTTTTAATAGCTTGTATGAATTCAGCATTATATACTTTCAGATATTGTACCTGCAAGATTCTTAATATCTTGTATGACTTATATTTCAGTTATATTTTGTTGTTTATAATACATACCTCCTTATAGTATCTACTACTCGGCACTCCTTTTACACGTGTCTTGGCTCGGTTGATGCTTGGAAGATCAGTAAAGAAGTAGAAATAAGGTTCCTTAACCGGTCCCAGTGGAGGTTAATGGAAACCCTTTGATAATTCACTGGGTGGTGGCAGCATGATCTAAGGAATTAAAGTGCCTTCTGGGCTAAGAGCCATAATGTCTAAATGTCTAATTAACAATTTCTAAGCCACTCTGATAGCCTTTTGGCTGAAGAGAGGGGTATAAAATATTATTATTATTATTACTATTATTATTATTATTATTACAGGGCCGCGGTTTGGCTGCTTGGACCACGGAGATCATCACAGTGAGTCAATTGGAAAAGCACATCTCACTCCAGAAAATAATGGTACTTGAGGAGTTTGCACCCTACGTTTTTCTGTAATGATAGCTACAAACCTGATAATAGCATATGGGACATTTAGATTTTTAAGAGCAACTGCTGCAGATTTAAATGCTGCTTTAAAACCTCTTTCCATCTGCCAGATTTGCGCTTGTTTTGGGGGGAAATGAGAAAGTGTTGGGAGGGAGGGACTGGCAACAGAATTAAGAGATGCATTGCAGGCTATGGGCAATTTGCGGCCAAGTAAGGTCCAAAACACACGGCAGCAATAGTCCAGCTTGAGTGCGCTTTAACTGCCCTGGCCCAGTGTTAGGGAATCCTGGGAATTGGAGTTTATTGTGGCACCAGAGCTCTCTGAAAGAGAAGGCTCAATGTTTCACAAAACTACATTTCCCAGAATTCCCTAGCACTGCTCCAGGGCAGTTAAAGTGGTCCCAGTCCTGCAGCTGGACTGGCCTCCCTGAGCGGTCAAGACCTGAGCTGGTTGTGGACGATGGGCACTCTTTATATTAATATCTCTCACTATTGATTGTAATTAAGGAGGGGATCAGGTTCCTCCTTTCAATATCATCAGGAAAATGTTTAGGTGTTGTTAAGGTTTGGAAATCCTGTTTGGGGACTTTTGTGTCCTCACAGCCATCGGGTGCCATCAGGAAAACCTTCCTGTGTTGTTTAGGTTCAGAAATCCTGTATGGGGTCCCTTCCGACTTTGGGGCCCTTTCATCTGCCATTTTGGGTTCCCTGAAGGCCTCAAACTGCCATCTGCCAAGCACCGAGGCAGAGGCAGCCATTTGGTGTTCAGGCGCCCATTTTGTGTTCTGGCAGCCATTTTGTGCTGCTTGTGACTGTGGGGAATAAGGTTCCAGAACCTTCTCTGAGGCCTCAGTTGAACAGAGGCTTCTCTTTCTCTCCTGAGGCTCCAGAGAGAGAAGGAGGCCAGGCTCCTTGGGCCAAAAGGAAGGAAGTGTGTCTCTTTGTGTGTCTTTTCTGAGAGGGTTTTCTTACACAGCTCTGCTCCTTCTGGGGAACGTGGGTTTTAAAAGGGATCAGAAATTATCCCTTCTAAGATTGTCCCCCCAAAAGGCCAAAAGTAGCTCTTTTGGGAGGTTTTAAAAGTCTCCCCAGTTTTCTTATCAATAGATTTTCAAGGAAGAAGGAAGGAGGCAGACCAGACCATCTCATATTACCAAGAATGATACATACAAACAAACAAACAAACAAATAACAACAAGAAGAATAAGGATTAGACAGAAAAACAAACTTCTTATATTTAAAAAAGCAAAAACATTTTTAACAGGATAAAAATTCAACTTGGGTCCTTTTGCAACTGAAACAGTCTGTATCTGCACTACAGAAATAATTCAGTTCGAAACTGCTTTAACTCTCCTGGCTCCATCCTATGGAATCCTGGGATTTGTAGTTTGTTGTGGCATGAGAGCTCTCTGGCAGAGAAGGCTAAGCGTCCAAAGGTAAAATCCCAGGATTCCATAGCACTGAGTGGTTAAAGCGGTGTCAAAGTGCCTTATTTCTATAGTGTGGATGCAGCCTTCTTGGGAAAAGGGCTGATGCTGGGGAAAAGAGGAGGAATGCATTAGGAAAGGGGGACGGACGGAGGGCCACCTGCAGCTGGACTGGCCTCCCTGAGCGGTCAAGACCTGAGCTGGTTGTGGACGATGGGCACTCTTAATATCAATATCTTTCACTATTGATTGTAATTAAGGAGGGGATCAGGTTCCTCCTTTCAGTAGCACCAGGAAAATGTTTAGGTGTTGTTAAGGTTTGGAAATCCTGTTTGGGGACTTTTGTGTCCTCACAGCCATCGGGTGACATCAGGAAAACCGTTCTGTGTTGTTTAGGTTCAGAAATCCTGTTTGGGGTCCCTTCTGACTTTGGGGCACTTTCATCCTCCATTTTGGGTTCCCTGAAGGCCTTAAACGGACAACTGCCAAGCACCGAGGCAGAGGCGGCCATTTTGTGTTCAGGCAGCCATTTTGTGTTCTGGCAGCCATTTTGTGCTTCTTGTGATTGTGGGGAATAAGGTTCCGGAACCTTCTCTGAGGCCTCAGTTGAACAGAGGTATCTCTTTCTCTCCTGAGGCTCCAGAGTGAGAATGAGGCCAGGCTCCTTTGGCCAAAAGGAAGAAAGTGTGTCCCTTTGTGCCTCTGCCCCTCCATTTTGGGGCGAAAGAAGGAAGGAGGGAAGGGAGGGAGAAGGAAGGAAGGGAGGGATGGAGGAAGGAAGGAAGGGAGGGAGGGAGGGAGGGAGGGAGGGAGGGAGGGAGGAAGGAAGGAAGGAAGGGAGGGAGGGAGGAAGGAAGGAAGGGAGGGAGGGAGGGAGGGAGGGAGGGAGAAGGAAGGAAGGAAGAGAGGGAGGGAGGAAGGAAGGAAGGGAGGGAGAAGGAAGGAAGGAAGGGAGGGAGGGAGGGAGAAGGAAGGAAGGAAGGGAGGGAGAAGGGAGGAAGGGAGGAAGGGAGGAAGGAAGGAAGGAAGGAAGGAAGGGAGGGAGGGAGAAGGAAGGAAGGAAGGAAGGGAGGGAGGGAGGGAGGGAGGGAGGGAGGGAGAAGGAAGGAAGGGAGGGAGAAGGGAGGAAGGAAGGAAGGAAGGAAGGGAGAAGGAAGGGAGGGAGGGAGGGAGGGAGGGAGGGAGGGAGGGAGGGAGGGAGGGAGGGAGAAGGGAGGAAGGAAGGAAGGAAGGAAGGAAGGAAGGAAGGAAGGGAGGGAGGGAGGGAGGGAGGGAGGAAGGAAGGAAGGAAGGGGCCTGTGGGGGTCTGAGGAAGGCTAGGCAGGGACTCAGGGTCAGTGGGGAGGCTGGGCTTTGGGGGATGGGAGAGAGAGGTGGGAAAGAGACCCTCCCTTTTTGCCCTAGCTGGGGAGGGTCGCACTGGTCCTTGCCTCCCTCTTTGGGAAAGGAGACCCCCTCAGCCCCCTGGACTCACTCCTGCCACTCATTCCTAGAATGGCTGGGACTCAGAGGGGTTCCTAGGCATTGCCACCTTCTGCTCTCCATGGCCATTGGCACTGACCTTTCCCCATTGCCTTTCCTCCCTCAGCCCTGTGGACCTCCTCCTCCTTCGCACTCAGAGCAACCCTTCTCTACGGTTGAGGAGACAGCCTCTGACCCAGGGAAGCTCCGGCAATAAAGGACTGCAGGAGAGGGCTGCAGGAATCAGGGTCTTTGCAGTGAAGGTAGGCCTTTATTCCTGGAGCTGAAAGAGGACCTTTGTTTAAATGTTTCAGTCCAGGATTGTGTGGAAGGGTTGCAGTTGAGAGAGTGAGCCATGCTTTGCAGGTATAAAGCCCCAAATTCAGTCTCTGGCAGCATTGTCCTCCCAGAAGGTGGAAGTTGGATTTCCAGACCCCAGACGCACAGTGCGCCAGTGAGTCCTTTGTGTGGGGACTGTGTGTGTACATGTTGTTTACTAGAGCTTTGTGAGATATTTGTTTCACTGGGTTTATAAAATGAATTTCCATAGGTCTTCACATCCCCAAAATTAGCATAGTCCAGGATGCAATCTTCCCTCATAAACCTATACAGAAGAAGCATAAATTAGATATCTAAAACAAAGGAGTTTTGAACCAGCAAACAAGCCAGGAAGATGGCTTGTCAATAAAATAAGAAAGTTGAAACAACGAAACACGATTACGGAAATAAACAAAGATTCGACATTAACATCTGGCCAAAATAAAATTAAGAAGGTCTTCCAAAAATTCTATGCTAAATTATATAAAGGATCTCAAACGTCTAGAGCCAAAATAGAGGAGTTTTTGGGAAAAGTTAACTTAAAGCCAGTTTCAGACCAACAAAGAACTATATTAAATGGACCGATGACAACAGCAGAAATCATGGAAGTAATAAGAAAAAGGGAAAAAAGGGAAAACACCAGGAATGATGGCTTCATCGCCAGTTATCATAAAGTATTTGAGGATCGACTGTTAACCCCACTCAAATTAACGATAAATGCCATCAAAGGAAACCATTATCCTGAAACATGGAAACAAGCTAATATAACTTTGCGGTTAAAAGAAGATATAGATGCAACTGAGGTAAAGAGCTATAGGCTAATTTCCTTATTAAATATGGATTATAAATTATTTTCTATGATAGACTCAAAAAGGTTCTTAAAGACTGGATTCACAAGGACTAATCGGGATTTCTCCCCCACAGACAACTCAGTGATAACATACGAAACGTCTTAAATATAATTGAATATTTAGAAAGGCACAATGGAAAAAAATTTGCACTTTGTCGATTTAGAAAAGGCCTTCGATAACATAGGATGGGATATGTCATTTGCGACACTTGAAATAATCGAAATAGTAGCTTCTTATTTAAGATAGGGGCAATGTATAAAGATCAAAGAGCCAAACTGTTAACTATAAAAAGAAACAGAAGAATTTCAGATTTCTAAAGGTACACGGCAAGCTTTCCCACTATCACCCCTTTTGTTCATTCTGATCCTTGAAGCGTAAATAATAGGATAAGATTAGAAAATAAGATCAATAGAATAAAAATTAACATACATTGAGTTTAAAATGAGAGTCTTTGCAGACAACATTTTGTATTCCCTGGAGAACCCAGAAAAGAGCATAAGGGAATTGATGGATGTAATAGTGGAATTGGAATATGTTTCGGGACTAAAAGTAAACAGAGACAAAACAACAACAAAAAATATGGAAGAAAGGAAGAACAAATCCTGGAAGAAATTATTGGATTTAAAGTGGGAAAGAAAGTTAAATATCTAGGAATAAATTTCACCAATAAAAACGCAGATCAGTTTCACAATAACTATGAGACAGTAAGGAAGGAAATCAGAAAAGACCTAGAAAAATGGGGGAAATTACACTTATCTCTATTAGGAAAAATATCTCTGATCCAAATGAGTTTCCTTCCTGAAATACTGCTTCTGCTTCAAGCGATACCCATCATCCAGAATGAAAAACCATTGACTCTATGGCAAAAGGAATAAAAAAAGAGCCAGGATAAAAACAAAACTACTTTGTGATGACAAAAGTAGAGGAGGGTTGGGTTTACCAAAAAGAAAACTTTATGATGCTGCTTGTTGTTTAGTTTGGATTAGAGAATGGTTTATGTTAGAGAATGAACAATTGTTATGTCTGGAGGGTGAACATTTAAGATTTGGGTGGAATGGATCCCGAATTTACGGCAAAGAGAAAGTTCATAAAGAAAGCACAAATCATTTCGTAAGAAAAGCTCTGTTGAAGATCTGGGGGGAAAAGAAGTGTAGAATATGTCCAAAAATACCTTCATGGTGTTCGTCACATGAGGCACTTTTTGGGAGGAACAGTATCCAGAAAACTCAATGGTTAAGATAGAAAGATGTACTGAAAGAATCGCAAGGAAAACTAGAGATCAAACTTAAAGAATCTGGTCTAGATTTTTCAATGGTGTCTTTATCGTCAAATGAGGGAGAGGTTTAAAATAGATGTGAAATGAGAAGGAATACAAAATGAAAAGTGGGAATTGTGGAAGCCATGCTCCATGTTCATTCCGTGCCTCATGAGAGTGTTGGGTGCGAGGCATTGGAGAAGCATGCAGCTGTGTTTCTCTAGCCAGAAGCAAAAGGAAGGCATTCTCCTCTGAGGGCCACTGGGGAGGTCAGGAGGTTTCAGCAGATGATGCGCTCATGTCACATCTAGCGACAGGGACATAGCCAGGGTCCTCTCCAATTCCCATTCCCTGACCCCCCTCCACTCTCACAAGGCATGGAGTGTCAGGACCATGGTGAACAGGTCTGAGGAAATGACAGGCATGTGGCCACTAGGTGGAGTTGTTGTGGAAGTCATTGACAGCTCTAGTGGCAGCATTTAAACAGTGCATCATTGGAATGTTGATGCAACTGTCAACTGTCATTCTCAACTGTCACTGAGGAAGAGTCAGACAGTGTGAGCCTCAGAGTGGGTTGTTACTGGTGTGGATGGTGGATGGTGTCGATGTATATAGTGTTGTACACAGTGGAACTTCTTATATGAATAAAAGCCTGATCTGAGAGAAGATTACAGTGTCTCTGCTCATTGAGAAAGCGACAGGTGTTTCTTCAGCTCACAAGCTACTGACTACAGTCAAGGTGGAGAATCTGGTGCCATACGTTAACGTGTTGCCTCACGTGCTGCGCAACACAGCAATGTCAAAAGCGTTTAACATGGAGTATCTGTTGTGTAGGGGAGCTGCAGTGAATCTATGCTAGGTCCAGAGGGCTTTGTTTGGTGAAGAGGGAGGAAGGGGATACCCACCTCTGCATTGGCCCAAAGGCATATGTCACCTGCGTATCTCACTAGCAGCATGCTGTTCTCTGTGTCTTGACAAATCAAGCCTAACCCTAGTCTCTTTTCTCAGGAACTTCATCTCAGTCTCCTTCTACACAGCCTTGGGCCATATTTTGCTGAAAGAGACACAGGTGCAGGGCCACCAGGACAACCTAATGGCCAACACAGAGGCCAAGCAGAGGGAGTTGGGCTCCAAGAGAAAGAGGCTGTCGAAGTACAACAACTCTTTGGTGAGTTGACATCCTGACTATTAGTTTCATTTGTTTCACTGCTGGGGCTGTTCATGAAAGCGAGCGGAGAACATATTGTTCCAATTTGGCAGAGAAAGTCCTGGTTAATCCTCTGTCACCCCACTTTTTCAGGGGCTTTCAAAAATGTCCCGGTTTCTCTCTCCTCCTCCCACTTTGCCCCTTCTCCTCAGCTGCCTTGGGTTGCTGCAAAGGAACTTCCAAGGAATTTGCACCCCATCAACTCAAAAATGGGGACAGCAGAGGAGATAAGTTGCCAGGGTCTTCCCTTGCCAGGAGGCTGAAGCAAAAGCAAACTGCTGTGCCCTTCCTAGCTTGTGTGATCTTCCTCCTAAACAACCTTGGCCATCCTCACCACCTTCTGGTGTTGCTTGTCCACATGTGCCTTGCTTTTCCTGTCTGTGAAATGTTGGGGATATGGGAGACCATCTCTGGATCTAAATTGGGGGTGGCCCAGTGGCCTTCAAGTCCAGAATGCTCCCCAGAACTGTTTTTTAAAATGACATTTGCCTCTGAAATGTGGCAAGAAATGGCTAAATGCACCATAATTCTTTTGTGGCTACATGTACTCTATGTGTTGGGATAGTCAGTATCCTAATCCACCCTCAATATCCCAGCCATGGCCTAAATTATATTGTTTATTACATTGCATATAATATTGAAAGGATTCAAGACAAACTGATCTGAAAGGCAGTAGCTTTTTGCTTGCTAACAGAATTTAAAGTTTATTTCTGAAGTGATGAAATAACATTTGGGAAACACCATGTGCTTTCCTCCCCTTTTCTTTGTCACTCTCTGGATGAGGGCTATTTTCTATTTCAGGTGACCTTTGCCGATGTGGCAGTATATTTCTCCAAGGATGAATGGAATCTGTTGACGGCGAAACAGAAACTTTTGTACAATTCTGTAATGATGGACAATTATGAAAATGTGGCTTCTGTAGGTAAGGAACCTGAATCCATGGCTCTTTCTATAAAGACTGAGGGCCCTTTCATTATTATCATGTTGCTATGGTTCCACTAGAATTATAGACTCATAGAGTTGGAATAGACCACAAGGGCCATCCAGTTCAACCCCCTTCTGCCATGCAGGAATACACATTCAAATCACCCCCAAGAGATGGCCATCCAGCCTCTCTTTAAACACCTCCAAAGAAGAGCACTCCACCAAACTCTAAGGGAGTATATTCCACTGTCAAAGTGCTCTTACTGTCACAAAGTTCCTCCTAAGGTTTAGGTGGAACCTCTTTCCCTGTGTCTTGCATCCATTGCGGTGTCTCCTTTTCTCGGTGTCAGCAAAAAGCAAGCCTGCTCCTTGCGCAACAGGACACCCTTTCAAATGTTTAAACATGGAGATCATATCCACTCTTTATCTTCTTTTCTCCAGGCTATACATAACCAGCTCTCTAAGCTGCTCCTCATAGAGCTTGATGGTTTCCAGACCCTTCACCACTTTGGTTGCACTCCTTTGGACATGCTCCAATTTGTCAACATCCTTTTCGAATTGTGGGGCCCAGAACTGGACACAGGATTATTCCAAATGAGCCTTGACCAAAGCAGAATAGAGTGGCACTATTACTTCTCTTGATCTAGAAACTATTCTTGTATTGATGCAGCCTAGAATCACATTGGCCTTTGTAGCTGCCTCATCACACTGTTGGCCCATGTTCAACTTGCGGTCTACTAGGAGTCCTAGATCCCTTTCAAGCCTAGATTAATTGTGATAGCAACATCCTGTAGAATATTTGAATCTGTAGTTCAGTGAGGCACTATTTCTCTCCAGGTTCTAAGGATTCTAATAACCCCATCCTAAACTGCCAATTCTAGGTTTTTATGGGAAGAAGCCATGGAGATTAATGCTTTTCTCACGCAAATGGTACTCAGCACATCCCTGAGCATGTTTCCTACCTCTTTTGGCCCCTCTTCCATCCTTTTAAGGCTCTGGGGAGTCTTCTTAGGGGAAAGCCCCCCTTGGGCCTGCAATGGCTCAGAGAGGGACCAACAGTGGCAAATTGTCCTCTACATCCGCAAAAGGATGTTTTGGGATGTTGAGGGGCAAAATATTATTTCATCTCCCCCCCCCCCCCCCCGGCAATACAATGTGGGGTTGCCCCTGAGATCTCCTCCAAACCCCATCAGTAGTCCATACCTGCCTTATAGATGTTTTGAGGCTGTTTTAAGGCTGCTCCCTGGCATTTCACCCTCACCAAAATTGGAGTCCAGGTCCCAGCCCCCTTGCTCTGCCTTTGCCAATGAATTATTTGTATATTGATTATCCTGCCTTTCTCAACAAATGGGCCTAAAAGGGATGTCATACTGAGGAGGGAGCTGACTTGTTTTCAGCTGCTCCAGAGACTAGGACCCAGAGCAGTGGATGCAAGCTACAGGAAAAGAGATTCCACCTCAACATTTGAGAGAACCTCTTGAGAGTAAGGGCTGTTCGACAGTGGAACACACTCCTTCCTCGGAGTGTAGTGGAGCCTCCTTCCTTGGAGGTCTTTAAACAGAGGCTGGATGGTCTGGGATGCTTCGATTGAGAGTTCCTGCATGGCAGGTGGTTGGACTGGATGGCCCTTGCGGTTTCTTCCAGCTCTATGACTCTATGATCCCTTTTATGCATCACACTCTGTGGGTTTGTGTCTGTAACAGAGAGACGGAGGGAAAGTGAAAAATAGAAAGGCAGGGAAGAGAGGCTGAAAATGAGATGCTGAAGCAGTGCAGATGGGCAAGAGGGAAGGTTGGAGAGCGGAGGGAGAAAGGGAAGGGGATCTGGCAGATGGGAGACAGGAGGGGAAGGCTGGAGCAAAGCCAGGATCTCCTAGCTCTGTGCGGAGAGGAAGGGACCTCTGGGAAGGGCCAGGAGAGGGGCCTTGGGGATTGGGAGGCAGCCACCAACCTGACAGATTTTAAGAACCGAACCTGTGAGAAGCAGCTCAGGTCCTTGTTTTCAAACATATTAAGGGGTTCCATTTAGAAATTATGAGCAATGTCTATGAAGAGAAGAAAGGGCAACACAAAAATGCCTTTTTGTCTAATGTTTCTTTTCCAACCTGAGCTTGCTTAGCTCCATGGGTGATTCCAGAGGCCCTTTGTTACCCGAAATGCTGGAGTCTGGGTTGGACACTCCCAAGTGCTATGCTTTCAGGGGAATTTCATACTTAGCTCAAAGGAGAGATTGGGGCAACAGTGGCCTCGGGACTCATCCCATTCCTGATCTCCCCACCCCCCCGGTGTTAGGGGGATCCCATCTATTCTCGAGCCCTATATAAATGAATGGGGCTCTTCACAGGCGCCATTAACCCTTATGGGGCATGCCGCCCCTTTTCCCAGTGTTGCTTTTAGTGTATGCTGAAATCCACGTAAGGCATGCCTGCGTATGACACAGGTGCACTGTACACGCATGCACACACATATAGGTGTTCACACAAACAAACAAGAACCAGGTAACAAAGGTGGGAGTGGTGAATAGATGTTAGGCTTTGCTAATGGTAATACGTAACCTAGACGGAACTTGATTCCAATTGCTGAGGGTCCACAATGGGGAGAGAAGTCAGTAACTCCCATGGCAAGTGGAGCTGGCGAGTGTAGTGAGGCGTTTAGCAATGTAAACCAACAGAGTGTCTGTCTGCAACTGGACTGCAATATTTATACTGAAATGGTTGCTAGTGGGCAGAACCCGAGTTTTCTATAAGGTTTAAATCGTTTTAGAAAGTTTCCTGGGTGGGGAAAATATGGTCCAAAATCAAATTGAATGCAATGGGTGCTTGGTGCAAATACCTCAGACATAAGGGATTACCACACCGATCCTCAGGTCCTTGTTGCTCTGAATTCCAGTCCCGTTCACAAGCCAATGTACAGCGCAATGTGAGCATGATGCTCCCAGATGCAGCTCAACAATAACATAGCACAGTATGGAAACAACGTTCCAGATACAGGTATTGGCAATGCACTGGCCACATTTCACACTTAAAAATAAGTCACAGACACAGTTGATTTCATCCGAATCTTTGGAGGTTCTCTATCTTGAGTTGCAATATAATCTTTTTTTTGGAATTTGAATCTTTATTCCTTTTAATACATTAATACTTGTACAAGTGAAACAAATGAAACAAAATTTGTTACATTTCTATACAATAAACCAATTATGTAGCCAATCTGATATTCCTGTCTTTATTACTTCCTGTCTTCCTGATTTTAATGCTACTGTTTCGAAAAATAACTGCAATCTTGTTAATAAGAATATGCAACCTCTAAAACCCTTGCATCTGAAATAAAATCCCTCTGAAGTTTACCAATATCTTATGTGGAATTAAATGAAAAAAAAAAAAAGAAACAGAGAAGATCTAAATTACTTTCTCCCTAGATTGCATAGAAATCCCGTATTCTCCATATGTTTTACAAATCCATAAAACCTTGTGTTATTTAAAGTTATTTTCTTTTCCTGGTTTCCAGTTTCCTTACTTTCTATATATAATCTTATATATATATATCTATATATATACATATACATACACACATATACATATATATATTCACCTACATTCATACAGACCTGCATATATATATATATACACGCACATACACATATGCATATTTTGAGTTTCCTTGTATAATTAACTATCTTTTCCCACCAGGTTATCTTCAAGACCCCATCTATTTTTCAGAAACAACATTAGCTGTCCCCATTCTTTTTCCAAGTTTTCCTTCCTCTTACCCTCTAGCTTACAGGATAGTAAATCCATTTGTCTAATCTCATACAGTTTACATAACCATTCTTCAATTTGTAATTTATGACTCTCTTTCCAATGCTTAGCTATGATCAGTCTAGCCATGGTAATCATATACAACATGGTTTTCCATATTCTTTTTTCTTCTTCCGGGTTCAAAAAGGAAGTCATATTCAGTAGATAGATCTCCGGTCTTTTTTTAAATTTTACTCCAATAACCTGTTGTATAATCTCGTGCACGCCATTCCAAAATAGTCTCACCTTTTCACATTTCCACCACATGTGGATCAGTGTTCCCTTTTGATTTTTACAATTCCAACATTCATCATTTTTAAGTTTTAACATCTTTTTCAGCCTAGCCGGTGTATAATACCATCTGGTATTAATCTTTATCAGATTTTCTTTCAAATCCAAGCATCTGGTAAAGGCATTTGTTCTTTTCCATGAATTTACCCACGCTTCTAGTGGGATTTCCCTTCCCAAATCTTTAGCCCAATCGATCATAAATTGCTTCACTGGTTCCTTCTCTAATTCTCTCTCCCTTAATAGATTATAATACTTTGTAATTTTCTTATCCTCGCTTTCCAACAATAATTTATCTATTTCCATCATATTTGTCTCTATTCCGACTGTTTTTACATCCTCTTTAAATCTTCTGGATATCTGTAAATAACTATACCAATTTAGATCTATACCTTCTTTAAACAATTCTTCTCTTGTTTTGATACAAATCTCCTGTCTATTTTCTTTCTTTATTAAATCTGAGTATCTTATCCAACTTTCCTGTTTATCCCATCTGTTTGCAAACGCCTCCTGAGTTGAAACCCAGCCCGGTATTTTGAAATAAAATTTTTGTTTTATTTTACTCCATGTTTCGATTAAAGCCCTCCGTATCGGATTATTATAAAAATCCTGGTGTATTTTTTCTTTCTTATACCACATATAACCGTGCCAACCGAACCGCAAGTTGGCACCTTCCAAATTTAGAGTTTTTTTTATCCCTTAATCTAACCCAATCCTCCAACCATGTCATATTGCATGCTTGTCTATATAGCTTAATGTCCGGCATTTCACAGCCTCCATTTTCTTTTTTCTCCTTTATATAGGTCCATTTAATTCTTGCTTTCCCCCCTTTCCAGATAAATTTTTTAAATTCCTTGTTCCACTGTTCTATTATATCATTGTTGACTATAATTGGTAGATTTGAAAATAGAAATAAAAGTTTAGGCAAAACGGACATCTTTATAACATTTATCCTACCCAGTATGGATAGATTTAACTTAGACCATCTTCCCAGATCTTTTTTTATATTGTTCCAAGTAATTTTATAATTGTTATCAAATAAGTTCATGTTATTGTTTGAGATATTTATTCCCAAATATTTTACTTTACACTGTATCTCACACCCTGTTTTCCCTTTCAGTAATTCTTTTTCCGCACCATTCATATTCTTGGTTATTATTATCGATTTCCCTTTATTTATTTTAAATCCGGAGAGCTTTCCAAATAAGTTTAGTTCTGCCATCAAAGTTTCAATACCTTCCATTGGATTTTCCAAAATTAAAACTAGATCATCTGCATAAGCTTGGACTTTAAGCTCTTCCCCTTTTATTCTTATTCCTTTAATTTTTGGATTCTGTCTTATATTATTTAGTAAATATTCCAAAATTATTATAAACAGTAATGGGGATAGGGGACACCCCTGCCTAGTACCTCTTTTTATACCGAATTCCCTTGTCCGTTCCCCATTAACTATCAACTGCCCCGTTTGGTTTTTATATATTTCTTCCACATTTCTAACAAATTTATCCCCCATATCCATTGCTTTAAACAAATCGAACATAAACTTCCAGCTAACGCTGTCAAATGCCTTTTCCGCATCCACAAATAACAACGCCGCCTTTTTATCATTATGGGTATTGTAGTAGTCTATAATATTTATTATATTTCTTACGTTATTTTTAATTTTTCTTCCTGGTAGAAAACCATTTTGATCTTTCTTAATTATTTCATCCAGGATACCTTTAAGTCTATTTGCCATGATGGCTGCAAAGATTTTATAATCATTATTCATTAATGAAATTGGTCGATAATTATTTAATAACATCTCGTCCTTTCCTTCCTTTGGAATTAAAGATATCAATGTCCTCCCCCAGGAGTCAGGCTTTCCCTCCTCTGAGACCCGATTAAACACCTCTTTCATTGGCGCCCGCAATTCTGATTCAAAGACTTTATAGTATTTCGCTGTTAAGCCATCCACTCCCGGGGCTTTCGCATTTCTGAGTTTTGCTATAGCTCCCTTAATCTCTTCTGCAGATATTTCTTCATTAAGTTTCCTTTTATGTTCCAGACTTAGTTTCAATTCATTACGATTTAGCAATTTCATCATTTGTTCTCCTTCAATTTGGTTTCCTTTTTCCTCAAATAAATTTTGGAAATATGCCACAAACGAATTTCTTATTTTATTAACTTCCGTTATAATGTTCTCATTTTGTTTAATTTTTGTTATGATCTTTTTTCCTTTTTCTTTCCTTAGTCTAATGGCCATCCATTTACTAATTTTGTTTGCGTTCTCAAAATAATCCTGTTTTAATCTTTCAAGGTTCCTAGCCACCTCTCGCATTACCCTTGCTTCTAATTGCCCCTTTAATAATCTTATTTCATTTTCCAGTTTTTTGCTTCCCTTTACTTGTTGCTCTTGTTCCTTTCTCCTAAGTTCCGATCTAATCCACTCTTCTCTTTGTCTTTCTTCCCTTCTAATTTGCGCTGTTCTTTGTATAAATAAACCTCTTATATATGCTTTACTAGCATCCCATACTACCTTCAGTTTGGTTCCTTTTCCAGAGTTTTCTTCAAAAAAAAGGGCTATTTCCTTTCTGATCTTATTAACGAAATCCTCATCCTCTAATATCTCCTCATTCATTCTCCATCCTTTATTCAAATTTCTACAAATATTTAACTCTAGCTCAATCATATTATGGTCAGAGAACACTCTTGGCCATATTTCCATGTTCTTACCCTTGTTTATTATTTGTTTAGAAAGCATTATTAAGTCTATTCTAGAATGGGACTTATGCCCTTCCAAGTAGAAGGTATAGCCTTCCCTTTCCCCATTTTTATGAGTCCACATATCTATTAAATCAAATTCATCTATTAAATTGAAAAAACTTACAGGGAGTTTCCCTTGAAAACTTTGCACTTTTTTCTTTTGAGCTTTTCTATCTTTAGCCGGGTTCAATACCCCATTAAAATCTCCCATCAATATTAAATTATCATTATCAAATTCTCTTAAATTCTCATTCAATTTTTTGTAGAATTCCTCTTTCCTTTCCAATGGTCCATATACATTGCAAATCAAATATTTAACATTTTCCATTATGATTTCTACACAAACCCATCTGCCATCATTATCCTTCCCAATCAATTTCGCCTCGTATTTATTGCTAACAAAAATAGCAACACCTCTCTTCCTCTTATTTATTGTTGCACAAAAAAGATTTCCAATTTTGTTATTGTAGCCAAGGGTCCGTAGGGGAATTTTATTATGTTGTTATTAGTCCAAATATTGCAAGAGGGGGCTGGCTACAAGAGCCCACCAAGATCGTCTCCCGATGTGTATACGGAGAAGACCAGGGGATCCCAATAAATAAAGCTGAGACGGATATTAATAACTAGATGTCTAATTTATTGAAATAGGGGAAAAACACATGCGTTGCGCATACACTCACACAAACACTCAGAACTCAGGAAAATCAGGGTTGGAAAATAGGAACAGATTTCAGGCGTTACTAAGGGTGATGCTTACCAGAATGTAGATTCCCTCCGGGGAGCGAATGGAGTGGTGGTGGACAGTGAGACAGTCTGCTCCGCAACCTGGGTTTGAGCAGAGATGCCGGCTACCAAAACAGAGGTCTGACTGACGTGGAGTAAGTAGACCTTGCAAATGGCGCGCTGAGCAGCAAAAGTGGGGACTTTTTATAGGCCAAATCTGGCCTGAGGGCAGAGAGTTTTGGTGATTGAAACAAAGGTGTTTAATTGCTTTCTTTCACCTGGGTGTCTGGATCTGATAATATCACTGACTTAAGTTGTTCGGACAACAGACTTGAGGAGGGGGTGATAGCTTCAGGAAAGGCAAACATTTACTCTTCCTGACTCAAGATAATCCCTTCATGCGACTTCCCAGACCTACTGAGATGTAAATGGGGCTTCTCCCCTCAGGGGAGGTGCACATGTCCTCTCGCTTTGCCAGTAATGGAGGACAGGCTTGGAGTCTGGCCAGGGGTCATCCAAGGGTTATCATTGATTCCAAAATTTATATAAACCAGCATGGGTAACATTCTCCCCCCCCTCGGAAATTTCACAGACACTCAGGCGAGTGGATGGGTATTTTCCGAATTACTCTTTGCCATATAAATTTTGGGGTGTGAATGTTGGGGAGGGCATCCTATTAGGGGAAGCATCTTGGTTGTAAGGCCTGTCTCAAGGGGTAGGGACTATTCGGGGCACACACACACACATGTCAATAAGCATATAAAGGCAATAACAAATGAGGAAATATAGCAACAGAAAAGAAAAAGCCTTCAGTAGGCAGAAGGCAATAGACAATCAATATGCACATATATATCTAACGTGAGGAGCAATCAATATACAGTAGAAAAAGCAACAACTGATAGAAATGAGTCCAATGACTGAAAAGAGCAAATGAATGTGACATGAGTCCAAACAGTTGGTGGTTTGTATATGGAATGACAGAGTCCATGTTAGGTTTTGTCCAGCAGGAGCCAGATGGCTCAGTACGGGTATGAGAATGCGGGCATGAGGTATAGCTGTCCTGCAAGAAACAATTTCTTTGCAACCAGTGTTCATCTGGCACAAGGATGAGCCATAGATCCTGTATGTGGGCATTGGTCATGGTGAAGTGGGCTAATGTCCATGAGATGGCAGTTTGAGTCCAGTGGCAGATGGTCCTTTTGGCAGGACCTCTGGCTGTCTAGCCCAAGTTCTTTTGGTTAGACCGCCTCAAGGAGCGGGCGGCGGCGGGCATGTGAGAGCTGTCATCGGGGGCCGGCAGCACTGCGGAGGGCCGTCCGGACCGGGAATGAAGAGCGAGAGCACTGGCCGGGCCTCGGGCGCGCCTCTGGATGACACCACGCGGGGCTGCTGATGTGGGAGTCCTCGTCCGGGAAGGGGACATCCGAGGCTGGAGGGCGGTGTGGCACACCTTGTGCCATGGCATCGGTGGGACAGCAGTTGCGGGGTCTGGTCCTGAAACGCGTAGGGGGCTTACCTTCCCCATGACAGAGGGACTGGGAATCATGCAGGAACGGGTTGAGTCAGGGATTGGTTAGTTTAGGTCACGTGGGCGGAAAAGGGAACGATGATTGGCTGGCCAAGTTTGGGCAATGAAGCCAACGGGACCATGAGAAAGAGGGGTTTAGCATGCTGGGAAAATATGCAAATTAGGTCTTAACTTTGGGCTATCGGTGTCTTTTATAGCTTAATTAGCCATCTGTCGGTTTTGAGAGACCCAGTCCTGGGGAGCCCAAGAATGGAGGAACAGTCTGGGTGGCAGGGTTTAGAAAGAGGGGTTGTGTCACCATGACTAAAAAGATAGCGGGGACTGGTTAGGTCCCGGGCTTTGAGGGCAGTTGGGTTGCCCTTGTCTGGGCTTCCCGTGAAGGGAGGCCTGACATGCTGTTTTAGATCGGCATCCTTGGTGGAGCCGCGGCAGTGGTCCTGCTTTGCTGATTCAGGACCTGTGCTATGCCTAGGCGAGTCCTCTCATGAGACGACCCGCTGGGCGCAGCAAGCTGCCGCGTGCGCTCCAAGGATGCCAGTCCATTTCGGCCTGCACAAAAATAGGGGCGGGGGAACTTCCCCTGCCCCACATACTGGTTAAAAGATAGAAAGAGAAAAAAGAAAACCAAGGAGAAGGACAAAAAAAGGTTCCCCCCCCTAGGTCCCTTAATGGACTCTTCCGTGAAGGGTGGGGGCCTTGTTGAGGAGCATGGGGCGGGGTTGTTAGAATGAATGACATGCAAGAGGGATGGGCCGCAGGCGACTAGCCCCAGGGATTGGTAGCCTGCTGGGTAATATGCAAAATAGCCTCCACTAGCTCTTTTGCCCTTTGCCTGTGATAATTAGCCGAAATTGTCAACAAGCCAAACCGAATTAGTTTCGGGGAGACGAACAGACATACCATAAGGTGTACAAGGGCATAGAGCCCAGTCATTAGGTAGACCTCGCCATTACCTAAAAGGCAGTCATGCAGAGTGAGCCGGACGTGAATTTGTGGTTGTGTTTTAACCTCTGTGTGGGAGTGAGTGATTGTTTGCCTTGGCTGAGCGGGCACACTGTCGCGGCTTCACCAAGGAGAGCAACCACTACCTCCTGCACTAGGGCGGAGGTGGCAATCCTTCCGCCCGCCTGAGACTGTAAAAGACAGATGAATTAGGCATGAAGCCTAGTAGGTGGAGCACATGCTGTGCTTAGAGGGCTGTGGAGGGAGGTCTAGTTCTCTGCGGATGGCCCTGAACTCTGCCATTTGCTTGCGTACCCAGCATATTAGGCTGGTAGAGCCGATTACAGTGATGATTTGGACTATGACTATTATTGTTAGGGGATTGGTGAATAAATTTAAAATCGCCTGGCCGGTGGCGGACCAATCCCAGTCTCCCCACCAGGATTTGGTGGTGGCTTGCTGTATGTCTTGGGTGATTTTTAGAATTTGTTTGGCCCGGAGGTCTACTGTCAATTTGATGCGGTCCTCAGTCTGCTCAATTTGTTTGGCGGCCTCGCTTAAATTGGTAAGCAAGCGCAGCCATTTGGATACTGGCAGTTCATCCTCGAGGTGGAAGCCCCTTAACAGCTTATGATCTACATGATATATGGTCTCGCTGGTGTATTCTCTGACCAGCTCGTGTAGGTAAAACTCCTGGCCGAGGCAGTCCTTTATATGCACACGGCAAAAACAAGGGTTACCTTTGAATCTATCTATGTCTATGTCATATTCTTGGGGGAGGATGGTGATATGTGGGCATGGGGTCCGTAGGCAAAAGCAGTCGTGGGTCATTTGTACCATAACTGACGTCCGGGTGGGGATAATGACATGTTCTTGGACGTCTCGCATGGGGGTTCCTTCTAGACCGCCATAGCAATGCATCCACTGCCTGGTTTTAACACACCCAGCCAAGTCATAAAGGTGGGTGCCATTGGCCCAATGTAATAGCTTGTCCGGAATCATTGTGGTATTGCTCCCAGCAAGGGGTAAGCCCAGGTGGGAGACCGGGTGAACTATTTGAGGATCCCATACCCTCTCGTGATATATGCCAGTTGTCAGGATCATGTCTTGCCATTGGGCTCCTGTGACTGTCATTAAGTCGGCGGGGTATTGAATTGAATCTGGGTACCTAACCTTTAGCAATCCCAGAACTTCGGGGTGAATTAACTTCATCAGAGATGCCTGTATTAATTGCGACGCAAATGCCATGAGGCTGCTTTGTATTTGCGTGCACTGGATGGCTATGGATAAATTGTAAATGCTATTTTGAAGGGACCGCCCGAGGTCAATGATAATTTCCTTTTCTACCCCTACCCACTGGGGCAGGATGTGTCCAATTATGTCTATGCCTTGTGCCACATTGGTTAAGCCTGAGGCGATGGAGACCCCTGCTTCTTTAGTCTTTGAGCCTACTAAGCCAAGTTTGTTTGCCAGTGTTTCTGTGCCTATGGCATTCAGTACTCCTTCTCCTACACCGCGGCCTCCCAGGACGGTGCCAACCACGTCCCGTTTGCCTCTGAACAGTGGGTGTGTTAAGGGCTGCCACCTTTTTTCTAGCTGTTCCCATTGTGCCCAAGCGGCTTTTAGATATGGGCCACAAGAGGGAATGGCTTTAGCTACATTTACTGCTGTGAGATTTAGGGATAAATTGGTGATGATGGGCTGGGTCTCTGAGTAGGCATAGACAGCAACATCTCTCCTGATGACTAGGTTTCCTATATACATCGGGGGTTCTTTGAGGATGGCTGGGGCGTATATGGGGATGTAGGGGCACTCTATATTATGGCACCCAGCACTGCATCTAGTGGGGGTCCGGGTCAGGTTTTGACACAGGAAAAGTCTAGTTTTCCATGTCCATGTAGGACGGCATTGCTTGTCTAGGGAGAGGGTTGTATAGAATGAGGAGGGGACCTTACTGAGTGGAGGGTCAAACCGGTGGCGGTTCCAGAATCCTGCGGAAAGGGGGAGGCGACCTGCGTCGGCCTCTACCCATGTATGCCCCTGTGGACCGAATATAATGACTTCGGACTTTATGGTCCTGACTTCTGTAACATAGATCCTGGTTTTAATCTTAAGGGGGAGTTTTTTGTCATACCAGATGCGGGCTTCGTCCATGGCATCCAGGACTTCGTAAATCCCGGGGTAGGGTGGTGCCCACTGACAATCTGCCTCAATGTTGAATTCCCACGTTGTGTCAAATTGTGTAGGGTAAGTGGTGAGGGCCGTGCCTCCGCCTAGCCATATAAGGATCCCTAGGGTCCAAACATGGCACACCATCTCGTGTCCCTGTAGGGAAACAGAGATGGGTTTTGAGTGACGGGTCCTATACTTTAACCTCCATCGTCACACAGAAAAGTCTCAGATAAGTCAATTGGGGGGAGCTCGGGCCACTCCTGGATAGCTTTCACGGGGGCTGGTCCCCCTTTCCATTCCTTCAGCTGAGAGGAGTGGAAGTATTTGAGTCTGTCTCCTTGTTTGTTTGGGATGCACACCTGATATACTGCTGGCGAGACTCTCTCGGTGATTTTAACGGGCCCAACCCATTTAGCAGACAGGGCGTGTTTATGCTGGGAGAAGTTTCTGTACATGACAAGCTGTCCCGGGTCCCATTGCTGGGGGTTACGCACCCACCCTAGCTTGCGGTCCATGGCTTGCATGTTTTTGCCGAGGTTGAAGGCAACCTGTTTGTGGATGAGGCTCAGGCTCTGTAAGAGAGTTCTGATCCATTCGTGGTTCAGTAGAACCGGTTCTAGTTCTGCTGGCAGGGTGGTGTTTATCCAGAAGGACTCAGGCATGACCATTTTCCTCCCGGTCATGACCTGATGCGGTGTGAAGCCGTGGGATGCCACCGTGCCTCGGAAGGCCATGAGAATTATGGGGAGTTTGGCATCCCAATCTTTCCCAGAGGCCTTCACCACTTTGCGTAGTGCCTCTTTTAGGGTCCTATTAGTGCGTTCGACCCCCCCTGAGCTTTGTGGGTGGTACGGGATATGGAACTTCTGCCGGATGCCTAAGGCTCGGCAGAGCTTCTTCATGATCTCCCCTGTGAAGTGGGGCCCGCAGTCGTGGTCTAGTTCGCGCACCATCCCAAACCGTGATAGGACTTGAGTGAAAAGGATTTTGGCCGTGGTTGCAGCAGTGTTATCCTTAGTGGGGAAGGCTTCTACCCATTTACTGAAGGGGTCAATTATGGTGAGGCAATATTTGTTGTGCCTGGCGGTGGTGGGCAGAGGGCCAATAAAGTCTATTTGGAGCCGGGTCCAAGGGCCATTAATGCGCTGGTGTCTCATAGTGGTCTTGGGCCCACTAGGGTCCGCATTAACCATGGCGCAAGACAGACAGTTGTCCACCCATTGATCTACCTCTTCTCTCATTTTAGGCCACCATCCTGCCTCCCTTACACGTTCGTAGGTGCCTTGTTTGCCTCTGTGCCCGATCTCATGTACAAATTGTATGAGATCCCCTCTGAGGTCTAGGGGCACAATCCAATGGTAGGTCCCTTCGCTATCTACTGCCCACCACACTCTTTCCTTTTCCTCTATCTTGTATCGGCCCGTGGGGTCCTTGCCTATGCAGCTCAGTTCCCTTATTTCTCGGTCTCCCTTCTGGAGTTCTGCCAGGTCAAGGGTAGGGGGCATTAGGGGGTTTTTCGGCTTGACGTTAATGGGATGCAGTGGGGTAGCCGTCTCTGGCAGCCGGGCTGCCTCCTTAGCTAAGGAGTCGGCTTGGTTATTCCATTTGGCCACCTCTTGTGTCCCCTTCTGATGTCCCTTTATGAAGGAAACTTGGGTGTCTGCGGTGCGATCCAGGATTAGGTCTGCTACCTGTTTCCAGATCTCTGTGTGAGCTACAGGTTTGTCGTCATTGGTCTTCCATTCCCTATTTATCCATACTGGAAGCCAATCCGTAGCGGCGCTCACAGACCACTGAGAGTCTGTGTAAATGGCTATGGGGGTGTCATGGGGCTCAAAAGCCAAGATTGCCAGCAGCGCAGTTACTTCAGCTGCTTGGCTGGAATGGGGGCGGACAGTGCCTTGCAGTATGTGGGAGTCATTGACTCTGATGGCCCCATATCCCGTGTAGCGGGTGCCCTCTAGGCAGTATGAGGATCCATCACAAAACCAACAGTGGAACCCTTTCTCTAGAGCTGTGGATAAGGGCTCCCCAGGGGTGACTGGCCATGTGTGGTCAGCGATGGGTGGCAGTGGACATTCGTGGGCAGATCCAGTGACAATGAGCCCATAGGGGGCCGGAGGCTCGCTCGCTTGCCGCTGGTAGCTCACTCCCCGTTTTACCAATTCCAAAGTCCACTTTGCAATTCTGGCGTTGTGTACCTGGCCGTCCTGAATTTTTCCAGACAGGATGTATTTCAGTGGGGTATGTGGGGTTTGCACTATCACTCGGGCGCCTCCTATTATAAATTCCCATTTGGTCAGGGCCCACACTAGAGCCAAGCAAGTTTTCTCGCACGGCCCAAATCTGACTTCGGTGGGGGAGAGGTTGCGGGAAGCATAGGCTACAGCTCTTTGGGTGCCGTTCCGGAGCTGAGAGAGTATAGCCCCTATGTGGCCATCCGAAACTGCTAGCTGGATGTAGAATGGTTGGCTCACATCTGGATGTACCAGGGCCGGGGCTTTGGCAAGGTCCTGTTTTAAGGTGGCGAATGCTTTTTCCTGCGGGGGCCCCCATTCCCAAGCGGCTCCTTTCTTTAGGAGAGCATACAGCGGCTTGGCTTTAGGGGCGAATGCCTCAATGAATTCCCTGGAAAAGTTGAAGGTGCCCAGTAGGGCCCGCAATGAGGACACATCAGTGGGAGCAGGGAGTTTTCCAATGGTCTCTACTCTCTGTGAATCGGGGGTCCTGCAATCTGTCTGCAGATTGAGGCCAAGGTATTTTACTTGAGTCTGAACTAACTGGGCCTTGTCTCGGTTAGCCTTGAACCCAGTTTCCCTAATGAGGTCTAGCACCTCCCTGGTTACTTCGGCAGTCTTCTCTGGGGTGCTGGAGTGGATCAGGATGTCGTCCACATAGGATAGCACGTGGGCTCGGGAAGTGGGACGCAGCTTGGTCCACATTTTTACAACGTGAGCATGGCATATACTGGGGCTTGAGTGGAAACCTTGGGGGCAGCGCTTAAAGCACATCTGGGTCCCCCTGAACTCAAAGGCGAACTTATAGTAGCAGCTTTCATGGAGGGGAATGGAGTGGAATGCGTTAGCCAGGTCAATTACACTGTAGAATTTGGCTCCAGCGGCAATGGCAGCCAGGATCTCATTGTATTTTGCCACCACCGGAGCGACGGGAGGAGTGACTGCGTTTAGGGCTCTAAAGTCTACAGTCATTCTCCATGTGACGCCATCAGCTTTCAGCACGGGCCACAGAGGTGCATTGCATATGGACTGCATAGGTAGGATTACGTCCCATTTGAGCAGTCCTTCTATGGTTTTGGCAATGCCCTCTTCTGCTTCCCTGGGGTACCGGTACTGCTTCTGTGGAGGGGGATCCTTTCCCTCGATGAGTACACAGGCTCCTTTAACGGTGCCGCATTCCAGTTTGTCTGAGATCCAGACCTCAGGGAATTCCTGTACCCATGGGTCTGTGGCTATGGGAAAAAGGGGCATTGGGGCCTTGAGGGCGGCACATCTGTGGATGGCCGAAATTTGGAGGGGTCCCTCTTCAAGCTGCCAGAGGAATCCATTGGCCAAATCCAGTGTCAGTTTGTGGCGTTTTAAAAATCCTACTCCCAGAATTCCGTCGTCCTCCCTCTGGTTCTCACAAGCCTGGATGTGGTCTAGGAGGGGCCCAAGCTGCAGTGGAATGTTACTCCATATCGCAGCCTGCTGCCGGCCTTTTCCGTATCCTGTGAGCTCTAAGCGTGTGGAGGTTTTGGTCCCAGTTTGGGCCAGATCGGGGTGTATGGTGTTTACCGCGGCTCCCGAGTCTACTAGGAGCTGTGTGGGAGTGACAGGGTCCTGGCCTATCCCTGCCTTTACTAACGGCCGTCCCCAAAGGTCCGGAGTTAGTTTGGCAATCACTTGTGGGCAGGCAGGGAGTTTTGGTTGATCTGGGGGAGAGATTTGGGAGATCGGGGCACTTGCGGTTGCTGGTGCTGTCTGAGTCGGTTTGTAATTGGGCTTGATTGGCCCGGTGCGTTTAGGCTTGGCAGGCTGTGGTTTAGCCCATGGGATCCTAGGTCCTGCCCTTGTCCCTGATGTTCTGGGGGATCCCGGGCTGGCCTAGCCTGAACCTCCCTGCTGTTGGGCGACCATTTCTGACAATTCTTTTGTTTTTCTGGCCAGCAGCAACACTAGCTCACTGGTGGGTTGGTGATCTAGGGAGTCCTTGGAGAAGCCTGCCCTCATGAGCCCCTGCCATACTTCGTTCCTGACATCCTGGGAGATCAATTCGGCTCTCTCCCTTTTGTCTTGGCCTTTCTGGGGGGGTGGCCCTCGGTAATCTTTTCGGTAGTAATCGGGCTTTCCATTTGGCCCGCTGCTACCAGTCTTTTGGTCTCGTGGCGGGGGTTGCGAGTGGGGGCCATTGTTGCGGTAGGTCACCGCGTGGATGGGCTCTCCCTCCCTTCCCCCTTTTCGTCCTCCTGTCTTAGCTGGCTTGCTAGTTCCTAGGTTTAGGTCTCTCTCTGCCCTTGCGGTCCAGAAGAGTTTGGAGACTTCACGAACGTTATCCATGAACAGTTTCCAACTGATAGTGTGTAACTGTAGGGAAGTGGAGCCCATGTATGTTTTAGCTGATATGTGTAGCCCTGCGTACACTTCAGCAATGAAATCGCGATTGTCAAGGATCGGCTGCCCTTCGGAGTTGAGGTCTATCTGCCCTGCTAGGATGGCCAATATCTGTTTTCTTGCCACGTAGGCATCGGGGGCTTCGTCCTCGGCCTGTCTCTCTAACTGGTACTTGGTGCGCAGCAGCGTTCCTGGCCACAAGACACTCGCCACCTTTGTCATCCACTCGCTAATGTCCACGTTGGCTAGATCCACGGTTATGGCGGCAGCCTCAAAGGCTCCCGTGTATGCCGGATCTATGCACATCCTAGCTACTTGTGTCAAGTCCTGTCCCTTTGCCTTGGGGTATGAGACGTACGCATTGGTCATCCATTGGACTCCAGTTTGTGCGTCTAACCTTCCTAAGTGGTCTGCAATGGCTCGGACCTCGGTCATGGACCAGGAGACGGTCTCGACCACAGTCTTAGTTACGGTCCCGTCATCGTTTGTTTCCTTGGTCTCCACCATGCTGCGGGTCTTTACCGGCCTCACAGGCGCTGATTTCTCAGAGGTGGATGACTGGGGAGGACGGGAAGTTATGATGTCCTCCTTTCTGCTTTCTTCCCACTGGGGGTTAAATGGCGGTGGGGTTCGGGCCTCCTCGGGAACGTGTCGGGGTTCCTCCTCGTCCCACTCTACCACTTCTAGATATTGGGGGCTTATTGTGGATACCACAGATTGCTGGAGCAGCAGCGAGGCTTTGAGCTCCTGAATCTGCTTCTCGCATTTGGTGTGATCTGCCCTGGGGTTTCCCGCTAACTTGCGAGCCAACACGTAGTCAGCCGCCAATTTTGCCTGTTTGAGCTTCTCTTCCAGGTCTTTGTTGTGTTGTTTTAGCAGCTCATTTTCCATTATGGCAGTGTCCAACTGCCGAGCTGCTTCTTCCCTTGCCCTAATGTGTAAGGCATTCTCGGCCACCTTTTCCTGTATCTGGGCGACCGCTTCATCTAACAATTTCTGTCTGGTCTCCTCCCTGGCTGCCAATTTTTTGTATTCCCTAGTGGCTTCGTGGGCTAGGGTCCAGATTCCCCATGATGCCCATCTGTCCTTCTCTGCCTTGGACACCTTTTTAAACCCTGTCTTTTTGGTATGTGCGTTGTATATTCTCAGTAGTGTCGCGAAGGGATCCTCGGTTAGAAAGCCCTCCGCCTTCCAGGGATTAGGTCCCTTCCCAAGGATCCATTTTTGCAACCGGTCCTGAGGTTGCTCTGTCCTGACCAGTTTGTCGTCTTCTGAGTGTGTGGCCATGTTAAATCCTAGGCTGGGAGAGGTTATGGAACCGGGGCCTCGTTTCCCACCTAAACCTGGTGCAACTCTCTGTCCTACAGTGAGCTGCTGTCCTGGGATCCTCCCTGAGGACTCCACAGAACTCCTAAATGTAACTCTGGGTCAGGGACGCCGCCCAATTCACGCGAGGGCCCGGCGCTGCTGCAGCGAGCGACTTAAGGGTTGTCCTCCGTTTAGACCCGGTCAGAAGTCAGTTCAGCCCTGCCTCACTTTCACTGGGGAGTTCAGATGCTGTAGCTCCACTCCGTCGTGGCCTGGCTAACAACCCAAACTTTGGCCCCCAGCTAGACTCCTGCCTAAGTTTTCCCTGGGACCTCCGTGAGGTTCCCACAAATGGCACTCCTTGGAGCTGCCTTTTCCTCCCTTGACCCTGGGTTTTCGGCTTCCGGACCAGGACGTCTCCCTCCTTTGCCTACCTCGCCCGCTCAAGGGGGATTTAAACTGTTGGGGTGAACCTAAATTGCACGGGGATTTTGAAGGTCGTGGAATGGGGAGGACCTCTCCTCTGCTTTCCCACCCACGATAGCGAAAATAAAAATAGGGCGTCGGGCTGCCTACTCCGACAATCACGCCCAAGGGTGATTAGGGCCCACCACTGGACGGCGTACCGGAGCCAATGAGCAGGACACCTAACCAAAGAAATGAAACGGGATCAGCCAACCCAAGATAGCCCTTTGCCCTTATGGCCAAGCGCACAAGAACACACACACACACCTCCCTATTTATTCCTGTCTGCAGCGGCCTTTTTGGAATCCCTGTTCTCTCTACGTTCCGAGATCTAGACAGCCCAAGTGATCAGTTTGGAAAGTCTAGATTTCGGGGGAGAGTTCTATGCCCAAGCTTTCTCCACCAAATTGTAGCCAAGGGTCCGTAGGGGAATTTTATTATGTTGTTATTAGTCCAAATATTGCAAGAGGGGGCTGGCTACAAGAGCCCACCAAGATCGTCTCCCGATGTGTATACGGAGAAGACCAGGGGATCCCAATAAATAAAGCTGAGACGGATATTAATAACTAGATGTCTAATTTATTGAAATAGGGGGAAAACACATGCGTTGCGCATACACTCACACAAACACTCAGAACTCAGGAAAATCAGGGTTGGAAAATAGGAACAGATTTCAGGCGTTACTAAGGGTGATGCTTACCAGAATGTAGATTCCCTCCGGGGAGCGAATGGAGTGGTGGTGGACAGTGAGACAGTCTGCTCCGCAACCTGGGTTTGAGCAGAGATGCCGGCTACCAAAACAGAGGTCTGACTGACGTGGAGTAAGTAGACCTTGCAAATGGCGCGCTGAGCAGCAAAAGTGGGGACTTTTTATAGGCCAAATCTGGCCTGAGGGCAGAGAGTTTTGGTGATTGAAACAAAGGTGTTTAATTGCTTTCTTTCACCTGGGTGTCTGGATCTGATAATATCACTGACTTAAGTTGTTCGGACAACAGACTTGAGGAGGGGGTGATAGCTTCAGGAAAGGCAAACATTTACTCTTCCTGACTCAAGATAATCCCTTCATGCGACTTCCCAGACCTACTGAGATGTAAATGGGGCTTCTCCCCTCAGGGGAGGTGCACATGTCCTCTCGCTTTGCCAGTAATGGAGGACAGGCTTGGAGTCTGGCCAGGGGTCATCCAAGGGTTATCATTGATTCCAAAATTTATATAAACCAGCATGGGTAACATTATTGCGCAGATATTTTACATCCCCATCTTTCATCTTTATTTCCTGTAAGCAAAGGACATCAAAATTTTTCTTCTCCAAATATTTCATTACCTGCCTTCTCTTTTTTTCTTGACTGATCCCCCTCACATTCCATGAAATTAATTTGAAACCCATCTTTCTTATGTGACCTTATCTTGACTTACCTAAACAGAAATTTTTGTTAAGATTTATTATTTTCCTATCCGATTCCTCCTGTTGCCCCTTCCTCTTGTCTGTCACCACCTACGTCCCCTGTCTCCTGACTGCCTTTCTTCTCCTTAACTCTTTCCAAATGATTCTCCGTACTTTGCTTGTCTGTATTTTCCCTGCTTCTTTTATCCTTACTCTCTCTCTCCTGTCCCTCTCTATCCTTTTCCTCTTGTTCCCTGCTTTCTCTACTCAATTTTTCATAAAATTTCTTTGCTTGTTCTACAGAGTTTAACCTAAATCTTTTCTGCCGGTAGTTGAAGATTAACCCCTCTATTTTATCCCATCTGTACAGTATATTATTTCTCTGCAGTAATACTGCTAAAAACTTGTATTCTTGCCTTTTCCTGATTACCTGTATGGGCAAGTCCTTATATAATTCAACAATTTTGTCTTCAACAATTAACTTTTTCTCATAGTTTGTTTGGAGGATCAGTTCCCTTATTCTGGAACTAGTGAAACAGACAGTAATGTCCCTATCTAGTTTTCTCTCTCTTGCCACTTTAGAGCTAACCCTAAAGATTCTGTCCACCTGCGCCTCCAAAAGATCTTCCTCTAAGTCAATGTATTTTGCCAATATTGGAATAACTTTGTCATATAATTTCTCATCCTCCTCTTCTTTTAGGCCCCTGATCTTAATAGCTCTTTCCCTATAACGGATTTCTTGCAATAATCCATTCTGCTGTTCTCTTAACTGGGCCCTTTCCAATTCCTCAGTTCGTCTTTCTAAATTCTCGGTCCTCTCTACCACTTCCTCGATTTCTATCTTGACTCCCGAAATCTCCTTAGTTAAATTATCTATTTTTTTCCCTAGGCCGTCCAAATCTTTTTGAACATCCTCCCTTATTTTCTGCATATCCCCTCTTAATTCATTCCTATTCTCCTTTAATTCATCCCGGATCTCTTTTTTGAATTTTTTTTTAAAATCCCTCAATTCCTGCAGGATTATAGAATTAATATCTGTTTGCCCCACAGAACCACGTCTCGCCGTCATGCTTCTGGTTTGCATCAACTTTCGCCTGACCAGCTATCTTTACCTTATTTTCACAGTATACCAATTATATCCTTTTACTAAACCACAATTACCATCTAGTTCTATTATTACATAAGCTTTGTTTGATTACTATTTCTGCTGTCACTCTTATTCACTTATTTTATATCAACCAAAGATTTCAACCAAAGTATTCAGTATTCATTCAGTATAATAGTAAATTCCCCAGTCCAATCTTTTCCTGAAGCAGGCTAAACACTCCTTCACAGCTGTGGGAATTTGCCAAGGTCCAAAGCCCTCTGGCTGCAGTAACAAGGAAAAAAAAAAAGGAGAGGGGAGGTCAAGCCTCCCAGCTGCGATTGTTCTTTGTTAAAGTCTCTGTTATCCTTTCTCCGCTCCTGTTGTTACCTCACACAGCTGTTAGAGTTTTAAATGCCTTCGTAGATCTCAGCTGTCTTCAGTTCCAAATTCGACACAAAACTGCTACAACAATTCTTTTCACAAATCTTATAGCCGAAAAAGAAAAAAGAAGGAAATATTTTAATTGTCCTTAAGCTGTTAATCAAATTCTTTCCATACTATTCCTCCTTCAAAAACCATTGCCTACGTCCGTTCAAAAAAACTGCCAGGCATCCACAAGAGACAGACGGAGTTTTCTATCCACCCTGCTTACTTGTCTGCTCCTTCGAGAAAAAAAAAGGAAAAGAAAAGAGTTTTGTGACCCCCAGCAATGGGTCTTCCACAAACAGAACTCCAGTGTTGTTGTTTTTTTATAAGAATTACGGACATCCAGGCTTTAAACCTTTGGTGTCCCCTGTCGCCAAGGCGGGCGTCTCTAATCAAGAGCAGGATACAAAATAAGCTTTTTGGTTTCAAGGTTCTCTTTTCTTAAATTCTTTTCGTATGAAGAAGTCTCTCAGAAGCTTCCCTCCGCATAAAAAATCACTCAATCTTGCTCCCTCTTCACCCTCTGTCAGTTTAATTTTACCGCGTTAGCTGGTTCCTCACGGAAACAAACAGCAGCACCGAATGCCTTCTGACTCCACTCCTCACTCCTCTTTGGTTTCCCCCTCCGGGTCCTCCTTCAAGAAGTCAGTTCTAGAGTCTCCAACAGGCCTCGTACCCCGGGTTTTCCCCAACTCAGGGTATCCCCATAAATTAACAGGCTTGCTGCTGCTGAAAGACGCGGTGCGGAGCCTCCGTCTCGCACCGCCAAGCGCCTCCGCGGCTAAACCGGAAGTCAAAGGACGCTTATTTCCATGTCAGCATCCGGGAGTCCCACCGCAGGTTCCTGGCGTTCGCCGTCGGGACGGACGCCTACAGATACAACGTCCTTCCCTTCGGCCTATCTACAGCTCCTCGCATCTTCACCAAGTGCATGGCGCCCGTGATAGCTCATCTACATCGCCGCGGCATGAGGGTCTTCCCGTATCTGGACGATTGGCTCTTCGTGGCCCCTTCACGTCAAGAGCTGCAACGGCACACCTCAGAGACACTCGAGCTCTTACGGGACCTGGGACTGGTGGTCAATCTCGAAAAATCCCAACTGCTCTCCACCAAGCAGATAAGGTTCATCGGGTCCATCCTCGACTCAGACAGTTGTACGGCATACCTGCCCCCGGACCGTTTCCAGGCCTTGTGCCGAGCCGTCAGCAGGTGCACCACCCAAAGGCGGGTTATGGCCAGGGACGTCCAGGTGGCTTTGGGCCACATGGCATCAACAACATTCGTCACTCCGTGGGCAAGACTTCGTTCTCGACCGCTCCAGTCGTGGTTCCTGTCGGTCTTCGACCTGGAAAGAGACCCCCCTTCTCGCAGACTCACCGTACCAAGACCAGTCATACGCTCCCTCCGTTGGTGGCTCGACTGCCAGAACGTCTGCGTCGGCATGCCCTTTTCGCCGCCCCAGCCAGAGTTGGTGTTGACCACGGATGCATCAGAAGAAGGATGGGGCGCCCACACCCTAGACCTGTGGGCCAAGGGCATCTGGTCCCTAGACGAGAGGGCACTCCACATCAACGCGCTAGAACTGTTGGCGGTGGAAAAGGCCCTAAAAGCTTTCGAGTCCTCACTGTTGGGGAAGGTCATCCAGCTCAGGACAGACAACACCACGGTGATGTACTACCTGAACAAACAAGGAGGCACCAGGTCGCGCACCCTCCTAGACATCACGCTCCGACTTTGGGACTGGTGCATTGCCCGGGACATTTTGCTTCAAGCAGTACACTTACCTGGCACCCAGAACTCGCATGCGGACCTACTAAGCAGGTCCCCCTCGCATTGCCACGAGTGGAGACTCCACCCAGAGACTGTACACGACCTCTTTGCCCGATGGGGAACCCCACAGATAGACCTGTTTGCAACCGTGTGCAACTCCCATTGTCCCCAGTTCTGCTCCCGGACGCCGGACGACGACTCCCTCGGGGATGCGTTCGGGTTCCGATGGTCGGGGATAGCACTCTACGCCTTTCCCCCCTTCCCGTTGATCACCAGGACGGTCTCCAAGATGGTCTCAGATGCAGCCGACGCGATCCTGATCACGCCTTGGTGGCCGGGACAGCCCTGGTTTCCTTGCCTTCTTCACCTCTCTCGAGCCAACTTTCTCCGGCTCGAGTCCAGGCCAGATCTCCTCACGGTTCAGGGAGGACGGGTTCGACATCCGGACATCGAGACCCTTCCCCTGGTGGCATGGAGAATCCATCCCTAGCCCAGCTACCGGCCTCGGTACGGAATGTCATCTTGGCTGCCCGAAAACCGGCCACCCAAAAGTCCTATAGACTTAAGTGGAACAGATTTCTTCGGTTCCTGTCTGACAGACACCTCTCCCTAGACCAGGTGACTACACCGGTGGTCCTGGAATTCCTGATGTCCCTGATTGATGCGGGCCTCTGTATCACATCTGTTAAGTGCTACCTGTCCGCTATCTGCTCTTCCTTCCAGTTTGACGGCAAGCCTTCTTTTTTCAAGGACCCCCTGGTCAAGGGATTCCTGAGGGAATGCAATAACTTACACCCTCAGGTATCTTTGCCGACTCCGGCTTGGAGCCTCGAGACGGTGTTGGGGGCCTTACAGTCTAAACCATTTGAGCCTCTAGCCACCACTGACATTAGACTTTTAACCTGGAAAACGGTATTTCTGGTGGCTATCACTTCTGCCCGCCGTGCGGGCGAGCTTTGTGCCTTACGCCGAGACCAGCCCTTCCTTAGATTTCACTTGGACAAGGTAGTTCTCAGGACAGATATTACCTTCTTACCCAAGGTTGTTTCCACCTTTCATATGTGCCAGGATATTGTTCTACCCACCCTGGCACCGAGCCCGACTACCGATACCGAGAGGACCCTGCACTCCCTGGACGTCCGTAGGGCCCTAGCCTTTTACCTGGACAGAACTAGGGACTCGAGCCGCTCTGAGAGACTGTTCCAGTGCTACTCGGGGCCGAAGAGAGGACTGCCCGTGTCGGCTCAGAGACTCTCTAAGTGGGTTTCTAGTACTATTGCCCTATCTTATGAGCTCTTGGGCAAACCTTTCCCGACCAGGATTTGCTCCCATGCCACAAGGGCAGTAGCGGCCTCTTCTGCCTTCCTGTCTGGTATTCCTTTGGACGACATTTGTAGGGCTGCTGTATGGTCACAACCTTTGACTTTTATTAAATACTACAGGTTGGACACTAGGGCAAAAAGGGATGCAGCTTTCGGGAGGGCTGTGTTGGTATCAGGACTACATTGATTTGTTTAGCTGTCTACTGTGCTCCATGCAGACGGCACAAACCTAGCCATTCTCGAAGGACTCAATGCTTGGGTTGGATGCCCTCGTTTGGGCTTGTTTCATAAGGTGGGATTTCTTTGCAAGTATATAAACAAACCATCAACTTTTATGCTTGTGTTCAGTTATCCTTTATTGACCATTAATTTATTGGTTCACTGAGGTATCATGACACTCCCGCCTCCGCTGACCTTAGCTTGCCAGTCTCAACCCATTTGTATGATTCGCAGAGACCACGAAGAAGAAGGACAGGTTGCTTACCTGTAACGGTATTTCTTCGAGTGGTCATCTGCGAATACATACAAATCCCGCCCATCCTCCCCTCAGTGTCCTGCTCTGATTGGCTCTTTTTTTGTCACCTACACGGCGGAAAATTGCGGAACTAGGGAAAAGAGCGGGAACGGAGGCTTTATAGGGGATGGGCGGGGTTACCGCCAAAAAGTTTCAACATGTTGCAAAGTGTACTTTGCCTAGTGATTCCAGAGGTTTCCGAAGGCACTGCGCAGGCGCAGTACAACCCATTTGTATGTATTCGCAGATGACCACTCGAAGAAATACCGTTACAGGTAAGCAACCTGTCCTTCCACCTCAACATTAGGAGGAACTTCCTGACAGTAAGGGCTGTTCGACAGTGGAACAAACTCCCTCGGAGTGTACTGGAGTCTCCTTCCTTAGAAGTCTTCAAACACAGGCTGGATGGCCATCTGTCAGGGATGCTTTGATTGAGAGTTCCTGCATGGCAGGGTAGGACTGGATGGCCCTAGTGGTCTCTTCCAACTCTATGATTCCAGGATTCTATGATTCTGAGATCACAATGGGACAGCCTCAATGCTTCAGGTAAGGAGCACCAGCCTGAAATCAAAATGTGCAGACTCAATGCATGAGGGAAGGAGCATCAGCCTTAGGTCACAATGGGCCATTCTCAATCCAGGTAAAGAGCACCTTAACTGATAATAGTCCCATTTCAATCTTTAAGGCAAGGAACTTTAGGCTGAGATCACAATGAGCCAGTCTCAGTTATTCAGGTAAGATGCATGAGCCAGAAGTCACAATGGGCCAGTCGCAATCCTTCAGGTAAGGAGCATCAGACTGAGGTCACAATGGGCCAGTCTCAAAATGGCCGCTGGACCACAAAATGGCTGCCAGAACACAAAATGGCTGCCCCAGCCTCAGCTCTTTGCAGTTGGCAGTTTGAGGCCTTCAAGAAACCCATAATAGAGGATGTAACATCCCTAAAGTCAGAAGTGACCCCAAACAGGATTTCCCAGCCTTAAGAATACCCAAAAGTTTTCCTGATGCTCTAATATAGAGACTCCCTGAGATAGTCAGTATTCGCAAGCAAAGGAGGGCCAAGAGAGCCCTGGAGAGCCTTGCCTTGGGGTCGCTCTGGATATCTGGTGCCGCAAGAAACTACAAATCCCAGGATTCCACAGGAAGGAGCCAGGAGAGTTAACACAGTTTCGAACTGGAATATTTCTGCAGTGCAGATACAGCCTGAGCTGGTTGTAAAAGGGTCGAAGCACCCAAGTCTGGTTTTTACCCTCTTAATCATGGTTTTACTTTCAAAAAATAAGCTCTTTTTTCTGTCTAATCCTTACTTTTGTTGTTGTTCCTTTGTGTCTATATTTGTGTGTTTTATTCTTGGTAATGTGAGATGGTCTGCTTTGTCAACTTCCTTCATGAGTAAAAATCTCTTAGTAAGTAAGAAAACTGGGGAGGCTTTTAAAACCTCCCAAAGGAGCTGCTTTTGGCCTTTTTTCTAAGAGGGGGCAGTCTTCCTCTTAGAAGCCAAAGCCCAATGTTTGTGAAGAAGAAGAATCAGGCTTGTATTAATACTATCCTCCCCATTTGTGATCCCTTTTAAAACCCATGTTCACCAGAAGGAGCAGAGCTGTGTAATATGAAAACCCTCTCTGAAAAGAGACACAAAAGACAACAAAGGGACACACTTCCTTCCTTTTGACCCAAGGAGCCTGGCTTCTTTATCACTCTAAAGCTTCAGGGAGAGAAAGAGAAGCCAATGGTCAGAGGAGGTTCTGGAACATTATTCCCCACAGTCACAAGCAGCACACAAAATGGCTGCCAGAAAACAAAATGGCTGCCAGAAAACAAAATGGTTGCCAGAAAACAAAATGGCTGCCAGAAAACAAAATGGCCACCAGAAAACAAAATGGCCACCAGAAAACCAAATGGCCTCCGGAATGCAAAATGTGAGTCTGGGGCAGGCAGGGGCAGGGTCTTCTAGCTGCTCTGCCCCCATTGGCCAGCCTCGAGAAGAGGCGGAGCTTCAGCTTCTCTATTTAGCTCTATGCGTGGAAGAGTGAGCGAGGAGAGGAGCAGAGTGTCCTAGAGAGAAAGAGAGAGACAGACAGACAGGGAGGGTCAGCAGAGAGACAAGGCCTGGAACCACTAGGCTTCACTGCTGCACTGAGGGCTGGCTGGGCCTGGCTTGGGTCTACTGCTGCTGATGCTTTCCTTTGGCCACTGCCACTAAGGTGGGGAGGAAGGATGCCCAGCAGTCCTTCTAGGCATGGGCCACTCTCTCTGAAGGTGGGAGAGTGGGACTCCCCAAAAGGGATTTTAATGCTTTTAATGGTGGCTCTCATGCTGTAGTGATGATGATGATGATGATGATGATGATGATGATGATGATGATATTATCAGACCTGCGGGGCAGAGGATGGAGCTGCTGCCACACCTTAATCATCATTAATGCCACCTTCCTGGGCGTTCTTGAGGTGCCCCACCGTAATGGCCATGGCTCTGTCTTATGGAACTCTAGGAATGTTCTTTTGGCTTGGCATTTTAAGTGTTGTTAAGGTTTGGAAATCCTGGTTGGGGTCCCTTCCGACTTTGGGGCCCTTTCATCCTCCATTATGGCTTCCCTGAAGGCCTCAAACTGACAACTGCCAAGCACTGAGCCAGAGGCGGCCATTTTGTGTCCCGGCGGCCATTTTGTGTTCCGGAGGCCATTTTGTGTTCCAGAGGCCATTTTGTGCTGCTTGTGACTCAGTTGAGCAGAGGCCTCTCTTTCTCTCCTGAGGCTCCAGAGCCAGGAGGAGGCCAGGCTCCTTGGGTCAAAAGGAAGGAAGTGTGTCCCTTTGTGTGTCTTTTGTGTCTCTTTTCAGAGAGGGTTTTCATATTACACAGCTCTGCTCCTTCTGGGGAACATGGGTTTTAAAAGGGATCAGAAATGGGGAGGATAGTTTTAATACAAGCCTTATTATCATTATTCTTCACAAACATTGGGCTTTGACTACTATCCCTGTTTTTAATAACTGTTTCAATAACTGTCCAATAATTTTAAATAACTATCCAGTAATTTAATGGCATTTTGTTTTGGATGGGAGTGTTAGGGTTAGGGTTTGGCAGATCATGAAACATGTTTTTATTGTATTGTATGGATATTTTTATTGTAAGCTGCTAAAAGGTGGCCATTCTTGTGTAGTAATTGTCTTGTGATTAACTCCCACAACAGCCTTGTAAGGTAGGCTTCGTAGGCTCCTAGGGCTGGAAGGGAGCCCCAAGGGCCAAACAGTCAGCCCCATTCTGCCCTCCAAGTCCTCCGAAGAGATGGCCATCCAGCCAGAGACTCCTCCAATGCTCTTTGAGGCAGCGTCTCCCATAGATTTGCTCACAGGTCATGGAGGTCCACAGTCCCATGGGAACCAGTTCTTTCCACCCCACTTTGGGAAAGGAGACCCCCTCAGCCCCCTGGACTCACTCCTTCCACTCATTCCTAGAATGGCTGGGACTCAGAGGGGTTCCTAGGCATTGCCACCTTCTGCTCTCCATGGCCATTGGCACTGACCTTTCCCCATTGCCTTTCCTCCCTCAGCCCTGTGGACCTCCTCCTCCTTCGCACTCAGAGCAACCCTTCTCTACGGTTGAGGAGACAGCCTCTGACCCAGGGAAGCTCCAGCAATAAAGGACTGCAGGAGAGGGCTGCAGGAATCAGGGTCTTTGCAGTGAAGGTAGGCCTTTAGTCCTGGAGCTGAAAGAGGACCTTTGTTTAAATGTTTCAGTCCAGGATTGTGTGGAAGGGTTGCAGTTGAGAGAGTGAGCCATGCTTTGCAGGTATAAAGCCCCAAATTCAGTCTCTGGCAGCATTGTCCTCCCAGAAGGTGGAAGTTGGATTTCCAGACCCCAGACGCACAGTACGCCAGTGAGTCCTTTGTGTGGGGACTGTGTGTGTACATGTTGTTTACTAGAGCTTTGTGAGATATTTGTTTCACTGGGTTTATAAAATGAATTTCCATAGGTCTTCACATCCCCAAAATTAGCATAGTCCAGGATGCAGTCCTCCCTCATAAACCTATACAGAAGAAGCATAAATTAGATATCTAAAACAAAGGAGTTTTGAACCAGCAAACAAGCCAGGAAGATGGCTTGCCAATAAAATAAGGAAGTTGAAACAACGAAACACGATTACGGAAATAAACAAAGATTCGACATTAACATCTGGCCAAAATAAAATTAAGAAGGTCTTCCAAAAATTCTATGCTAAATTATATAAAGGATCTCAAACGTCTAGAGCCAAAATAGAGGAGTTTTTGGGAAAAGCTAACTTAAAGCCACTTTCAGACCAACAAAGAACTATATTAAATGGACCGATGACAACAGCAGAAATCATGGAAGTAATAAGAAAAAGGGAAAAAAGGGAAAACACCAGGAATGATGGCTTCATCGCCAGTTATCATAAAGTATTTGAGGATCGACTGTTAACACCACTCAAATTAACGATAAATGCCATGAAAGGAAACCATTATCCTGAAACATGGAAACAAGCTAATATAACTTTGCGGTTAAAAGAAGATATAGATGCAACTGAAGTAGAGCTATAGGCTAATTTCCTTATTAAATATGGATTATAAATTATTTTCTATGATTTTGGCCGATAGACTCAAAAAAGTTCTTAAAGACTGGATTCATAAGCACCAATCAGGATTTCTTCCTCACAGAGAAATCAGTGATAACATACGAAACACCTTAAATATAATTGAATATTTTGAAAGGCAGAACGGAAAAAACCTTGCACTTATCTTTCTTGATTTAGAAAAGGCCTTCGATAACATAGGATGGGATATGTCATTTGCGACACTTGAAATAATCGAAATAGTAGCTTCTTATTTAATATGGATAAAGGCAACGTATAAAGATCAAAGAGCCAAACTAATTGTTAACTATGAAGAAACAGAAGAATTTAAGTTTTCCAGCGATGGAGGTGGAAACATCCTATAACGTGGGTTGATTCCATCTCTTGCTCCGAAATAGGCAGGAAAAACAGACTTGAAGGAGCCGATGCCACCAGAGGGAGCAACCCCCTCCATCCCTCAGTCTTTTTGCTGCCTCGCTCCGAGTAGGCTGTGTTTTTCCTTTTCTCCTCCTTCTTTGTCTTAAAGACTTTAATATTTCTTCTAATATTTCTTCTATTCTTCTTATATTCATGATCTGTTCTCTCCTGCAAAAAACAGCAATGTTTTTCTTTAGTCTTTCTCTATCCCTTTGCCTCTCTAACGGCTGAAACAAAGCCAGGCAGGGAGAGACAGTTCAGAAGCTGCTGTGCTGTGAGGAAACAAGGCCCAACTCCAGCATTAAAGAAGAAAAAGACAGCCCAGCCATGTCTGGCCGAAGGGGCTGAAAGGCCAGAGAGCCCAGGTGTGGCTGGAGGAGGGAGATCCCTCTGTCCTGGACCAGATGCGCTCCACTTCAATCTCCAACCCCAGGAAGGCGTCTATGCAGTGAGATGGACATCCCAAAAGGAATTGGCGTGGTGGAGGAGGGAATATTCCCTGTCCTTAACCAAAAGGCGCCACACCGCAGTCACCATCCCCAGAAGGAGTTTGGGCGGTGAGATGGACAACCTGAAAAGACCTTGGCGCGGCTGGAGGAGGAAGAACCACCTGTCCTTGGCCAGATTGCGCCCCACTGCAGACATCAAACCTGGGAAGAGGTTTGGGCAGTGAGAGAGAGACAATAAAAACAGACTTCAAGAGGTGAGTGATGATCCTACTTCTAATCCTAGGTTTGTGGGTTTAGATTTACTCCAGAAGTTTGTTTCTGGCTTACATTGCCAGTTTTCAAAGAGATTTCAGTTATCTCATAAATATGACTGGAGAGTTTGTTTCTGGCTTGCATTGCCAGTTTTAAAAGAGTTTCTGGCTTGCATTGCCAGTTTAAAACAGACCTCACCACAAAAATACAAATGGAGAGTTTGTCTCTGGCTTGCATTGCCAGTTTAAAAGAGACCTCAGTTGCACACAAGTGCAAATGGAGAGTTTCCTTCCAAAACCAACTGCCGCCGCCTCCTCCTCTCCTTCCTCCATGATCCACTTGGACTAAGGGATCAGAGAGGGTTAACAAAAGGATCTGCCAGGTGTATCATCCCCTAGTTGGATTTTTCAGTCACTCCTTTGGAGAAATTTGCCTAAACAATGTATTTATTGTGCTCCCCTTTTTAAAAGAAGAGGCAAAGCTACAACTTAAGGTGCGGCAGCCATTTTGTTTAAGGACACCAAGTCAAGTCAAAAGAAGAAAGGCCTGCTGCTTCTGCTCCAGTCTGCCTCTCTTAAAACAAAATATTAACTGGAGTTCATTCCTCACAAGAGGAATCTGATCTTAAATATATATATATATACCTATATATGTATGTATATATGAAATACAAATAAAAATGAGGGCCCTTCAGTAGCTCCTGAAATCTCTTAGACTTTTGGGGTCTGATGATCTTTTATTATTGCTATATTTGTTTTTATGTTATTATTGTATAAGACAATTAATATATTACAATTTAATGACACCTCGGTGCAATTAAAGCTGTAAGATCCTGATCTTTCTCAAGGGAAGAATGTTTTCCCCGTCCAAACCTGGGCCTTCAACACCAAATACTCCATTTTCATACAGATTTTATGAAGGTCATAAGGCCTCCATAGATTGTTATTGTGAGACCAAATCCAATAGCTCTGTGTGTATATATAGTTACAGCTCACATCGTTATGGGAATCAGCAGATCCCACTTGTGATTGCCATAGTTTATGCTCAATGAAAGTTGTTTCTCCTGTTTTCATTTTTTCTAGAGCTATGTGTGGCCTACAGCACTTGTTAAAAACAAACAAACAAAAAACACTTGAGGTCAAAATAAAGTTCTGCCAGAACATTAAAAAATAGTTTAGGATAGTGGCTATTTCAGGAGACACTAGCCTAAATGGGATTTGATACAATCCAAGACCACAATTGGTTTAGTTCCAGTACAACAACAGATTTGATCAAAGAAATTGACACATAGATGTCCATTACAAACAAAATCTGACATTTCCACCTCTTACTGGAGACCAATTGTTTAGAATAAAGTCTCTTGTCTGAGACTAAGGATAACCAAAAAAAAAAAGGTTCTCTCCTATGATATTAATATTATTATTATTATTATTATTATTATTATTATTATTATTATGATACATTCCTCAAATGAATAATGAAAACAAGGCCCTGACTTTGCTATATTGTCTAGATATGATAATGGAGAGCCCTTAGAGATCAAGATCGCTCCATCTTCTGACTGAGCATTTTGCAGTGTTACTACACAATGGTTAAGATTTTTAAATAACATTTTCGAGGCCACCCATCCACTCCAATTGTTCTACAAAAAACGGTCTTGATTTGCCATAAGGCAAAGGTGACTTTTCTTAGACCAGGGCCTTCAATCCTAGAGACACTCTTCAGAGCTGTCTTCACAAAGCTATCAGATAAGAGTGGGATAAGCCTGCCACATTACACCTAAATTCTGTGTCTGTTAATAAGCTTTATCATTTACCTTGACAGGTAATGGCAAAACTACAATTCTAACCAATGGATGACTCATTATAAGCCCTGGGTTTCTCCCGTTTATACTCAAGCCTTACGAGACACACATTCCCTCTCTCTTTCACACACATACATATACAATATACATGTATATATACATACACTAATAAAATGACAGAAAAACGATCATATACAGCATCCTCCTTGGCAATTAGGGCTGCTTCAACTATATCATTTTCTCAAGGGCTGACCTTATGTGGGCTAAAGATTTTATGAGATCCCTCAAAATCAGATAAACATAAAATTATATCAAGACAACCTACAAAATACTCAGAATGGCTGCTTTCTCAGCTGATGCCAGGCCAGATATAATACAATTTGACATAAGGCCACAGGCAGCCTCTATATTGGTCAAGAGGCAGATTTTAAATAAAATCAAACAAATAAACTAAACCACAGACATGTGGATGCCTGTTCTAAACAAAATTTGATAATTGATTGGTGATATACTCTTTCAACAATCACTGGATCCAATATTGATAAAAAAATTAATGAAAAGGGAAAATCATTTGCTTTTTCACATAATAATAAAAAATGAGGTCCCTTCATCAGGGACAATCCTCCTTTCCCCCCCCCCATAGATACTTATTTTACAAGAGACAATAGGTTTGGCAGACAGTAGTCTGAGCTTAGTTACCAACCTTACCATCTGTCCCAGGAACTGCTTCACCTGAACCTACAACAACAATGTTCAGTGACAATTCTTGTCAAACAATGACACAAATAGCCCCAGTCCTGGCTGACTGGTGCTAAAGGGTAAGAGGAAGACTGCAGTCTTTCTTTCATCTTTCATAACAAATTCAGACAGACCTATGGGTCCTCCCAACTCTAAAAATTTGCTAACATATACATATACCATTCTCATCACTATTTCATTGCTTCCTCAAGATACAGGAAAGCAAAGATTCATTGGCTGATACCAAAAGCCACAAGACATCTGATCAATATTGGGACAATTAAAAAAACTATAAAAACAAAGAGGCTTGTTCCAATCTTCTTTAATTCTACATTTAAAACAATCAAAAACAAAATTTAGAGTGTGGTGCTAGACCTAAAATGGGTCAATTGGTTTATTAAAAACAAACAAACAAACAAAAAACAGGGTCAGACTGGAGATTCTCCAGAAAACCCTGGAGGCACTTCAGCTCCATGATTTTGTGTGTCCCTGTTCTTAGTTGTAGTTGTTTCTGCATCCCAATCCACCTACCTCATCACAATTATCTACACACTGCTTACCAGGGAAAGCTTTTTCCATACAAGGCTCTACCATTCAGTCTGTTGTTTTATTCGGTGACACTCACTACACTGATAGGGACACATTAAAACAGTGAGATCTTCTTGTATACCATAACTTCACAATGTCCTGATCAGATCTGTTTCTCTTCCATAAGATGTAACAGATGTCGAGTTGTGCTTTCCTTCCTATCCAGAAAAGGTTTTCTGCTAACTCATAAAAAGGACAACCTAATTCCATTTCAGAAGCTACAATACTTTGGAGTGGTTGTAGATGCATTGCTGACCAGAGTCTACCTGACCAAACAAAGGGTAAGATCCATGAAGAACACCTTCAAGCAGGTAGGTTGTTCTCAGTTATCTGACCTAGTGTTACTGGCTCACCTACAGTGCCTGATCTGCTTCAATTAATAGTTTGTCATAAACATGAGGAGCCTAGAGTGGTTCCTCTAGCTATTTCAACAATAAATGGCACAGATAAATCACTTGTTCTGACATATACCAAATAAGTTCAAATCCCTTTGAACGGTGGTTGTGCTGCCAATCGAGAAGGATTGTCTGATTTGGTCCCTTAGGGCGATACAAATCATTTTGTTACACCCAATAAGCAAAATGAATACGACCAACAATCTCTACTCCCCAATATAAATTGGCTTCAATTAAAACCAATAGTGTTTGTTTTCAACCCAACTACTAACAGCTCAATTCTAATTCAAATTGACAAGTTTATATTAAGGGTTCATATACACCAAATGACTGACCCAATCCAGGTCACTGATGACAAAATCAACATTTCTAATAACTTGATTCAAAAAGTGATTTCAACATCTTTTTGTCACAATTAAATTGTGGCTTGTCTTGGATGCATTTTAACATGCTACAAGAAGATTGAGATATCTCTGTTGTGATCAGTGCAGCTACTTCCTCTGCACTACCAACAATCACATCCATCTAAGATAAATGTAGGACATGACATGGCCTTCATCTTCCACATTTACATGCCACCTCTGTTGAGTTGACTTGAATCAAGAAGAGGCTTCCTTTGGAAGACACATCTGGTGGTTCTCACATAAGTGATATGCCTCAGTTCACCCACCCATTGGATTAGGGAGCTTTGGTAAGTCCCACGTTATAGGATGTTTCCACCTCCATCGCTGGAAAAAGGAACATTGGGTCTTACCTGTGAGATGTTCGTTTTCAGCGATGTAGGTGGAAATATCCTCCCCACCCAGAACTGAGGAGGCTGTTTTCCCTTGACTTTGCAAGGGTGGTTGTTAGTTATTTATTTTTAGTTTGACTTTATGATAGTTTCCATTGATTATACTTAGATTTCCATTAAATGCTCTCTGAGTTTGTTTTCTATCCTCGGCTGTAATATTGACTGAGGGATGGAGGGGGTTGCTCCCTCTGGTGGCATTGGCTCCTTCAAGTCTGTTTTTCCTGCCTATTTCGGAGCAAGAGATAGATTCAACCCACGTTATAGGATGTTTCCACCTACATCGCTGAAAACGAACATCTCACAGGTAAGACCCAATGTTCCTATTGCTAAAGGTACAAGGTAAGCTTTCCCACTATCACCCCTTTTGTTCATTCTGATCCTTGAAGCGTGAATAATGGGATAAGATTAGAAAATAAGATCAATGGAATAAAAATTAACATACATTGAGTTTAAAATGAGAGTCTTTGCAGACAACATTTTGTATTCCCTGGAGAACCCAGAAAAGAGCATAAGGGAATTGATGGATGTAATAGTGGAATTGGAATATGTTTTGGGACTAAAAGTAAACAGAGACAAAACAACAACAAAAAATATGGAGGAAAGGAAGAACAAATCCTGGAAGAAATTAGTGGATTTAAAGTGGGAAAGAAAGTTAAATATCTAGGAATAAATTTCACCAATAAAAACGCAGATCAGTTTCACAATAACTATGAGACAGCAAGGAAGGAAATCAGAAAAGACCTAGAAAAATGGGGGAAATTACACTTATCTCTATTAGGAAAAATATCACTGATCCAAATGAGTTTCCTTCCTGAAATACTGTTTCTGCTTCAAGCGATACCCATCATCCAGAATGAAAAACCATTGACTCTATGGCAAAAGGAATAAAAAAAGAGCCAGGATAAAAACGAAAATACTTTGTGATGACAAAAGTAGAGGAGGGCTGGGTTTACCAAACTGAAAATTTTATGATGCTGCTTGTTGTTTAGTTTGGATTAGAGAATGGGTTTTGTTAGAGAATGAACAATTGTTATGTCTGGAGGGTGAACATTTAAGATTTGGGTGGAATGGATCCCGAATTTAGGGCAAAGAGAAAGTTCATAAAGAAAGCACAAATCATTTCGTAAGAAAAGCTCTGTTGAAGATCTGGGGGGAAAAGAAGTGTAGAATATGTCCAAAAATACCTTTATGGTGTTCGTCACATGAGGCACTTTTTGGGAGGAAAGGTATCCAGAAAACTCTATGGTTAAGATACAAGGATGTACTGAAAGAATCGCAAGGAAAACTAGAGATCAAACTTAAAGAATCTGGCCTAGATTTTTCAATGGTGTCTTTATCGTCGAATGAGGGAGAGGTTTAAAATAGATGTGAAATGAGAAGGAATACAAAATGAAAAGTGGGAATTGTGGAAGCCATGCTCCATGTTCATTCCATGCCTGATGAGAGTGTTGGAGAAGCATGCAGCTGTGTTTCTCTAGCCAGAAGCAAAAGGAAGGCATTCTCCTCTGAGGGCCACTGGGGAGGTCAGGAGGTTTCAGCAGATGATGCGCTCATTTCACATCTAGCGACAGGGACATAGCCAGGGCCCTCTCCAATTCCCATCCCCTGACCCCCCTCCACTCTCACAAGGCATGGAGTGTCAGGACCATGGTGAACAGGTCTGAGGAAATGACAGGCATGTGGCCACTAGGTGGAGCTGTTGTGGAAGTCATTGACAGCTCTAGTGGCAGCATTTAAACAGTGCATCATTGGAATGTTGATGCAACTGCCAACTGTCATTCTCAACTGTCACTGAGGAAGAGTCAGACAGTGTGAGACTCAGAGTGGGTTGTTACTGGTGTGGATGGTGGATGGTGTCGATGTATATAGTGTTGTACACAGTGGAACTTCTTATATGAATAAAAGCCTGATCTGAGAGAAGATTACAGTGTCTCTGCTCATTGAGAAAGCGACAGGTGTTTCTTCAGCTCACAAGCTACTGACTACAGTCAAGGTGGAGAATCTGGTGCCATACGTTAACGTGTTGCCTCACGTGCTGCGCAACACAGCAATGTCAAAAGCGTTTAACATGGAGTATCTGTTGTGTAGGGGAGCTGCAGTGAATCTATGCTAGGTCCAGAGGGCTTTGTTTGGTCCAGAGGGAGGAAGGGGATACCCACCTCTGCATTGGCCCAAAGGCATATGTCACCTGCGTATCTCACTAGCAGCATGCTGTTCTCTGTGTCTTGACAAATCAAGCCTAACCCTAGTCTCTTTTCTCAGGAACTTCATCTCAGTCTCCTTCTACACAGCCTTGGGCCATATTTTGCTGAAAGAGACACAGGTGCAGGGCCACCAGGACAACCTAATGGCCAACACAGAGGCCAAGCAGAGGGAGTTGGGCTCCAAGAGGAAGAGGCTGTCGAAGTACAACAACTCTTTGGTGAGTTGACATCCTGACTATTAGTTTCCTTTGTGTCACTGCTGGGGCTGTTCATGAAAGTGAGTGGAGAAGATATTGTTCCAATTTGGCAGAGAAAGTCCTGGTTAATCCTCTGTCACCCCACTTTTTCAGGGGCTTTCAAAAATGTCCCGGTTTCTCTCTCCTCCTCCCACTTTTTTTTTTTTTAATTAAATTTTATATGTACAAAATATACTAAAAGAAAAATACAACAAAATTACAGAATATCATCTGAAATAAAAGTTCCTATATCATATCTTCTTATTTGCTCTATGATTACCTCGTGTAGAAATTTTATGTTTGTTCTTACTTTATTTGATACTTCCTAGCAGAACTACCAGAACCTCAATTATTCTTAATACTTAGCCTACTAACTCTTTCTTATGATTCTTCCTATTCTTCATCAAATCAATTCCACCCGGATATCAGTGTATTGGGTATCTACATTTCTTCATCTATACTCCTATCGACCTCTGCTGGTCTTACCTCCTGTTATTACCACTATTTGTTATTATATCTCAAAACATAGCTTCATTGTGTTCTGATTTTGTTTCTGTATATATTCCTTCCAAGGATTCCATATTTCATAGAAGCTATTCAGGGTATTATTGCCTACTATTGTCGTCAACTTTTCCATTTCACAGAATTCCATAACTTTAAATCTCCATTCATCTAACTTCGGCGTCTTTTCTCCCTTCCAATATTTTGCAAAAATTATTCTTGCTGCTGTTACTAAAAAAAAGATTAGTTTATCTTGACTTTTATTTAAATTTAGGTTGTCCGTCATGTTTAAAAGATACAATCTGGGTCTGGCTTTCTCTTTAATATCAGTTATCTTCCTTATTTCTTTATGTATTTCTTTCCAATATGTCTCCGATTTTTTACAGTGCCACCAACAATGTAAGTACGTCCCCACTTTTCTTTTACATTTCCAACATTTATTACCTCTATTCTTAAACATTTTCGCCATCTTATAAGGGGTTAAATACCATCTATACATCACTTTATATATATTTTCCTTTATCATAACACTTGGTGTATACTTGATTCTCTTTTGCCATAATTTCTCCCACTGATCTAATTGTATTTGTTCTTCCAAATCCTTTGCCCATTTAATCATATATTCCTTGATTATTTCTTGTTCTAGTTCGGACTTCCTAATTAGGCTGTATAATTTTGAAATTTGTTTTCTCGGATCCTTCAGTATCTTTTCTAGTTCTCCTTCTACCGGTCCTATCCCTTTTTCTTTATTATCTGTCCGGAATCTTTCCCTTATCTGTCTATATGCGAACCAATTGCAAGAAAAGCCTTCTTTGTTCAATTCATTCTGTGTTTTCAAGGTTCTTTTCCCTTCTTGTAGTCTGGTTAAGTCTTTGTATGTTACCCAGTGGTTCTTTTTCAGAATCTCCCTTTTATATAAAGCTTCGTTTGGAGAGGCATATAGCGGTATTTGCATACACCATTTTTGTCCATATTTATTCCAAATCCTTAGTAGATTTTTTCTTATCAAATGGTTGTTAAAATTACCGTCCACTTTTATTTTCTCATAGAACATGTATCCATGTATCCCATATTTCAGATCGCATTTTTCTAAATTTATTGTTCTTTTCTTTTGCAGTTTAATCCAATCGATTACCCAATCTAATGCACATGCATGGTAATACCATTTTAAATTTGGTACTGCTAAGCCTCCTCTTTCAATGGAATCTTGTAAAATTTTCAATTTAATTCTTGCTTTTTTGTTATTCCAAATAAATTTAGAAATTTCCTTTTCCCATCTTTTAAACGGTAAATCATTATTAATTATTGGGAGATTCTGAAAAAGAAAGAGAAATTTTGGTAGTATTGTCATCTTAATGATTGCCATTTTCCCCATCCAAGATATATTTAATTTAGACCATTTTTCTAGGTCTCTTTTAATATCTTTCCAACTTTTCTCGTAATTATTATAGAATAGTTTTATATTTTTTGTTGTTAATATCACCCCTAAATATTTGATTTTTTTAACCAATTGAAAACCAGACTTTTCTTGCAATTTCTTACTTTCCTCCTTGTCCATATTCATTGTTAAAATATTTGTTTTTTCGACATTAATTTTATATCCCGCCACTTTCCCAAATTTTTTAAATAACTTTAGAAGTTTATCTATGCTCTCTAGGGGATTTGTAATTGTTAAGACCAAGTCATCAGCGTAAGCTCTTAATTTGTATTCTTCTCCTCCCTGCTTATATCCTTCTATTGTTTGTTCCTGCCTTATTTGATTAAGTAAAATTTCCAGTGTCATTATAAATAATAGGGGTGACAGGGGGCAGCCCTGCCTTACCCCTCTATAAATTTTACATGGTGTGGTCTTCTCTCCATTTACTACAAAATATGTTTCTTGCTTATCGTAGATTGTTTCTATTGCCTTTTGTATTTTCTTTCCGATCTCCATCTTTTTTAGAACCCCAAACATGAATTCCCAATTAATGTTGTCAAAGGCTTTCTCCGCATCAATGAAGTATAGCGCCAATTTTTTATCAATTTTTTTCCCATGAATTTCTATCAAATTTAACAACACTCTAATGTTATCTTTTATCATTCTTCCCGGGAGAAAGCCACTTTGATCTATATGTATCCAATTATTTAGTACTTTTTTGAATCTTTCTGCCAAAATAGCCGCAAATAATTTATAGTCCGAATTTAACAAAGCAATAGGTCTATAATTTTTTGGATATGCCGAATCTTTACCTTCTTTTGGTATTAAAATTGTAGCAGATTGGGTCCATGTCTGGGGTATATTTCCTTCCATCACTTCATTCATCAACTGCACCAAGGGTTCTTTTAGACTCTCTTCACATACTTTATAGTACACATTTGTAAATCCGTCCGGTCCCGGAGTTTTACTCGGTTTGGATTTTTGTATAGCTCTCGTTAACTCTGATACCGTTATTGTCTCATTTAATAAATTTCTATGTTCTTCTGTTATTTTTTGGAGATCTATTGATTTCAAGTAATTACTTATTTTTACTTCTTCAATTAGTGGCTTCTTAAATAATTCTTTATAAAAATTAACAAAACATTTTTTAATTTGGTTTTGGTTTGACAGGATTCTTCCTTTATCCTTCAGCAGTGTTATACTTCGTTTTGCTTTTTCTTTTTTAATTTGATATGCCAGGAATTTGCCTGATTTGTTTGCTGATTCAAAAAACTTTTGTTTAGTAAATCTTAATTTCCTTTCCATCTGTTCCACTAAACAAATTGAAATTTGGTTTTGTATAAATTTTACTTCTTGTAGAATTTCCTGATTATCTGGTTTTTGTTTTAACTTATATTCTTTTTGTTTCAGCTCCTCATTTAATTTGTTAATTCTTTCATTCCTACTTTTTCTAATTTCAGATTCTTTCTTTATCAACCATCCCCTAATAACCGCTTTTTGTGCGTCCCACACTGTTTGTAAATTTGTACCTTTATCCAAATTTTCTTTAAAAAATGTTTGGATGTTCCATTTTAGTTGCTTTACCAATTCTTCATCTTTCAGTAGTGTATTATTTACTCTCCAATTATACTCTCTATTCCCTAATCTCAAGTCCATTTGGACAGGGTTATGATCTGACAAAATTCTTGGTAGGATCGAAACCTTCTGAACCCTTGAGAGTAAATGAGTAGAAATTAATATCATGTCAATGCGTGTCCAGGTTTTATGGGGATTGGAAAAAAAAGTAAAATCTTTGTTTAATCCATTTTTACTTCTCCATGTATCTTCTATAACCAATACTTCCATCATATTAAAAAATTCTTTTGGCGAGTTTCCCTTGTTGTTTTTTAACCATTTTTTCTGAAAATCTATCTAATTTGGGGTCTATGACCCCATTCCAGTCTCCTAACATAATTATGGAATCAAATTCTACTTCTAATATCTTTTCCTTTAATTTTTTATAAAATTTGCTTTTATTCTCTAATGGGCCATAGACTCCTACTGTCAAAATTTTTTGGTTTCTACACTTTACTTCTACCATTATACAATGTCCTTCTGGATCATTGTAGATCTCCTTAGTTTCCACATTAGATTTCACATATATCACCACTCCTTTTTTTTTCTTTTTAGATGCTGATACAAATTCCTGACCTAATTTTAGACACCTTAAATATTTCTTATCTTTCTGTTTAATTCTGGTTTCTTGTAAACATATCACATCTAATTTGAGTTTTTGGAGGTAGTAATATATTTTTTTCCTCTTCTGTGGTGTGTTTAGACCCTGTACATTCCAAGACATACACTTTAAGTATTCTGCCATTATCAGATTGTATCTTTCAAACAAATAAAATGGACAATTTTTTATTTTGTCTTTATATCTTTTCAATTGTTTATTAAATCAGCATTTAAAACTCAGGTAATAAGGGGGGGTGACTGAAATGGTAAAAAAGGTTTTATTTCGGTTACTAATACTATGTCAAGTCTGCGCGTCCAAAGATTCGTCTTCCTTCTCCTGTTCTTCTCTTCTAATTCTCTCTTCTTCTAACAATAATTCTTGGGGATCCAGATCTATATCAGAGGAGTTTAAGGGCAAACAGTTTAGGTCTTCCTCTTCTCCAGGATTTTCTTCTTCCTCGTTGTCGGCCAGAGTCACAATAAGTTTTCCGAGTTCTTCTCCTTCTTGATCTTTCTTTCCTCCTTTATTCTTTACTGATTGTCGTGCTGCTCCTTTATTCTGTCCTTTGTTTATCTCTGTCGTTTTCCTCAAGAAGGCTTTTGCTTGCTCCGGTGTAGAAATTTTAGTTCTTTTGTTATTCCACCAGAAGGTTAGCCCTTCTGGTAGTTCCCAACGGTAGGAGGTCTTTTCTTTTCTTAAAAATGTGGTCAGTGCGATGTATTCCTTTCTCTTTTTCAAAATTCTTCCGGGGACATCTTTTAAAATTTTTAATTCTTGGTTTTTATAAGTAAAGGGCGAATCGTTGTGAGTGGCCAAAAATAAATCACGTACTCTTTTTCTAACAAAATAAACCGCCACGTCCCGTGGCAACCCCTTCTGTCTGGCCACTACTGAATTAATACGATAGATTTTGTCGATTTCATCATCAAAAAATATTGGATCCTTTTTCAAAAATTTCGCTATTTCTGTAATTAATTTCGTTGCCAAATCTTCATTCTGTTCTTCCGCCAATCCTCTAATTTTGACACATTTTTCTCTTAGCTTTTGTTCCCAAACTGCCTTTTCATCCAATTCTTCCTCTTTTTTAGATGTCAGCTTCGCCAATTCGGTTTCCAATTTTTCAACTCTAAATTCCACTATTTCAACTCTTTGCTTTATTTTCTGATTGTCCAATATTAAAGTGTCCACTTTCTGATTTATTTCCTTTAGATCCGCCCGTATTTCCTGTTTAATCTCTTTTTTAAAAATACTCATTTCTTTAGCCAAATTCGTTGATAAGGTGACTGATAGATTTTCTATTTTTTCCAATAAAAGCTGATTCATCTCTGGGGTATTCGGCTTTTCAATAGATAATTTCCTTTGGTTTTGCCCCTGTTGCATCTGTTGAAATGCCTTTTGCGTTTGGTTTCTAGTATTCATACTATTGTTTCCAGTCTTTCTTCTTCTACCACATGAAATTTGGCTCTCCCCTCAAACACCAAAAGGAAAAGAGGAGGGAGTATTCCCTTGCAGCTACAAAACCAAACACAAATAGTATTATTCTACACCCTCTTAAACGGGATTATTATTATTATTATTATTTTTTCTTATTTTATCCCAATCTTATAATGGACCCCCCCTTATTTTCTATGAAATATTAGTGAGTACAGTACAATACAATTTATACAGTTCAACAGTTATCTCCCAAGTTTGGTCAGTGATTTTTGTCTTGTTATTATATTTCCAGTGAATTTAATTTTGTTCGCTTTACTTTATTTCCCCCTACAATTCTTCCTTTCCCTTAACCGTCTTTTTCTTCTTCTTCAAAATCTCAACTATGTCACCCTTTCTAACTAATCTATCTAAATCCTTACTTTCTTTTATTCTTTTGTATATTTTATATATATGTTATATCTATATTATATATTTCCCCCTTTATTTCAATTCATGCCCTGCTCTGTCCAAATTCTCTTGTCTCTTTCCCTTCCAACTGCTGCTTTTCTTCTGTTTTTTTATAGATTTTATAGATTTTAAAGTGTCCTTTCCTGCAATTTTTCCGTTGACGCTCCGTCCGTTTGGTTTCCTTCTCTGTGTCCCTCTTATGTACTCTCTAGCCCGGCTTTTTGCTGCTTTCCTAGACCTTCTTCCGTCGACTCTCTATTTTTGGTACGTCTCTATCACTCTTCCTTTGTATCCTGACCTCCTTCCGCCGTCGATCTATCTCCCAACTCGGATCCTCTCCCTCAAACCTCCGGCACTCCCAACTTCCTTTAATTGAGTGCGACGCTCTCTTTTTTGCTCTCCTCCTCCCACTTTGCCCCTTCTCCTCAGCTGCCTTGGGTTGCTGCAAAGTGACTTCCAAGGAATTTGCACCCCATCAACTCAAAAATGGGGACAGGAGAGGAGATAAGTTGCAAGGGTCTTCCCTTGCCAGGAGGCTGAAGCAAAAGCAAACTGCTGTGCCCTTCCTAGCTTGTGTGATCTTCCTCCTAAACAACCTTGGCCATCCTCACCACCTTCTGGTGTTGCTTGTCCACATGTGCCTTGCTTTTCCTGTCTGTGAAATGTTGGGGATATGGGAGACCATCTCTGGATCTAAATTGGGGGTGGCCCAGTGGCCTTCAAGTCCAGAATGCTCCCCAGAACTGTTTTTTAAAATGACATTTGCCTCTGAAATGTGGCAAGAAATGGCTAAATGCACCATAATTCTTTTGTGGCTAAATTTACTCTATGTGTTGGGATAGTCAGTATCCTAATCCATCCTCAATATCCCAGCCATGGCCTAAATTATATTGTTTATTACATTGTATGTTATATTGAAAGGATTCAAGACAAACTGATCTGAAAGGCAGTAGCTTTTTGCTTGCTAACAGAATTTAAAGTTTATTTCTGAAGTGATGAAATAACATTTGGGAAGCACCATGTGCTTTCCTCCCCTTTTCTTTGTCACTCTCTGGATGAGGGCTATTTTCTATTTCAGGTGACCTTTGCCGATGTGGCAGTATATTTCTCCGAGGATGAATGGAATCTGTTGACGGCGAAACAGAAACTTTTGTACAATTCTGTAATGATGGACAATTATGAAAATGTGGCTTCTGTAGGTAAGGAACCTGAATCCATGGCTCTTTCTATAAAGACTGAGGGTCCTTTCATACTATATTATCATGTTGCTAAGGTTCCACTAGAATTATAGAGTCATAGAGCTGGAATAGACCACAAGGGCCATCCAGTTCAATCCCCTTCTGCCGTGCAGGAATACACATCCAGCCTCTCTTTAAAGACCTCCAAAGAAGAGGACTCCACCAAACTCTAAGGGAATATATTCCAATGTCAAAGTGCTCTTACTGTCACAAAGTTCCTGCTAATGTTTAGGTGGAACCTCTTTCAATGTGTCTGGCATCCATTGCGGTGTCTCCTTTTATCGGTGTCAGCAAAAAGCAAGCCTGCTCCTTGCGCAACAGGACACCCTTTCAAATGTTTAAACATGGATATCATATCCACTCTTTATCTTCTTTTCTCCAGGCTAAACATAACCAGCTCTCTAAGCTGCTCCTCATAGAGCTTGATGGTTTCCAGACCCTTCACCACTTTGGTTGCACTGCTTTGGACATGCCCCAATTTGTGAACATCCTTTTTGAATTGTGGGGCCCAGAACTGGACACAGGATTATTCCAAATGAGCCCTGACCAAAGCAGAATAGAGTGGCACTATTACTTCTCTTGATCTAGAAACTATTCTTGTATTGATGCAGCCTAGAATCACATTGGCCTTTGTAGCTGCCTCATCACACTGTTGGCCCATATTCAACTTGCGGTCTACTAGGAGTCCTAGATCCCTTTCAAGCCTAGATTAATTGTGATAGCAACATCCTGTAGAATATTTGAATCTGTAGTTCAGTGAGGCACTATTGCTCTCCAGGCTCTAAGGATTCTAATAACCCCATCCTAAACTGCCAATTCTAGGATTTTATGGGAAGAAGCCATGGAGATTAATGCTTTTCTCACCCAAATGGTACTCAGCACATCCCTGATCAAGTTTCCTACCTCTTTTGGCCCCTCTTCCATCCTTTTAAGGCTCTGGAGAGTCTTCTTAAGGGAAAGCCCCCCTTGGGCCTGCAATGGCTCAGAGAGGGCCCAACAGTGGCAAAATGGCCTCCACTTCCCCAAAGGGATGTTTTGGGATGTTGAGGGGCAAAATATTATTTCTTCTCCCACCCCCCACCCCCCCGGCAATACAATGTGGGGTTGCCCCTGAGATCTCCTCCAACCCCATCAGTAGTCCATGCCTGTCTTATAGATGTTTTAAGGCTGTTTTAAGGCTGCTCCCTGGCACTTCACCCTCACCAAAATTGGAGTCCAGTTCCCAGCCCCCTTGCTCTGCCTTTGCCAATGAATTATTTGTATATTGATTATCCTGCCTTTCTCAACAAATGGGCCTAAAAGGGATGTCATACTGAGGAGGGAGCTGACTTGTTTTCAGCTGCTCCAGAGACTAGGACCCGGAGCAGTGGATGCAAGCTACAGGAAAAGAGATTCCACCTCAACATTTGAAAAAACCTCTTGAGAGTAAGGGCTTTTCGACAGTGGAACACACTCCTTCCTCGGAGTGTAGTGGAGCCTCCTTCCTTGGAGGTCTTTAAACAGAGACTGGATGGTCTGGGATGCTTCAATAGAGAGTTCCTGCATGGCAGGCGGTTGGACTGGATGGCCCTTGCAGTTTCTTCCAGCTCTATGACTCTATGATCCCTTTTATGCATCACACTCTGTGGGTTTGTGTCTGTAACAGAGAGACGGAGGGAAAGTGAAAAATAGAAAGGCAGGGAAGAGAGGCTGAAAATGAGATGCTGAAGCAGTGCAGATGGGCAAGAGGGAAGGTTGGAGAGCGGAGGGAGAAAGGGAAGGGGATCTGGCAGATGGGAGCCAGGAGGGGAAGGCTGGAGCAAAGCCAGGATCTCCTAGCTCTGTGCGGAGAGGAAGGGACCTCTGGGAAGGGCCAGGAGAGGGGCCTTGGGGATTGGGAGGCAGCCACCAACCTGACAGATTTTAAGAACCGAACCTGTGAGAACCAGCTCAGGTCCTTGTTTTCAAACATATTAAGGGGTCGCATTTAGAAATTATGAGCAATGTCTATGAAGAAAGAGCAACACAAAAATGCCTTTTTGTCTAATGTTTCTTTTCCAACCTGAGCTTGCTTAGCTCCATGGGTGATTCCAGAGGCCCTTTGTTACCCGAAATGCTGGAGGCTGGGGAGGACACTCCCAAGTGCTATGCTTTCAGGGGAATTTCATACTTAGCTCAAAGGAGAGATTGGGGCAACAGTGGCCTCGGGACTCATCCCATTCCTGATCTCCCCCCCCCCCCCCCTAGTGTTAGGGGGATCCCATCTATTCTCGAGCCCTATTTAAATGAATGGGGCTCCGCACAGGCGGCATTAACCCTTATGGGGCATGCCGCTCCTTTTCCCAGTGTGGCTTTTAGTGTATGCTGAAATCCACGTAAGGCGTGCCCGCGTATGACACAGGTGCACTGTACACGCATGCACACACATATAGGTGTTCACACAAACACACAGGAACTAGGTAACAAAGGTAGGAGTGGTGAATAGATGTTAGGCTTTGCTAATGGTAATACGTAACCTAGACGGAACTTGATTCCAATTGCTGAGGATCCACAATGGGGAGAGAAGTCAGTAACTCCCCTGGCAAGTGGAGCTGGCGAGTGTAGTGAGGCGTTTAGCAGTGTAAACCAACAGAGTGTCTGTCTGCAACTGGACTGCAATATTTATACTGAAATTGTTGCTAGTGGGCAGAACCCGAGTTTTCTATAAGGTTTAAATCGTTTTAGAAAGTTTCCTGGGTGGGGAAAAAATGGTCCAAAATTAAATTGAATGCAATGGGTGCTTGGTGCAAATACCTCAGAATAAGGGATTACCACACCGATCCTCAGGTCCTTGTTGGCTCTGAATTCCAGTCCCGTTCACAAGCCAATGTACAGCGCAATGTGAGCACGATGCTCCCAGATGCAGCTCAACAATAACATAGCACAGTATGGAAACAACTTTCCAGATACAGGTATTGGCAATGCACTGGCCACATTTCACAATTAAAAATAAGTCACAGACACAGTTGATTTCATCCGAATCTTTGGAGGTTCTCTATCTTGAGTTGCAATATAATCAAAATATTTGCAAGCTCTCCTCTCTGATTTCCATCATGTTCACCATCTCTTCTATACACAACTCCTATCCAATCCTATCCACAGCAATCCACATGTGTCCTGTATTGTGTATTGGTTGTGATCCATCTCCTGGTGCCACACAGCATGAAGCGTCCTCTGCAGTTGGCTTGCATCATGCCATGTGCTCTGACTCAGGACTCTCTGGCCGTCTCACAGGATATGATGCCACTTTTCAATCGAAATATTTTACACATGTTTAAAGGAATCTTTTTTCAACAGTCTGTATGACTATCTGCTTCAACTGATTACCTCAAGGTAGTTCCCCCACAATCTCTTCTTTGCCAGCTCCTGTGGATAAGGATATAATCGTTTCATGGATTTGGGGCATCTGCAACAGGGTCCTGCTCAGGTCACCCACCCCAACTTTATTAATTTAATATCAAATAGGGAGGTGTGAACGTAGGGCTAAATCTTGGGCTAACACTTTCCTCTCTTAACTCTGATATTCAGTATTATTTTCCTTCTTTACAGAAGAACTTGTCAGTCATGAGAGAGTCCACACATCAGAGAAGCCATACAACTGCCAGCATTGTGGGAAACATTTTGCATACAAGTCGATCCTTCTCATGCATCGGAGAGTCCACACCGGAGAGAAGCCATACAAATGCCAGCATTGTGGGAAATGTTTTTGTTTGAAGTCAGTCCTAGTGGCACATCAGAGAGTCCACACAGGAGAGAAGCCATACAAATGCCAGCATTGTGGGAAATGTTTTTCTTGGCAGTCAAACCTACTGACACACAAAAGAATCCACACAGGAGAGAAGCCATACAAATGCCAGCATTGTGGGAAATGTTTTTCTCAGCAGTCCCACCTAGTGACACACAAAAGAATCCACACAGGAGAGAAGCCATACAAATGCCAGCATTGTGGAACATGTTTTTCTCGGCTGTCAAACCTACTGACACACCAGCGAATCCACACAGGAGAGAAGCCATACAAATGCCAGCATTGTGGGAAATGTTTTTATTGTAAGTCAAACCTACTGACACACCAGCGAATCCTCACAGGAGAGAAGCCACACAAATGCCAGCATTGTGGAACATGTTTTTCTTCCAAGAGAGACTTAGCAAGACACCAGAGAGTCCACACAGGAGAGAAGCCATACAAATGCCAGCATTGTGGGAAATGCTTTTCTTTGAAGGTAAACTTAGTGAGACACCAGAGAGTCCACACAGGAGAGAAGCCATACAAATGCCAGCAGTGTGGAAAATGCTTTTCTCGGAGGTCAGGCCTATCCAGTCACCAGAGAGGCAGCACAGGAGAGAAGCCACACAAACCCAAGAAGTGAATGAACATTATTTTTGTAAAGGTGGAATACAAAAATATTTTTTCAATCCAGCGGTGCTAAAAAGCCCCTATGAATTTATTTGCACAGTTTCTCTGTCCATATGTCTGTTTATGTTTTAAAGTTATGTTTAGTAAAGTTTAGGTTTTAATTGCTACTAGTATAGATAATTGCTTTGGGTTATAAATTTGGCGGGGGATTATGGGTCGTGGTTTAGGTTAGTTAGATGGGGGGCTGGGGTTTGTTGCGGCTGGCTAGAATAGCAATGATAGCATTCGGAATTTGTGGGATGTTGGCTGAAGAAAGTTGGGGACCTGTAGTAACAGAAAGGGATCCAGTTTCTTCGAATGTCTGGGGCAGGGAGAGATTGTGCGTGTGAGAGGGATGGCAAAGTGGGGGATAGATGGTGGGAATTGTAGGTGGGGGCTAGGTTTGGTAGAAGGTGGAGTTTTAGGTTTGAGGGTTTCAATATATTCTTTGGCTTGGGGAGGGCAGTTCTAGCTTAAAGACTGAATTTCTGACTATGTGTTTTAATAAAGTTCTTTGCTATTTCAACAGACTGGACTCTTTGATGCGCAGAAGTTGTGAATTTGCACAAAAAGGACCCTTTCTTCTCTCCTCATTCCTCAGCTCCATTCCCAGCCATAAGAACAGCAAAGGCAAACACACACACGAGATACGAGTCGACTCGGATGCCAGCATAATATAATAAGAAAAGATTTATTTCTAGCCCGCTCTATGAAGGAGAATCTGTGCTGGTTTCAACAATAAAATACATCGAGGTTACAATAAAATCCAAAAGAAATCAATCCCCCCCGATCCCAGTACTAAAACTGGATTAAACAGTGAGAGTATAAATGTTGGGAGAAAATGCAGAGGTGAACTCAGAGCAATCTTGGAAGCTTGTGAGTAGATAGACAAACTGGCAGACTGGAGCTTTGCCAGGAAACACAGCTGCTAGATTAAAGCACCGTAGGCTGGCTTTTCTCCAAGAGGCACTGTTTATTTTTGGTTGCAAAACATACACGAGAGCTAGACCAACCCCATCCACCAATTACAAAACCCACACTGTACAATGATGATCTGAGCTTATATACACTTTTGCCATGTGGCAATCTAGCTCAACCCCTTCCTGTACAATTTCCTGTGTTACCTGGATTACTGTCCATCATTCCAGATGTCACCGCATATTTACACAAGTGCTATGTGCTGCTCTCTGGCACACTCCGCCACAATCTTGGACAATCCCCTGCTGTCTGGAGCCACAGCTGCAACCAATTCCTGGTTAAGAGCAGCGAGTGTCCATTAGCTTCTCTGCCACATCTGAACATTTTCAATGCTGCTCCATACCTCAACAATAAAAACAGTAAAGACATTCCAGTGACTCTGTGAATAAGATCATACTGGATCATTGTGAATCTGTGAGTACTGAGGATGGGGACAAGCTCCTTGGAAGTGTGAAGAAGACAACTTGCCCTCTCAACCCTTGCCTTTCATGGCTGGTCATCCAAGGAGGAGATGCTTTGAGGACTCACCTGAGATATATCATAGATGCATCTCTTAGGGAGGGCTATTTTCCATCTTGCTTAAAAGAAGCAGTGATACGGCTGCTTCTGAAAAAGCCCTCCCCAGATCCCTTGGACATGAAGAATTACAGAGCGGTCTCCCGTCTTCCATTTCTCTTCAACTCCAAACAGTCTTGGATGAAACAGATTACCTAGATCCATTTCAACCTGGCTTCAGGATGGGATACAGAGTCAACCTTGCTATGGTTACCTTAGATGATCTCCGCTTGAGTATCGACAGGGGAAGTGTGACCCTGTTGATGCTAGTGGGCCTCTCAGTGGCTTTTGATACTATTGACCATGGCATCCTTCTGGAACTCCTGAGGGAATTGGGGATCGGGGGCACTGCATTGCAATGCTTCCGGTCCTATTTCTCCAGCAGATTCCAGATGGAGATGCTTGGGGACAGTTGCTCCTCTATGAGGGATCTTAAATGCAGCGTTCTCCAGGGTGCCATCCTATCCCCAATGCTAGTCAACATCTACATCAAACTGCCAAGAGAGTTCATCCGGAGGCATGGGGCGGGTGCTTTCTGTATGCTCATGACATCCAGAGGTATCTTAGTGTCAACTAAAGAAGTCATCTCCCTCTGAATGAATGTCTTGAAGCAGTAATGGGCTGGATGAGGAAAAACAGCTTGAAACTGAATTCAGATTCAACGGAGGTGTGTATTGTTGGAGGTCCTATTCTCGGTATGGAGGTCTGTTAACCAGTCCTGGATGGAGTCACACTTCCCCTAAAGGACTGTGTTTGCAGTTTAGGGGTGCTCTTGAATCCGTTGCTCCAGATGTCAGCTCAGATAGATAGGATGGCCAAGAGTGCCTGTTATCAGCTTTGGTTGATACGCCAACTGCGTCCCTTCTTGGAACCTGAAGACCTAAACACTATGGTGCATGCGCTGGTAACCTCACGTCTTGACTTCTGTAATGTGCTCTACATAGGGCTACCCTTGTATTAAGTCCGGAAAGTTCAACTAATCCAAAATATGGCAGCCAGAGTGGTCACTGGAAGATCTAGATGTGACCATATAACACCTATACTAAACCATGCCCTATGAGGAACTACCCAGGGAGCTGGGTATGTTTAATCTGGAGAAGGGAAGGTTTAGAGGTGATATCATAGCCCTGTTTAACTATTTGAAGGGGTGTCACATTGAGGAGGGAGCAAGCTTGTTTTCAGCTGCTCCAGAAAACAGGACTTGGAGCAGTGGATGGAAGCTCTAGGAATAGAGATTCCACCTCAACATTAGGAGGAACTTCCTGACAGTAAGGGCTGTTCGACAGTGGAACAAACTCCCTCGGAGGGTGATAGAGTCTCCTTCCTTAGAAGTCTTCAAACAGAGGCTGGATGGCCATCTGTCAGGGATGCTTTGATTGAGAGTTCCTGCATGGCGGGGTAGGACTGGATGGCCCTAGTGGTCTCTTCCAACTCTATGATTCCAGGATTCTATGATTCTGAGATCACAATGGGACAGCCTCAATGCTTCAGGTAAGGAGCACCAGACTGAAATCAAAATGTGCAGACTCAATGCATGAGGGAAGGAGCATCAGCCTTAGGTCACAATGGGCCATTCTCAATCCAGGTAAAGAGCACCTTATCTGATAATAGTCCCATTTCAATCTTTAAGGCAAGGAACTTTAGGCTGAGATCACAATGAGCCAGTCTCAGTTATTCAGGTAAGATGCATGAGCCAGAAGTCACAATGGGCCAGTCGCAATCCTTCAGGTAAGGAGCATCAGACTTAGGTCACAATGGGCCAGTCTCAAAATGGCCGCTGGACCACAAAATGGCTGCCAGAACACAAAATGGCTGCCCCAGCCTCAGCTCTTTGCAGTTGGCAGTTTGAGGCCTTCAAGAAACCCATAATAGAGGATGTAACATCCCTAAAGTCAGAAGTGACCCCAAACAGGATTTCCCAGCCTTAAGAATACCCAAAAGTTTTCCTGATGCTCTAATATAGAGACTCCCTGAGATAGTCAGTATTCGCAAGCAAAGGAGGGCCAAGAGAGCCCTGGAGAGCCTTGCCTTGGGGTGGCTCTGGATCTCTGGTGCCGCAAGAAACTACAAATCCCAGGATTCCACAGGAAGGAGCCAGGAGAGTTAACACAGTTTCGAACTGGAATATTTCTGCAGTGCAGATACAGCCTGAGCTGGTTGTAAAAGGGTCGAAGCACCCAAGTCTGGTTTTTACCCTCTTAATCATGGTTTTACTTTCAAGAAATAAGCTCTTTTTTCTGTCTAATCCTTACTTTTGTTGTTGTTTCTTTGTGTCTATATTTGTTTGTTTTATTCTTGGTAATGTGAGATGGTCTGCTTTGTCAACTTCCTTCATGAGTAAAAATCTCTTAGTAAGTAAGAAAACTGGGGAGGCTTTTAAAACCTCCCAAAGGAGCTGCTTTTGGCCTTTTTTCTAAGAGGGGGCAGTCTTCCTCTTAGAAGCCAAAGCCCAATGTTTGTGAAGAAGAAGAATCAGGCTTGTATTAAAACTATCCTCCCCATTTCTGATCCCTTTTAAAACCCATGTTCCCCAGAAGGAGCAGAGCTGTGTAATATGAAAACCCTCTCTGAAAAGAGACACAAAAGACAACAAAGGGACACACTTCCTTCCTTTTGACCCAAGGAGCCTGGCTTCTTTATCACTCTAAAGCTTCAGGGAGAGAAAGAGAAGCCAATGGTCAGAGGAGGTTCTGGAACATTATTCCCCACAGTCACAAGCAGCACACAAAATGGCTGCCAGAAAACAAAATGGCTGCCAGAAAACAAAATGGCCACCAGAAAACAAAATGGCCACCAGAAAACAAAATGGCCACCGGAATGCAAAATGTGAGTCTGGGGCAGGCAGGGGCAGGGTCTTCTAGCTGCTCTGCCCCCATTGGCCAGCCTCGAGAAGAGGCGGAGCTTCAGCTTCTCTATTTAGCTCTATGCGTGGAAGAGTGAGCGAGGAGAGGAGCAGAGTGTCCTAGAGAGAAAGAGAGAGACAGACAGACAGGGAGGGTCAGCAGAGAGACAAGGCCTGGAACCACTAGGCTTCACTGCTGCACTGAGGGCTGGCTGGGCCTGGCTTGGGTCTACTGCTGCTAATGCTTTCCTTTGGCCACTGCCACTAAGGTGGGGAGGAAGGAGGCCCAGCAGTCCTTCTAGGCATGGGCCACTCTCTCTGAAGGTGGGAGAGTGGGACTCCCCAAAAGGGATTTTAATGCTTTTAATGGTGGCTCTCATGCTGTAGTGATGATGATGATGATGATTGATGATGATATTATCAGACCTGCGGGGCAGAGGATGGAGCTGCTGCCACACCTTAATCCTGGGCGTTCTTGATGTGCCCCACCGTAATGGCCATGGCTCTGTCTTATGGAACTCTAGGAATGTTCTTTTGGCTTGGCATTTTAAGTGTTGTTAAGGTTTGGAAATCCTGTTTGGGGTCCCTTCCGACTTTGGGGCCCTTTCATCCTCCATTATTGCTTCCCTGAAGGCCTCAAACTGACAACTGCCAAGCACTGAGCCAGAGGCGGCCATTTTGTGTTCCGGCGGCCATTTTGTGTTCCGGCGGCCATTTTGTGTTCCGGCGGCCATTTTGTGTTCCGGAGGCCATTTTGTGTTCCGGAGGTCATTTTGTGTTCCGGAGGCCATTTTGTGTTCTGGAGGCCATTTTGTGTTCCGGAGGCCATTTTGTGTTCCGGAGGCAATTTTGTGCTGCTTGTGACTCAGTTGAGCAGAGGCCTCTCTTTCTCTCCTGAGGCTCCAGAGCCAGGAGGAGGCCAGGCTTTTTGGGCCAAAAGGAAGGAAGTGTGTCCCTTTGTGTGTCTTTTGTGTCTCTTTTCAGAGAGGGTTTTCATATTACACAGCTCTGCTCCTTCTGGGGAACATGGGTTTTAAAAGGGATCAGAAATAGGGAGGATAGTTTTAATACAAGCCTTATTATCATTATTCTTCACAAACATTGGGCTTTGACTACTATCCCTGTTTTTAATAACTGTTTCAATAACTGTCCAATAATTTTAAATAACTATCCAGTAATTTAATGGCATTTTGTTTTGGATGGGAGCGTTAGGGTTAGGGTTTGGCAGATCATGAAACATGTTTTTATTGTATTGTATGAATATTTTTATTGTAAGCTGCTAAAAGGTGGCCATTCTTGTGTAGTAATTGTCTTGTGATTAACTCCCACAACAGCCTTGTAAGGTAGGCTTCGTAGGCTCCTAGGGCTGGAAGGGAGCCCCAAGGGCCAAACAGTCAGCCCCATTCTGCCCTCCAAGTCCTCCGAAGAGATGGCCATCCAGCCAGAGACTCCTCCAATGCTCTTTGAGGCAGCGTCTCCCATACATTTGCTCACAGGTCATGGAGGTCCACAGTCCCATGGGAACCAGTTCTTTCCACCCCACTTTGGGAATGGCTGGGACTCAGCGGGGTTCCTAGGCATTGCCACCTTCTGCTCTCCATGGCCATTGGCACTGACCTTTCCCCATTGCCTTTCCTCCCTCAGCCCTGTGGACCTCCTCCTCCTTCGCACTCAGAGCAACCCTTCTCTATGGTTGAGGAGACAGCCTCTGACCCAGGGAAGCTCCGGCAATAAAGGACTGCAGGAGAGGGCTGCAGGAATCAGGGTCTTTGCAGTGAAGGTAGGCCTTTATTCCTGGAGCTGAAAGAGGACCTTTGTTTAAATGTTTCAGTCCAGGATTGTGTGGAAGGGTTGCAGTTGAGAGAGTGAGCCATGCTTTGCAGGTATAAAGCCCCAAATGCAGTCTCTGGCAGCATTGTCCTCCCAGAAGGTGGAAGTTGGATTTCCAGACCCCAGACGCACAGTGCGCCAGTGAATCCTTTGTGTGGGGACTGTGTGTGTACATGTTGTTTACTAGAGCTTTGTGAGATATTTGTTTCACTGGGTTTATAAAATGAATTTCCATAGGTCTTCACATCTCAAAAATTAGCATAGACCAGGATGCAGTCTTCCCTCATAAACCTATACAGAAGAAGCATAAATTAGATATCTAAAACAAAGGAGTTTTGAACCAGCAAACAAGCCAGGAAGATGGCTTGCCAATAAAATAAGGAAGTTGAAACAACGAAACACGATTACAGAAATAAACAAAGATTCGACATTAACATCTGGCCAAAATAAAATTAAGAAGGTCTTCCAAAAATTCTATGCTAAATTATATAAAGGATCTCAAACGTCTAGAGCCAAAATAGAGGAGTTTTGGGGAAAAGCTAACTTAAAGCCACTTTCAGACCAACAAAGAACTATATTAAATGGACCGATGACAACAGCAGAAATCATGGAAGTAATAAGAAAAAGGTTAAAAAGGGAAAACACCAGGAATGATGGCTTCATCGCCAGTTATCATAAAGTATTTGAGGATCGACTGTTAACGCCACTCAAATTAATGATAAATGCCATCAAAGGAAACCATTATCCTGAAACATGGAAACACGCTAATATAACTTTGCGGTTAAAAGAAGATATAGATGCAACTGAGGTAAAGAGCTATAGGCTAATTTCCTTATTAATGTACTGTTGTACACGCTCTGGTAACTTCGAGATTGGACTTCTGCAACGCACTCTACATGGGGCAACCCTTATACCAAAGTCGGAAACTGCAGATGGTGCAGAACATGGCAGCCCGGCTGGTCACTGGTGCTCCCAGGACCAGCCATATAACACCGGTCTTAAAGGACCTCCATTGGCTGCCCATCTGTTTCCGAGCTCAATATAAGGCGTTGGTAATTACCTATAAAGCCCTAAATGGCTTGGGCCCAGGATACCTAAAGGACCGCCTCTCCCCGTATATTCCGCCTCGCACCCTCAGATCGACTGGGCAGCAGTTACTGAAGGTGCCTGGGGCTAGGTTAGCCTCCATTTTGCGGAGGACGTTCTCCACAGCTGCCCCAGCCCTTTGGAATGCGCTGCCCATTGAGCTCCGCTCGTCTACCACCCTGGCCCAATTTAGGAAGGACTTAAAAACCTTCCTTTTTCAACAGGCATTCCCCAAATAGATATCCTCTGGGCCTCCCTCCTCTTTCCGTGGCCAAGAGGTTGGGTCATGGGGCTTTTTTAATTTTTTAATTTTTTTTTCCTCTACTGTAGGATTGTGTATTGGATGTTTTTATTGTATTCTTATTGTAATTTTTATTGAAATTGTTTGCTTTTACTGTTGTGAGCCGCCCTGATCGAAGGAAGGGCGGCATACAAATAAAATTTATTATTATTATTATTATTATTATTATTATTAAATATGGATTATAAATGATTTTCTATGATTTTGGCCGATAGACTCAAAAAAGTTCTTAAAGACTGGATTCATAAGCACCAATCAGGATTTCTTCCTCACAGAAAAATCAGTGATAACATACGAAACACCTTAAATATAATTGAATATTTTGAAAGTCAGAACGGAAAACACCTTGCACTTATCTTTCTTGATTTAGAAAAGGCCTTCGATAACATAGGATGGGATATGTTTATTTGCGACACTTGAAATAATCGAAATAGTAGCTTCTTATTCAAGATGGATAAAGGCAACGTATAAAGATCAAAGAGCCAAACTAATTGTTAACTATAAAGAAACAGAAGAATTTAAGATTTCTAAAGGTACACGGCAAGCTTTCCCACTATCACCCCTTTTGTTCATTCTGATCCTTGAAGTGTGAATAATAGGATAAGATTAGAAAATAAGATCAATAGAATAAAAATTAACATACATTGAGTTTAAAATGAGAGTCTTTGCAGACAACATTTTGTATTCCCTGGAGAACCCAGAAAAGAGCATAAGGGAATTGATGGATGTAATACTGGAATTGGAATATGTTTCGGGACTAAAAGTAAACAGAGACAAAAGAACAACAAAAAATATGGAGGAAAGAAAGCACAAATCCTGGTAGAAATTAGTGGATTTAAAGTGGGAAAGAAAGTGAAATATCTAGGAATAAATTTCACCAATAAAAACGCAGATCAGTTTCACAATAACTATGAGACAGTAAGGAAGGAAATCAGAAAAGACCTAGAAAAATGGGGGAAATTACACTTATCTCTATTAGGAAAAATATCTCTGATCCAAATGAGTTTCCTTCCTGAAATACTGCTTCTGCTTCAAGCGATACCCATCATCCAGAATGAAAAACCATTGACTCTATGGCAAAAGGAATAAAAAAAGAGCCAGGATAAAAACAAAACTACTTTGTGATGACAAAAGTAGAGGAGGGCTGGGTTTACCAAAAAGAAAACTTTATGATGCTGCTTGTTGTTTAGTTTGGATTAGAGAATGGTTTATGTTAGAGAATGAACAATTGTTATGTCTGGAGGGTGAACATTTAAGATTTGGGTGGAATGGATCCCGAATTTACGGCAAAGAGAAAGTTCATAAAGAAAGCACAAATCATTTCGTAAGAAAAGCTCTGTTGAAGATCTGGGGGGAAAAGAAGTGTAGAATATGTCCAAAAATACCTTCATGGTGTTCGTCACATGAGGCTCTTTTTGGGAGGAACAGTATCCAGAAAACTCAATGGTTAAGATACAAGGATGTACTGAAAGAATCGCAAGGAAAACTAGAGATCAAACTTAAAGAATCTGGCCTAGATTTTTCAATGGTGTCTTTATCGTCAAATGAGGGAGAGGTTTAAAATAGATGTGAAATTAGAAGGAATACAAAATGAAAAGTGGGAATTGTGGAAGCCATGCTCCATGTTCATTCCATGCCTGATGAGAGTGTTGGAGAAGCATGCAGCTGTGTTTCTCTAGCCAGAAGCAAAAGGAAGGCATTCTCCTCTGAGGGCCACTGGGAAGGTCAGGAGGTTTCAGCAGATGATGCGCTCATTTCACATCTAGCGACAGGGACATAGCCAGGGTCCTCTCCAATTCCCATCCCCTGACCCCCCTCCACTCTCACAAGGCATGGAGTGTCAGGACCATGGTGAACAGGTCTGAGGAAATGACAGGCATGTGGCCACTAGGTGGAGCTTTTGTGGAAGTCATTGACAGCTCTAGTGGCAGCATTTAAACAGTGCATCATTGGAATGTTGATGCAACTGTCAACTGTCATTCTCAACTGTCACTGAGGAAGAGTCAGACAGTGTGAGCCTCAGAGTGGGTTGTTACTGGTGTGGATGGTGGGTGGTGTCGATGTATATAGTGTTGTACACAGTGGAACTTCTTATATGAATAAAAGCCTGATCTGAGAGAAGATTACAGTGTCTCTGCTCATTGAGAAAGCGACAGGTGTTTCTTCAGCTCACAAGCTACTGACTACAGTCAAGGTGGAGAATCTGGCGCCATACGTTAACGTGTTGCCTCACGTGCTGCGCAACACAGCAATGTCAAAAGCGTTTAACATGGAGTATCTGTTGTGTAGGGGAGCTGCAGTGAATCTATGCTAGGTCCAGAGGGCTTTGTTTGGTGAAGAGGGAGGAAGGGGATACCCACCTCTGCATTGGCCCAAAGGCATATGTCACCTGCGTATCTCACTAGCAGCATGCTGTTCTCTGTGTCTTGACAAATCAAGCCTAACCCTAGTCTCTTTTCTCAGGAACTTCATCTCAGTCTCCTTCTACACAGCCTTGGGCCATATTTTGCTGAAAGAGACACAGGTGCAGGGCCACCAGGACAACCTAATGGCCAACACAGAGGCCAAGCAGAGGGAGTTGGGCTCCAAGAGAAAGAGGCTGTCGAAGTACAACAACTCTTTGGTGAGTTGACATCCTGACTATTAGTTCCCTTTGTGTCACTGCTGGGGCTGTTCATGAAAGCGAGCGGAGAACATATTGTTCCAATTTGGCAGAGAAAGTCCTGGTTAATCCTCTGTCACCCCACTTTTTCAGGGGCTTTCAAAAATGTCCCGGTTTCTCTCTCCTCCTCCCACTTTGCCCCTTCTCCTCAGCTGCCTTGGGTTGCTGCAAAGTGACTTCCAAGGAATTTGCACCCCATCAACTCAAAAATGGGGACAGGAGAAGAGATAAGTTGCCAGGGTCTTCCCTTGCCAGGAGGCTGAAGCAAAAGCAAACTGCTGTGCCCTTCCTAGCTTGTGTGATCTTCCTCCTAAACAACCTTGGCCATCCTCAGCACCTTCTGGTGTTGCTTGTCCACATGTGCCTTGCTTTTCCTGTCTGTGACATGTTGGGGATATGGGAGACCATCTCTGGATCTAAATTGGGGGTGGCCCAGTGGCCTTCAAGTCCAGAATGCTCCCCAGAACTGTTTTTTAAAATGACATTTGCCTCTGAAATGTGGCAAGAAATGGCTAAATGCACCATAATTCTTTTGTGGCTAAATGTACTCTATGTGTTGGGATAGTCAGTATCCTAATCCATCCTCAATATCCCAGCCATGGCCTAAATTATATTGTTTATTACATTGTATGTTATATTGAAAGGATTCAAGACAAACTGATCTGAAAGGCAGTAGCTTTTTGCTTGCTAACAGAATTTAAAGTTTATTTCTGAAGTGATGAAATAACATTTGGGAAGCACCATGTGCTTTCCTCCCCTTTTCTTTGTCACTCTTTGGATGAGGGCTATTTTCTATTTCAGGTGACCTTTGCCGATGTGGCAGTATATTTCTCCAAGGATGAATGGAATCTGTTGACGGCGAAACAGAAACTTTTGTACAATTCTGTAATGATGGACAATTATGAAAATGTGGCTTCTGTAGGTAAGGAACCTGAATCCATGGCTCTTTCTATAAAGACTGAGGGTCCTTTCATACTATATTATCATGTTGCTAAGGTTCCACTAGAATTATAGAGTCATAGAGTTGGAATAGACCACAAGGGCCATCCAGTTCAACCCCCTTCTGCCATGCAGGAATACACATTCAAATCACGCCCAAGAGATGGCCATCCAGTCTCTCTTTAAAGACCTCCAAAGAAGAGGACTCCACCAAACTCTAAGGGAGTATATTCCACTGTCAAAGTGCTCTTACTGTCACAAAGTTCCTCCTAAGCTTTAGGTGGAACCTCTTTCCCTGTGCCTTGCATCCATTGCAGTGTCTCCTTTTCTCTGTTGCAGCAAAAGCAAGCCTGCTCCTTGCGCAACATGACACCCTTTCAAATGTTTAAACATGGATATCATATCCACTCTTTATCTTCTTTTCTCCAGGCTAAACATAACCAGCTCTCTAAGCTGCTCCTCATAGAGCTTGATGGTTTCCAGACCCTTCACCACTTTGGTTGCACTCCTTTGGACATGCTCCAATTTGTCAACATCCTTTTTGAATTGTGAGGCCCAGAACTGGACACCGGATTATTCCAAATGAGCCTTGACCAAAGAAGAATAGAGAGGCACTATTACTTCCCTTGTTCTAGAAACTATTCTTGTATTGATGCAGCCTAGAATCACACTGGCCTTTGTAGCTGCCTCATCACACTGTTGGCCCATGTTCAACTTGCGGTCTACTAGGAGTCCTAGATCCCTTTCAAGCCTAGATTAATTGTGATAGCAACATCCTGTAGAATATTTGAATTTGTAGTTCAGTGAGGCACTATTGCTCTCCAGGCTCTAAGGATTCTAATAACCCCATCCTAAACTGCCAATGCTAGGTTTTTATGGGAAGAAGCCATTGAGATTAATGCTTTTCTCACCCAAATGGTACTCAGCACATCCCTGAGCAAGTTTCCTACCTCCTTTGGCCCCTCTTCCATCCTTTTAAGGCTCTGGAGAGTCTTCTTAGGGGAAAGCCCCCCTTGGGCCTGCAATGGCTCAGAGAGGGCCCAACAGTGGCAAAATGGCCTCCACTTCCCCAAAGGGATGTTTTGGGATGTTGAGGGGCAAAATATTATTTCATCTCCCACCCCCCCACCCCCCGGCAATACAATGTGGGGTTGCCCCTGAGATCTCCTCCAACCCCATCAGTAGTCCATGCCTGTCTTATAGATGTTTTAAGGCTGTTTTAAGGCTGTTTTAAGGCTGCTCCCTGGCACTTCACCCTCACCAAAATTGGAGTCCAGGTCCCAGCCCCCTTGCTCTGCCTTTGCCAATGAATTATTTGTATATTGATTATCCTGCCTTTCTCAACAAATGGGCCTGAAAGGGATGTCATACTGAGGAGGGAGCTGACTTGTTTTCAGCTGCTCCAGAGACTAGGACCCAGAGCAGTGGATGCAAGCCGCAGGAAAAGAGATTCCACCTCAACATTTGAAAAAACCTCTTGAAAGTAAGGGCTGTTCGACAGTGGAACACACTCCTTCCTCGGAGTGTAGTGGAGCCTCCTTCCTTGGAGGTCTTTAAACAGAGGCTGGATGGTCTGGGATGCTTCGATTGAGAGTTCCTGCATGGCAGGCGGTTGGACTGGATGGCCCTTGCGGTTTCTTCCAGCTCTATGACTCTATGATCCCTTTTATGCATCACACTCTGTGGGTTTGTGTCTGTAACAGAGAGACGGAGGGAAAATGAAAAATAGAAAGGCAGGGAAGAGAGGCTGAAAATGAGATGCTGAAGCAGTGCAGATGGGCAAGAGGGAAGGTTGGAGAGCGGAGGGAGAAAGGGAAGGGGATCTGGCAGATGGGAGCCAGGAGGGGAAGGCTGGAGCAAAGCCAGGATCTCCTAGCTCTGTGCGGAGAGGAAGGGACCTCTGGGAAGGGCCAGGAGAGGGGCCTTGGGGATTGGGAGGCAGCCACCAACCTGACAGATTTTAAGAACCGAACCTGTGAGAACCAGCTCAGGTCCTTGTTTTCAAACATATTAAGGGGTTCCATTTAGAAATTATGAGCAATGTTTATGAAGAGAGGAAAGGGCTACACAAAAATGCCTTTTTGTCTAATGTTTCTTTTCCAACCTGAGCTTGCTTAGCTCCATGGGTGATTCCAGAGGCCCTTTGTTACCCGAAATGCTGGAATCTGGGGAGGACACTCCCAAGTGCTATGCTTTCAGGGGAATTTCATACTTAGCTCAAAGGAGAGATTGGGGCAACAGTGGCCTCGGGACTCATCCCGTTCCTGATCTCTCCCCCCCCCCCCCGGTGTTAGGGGGATCCCATCTATTCTCGAGCCCTATATAAATGAATGGGGCTCCACACAGGTGCCATTAACCCTTATGGGGCACATCGCCCCTTTTCCCAGTGTATGCTGAAATCCGCGTAAGGCGTGCCCGCGTATGACACAGGTGCACTGTACACGCATGCACACACATATAGGTGTTCACACAAACACACAGGAACTAGGTAACAAAGGTGGGAGTGGTGAATAGATGTTAGGCTTTGCTAATGGTAATACATAACCTAGACGGAACTTGATTCCAATTGCTGAGGGTCCACAATGGGGAGAGAAGTCAGTAACTCCCATGGCAAGTGGAGCTGGCGAGTGTAGTGAGGCGTTTAGCAATGTAAACAAACAGAGTGTCTGTCTGCAACTGGACTGCAATATTTATACTGAAATTGTTGCTAGTGGGCAGAACCCGAGTTTTCTATAAGGTTTAAATCGTTTTAGAAAGTTTCCTGGGTGGGGAAAATATGGTCCAAAATCAAATTGAATGCAATGGGTGCTTGGTGCAAATACCTCAGAATAAGGGATTACCACACCGATCCTCAGGTCCTTGTTGGCTCTGAATTCCAGTCCCGTTCACAAGCCAATGTACAGCGCAATGTGAGCATGATGCTCCCAGATGCAGCTCAACAATAACATAGCACAGTATGGAAACAACGTTCCAGATACAGGTATTGGCAATGCACTGGCCACATTTCACAATTAAAAATAAGGCACAGACACAGTTGATTTCATCCGAGTCTTTGGAGGTTCTCTATCTTGAGTTGCAATATAATCAAAATATTTGCAAGCTCTCCTCTCTGACTTCCATCATGTTCACCATCTCTTCTATACACAACTCCAATCCAATCCTATCCACAGCAATCCACATGTGTGCTGTATTGTGTATTTGTTGTGATCCATCTCCTGGTGCCACACAGCATGAAGCGTCCTCTGCAGTTGGCTTGCATCATGCCATGTGCTCAGACTCAGGACTCTCTGGCCGTCTCACAGGATATGATGCCACTTTTCAATCCAAATATTTTACACATGTTTAAAGGAATCTTTTTTCAACAGTCTGTATGACTATCTGCTTCAACTGATTACCTCAAGGTAGTTCCCCCACAATCTCTTCTTTGCCAGCTCCTGTGGATAAGGATATAATCGTTTCATGGATTTGGGGCATCTGCAACAGGGTCCTGCTCAGGTCACCCACCCCAACTTTATTAATTTAATATCAAATAGGGAGGTATGAACGTATGGCTAAATCTTGGGCTAACACTTTCCTCTCTTAACTCTGATATTCAGTATTATTTTCCTTCTTTACAGAAGAACTTGTCAGTCATGAGAGAGTCCACACAGGAGAGAAGCCATACAACTGCCAGCATTGTGGGAAACATTTTGCATTCAAGTTGATCCTTCTCATGCATCGGAGAGTCCACACCGGAGAGAAGCGACACAAATGCCAACACTGTGGGAAATGTTTTTGTTTGAAGTCAGTCCTAGTGGCACATCAGAGAGTCCACACCGGAGAGAAGCCATACAAATGCCAGCATTGTGGGAAATGTTTTTCTTGGCAGTCAAACCTACTGACACACCAGAGAATCCACACAGGAGAGAAGCCATACAAATGCCAGCATTGTGGAACATGTTTTTCTCTGCAGTCAAACCTACTGACACACCAGAGAGTCCACACAAGAGAGAAGCCATACAAATGCCAGCAGTGTGGAAAATGCTTTTCTTTGAAGGTAAACTTAGTGAGACACCAGCGAATCCACACAGGAGAGAAGTCATACAAATGCCAGCATTGTGGAACATGTTTTTCTCAGCAGTCAAACCTACTGACACATCAGAGAGTCCACACAGGAGAGAAGCCATACAAATGCCAGCATTGTGGGAAATGTTTTTCTTGGCAGTCAAACCTACTGACACACCAGAGAATCCACACAGGAGAGAAGCCATACAAATGCCAGCATTGTGGAACATGTTTTTCTTCCAAGAGAGACTTAGCAAGACACCAGAGAGTCCACACAGGAGAGAAGCCATACAAATGCCAGCATTGTGGAACATGTTTTTCTCAGCAGTCAAACCTACTGACACACCAGCGAATCCACACAGGAGAGAAGCCATACAAATGCCAGCATTGTGGGAAATGCTTTTCTTTGAAGGTAAACTTAGTGAGACACCAGAGAGTCCACACAGGAGAGAAGCCACACAAATGCCAGCATTGTGGAAAATGCTTTTCTCAGAGGTCAGGCCTATTCAGTCACCAGAGAGGCAGCACAGGAGAGAAGCCACACAAACCCAAGAAGTGAATGAACATGATTTTTGTAAAGGTGGAATACAAAAATATTTTTTCCATCCAGCGGTGCTAAAAAGCCCATATGAATTTATTTGCACAGTTTCTCTGTCCATATGTCTGTTTATGTTTTAAAGTTATGTTTAGTAAAGTTTAGGTTTTAATTGCTACTAGTATAGATAATTGCTTTGGGTTATAAATTTGGCGGGGGATTATGGGTCGTGGTTTAGGTTAGTTAGATGGGGGGCTGGGGTTTGTTGCGGCTGGCTAGAATAGCAATGATAGCATTCGGAATTTGTGGGATGTTGGCTGAAGAAAGTTGGGGACCTGTAGTAACAGAAAGGGATCCAGTTTCTTCGAATGTCTGGGGCAGGGAGAGATTGTGCGTGTGAGAGGGATGGCAAAGTGGGGGATAGATGGTGGGAATTGTAGGTGGGGGCTAGGTTTGGTAGAAGGTGGAGTTTTAGGTTTGAGGGTTTCAATATATTCTTTGGCTTGGGGAGGGCAGTTCTAGCTTAAAGACTGAATTTCTGACTATGTGTTTTAATAAAGTTCTTTGCTATTTCAACAGACTGGACTCTTTGATGCGCAGAAGTTGTGAATTTGCACAAAACGGACCCTTTCTTCTCTCCTCATTCCTCAGCTCCATTCCCAGCCATAAGAACAGCAAAGGCAAACACACACACGAGATACGAGCCGACTTGGATGCCAGCATAATATAATAAGAAAAGATGTATTTCTAGCCCGCTCTATGAAGGAGAATCTGTGCTGGTTTCAACAATAAAATACATCGAGGTTACAATAAAATCCAAAAGAAATCAATCCCCCCCGATCCCAGTACTAAAACTGGATTAAACAGTGAGAGTATAAATGTTGGGAGAAAATGCAGAGGTGAACTCAGAGCAATCTTGGAAGCTTGTGAGTAGATAGACAAACTGGCAGACTGGAGCTTTGCCAGGAAACACAACTGCTAGATTAAAGCACCGTAGGCTGGCTTTTCTCCAAGAGGCACTGTTTATTTTTGGTTGCAAAACATACACGAGAGCTAGACCAACCCCATCCACCAATTACAAAACCCACACTGTACAATGATGATCTGAGCTTATATACACTTTTGCCATGTGGCAATCTAGCTCAACCCCTTCCTGTACAATTTCCTGTGTTACCTGGATTACTGTCCATCATTCCAGATGTCACCGCATATTTACACAAGTGCTATGTGCTGCTCTCTGGCACACTCCGCCACAATCTTGGACAATCCCCTGCTGTCTGGAGCCACAGCTGCAACCAATTCCTGGTTAAGAGCAGCGAGTGTCCATTAGCTTCTCTGCCACATCTGAACATTTTCAATGCTGCTCCATACCTCAACAATAAAAACAGTAAAGACATTCCAGTGACTCTGTGAATAAGATCATACTGGATCATTGTGAATCTGTGAGTACTGAGGATGGGGACAAGCTCCTTGGAAATGTGAAGAAGACAACTTGCCCTCTCAACCCTTGCCTTTCATGGCTGGTCATCCAAGGAGGAGATGCTTTGAGGACTCACCTGAGACATATCATAGATGCATCTCTTAGGGAGGGCTATTTTCCATCTTGCTTAAAAGAAGCAGTGATACGGCTGCTTCTGAAAAAGCCCTCCCCAGATCCCTTGGACATGAAGAATTACAGAGCGGTCTCCCGTCTTCCATTTCTCTTCAACTCCAAACAGTCTTGGATGAAACAGATTACCTAGATCCATTTCAACCTGGCTTCAGGATGGGATACAGAGTCAAGATTGCTATGGTTACCTTAGATGATCTCCTTTTAAGTATCGACAGGGGAAGTGTGACCCTGTTGATGCTTTTGGGCCTCTCAGTGGCTTTTGATACTATTGACCATGGCATCCTTCTGGAACTCCTGAGGGAATTGGGGATCGGGGGCACTGCATTGCAATGCTTCCGGTCCTATTTCTCCAGCAGATTCCAGATGGAGATGCTTGGGGACAGTTGCTCCTCTATGAGGGATCTTAAATGCAGCGTTCTCCAGGGTGCCATCCTATCCCCAATGCTAGTCAACATCTACATCAAACCGCCAAGAGAGTTTTTGATTGATTGAAATTGATTGAAATTTTATTTATATACCGCCGTTCCTATGATCACGGCGGTTTACAAACAGAATAAGATACAATACGATACAGGTTATAAATATAATACAATAAAAATCAGAGTTTAAAAATCAAAATTAACAGCTAAAGTCCTTCATAAAAAAAATCGTATACTACTATATATCATTAAAATCCATCATTAATCAATCAAAATAATAAAACAATATAAAAATACAATAAATAGTATGCAGGAGCAAAACAGTCAGGACATGTGAGGGAAGGCTTGACGAAATAAATGAGTCTTAAGGTTTCTCTTAAATGACTCCAGGGAGGGGGCTAAGCGGAGCTCCTCAGGGAGAGCGTTCCAAGACTGCGGGGCCACCACAGAAAAAGCCCTTTGCGCAGTCGCTGCGTATCTTGTCTTGGGAACACTCAAAAGTTTTTCCCCACGAGATCTGAGAGTGCGGGGCTGATTGTATGGGGAGAGTCGGTCCTTCAGGTACTCTGGGCCCAAGCCATATAGGGCTTTATAGGTAACAACCAACACCTTGTATTGTGCCCGGAAGCGAATTGGCAGCCAGTGCAGATCTGCTAGTACAGGTGTTATGTGGCTGGCCCTGGAGCTGCCAGTGACCAGTCTGGCAGCCATATTTTGAACCAACTGCAGCTTCCGAGTTTGGTACAAGGGTTGCCCCATGTAGAGCGCATTACAGAAATCGAGTCGAGAGGTTACCAGTGCGTGTACTACTGTTTCAAGGTCCCCCCGGTCCAGGTAGGGACGCAGCTGGCGTATCAGCCGAAGCTGATAACAGGTGCTCCTAACTGTCGCATCCACCTGAGGAGTCAGGTGAAGCAAGGAGTCAAGAAGCACCCCCAAACTGCGAACTGAGTCCTTCACAGGGAGCGTGACCCCATTCAGGACTGGTGGACAAACCTCCTTCCCAGGACCAGGAGAACCTACCACAAGTACTTCCGTTTTCTCTGGATTCAGGCTGAGTCTGTTTTCCCTCATCCAGCCCATTACCTCCAGTTCATCCGGAGGCATGGGGCGGGTGCTTTCTGTATGCTCATGACATCCAGAGGTATCTGAGTGTCATCTAAAGAAGGCATCTCCCTCTGAATGAATGTCTTGAAGCAGTAATGGGCTGGATGAGGAAAAACAGATTGAAACTGAATTCAGATTAAACGGAGGTGTGTATTGTTGGAGGTCCTATTCTCGGTATGGAGGTCTGTTAACCGGTCCTGGATGGAGTCACACTTCCCCTAAAGGACTGTCTTTGCAGTTTAGGGGTGCTCTTGAATCCGTTGCTCCAGATGTCAGCTCAGATAGATAGGATGGCCAAGAGTGCCTGTTATCAGCTTTGGTTGATACGCCAACTGCGTCCCTTCTTGGAACCTGAAGCCCTAAACACTATGGTGCATGCGCTGGTAACCTCACGTCTTGACTTCTGTAATGTGCTCTACATAGGGCTACCCTTGTATTAAGTCCGGAAAGTTCAACTAATCCAAAATATGGCAGCCAGAGTGGTCACTGGAAGATCTAGATGTGACCATATAACACCTATACTAAACCATGCCCTATGAGGAACTACCCAGGGAGCTGGGTATGTTTAATCTGGAGAAGGGAAGGTTAAGAGGTGATATGATAGCCCTGTTTAACTATTTGATGGGGTGTCACATTGAGGAGGGAGCAAGCTTGTTTTCTGCTGCTCCAGAAAACAGGACTTGGAGCAGTGGATGGAAGCTCTAGGAATAGAGATTTCACCTCAACATTAGGAGGAACTTCCTGACAGTAAGGGCTGTTCGACAGTGGAACAAACTCCCTCGGAGGGTGATAGAGTCTCCTTCCTTAGAAGTCTTCAAACAGAGGCTGGATGGCCATCTGTCAGGGATGCTTTGATTGAGAGTTCCTGCATGGCGGGGTAGGACTGGATGGCCCTAGTGGTCTCTTCCAACTCTATGATTCCAGGATTCTATGATTCTGAGATCACAATGGGACAGCCTCAATGCTTCAGGTAAGGAGCACCAGCCTGAAATCAAAATGTGCAGACTCAATGCATGAGGGAAGGCGCATCAGCCTTAGGTCACAATGGGCCAGTCTCAATCCAGGTAAAGAGCACCTTAACTGATAATAGTCCCATTTCAATCTTTAAGGCAAGGAACTTTAGGCTGAGATCACAATGAGCCAGTCTCAGTTATTCAGGTAAGATGCATGAGCCAGAAGTCACAATGGGCCAGTCGCAGTCCTTCAGGTAAGGAGCATCAGACTGAGGTCACAATGGGCCAGTCTCAAAATGGCCGCTGGACCACAAAATGGCTGCCAGAACACAAAATGGCTGCCCCAGCCTCAGCTCTTTGCAGTTGGCAGTTTGAGGCCTTCAAGAAACCCATAATAGAGGATGTAACATCCCTAAAGTCAGAAGTGACCCCAAACAGGATTTCCCAGCCTTAAGAATACCCAAAAGTTTTCCTGATGCTCTAATATAGAGACTCCCTGAGATAGTCAGTATTTGCAAGCAAAGGAGGGCCAAGAGAGCCCTGGAGAGCCTTGCCTTGGGGTGGCTCTGGATCTCTGGTGCCGCAAGAAACTACAAATCCCAGGATTCCACAGGAAGGAGCCAGGAGAGTTAACACAGTTTCGAACTGGAATATTTCTCCAGTGCAGATACAGCCTGAGCTGGTTGTAAAAGGGTCGAAGCACCCAAGTCTGGTTTTTACCCTCTTAATCATGGTTTTACTTTCAAAAAGTAAGCTCTTTTTTCTGTCTAATCCTTACTTTTGTTGTTGTTTCTTTGTGTCTATATTTGTTTGTTTTATTCTTGGTAATGTGAGATGGTCTGCTTTGTCAACTTCCTTCATGAGTAAAAATCTCTTAGTAAGTAAGAAAACTGGGGAGGCTTTTAAAACCTCCCAAAGGAGCTGCTTTTGGCCTTTTTTCTAAGAGGGGGCAGTCTTCCTCTTAGAAGCCAAAGCCCAATGTTTGTGAAGAAGAAGAATAAGGCTTGTATTAATACTATCCTCCCCATTTCTGATCCCTTTTAAAACCCATGTTCCCCAGAAGGAGCAGAGCTGTGTAATATGAAAACCCTCTCTGAAAAGAGACACAAAAGACAACAAAGGGACACACTTCCTTCCTTTTGACCCAAGGAGCCTGGCTTCTTTATCACTCTAAAGCTTCAGGGAGAGAAAGAGAAGCCAATGGTCAGAGGAGGTTCTGGAACATTATTCCCCACAGTCACAAGCAGCACACAAAATGGCTGCCAGAAAACAAAATGGTTGCCAGAAAACAAAATGGCCACCAGAAAACAAAATGTCCACCAGAAAACAAAATGGCTGCCAGAATGCAAAATGTGAGTCTGGGGCAGGCAGGGGCAGGGTCTTCGAGCTGCTCTGCCCCCATTGGCCAGCCTCAAGAAGAGGCGGAGCTTCAGCTTCTCTATTTAGCTCTATGCGTGGAAGAGTGAGCGAGGAGAGGAGCAGAGTGTCCTAGAGAGAAAGAGAGAGACAGACAGACAGGGAGGGTCAGCAGAGAGACAAGGCCTGGAACCACTAGGCTTTACTGCTGCACTGAGGGCTGGCTGGGCCTGGCTTGGGTCTACTGCTGCTGATGCTTTCCTTTGGCCACTGCCACTAAGGTGGGGAGGAAGGAGGCCCAGCAGTCCTTCTAGGCATGGGCCACTCTCTCTGAAGGTGGGAGAGTGGGACTCCCCAAAAGGGAGTATAATGCTTTTAATGGTGGCTCTCATGCTGTAGTGATGATGATGATGATGATGATGATGATGATGATGATGATGATTGATGATGATATTATCAGGGCTGCGGGGCAGAGGATGGAGCTGCTGCCACACCTTAATCATCATTAATGCCACCTTCCTGGGCGTTCTTGATGTGCCCCACCGTAATGGCCATGGCTCTGTCTTATGGAACTCTAGGAATGTTCTTTTGGCTTGGCATTTTAAGTGTTGTTAAGGTTTGGAAATCCTGTTTGGGGTCCCTTCCAACTTTGGGGCCCTTTCATCCTCCATTATGGCTTCCCTGAAGGCCTCAAACTGACCACTGCCAAGCTCTGAGCCAGAGGCGGCCATTTTGTGTTCCGGAGGCCATTTTGTGTTCCGGAGGCCATTTTGTGTCCCGGCGGCCATTTTGTGTCCCTGAGGCCATTTTGTGTTCCGGAGGCCATTTTGTGTTCCGGAGGCCATTTTGTGTCCCGGAGGCCATTTTGTGTCCCGGAGGCCATTTTGTGTTCCGGAGGCCATTTTGTGTTCCGGAGGCCATTTTGTGCTGCTTGTGACTCAGTTGAGCAGAGGCCTCTCTTTCTCTCCTGAGGCTCCAGAGCCAGGAGGAGGCCAGGCTTTTGGGGCCAAAAGGAAGGAAGTGTGTCCCTTTGTGTGTCTTTTGTGTCTCTTTTCAGAGAGGGTTTTCATATTACACAGCTCTGCTCCTTCTGGGGAACATGGGTTTTAAAAGGGATCAGAAATGGGGAGGATAGTTTTAATACAAGCCTTATTATCATTATTCTTCACAAACATTGGGCTTTGACTACTATCCCTGTTTTTAATAACTGTTTCAATAACTGTCCAATAATTTTAAATAACTATCCAGTAATTTAATGGCATTTTGTTTTGGATGGGAGTGTTAGGGTTAGGGTTTGGCAGATCATGAAACATGTTTTTATTGTATTGTATGGATATTTTTATTGTAAGCTGCTAAAAGGTGGCCATTCTTGTGTAGTAATTGTCTTGTGATTAACTCCCACAACAGCCTTGTAAGGGAGGCTTCGTAGGCTCCTAGGGCTGGAAGGGAGCCCCAAGGGCCAAACAGTCAGCCCCATTCTGCCCTCCAAGTCCTCTGAAGAGATGGCCATCCAGCCAGAGACTCCTCCAATGCTCTTTGAGGCAGCGTCTCCCATAGATTTGCTCACAGGTCATGGAGGTCCACAGTCCCATGGGAACCAGTTCTTTCCACCCCACTTTGGGAAAGGAGACCCCCTCAGCCCCCTGGACTCACTCCTTCCACTCATTCCTAGAATGGCTGGGACTCAGAGGGGTTCCTAGGCATTGCCACCTTCTGCTCTCCATGGCCATTGGCACTGACCTTTCCCCATTGCCTTTCCTCCCTCAGCCCTGTGGACCTCCTCCTCCTTCGCACTCAGAGCAACCCTTCTCTACGGTTGAGGAGACAGCCTCTGACCCAGGGAAGCTCCGGCAATAAAGGACTGCAGGAGAGGGCTGCAGGAATCAGGGTCTTTGCAGTGAAGGTAGGCCTTTATTCCTGGAGCTGAAAGAGGACCTTTGTTTAAATGTTTCAGTCCAGGATTGTGTGGAAGGGTTGCAGTTGAGAGAGTGAGCCATGCTTTGCAGGTATAAAGCCCCAAATTCAGTCTCTGGCAGCATTGTCCTCCCAGAAGGTGGAAGTTGGATTTCCAGACCCCAGACGCACAGTGCGCCAGTGAGTCCTTTGTGTGGGGACTGTGTGTGTACATGTTGTTTACTAGAGCTTTGTGAGATATTTCTTTCACTGGGTTTATAAAATGAATTTCCATAGGTCTTCACATCTCAAAAATTAGCATAGTCCAGGATGCAGTCTTCCCTCATAAACCTATACAGAAGAAGCATAAATTAGATATCTAAAACAAAGGAGTTTTGAACCAGCAAACAAGCCAGGAAGATGGCTTGCCAATAAAATAAGGAAGTTGAAACAACGAAACACGATTACGGAAATAAATAAAGATTCGACATTAACATCTGGCCAAAATAAAATTAAGAAGGTCTTCCAAAAATTCTATGCTAAATTATGTAAAGGATCTCAAACGTCTAGAGCCAAAATAGAGGAGTTTTTGGGAAAAGCTAACTTAAAGCCACTTTCAGACCAACAAAGAACTATATTAAATGGACCGATGACAACAGCAGAAATCATGGAAGTAATAAGTAAAAGGGAAAAAAGGGAAAACACCAGGAATGATGGCTTCATCGCCAGTTATCATAAAGTATTTGAGGATCGACTGTTAACACCACTCAAATTAACGATAAATGCCATCAAAGGAAACCATTATCCTGAAACATGGAAACAAGCTAATATAACTTTGCGGTTAAAAGAAGATATAGATGCAACTGAGGTAAAGAGCTATAGGGTAATTTCCTTATTAAATATGGATTATAAATTATTTTCTATGATAGACTCAAAAAGGTTCTTAAAGACTGGATTCACAAGGACTAATCGGGATTTCTTCCTCACAGAGAAATCAGTGATAACACACGAAACACCTTAAATATAATTGAATATTTAGAAAGGCACAACGGAAAAAACCTTGCACTAATCTTTCTTGATTTAGAAAAGGCCTTCGATAACATAGGATGGGATATGTTTATTTGCGACACTTGAAAAAATCGAAATAGGAGCTTCTTATTTAAGATGGATAAAGGCAACGTATAAAGATCAAAGAGCCAAACTAATTGTTAACTATAAAGAAACAGAAGAATTTAAGATTTCTTTTTTTTTTTTAAGTTTATTGGTTAAAAGGCTCAAACACAAACATATACCTTCCAATACAATATATCACAATACATTCATACTGCTTTCTTCTTTCTTCTTTCTTCTTTCGTTTTCCTTCTATCTTTCTTCCACTTCTCATTCATCCTACATGACTTCCTACCTACCATCCCGTATCTATGTAGAATATTGACTATCCAATACAACTATTTAATCTTTGTACAATAACCTGACAAATCATAATATATAATACATATCCGATTATTATCCTGTTAGATCCTCTTGATAGAGGTCGACATCCATCTAACACCTATTCCCTAGATTTACCACTGCTATTTCCCCCCACAACTCTTCAAAATATGTTATAACCCTTTTCCGTTCTATTAGTACGCTTTCATCATATTCGTTTCTAATCATCTTCGTTAAGATATCCATTGACATACCATCATATAGCCTCAGTAACCAATCTTCCCTTGTTGGAATTTGCTTTTCTTTCCATTTCTGCGCCAAACAAATTCTTGCTAGCGATATCATGTAAAATAAAACTTTCTCGTCCTCCTTCTTTATGTCCTTATTCATCAGACCCAAAAGGTAAAGATCGGGATTCAAGGTAAGATTCGCACTTAAAATAGAATTAATTGTATTATTGATCATTCTCCAAAATCCTTTTACTAGTTTGCAGCCCCACCAACAGTGGAAAAAAGTGCCTTTTTCTTTTTGGCATTTCCAACATAAATCTTTGTTTGTCTTATATATTTTGGCTATTTTGTATGGGGAAAGATACCAAAAATAAAACATTTTATAAAAATTTTCTCTTATGTTTTGGGCAACCGTCAATCTGTTTACATCTTTCCATAACGTTTCCCATTGTGACATTTGTATAGGATGTCCCAGGCATTTGGCCCATTTAATCATTTGATCTTTGACTTCTTCGTCTTTCAATTCTATTTCTAAAAGTGCCACATAGAATTTCCTGACCAGTTTTTCGTTCTCTTTTAGTAAGATCCTAGGTAGATCCGAATATTTGTCTTCTTGGTCCATTTCAAAACCATACATTTTACCGTCCATTTTAAATCTCTCCACTAACTGTCTATACATGAACCAGTTGATACCCCATCCTTCTTTCTTTAGTTGTTCTCTAGATTTTAGCTTAATAACCTCCTCCTCCTTCATCCACACATCTTCCTATTTAAACCATTTTGTATCCCCTCTCGTTTCTTTCCTATGGAATGCTTCTAAGGGAGAGATCCACCCATAAATCTTAGGGATGATGTATCTTTTATATTTATCCCAAACCCTGATCAGGGGCTTTCTCACGCAGTGATTTAAAAAAGATTTATTTTGTTTTGCTTTTCCATATGCCAAGTACGCATGCCACCCCAAATTATTTCCTTCACTTTCTAATTCTAAGAGCTTTCTGTTTTCCAATGTTGCCCAGTCTTTTAACCACATCAGACAGCATGCCTCGAAGTACAGCTTAAGATTCGGCAAATTTAAGCCCCCTCTCTCTTTGGTATCCTGCAGACTTTTTAGTTTTATTCTCGGTTTCCTTCCTCTCCAAATAAAATTAGTTGTATCTTTATTCCAGGTAGTAAATATTTTATCTGTGGTTATTATAGGAATTGTCTGGAAAAGAAATATAATCCTTGGTAATATATTCATTTTTATTGTAGAAATCCTTCCTGTAATTGAGAGACCTAATCTGTTCCAACCTATCAGATCCTCCTTAATTTTACTCCAAACTTTCTTATAGTTGTTTTCAAACAGATCTGTCGTCTTTTTTGTAATTTGAATACCCAAATATTTTACTTTTTTGACAATGCTAATCCCTGAGATATTATGTAATAGTAGTTCTTCCTCTTTCTTCAGGTGTTTTGTCAGCAAGTTAGATTTACTTTGATTAATGTTACAGCCTGATATACTGCCAAACAGTTCTATTTCCTCCAGAATACTATTAATGCTGTCCATTGGGTCATCTACAATTATCGCCACATCGTCCGCAAAAGCTCTTATTTTGAAGTTGGATTTTCTAATTTTGATTCCTTGAATTTTTTCATTCCTTTTTATTCTTTTAATAAATAATTCTATAATGAGTAAAAACAAAATTGGGGACAAAGGGCATCCCTGGCGTGTGCCTCTATTTATTGAAATAAAATCTGAATTAACACCATTAATTTTGATTTGGGCTTTCTGGGAATTATAAATCTTCTCCATCCAAGTTGAAAAATTTTTGCCAATATTAATGTCTTGCATCAATTTTTGCAGCGTTTTCCAATTAACTGAGTCAAAAGCTTTTTCAAAATCTATAAACAATAACCCTAATTTTTTATCGTTATGTATTTCGTAAAATTCTAATGTGTCCAAAATAATTCTAATATTGTCTCTTATATGTCTATTTGGCATAAAGCCTCTCTGATCTTCTCCAATTAGGTCTGGTAAACATTTTTTCAATCTTTTAGCCAAAATTGATGCAAAAATTTTATAATCATTATTTAATAATGATATCGGTCTATAATTTCCTATGTCCAAAGGGTCCTTTCCTTCTTTGTGAATAACAACTATTTCTGCTTGTTTCCAAGAGCTAGGAATATCTCCAGTTAATGCCTCATTTATTACTTGTTGAAGAGGAGATGTTAGTTCTTCCATAAACGTTTTATAGAACATTGCTGTCAGTCCGTCATGACCTGGGGCTTTGTCAGTTTTTAGTTGGGAGATAGCCTCCCATACTTCCATTTTTGTAACAGGTTGATTCAGTTGTTGTCTCATATCCTCCGACAGGCTGTCTAACTGCAATTCCTTAACGTTTTTATCCCATAGCTCCTCGTCTACTTCTTTTTCTGAATACAGTTTCTCAAAGAAAAATTGAAATTCTTTTCTGATATCTTCTTGTTTGGTAATTATTGTCTCCTTTCTTTTGATTTTGTTTATAGCTTTTTTAGCTTTATCTTTTCTTAATTTATTTGCCAGCCATTTACCAGTTTTATTCGCATGCTCAAAGTATTTTTGTTTTGCCTGTTTTAATCTTTTCTCCAATTCAGATGTTGCTTCTATTTCTATCTGTTTTTTAATTAACTTTATCTCATTTTGGATAGCTTTACTTTTTGGATTATGTTTTAATTGTTCTTCTTTATCTTTTAAGATATTGTTCAGAATTATTCTTCCTTGCTTCTTGTTTTTTTGCCATATTATATTCTGCTGCGTGAGAAAACCTCTAATCACGGCCTTCCCTGCATCCCAAACCGTAGCTAAATTTACTTCGCCATTTTGGTTTTCTTCAAAGAAAAATCTAATCACCTCCTTCCCTTTGCTAACTATCTTCTTATCTCTTAACAATTCCTCGTTCAAGTACCATCTCGATTTTTTATCTGATTCTTTAAATGAGATTTTAATTGGATTATGGTCGGATATAACCCTGTTTAGTGTTTCCATACCATCCACATCCCTTACCAACGAGTTTGATACAAGACAAAAATCAGTTCTCGAAAGGGAATCGTGCCTGGGTGAAAAGAAAGTAAAACAGCTCTCATTGTTGTGGAGGAACCTCCATACATCTACCAGTGTTAAATTTTTTACCAAATCAAAAAAATTCTGTGGTAGTTTCCCTTGATTGTTTTTTATCTTGTTGCTTGATCTCCTGTCCAATTTTGGCTCTATAACTCCATTAAAATCCCCAATCATAATGGTGTGTTCATAGTCATATTCTAAGATTTTTTCCTGCAATTTTTTATAGAAAAGACCTTTATTTTCTTGTGGACTGTAAATTCCTATTAATAAGATTTTCTTTTCTTTCCAGCATATTTCTACTCCTACATAGTAACCATCTTTATCGTTAAATACTTCCTTTGAATCAATATGATTTTTAATGTACAGTACTACTCCTCTCTTACTTTTATCTAAAGAGGATACATATTCTTTCCCCATTTTTTGGTTTTGGAGTAGTCTAGTAAATTTCACCCATAAAAACGCAGATCAGTTTCACAATAACTATGAGACAGTAAGGAAGGAAATCAGAAAAGACCTAGAAAAATGGGGGAAATTACACTTATCTCTATTAGGAAAAATATCACTGATCCAAATGAGTTTCCTTCCTGAAATACTGCTTCTGCTTCAAGCGATACCCATCATCCAGAATGAAAAACCATTGACTCTATGGCAAAAGGAATAAAAAAAGAGCCAGGATAAAAACAAAACTACTTTGTGATGACAAAAGTAGAGGAGGGCTGGGTTTACCAAACTGAAAACTTTATGATGCTGCTTGTTGTTTAGTTTGGATTAGAGAATGGTTTATGTTAGAGAATGAACAATTGTTATGTCTGGAGGGTGAACATTTAAGATTTGGGTGGAATGGATCCCGAATTTACGGCAAAGAGAAAGTTCATAAAGAAAGCACAAATCATTTCGTAAGAAAAGCTCTGTTGAAGATCTGGGGGGAAAAGAAGTGTAGAATATGTCCAAAAATACCTTCATGGTGTTCGTCACATGAGGCTCTTTTTGGGAGGAACAGTATCCAGAAAACTCTATGGTTAAGATACAAGGATGTACTGAAAGAATCGCAAGGAAAACTAGAGATCAAACTTAAAGAATCTGGCCTAGATTTTTCAATGGTGTCTTTATCGTCGAATGAGGGAGAGGTTTAAAATAGATGTGAAATTAGAAGGAATACAAAATGAAAAGTGGGAATTGTGGAAGCCATGCTCCATGTTCATTCCATGCCTGATGAGAGTGTTGGAGAAGCATGCAGCTGTGTTTCTCTAGCCAGAAGCAAAAGGAAGGCATTCTCCTCTGAGGGCCACTGGGGAGGTCAGGAGGTTTCAGCAGATGATGCGCTCATGTCACATCTAGCGACAGGGACATAGCCAGGGTCCTCTCCAATTCCCATCCCCTGACCCCCCTCCACTCTCACAAGGCATGGAGTGTCAGGACCATGGTGAACAGGTCTGAGGAAATGACAGGCATGTGGCCACTAGGTGGAGCTGTTGTGGAAGTCATTGACAGCTCTAGTGGCAGCATTTAAACAGTGCATCATTGGAATGTTGATGCAACTGCCAACTGTCATTCTCAACTGTCACTGAGGAAGAGTCAGACAGTGTGAGCCTCAGAGTGGGTTGTTACTGGTGTGGATGGTGGGTGGTGTCGATGTATATAGTGTTGTACACAGTGGAACTTCTTATATGAATAAAAGCCTGATCTGAGAGAAGATTACAGTGTCTCTGCTCATTGAGAAAGCGACAGGTGTTTCTTCAGCTCACAAGCTACTGACTACAGTCAAGGTGGAGAATCTGGTGCCATATGTTATGTGCTGCGCAACATAGCAACGTCAAAAGCGTTTTAACATGGAGTATCTGTTGTGTAGGGGAGCTGCAGTGAATCCCTGCTAGGTCCAGAGGGCTTTGTTTGGTGAAGAGGGAGGAAGGGGATACCCACCTCTGCATTGGCCCAAAGGCATATGTCACCTCCGTATCTCACTAGCAGCATGATGTTCTCTGTGTCTTGACAAATCAAGCCTAACCCTAGTCTCTTTTCTCAGGAACTTCATCTCAGTCTCCTTCCACACAGCCTTGGGCCATATTTTGCTGAAAGAGACACAGGTGCAGGGCCACCAGGACAACCTAATGGCCAACACAGAGGCCAAGCAGAGGGAGTTGGGCTCCAAGAGAAAGAGGCTGTCGAAGTACAACAACTCTTTGGTGAGTTGACATCCTGACTATTAGTTTCCTTTGTGTCACTGCTGGGGCTGTTCATGAAAGCGAGCGGAGAACAGATTGTTCCAATTTGGCAGAGAAAGTCCTGGTTAATCCTCTGTCACCCCACTTTTTCAGGGGCTTTCAAAAATGTCCCGGTTTCTATCTCCTCCTACCACTTTGCCCCTTCTCCTCAGCTGCCTTGGGTTGCTGCAAAGTGACTTCCAAGGAGTTTGCACCCCATCAACTCAAAAATGGGGACAGGAGAGGAGATAAGTTGCAAGGGTCTTCCCTTGCCAGGAGGCTGAAGCAAAAGCAAACTGCTGTGCCCTTCCTAGCTTGTGTGATCTTCCTCCTAAACAACCTTGGCCATCCTCAGCACCTTCTGGTGTTGCTTGTCCACATGTGCCTTGCTTTTCCTGTCTGTGAAATGTTGGGGATATGGGAGACCATCTCTGGATCTAAATTGGGGGTGGCCCAGTGGCCTTCAAGTCCAGAATGCTCCCCAGAACTGTTTTTTAAAATGACATTTGCCTCTGAAATGTGGTAAGAAATGGCTAAATGCACCATAATTCTTTTGTGGCTAAATGTACTCTATGTGTTGGGATAGTCAGTATCCTAATCCATCCTCAATATCCCAGCCATGGCCTAAATTATATTGTTTATTACATTGTATGTTATATTGAAAGGATTCAAGACAAACTGATCTGAAAGGCAGTAGCTTTGTGCTTGCTAACAGAATTTAAAGTTTATTTCTGAAGTGATGAAATAACATTTGGGAAGCACCATGTGCTTTCCTCCCCTTTTCTTAGTCACTCTCTGGATGAGGGCTATTTTCTATTTCAGGTGACCTTTGCCGATGTGGCAGTATATTTCTCCAAGGATGAATGGAATCTGTTGACGGTGAAACAGAAACTTTTGTACAATTCTGTAATGATGGACAATTATGAAAATGTGGCTTCTGTAGGTAAGGAACCTGAATCCATGGCTCTTTCTATAAAGACTGAGGGTCCTTTCATACTATATTATCATGTTGCTATGGTTCCACTAGAATTATAGAGTCATAGAGTTGGAATAGACCACAAGGGCCATCCAGTTCAACCCCCTTCTGCCATGCAGGAATACACATTCAAATCACGCCCAAGAGATGGCCATCCAGTCTCTCTTTAAAGACCTCCAAAGAAGAAGACTCCACCAAACTCTAAGGGAGTATATTCCACTGTCAAAGTGCTCTTACTGTCACAAAGTTCCTCCTAATGTTTAGGTGGAACCTCTTTCCTTGTGTCTGGCATCCATTGCGGTGTCTCCTTTTCTCTGTTGCAGCAAAAGCAAGCCTGTTCTTTGCGCAACAGGACACCCTTTCAAATGTTTAAACATGGAGATCATATCCACTCTTTATCTTCTTTTCTCCAGGCTAAACATAACCAGCTCTCTAAGCTGCTCCTCATAGAGCTTGATGGTTTCCAGACCCTTCACCACTTTGGTGGCACTCCTTTGGACATGCCCCAATTTGTGAACATCCTTTTTGAATTGTGGGGCCCAGATTTGGACACAGGATTAGTCCAAATGAGCCCTGACCAAAGCAGAATAGAGTGGCACTATTACTTCTCTTGATCTAGAAACTATTCTTGTATAGAGGCAGCCTAGAATCACACTGGCCTTTGTAGCTGCCTCATCACACTGTTGGCCCATGTTCAACTTGCGGTCTACTAGGAGTCCTAGATCCCTTTCAAGCCTAGATTAATTGTGATAGCAACATCCTGTAGAATATTTGAATCTGTAGTTCAGTGAGGCACTATTGCTCTCCAGGCTCTAAGGATTCTAATAACCCCATCCTAAACTGCCAATGCTAGGTTTTTATGGGAAGAAGCTATGGAGATTAATGCTTTTCTCACCCAAATGGTACTCAGCACATCCCTGATCAAGTTTCCTACCTCTTTTGGCCCCTCTTCCATCCTTTTAAGGCTCTGGAGAGTCTTCTTAGGGGAACGCCCCCCTTGGGCCTGCAATGGTTCAGAGAGGGCCCAACAGTGGCAAAATGGCCTCCACTTCCCCAAAGGGATGTTTTGGGATGTTGAGGGGCAAAATATTATTTCATCTCCCACCCCCCCACCCCCCGGCAATACAATTTGAGGTTGCCCCTGAGATCTCCTCCAACCCCATCAGTAGTCCATGCCTGTCTTATAGATGTTTTAAGGCTGTTTTAAGGCTGCTCCCTGGCACTTCACTCTCACCAAAATTGGAGTCCAGGTCCCAGCCCCCTTGCTCTGCCTTTGCCAATGAATTATTTGTATATTGATTATCCTGCCTTTCTCAACAAATGGGCCTAAAAGGGATGTCATACTGAGGAGGGAGCTGACTTGTTTTCATCTGCTCCAGAGACTAGGACCCAGAGCAGTGGATGCAAGCTACAGGAAAAGAGATTCCAACTCAACATTTGAAAAAACCTCTTGAGAGTAAGGGCTGTTCGACAGTGGAACACACTCCTTCCTCGGAGTGTAGTGGAGTCTCCTTCCTTGGAGGTCTTTAAACAGAGGCTGGATGGTCTGGGATGCTTCAATTGAGAGTTCCTGCATGGCAGGCGGTTGGACTGGATGGCCCTTGCGGTTTCTTCCAGCTCTATGACTCTATGATCCCTTTTATGCATCACACTCTGTGGGTTTGTGTCTGTAACAGAGAGACGGAGGGAAAGTGAAAAATAGAAAGGCAGGGAAGAGAGGCTGAAAATGAGATGCTGAGCAGTGCAGATGGGCAAGAGGGAAGATTGGAGAGCGGAGGGATAAAGGGAAGGGGATCTGGCAGATGGGAGCCAGGAGGGGAAGGCTGGAGCAAAGCCAGGATCTCCTAGCTCTGTGCGGAGAGGAAGGGACCTCTGGGAAGGGCCAGGAGAGGGGCCTTGGGGATTGGGAGGCAGCCACCAACCTGACAGATTTTAAGAACCGAACTGGTGAGAACCGGCCTTGTCCTTGTTTTCGAACATATTAAGGGGTTCCATTTAGAAATTATTAGCAATGTTTATGAAGAGAGGAAAGGTCAACACAAAAATGCCTTTTTGTCTAATGTTTCTTTTCCAACCTGAGCTTGCTTAGCTCCATGGGTGATTCCAGAGGCCCTTTGTTACCCGAAATGCTGGAGTCTGGGGAGGACACTCCCAAGTGCTATGCTTTCAGGGGAATTTCATACTTAGCTCAAAGGAGAGATTGGGGCAACAGTGGCCTCGGGACTCATCCCATTCCTGATCTCCCCCCCCCCCCCCGGTGTTAGGGGGATCCCATCTATTCTCGAGCCCTATATAAATGAATGGGGCTCCACACAGGTGCCATTAACCCTTATGGGGCATGCCGCCCCTTTTCCCAGTGTTGCTTTTAGTGTGTGCTGAAATCCACGTAAGGCGTGCCCGCGTATGACGCAGGTGCACTATACACGCATGCACACACATATAGGTGTCCACACAAACACACAAGAACTAGGTAACAAAGGTAGGAGTGGTGAATAGATGTTAGGCTTTGCTAATGGTAATACATAACCTAGACGGAACTTGATTCCAATTGCTGAGGGTCCACAATGGGGAGAGAAGTCAGTAACTCCCATGGCAAGTGGATCTGGCGAGTGTAGTGAGGCGTTTAGCAATGTAAACCAACAGAGTGTCTGTCTGCAACTGGACTGCAATATTTATACTGAAATGGTTGCTAGTGGGCAGAACCCGAGTTTTCTATAAGGTTTAAATCGTTTTAGAAAGTTTCCTGGGTGGGGAAAATATGGTCCAAAATCAAATTGAATGCAATGGGTGCTTGGTGCAAATACCTCAGACATAAGGGATTACCACACCGATCCTCAGGTCCTTGTTGGCTCTGAATTCCAGTCCCGTTCACAAGCCAATGTACAGCGCAATGTGAGCATGATGCTCCCAGATGCAGCTCAACAATAACATAGCACAGTATGGAAACAACGTTCCAGATACAGGTATTGGCAATGCACTGGCCACATTTCACACTTAAAAATAAGTCACAGACACAGTTGATTTCATCCGAGTCTTTGGAAGTTCTCTATCTTGAGTTGCAATATAATCAAAATATTTGCAAGCTCTCCTCTCTGACTTCCATCATGTTCACCATCTCTTCTATACACAACTCCAATCCAATCCTATCCACAGCAATCCACATGTGTCCTGTATTGTGTATTGGTTGTGATCCATCTCCTGGTGCCACACAGCATGAAGCGTCCTCTGCAGTTGGCTTGCATCACGCCATGTGCTCAGACTCAGGACTCTCTGGCCGTCTCACAGGATATGATGCCACTTTTCAATCAAAATATTTTACACATGTTTAAAGGAATCTTTTTTCAACAGTCTGTATGACTATCTGCTTCAACTGATTACCTCAAGGTAGTTCCCCCACAATCTCTTCTTTGCCAGCTCCTGTGGATAAGGATATAATCGTTTCATGGATTTGGGGCATCTGCAACAGGGTCCTGCTCAGGTCACCCACCCCAACTTTATTAATTTAATATCAAATAGGGAGGTGTGAACGTAGGGCTAAATCTTGGGCTAACACTCTCGTCTCTTAACTCTGATATTCAGTATTATTTTCCTTCTTTACAGAAGAACTTGTCAGTCATGAAAGCGTCCACACATCAGAGAAGCCATACAACTGCCAGCATTGTGGGAAACATTTTGCATACAAGTCGATCCTTCTCATGCATCGGAGAGTCCACACGGGAGAGAAGCCATACAAATGCCAGCATTGTGGGAAATGTTTTTGTTTGAAGTCAGTCCTAGTGGCACATCAGAGAGTCCACACAGGAGAGAAGCCATACAAATGCCAGCATTGTGGGAAATGTTTTTCTTGGCAGTCAAACCTACTGACACACAAAAGAATCCACACAGGAGAGAAGCCATACAAATGCCAGCAGTGTGGGAAATGTTTTTCTTTGAAGGGAGACTTAGCGAGACACCAGAGAGTCCACACGGGAGAGAAGCCATACAAATGCCAACACTGTGGGAAATGTTTTTGTTTGAAGTCAGTCCTAGTGGCACACCAGAGAGTCCACACAGGAGAGAAGCCATACAAATGCCAGCAGTGTGGGAAATGTTTTTCTTTGAAGGGAGACTTAGCGAGACATCAGAGAGTCCACACGGGAGAGAAGCCATACAAATGCCAGCATTGTGGAACATGTTTTTCTCGGCAGTCAAACCTACTGACACACCAGAGAGTCCACACAAGAGAGAAGCCATACAAATGCCAGCATTGTGGGAAATGTTTTTATTTGAAGGGAGCCTTAGTGAGACATCAGAGAGTCCACACGGGAGAGAAGCCATACAAATGCCAGCATTGTGGAACATGTTTTTCTCGGCAGTCAAACCTACTGACACACCAGAGAGTCCACACAAGAGAGAAGCCATACAAATGCCAGCAGTGTGGGAAATGCTTTTCTCGGAGGTCAGGCCTATTCAGTCACCAGAGAGGCAGCACAGGAGAGAAGCCATCCAAATGCCAGCATTGTGGGAAATGTTTTTGTTTGAAGTCAGTCCTAGTGAGACATCAGAGAATCCACACAGGAGAGAAGCCATACAAATGCCAGCATTGTGGGAAATGTTTTTGTTTGAAGTCAGTCCTAGTGAGACATCAGAGAATCCACACAGGAGAGAAGCCATACAAATGCCAACACTGTGGGAAATGTTTTTATTTGAAGTCAGTCCTAGTGGCACATCAGAGAATCCACACAGGAGAGAAGCCATACAAATGCCAGCATTGTGGGAAATGTTTTTGTTTGAAGTCAGTCCTAGTGAGACATCAGAGAATCCACACCGGAGAGAAGCCATACAAATGCCAGCATTGTGGGAAATGTTTTTATTGTAAGTCAAACCTATTGTCACACCAGCGAATCCACACGGGAGAGAAGCCATACAAATGCCAGCAGTGAGGAAAATGCTTTTCTCGGAGGTCAGGCCTATTCAGTCACCAGAGAGGCAGCACAGGAGAGAAGCCACACAAACCCAAGAAGTGAATGAACATTATTTTTGTAAAGGTGGAATACAAAAATATTTTTTCCATCTAGCGGTGCTAAAAAGCCCATATGAATTTATTTGCACAGTTTCTCTGTCCATATGTCTGTTTATGTTTTAAAGTTATGTTTAGTAAAGTTTAGGTTTTAATTGCTACTCGTATAGATAATTGCTTTGGGTTATAAATTTGGCGGGGGATTATGGGTCGTGGTTTAGGTTAGTTAGATGGGGGGCTGGGGTTTGTTGCGGCTGGCTAGAATAGCAATGATAGCATTGGGAATTTGTGGGATGTTGGCTGAAGAAAGTTGGGGACCTGTAGTAACAGAAAGGGATCCAGTTTCTTCGAATGTCTGGGGCAGGGAGAGATTGTGCGTGTGAGAGGGATGGCAAAGTGGGGGATAGATGGTGGGAATTGTAGGTGGGGGCTAGGTTTGGTAGAAGGTGGAGTTTTAGGTTTGGGGGTTTCAATATATTCTTTGGCTTGGGGAGGGCAGTTTTAGCTTAAACACTCAATTTCTGACTATGTGTTTTAATAAAGTTCTTTGCTATTTCAACAGACTGGACTCTTTGATGCGCAGAAGTTGTGAATTTTCACAAAACGGACCCTTTCTTCTCTCCTCATTCCTCAGCTCCATTCCCAGCCATAAGAACAGCAAAGGCAAACACACACACGAGATACGAGCCGACTTGGATGCCAGCATAATATAATAAGAAAAGATGTATTTCTAGCCCGCTCTATGAAGGAGAATCTGTGCTGGTTTCAACAATAAAATACATCGAGGTTACAATAAAATCCAAAAGAAATCAATCCCCCCCGATCCCAGTATTAAAACTGGATTAAACAATGAGAGTATAAATGTTGGGAGAAAATGCAGAGGTGAACTAGAGCAATCTTGGAAGCTTGTGAGTAGATAGACAAACTGGCAGACTGGAGCTTTGCCAGGAAACACAACTGCTAGATTAAAGCACCGTAGGCTGGCTTTTCTCCAAGAGGCACTGTTTATTTTTGGTTGCAAAACATACACGAGAGCTAGACCAACCCCATCCACCAATTACAAAACCCACACTGTACAATGATGATCTGAGCTTATATACACTTTTGCCATGTGGCAATCTAGCTCAACCCCTTCCTGTACAATTTCCTGTGTTACCTGGATTACTGTCCATCATTCCAGATGTCACCGCATATTTACACAAGTGCTATGTGCTGCTCTCTGGCACACTCCGCCACAATCTTGGACAATCCCCTGCTGTCTGGAGCCACAGCTGCAACCAATTCCTGGTTAAGAGCAGCGAGTGTCCATTAGCTTCTCTGCCACATCTGAACATTTTCAATGCTGCTCCATACCTCAACAATAAAAACAGTAAAGACATTCCAGTGACTCTGTGAATAAGATCATACTGGATCATTGTGAATCTGTGAGTACTGAGGATGGGGACAAGCTCCTTGGAAGTGTGAAGAAGACAACTTGCCCTCTCAACCCTTGCCTTTCATGGCTGGTCATCCAAGGAGGAGATGCTTTGAGGACTCACCTGAGATAGATCATAGATGCATCTCTTAGGGAGGGCTATTTTCCATCTTGCTTAAAAGAAGCAGTGATACGGCTGCTTCTGAAAAAGCCCTCCCCAGATCCCTTGGACATGAAGAATTACAGAGCGGTCTCCCGTCTTCCATTTCTCTTCAACTCCAAACAGTCTTGGATGAAACAGATTACCTAGATCCATTTCAACCTGGCTTCAGGATGGGATACAGAGTCAAGATTGCTATGGTTACCTTAGATGATCTCCGCTTGAGTATCGACAGGGGAAGTGTGACCCTGTTGATGCTTTTGGGCCTCTCAGTGGCTTTTGATACTATTGACCATGGCATCCTTCTGGAACTCCTGAGGGAATTGGGGATCGGGGGCACTGCATTGCAATGCTTCCGGTCCTATTTCTCCAGCAGATTCCAGATGGAGATGCTTGGGGACAGTTGCTCCTCTATGAGGGATCTTAAATGCAGCGTTCTCCAGGGTGCCATCCTATCCCCAATGCTAGTCAACATCTACATCAAACCTCCAAGAGAGCTCATCCGGACGCATGGGAAGGGTGCTATCTGTATGCTCATGACATCCAGAGGTATCTTAGTGTCAACTAAAGAAGGCATCTCCCTCTGAATGAATGTCTTGAAGCAGTAATGGGCTGGATGAGGAAAAACAGATTGAAACTGAATTCAGATTAAACGGAGGTGTGTATTGTTGGAGGTCCTATTCTCGGTATGGAGGTCTGTTAACCGGTCCTGGATGCAGTCACACTTCCCCTAAAGGACTGTGTTTGCAGTTTAGGGGTGCTCTTGAATCCGTTGCTCCAGATGTCAGCTCAGATAGATAGGATGGCCAAGAGTGCCTGTTATCAGCTTTGGTTGATACGCCAACTGCGTCCCTTCTTGGAACCTGAAGACCTAAACACTATGGTGCATGCGCTGGTAACCTCACGTCTTGACTTCTGTAATGTGCTCTACATAGGGCTACCCTTGTATTAAGTCCGGAAAGTTCAACTAATCCAAAATATGGCAGCCAGAGTGGTCACTGGAAGATCTAGATGTGACCATATAACACCTATACTAAACCATGCCCTATGAGGAACTACCCAGGGAGCTGGGTATGTTTAATCTGGAGAAGGGAAGGTTAAGAGGTGATATGATAGCCATGTTTAACTATTTGAAGGGGTGTCACATTGAGGAGGGAGCAAGCTTGTTTTCTGCTGCTCCAGAAAACAGGACTTGGAGCAGTGGATGGAAGCTCTAGGAATAGAGATTCCACCTCAACATTAGGAGGAACTTCCTGACAGTAAGGGCTGTTCGACAGTGGAACAAACTCCCTCGGAGGGTGATAGAGTCTCCTTCCTTAGAAGTCTTCAAACAGAGGCTGGATGGCCATCTGTCAGGGATGCTTTGATTGAGAGTTCCTGCATGGCGGGGGTAGGACTGGATGGCCCTAGTGGTCTCTTCCAACTCTATGATTCCAGGATTCTATAATTCTGAGATCACAATGGGACAGCCTCAATGCTTCAGGTAAGGAGCACCAGCCTGAAATCAAAATGTGCAGACTCAATGCATGAGGAAAGGAGCATCAGCCTTAGGTCAGAATGGGCCATTCTCAATCCAGGTAAAGAGCACCGTAACTGATAATAGTCCCATTTCAATCTTTAAGGCAAGGAACTTTAGGCTGAGATCACAATGAGCCAGTCTCAGTTATTCAGGTAAGATGCATGAGCCAGAAGTCACAATGGGCCAGTCGCAATCCTTCAGGTAAGGAGCATCAGACTGAGGTCACAATGGGCCAGTCTCAAAATGGCCGCTGGACCACAAAATGGCTGCCAGAACACAAAATGGCTGCCCCAGCCTCAGCTCTTTGCAGTTGGCAGTTTGAGGCCTTCAAGAAACCCATAATAGAGGATGTAACATCCCTAAAGTCAGAAGTGACCCCAAACAGGATTTCCCAGCCTTAAGAATACCCAAAAGTTTTCCTGATGCTCTAATATAGAGACTCCCTGAGATAGTCAGTATTCGCAAGCAAAGGAGGGCCAAGAGAGCCCTGGAGAGCCTTGCCTTGGGGTGGCTCTGGATCTCTGGTGCCGCAAGAAACTACAAATCCCAGGATTCCACAGGAAGGAGCCAGGAGAGTTAACACAGTTTCGAACTGGAATATTTCTGCAGTGCAGATACAGCCTGAGCTGGTTGTAAAAGGGTCGAAGCACCCAATTCTGGTTTTTACCCTCTAAATCATGGTTTTACTTTCAAAAAATAAGCTCTTTTTTCTGTCTAATCCTTACTTTTGTTGTTGTTTCTTTGTGTCTATATTTGTTTGTTTTATTCTTGGTAATGTGAGATGGTCTGCTTTGTCAACTTCCTTCATGAGTAAAAATCTCTTAGTAAGTAAGAAAACTGGGGAGGCTTTTAAAACCTCCCAAAGGAGCTGCTTTTGGCCTTTTTTCTAAGAGGGGGCAGTCTTCCTCTTAGAAGCCAAAGCCCAATGTTTGTGAAGAAGAAGAATCAGGCTTGTATTAAAACTATCCTCCCCATTTCTGATCCCTTTTAAAACCCATGTTCCCCAGAAGGAGCAGAGCTGTGTAATATGAAAACCCTCTCTGAAAAGAGACACAAAAGACAACAAAGGGACACACTTCCTTCCTTTTGACCCAAGGAGCCTGGTTTCTTTATCACTCTAAAGCTTCAGGGAGAGAAAGAGAAGCCAATGGTCAGAGGAGGTTCTGGAACATTATTCCCCACAGTCACAAGCAGCACACAAAATGGCTGCCAGAAAACAAAATGGCTGCCAGAAAACAAAATGGCCACCAGAAAACAAAATGGCCACCAGAAAACAAAATGGCCGCCGGAATGCAAAATGTGAGTCTGGGGCAGGCAGGGGCAGGGTCTTCTAGCTGCTCTGCCCCCATTGGCCAGCCTCGAGAAGAGGCGGAGCTTCAGCTTCTCTATTTAGCTCTATGCGTGGAAGAGTGAGCGAGGAGAGGAGCAGAGTGTCCTAGAGAGAAAGAGAGAGACAGACAGACAGACAGGGTCAGCAGAGAGACAAGGCCTGGAACCACTAGGCTTCACTGCTGCACTGAGGGCTGGCTGGGCCTGGCTTGGGTCTACTGCTGCTGATGCTTTCCTTTGGCCACTGCCACTAAGGTGGGGAGGAAGGAGGCCCAGCAGTCCTTCTAGGCATGGGCCACTCTCTCTGAAGGTGGGAGAGTGGGACTCCCCAAAAGGGATTTTAATGCTTTTAATGGTGGCTCTCATGCTGTAGTGATGATGATGATGATGATGATGATGATGATGATGATGATGATTGATGATGATATTATCAGGGCTGCGGGGCAGAGGATGGAGCTGCTGCCACACCTTAATCATCATTAATGCCACCTTCCTGGGCGTTCTTGATGTGCCCCACCGTAATGGCCATGGCTCTGTCTTATGGAACTCTAGGAATGTTCTTTTGGCTTGGCATTTTAAGTGTTGTTAAGGTTTGGAAATCCTGTTTGGGGTCCCTTCCGACTTTGGGGCCCTTTCATCCTCCATTATGGCTTCCCTGAAGGCCTCAAACTGACCACTGCCAAGCACTGAGCCAGAGGCGGCCATTTTGTGTCCCGGCGGCCATTTTGTGTTCCGGAGGCCATTTTGTGTTCTGGAGGCCATTTTGTGCTTCTTGTGATTGTGGGGAATAAGGTTCCGGAACCTTCTCTGAGGCCTCAGTTGAACAGAGGTATCTCTTTCTCTCCTGAGGCTCCAGAGTGAGAATGAGGCCAGGCTCCTTGGGCCAAAAGGAAGAAAGTGTGTCTTTTTGTGCCTCTGGCCCTCCATTTTGGGGCGAAGGAAGGAAGGAGGGAAGGGAGGGAGAGGGAAGGAAGGGAGGGAGGAAGGAAGGAAGGAAGGAAGGGAGGGAGGGAGGGAGGGAGGGAGGGAGGGAGAAGGAAGGGAGGGAGGAAGGAAGGAAGGGAGGGAGAAGGAAGGAAGGCAGGGAGGGAGGGAGGGAGGGAGGAAGGAAGGAAGGGAGGAAGGAGGGAGGGAGGAAGGAAGGAAGGGAGGGAGAAGGAAGGAAGGGAGGGAGGGAGGGAGGGAGGGAGGGAGGGAGGAAGGAAGGAAGGGAGGGAGGGAGGGAGAAGGAAGGAAGGGAGGGAGGGAGGGAGGGAGGGAGGGAGAATGGAAGGAAGGAAGGGAGGGAGGGAGGGAGGGAGGGAGGGAGGGGCCTGTGGGGGTCTGAGGAAGGCTAGGCAGGGACTCAGGTCCAGTGGGGAGGCTGGGCTTTGGGGGATGGGAGAGAGAGGTGGGAAAGAGACCCTCCCTTTTTGCCCTAGCTGGGGAGGGTCCCACTGGTCCTTGCCTCCCTCTTTGGGAAAGGAGACCCCCTCAGCCCCCTGGACTCACTCCTGCCACTCATTCCTAGAATGGCTGGGACTCAGGGGGGTTCCTAGGCATTGCCACCTTCTGCTCTCCATGGCCATTGGCACTGACCTTTCCCCATTGCCTTTCCTCCCTCAGCCCTGTGGACCTACTCCTCCTTCGCACTCAGAGCAACCCTTCTCTACGGTTGAGGAGACAGCCTCTGACCCAGGGAAGCTCCGGCAATAAAGGACTGCAGGAGAGGGCTGCAGGAATCAGGGTCTTTGCAGTGAAGGTAGGCCTTTATTCCTGGAGCTGAAAGAGGACCTTTGTTTAAATGTTTCAGTCCAGGATTGTGTGGAAGGGTTGCAGTTGAGAGAGTGAGCCATGCTTTGCAGGTATAAAGCCCCAAATGCAGTCTCTGGCAGCATTGATCTCCCAGAAGGTGGAAGTTGGATTTCCAGACCCCAGACGCACAGTGCGCCAGTGAGTCCTTTGTGTGGGGACTGTGTGTGTACATGTTGTTTACTACAGCTTTGTGAGATATTTGTTTCACTGGGTTTATAAAATGAATTTCCATAGGTCTTCACATCTCAAAAATTAGCATAGTCCAGGATGCAGTCTTCCCTCATAAACCTATACAGAAGCAGCAATGGAAATCTAGAATAAATTAGATATCTAAAACAAAGGTGTTTTGAACCAGCAAACAAGCCAGGAAGATGGCTTGCCAATAAAATAAGAAAGTTGAAACAACGAAAGACGATTACGGAAATAAAGAAAGATTCGACATTAACATCTGGCCTGTGAGAGAGGCATTTCTTAAGGCCTGCTTGCAGGTAAAAGCCTCAGACCACCACCGGACTCTGCTGCTCAGCTGTGAGGGGGCTGTGCCTGTGAGAGAGGCATTTCTTAAGGCCTGCTTGCAGGTAAAAGCCTCAGACCACCACCGGACTCTGCTGCTCAGCTGTGAGGGGGCTGTGCCTGTGAGAGAGGCATTTCTTAAGGCCTGCTTGCAGGTAAAAACCTTGTTAAGGTTTGGAAATCCTGTTTGGGGTCCCTTCCGACTTTGGGGCCCTTTCATCCTCCATTATGGCTTCCCTGAAGGCCTCAAACTGACCACTGCCAAGCACTGAGCCAGAGGCGGCCATTTTGTGTCCCGGCGGCCATTTTGTGTTCCGGAGGCCATTTTGTGTTCTGGAGGCCATTTTGTGTTCTGGAGGCCATTTTGTGTTCCGGAGGCCATTTTGTGCTGCTTGTGACTCAGTTGAGCAGAGGCCTCTCTTTCTCTCCTGAGGCTCCAGAGAGAGAAGGAGGCCAGGCTCCTTGGGACAGAAGGAAGGAAGTGTGTCCCTTTGTTGTCTTTTGTGTCTCTTTTCAGAGAGGGTTTTCATATTACACAGCTCTGCTCCTTCTGGGGAACATGGGTTTTAAAAGGGATCAGAAATGGGGAGGATAGTTTTAATACAAGCCTGATTCTTCTTCTTCACAAACATTGGGCTTTGGCTTCTTCTTCTTCTTTTTTTTTTTAATTATTTTATTGAATTAAAAAAACAGACAGACCCACACATAAGACGCAAAATACATCACCACAAAAATCACATCAAGACATCCACTTCTCCCATCCGCCCCCCCCCCCCGACAGTACAACCCTCTTTACATCCCTATTACAAAAACAAACAACAAAATGACTTCCTCTCTACCAGACAGAATCTTGTTGTTAACACTTGGCTATCTTGTTTTCTTTCTCTCCTCTATCCTATAAGTATTTATTTACAAAGACGATAAATGCCAAACAATCCTGTTCTTATCCCGTATCACTGTAAAAGAGAAGCTTGACAGGATTAAATTCCTAATTTTACTATAGTTTCAAGAGATGTAGTTTTATCTTAGACTTATAATTGCATCTTTACCCCATTCCTTTCCAGAAAAAGTTATTACCTTTTTCCAATGTTCTAGCGGTTTTTCGCTGTACTCATCATTTAAACCTTGAGTCAGGATATCCATCCCCATTCCTTCGTATAATTTTACTAGCCATTCTTCAATAGTTGGAGTTTTTTCACATTTCCAATTTTGAGCATAACAGATTCTTGCAAGAGAGATCATGTAGAATATTGCTCTCTCCTCCTCTCTGCCTACTTTCTCATCTGTCATTCCCAATAAATATAGCTCTGGTTTGAGCTCCAAGTTTGTTCCCATTATATGGTTGATTGAATTATTTATTTCCCTCCAGAATATTTTTGCTTTACTACAATCCCACCAAGCATGAAAGAAGGTCCCTTTTTTCTTTTTGCATTTCCAACATCTCTCCTTCTTAGTTTTGTAAATCAAGGCCATTTTGTAAGGTGATAAATACCAAAAGTACATCATTTTGAAAAAATTTTCTGTAATATTTTGAGAGGAAGTTAGCTTCTTTATATCTTTCCAAGTCTTTTCCCACTGGCTTAACATGATTGGGTGACCGATACATGTGGCCCACTTTATCATTTGATCTTTGACCGTTTCCTCCTCCATATCTAGAGATAACAGTAGTGCATAGGTTTTCCCAATTAATTTAACATTATCCAAATACAGAATTTTACTCAGCTCTACTTTTTTGATGTCAGATTCAAATCCATATGTTTTCTCATCCATCTTAAATCTCTCATAAATTTGCCTGTATGTAAACCAATTGATGTTTATTCCCTCTCTTTCTTTAATCAAATCTTCTCTTGCTTTTAGGGTTATTTTATCTCCTGTTTTGGCCCAAAGGTCTTCATATTTAAGCCAGTTAGTTCCTGAACTAGACTCTTTTCTACAAATGGCTTCGTGTGGAGAGACCCATCCACAAATTTTTGGTAATATGTGCCTCTTATATTTCTTCCAAATTTCTAAGCGCATGATTCATAAAGGATTTATTTTGGAAATTATTTCCATATACCAGGTAGTTATGCCATCCCATGTTCAGATCATCTCCCTCTACATCTAGTAGTGTTTTGTTTTCCAGCGTTATCCATTCCTTTATCCACACCAAACTGCATGCTTCATAATATAAATTTAGAGATGGTAAACCTAATCCCCCTCTTTCGTTACTGTCTTGCAAATTTTTTAATTTGATTCTTGGTTTCCTCCCCCTCCAAATAAAATCCGAAATATCTTTATTCCAATTCCTAAAAATTTTTCTTGGTACAATGATGGGAAGTGTTTGAAAGAGATATAACATTCTCGGCAGAATGTTCATTTTAATTGTCGCTATTCTACCTAATAAAGAAATATTTAATTTATTCCATTTGATCAAATCTTTTTTTGTCTCTTTCCATACTTTTGTGTAGTTATTTTCAAATAGTTCATTAGATTTCTTTGTAATATTTATTCCTAAGTATTTGACTTTGTTCGTCACATTAATGCCCATTGATTTACCCAGGATAATTTCTTCCTCCTTGGTAATGTTTTTTGTCAGTATGTTCGATTTCTTCTTATTTAATACACATCCTGATAACCTGCCAAATTCTTCGGTAATTTCTATCACTTTTGTAGCGTTTTTCGAAGGATCTTCGATAATGATGACCACATCGTCTGCAAAGGCTCTTATTTTGATTTTTGAGTTCCTTAGTTTGATACCCTGAATATCTGATTTCTCTCTGACTCGTTTGATTAGTAATTCTATTGTTAGCAGAAACAGAAGGGGAGAAAGAGGGCAGCCCTGTCGAGTACCCCTTTTAATTTTAATTCTGTTTGTTTTCTCTCTGTTAATTCGAATCTGTGCAGTTTGATTGCTATAAATTTTTGATACCCAATTTAGAAAATTAGAGCCAATTTCGATTCTCTTTAATATTGCCAATAAAAAGTCCCAATTGACTGAGTCGAAAGCTTTTTCAAAGTCTAAGAAAAGTAAACCCATCTTTTTTTCGTTATGTTTCTCATAATATTCGATTATATCAATTATCAGTCTTGTATTTTCTCTGATTTGTCTACCCAGTAAAAACCCTCTTTGTTCTTCCCCAATTGTTTCTGCCAAACAATTTTTTAGTCTCTTAGACAAAATGGTGGCCAGTAACTTGTAATCATTATTGAGTAGTGATATCGGTCTATAGTTGCTAGGGCATTCTGGGTCTTTGCCTTCTTTTACAATCACGGAAATGTCCGCTTCTTTCCAAGAGCTTGGTAAGTCTTCTTCTAATGCCGCATTCATAACTTGCTGAAGGGGAGAAACGAGTTCTTCTTTGAATGTCTTGTAAAAGGAGATTGGGAGGCCGTCGTTGCCTGGCACCTTTCCGCTTTTCGTATCGCTAATTGCTTCCCATACCTCCTTTTTAGAGATGGGTCTGTTTAAATCTTGTTTCCATTTCTCTGTAATGACTTGGGGATTTGTAATATCTAAATATTTTTCAATTTCATCTAATTCTACTATTTTCTCTTTGTACAGGTTTTCGTAGAAGTTTTGAAATTCCCCTTTGATGTCTTCTTGTTTGGTAAGTAATACCTCACCCTTTTTAATTTTATTAATTATTTTCTTTTCTTTAATTCGTCTTAGCTGAAACGCGAGCCATTTGCCCGTTTTATTTGCTTGCTCGAAATTCCTTTGTTTCGCTAATTTTAGTCTTTTTTCCAATTCTGAGGTCATCTCTAAGTCTATTTGTTTCTGTAGAACTTTAATGTCTTTTTGGATGAGTTTGTTTTTTGGATATTCCTTTAATTCTTCCTCCTTTTCCTTCAGCGTGTTGTTTAGCTTCTCTCTTAAGTTTCTTTTTTGCTTCCACCATATTATGTTCTGTTGTGTAAAGAAACCTCTCATGGAGGCCTTACAGGCATCCCAGACCACACTGGCCCTAACCTCTCCGTTCAAGTTTTCCTCAAAGAAGAACTTTAACCATTCCTTGTCCTTTTCCACAATCAGGCTATCTTTTAAAAGTTCTTCGTTGAGGAACCAATTTCTAGACCTCATCGTTTCTTTAAAAGTAACCACTAAAGGATTATGATCAGAAATAGTTCTATTAAGGATTTCCATGCTTTTAGCTTCGTGGATCATATCGTTTGAAACAAAGCACATATCAATCCTTGCTAACGATTCATGCCTATCTGAGTAAAACGTGAAGCTTCTCTCCCTATTATACAAATGTCGCCACAGATCTCTCATTGAGAGATCCTCCACCAATTCAAAAAAATTTTGAGGGAGTTTACCTTGATTCTGCTTTATATTTTTTCCGGATTTTCTATCAGCAATGGGGTCAATAACACCATTAAAATCGCCTATCATGACAATACTTTCATATTCGTAATTTAGGATTTTTCTATGTAGCTTCACGTAAAAAGGTCCTTTTCTTTCCTGGGGACTGTAAATCCCTACAATCAATACTTTTTTACCCTGCCAAATAGATTCCACTCCTATGTAGTAGCCATTTGGGTCTGCAAATAATAATTTAGATTCAATGTTATCCTTAATGTATAAGATTACTCCTCTCTTACTCTTTTCAAAGGCTGAGATAAATTCCTTACCAATTTTCGAATTCTTTAACAATCTTGCATCTCTTGATTTAATACGTGATTCTTGCAAGCAAATGATGTCAGCCTTCTGTCTTTCTAAAAAAAGAAAGACTTTTTTCCTTTTCTGAGGGGAGTTTAGACCTTTTACATTTAATGATAGTATTTTCATCTTTAAAGAAATTTGTCACTTTGGCTAAATAGGAAAGGAAAGATTACAACGATTTAACACAGACGCTGATAAAGAGAGGAAAAAAAGTTATAAATTTTATTAAACACACTGAGGAAGGAGGAATAATACCAAGTTTCCTTTGAAAGATAAAAAAAGCCAAAAAATGCCTTAAACAAAATTTTAAAAATACTAGTCAGTTCCTCCCCCCATTTCCACTTCACTTCCCTCCTCTTTCCCTTCCAGTTTACTCTTCAATCCACTTAGGAAGAGCTTCGCCTTCTCAACTGAGTTTATCCTTGTCTTCCTCTGGTTCCATGTGACCGTGAGACCCTCCATTTCATCCCATCTAAAGGGGATCTTCCTTTGATTGAGAACATCAGTCAAACACTTGTAATCCCTGCGTCTGGGTACATCTTTCAAGATGGTTACCTCTTGATCTTCAACCATCAGTTTTGACACGTAGCTTTGATTAAGGACTAGATCTCTCGTCTGTTTTCTCACAAAGTAAACCACCACGTCCCTGGGTAAGCTCTTTAATTTGGCGATTCTGGAACTAATTCTGTAGGCCCGATCAATTTCCCATGGAAATTGCTCCTCCGGTTCGTTAACATAGTTGGCTAAAATTGGACATAGCAGGGTATACAAGTTCTCATTAGGATTCTCCTTAAGGCCTCTCAGTTTCAGACAGTTCTCTCTTTGCTTAACCAAGATCCTTAGGATTGTGTCTTGGTCATCTTCTCGTTCTCTCTCCACTTGATCCACTTTTTCTCCTATTGTCTGCACTTCTGTCTCTAAATTTTTAATCCTTCCATTTATTTTACTAAATTCAGTCTCAATTTGGTCCAATCTTGTACTTATTTGTCTTATTTCAGCCTTTAATTCCGATTTCACTTCATCTCTAGAAGCTTGTATCTCTTTGCTTGTCTCCTGTTGGAGTCTTCTCATTTCTTCGATTAGCGCATCATTTTGATCTGAGAGTTTTGGTATCGATTCTACTGATGTTCTCCTCGCATTTCCTGGTTGGTTAGAGCCCCCAATTGCATTTCTTCTTGTATTCATTGTCTTTAAATAAAAGAGAGTTTACCAGTGAAATATAATTACTACTATACCACAGAAGACAAATCTATTCTAGTAATTTAGTGGCTCTTAACCTTAAGGGGAGTAAACCACGAATCAAAACCTAGGATCAAAAGATATCTATTTTTAGAGTCAGCTTATATTCAATAGCTAGTTAGTTAGTTTTCAACCCCACCCCCCCCCCCAAAAAAAATCCAAGCAATTAGTTATATAGAACATATGGTTCTAATTTCTTTAGAGGAAGCCAGTGGGAAAAAACACAAAAAGATATTATGAGGAGAAACAGAAAAATGCTATTGGAAAGCCTCTACTGGAAGTCAGTTACGTTTAGCAAATAACTCCCAAATTTGTTATGCACACACTCACAAACACTCCCTCCTCCCTCGTTCTTTCCCCTTAGCTAGGTAAGACAAAGTAAGTTATAAATTATAGTTTAGTGGGTCAGTATCTGTAGTTTGCACTATATTTCTCCATAAATTCTCAAATCTTAAATGATGCACACTTACAAATAGCCAATTACAATGTATCCTTCAAGTTCACGTTGGCAACAAAGTATAACACAAGCCTCAAAGGGCCTTAGTGGAAGTAACTATAGCTTGTAGTTCTCAGTCCATGGAACAGAGCTTTCCCCACAAGAGAGAGGATAGGAGAGGGAAGAGAAAAGAGAGGAGAAAAGAGGGAAGGGGGAAAGAAAAAAAATATCAAAAAATAAAATAAAAAGGTAGGGTCGTAAAGGCGAGAGGAAAAGGCCAGGGAGGGTGGGGGTAGAAAAGAAAAAGATAAAAAAAAGAAGGAGAGGAGAATCTTTCTTCTTCCCTTTAATCACCGTCTCCTCTGCTTCTCCTTATCAGCCGTCCTTCAAATTAAGTGTTCACAGCTGGGCTTAATAAACCAAAAAGTTCCTCAAGCTCACAGCTGCAGGAGTAGCTGAGATAGTTGCTTTCACGGACATCCAAGTCTGTTTCAGACAGCCCTGCAAAGCTTCCTCCTTGCAAGGTCTTTCCTCCATGCACAAACCCCAAACCCCAAGGGATTTTCTTCCCAACTTCCCAAACCGAAGGCAGCAATGAGGGAGGCGAACAACTCTCCTTGCAGGTTTCCTCAAACCAGTATCAGGTCCCACTCCATGCAGTCCTTCCTTCCGTGTAGCACACTCGGACCCGGGCAAGCAGAGTAAAATGAAGTAGGCAGAACAAAGCAGTAAATAAAGAGATCAATCCAAACCTTCCAATTTTCCAATTTGGTGTCTCTTAGAGCTCTGTTTCTGTCACACTCCACCACTCTCTCCCAGAAACAGCATCAAAAATAGTGCCCAAGAGTTTGTTTCACCTTCTCGTTTGGATTTCCTTACAGTTGTTGTCCTGTCCTTCTCCGGAGCAAGGCTCTGAGTGTAACAGCAGTGATACCCAGAGTGCGATAGCTATTTTTCTGGTAGATTAATTGTCCACAAACAAATTACAACAAAACAGTTTTAAAAAGTGGTGGCGTTGCACTCGGCTCAAGCCGCGGCTTGTGCCTGCTCTCCGCGGCCGTGGACGCTCACTTCCGTGCAGTTCCTCTGTCTCCAATCTCCTTCCTCAAAGAGTGAGGAGAACGAGCCAAATTAAGGGGAACGCCGGGTTTATGTTGAGCCCCTCTGCCTCTCCTTTATCGGGGAGATACTTTTGGGTCGGTGGTACCTTACCCCACCGCCCCCGTCGCCGCGAAGCCGCGATCCCTCTCCAGAGCCTCTCTTTGGAGATGATCAAGGCGTCGCCATACCACCAGAAGCCCGGACTTTGGCTTCTAAGAGGAAGACTGCCCCCTCTTAGAAAAAAGGCGTGATCTATGAAGATCTCTCTAACTCACTCTAGCTTGTCCATCTGCACCAAACCCATTTCTAAATCTTTCTCAGCCACTTAAACATACTCAGACCTTCTGCAACATTCTTGAGCCTTCAATTTCAGTTCAAACCTTGTTTATACTTTCCTCTGTAAACATTTTCCAACCATTTTCCAAAACATTATGCTTAAGCTTTCTCCTTTCACACACCATCATTTTCACATCCTCATACCTTCAAACACTTTCTTTTATCTTTCTCACAATTTCCTCCACTCTTAGATCAACTTCCAACCACAGTCCAGTTCACAAAATCAGGCCACAGCTGAAGCTTACTGGCTAAGCTTAAAACTCACTATTTTATTATTACTATGCCATAACAACACCACCACTCTAAAGCACTTCTTTCTGCCCATCTTCTTAAAACTTTCACCGACAAAAGAATTTGCAATGTCTCTGGGAAGGCACAGGCTTAATATTCAATTTAGATTTTCCTTTGGCTTTAAATGGGTATGCATTCAAATTTAGGGCAGAACTTTCCCAAAGGCACTGATCATTTAAAATCATGAAAACCTCAAGTTAAAACACCAATTTTCCAAAATTTATCTACAATATACACAAAGGCAATTTCCAATTTTTATAATTTAAACAATTTCAATTTCCCCAAACAACAAGTTTCTACCTCTGGGTTGCTCCTGGCCACTGTCTAACACACAAAGCTAATTCAAAACCCGCTTTTCTTGTCATGTGGGGGCCTTCTTCCCTGATTTGCACCTCTCTCTACAGAGTCTATCTCTATCTTTTCTATCTCTTCCACAATTTGGGCCAAATCAATCTGAACCTTGAACACAGCTTCTTTAATACTAGTTAATCTCTCATCCTTTTTAAACACCAATTCTCTGCAATTATTCAACCCAGGTGGGCTTTTTCCTTTAGCCTTATACCAATAGAAAATATACAAATAATCATTGAGTAACCCTCTTTCTGGCTCCAATGTTTTAGAATACAACTGCAAGACAATGTCAATATCTATACTACCCTCTCTCGGCCATTTTGGCAAAATCTGACTCCAAACATCTTTACACAAAAAGATTAATCGCTCCTTTTTCAAACGTTTCCCCATGCCTTTCCTAATGTAACCCAAAGGAGTTTTACCTTCCTCAGCCATCCTTAAACACAAAACAACAAAAGACCACAAGCACAATTTCAACAGGCGCAAACACTATAGGATTAGGATTTAAAAGTACACACTGGACAGATTGCAAAACCCACAAACCTCAGACACTACATACAGACAAATTCCACACGTTATATACCCACGTTTTACTCTTTACTGGAACTCAACAGTCTTTACTGGAGCCTCCACCACAACCAGACAGAATGAAACAAAATACCACAACCACAATTTATACTCACAATAGACCAATGCTCTCCTCCAATTCTCCACCAGCACCTAACTTCTAGCTATTTAAAACAAAATACCACAGAAGGGAAAGGTTTGCCACCACACAAAAGGTAAAACAATTTATTGGCACTTGGAGATCAGTAGATTAACTACCCCCAGCACAACTGAGCAAGTGCCTTATACTTCCACACTGATCCCACACTTTGGCAATCAATACTTACACCACAATCTACCTCCTTTCAGTTCCCAGTTCCTTGCTTATGTTCCCTAGGGGCCCGGTTCCTGAGTTTTGGCAAGAAGGCTTCTCTGGGCAGAACCTTTGCTACTGGCTCAGCTAACACAGGGAGGGGGTCCTTTCTCCCACTCGCATCCAAAGATTTGGACCGGTCAACGAGGCTCCCTTTTTAGTGCACTTTTCCCTGTATTTTATACTTTACCTGTTCCTGAAGAGATGATTTGTTCTTTTTCTGTTTTTTCCCCTTTCCTTTTCCCCCCAGTGAATTTTCAAATTACTAAGTGGTCTCCTTGGCTAGACTCTGTTCCTACCACTTGAGCCAATCCTTATCTTTAGCCCTCTTCAATTAAAGGTATTGAAGTGCGCGCAGGGCCTTGATAAGAATCTACCCATAGTAGAAACATGTTCAGCCAGGAAAGAGTTAATTTCTCCCACTCTTTGCCAATTCCTGCTTGCCTTGGCTCCTGGCTGGCTCGCCAAATATGTAACAGAAATTTCAGGAAACTTAAATTTCTAGGACTGGCAGAGCAATAGGATTGGCAAGAGGACCTAGTAATTGAAAATCCATAAGTATATTTCCAATTGTCGACAAAGGAAAACAATGAACTCAGTGGAATTCAAGTTCCAAAAGCTGAGACCCCGAACAAGACAAAATGGCTCTTTTTATATTATTCAAGACAAAGAAGCTTCTTCAATACACCTGATTGGCTAATTACAATTTAAACATACAGAATTCTTACAATCAGAACAGAAATACATGCATACATTAAAACTGCATCATCACTCCTTACCCCCTCCTGTAGCCTTCCTCCTAACCTTGCTTCTGAATGTCAACTATGTGTCCTTATCTCAGTAGTTTATGTTATGTCTTTTTACTGGTGCCAGCTTCCATCCAGGTCAAGATGCACTCCTTATTCCTTTGCTCTAGTTTTCTAAACTCCAAGCCTTTATTTCAAAAACCATCTCTCTGGCTGACAAAGGTGACTCCATCTTTCTATAGTTTTTTATTTCAACAAGGAATATTTCCACCACAAATGTACAGCGCAATGTGAGCACGATGCTCCCAGATGCAGCTCAACAATAACATAGCACAGTATGGAAACAACTTTCCAGATACAGGTATTGGCAATGCACTGGCCACATTTCACACTTAAAAATAAGTCACAGACACAGTTGATTTCATCCGAATCTTTGGAGGTTCTCTATCTTGAGTTGCAATATAATCAAAATATTTGCAAGCTCTCCTCTCTGACTTCCATCATGTTCACCATCTCTTCTATACACAACTCCAATCCAATCCTATCCACAGCAATCCACATGTGTCCTGTATTGTGTATTGGTTGTGATCCATCTCCTGGTGCCACACAGCATGAAGCGTCCTCTGCAGTTGGCTTGCATCATGCCATGTGCTCAGACTCCGGACTCTCTGGCCGTCTCACAGGATATGATGCCACTTTTCAATCAAAATATTTTACACATGTTTAAAGGAATCTTTTTTCAACAGTCTGTATGACTATCTGCTTCAACTGATTACCTCAAGGTAGTTCCCCCACAATCTCTTCTTTGCCAGCTCCTGTGGATAAGGATATAATCGTTTCATGGATTTGGGGCATCTGCAACAGGGTCCTGCTCAGGTCACCCACCCCAACTTTATTAATTTAATATCAAATAGGGAGGTGTGAACGTAGGGCTAAATCTTGGGCTAACACTTTCCTCTCTTAACTCTGATATTCAGTATTATTTCCTTCTTTACAGAAGATCTTGTCAGTCATGACAGCGTCCACACATCAGAGAAGCCATACAACTGCCAGCATTGTGGGAAACATTTTGCATACAAGTCGATCCTTCTCATGCATCGGAGAGTCCACACAGGAGAGAAGCCATACAAATGCCAGCAGTGTGGAAAATGCTTTTCTTTGAAGGTAAACTTAGTGAGACACCAGCGAATCCACACAGGAGAGAAGCCATACAAATGCCAGCAGTGTGGAAAATGCCTTTCTCGGAGGTCAGGCCTATTCAGTCACCAGAGAGGCAGCACAGGAGAGAAGCCACACAAACCCAAGAAGTGAATGAACATTATTTTTGTAAAGGTGGAATACAAAAATATTTTTTCCATCCAGCGGTGCTAAAAAGCCCATATGAATTTATTTGCACAGTTTCTCTGTCCATATGTCTGTTTATGTTTTAAAGTTATGTTTAGTAAAGTTTAGGTTTTAATTGCTACTAGTATAGATAATTGCTTTGGGTTATAAATTTGGCGGGGGATTATGGGTCGTGGTTTAGGTTAGTTAGATGGGGGGCTGGGGTTTGTTGCGGCTGGCTAGAATAGCAATGATAGCATTCGGAATTTGTGGGATGTTGGCTGAAGAAAGTTGGGGACCTGTAGTAACAGAAAGGGATCCAGTTTCTTCGAATGTCTGGGGCAGGGAGAGATTGTGCGTGTGAGAGGGATGGCAAAGTGGGGGATAGATGGTGGGAATTGTAGGTGGGGGCTAGGTTTGGTAGAAGGTGGAGTTTTAGGTTTGGGGGTTTCAATATATTCTTTGGCTTGGGGAGGGCAGTTCTAGCTTAAAGACTGAATTTCTGACTATGTGTTTTAATAAAGTTCTTTGCTATTTCAACAGACTGGACTCTTTGATGCGCAGAAGTTGTGAATTTGCACAAAACGGATCCTTTCTTCTCTCCTCATTCCTCAGCTCCTTTCCCAGCCATAAGAACAGCAAAGGCAAACACACACACGAGATACGAGCCGACTTGGATGCCAGCATAATATAATAAGAAAAGATTTATTTCTAGTCTGCTCTATGAAGGAGAATCTGTGCTGGTTTCAACAATAAAATACATTGAGGTTACAATAAAATCCAAAAGAAATCAATCCCCCCCGATCCCAGTACTAAAACTGGATTAAACAATGAGAGTATAAATGTTGGGAGAAAATGCAGAGGTGAACTCAGAGCAATCTTGGAAGCTTCTGAGTAGATAGACAAACTGGCAGACTGGAGCTTTGCCAGGAAACACAGCTGCTAGATTAAAGCACCGTAGGCTGGCTTTTCTCCAAGAGGCACTGTTTATTTTTGGTTGCAAAACATACACGAGAGCTAGAGCAACCCCATCCACCAATTACAAAACCCACACTGTACAATGATGATCTGAGCTGATATACACTTTTGCCATGTGGCAATCTAGCTCAAGCCCTTCCTGTACAATTTCCTGTGTTACCTGGATTACTGTCCATCATTCCAGATGTCACCGCATATTTACACAAGTGCTATGTGCTGCTCTCTGGCACACTCTGCCACAATCTTGGACAATCCCCTGCTGTCTGGAGCCACAGCTGCAACCAATTCCTGGTTAAGAGCAGCGAGTGTCCATTAGCTTCTCTGCCACATCTGAACATTTTCAATGCTGCTCCATACCTCAACAATAAAAACAGTAAAGACATTCCAGTGACTCTGTGAATAAGATCATACTGGATCATTGTGAATCTGTGAGTACTGAGGATGGGGACAAGCTCCTTGGAAGTGTGAAGAAGACAACTTGCCCTCTCAACCCTTGCCTTTCATGGCTGGTCATCCAAGGAGGAGATGCTTTGAGGACTCACCTGAGATATATCATAGATGCATCTCTTAGGGAGGGCTATTTTCCATCTTGCTTAAAAGAAGCAGTGATACGGCTGCTTCTGAAAAAGCCCTCCCCAGATCCCTTGGACATGAAGAATTACAGAGCGGTCTCCCGTCTTCCATTTCTCTTCAACTCCAAACAGTCTTGGATGAAACAGATTACCTAGATCCATTTCAACCTGGCTTCAGGATGGGATACAGAGTCAAGATTGCTATGGTTACCTTAGATGATCTCCGCTTGAGTATCGACAGGGGAAGTGTGACCCTGTTGATGCTTTTGGGCCTCTCAGTGGCTTTTGATACTATTGACCATGTCATCCTTCTGGAACTCCTGAGGGAATTGGGGATCGGGGGCACTGCATTGCAATGCTTCCGGTCCTATTTCTCCAGCAGATTCCAGATGGAGATGCTTGGGGACAGTTGCTCCTCTATGAGGGATCTTAAATGCAGCGTTCTCCAGGGTGCCATCCTATCCCCAATGCTAGTCAACATCTACATCAAACCGCCAAGAGAGTTCATCCGGAGGCATGGGGCGGGTGCTTTCTGTATGCTCATGACATCCAGAGATATCTCAGTGTCAAGTAAAGAAGGCATCTCCCTCTGAATGAATGTCACAAAAACCCACTGAGTGACCTTTGGCAAGTCACACTCTTTCAGAGGATGGCCATGGGAAACCCACTCTGAAGGAACCTGCCAAGAAAACCCCTTCAGAGACTCCCATAAGGTCACCATAAGACCTGAAACAACTGGAAGGCAGACACCAAGAACGACAGGGGGAAATAAGGGCAAGCCTTGCCTTGGGCAAGTGCAATGACTGGGCTCCAGTCAATGGAGGTCTTCTTCAGGCAGTAAAGGGAGGTTTATGCAAATGCATTGTGACATCACTGCTACGGAAGGCTCTCTTGACCAATCAGAAAGCAAGATAAAGGTTTTTCTGGAAGCTTCCGTGAGAAGGAGATATAAGGCCTGAGAGACCAAGAGACAGTTGGGGGAATTGTGTCGGTCGGAGATCGAGAGTTAAAGAGCGGATCTTGGAAGTTAGTCTCAGAATTGGAAGCTTAGGTTTATTTGTTTTTTTAATAGCTTGTATGAATTGAGCATTATATACTTTCAAATATTGTACCTGCAAGATTCTTAATATCTTGTATGACTTATATTTCAGTTATATTTTGTTGTTTATAATACATACCTCCTTAGAGTATCTACTACTCGGCACTCCTTTTACACGTGTCTTGGCTCGGTTGATGCTTGGAAGATCAGTAAAGAAGTAGAAATAAGGTTCCTTAACCGGTCCCAGTGGAGGTTAAGGGAAACCCTTTGATAATTCACTGGGAGGTGGCAGCATGATTTAAGGAATTCAAGTGCCTTCTGGGCTAAGAGCCATAATGTCTAAATGTCTAATTAACAATTTGTAAGCCACTCTGATAGACTTTTGTCTGAAGAGAGGGGTATAAAATATTACTATTATTATTATTATTATTATTATTATTATTATTATTACAGGGCTGCGGTTTGGGTGCTTGGACCACGGAGATCATCACAGTGAGTCAATTGGAAAAGCACATCTCACTCCAGAAAATAATGGTACTTGAGGAGTTTGCACTCTACGTTTTTCTGTAATAATAGCTACAAACCTGATAATAGCATATGGGACATTTAGATTTTTAAGAGCAACTACTGCAGATTTAAATGCTGCTTTAAAACCTCTTTCCATCTGCCAGATTTGCGCTTGTTTTGGGGGGAAATGAGAAAGTGTTGGGAGGGAGGGACTGGCAACAGAATTAGGAGATGCATTGCAGGCTATGGGCAATTTGCGGCCAAGTAAGGTCCAAAACACACGGCAGCAATAGTCCAGCTTGAGTTCGCTTTAACTGCCCTGGCCCAGTGTTAGGGAATCCTGGGAATTGGAGTTTATTGTGGCACCAGAGCTCTCTGAAAGAGAAGGCTCAATGTTTCACAAAACTACATTTCCCAGAATTCCCTAGCATTGCTCCAGGGCAGTTAAAGTGGTCCCAGTCCTGCAGCTGGACTGGCCTCCCTGAGCGGTCAAGACCTGAGCTGGTTGTGGACGATGGGCACTCTTAATATCAATATCTTTCACTATTGATTGTAATTAAGGAGGGGATCAGGTTCCTCCTTTCAATAGCACCAGGAAAATGTTTAGGTGTTGTTAAGGTTTGGAAATCCTGTTTGGGGACTTTTGTGTCCTCACAGCCATCGGGTGCCATCAGGAAAACCTTCCTGTGTTGTTTAGGTTCAGAAATCCTGTATGGGGTCCCTTCCGACTTTGGGGCCCTTTCATCTGCCATTTTGGGTTCCCTGAAGGCCTCAAACTGCCATCTGCCAAGCACCGAGGCAGAGGCAGCCATTTTGTGTTCAGGCGGCCATTTTGTGTTCTGGCAGCCATTTTGTGCTGCTTGTGACTGTGGGGAATAAGGTTCCAGAACCTTCTCTGAGGCCTCAGTTGAACAGAGGCTTCTCTTTCTCTCCTGAGGCTCCAGAGAGAGAAGGAGGCCAGGTTCCTTGGGCCAAAAGGAAGGAAGTGTGTCTCTTTGTGTGTCTTTTCTGAGAGGGTTTTCTTACACAGCTCTGCTCCTTCTGGGGAACGTGGGTTTTAAAAGGGATCAGAAATTATCCCTTCTAAGATTGTCCCCCAAAAAGGCCAAAAGTAGCTCCTTTGGGAGGTTTTAAAAGTCTCCCCAGTTTTCTTATCAATAGATTTTAAAGGAAGAAGGAAGGAGGCAGACCAGACCATCTCATATTACCAAGAATGATACATACAAACAAACAAACAAATAACAACAAGAAGAATAAGGATTAGACAGAAAAACAAACTTCTTATATTTAAAAAAGCAAAAACATTTTTAACAGGATAAAAATTCAACTTGGGTCCTTTTGCAACTGAAACAGTCTGTATCTGCACTACAGAAATAATTCAGTTCGAAACTGCTTTAACTCTCCTGGCTCCATCCTATGGAATCCTGGGATTTGTAGTTTGTTGTGGCATGAGAGCTCTCTGGCAGAGAAGCCTAAGCGTCCAAAGGTAAAATCCCAGGATTCCATAGCACTGAGTGGTTAAAGCGGTGTCAAAGTGCCTTATTTCTATAGTGCGGATGCAGCCTTCTTGGGAAAGGGGCTGATGCTGGGGAAAAGAGGAGGAATGCATTAGGAAAGGGGGACGGACGGAGGGCCACCTGCAGCTGGACTGGCCTCCCTGAGCGGTCAAGACCTGAGCTGGTTGTGGACGATGGGCACTCTTAATATCAATATCTTTCACTATTGATTGTAATTAAGGAGGGGATCAGGTTCCTCCTTTCAATAGCACCAGGAAAATGTTTAGGTGTTGTTAAGGTTTGGAAATCCTGTTTGGGGACTTTTGTGTCCTCACAGCCATCGGGTGCCATCAGGAAAACCTTTCTGTGTTGTTTAGGTTCAGAAATCCTGTTTGGGGTCCCTTCCGACTTTGGGGCCATTTTGTCCTCCATTTTGGGTTCCCTGAAGGCCTTAAACGGACAACTGCCAAGCACTGAGGCAGAGGCGGCCATTTTGTGTTCAGGCAGCCATTTTGTGTTCTGGCAGCCATTTTGTGCTTCTTGTGATTGTGGGAAATAAGGTTCCGGAACCTTCTCTGAGGCCTCAGTTGAACAGAGGTATCTCTTTCTCTCCTGAGGCTCCAGAGAGAGAAGGAGGCCAGGCTCCTTGGGCCAAAAGGAAGAAAGTGTGTCCCTTTGTGCTTCTGGCCCTCCATTTTGGGGTGAAGGAAGGAAGGAGGGAAGGGAGGGAGAGGGAAGGAAGGGAGGGAGGAAGGAAGGAAGGAAGGAAGGAAGGGAGGGAGAAGGAAGGAAGGGGGGAAGGAAGGAAGGGAGGGAGAAGGAATGGAGGGAGGGAGGGAGGAAGGAAGGAAGGAAGGAAGGGAGGGAGGGAGGGAGGGAGGGAGGGAGAAGGAAGGAAGGGAGGAAGGAAGGAAGAGAGGGAGAAGGGAGGAAGGAGGAAGGAAGGAAGGAAGGAAGGAAGGGAGGGAGGGAGGGAGGGAGGGAGGGAGGGAGGGAGGAAGGGGCCTGTGGGGGTCTGAGGAAGGCTAGGCAGGGACTTAGGGCCAGTGGGGAGGCTGGGCTTTGGGGGATTGGAGAGAGAGGTGGGAAAGAGACCCTCCCTTTTTGCCCTAGCTGGGGAGGGTCCCACTGGTCCTTGCCTCCCTCTTTGGGAAAGGAGACCCCCTCAGTCCCCTGGACTCACTCCTGCCACTCATTCCTAGAATGGCTGGGACTCAGAGGGGTTCCTAGGCATTGTCACCTTCTGCTCTCCATGGCCATTGGCACTGACCTTTCCCCATTGCCTTTCCTCCCTCAGCCCTGTGGACCTTCTCCTCCTTCGCACTCAGAGCAACCCTTCTCTACGGTTGAGGAGACAGCCTCTGACCCAGGGAAGCTCCGGCAATAAAGGGCTGCAGAAGAGGGCTGCAGGAATCAGGGTCTTTGCAGTGAAGGTAGGCCTTTATTCCTGGAGCTGAAAGAGGACCTTTGTTTAAACGTTTCAGTCCAGGATTGTGTGGAAGGGTTGCAGTTGAGAGAGTGAGCCATGCTTTGCAGGTATAAAGCCCCAAATTCAGTCTCTGGCAGCATTGTCCTCCCAGAAGGTGGAAGTTGGATTTCCAGACCCCAGACGCACAGTGCGCCAGTGACTCCTTTGTGTGGGGACTGTGTGTGTACATGTTGTTTACTAGAGCTTTGTGAGATATTTGTTTCACTGGGTTTATAAAATGAATTTCCATAGGTCTTCACATCCCCAAAATTAGCATAGACCAGGATGCAGTCTTCCCTCATAAACCTATACAGAAGAAGCATAAATTAGATATCTAAAACAAAGGAGTTTTGAACCAGCAAACAAGCCAGGAAGATGGCTTGCCAATAAAATAAGGAAGTTGAAACAACGAAACACGATTACAGAAATAAACAAAGATTCGACATTAACATCTGGCCAAAATAAAATTAAGAAGGTCTTCCAAAAATTCTATGCTAAATTATATAAAGGATCTCAAACGTCTAGAGCCAAAATGGAGGAGTTTTTGGGAAAAGCTAACTTAAAGCCACTTTCAGACCAACAAAGAACTATATTAAATGGACCGATGACAACAGCAGAAATCATGGAAGTAATAAGAAAAAGGGAAAAAAGGGAAAACACCAGGAATGATGGCTTCATCGCCAGTTATTATAAAGTATTTGCGGATCGACTGTTAACACCACTCAAATTAACGATAAATGCCATCAAAGGAAACCATTATCCTGAAACATGGAAAGAAGCTAATATAACTTTGCGGTTAAAAGAAGATATAGATGCAACTGAAGTAGAGCTATAGGCTAATTTCCTTATTAAATATGGATTATAAATTATTTTCTATGATAGACTCAAAAAGGTTCTTAAAGACTGGATTCACAAGGACTAATCGGGATTTCTCCCCCACAGACAACTCAGTGATAACATACGAAACGTCTTAAATATAATTGAATATTTAGAAAGGCACAACGGAAAAAAAATTGCACTTTGTCGATTTAGAAAAGGCCTTCGATAACATAGGATGGGATATGTCATTTGCGACACTTGAAATAATCGAAATAGTAGCTTCTTATTTAAGATAGGGGCAATGTATAAAGATCAAAGAGCCAAACTGTTAACTATAAAAAGAAGAAGAAGAATTTAAGATTTCTAAAGGTACACGGCAAGCTTTCCCACTATCACCCCTTTTGTTCATTCTGATCCTTGAAGTGTGAATAATAGGATAAGATTAGAAAATAAGATCAATAGAATAAAAATTAACATACATTGAGTTTAAAATGAGAGTCTTCGCAAACAACATTTTGTATTCCCTTGAGAACCCAGAAAAGAGCATAAGGGAATTGATGGATGTGATAGTGGAATTGGAGTATGTTTCGGGACTAAAAGTAAACAGACACAAAACAACATTAATAACATAAAATATGGAGGAAAGGAAGAACAAATCCTGGAAGAAATTAGTGGATTTAAAGTGGGAAAGAAAGTTAAATATCTAGGAGTAAATTTCACCAATAAAATCGCAGATCAGTTTCACAATAACTATGAGACAATAAGGAAGGAAATCAGAAAAGACCTAGAAAAATGGGGGAAATTACACTTATCTCTATTAGGAAAAATATCTCTGATCCAAATGAGTTTCCTTCCTGAAATACTGCTTCTGCTTCAAGCGATACCCATCATCCAGAATGAAAAACCATTGACTCTATGGCAAAAGGAATAAAAAAAGAGCCAGGATAAAAACAAAACTACTTTGTGATGACAAAAGTAGAGGAGGGCTGGGTTTACCAAAAAGAAAACTTTATGATGCTGCTTGTTGTTTAGTTTGGATTAGAGAATGGTTTATGTTAGAGAATGAACAATTGTTATGTCTGGAGGGTGAACATTTAAGATTTGGGTGGAATGGATCCCGAATTTACGGCAAAGAGAAAGTTCATAAAGAAAGCACAAATCATTTCGTAAGAAAAGCTCTGTTGAAGATCTGGGGAAAAAACAAGTGTAGAATATGTCCAAAAATACCTTCATGGTGTTCGCCGCATGAGGCTCTTTTTGGGAGGAACAGTATCCAGAAAACTCTATGGTTAAGATACAAGGATGTACTGAAAGAATCGCAAGGAAAACTAGAGATCAAACTTAAAGAATCTGGCCTAGATTTTTCAATGGTGTCTTTATCGTCGAATGAGGGAGAGGTTTAAAATAGATGTGAAATGAGAAGGAATACAAAATGAAAAGTGGGAATTGTGGAAGCCATGCTCCATGTTCATTCCATGCCTGATGAGAGTGTTGGAGAAGCATGCAGCTGTGTTTCTCTAGCCAGAAGCAAAAGGAAGGCATTCTCCTCTGAGGGCCACTGGGGAGGTCAGGAGGTTTCAGCAGATGATGCGCTCATGTCACATCTAGCGACAGGGACATAGCCAGGGTCCTCTCCAATTCCCATCCCCTGACCCCCCTCCACTCTCACAAGGCATGGAGTGAAAGGACCATGGTGAACAGGTCTGAGGAAATGACAGGCATGTGGCCACTAGGTGGAGCTGTTGTGGAAGTCATTGACAGCTCTAGTGGCAGCATTTAAACAGTGCATCATTGGAATGTTGATGCAACTGCCAACTGTCATTCTCAACTGTCACTGAGGAAGAGTCAGACAGTGTGAGCCTCAGAGTGGGTTGTTACTGGTGTGGATGGTGGATGGTGTCGATGTATATAGTGTTGTACACAGTGGAACTTCTTATATGAATAAAAGCCTGATCTGAGAGAAGATTACAGTGTCTCTGCTCATTGAGAAAGCGACAGGTGTTTCTTCAGCTCACAAGCTACTGACTACAGTCAAGGTGGAGAATCTGGTGCCATACGTTAACGTGTTGCCTCACGTGCTGCGCAACACAGCAATGTCAAAAGCGTTTAATATGGAGTATCTGTTGTGTAGGGGAGCTGCAGTGAATCTATGCTAGGTCCAGAGGGCTTTGTTTGGTGAAGGGGGAGGAAGGGGATACCCACCTCTGCATTGGCCCAAAGGCATATGTCACCTGCGTATCTCACTAGCAGCATGCTGTTCTCTGTGTCTTGACAAATCAAGCCTAACCCTAGTCTCTTTTCTCAGGAACTTCATCTCAGTCTCCTTCTACACAGACTTGGGCCATATTTTGCTGAAAGAGACACAGGTGCAGGGCCACCAGGACAACCTAATGGCCAACACAGAGGCCAAGCAGAGGGAGTTGGGCTCCAAGAGAAAGAGGCTGTCGAAGTACAACAACTCTTTGGTGAGTTGACATCCTGACTATTAGTTTCCTATGTGTCACTGCTGGGGCTGTTCATGAAAGCGAGCGGAGAACATATTGTTCCAATTTGGCAGAGAAAGTCCTGGTTAATCCTCTGTCACCCCACTTTTTCAGGGGCTTTCAAAAATGTCCCGGTTTCTCTCTCCTCCTCCCACTTTGCCCCTTCTCCTCAGCTGCCTTGGGTTGCTGCAAAGTGACTTCCAAGGAATTTGCACCCCATCAACTCAAAAATGGGGACAGGAGAAGAGATAAGTTGCCAGGGTCTTCCCTTGCCAGGAGGCTGAAGCAAAAGCAAACTGCTGTGCCCTTCCTAGCTTGTGTGATCTTCCTCCTAAACAACCTTGGCCATCCTCACCACCTTCTGGTGTTGCTTGTCCACATGTGCCTTGCTTTTCCTGTCTGTGAAATGTTGGGGATATGGGAGACCATCTCTGGATCTAAATTGGGGGTGGCCCAGTGGCCTTCAAGTCCAGAATGCTCCCCAGAACTGTTTTTTAAAATGACCTTTGCCTCTGAAATGTGGCAAGAAATGGCTAAATGCACCATAATTCTTTTGTGGCTAAATGTACTCTATGTGTTGGGATAGTCAGTATCCTAATCCATCCTCAATATCCCAGCCATGGCCTAAATTATATTGTTTATTACATTGTATGTTATATTGAAAGGATTCAAGACAAACTGATCTGAAAGGCAGTAGCTTTTTGCTTGCTAACAGAATTTAAAGTTTATTTCTGAAGTCATGAAATAACATTTGGGAAGCACCATGTGCTTTCCTCCCCTTTTCTTTGTCACTCTCTGGATGAGGGCTATTTTCTATTTCAGGTGACCTTTGCCGATGTGGCAGTATATTTCTCCAAGGATGAATGGAATCTGTTGACGGCGAAACAGAAACTTTTGTACAATTCTGTAATGATGGACAATTATGAAAATGTGGCTTCTGTAGGTAAGGAACCTGAATCCATGGCTCTTTCTATAAAGACTGAGGGCCCTTTCATACTATATTATCATGTCACTAAGGTTCCACTAGAATTATAGAGTCATAGAGTTGGAATAGACCACAAGGGCCATCCAGTTCAATCCCCTTCTGCCATGCAGGAATACACATTCAAATCACCCCCAAGAGATGGCCATCCAGCCTCTCTTTAAACACCTCCAAAGAAGAGCACTCCACCAAACTCTAAGGGAGTATATTCCACTGTCAAAGTGCTCTTACTGTCACAAAGTTCCTCCTAAGGTTTAGGTGGAACCTCTTTCCCTGTGCCTTGCATCCATTGCAGTGTCTCCTTTTCTCTGTTGCAGCAAAAGCAAGCCTGCTCCTTGCGCAACATGACACCCTTTCAAATGTTTAAACATGGAGATCATATCCACTCTTTATCTTCTTTTCTAAGCTGCTCCTCATAGAGCTTGATGGTTTCCAGACCCTTCACCACTTTGGTTGCACTCCTTTGGACATGCTCCAATTTGTCAACATCCTTTTCGAATTGTGAGGCCCAGAACTGGACACAGGATTATTCTAAATGAGCCTTGACCAAAGCAGAATAGAGTGGCACTATTACTTCCCTTGTTCTAGAAACTATTCTTGTATAGAGGCAGCCTAGAATCACATTGGCCTTTTTAGCTGCCTCATCACACTGTTGGCCAAGTTCAACTTGCGGTCTACTAGGAGTCCTAGATCCCTTTCAAGCCTAGATTAATTGTGATAGCAACATCCTGTAGAATATTTGAATCTGTAGTTCAGTGAGGCACTATTGCTCTCCAGGATCTAAGGATTCTAATAACCCCATCCTAAACTGCCAATGCTAGGTTTTTATGGGAAGAAGCTATGGAGATTAATGCTTTTCTCACCCAAATGGTACTCAGCACATCCCTGAGTAAGTTTCCTACCTCTTTTGGCCCCTCTTCCATCCTTTTAAGGCTCTGGAGAGTCTTCTTAGGGGAAAGCCCCCCTTGGGCCTGCAATGGCTCAGAGAGGGCCCAACAGTGGCAAAATGGCCTCCACTTCCCCAAAGGGATGTTTTGGGATGTTGAGGGGCAAAATATTATTTCATCTCCCACCCCCTGGCAATACAATATGGGGTTGCCCCTGAGATCTCCTCCAACCCCATCAGTAGTCCATGGCTGTCTTATAGATGTTTTAAGGCTGTTTTAAGGCTGCTCCCTGGCACTTCACTCTCACCAAAATTGGAGTCCAGGTCCCAGCCCCCTTGCTCTGCCTTTGCCAATGAATTATTTGTATATTGATTATCCTGCCTTTCTCAACAAATGGGCCTGAAAGGGATGTCATACTGAGGAGGGAGCTGACTTGTTTTCAGCTGCTCCAGAGACTAGGACCCAGAGCAGTGGATGCAAGCTACAGGAAAAGAGATTCCACCTCAACATTTGAAAAAACCTCTTGAGAGTAAGGGCTGTTCGACAGTGGAACACACTCCTTCCTCGGAGTGTAGTGGAGCCTCCTTCCTTGGAGGTCTTTAAACAGAGGCTGGATGGTCTGGGATGCTTCGATTGAGAGTTCCTGCATGGCAGGCGGTTGGACTGGATGGCCCTTGCGGTTTCTTCCAGCTCTATGACTCTATGATCCCTTTTATGCATCACACTCTGTGGGTTTGTGTCTGTAACAGAGAGACGGAGGGAAAGTGAAAAATAGAAAGGCAGGGAAGAGAGGCTGAAAATGAGATGCTGAAGCAGTGCAGATGGGCAAGAGGGAAGGTTGGAGAGCGGAGGGAGAAAGGGAAGGGGATCTGGCAGATGGGAGCCAGGAGGGGAAGGCTGGAGCAAAGCCAGGATCTCCTAGCTCTGTGCGGAGAGGAAGGGACCTCTGGGAAGGGCCAGGAGAGGGGCCTTGGGGATTGGGAGGCAGCCACCAACCTGACAGATTTTAAGAACCGAACCTGTGAGAAGCAGCTCAGGTCCTTGTTTTCAAACATATTAAGGGGTTCCATTTAGAAATTATGAGCAATGTCTATGAAGAGAGGAAAGGGCAACACAAAAATGCCTTTTTGTCTAATGTTTCTTTTCCAACCTGAGCTTGCTTAGCTCCATGGGTGATTCCAGAGGCCCTTTGTTACCCGAAATGCTGGAGTCTGGGGAGGACACTCCCAAGTGCTATGCTTTCAGGGGAATTTCATACTTAGCTCAAAGGAGAGATTGGGGCAACAGTGGCCTCGGGACTCATCCCATTCCTGATCTCCCCCCCCCCCCGGTGTTAGGGGGATCCCATCTATTCTCGAGCCCTATTTAAATGAATGGGGCTCTGCACAGGCGGCATTAACCCTTATGGGGCATGCCGCCCCTTTTACCAGTGTGGCTTTTAGTGTATGCTGAAATCCGCGTAAGGTGTGCCCGCGTATGACACAGGTGCACTGTACACGCATGCACACACATATAGGTGTTCACACAAACACACAAGAACTAGGTAACAAAGGTGGGAGTGGTGAATAGATGTTAGGCTTTGCTAATGGTAATACGTAACCTAGACGGAACTTGATTCCAATTGCTGAGGGTCCACAATGGGGAGAGAAGTCAGTAACTCCCATGGCAAGTGGAGCTGGCGAGTGTAGTGAGGCGTTTAGCAATGTAAACCAACAGAGTGTCTGTCTGCAACTGGACTGCAATATTTATACTGAAATGGTTGCTAGTGGGCAGAACCCGAGTTTTCTATAAGGTTTAAATGGTTTTAGAAAGTTTCCTGGGTGGGGAAAATATGGTCCAAAATCAAATTGAATGCAATGGGTGCTTGGTGCAAATACCTCAGACATAAGGGATTACCACACCGATCCTCAGGTCCTTGTTGGCTCTGAATTCCAGTCCCGTTCACAAGCCAATGTACAGCGCAATGTGAGCATGATGCTCCCAGATGCAGCTCAACAATAACATAGCACAGTATGGAAACAACGTTCCCGATACAGGTATTGGCAATGCACTGGCGACATTTCACAATTAAAAATAAGTCACAGACACAGTTGATTTCTTCCGAGTCTTTGGAGGTTCTCTATCTTGACTTGCAATATAATCAAAATATTTGCAAGCTCTCCTCTCTGACTTCCATCATGTTCACCATCTCTTCTATACACAACTCCAATCCAATCCTATCCACAGCAATCCACATGTGTCCTGTATTGTGTATTGGTTTTGATCCATCTCCTGGTGCCACACAGCATGAAGCGTCCTCTGCAGTTGGCTTGCATCACGCCATGTGCTCTGACTCAGGACTCTCTGGCCGTGTCACAGGATATGATGCCACTTTTCAATCCAAATATTTTACACATGTTTAAAGGAATCTTTTTTCAACAGTCTGTATGACTATCTGCTTCAACTGATTACCTCAAGGTAGTTCCCCCACAATCTCTTCCTTGCCAGCTCCTGTGGATAAGGATATAATCGTTTCATGGATTTGGGGCATCTGCAACAGGGTCCTGCTCAGGTCACCCACCCCAACTTTATTAATTTAATATCAAATAGGGAGGTGTGAACGTAGGGCTAAATCTTGGGCTAACACTTTCCTTTCTTAACTCTGATATTCAGTATTATTTTCCTTCTTTACAGAAGAACTTGTCAGTCATGAGAGAGTCCACACATCAGAGAAGCCATACAACTGCCAGCATTGTGGGAAACATTTTGCATACAAGTCGCTCCTTCTCATGCATCGGAGAGTCCACACCGGAGAGAAGCCATACAAATGCCAACACTGTGGGAAATGTTTTTGTTTGAAGTCAGTCCTAGTGGCACATCAGAGAGTCCACACAGGAGAGAAGCCATACAACTGCCAGCATTGTGGAACATGTTTTTCTTCAAAGAGAGACTTAGCAAGACACCAGAGAGTCCACACAGGAGAGAAGCCATACAAATGCCAGCAGTGTGGAAAATGCTTTTCTTTGAAGGTAAACTTAGTGAGACACCAGCGAATCCACACAGGAGAGAAGCCATACAAATGCCAGCATTGTGGAACATGTTTTTCTCGGCAGTCAAACCTACTGACACACCAGAGAGTCCACACAGGAGAGAAGCCATACAAATGCCAGTATTGTGGAACATGTTTTTCTCGGCAGTCAAACCTACTGACACACCAGAGAGTCCACACAGGAGAGAAGCCACACAAATGCCAGCATTGTGGAACATGTTTTTCTTCAAAGAGAGACTTAGCCAGACACCAGCGAATCCACACAGGAGAGAAGCCATACAAATGCCAGCAGTGTGGAAAATGCTTTTCTTTGAAGGAAAACTTAGTGAGACACCAGCGAATCCACACAGGAGAGAAGCCATACAAATGCCAGCATTGTGGGAAATGCTTTTCTTTGAAGGTAAACTTAGTGAGACACCAGAGAATCCACACAGGAGAGAAGCCACACAAATGCCAGCAGTGTGGAAAATGCTTTTCTCGGAGGTCAGGCCTATTCAGTCACCAGAGAGGCAGCACAGGAGAGAAGCCACACAAACCCAAGAAGTGAATGAACATTATTTTTGTAAAGGTGGAATACCCTGGGCTTGGGCCCAGGGTACTTGGAGGACCGCCTCTCCCCATATAATCCACCCCGCACACTCAGAACATCCGGGACAAACCTGTTGGAGGTCCCTAGGTCTAACCTTGTACGGACCTCTCAGAGGGCTTTTGCCATCGCTGCCCCTTCATCTTGGAATAAGCTCCCCGCAGAGCTTCGCTCTGCCGCCTCACTAGCCGTCTTCAAGAAAAATCTGAAGACGTATTTATTTCGGTTGGCCTTCCCGCGTTAGTTAGATTGTTTTTTCCTGCCCTTTTTTTCCCCTTTTGACCCCGGTTTGCTGTAAATTAACTCTTTTTTCTCTGCCCTTGACACGCGTATTTTATTGATCTCCTGTTCCTGTTTTTGTAGTAATGTTTTTAACTTTTATATTTGAATTTTTCTCTTCTATTGTACTGTTTTTAAATTTTGTAAGCCGCCCTGATCATATCTATGGAAGGGCGGGGTAGAAATAAATTTATTATTATTATTATTATTAAAAATATTTTTTCCATCCAGCGGTGCTAAAAAGCCCATATGAATTTATTTGCACAGTTTCTCTGTCCATATGTCTGTTTATGTTTTAAAGTTATGTTTAGTAAAGTTTAGGTTTTAATTGCTACTAGTATAGATAATTGCTTTGGGTTATAAATTTGGCGGGGGATTATGGGTCGTGGTTTAGGTTAGTTAGATGGGGGGCTGGGGTTTGTTGCAGCTGGCTAGAATAGGAATGATAGCATTCGGAATTTGTGGGATGTTGGCTGAAGAAAGTTGGGGACCTGTAGTAACAGAAAGGGATCCAGTTTCTTCGAATGTCTGGGGCAGGGAGAGATTGTGCGTTTGAGAGGGATGGCAAAGTGGGGCATAGATGGTGGGAATTGTAGGTGGGGGCTAGGTTTGGTAAAGGTGGAGTTTTAGGTTTGGGGGTTTCAATATATTCTTTGGCTTGGGGAGGGCAGTTCTAGCTTAAACACTGAATTTCTGACTATGTGTTTTAATAAAGTTCTTTGCTATTTCAACAGACTGGACTCTTTGATGCGCAGAAGTTGTGAATTTGCACAAAACGGACCCTTTCTTCTCTCCTCATTCCTCAGCTCCATTCCCAGCCATAAGAACAGCAAAGGCAAACACACACACGAGATACGAGCCGACTTGGATGCCAGCATAATATAATAAGAAAAGATTTATTTCTAGCCCGCTCTATGAAGGAGAATCTGTGCTGGTTTCAACAATAAAATACATCGAGGTTACAATAAAATCCAAAAGAAATCAATCCCCCCCGATCCCAGTACTAAAACTGGATTAAACAATGAGAGTATAAATGTTGGGAGAAAATGCAGAGGTGAACTCAGAGCAATCTTGGAAGCTTGTGAGTAGATAGACAAACTGGCAGACTGGAGCTTTGCCAGGAAACACAACTGCTAGATTAAAGCACCGTAGGCTGGCTTTTCTCCAAGAGGCACTGTTTATTTTTGGTTGCAAAACATACACGAGAGCTAGACCAACCCCATCCACCAATTACAAAACCCACACTGTACAATGATGATCTGAGCTGATATACACTTTTGCCATGTGGCAATCTAGCTCAACCCCTTCCTGTACAATTTCCTGTGTTACCTGGATTACTGTCCATCATTCCAGATGTCACCGCATATTTACACAAGTGCTATGTGCTGCTCTCTGGCACACTCCGCCACAATCTTGGACAATCCCCTGCTGTCTGGAGCCACAGCTGCAACCAATTCCTGGTTAAGAGCAGCGAGTGTCCATTAGCTTCTCTGCCACATCTGAACATTTTCAATGCTGCTCCATACCTCAACAATAAACACAGTAAAGACATTCCAGTGACTCTGTGAATAAGATCATACTGGATCATTGTGAATCTGTGAGTACTGAGGATGGGGACAAGCTCCTTGGAAGTGTGAAGAAGACAACTTGCCCTCTCAACCCTTGCCTTTCATGGCTGGTCATCCAAGGAGGAGATGCTTTGAGGACTCACCTGAGATATATCATAGATGCATCTCTTAGGGAGGGCTATTTTCCATCTTGCTTAAAAGAAGCAGTGATACGGCTGCTTCTGAAAAAGCCCTCCCCAGATCCCTTGGAAATGAAGAATTACAGAGCGGTCTCCCGTCTTCCATTTCTCTTCAAACAGTCTTGCTATGGTTACCTTAGATGATCTCCGCTTGAGTATCGACAGGGGAAGTGTGACCCTGTTGATGCTTTTGGGCCTCTCAGTGGCTTTTGATACTATTGACCATGGCATCCTTCTGGAACTCCTGAGGGAATTGGGGATCGGGGGCACTGCATTGCAATGCTTCCGGTCCTATTTCTCAAGCAGATTCCAGATGGAGATGCTTGGGGACAGTTGCTCCTCTATGAGGGATCTTAAATGCAGCGTTCTCCAGGGTGCCATCCTATCCCCAATGCTAGTCAACATCTACATCAAACCGCCAAGAGAGTTCATCCGGAGGCATGGGGCGGGTGCTTTCTGTATGCTCATGACATCCAGAGATATCTCAGTGTCAAGTAAAGAAGGCATCTCCCTATGAATGAATGTCACAAAAACCCACTGAGTGACCTTTGGCAAGTCACACTCTTTCAGAGGATGGCCATGGGAAACCCACTCTGAAGGAACCTGCCAAGAAAACCCCTTCAGAGACTCCCATAAGGTCACCATAAGACCTGAAACAACTGGAAGGCAGACACCAAGAACGACATTGGGAAATAAGGGCAAGCCTTGCCTTGGGAAAGTGCAATGACTGGGCTCCAGTCAATGGAGGTCTTCTTCAGGCAGTAAAGGGAGGTTTATGCAAATGCATTGTGACATCTCTGCTACGGAAGGGTCTCTTGACCAATCAGAAAGCAAGATGAAGGTTTTTCTGGAAGCTTCCGTGAGAAGGAGATATAAGGCCTGAGAGACCAAGAGACAGTTGGGGGAATTGTGTCGGTCGGAGATCGAGAGTTAAAGAGCGGATCTTGGAAGTTAGTCTCAGAATTGGAAGCTTAGGTTTATTTGTTTTTTTAATAGCTTGTATGAATTGAGCATTATATACTTTCAAATATTGTACCTGCAAGATTCTTAATATCTTGTATGACTTATATTTCAGTTATATTTTGTTGTTTATAATACATACCTCCTTAGAGTATCTACTACTCGGCACTCCTTTTACACGTGTCTTGGCTCGGTTGATGCTTGGAAGATCAGTAAAGAAGTAGAAATAAGGTTCCTTAACTGGTCCCAGTGGAGGTTAAGGGAAACCCTTTGATAATTCACTGGGAGGTGGCAGCATGATTTAAGGAATTAAAGTGCCTTCTGGGCTAAGAGCCATAATGTCTAAATGTCTAATTAACAATTTGTAAGCCACTCTGATAGCCTTTTGGCTGAAGAGAGGGGTATAAAATATTATTATTATTATTATTATTATTATTATTATTATTATTATTATTACAGGGCCGCGGTTTGGCTGCTTGGACCACGGAGATCATCACAGTGAGTCAATTGGAAAAGCACATCTCACTCCAGAAAATAATGGTACTTGAGGAGTTTGCACTCTACATTTTTCTGTAATAATAGCTACAAACCTGATAATAGCATATGGGACATTTAGATTTTTAAGAGCAACTACTGCAGATTTAAATGCTGCTTTAAAACCTCTTTCCATCTGCCAGATTTGCGCTTGTTTTGGGGGGAAATGAGAAAGTGTTGGGAGGGAGGGACTGGCAACAGAATTAGGAGATGCATTGCAGGCTATGGGCAATTTGCGGCCAAGTAAGGTCCAAAACACACGGCAGCAATAGTCCAGCTTGAGTGCGCTTTAACTGCCCTGGCCCAGTATTAGGGAATCCTGGGAATTGGAGTTTATTGTGGCACCAGAGCTCTCTGAAAGAGAAGGCTCAATGTTTCACAAAACTACATTTCCCAGAATTCCCTAGCACTGCTCCAGGGCAGTTAAAGTGGTCCCAGTCCTGCAGCTGGACTGGCCTCCCTGAGCGGTCAAGACTTGAGCTGGTTGTGGACGATAGGCACTCTTAATATCAATATCTTTCACTATTGATTGTAATTAAGGAGGGGATCAGGTTCCTCCTTTCAATAGCATCAGGAAAATGTTTAGGTGTTGTTAAGGTTTGGAAATCCTGTTTGGGGACTTTTGTGTCCTCACAGCCATCGGGTGCCATCAGGAAAACCTTCCTGTGTTGTTTAGGTTCAGAAATCCTGTATGGGGTCCCTTCCGACTTTGGGGCCCTTTCATCTGCCATTTTGGGTTCCCTGAAGGCCTCAAACTGCCATCTGCCAAGCACCGAGGCAGAGGCAGCCATTTTGTGTTCAGGCGGCCATTTTGTGTTCTGGCAGCCATTTTGTGCTGCTTGTGACTGTGGGGAATAAGGTTCCAGAACCTTCTCTGAGGCCTCAGTTGAACAGAGGCTTCTCTTTCTCTCCTGAGGCTCCAGAGAGAGAAGGAGGCCAGGCTCCTTGGGCCAAAAGGAAGGAAGTGTGTCTCTTTGTGTGTCTTTTCTGAGAGGGTTTTCTTACACAGCTCTGCTCCTTCTGGGGAACGTGGGTTTTAAAAGGGATCAGAAATTATCCCTTCTAAGATTGTCCCCCAAAAAGGCCAAAAGTAGCTCCTTTGGGAGGTTTTAAAAGTCTCCCCAGTTTTCTTATCAATAGATTTTCAAGGAAGAAGGAAGGAGGCAGACCAGACCATCTCATATTACCAAGAATGATACATACAAACAAACAAACAAATAACAACAAGAAGAATAAGGATTAGACAGAAAAACAAACTTCTTATATTTAAAAAAGCAAAAACATTTTTAACAGGATAAAAATTCAACTTGGGTCCTTTTACAACTGAAACAGTCTGTATCTGCACTACAGAAATAATTCAGTTCGAAACTGCTTTAACTCTCCTGGCTCCATCCTATGGAATCCTGGGATTTGTAGTTTGTTGTGGCATGAGAGCTCTCTGGCAGAGAAGGCTAAGCGTCCAAAGGTAAAATCCCAGGATTCCATAGCACTGAGTGGTTAAAGCGGTGTCAAAGTGCCTTATTTCTATAGTGCAGATGCAGCCTTCTTGGGAAAGGGGCTGATGCTGGGGAAAAGAGGAGGAATGCATTAGGAAAGGGGGACGGACGGAGGGCCACCTGCAGCTGGACTGGCCTCCCTGAGCGGTCAAGACCTGAGCTGGTTGTGGACGATGGGCACTCTTAATATCAATATCTCTCACTATTGATTGTAATTAAGGAGGGGATCAGGTTCCTCCTTTCAGTAGCACCAGGAAAACGTTTAGGTGTTGTTAAGGTTTGGAAATCCTGTTTGGGGACTTTTGTGTCCTCACAGCCATCGGGTGCCATCAGGAAAACCTTTCTGTGTTGTTTAGGTTCAGAAATCCTGTTTGGGGTCCCTTCCGACTTTGGGGCCATTTTGTCCTCCATTTTGGGTTCCCTGAAGGCCTTAAAAGGACAACTGCCAAGAACTGAGGCAGAGGCGGCCATTTTGTGTTCAGGCAGCCATTTTGTCTTCTGGCAGCCATTTTGTGCTTCTTGTGATTGTGGGGAATAAGGTTCCGGAACCTTCTCTGAGGCCTCAGTTGAACAGAGGTATCTCTTTCTCTCCTGAGGCTCCAGAGAGAGAGAGGGAGGCCAGGCTCCTTGGGCCAAAAGTGTGTCCCTTTGTGCCTCTGGCCCTCCATTTTGGGGTGAAGGAAGGAAGGAGGGAAGGGAGGGAGAAGGAAGGAAGGGAGGAAGAAAAGAAGGAAGGAAGGAAGGAAGGAAGGAAGGAAGGAAGGGAGGGAGGGAGAAGGAAGGAAGGGAGGAAGGAAGGAAGGGAGGGAGAAGGGAGGGAGGGAGGGAGGGAGGGAGGGAGGGAGAAGGAAGGAAGGGAGGGAGGAAGGAAGGAAGGGAGGGAGAAGGAAGGGAGGGAGGGAGGGAGGGAGGGAGGGAGGGAGAAGGAAGGAAGGGAGGAAGGAAGGAAGGAAGGAAGGAAGGAAGGAAGGAAGGAAGGAAGGGAGGGAGGGAGAAGGAAGGAAGGGAGGAAGGAAGGAAGGGTGGGAGAAGGAAGGGAGGGAGGGAGGGAGGGAGGAAGGAAGGGGCCTGTGGGGGTCTGAGGAAGGCTGGGCAGGGACTCAGGGCCAGTGGGGAGGCTGGGCTTTGGGGGATGGGAGAGAGAGGTGGGAAAGAGACCCTCCCTTTTTGCCCTATCTGGGGAGGGTCCCACTGGTCCTTGCCTCCCTCTTTGGGAAAGGAGACCCCCTCAGCCCCCTGGACTCACTCCTGCCACTCATTCCTAGAATGGCTGGGACTCAGAGGGGTTCCTAGGCATTGCCACCTTCTGCTCTCCATGGCCATTGGCACTGACCTTTCCCCATTGCCTTCCCTCCCTCAGCCCTGTGGACCTCCTCCTCCTTCGCACTCAGAGCAACCCTTCTCTACAGTTGAGGAGACAGCCTCTGACCCAGGGAAGCACCGGCAATAAAGGACTGCAGGAGAGGGCTGCAGGAATCAGGGTCTTTGCAGTGAAGGTAGGCCTTTATTCCTGGAGCTGAAAGAGGACCTTTGTTTAAATGTTTCAGTCCAGGATTGTGTGGAAGGGTTGCAGTTGAGAGAGTGAGCCATGCTTTGCAGGTATAAAGCCCCAAATTCAGTCTCTGGCAGCATTGTCCTCCCAGAAGGTGGAAGTTGGATTTCCAGACCCCAGACGCACAGTGCGCCAGTGAGTCCTTTGTGTGGGGACTGTGTGTGTACATGTTGTTTACTACAGCTTTGTGAGATATTTGTTTCACTGGGTTTATAAAATGAATTTCCATAGGTCTTCACATCCCCAAAATTAGCATAGACCAGGATGCAGTCTTCCCTCATAAACCTATACAGAAGAAGCATAAATTAGATATCTAAAACAAAGGAGTTTTGAACCAGCAAACAAGCCAGGAAGATGGCTTGCCAATAAAATAAGGAAGTTGAAACAACGAAACACGATTACGGAAATAAACAAAGATTCGACATTAACATCTGGCCAAAATAAAATTAAGAAGGTCTTCCAAAAATTCTATGCTAAATTATATAAAGGATCTCAAAGGTCTAGAGCCAAAATAGAGGAGTTTTTGGGAAAAGCTAACTTAAAGCCACTTTCAGACCAACAAAGAACTATATTACGATTTTACTGTACACCGCTATGATCATCGCGGAATAGCGGTCTATAAATAAAACATATTATTATTATTATTATTATTATTATTATTTTAAATGGACCGATGACAACAGCAGAAATCATGGAAGTAATAAGAAAAAGGGAAAAAAGGGAAAACACCAGGAATGATGGCTTCATCGCCAGTTATCATAAAGTATTTGAGGATCGACTGTTAACACCACTCAAATTAACGATAAATGCCATCAAAGGAAACCATTATCCTGAAACATGGAAACAAGCTAATATAACTTTGCGGTTAAAAGAAGATATAGATGCAACTGAAGTAGAGCTATAGGCTAATTTCCTTATTAAATATGGATTATAAATTATTTTCTATGATTTTGGCAGATAGACTCAAAAAAGTTCTTAAAGACGGGATTCATAAGCACCAATCAGGATTTCTTCCTCACAGAGAAATCAGTGATAACATACGAAACACCTTAAATATAATTGAATATTTTGAAAGGCAGAACGGAAAAAACCTTGCACTTATCTTTCTTGATTTAGAAAAGGCCTTCGATAACATAGGATGGGATATGTCATTTGCGACACTTGAAATAATCGAAATAGTAGCTTCTTATTTAAGATAGGGGCAATGTATAAAGATCAAAGAGCCAAACTGTTAACTATAAAAAGAAGAAGAAGAATTTAAGATTTCTAAAGGTACACGGCAAGTTTTCCCACTATCACCCCTTTTGTTCATTCTGATCCTTGAAGTGTGAATAATAGGATAAGATTAGAAAATAAGATCAATAGAATAAAAATTAACATACATTGAGTTTAAAATGAGAGTCTTTGCAGACAACATTTTGTATTCCCTGGAGAACCCAGAAAAGAGCATAAGGGAATTGATGGATGTAATACTGGAATTGGAATATGTTTCGGGACTAAAAGTAAACAGAGACAAAACAACAACAAAAAATATGGAGGAAAGGAAGAACAAATCCTGGAAGAAATTAGTGGATTTAAAGTGGGAAAGAAAGTTAAATATCTTGGAGTAAATTTCACCAATAAAAACGCAGATCAGTTTCACAATAACTATGAGACAATAAGGAAGGAAATCAGAAAAGACCTAGAAATATGGGGGAAATTACACTTATCTCTATTAGGAAAAATATCACTGATCCAAATGAGTTTCCTTCCTGAAATACTGCTTCTGCTTCAAGCGATACCCATCATCCAGAATGAAAAACCATTGACTCTATGGCAAAAGGAATAAAAAAAGAGCCAGGATAAAAACAAAACTACTTTGTGATGACAAAAGTAGAGGAGGGCTGGGTTTACCAAACTGAAAACTTTATGATGCTGCTTGTTGTTTAGTTTGGATTAGAGAATGGTTTATGTTAGAGAATGAATAATTGTTATGTCTGGAGGGTGAACATTTAAGATTTGGGTGGAATGGATCCCGAATTTACGGCAAAGAGAAAGTTCATAAAGGAAGCACAAATCATTTCGTAAGAAAAGCTCTGTTGAAGATCTGGGGGAAAAACAAGTGTAGAATATGTCCAAAAATACCTTCATGGTGTTCGTCACATGAGGCTCTTTTTGGGAGGAACACTATCCAGAAAACTCAATGGTTAAGATACAAGGATGTACTGAAAGAATCGCAAGGAAAACTAGAGATCAAACTTAAAGAATCTGGCCTAGATTTTTCAATGGTGTCTTTATCGTCAAATGAGGGAGAGGTTTAAAATAGATGTGAAATGAGAAGGAATACAAAATGAAAAGTGGGAATTGTGGAAGCCATGCTCCATGTTCATTCCATGCCTGATGAGAGTGTTGGAGAAGCATGCAGCTGTGTTTCTCTAGCCAGAAGCAAAAGGAAGGCATTCTCCTCTGAGGGCCACTGGGGAGGTCAGGAGGTTTCAGCAGATGATGCGCTCATTTCACATCTAGCGACAGGGACATAGCCAGGGTCCTCTCCAATTCCCATCCCCTGACCCCCCTCCACTCTCACAAGGCATGGAGTGTCAGGACCATGGTGAACAGGTCTGAGGAAATGACATGCATGTGGCCACTAGGTGGAGCTGTTGTGGAAGTCATTGACAGCTCTAGTAGCAGCATTTAAACAGTGCATCATTGGAATGTTGATGCAACTGTCAACTGTCATTCTCAACTGTCACTGAGGAAGAGTCAGACAGTGTGAGCCTCAGAGTGGGTTGTTACTGGTGTGGATGGTGGGTGGTGTCGATGTATATAGAGTTGTACACAGTGGAACTTCTTATATGAATAAAAGCCTGATCTGAGAGAAGATTACAGTGTCTCTGCTCATTGAGAAAGCGACAGGTGTTTCTTCAGCTCACAAGCTACTGACTACAGTCAAGGTGGAGAATCTGGTGCCATACGTTAACGTGTTGCCTCACGTGCTGCGCAACACAGCAATGTCAAAAGCGTTTAACATGGAGTATCTGTTGTGTAGGGGAGCTGCAGTGAATCTATGCTAGGTCCAGAGGGCTTTGTTTGGTGAAGAGGGAGGAAGGGGATACCCACCTCTGCATTGGCCCAAAGGCATATGTCACCTGCGTATCTCACTAGCAGCATGCTGTTCTCTGTGTCTTGACAAATCAAGCCTAACCCTAGTCTCTTTTCTCAGGAACTTCATCTCAGTCTCCTTCTACACAGCCTTGGGCCATATTTTGCTGAAAGAGACACAGGTGCAGGGCCACCAGGACAACCTAATGGCCAACACAGAGCCCAAGCAGAGGGAGTTGGGCTCCAAGAGAAAGAGGCTGTCGAAGTACAACAACTCTTTGGTGAGTTGACATCCTGACTATTAGTTTCCTTTGTGTCACTGCTGGGGCTGTTCATGAAAGTGAGCGGAGAACATATTGTTCCAATTTGGCAGAGAAAGTCCTGGTTAATCCTCTGTCACCCCACTTTTTCAGGGGCTTTCAAAAATGTCCCGGTTTCTCTCTCCTCCTCCAACTTTGCCCCTTCTCCTCAGCTGCCTTGGGTTGCTGCAAAGTGACTTCCAAGGAATTTGCACCCCATCAACTCAAAAATGGGGACAGGAGAGGAGATAAGTTGCAAGGGTCTTCCCTTGCCAGGAGGCTGAAGCAAAAGCAAACTGCTGTGCCGTTCCTAGCTTGTGTGATCTTCCTCCTAAACAACCTTGGCCATCCTCACCACCTTCTGGTGTTGCTTGTCCACATGTGCCTTGCTTTTCCTGTCTGTGAAATGTTGGGGATATGGGAGACCATCTCTGGATCTAAATTGGGGGTGGCCCAGTGGCCTTCAAGTCCAGAATGCTCCCCAGAACTGTTTTTTAAAATGACCTTTGCCTCTGAAATGTGGCAAGAAATGGCTAAATGCACCATAATTCTTTTGTGGCTAAATGTACTCTATGTGTTGGGATAGTCAGTATCCTAATCCATCCTCAATATCCCAGCCATGGCCTAAATTATATTGTTTATGACATTGCATATACAGTGGTGCCTCGGGTTACGAAATTAATTCGTTCCGCTGTCAATTTCGTAACCCGAACGGCTTTCGCAAGCCGAATTCCCATAGGCGCTAATGGGGAAAAGCCGCGATTTGGTGTGAAATCGCGCCGAAAAGCACCAAAAGTTTTTTCGTAACCCGGAACAATGTTTTCCAATGGGATTTTTTCGTATCCCGAAAATTTCGTAACCTGGGTATTTCGTATCCCGAGGTACCACTGTAATATTGAAAGGATTCAAGACAAACTGATCTGAAAGGCAGTAGCTTTTTGCTTGCTAACAGAATTTAAAGTTTATTTCTGAAGTGATGAAATAACATTTGGGAAGCACCATGTGCTTTCCTCCCCTTTTCTTTGTCACTCTCTGGATGAGGGCTATTTTCTGTTTCAGGTGACCTTTGCCGATGTGGCAGTATATTTCTCCGAGGATGAATGGAATCTGTTGACGGCGAAACAGAAACTTTTGTACAATTCTGTAATGATGGACAATTATGAAAAGGTGGCTTCTGTAGGTAAGGAACCTGAATCCATGGCTCTTTCTATAAAGACTGAGGGCCCTTTCATTATTATCATGTCACTAAGGTTCCACTAGAATTATAGAGTCATAGAGTTGGAATAGACCACAAGGGCCATCCAGTTCAACCCCCTTCTGCCATGCAGGAATACACATTCAAATCACCCCCAAGAGATGGCCATCCAGTCTCTCTTTAAAGACCTCCAAAGAAGAGGACTCCACCAAACTCTAAGGGAGTATATTCCACTGTCAAAGTGCTCTTACTGTCACAAAGTTCCTCCTAATGTTTAGGTGGAACCTCTTTCAATGTGTCTGGCATCCATTGCGGTGTCTCCTTTTCTCGGTGTCAGCAAAACGCAAGCCTGCTCCTTGCGCAACAGGACACCCTTTCAAATGTTTAAACATGGAGGTCATATCCACTCTTTATCTTCTTTTCTCCAGGCTAAACATAACCAGCTCTCTAAGCTGCTCCTCATAGAGCTTGATGGTTTCCAGACCCTTCACCACTTTGGTTGCACTCCTTTGGACATGCTCCAATTTGTCAACATCCTTTTCGAATTGTGGGGCCCAGAACTGGACACAGGATTTTTCCAAATGAGCCTTGACCAAAGCAGAATAGAGTGGCACTATTACTTCTCTTGATCTAGAAACTATTCTTGTATAGAGGCAGCCTAGAATCACATTGGCCTTTTTAGCTGCCTCATCACACTGTTGGCCCATGTTCAACTTGCGGTCTACTAGGAGTCCTAGATCCCTTTCAAGCCTAGATTAATTGTGATAGCAACATCCTGTAGAATATTTGAATCTGTAGTTCAGTGAGGCGCTATTGCTCTCCAGGTTCTAAGGATTCTAATAACCCCATCTTAAACTGCCAATGCTAGGTTTTTATGGGAAGAAGCCATTGAGATTAATGCTTTTCTCACCCAAATGGTACTCAGCACATCCCTGAGCATGTTTCCTACCTCTTTTGGCCCCTCTTCCATCCTTTTAAGACTTTGTAGAGTCTTCTTAGGGGAACGCCCCCCTTGGGCCTGCAATGGTTCAGAGAGGGCCCAACAGTGGCAAAATGGCCTCTACATCCCCAAAAGGATGTTTCGGGATGTTGAGGGGCAAAATATTATTTCATCTGCAACAGGGGCCTGCTCAGGTCACCCACCCCAACTTTATTAAGAGATTCCACCTCAACATTTGAAAGAACCTTCTGAGAGTAAAGGCTGTTCGACAGTGGAACACACTCCTTCCTCGGAGTGTAGTGGAGCCTCCTTCCTTGGAGGTCTTTAAACAGAGGCTGGATGGTCTGGGATGCTTCGATTGAGAGTTCCTGCATGGCAGGCGGTTGGACTGGATGGCCCTTGCGGTTTCTTCCAGCTCTATGACTCTATGATCCCTTTTATGCATCACACTCTGTGGGTTTGTGTCTGTAACAGAGAGACGGAGGGAAAGTGAAAAATAGAAAGGCAGGGAAGAGAGGCTGAAAATGAGATGCTGAAGCAGTGCAGATGGGCAAGAGGGAAGGTTGGAGAGCGGAGGGAGAAAGGGAAGGGGATCTGGCAGATGGGAGCCAGGAGGGGAAGGCTGGAGCAAAGCCAGGATCTCCTAGCTCTGTGCGGAGAGGAAGGGACCTCTGGGAAGGGCCAGGAGAGGGGCCTTGGGGATTGGGAGGCAGCCACCAACCTGACAGATTTTAAGAACCGAACCTGTGAGAAGCAGCTCAGGTCCTTGTTTTCAAACATATTAAGGGGTTCCATTTAGAAATTATGAGCAATGTCTATGAAGAGAGGAAAGGGCAACACAAAAATGCCTTTTTGTCTAATGTTTCTTTTCCAACCTGAGCTTGCTTAGCTCCATGGGTGATTCCAGAGGCCCTTTGTTACCCGAAATGCTGGAGTCTGGGGAGGACACTCCCAAGTGCTATGGGGAATTTCATACTTAGCTCAAAGGAGAGATTGGGGCAACAGTGGCCATCTCCCCCCCCCCCGGTGTTAGGGGGATCCCATCTATTCTCGAGCCCTATTTAAATGAATGGGGCTTTGCACAGGCGGCATTAACCCTTATGGGGCACATCGCCCCTTTTCCCAGTGTGGCTTTTAGTGTATGCTGAAATCCACGTAAGGCGTGCCCGCGTATGACACAGGTGCACTGTACACGCATGCACACACATATAGGTGTTCACACAAACACACAAGAAGTAGGTAACAAAGGTAGGAGTGGTGAATAGATGTTAGGCTTTGCTAATGGTAATACATAACCTAGACGGAACTTGATTCCAATTGCTGAGGGTCCACAATGGGGAGAGAAGTCAGTAACTCCCATGGCAAGTGGAGCTGGCGAGTGTAGTGAGGCGTTTAGCAATGTAAACCAACAGAGTGTCTGTCTGCAACTGGACTGCAATATTTATACTGAAATGGTTGCTAGTGGGCAGAACCCAAGTTTTCTATAAGGTTTAAATCGTTTTAGAAAGTTTCCTGGGTGGGGAAAATATTGTCGAAAATCAAATTGAATGCAATGGGTGCTTGGTGCAAATACCTCAGACATAAGGGATTACCACACCGGTCCTCAGGTCCTTGTTGTTCTGAATTCCAGTCCCGTTCACAAGCCAATGTACAGCGCAATGTGAGCACGATGCTCCCAGATGCAGCTCAACAATAACATAGCACAGTATGGAAACAACTTTCCAGATACAGGTATTGGCAATGCACTGGCCACATTTCACACTTAAAAATAAGTCACAGACACAGTTGATTTCATCCGACTCTTTGGAGGTTCTCTATCTTGAGTTGCAATATAATCAAAATATTTGCAAGCTCTCCTCTCTGACTTCCATCATGTTCACCATCTCTTCTATACACAACTCCAATCCAATCCTATCCACAGCAATCCACATGTGTCCTGTATTGTGTATTGGTTGTGATCCATCTCCTGGTGCCACACAGCATGAAGCGTCCTCTGCAGTTGGCTTGCATCATGCCATGTGCTCAGACTCAGGACTCTCTGGCCGTCTCACAGGATATGATGCCACTTTTCAATCAAAATATTTTACACATGTTTAAAGGAATCTCTTTTCAACAGTCTGTATGACTATCTGCTTCAACTGATTACCTCAAGGTAGTTCCCCCACAATCTCTTCTTTGCCAGCTCCTGTGGATAAGGATATAATCGTTTCATGGATTTGGGGCATCTGCAACAGGGTCCTGCTCAGGTCACCCACCCCAACTTTATTAATTTAATATCAAATAGGGAGGTGTGAACGTAGGGCTAAATCTTGGGCTAACACTTTCCTCTCTTAACTCTGATATTCAGTATTGTTTTCCTTCTTTACAGAAGAACTTGTCAGTCATGAAAGCGTCCACACATCAGAGAAGCCATACAACTGCCAGCATTGTGGGAAACATTTTGCATACAAGTCGATCCTTCTCATGCATCGGAGAGTTCACACCGGAGAGAAGCCATACAAATGCCAACACTGTGGGAAATGTTTTTGTTTGAAGTCAGTCCTAGTGGCACATCAGAGAGTCCACACAGGAGAGAAGCCATACAAATGCCAGTATTGTGGGAAATGTTTTTGTTTGAAGTCGGTCCTAGTGAGACATCAGAGATTCCACACAGGAGAGAAGCCATGCAAATGCCAGCATTGTGAGAAATGTTTTTATTTGATGGGAGACTTAGCAAGACACCAGAGAGTCCACACAGGAGAGAAGCCACACAAATGCCAGCATTGTGAGAAATGTTTTTATTTGAAGGGAAACTTAGTGAGACACCAGAGAATCCACACCGGAGAGAAGCCATACAAATGCCAGCATTGTGGGAAATGTTTTTCTCAGCAGTCCTACCTAGTGATACACAAAAGACTCCACACAGGAGAGAAGCCATACAAATGCCAGCAGTGTGGAAAATGCTTTTCTCGGAGGTCAGGCCTATTCAGTCACCAGAGAGGCAGCACAGGAGAAAAGCCACACATACCCAAGAAGTGAATGAACATTATTTTTGTAAAGGTGGAATAGAAAAATATTTTTTCAATCCAGCGGTGCTAAAAAGCCCATGGTGGAATACAAACCGCCGCTTTGCGGCACTTCCCCACCGCCGCCGTTTGCTCCGCGCGGGAGCTGCAGCAGCCAAACGGCACGGCTCCTGCGCGGAGCAAAAAAGAAGCTCCATTTCGGAGCTTCTTTTTGCGGTGCCTCTATGATGTCGCGAGGCGCTGCTGGCGAATACGCGACGTCATAGACGCCGCGACACGTCTTGACTCTATGCGTCCAGTACGTAAAGATGGCGGCGCCCATGTGGAAGGGGTGCCGCCATCTTGTACGTATAGGATACGTACTAGGGTTAGGGGGGTGCGGAAGCACCGCCCCTTCCTAACCCTAGTACGTATCCTATACGTACTGTATGGTGGTTTGTATCCCGCCCATATGAATTTATTTGCACAGTTTCTCTATGCATATGTCTGTTTATGTTTTAAAGTTATGATTAGTAAAGTTTAGGTTTTAATTGCTACTAGTATAGATAATTGCTTTGGGTTATAAATTTGGCGGGGGATTATGGGTCGTGGTTTAGGTTAGTTAGATGGGGGGCTGGGGTTTGTTGCGGCTGGCTAGAATAGCAATGATAGCATTCGGAATTTGTGGGATGTTGGCTGAAGAAAGTTGGGGACCTGTAGTAACAGAAAGGGATCCAGTTTCTTCGAATGTCTGGGGCAGGGAGAGATTGTGCGTGTGAGAGGGATGGCAAAGTGGGGGATAGATGGTGGGAATTGTAGGTGGGGGCTAGGTTTGGTAGAAGGTGGAGTTTTAGGTTTGGGGGTTTCAATATATTCTTTGGCTTGGGGAGGGCAGTTCTAGCTTAAACACTCAATTTCTGACTATGTGTTTTAATAAAGTTCTTTGCTATTTCAACAGACTGGACTCTTTGATGCGCAGAAGTTGTGAATTTGCACAAAACGGACCCTTTCTTCTCTCCTCATTCCTCAGCTCCATTCCCAGCCATAAGAACAGCAAAGGCAAACACACACACGAGATACGAGCCGACTTGGATGCCAGCATAATATAATAAGAAAAGATTTATTTCTAGCCCGCTCCATGAAGGAGAATATGTGCTGGTTTCAACAATAAAATACATCGAGGTTACAATAAAATCCAAAAGAAATCAATCCCCCCCGATCCCAGTACTAAAACTGGATTAAACAATGAGAGTATAAATGTTGGGAGAAAATGCAGAGGTGAACTCAGAGCAATCTTGGAAGCTTGTGAGTAGATAGACAAACTGGCAGACTGGAGCTTTGCCAGGAAACACAACTGCTAGATTAAAGCACCGTAGGCTGGCTTTTCTCCAAGAGGCACTGTTTATTTTTGGTTGCAAAACATACACGAGAGCTAGACCAACCTCATCCACCAATTACAAAACCCACACTGTACAATGATGATCTGAGCTTATATACACTTTTGCCATGTGGCAATCTAGCTCAACCCGTTACTGTACAATTTCCTGTGTTACCTGGATTACTGTCCATCATTCCAGATGTCACAGCATATTTACACAAGTGCTATGTGCTGCTCTCTGGCACACTCCGCCACAATCTTGGACAATCCCCTGCTGTCTGGAGCCACAGCTGCAACCAATTCCTGGTTAAGAGCAGCGAGTGTCCATTAGCTTCTCTGCCACATCTGAACATTTTCAATGCTGCTCCATACCTCAACAATAAAAACAGTAAAGACATTCCAGTGACTCTGTGAATAAGATCATACTGGATCATTGTGAATCTGTGAGTACTGAGGATGGGGACAAGCTCCTTGGAAGTGTGAAGAAGACAACTTGCCCTCTCAACCCTTGCCTTTCATGGCTGGTCATCCAAGGAGGAGATGCTTTGAGGACTCACCTGAGATATATCATAGATGCATCTCTTAGGGAGGGCTATTTTCCATCTTGCTTAAAAGAAGCAGTGATACGGCTGCTTCTGAAAAAGCCCTCCCCAGATCCCTTGGACATGAAGAATTACAGAGCGGTCTCCCGTCTTCCATTTCTCTTCAACTCCAAACAGTCTTGGATGAAACAGATTACCTAGATCCATTTCAACCTGGCTTCAGGATGGGATACAGAGTCAAGATTGCTATGGTTACCTTAGATGATCTCCTTTTAAGTATCGACAGGGGAAGTGTGACCCTGTTGATGCTTTTGGGCCTCTCAGTGGCTTTTGATACTATTGACCATGGCATCCTTCTGGAACTCCTGAGGGAATTGGGGATCGGGGGCTCTGCTTTGCAATGCTTCCGGTCCTATTTCTCCAGCAGATTCCAGATGGAGATGCTTGGGGACAGTTGCTCCTCTATGAGGGATCTTAAATGCAGCGTTCTCCAGGGTGCCATCCTATCCCCAATGCTAGTCAACATCTACATCAAACCGCCAAGAGAGTTCATCCGGAGGCATGGGGCGGGTGCTTTCTGTATGCTCATGACATCCAGAGGTATCTTAGTGTCAACTAAAGAAGGCATCTCCCTCTGAATGAATGTCTTGAAGCAGTAATGGGCTGGATGAGGAAAAACAGATTGAAACTGAATTCAGATTAAACGGAGGTGTGTATTGTTGGAGGTCCTATTCTCGGTATGGAGGTCTGTTAACCGGTCCTGGATGGAGTCACACTTCCCCTAAAGGACTGTCTTTGCAGTTTAGGGGTGCTCTTGAATCCGTTGCTCCAGATGTCAGCTCAGATAGATAGGATGGCCAAGAGTGCCTGTTATCAGCTTTGGTTGATCCGCCAATCCGTCCCTTCTTGGAACCTGAAGACCTAAACACTATGGTGCATGCGCTGGTAACCTCACGTCTTGACTTCTGTAATGTGCTCTACATAGGGCTACCCTTGTATTAAGTCCGGAAAGTTCAACTAATCCAAAATATGGCTGCCAGAGTGGTCACTGGAAGATCTAGATGTGACCATATAACACCTATACTAAACCATGCCCTATGAGGAACTACCCAGGGAGCTGGGTATGTTTAATCTGGAGAAGGGAAGGTTAAGAGGTGATATGATAGCCCTGTTTAACTATTTGAAGGGGTGTCACATTGAGGAGGGAGCAAGCTTATTTTCTGCTGCTCCAGAAAACAGGACTTGGAGCAGTGGATGGAAGTCCTAGGAATAGAGATTCTTCTTCGTGGTCTCTGCGAATCATACAAATGGGTTGTACTGCGCCTGCGCAGTGCCTTCGGAAACTTCTGGAATCACTAGGCAAAGTACACTTTGCAACATGTTGAAACTTTTTGGCGGTAACCCCGCCCATCCCCTATAAAGCCTCCGTTCCCGCTCTTTTCCCCAGTTCCTTTTTTCCGCCGCGTTAGCTGCCACTAGGAACTTCGCTCTCTCTCTCGCATAAGGAATCACTGGAAAATTGACCTCGGACCGTTTTTTGACTCTTCTCTGCCTTGCCCTTTCACTGATTTTGGCTATTAAGACCCCGGACTGTTTTTGACGTCGCGCTTGTATCTCCCTCGGCTTGTTTCCTCGCTCGTTACCAACCGGACCGTCTGACTTCGCTCTTCGGATCATGCCATCGGTGCCCTTTAAGAAGTGCTCCGTGTGTGGGGGTAAGATTCCCGGCCAGGATCCCCATTCATCCTGTCTTCTGTGTTTGGGGGAGACTCACGTCTCAGCCTCTTGCGCTTTGTGCAAGTCTCTAACTCCCCAAGCGAGGAAGAATCGGGAGACCAGATTGAAGGCTGCGATTTATACCAAAGTCTTCACTTCGGGGGCAATGTCTTCTGTGGGAGCTTCGTCTTCGACCGCAACTCCCCTGCCGACCCTTGCTGAGACTCCGACTCAGCCACCACCGGTTGATCCGCCGGCCCTCGCCGTGGATGTTCCATCTGAGTCCCAGGGGCCGTCCGAACAGGTCCCCACGCCTCCTAAGAAGGACAAAAAACATAAGAAGGTCCCTAAGGAGAGCCGGACCGTCGACAAGGACTCGAGCTCCCATAAGGGCTCTGCCTCGAGGTCCTCTGTCCCGAAGGCACCCACTTCTACCACTCCAAAGTCGGGTTCCGCTTCGAGGCCTTCGTCTACCAAGACCTTGACGTCTTCGGGAGCGACTAAGTCTCCAGCTCAAACGGCAGTCCAGGTTTCCTCTAAGAGGCCCCGTTCTTCATCCTTGGATGACGACCATCGAGCACCATTCGTTGGAACGAGACCCGGAGGGCACTCCTGAGGTTCGCTCCGAAGTCCGCTCCGACACCGTACGCAGGCGCTCGGATGCCGACCGTAGGCTGTCGGATACTGTCTCCCGACCATCAGATCCGCGCCTGGCGGCCAAGAGGGCAAGGACCTCGACCTCCAAGACACGTGACACGGATACCAGCCGTGCAGATCGTCCCCTCGATCTAGCCTTGGGAACCCGACCTCTACCCACTTTCCGTCACACTTGTGAGGAGGCTGTCCAACTCCTCTTGGAACCTGCTTCTCCTGCTGGCTCCAGGGATGACCGTCGCTCTCCGACTCCGATGCCTACCCGCACACGTCGGGTTGTGTCTCCGTCCCCATCCAGAGACCCTGAGCCTGAGTATTACTATGACTCTGAAACGGGCAGGTACTATAAACTAGTCCGTCAGGGTGATGTCGAGTCCTTCCTCGAGCACCGAGATCGGAGGCCCAGACCGAGAGCCTCTTCTAGACCCTCCAGGGTATCGGCGTTTTCACCCCGTCGCGTGGAAGCCACTACTGACCCGGACGTCGTGAACCTCGAGTCGGATGAGGAGGCATCTTCCCAGGTCCGTTATCGTCCAAGACACGAGTCACTCTCTTCCCGGGACGATGACTATCAGTCGGTCAACCAGGATTTTGCCCAGCCAGGTGCAGTTTCCCCGTCCGATGACGTCGGAACCTTTGCAGAACACGTTATTAAAATGAGCAATGCTCTGGACATTAAAATCTCTCAGACCGAGGAGGAAGCGTCGGACCCGATCGAGAGACGAGTCCATGGTAGACTGCCTACCCCACCAGCAATACCTCTTCTTCCCTCCTTAGAGAAGTTGGCCAGGCGCTCTTGGGAGGCCCCTGCATCCACGGCATCTAAAAACAGAAAGATCGAGTCCCTCTATAGGATCTCACCGTCCAACCCGTCTTGGCTGTTTGGCCACCCCAAGCAAAATTCAGCCATTGTTGAGGGCTCGCAACGTGCGTCCACCCCGAAGGCTTCCCTAATGCCCTCGGACAAGGAGGCCAAGAAGATCGACGCCTTCGCTAAAAAGGCTTACTTCTCTTCGGCGTTGGGCATGAGAGTGGCAAATTACAATGCATGCATGGGCGCGTACATCCATTGGCTCATGGAGAAAGTCTCCCCTCTCATACCAGACTTACCTGACGACTCCCAGGCTATCCTATCGGAGGTTCGTGACGAGGCCCACTCGATTGGGGGGTGGCTCATCACCTCAGCCAGACATGCCACTGACTGTTCCGCTAAGTCTATGGCGGCTGCCATAGCGCTCCGCAGACATGCCTGGCTACGGTCTTCAGACCTAAACCAAAATGCTCGCTCCACCATCGAGGACATGCCCTTCGACGAGGACGGCCTCTTCCATCGCGAGACCGATGAGAAGCTTAATTTCAAGTATAGGATGAGAACCGCGGCTAAGAAGCACGGTATGTCTTCTTCCCCCCAGTCATCTTCTCGCAAGCGCTTCACTGCTGTACGCCAGTGGTATGGCCAGGGCCAGAGGCCCTACCAACAGGATCGGCCTTTCCAGCGCCAGGATCAGGCCAGACAGCGCTTTCCGTCCCAGTCTTCCTCATCCTCGGGCCGTCGGTCGGGGCCCAAATACAAAAAGAATTATAGGAGGCAAGATTCGGACCCAAGTAAGAAGAGAAACTGAGGGGACGCAGCGTACTCTGTCGTTTCTCCTGTCCCTTCCTTCCTGGACAGACTGAGGCCTTTTTCTAACACCTGGGCCGCAATCACCACCAATTCTTGGGCCCTCACCATCGCTGTAGGGCTTATGCCCTTGAATTTGAAGAGCTCCCACCAACTGGAGCTATCCTGTCCACACCCCCCTCAGACACCCTTCTCGACGAAGTACGCACCCTTCTCGCCAAAGGCGCCATCTCCACTGTCGATCCCGTCGACACCCCTAGATGTTTCTTCTCCCGTTATTTTACGGTCCCGAAGCCTGACGGAGGAGTCAGGCCTATATTGGACCTTAGACAATTGAATGCTTACCTGTCTTATTGCCGTTTTCGGATGGTAACGCTTGCTTCTATTCTACCTCTGTTGCAGCAGGACCTGTGGTTTGCAACGATCGACTTAAAGGACGCTTATTTCCATGTCAGCATCCGGGAGTCCCACCGCAGGTTCCTGGCGTTTGCCGTCGGGACGGATGCCTACAGATACAACGTCCTTCCCTTCGGCCTATCTACAGCTCCTCGCATCTTCACCAAGTGCATGGCGCCCGTGATAGCTCATCTACATCGCCGCGGCATGAGGGTCTTCCCGTATCTGGACGATTGGCTCTTCGTGGCCCCTTCACGTCAAGAGCTGCAACGGCACACCTCAGAGACACTCGAGCTCTTACGGGACCTGGGACTGGTGGTCAATCTCGAAAAATCCCAACTGCTCCCCACCAAGCAGATAAGGTTCATCGGGTCCATCCTCGACTCAGACAGTTGTACGGCATACCTGCCCCCGGACCGTTTCCAGGCCTTGTGCCGAGCCGTCAGCAGGTGCACCACCCGAAGGCGGGTTATGGCCAGGGACGTCCAGGTGGCTTTGGGCCACATGGCATCAACAACATTCGTCACTCCATGGGCAAGACTTCGTTCTCGACCGCTCCAGTCGTGGTTCCTGTCGGTCTTCGACCTGGAAAGAGACCCCCCTTCTCGCAGACTCACCGTACCAAGACCAGTCATACGCTCCCTCCGTTGGTAGCTCGACTGCCAGAACGTCTGCGTCGGCATGCCCTTTTCGCCGCCCCAGCCAGAGTTGGTGTTGACCACGGATGCATCAGAAGAAGGATGGGGCGCCCACACCCTAGACCTGTGGGCCAAGGGCATCTGGTCCCTAGACGAGAGGGCACTCCACATCAACGCGCTAGAACTGTTGGCGGTGGAAAAGGCCCTAAAAGCTTTCGAGTCCTCACTGTTGGGGAAGGTCATCCAGCTCAGGACAGACAACACCACGGTGATGTACTACCTGAACAAACAAGGAGGCACCAGGTCGCGCACCCTCCTAGACATCACGCTCCGACTTTGGGACTGGTGCATCGCCCGGGACATTTTGCTTCAAGCAGTACACTTACCTGGCACCCAGAACTCGCATGCGGACCTACTAAGCAGGTCCCCCTCGTCATGCCACGAGTGGAGACTCCACCCAGAGACTGTACACGACCTCTTTGCCCGATGGGGAACCCCACAGATAGACCTGTTTGCAACCGTGTACAACTCCCATTGTCCCCAGTTCTGCTCCCGGACGCCGGACGACGACTCCCTCGGGGATGCGTTCGGGTTCCGATGGTCGGGGATAGCACTCTACGCCTTTCCCCCCTTCCCGTTGATCACCAGGACGGTCTCCAAGATGGTCTCAGATGCAGCCGACGCGATCCTGATCACGCCTTGGTGGCCGGGACAGCCCTGGTTCCCTTGCCTTCTTCACCTCTCTCGAGCCAACTTTCTCCGGCTCGAGTCCAGGCCAGATCTCCTCACGGTTCAGGGAGGACGGGTTCGACATCCGGACATCGAGACCCTTCCCCTGGTGGCATGGAGAATCCATCCCTAGCCCAGCTACCGGCCTCGGTACGGAATGTCATCTTGGCTGCCCGAAAACCGGCCACCCAAAAGTCCTATAGACTTAAGTGGAACAGATTTCTTCGGTTCCTGTCTGACAGACACCTCTCCCAAGACCAGGTGACTACACCGGTGGTCCTGGAATTCCTGATGTCCCTGATTGATGCGGGCCTCTGTATCACATCTGTTAAGTGCTACCTGTCCGCTATCTGCTCTTCCTTCCAGTTTGACGGCAAGCCTTCTTTTTTCAAGGACCCCCTGGTCAAGGGATTCCTGAGGGGATGCAATAACTTACACCCTCAGGTATCTTTGCCGACTCCGGCTTGGAGCCTCGAGACGGTGTTGGGGGCCTTACAGTCTAAACCATTTGAGCCTCTAGCCACCACTGACATTAGACTTTTAACCTGGAAAACGGTATTTCTGGTGGCTATCACTTCTGCCCGCCGTGCGGGCGAGCTTTGTGCCTTACGCCAAGACCAGCCCTTCCTTAGATTTCACTTGGACAAGGTAGTTCTCAGGACAGATATTACCTTCTTACCCAAGGTTGTTTCCACCTTTCATATGTGCCAGGATATTGTTCTACCCACCCTGGCACCGAGCCCAACTACCGATACCGAGAGGACCCTGCACTCCCTGGACGTCCGTAGGGCCCTAGCCTTTTACCTGGACAGAACTAGGGACTCGAGCCGCTCTGAGAGACTGTTCCAGTGCTACTCGGGGCCGAAGAGAGGACTGCCCGTGTCGGCTCAGAGACTCTCTAAGTGGGTTTCTAGTACTATTGCCCTATCTTATGAGCTCTTGGGCAAACCTTTGCCGACCAGGATTTGCTCCCATGCCACAAGGGCAGTAGTGGCCTCTTCTGCCTTCCTGTCTGGTATTCCTTTGGACGACATTTGTAGGGCTGCTGTATGGTCACAACCTTAGACTTTTATTAAACACTACAGGTTGGACACTAGGGCAAAAAGGGATGCAGCTTTCGGGAGGGCTGTGTTGGTATCAGAACTACATTGATTTGTTTAGCTGTCTACTGTGCTCCATGCAGACGGCACAAACCTAGCCATTCTCGAAGGACTCAATGCTTGGGTTGCATGCCCTCGTTTGGGCTTGTTTCATAAGGTGGGATTTCTTTGCAAGTATATAAACAAACCATCAACTTTTATGCTTGTGTTCAGTTATCCTTTATTGACCATTAATTTATTGGTTCACTGAGGTATCATGACACTCCCGCCTCCGCTGACCTTAGCTTGCCAGTCTCAACCCATTTGTATGATTCGCAGAGACCACGAAGAAGAAGGACAGGTTGCTTACCTGTAACGGTATTTCTTCGAGTGGTCATCTGCAAATACATACAAATCCCGCCCATCCTCCCCTCAGTGTCCTGCTCTGATTGGCTCTTTTTTTGTCGCCTACACGGCGGAAAATTGAGGAACTAGGGAAAAGAGCGGGAACGGAGGCTTTATAGGGGATGGGCGGGGTTACCGCCAAAAAGTTTCAACATGTTGCAAAGTGTACTTTGCCTAGTGATTCCAGAGGTTTCCGAAGGCACTGCGCAGGCGCAGTACAACCCATTTGTATGTATTCGCAGATGACCACTCGAAGAAATACCGTTACAGGTAAGCAACCTGTCCTTCCACCTCAACATTAGGAGGAACTTCCTGACAGTAAGGGCTGTTCGACAGTGGAACAAACTCCCTCGGAGTGTACTGGAGTCTCCTTCCTTAGAAGTCTTTAAACAGAGGCTGGATGGCCATCTGTCAGGGATGCTTTGATTGAGAGTTCCTGCATGGCGGGGTAGGACTGGATGGCCCTAGTGGTCTCTTCCAACTCTATGATTCCAGGATTCTATGATTCTGAGATCACAATGGGACAGCCTCAATGCTTCAGGTAAGGAGCACCAGCCTGAAATCAAAATGTGCAGACTCAATGCATGAGGGAAGGAGCATCAGCCTTAGGTCACAATGGGCCATTCTCAATCCAGGTAAAGAGCACCTTAACTGATAATAGTCCCATTTCAATCTTTAAGGCAAGGAACTTTAGGCTGAGATCACAATGAGCCAGTCTCAGTTATTCAGGTAAGATGCATGAGCCAGAAGTCACAATGGGCCAGTCGCAATCCTTCAGGTAAGGAGCATCAGACTGAGGTCACAATGGGCCAGTCTCAAAATGGCCGCTGGACCACAAAATGGCTGCCAGAACACAAAATGGCTGCCCCAGCCTCAGCTCTTTGCAGTTGGCAGTTTGAGGCCTTCAAGAAACCCATAATAGAGGATGTAACATCCCTAAAGTCAGAAGTGACCCCAAACAGGATTTCCCAGCCTTAAGAATACCCAAAAGTTTTCCTGATGCTCTAATATAGAGACTCCCTGAGATAGTCAGTATTCGCAAGCAAAGGAGGGCCAAGAGAGCCCTGGAGAGCCTTGCCTTGGGGTGGCTCTGGATCTCTGGTGCCGCAAGAAACTACAAATCCCAGGATTCCACAGGAAGGAGCCAGGAGAGTTAACACAGTTTCGAACTGGAATATTTCTGCAGTGCAGATACAGCCTGAGCTGGTTGTAAAAGGGTCGAAGCACCCAAGTCTGGTTTTTACCCTCTTAATCATGGTTTTACTTTCAAAAAATAAGCTCTTTTTTCTGTCTAATCCTTACTTTTGTTGTTGTTTCTTTGTGTCTATATTTGTTTGTTTTATTCTTGGTAATGTGAGATGGTCTGCTTTGTCAACTTCCTTCATGAGTAAAAATCTCTTAGTAAGTAAGAAAACTGGGGAGGCTTTTAAAACCTCCCAAAGGAGCTGCTTTTGGCCTTTTTTCTAAGAGGGGGCAGTCTTCCTCTTAGAAGCCAAAGCCCAATGTTTGTGAAGAAGAAGAATCAGGCTTGTATTAAAACTATCCTCCCCATTTCTGATCCCTTTTAAAACCCATGTTCCCCAGAAGGAGCAGAGCTGTGTAATATGAAAACCCTCTCTGAAAAGAGACACAAAAGACAACAAAGGGACACACTTCCTTCCTTTTGACCCAAGGAGCCTGGCTTCCTTATCACTCTAAAGCTTCAGTGAGAGAAAGAGAAGCCAATGGTCAGAGGAGGTTCTGGAACATTATTCCCCACAGTCACAAGCAGCACACAAAATGGCTGCCAGAAAACAAAATGGCTGCCAGAAAACAAAATGGCTGCCAGAAAACAAAATGGCCACCAGAAAACAAAATGGCTGCCAGAATGCAAAATGTGAGTCTGGGGCAGGCAGGGGCAGGGTCTTCTAGCTGCTCTGCCCCCATTGGCCAGCCTCGAGAAGAGGCGGAGCTTCAGCTTCTCTATTTAGCTCTATGCGTGGAAGAGTGAGCGAGGAGAGGAGCAGAGTGTCCTAGAGAGAAAGAGAGAGACAGACAGACAGGGAGGGTCAGCAGAGAGACAAGGCCTGGAACCACTAGGCTTCACTGCTGCACTGAGGGCTGGCTGGGCCTGGCTTGGGTCTACTGCTGCTGATGCTTTCCTTTGGCCACTGCCACTAAGGTGGGGAGGAAGGAGGCCCTGCAGTCCTTCTAGGCATGGGCCACTCTCTCTGAAGGTGGGAGAGTGGGACTCCCCAAAAGGGATTTTAATGCTTTTAATGGTGGCTCTCATGCTGTAGTGATGATGATGATGATGATGATGATGATGATGATGATGATGTTGATTGATGATGATATTATCAGACCTGCGGGGCAGAGGATGGAGCTGCTGCCACACCTTAATCATCATTAATGCCACCTTCCTGGGCCTTCTTGATGTGCCCCACCGTAATGGCCATGGCTCTGTCTTATGGAACTCTAGGAATGTTCTTTTGGCTTGGCATTTTAAGTGTTGTTAAGGTTTGGAAATCCTGTTTGGGGTCCCTTCCAACTTTGGGGCCCTTTCATCCTCCATTATGGCTTCCCTGAAGGCCTCAAACTGACAACTGCCAAGCACTGAGCCAGAGGCGGCCATTTTGTGTCCCGGCGGCCATTTTGTGTTCCGGAGGCCATTTTGTGTTCCGGAGGCCATTTTTTGTTCCGGAGGCCATTTTGTGTTCTGGAGACCATTTTGTGTTCCGGAGGCCATTTTGTGTTCCGGAGGCCATTTTGTGTTCTGGAGGCCATTTTTTGTTCCGGAGGCCGTTTTGTGTTCGGAGGCCATTTTGTGTTCCGGAGGCCATTTTGTGCTGCTTGTGACTCAGTTGAGCAGAGGCCTCTCTTTCTCTCCAGAGGCTCCAGAGCCAGGAGGAGGCCAGGCTCCTTGGGCCAAAAGGAAGGAAGTGTGTCCCTTTGTGTGTCTTTTGTGTCTCTTTTCAGAGAGGGTTTTCATATTACACAGCTCTGCTCCTTCTGGGGAACATGGGTTTTAAAAGGGATCAGAAATGGGGAGGATAGTTTTAATACAAGCCTTATTATCATTATTCTTCACAAACATTGGGCTTTGACTACTATCCCTGTTTTTAATAACTGTTTCAATAACTGTCCAATAATTTTAAATAACTATCCAGTAATTTAATGGCATTTTGTTTTGGATGGGAGTGTTAGGGTTACGGTTTGGCAGATCATGAAACATGTTTTTATTGTATTGTATGGATATTATTATTGTAAGCTGCTCAAAGGTGGCCATTCTTGTGTAGTAATTGTCTTGTGATTAACTCCCACAACAGCCTTGTAAGGTAGGCTTCGTAGGCTCCTAGGGCTGGAAGGGAGCCCCAAGGGCCAAACAGTCAGCCCCATTCTGCCCTCCAAGTCCTCCGAAGAGATGGCCATCCAGCCAGAGACTCCTCCAATGTTCTTTGAGGCAGCGTCTCCCATAGATTTGCTCACAGGTCATGGAGGTCCACAGTCCCATGGGAACCAGTTCTTTCCACCCCACTTTGGGAAAGGAGACCCCCTCAGCCCCCTGGACTCACTCCTGCCACTCATTCCTAGAATGGCTGGGACTCAGAGGGGTTCCTAGGCATTGCCACCTTCTGCTCTCCATGGCCATTGGCACTGACCTTTCCCCATTGCCTTCCCTCCCTCAGCCCTGTGGACCTCCTCCTCCTCCTTCGCACTCAGAGCAACCCTTCTCTACGGTTGAGGAGACAGCCTCTGACCCAGGGAAGCTCCGGCAATAAAGGACTGCAGGAGAGGGCTGCAGGAATCAGGGTCTTTGCAGTGAAGGTAGGCCTTTATTCCTGGAGCTGAAAGAGGACCTTTGCTTAAATGTTTCAGTCCAGGATTGTGTGGAAGGGTTGCAGTTGAGAGAGTGAGCCATGCTTTGCAGGTATAAAGCCCCAAATGCAGTCTCTGGCAGCATTGTCCTCCCAGAAGGTGGAAGTTGGATTTCCAGACCCCAGACGCACAGTGCGCCAGTGAGTCCTTTGTGTGGGGACTGTGTGTGTACATGTTGTTTACTATAGCTTTGTGAGATATTTGTTTCACTAGGTTTATAAAATGAATTTCCATAGGTCTTCACATCCCCAAAATTAGCATAGTCCAGGATGCAGTCTTCCCTCATAAACCTATACAGAAGAAGCATAAATTAGATATCTAAAACAAAGGAGTTTTGAACCAGCAAACAAGCCAGGAAGATGGCTTGCCAATAAAATAAGGAAGTTGAAACAACGAAACACGATTACGGAAATAAAGAAAGATTCGACATTAACATCTGGCCAAAATAAAATTAAGAAGGTCTTCCAAAAATTCTATGCTAAATTATATAAAGGATCTCAAATGTCTAGAGCCAAAATAGAGGAGTTTTTGGGAAAAGCTAACTTAAAGCCACTTTCAGACCAACAAAGAACTATATTAAATGGACCAATGACAACAGCAGAAATCATGGAAGTAATAAGAAAAAGGGAAAAAAGGGAAAACACCAGGAATGATGGCTTCATCGCCAGTTATCATAAAGTATTTGAGGATCGACTGTTAACACCACTCAAATTAACGATAAATGCCATCAAAGGAAACCATTATCCTGAAACATGGAAACAAGCTAATATAACTTTGCGGTTAAAAGAAGATATAGATGCAACTGAAGTAGAGCTATAGGCTAATTTCCTTATTAAATATGGATTATAAATTATTTTCTATGATAGACTCAAAAAGGTTCTTAAAGACTGGATTCATAAGCACCAATCAGGGTTTCTTCCTCACAGAGAAATCAGTGATAACATACGAAACACCTTAAATATAATTGAATATTTAGAAAGGCAGAACGGAAAAAACCTTGCACTTATCTTTCTTGATTTAGAAAAGGCCTTCGATAACATAGGATGGGATATGTCATTTGCGACACTTGAAATAATCAAAATAATAGCTTCTTATTTAAGATGGATAAAGGCAACGTATAAAGATCAAAGAGCCAAACTAATTGTTAATTATGAAGAAACAGAAGAATTTAAGTTTTCCAGCGATGGAGGTGGAAACATCCTATAACGTGGGTTGATTCCATCTCTTGCTCCGAAATAGGCAGGAAAAACAGACTTGAAGGAGCCGATGCCACCAGAGGGAGCAACCCCCTCCATCCCTCAGTCTTTTTTCTGCCTCGCTCCGAGTAGGCTGTGTTTTTCCTTTTCTCCTCCTTCTTTGTCTTAAAGACTTTAATATTTCTTCTAATATTTCTTCTATTCTTCTTATATTCATGATCTGTTCTCTCCTGCAAAAAACAGCAATGTTTTTCTTTAGTCTTTCTCTATCCCTTTGCCTCTCTAACGGCTGAAACAAAGCCAGGCAGGGAGAGACAGTTCAGAAGCTGCTGTGCTGTGAGGAAACAAGGCCCAACTCCAGCATTAAAGAAGAACAAGACAGCCCAGCCATATCTGGCCGAAGGGGCTGAAGGGCCAGAGAGCCCAGGTGTGGCTGGAGGAGGGAGATCCCTCGGTCCTGGACCAGATGCGCTCCGCTGCAATCTCCAACCCCAGGAAGGCGTCTGTGCAGTGAGATGGACATCCCAAAAGGAATTGGCGTGGTGGAGGAGGGAATATTCCCTGTCCTTAACCAAAAGGCGCCACACCGCAGTCACCATCCCCAGAAGGAGTTTGGGCGGTGAGATGGACAACCTGAAAAGACCTTGGCGCGGCTGGAGGAGGAAGAACCACCTGTCCTTGGCCAGATTGCGCCCCACTGCAGACATCAAACCTGCAGGTTTGGGCAGTGAGAGAGAGACAATAAAAACAGACTTCAAGAGGTGAGTGATGATCCTACTTCTAATCCTAGGTTTGTGGGTTTAGATTTACTCCAGAAGTTTGTTTCTGGCTTACATTGCCAGTTTTCAAAGAGATTTCAGTTATCTCATAAATATGACTGGAGAGTTTGTTTCTGGCTTGCATTGCCAGTTTTAAAAGAGTTTCTGGCTTGCATTGCCAGTTTAAAACAGACCTCACCACAAAAATACAAATGGAGAGTTTGTCTCTGGCTTGCATTGCCAGTTTAAAAGAGACCTCAGTTGCACAGAAGTGCAAATGGAGAGTTTCCTTCCAAAACCAACTTCCGCCGCCTCCTCCTCTCCTTCCTCCATGATCCACTTGGACTAAGGGATCAGAGAGGGTTAACAAAAGGATCTGCCAGGTGTATCATCCCCTAGTTGGATTTTTCAGTCACTCCTTTGGAGAAATTTGCCTAAACAATGTATTTATTGTGCTCCCCTTTTTAAAAGAAGAGGCAAAGCTACAACTTAAGGTGCGGCAGCCATTTTGTTTAAGGACACCAAGTCAAGTCAAAAGAAGAAAGGCCTGCTGCTTCTGCTCCAGTCTGCTCCTCTCTTAAAACAAAATATTAACTGGAGTTCATTCCTCAGAAGAGGAATCTGATCTGAAATATATATATATATATATACCTATATATGTATGTATATATGAAATACAAATAAAAATGAGGGCCCTTCAGTAGCTCCTGAAATCTCTTAGACTTTTGGGGTCTGATGATCTTTTATTATTGCTATATTTGTTTTTATGTTATTATTGTATAAGACAATTAATATATTACAATTTAATGACACCTCGGTGCAATTAAAGCTGTAAGATCCTGATCTCTCTCAAGGGAAGAATGTTTTCCCCGTCCAAACCTGGGCCTTCAACACCAAATACTCCATTTTCATACAGATTTTATGAAGGTCATAAGGCCTCCATAGATTGTTATTGTGAGACCAAATCCAATAGCTCTGTGTGTATATATAGTTACAGCTCACCTCGTTATGGGAATCAGCAGATCCCACTTGTGATTGCCATAGTTTATGCTCAATGAAAGTTGTTTCTCCTGTTTTCATTTTTTCTAGAGCTATGTGTGGCCTACAGCACTTGTTAAAAACAAACAAACAAAAAACACTTGAGGTCAAAATAAAGTTCTGCCAGAACATTAAAAAATGGTTTAGGATAGTGGCTATTTCAGGAGACACTAGCCTAAATGCGATTTGATACAATCCAAGACCACAATTGGTTTAGTTCCAGTACAACAACAGATTTGATCAAAGAAATTGACACATAGATGTCCATTACAAACAAAATCTGACATTTCCACCTCTTACTGGAGACCAATTGTTTAGAATAAAGTCTCTTGGCTGAGACTAAGGATAACAAAAAAAAAAAAAAAGGTTCTTTCCTATGATATTATTATTATTAATAAAATAATAATAAAATTTTTATTTATATCCCGCCCTTCCTGCGATCAGGGCGGCTTACAACAGAGATTAAAACAATCCATACAATACAAAAGATTAAAATACAAATACATCAGCCCTCCATTTAAAATAACAGGCATAAAAGCCCCATAGCCCAACCTCTTGGCCACGGAAGAGGAGGGAGGCCCACAGGATTTTAGTCGGGGAATGCCTGTTGGAACAGGAAGGTTATTATTATTATTATTATTGTGGTGGAAATATTCCTTGTTGAAATAAAAAAACTATAGAAAGATGGAGTCACCTTTGTCAGCCAGAGAGATGGTTTTTGAAATAAAGGCTTGGAGTTTAGAAAAACTAGAGCAAAGGAATAAGGAGTGCATCTTGACCTGGATGGAAGCTGGCACCAGTAAAAAGACATAACATAAACTACTGAGATAAGGACATTCAGGAGCAAGGTTAGGAGGAAAGCCACTGAATTCCTACAGGAGGGGGTAAGGAGTGATGATGCAGTTTTAATGTATGCATGTATTTCTGTTCTGATTGTAAGAATTCTGTATGTTTAAATTGTAATTAGCCAATCAGGTGTATTGAAGAAGCTTCTTTGTCTTGAATAATATAAAAAGAGCCATTTTGTCTTGTTCGGGGTCTCAGCTTTTGGAACTTGAATTCCACTGAGTTCATTGTTTTCCTTTGTCGACAATTGGAAATAAACTTATGGATTTTCAATTACTAGGTCCTCTTGCCAATCCTATTGCTCTGCCAATCCTAGAAATTTAAGTTTCCTGAAATTTCTGTTACATATTTGGCGAGCCAGCCAGGAGTAAAGGCAAGCAAGAATTGGCAAAGAGTGGAAGAACTTATCTTCCTGCAGGCTCTGTGTGTTTTTGGCATTGAGTGGACCCTTGTGAGAAGGCCCTGGCGCCATCCAACATCTTGATTGGAAGGGCTGAACATAAGGATTGGCTCAGTGGTAGGAACAGAGTTTAGCCTATGTGAGACCACTTAGTAATTTGAAAATTCACTGGGGGAAAAGGAAAGGGAAAAGAAAAAATAGAAAAAGAATCATCTCTTCAGGAACAGGTAAAGTATAAAATATAGGGAAAAGTGCACTAAAAAGGGAGCCTCGTTGACCGGTCCAAATCTTTGGATGCGAGTGGGAGAAAGGACCCCCTCCCTGTGTTAGCTGAGCCAGTAGCAAAGGTTCTGCCCAGAGAAGCCTTCTTGCCAAAACTCAGGAACCAGGCCCCTAGGGAACATAAGCAAGGAACTGGGAACTGAAAGGAGGTAGATTGTGGTGTAAGTATTGATTGCCAAAGTGTGGGATCAGTGTGAAAGTATAAGGCACTTGCTCAGTTGTGCTGGTGGAGAATTGGCTACTGATCTCCAAGTGCCAATAAATTGTTTTACCTTTTGTGTGGTGGCAAACCTTTCCCTTCTGTGGTATTTTGTTTTAAATAGCTAGAAGTTAGGTGCTGGTGGAGAGTTGGAGGAGAGCATTGGTCTATTGTGAGTATAAATTATGGTTGTGATATTTTGTTTCATTCTGTCTGGTTGTGGTGGAGGCTCCAGTAAAGACTGTTGAGTTCCAGTAAAGAGTAAAACGTGGGTATATAACGTGTGGAATTTGTCTGTATGTAGTGTCTGAGGTTTGTGGGTTTTGCAATCTGTCCAGTGTGTACTTTTAAATCCTAATCCTATAGTGTTTGCGCCTGTTGAAATTGTGCTTGTGGTCTTTTGTTGTTTTGTGTCTAAGGATGGCTGAGGGAGGTTAAACTCCTTTGGATTACATTAGGAAAGGCATGGGGAAACGTTTGAAAAAGGAGCGATTAATCTTTTTGTGTAAAGATGTTTGGAGTCAGATTTTGCCAAATTGGCCGAGAGAGGGTAGTATAGATATTGACATTGTCTTGCAGTTGTATTCTAAAACATTGGAGCCAGAAAGAGGGTTACTCAATGATTATTTGTATATTTTCTATTGGTATAAGACTGTTTTAAAAGGCCCACCTGGGTTGAATAGTTGCAGAGAATTGGTGTTTAAAAAGGATGAGAGATTAACTAGTATTAAAGAAGCTGTGTTCAAGATTCAGATTGATTTGGCCCAAATTGTGGAAGAGATAGAAAAGATAGAGATAGACTCTGTAGAGAGAGGTGCAAATCAGGGAAGAAGGCCCCCACATGACAAGAAAAGAGGGTTTTGAATTAGCTTTGTGTGTTAGACAGTGGCCAGGAGCAACCCAGAGGTAGAAACTTGTTGTTTGGGGAAATTGAAATTGTTTAAATTATAAAAATTGGAAATTGCCTTTGTGTATATTGTAGATAAATTTTGGAAAATTGGTGTTTTAACTTGAGGTTTTCATGATTTTAAATGATCAGTGCCTTTGGGAAAGTTCTGCCCTAAATTTGAATGCATACCCATTTAAAGCCAAAGGAAAATCTAAATTGAATATTAAGCCTGTGCCTTCCCAGAGACATTGCAAATTCTTTTGTCGGTGAAAGTTTTAAGAAGATGGGCAGAAAGAAGTGCTTTAGAGTGGTGGTGTTGTTATGGCATAGTAATAATAAAATAGTGAGTTTTAAGCTTAGCCAGTAAGCTTCAGCTGTGGCCTGATTTTGTGAACTGGACTGTGGTTGGAAGTTATCTAAGAGTGGAGGAAATTGTGAGAAAGATAAAAGAAAGTGTTTGAAGGTATGAGGATGTGAAAATGATGGTGTGTGAAAGGAGAAAGCTTAAGCATAATGTTTTGGAAAATGGTTGGAAAATGTTTACAGAGGAAAGTATAAACAAGGTTTGAATTGAAATTGAAGGCTCAAGAATGTTGCAGAAGGTTTGAGAATGTTTAAGTGGCTGAGAAAGATTTAGAAATGGGTTTGGTGCAGAAGGACAAGTGGTTTGAGTTCTGGCTGGAGTTAGAGAGAGAAAGGGGGGGTTAGAGAAAGCCCACGGTTTGCATTTTAAAACTTTTCCTTTGGCTAAAGCTAGAATAGTAGAAGCTATGTTGGAAAGAAAACCTGGAATGGAGTTTCGTGTTGCCAATCTGGTGGCTTTCACACCAAGATGGGTACTTTTCAGAGCCTTTGGTGTGATTTTGGTGATTGGTTTTAATAGTAATTTTGAAAGTTAAGTATTTGGTGAGTTTTGGCCAAACGTTTGGGGAATTATCTTCGAGGCTTGTTGGCTACACTGTTTGTGAGAGGTTTTTTCCTGGCTGTGGCTAAAGGAGATGGAGCAGCAGCACAGCGTTGTAAGTGTGTAGTTCAAAGCTTGTTTTAAAAAAAATTTCTCTTCCCCTCTGGCTGAGATTTTTGTAGACTATTTTTAAAGGCAAAGGATTTTTTTCCCTTAAGTTCATAGAATAGAGGTTGTGCTTTAGACTTAGATGAACAAATAGTAAATGTCTTGTTAAGGGTGATCTATGAAGATGCTTGTTAAAAGAGATTGCATTAAGATGGTTTGTTTTCCTTTGAGTGGGAAGTGTGTGTGTTTGTAGAGAGAGTTCATATCACATCAATAGCAGCCAGACTGGATTCTATCTGACCAGAGAATGCAAGCTTGTTTTTGGTATTTTTAAATTTACAGGCAAGCAGCTTTTTGCTCAATGTTTTGTTTTTATTTTCTGGCCTCAAGATGCTCTCATGGGTTTTTAAAATGAAGTTTAAGTTGTGCCTTTGGGAATTTATATATGTTTTTTTAATTGCAATTGTTTTTCATTGTGCTTTTTGGATTTTAAATTATAAACCTGCAATCTTCTGATTGGCAATCCAGCTAAATTATTTTTCCAATTAAAGTTGATAAGATTAGTGTGTTAGGCCTGAATTCTTTTGAAGCCTGGGGAAAAGTTAGGATGTTTTGGTTTTGTAAGGCTACAGCTGTGCTAGGCTGAAACAGTTCTTGCAATCATGAGCATTCGAATGCCTGAGGTCATGCAAACCTGGTTAGAATTGGTTTATTTTTTATCTTTTGAGTTTTAAGTTGTGATCCATGAGTTTCCTGGCCTATTCCCTGGCCTATTGAATCTTCGCTTTTTCTGAATATTGTGTGCTTGTTTTGTACTTATTTCAACTGCTAATTTTTGAGGCCATAGCTTTTGTATTTTTGAGCTCAAAGATGCCTGCAAAGTCTTGCCAATGTCATGTTAAATTGGCTTGTTTTAAATCATTTTTTGATCCTGGTTTTAATTTTTAATTTTGCTCTTGAATATTTTGATTTGTTTTGATTCTTGCTTATTGACTGCAATAATTGTTTTTTTGTTTTTTTGTTTTAAATTTCTGGCCTAAAGTTTTTGAAATGATTTCTTGTTACAACAGTCACTGAGAACTATTTTTATATTTTTAAGTTTTGAGAATGGCCCATCCAAGAGGTTTTTGTATATTGTTTTAGCTTGAATTTTTATTTTTATAATATCTAAATGTATTTTTGAAAGCACCCGAAGTTTCTTTTTGTGATTTTTGGAACCCAGAGATCCAGAATATAATTGTTATATTCTGGTTAATTAGTGATCGTCAATTTGATTTACACTCATTAAAATTTATAATTTTTGTTATTTTGAAAAAATAACATGGCGAGCCAGTTGATCCTATGTTGAATTATTATGTGGTTCTGGAATGGAATAAGGAACGATATGAAAGTATTAAAGAGATTGGTATTCTACTATATTGTAGCAAGAGAAAATTTGGAAACACTTTACAAATTCAAATTCTGGTTTCCATTGCCAGACGTAATCAAAATTAATCAAGTTAAACTCAAGCCAGCATGTGTGAAATTGTATCCTAATTCCAAGATAGAGTATATCATTTTGGCCTAAAAAAAGAGCATGAACTGATTTTTTGAGTCTTGAGTAAAAAGCAAAGAAGTCACTCTATAATAGTTTTGTTTTTTCCTGTCCCCTGTTCTGTTGTCAAACTGTTGTGGATTCAAATGAGATAAAGCTGTGAGTACATTGGGTCAGAGTTAAAGTTTCATATTCAGTATGTACATGTAAATGCAGTCTGTAAAATTAAGGTTACATATGTATTAAAAAAAAAGCATTCAAAAGGTCCAAAAGATGCAGGCATAGATAAAAACCTAAAGCATAAAGAGCTCAGAATGACCCAAGAATGATCCAGGGATCTGTTGTTAGTTAGAGTTAGCAGTGAGACATAAATTCTAGAAGAGAAATATCTTAGCAAAGCCTATAAGAGGGGAGTTAATGAAATGTGGCTAAAGTATACCTTTAATGTATTCATAACATTCTAATAACTTGTCAATTAGTATTTTCAGTTTTTGCTTTTCCTTTGCCTGGGAAAAGGGGGGGCACAGACAAGAGGAACGAAGTTTAAGCCCCACTTACAACCGGAAGCTGAGTGGGCTCTACTTCGCCATCAATCAAGAAAAGCTAGGCTGCACCTTTCCAGGGCTTCAGGTGCTCTACGCCAGCTCCTCTGAAAGAAAGATTTCAAATGCTCTCTATCACCCCTTTTCTCTTTTATGATTTCCTATATGTCTGTTATAAGTGATGCACAAAAATAATAAAAATAATACACATACAGGTGCATGTCCCATTTTCACACCCCGGAAGCTGAAATGGGCACCACCTTGGACTTCAATCAAGTTTGAGCTGAAGCTCCATCACAATATTATTTTTTTCAGAGACATTGCCTCTTTTTCTTGTCTATATTCCTTGTTTGTGTTCTCTATTCATGTTTCTGTTTGTTGTCTGAGGTTTTTATAAGTAATTAATGCTAAAAGTGATAAAGTTCAATCATACATATTCTCAAATCAAATCACATCCCAACACATAAGCCTACATATACATGCACATATGTTCCTGACATAAGCAATAACATATGATTTTCACAATAAAGTTAATAAAGCAACCCTATTGAAAAGAAGAAATAAGCTCATCAAGCTCCATGATCAAAGACATAATTGTGTTTGTCGTCAGGATTCCTATTGTTAACTGTGGAATTGGCATGAAATTCAAGTCAAGCATGGTAAGTTTTTTCTCAGGACGCTCTTTGAAAGGAGGGAGACCTTTATACATCTGGAGATAGTCTTAAAGTGTGAAGGCCAGATCTATTCTGATTAAATGGCATTACACAACAAGAGCTATTCCATAGTGATCTCCCTGAGGAAACGTGAGATGGAAGATGCCCCTGGAGTGGAGGAACATCTGAAACATGCGGCACCCTGGGCATTCCTATTCTGTTATGAGAGTAGTCCAGAGAAGCATAGTAACAGTTGCTTGGCAAGAGTCTGTAACCAGGCTAAAAATTATAGTTTCTCAATGAGAGGTGATTCTGACAGCAGATACAATATTCTTTATAGTGGAGTTTTCCTATTGAATCATGAAACAAATACACAATACATCACTATTAGAAGATTAGCTTGGTGGCAAGAGTAAACTCCAGAGAATCAAAAGTGTCAAAGGGTTAAAAGCAATGAGAATATGTGTGTTTAACTAATGCTATACACTGTCTTTCTGAAATTGGACCGACTGGAAGATGTTATTGCCTGGTGATGGTAAGAATATTAATATTTTGGTAACTGCTAGACAGGTTTGTTTTGTTCTGAGTTTAGAGTGTCATATAAACATAGTTAATAGTTGATAGTATCATGCAATATGAATATTGATGAAACATCAAAAGGGGGGAATGTGGTAGAAATATTCCTTGTTGAAATAAAAAGCTATAGAAAGATGGAGTCACCTTTGTCAGCCAGAGAGATGGTTTTTGAAATAAAGGCTTGGAGTTTAGAGAAACTAGAGCAAAGGAATAAGGAGTGCATCTTGACCTGGATGGAAGCTGGCCCCAGTAGAAAGACATAACATAAACTACTGAGATAAGGACATTCAGAAGCAAGGTTAGGAGGAAAGCCACTGAATTCCTACAGGAGGGGGTAAGGAGTGATGATGCAGTTTTAATGTATGCATGTATTTCTGTTCTGATTGTAAGAATTCTGTATGTTTAAATTGTAATTAGCCAATCAGGTGTATTGAAGAAGCTTCTTTGTCTTGAATAATATAAAAAGAGCCATTTTGTCTTGTTCGGGGTCTCAGCTTTTGGAACTTGAATTCCACTGAGTTCATTGTTTTCCTTTGTCGACAATTGGAAATAAACTTATGGATTTTCAATTACTAGGTCCTCTTGCCAATCCTATTGCTCTGCCAATCCTAGAAATTTAAGTTTCCTGAAATTTCTGTTACATTATTATTATGATACATTCCTCAAATGAATAATGAAAACAAGGCCCTGACTTTGCTATATTGTCTAGATATGATAATGGAGAGCCCTTAGAGATCAAGATCGCTCCATCTTCTGACTGAGCATTTTGCAGTGTTACTACACAATGGTTAAGATTTTTAAATAACATTTTCGAGGCCACCCATCCACTCCAATTGTTCTACAAAAAACGGTCTTGATTTGCCATAAGGCAAAGGTGACTTTTCTTAGACCAGGGCCTTCAATCCTAGAGACACTCTTCAGAGCTGTCTTCACAAAGCTATCAGATAAGAGTGGGATAAGCCTGCCACATTACACCTAAATTCTGTGTCTGTTAATAAGCTTTATCATTTACCTTGACAGGTAATGGCAAAACTACAATTCTAACCAATGGATGACTCATTATAAGCCCTGGGTTTCTCCCGTTTATACTCAAGCCTTACGAGACACACATTCCCTCTCTCTTTCACACACATACATATACAATATACATGTATATATACGTACACTAATAAAATGACAGAAAAACGATCATATACAGCATCCTCCTTGGCAATTAGGGCTGCTTCAACTATGTCATTTTCTCAAGGGCTGACCTTATGTGGGCTAAAGATTTTATGAGATCCCTCATAATCAGATAAACATAAAATTATATCAAGACAACCTACAAAATACCCAGAATGGCTGCTTTCTCAGCTGATGCCAGGCCAGATATAATACAATTTGACATAAGGCCACAGGCAGCCTCTATATTGGTCAAGAGGCAGATTTTAAATAAAATCAAACAAATAAACTAAACCACAGACATGTGGATGCCTGTTCTAAACAAAATTTGATAATTTGATTGGTGATATACTCTTTCAACAATCACTGGATCCAATATTGATAAAAAAATTAATGAAAAGGGAAAATCATTTGCTTTTTCACATAATAATAAAAAATGAGGTCCCTTCATCAGGGACAATCCTCCTTTCCCCCCCATAGATACTTATTTTACAAGAGACAATAGGTTTGGCAGACAGTAGTCTGAGCTTAGTTACCAACCTTACCATCTGTCCCAGGAACTGCTTCACCTGAACCTACAACAACAATGTTCAGTGACAATTCTTGTCAAACAATGACACAAATAGCCCCAGTCCTGGCTGACTGGTGCTAAACGATAGGAGGAAGACTGCAGTCTTTCTTTCATCTTTCATAACAAATTCAGCCAGACCTATGGGTCCTCCCAACTCTAAAAATTTGCTCACATATACATATACCACTCTCATCACTATTTCATTGCTTCCTCAAGATACAGGAAAGCAAAGAGTCATTGGCTGATACCAAAAGCCACAAGACATCTGATCAATATTGGGACAATTAAAAAACTATAAAAACAAAGAGGCTTGTTCCAATCTTCTTTAATTCTACATTTAAAACAATCAAAAACAAAATTTAGAGTGTGGTGCTAGACCTAAAATGGGTCAATTGGTTTATTAAAAACAAACAAACAAACAAAAAACAGGGTCAGACTGGAGAGTCTCCAGAAAACCCTGGAGGCACTTCAGCTCCATGATTTTGTGTGTCCCTGTTCTTAGTTGTAGTTGTTTCTGCATCCCAATCCACCTACCTCATCACAATTATCTACACACTGCTTACCAGGGAAAGCTTTTTCCATACAAGGCTCTACCATTCAGTCTGTTGTTTTATTCGGTGACACTCACTACACTGATAGGGACACATTAAAACAGTGAGATCTTCTTGTATACCATAACTTCACAATGTCCTGATCAGATCTGTTTCTCTTCCATAAGATGTAACAGATGTCGAGTTGTGCTTTCCTTCCTATCCAGAAAAGGTTTTCTGCTAACTCATAAAAAGGACAACCTAATTCCATTTCAGAAGCTACAATACTTTGGAGTGGTTGTAGATGCATTGCTGACCAGAGTCTACCTGACCAAACAAAGGGTAAGATCCATGAAGAACACCTTCAAGCAGGTAGGTTGTTCTCAGTTATCTGACCTAGTGTTACTGGCTCACCTACAGTGCCTGATCTGCTTCAATTAATAGTTTGTCATAAACATGAGGAGCCTAGAGTGGTTCCTCTAGCTATTTCAACAATAAATGGCACAGATAAATCACTTGTTCTGACATATACCAAATAAGTTCAAATCCCTTTGAACGGTGGTTGTGCTGCCAATCGAGAAGGATTGTCTGATTTGGCCCCTTAGGGCGATACAAATCATTTTGTTACACCCAATAAGCAAAATGAATACGACCAACAATCTCTACTCCCCAATATAAATTGGCTTCAATTAAAACCAATAGTGTTTGTTTTCAACCCAACTACTAACAGCTCAATTCTAATTCAAATTGACAAGTTTATATTAAGGGTTCATATACACCAAATGACTGACCCAATCCAGGTCACTGATGACAAAATCAACATTTCTAATAACTTGATTCAAAAACTGATTTCAACATCTTTTTGTCACAATTAAATTGTGGCTTGTCTTGGATGCATTTTAACATGCTACAAGAAGATTGAGATATCTCTGTTGTGATCAGTGCAGCTACTTCCTCTGCAATACCAACAATCACATCCATCTAAGATAAATGTAGGACATGACATGGCCTTCATCTTCCACATTTACATGCCACCTCTGTTGAGTTGACTTGAATCAAGAAGAGGCTTCCTTTGGAAGACACATCTGGTGGTTCTCACATAAGTGATATGCCTCAGTTCACCCACCCATTGGTTTGGGGAGCTTTGGTAAGTCCCACGTTATAGGATGTTTCCACCTCCATCGCTGGAAAAAGGAACATTGGGTCTTACCTGTGAGATATTCGTTTTCAGCGATGTAGGTGGAAATATCCTCCCCACCCAGAACTGAGGAGGCTGTTTTCCCTTGACTTTGCAAGGGTGGTTGTTAGTTATTTATTTTTAGTTTGACTTTATGATAGTTTCCATTGATTATACTTAGATTTCCATTAAATGCTCTCTGAGTTTGTTTTCTATCCTCGGCTGTAATATTGACTGAGGGATGGAGGGGGTTGCTCCCTCTGGTGGCATTGGCTCCTTCAAGTCTGTTTTTCCTGCCTATTTCGGAGCAAGAGATAGATTCAACCCACGTTATAGGATGTTTCCACCTACATCGCTGAAAACGAACATCTCACAGGTAAGACCCAATGTTCCTATTGCTAAAGGTACAAGGTAAGCTTTCCCACTATCACCCCTTTTGTTCATTCTGATCCTTGAAGCGTGAATAATGGGATAAGATTAGAAAATAAGATCAATGGAATAAAAATTAACATACATTGAGTTTAAAATGAGAGTCTTTGCAGACAACATTTTGTATTCCCTGGAGAACCCAGAAAAGAGCATAAGGGAATTGATGGATGTAATAGTGGAATTGGAATATGTTTCGGGACTAAAAGTAAACAGAGACAAAACAACATTAATAACATAAAATATGGAGGAAAGGAAGAACAAATCCTGGAAGAAATTAGTGGATTTAAAGTGGGAAAGAAAGTTAAATATCTAGGAATAAATTTCACCAATAAAAACGCAGATCAGTTTCACAATAACTATGAGACAATAAGGAAGGAAATCAGAAAAGACCTAGAAATATGGGGGAAATTACACTTATCTCTATTAGGAAAAATATCTCTGATCCAAATGAGTTTCCTTCCTGAAATACTGCTTCTGCTTCAAGCGATACCCATCATCCAGAATGAAAAACCATTGACTCTATGGCAAAAGGAATAAAAAAAGAGCCAGGATAAAAACAAAACTACTTTGTGATGACAAAAGTAGAGGAGGGCTGTGTTTACCAAACTGAAAACTTTATGATGCTGCTTGTTGTTTAGTTTGGATTAGAGAATGGTTTATGTTAGAGAATGAACAATTGTTATGTCTGGAGGGTGAACATTTAAGATTTGGGTGGAATGGATCCCGAATTTACGGCAAAGAGAAAGTTCATAAAGAAAGCACAAACCATTTCGTAAGAAAAGCTCTGTTGAAGATCTGGGGGGAAAAGAAGTGTAGAATATGTCCAAAAATACATTCATGGTGTTCGTCACATGAGGCTCTTTTTGGGAGGAACAGTATCCAGAAAACTCAATGGTTAAGATACAAGGATGTACTGAAAGAATCGCAAGGAAAACTAGAGATCAAACTTAAAGAATCTGGCCTAGATTTTTCAATGGTGTCTTTATCGTCGAATGAGGGAGAGGTTTAAAATAGATGTGAAATGAGAAGGAATACAAAATGAAAAGTGGGAATTGTGGAAGCCATGCTCCATGTTCATTCCATGCCTGATGAGAGTGTTGGAGAAGCATGCAGCTGTGTTTCTCTAGCCAGAAGCAAAAGGAAGGCCTTCTCCTCTGAGGGCCACTGGGGAGGTCAGGAGGTTTCAGCAGATGATGCGCTCATTTCACATCTAGCGACAGGGACATAGCCAGGGTCCTCTCCAATTCCCATCCCCTGACCCCCCTCCACTCTCACAAGGCATGGAGTGTCAGGACCATGGTGAACAGGTCTGAGGAAATGACAGGCATGTGGCCACTAGGTGGAGCTGTTGTGGAAGTCATTGACAGCTCTAGTGGCACATTTAAAAAGTGCATCATTGGAATGTTGATGCAACTGCCAACTGTCATTCTCAACTGTCACTGAGGAAGAGTCAGACAGTGTGAGCCTCAGAGTGGGTTGTTACTGGTGTGGATGGTGTCGATGTATATAGTGTTGTACACAGTGGAACTTCTTATATGAATAAAAGCCTGCTCTGAGAGAAGATTACAGTGTCTCTGCTCATTGAGAAAGCGACAGGTGTTTCTTCAGCTCACAAGCTACTGACTACAGTCAAGGTGGAGAATCTGGTGCCATACGTTAACGTGTTGCCTCACGTGCTGCGCAACACAGCAATGTCAAAAGCGTTTAACATGGAGTATCTGTTGTGTAGGCGAGCTGCAGTGAATCTATGCTAGGTCCAGAGGGCTTTGTTTGGTGAAGAGGGAGGAAGGGGATACCCACCTCTGCATTGGCCCAAAGGCATATGTCACCTGCGTATCTCACTAGCAGCATGCTGTTCTCTGTGTCTTGACAAATCAAGCCTAACCCTACTCTCTTTTCTCAGGAACTTCATCTCAGTCTCCTTCTACACAGCCTTGGGCCATATTTTGCTGAAAGAGACACAGGTGCAGGGCCACCAGGACAACCTAATGGCCAACACAGAGGCCAAGCAGAGGGAGTTGGGCTCCAAGAGGAAGAGGCTGTCGAAGTACAACAACTCTTTGGTGAGTTGACATCCTGACTATTAGTTTCCTTTGTGTCACTGCTGGGGCTGTTCATGAAAGCGAGCGGAGAACATATTGTTCCAATTTGGCAGAGAAAGTCCTGGTTAATCCTCTGTCACCCCACTTTTTCAGGGGCTTTCAAAAATGTCCCGGTTTCTCTCTCCTCCTCCCACTTTGCCCCTTCTCCTCAGCTGCCTTGGGTTGCTGCAAAGTGACTTCCAAGGAGTTTGCACCCCATCAACTCAAAAATGGGGACAGGAGAGGAGATAAGTTGCCAGGGTCTTCCCTTGCCAGGAGGCTGAAGCAAAAGCAAACTGCTGTGCCCTTCCTAGCTTGTGTGATCTTCCTCCTAAACAACCTTGGCCATCCTCACCACCTTCTGGTGTTGCTTGTCCACATGTGCCTTGCTTTTCCTGTCTGTGAAATGTTGGGGATATGGGAGACCATCTCTGGATCTAAATTGGGGGTGGCCCAGTGGCCTTCAAGTCCAGAATGCTCCCCAGAACTGTTTTTTAAAATGACCTTTGCCTCTGAAATGTGGCAAGAAATGGCTAAATGCACCATAATTCTTTTGTGGCTACATGTACTCTATGTGTTGGGATAGTCAGTATCCTAATCCATCCTCAATATCCCAGCCATGGCCTAAATTATATTGTTTATTACATTGTATGTTATATTGAAAGGATTCAAGACAAACTGATCTGAAAGGCAGTAGCTTTTTGCTTGCTAACAGAATTTAAAGTTTATTTCTGAAGTGATGAAATAACATTTGGGAAGCACCATGTGCTTTCCTCCCCTTTTCTTTGTCACTCTCTGGATGAGGGCTATTTTCTATTTCAGGTGACCTTTGCCGATGTGGCAGTATATTTCTCCAAGGATGAATGGAATCTGTTGACGGCGAAACAGAAACTTTTGTACAATTCTGTAATGATGGACAATTATGAAAATGTGGCTTCTGTAGGTAAGGAACCTGAATCCATGGCTCTTTCTATAAAGACTGAGGGCCCTTTCATTATTATCATGTTGCTATGGTTCCACTAGAATTATAGAGTCATAGAGTTGGAATAGACCACAAGGGCCATCCAGTTCAACCCCCTTCTGCCATGCAGGAATACACATTCAAATCACCCCCAAGAGATGGCCACCCAGCCTCTCTTTAAAGACCTCCAAAGAAGAGGACTCCACCAAACTCTAAGGGAGTATATTCCACTGTCAAAGTGCTCTTACTGTCACAAAGTTCCTCCTAATGTTTAGGTGGAACCTCTTTCCCTGTGCCTTGCATCCATTGCGGTGTCTCCTTTTCTCGGTGTCAGCAAAAAGCAAGCCTGCTCCTTGCGCAACAGGACACCCTTTCAAATGTTTAAACATGGATATCATATCCACTCTTTATCTCCTTTTCTCCAGGCTAAACATAACCAGCTCTCTAAGCTGCTCCTCATAGAGCTTGATGGTTTCCAGACCCTTCACCACTTTGGTTGCACTCCTTTGGACATGCCCCAATTTGTGAACATCCTTTTTGAATTGTGGGGCCCAGAACTGGACACAGGATTATTCCAAATGAGCCCTGACCAAAGCAGAATAGAGTGGCACTATTACTTCTCTTGATCTAGAAACTATTCTTGTATTGATGCAGCCTAGAATCACATTGGCCTTTGTAGCTGCCTCATCACACTGTTGGCCCATGTTCAACTTGCGGTCTACTAGGAGTCCTAGATCCCTTTCAAGCCTAGATTAATTGTGATAGCAACATCCTGTAGCATATTTGAATCTGTAGTTCAGTGAGGCACTATTGCTCTCCAGGTTCTAAGGATTCTAATAACCCCATCCTAAACTGCCAATTCTAGGATTTTATGGGAAGAAGCCATGGAGATTAATGCTTTTCTCACCCAAATGGTACTCAGCACATCTCTGAGCAAGTTTCCTACCTCTTTTGGCCCCTCTTCCATCCTTTTAAGGCTCTGGAGAGTCTTCTTAGGGGAAAGCCCCCCCTTGGGCCTGCAATGGCTCAGAGAGGGCCCAACAGTGGCAAAATGGCCTCCTCTTCCCCAAAGGGATGTTTCGGGATGTTGAGGGGGAAAATATTATTTCATCTCCCCCCCCCCCCTCCCGGCAATACAATGTGGGGTTGCCCCTGAGATCTCCTCCAACCCCATCAGTAGTCCATGCCTGTCTTATAGATGTTTTAAGGCTGTTTTAAGGCTGCTCCCTGGCACTTCACCCTCACCAAAATTGGAGTCCAGGTCCCAGCCCCCTTGCTCTGCCTTTGCCAATGAATTATTTGTATATTGATTATCCTGCCTTTCTCAACAAATGGGCCTAAAAGGGATGTCATACTGAGGAGGGAGCTGACTTGTTTTCAACTGCTCCAGAGACTAGGACCCAGAGCAGTGGATGCAAGCCGCAGGAAAAAGAGATTCCACCTCAACATTTGAAAAAACCTCTTGAGAGTAAGGGCTGTTCGACAGTGGAACACACTCCTTCCTCGGAGTGTAGTGGAGCCTCCTTCCTTGGAGGTCTTTAAACAGAGGCTGGATGGTCTGGGATGCTTTGATTGAGAGTTCCTGCATGGCAGGCGGTTGGACTGGATGACCCTTGCGGTTTCTTCCAGCTCTATGACTCTATGATCCCTTTTATGCATCACACTCTGTGGGTTTGTGTCTGTAACAGAGAGACGGAGGGAAAGTGAAAAATAGAAAGGCAGGGAAGAGAGGCTGAAAATGAGATGCTGAAGCAGTGCAGATGGGCAAGAGGGAAGGTTGGAGAGCGGAGGGAGAAAGGGAAGGGGATCTGGCAGATGGGAGCCAGGAGGGGAAGGCTGGAGCAAAGCCAGCATCTCCTAGCTCTGTGCGGAGAGGAAGGGACCTCTGGGAAGGGCCAGGAGAGGGGCCTTGGGGATTGGGAGGCAGCCACCAACCTGACAGATTTTAAGAACCGAACCTGTGAGAACCGTCTCAGGTCCTTGTTTTCGAACATATTAAGTGGTTCCATTTAGAAATTATGAGCAATGTCTATGAAGAGAGGAAAGGGCAACACAAAAATGCCTTTTTGTCTAATGTTTCTTTTCCAACCTGAGCTTGCTTAGCTCCATGGGTGATTCCAGAGGCCCTTTGTTACCCGAAATGCTGGAGGCTGGGGAGGACACTCCCAAGTGCTATGCTTTCAGGGGAATTTCAGACTTAGCTCAAAGGAGAGATTGGGGCAACAGTGGCCTCGGGACTATTCCCATTCCTGATCTCCCCCCCCCCCCCCCCCCGGTGTTAGGGGGATCCCATCTATTCTCGAGCCCTATTTCAATGAATGGGGTTCCGCACAGGCACCATTAACCCTTATGCGGCACGCAGCCCCTTTTTCCAGTGTGGCTTTTAGTGTATGCTGAAATCCGCATAAGACGTGCCCGCGTATGACACGCATGCACACACATATAGGTGTTCACACAAACACACAAGAAGTAGGTAACAAAGGTAGGAGTGGTGAATAGATGTTAGGATTTGCTAATGGTAATACGTAACCTAGACAGAACTTGATTCCAATTGCTGAGGGTCCACAATGGGGAGAGAAGTCAGTAACTCCCATGGCAAGTGGAGCTGGCGAGTGTAGTGAGGGGTTTAGCAATGTAAACCAACAGAGTGTCTGTCTGCAACTGGACTGCAATATTTATACTGAAATGGTTGCTAGTGGGCAGAACCCGAGTTTTCTATAAAGTTTAAATCGTTTTAGAAAGTTTCCTGGGTGGGGAAAATATGGTCCAAAATCAAATTGAATGCAATGGGTGCTTGGTGCAAATACCTCAGACATAAGGGATTACCACACCGATCCTCAGGTCCTTGTTGGCTCTGAATTCCAGTCCCGTTCACAAGCCAATATACAGCGCAATGTGAGCATGATGCTCCCAGATGCAGCTCAACAATAACATAGCACAGTATGGAAACAACGTTCCAGATACAGGTATTGGCAATGCACTGGCCACATTTCACACTTAAAAATAAGTCACAGACACAGTTGATTTCATCCGAATCTTTGGAGGTTCTCTATCTTGAGTTGCAATATAATCAAAATATTTGCAAGCTCTCCTCTCTGACTTCCATCATGTTCACCATCTCTTCTGTACACAACTCCAATCCAATCCTATCCACAGCAATCCACATGTGTCCTGTATTGTGTATTGGTTGTGATCCATCTCCTGGTGCCACACAGCATGAAGCGTCCTCTGCAGTTGGCTTGCATCACGCCATGTGCTCTGACTCAGGACTCTCTGGCCGTCTCACAGGATATGATGCCACTTTTCAATCCAAATATTTTACACATGTTTAAAGGAATCTTTTTTCAACAGTCTGTATGACTATCTGCTTCAACTGATTACCTCAAGGTAGTTCCCCCACAATCTCTTCCTTGCCAGCTCCTGTGGATAAGGATATAATCGTTTCATGGATTTGGGGCATCTGCGACAGGGTCCTGCTCAGGTCACCCACCCCAACTTTATTAATTTAATATCAAATAGGGAGGTATGAAAGTAGGGCTAAATCTTGGGCTAACACTTTCCTCTCTTAACTCTGATATTCAGTATTATTTTCCTTCTTTACAGAAGAACTTGTCAGTCATGAGAGAGTCCACACATCAGAGAAGCCATACAACTGCCAGCATTGTGGGAAACATTTTGCATACAAGTCGATCCTTCTCATGCATCGGAGAGTCCACACCGGAGAGAAGCCATACAAATGCCAACAGTGTGGGAAATGTTTTTGTTTGAAGTCAGTCCTAGTGGCACATCAGAGAGTCCACACAGGAGAGAAGCCATACAAATGCCAGCATTGTGGGAAATGTTTTTCTCAGCAGTCCTACCTAGTGACACACAAAAGAATCCACACAGGAGAGAAGCCATACAAATGCCAGCATTGTGGAACATGTTTTTCTCGGCAGTCAAACCTACTGACACACCAGAGAGTCCACACAAGAGAAAAGCCACACAAATGCCAGCATTGTGGAACATGTTTTTCTTCAAAGAGAGACTGAGCAAGACACCAGAGAGTCCACACAGGAGAGAAGCCATACAAATGCCAGCAGTGTGGAAAATGCTTTTCTTTGAAGGTAAACTTAGTGAGACACCAGCAAATCCACACAGGAGAGAAGCCATACAAATGCCAGCATTGTGGGAAATGCTTTTCTTTGAAGGTAAACTTAGTGAGACACCAGCGAATCCACACCGGAGAGAAGCCATACAAATGCCAGCATTGTGGGAAATGTTTTTCTCAGCAGTCTTACCTAGTGTCACACAAAAGAATCCACACAGGAGAGAAGCCATACAAATGCCAGCATTGTGGGAAATGTTTTTATTTGAAGGGAGACTTAGTGAGACATCAGAGAATCCACACCGGAGAGAAGCCATACAAATGCCAGCATTGTGGGAAATGTTTTTCTCAGCAGTCCCACCTAGTGTCACACAAAAGAATCCACACAGGAGAGAAGCCATACAAATGCCAGCATTGTGGGAAATGTTTTTCTCAGCAGTCCCACCTAGTGTCACACAAAAGAATCCACACAGGAGAGAAGCCATACAAATGCCAGCAGTGAGGAAAATGCTTTTCTCGGAGGTCAGGCCTATTCAGTCACCAGAGAGGCAGCACAGGAGAGAAGCCACACAAACCCACGAAGTGAATGAACATTATTTTTGTAAAGGTGGAATACAAAAATATTTTTTCCATCCAGCGGTGCTAAAAAGCCCATATGAATTTATTTGCACAGTTTCTCTGTCCATATGTCTGTTTATGTTTTAAAGTTATGTTTAGTAAAGTTTAGGTTTTAATTGCTACTAGTATAGATAATTGCTTTGGGTTATAAATTTGGCGGGGGATTATGGGTCGTGGTTTAGGTTAGTTAGATGGGGGGCTGGGGTTTGTTGCGGCTGGCTAGAATAGCAAGGATAGCATTGGGAATTTGTGGGATGTTGGCTGAAGAAAGTTGGGGACCTGTAGTAACAGAAAGGGATCCAGTTTCTTCGAATGTCTGGGGCAGGGAGAGATTGTGCGTGTGAGAGGGATGGCAAAGTGGGGGATAGATGGTGGGAATTGTAGGTGGGGGCTAGGTTTGGTAGAAGGTGGAGTTTTAGGTTTGGGGGTTTCAATATATTCTTTGGCTTGGGGAGGGCAGTTCTAGCTTAAACACTGAATTTCTGACTATGTGTTTTAATAAAGTTCTTTGCTATTTCAACAGACTGGACTCTTTGATGCGCAGAAGTTGTGAATTTGCACAAAACGGACCCTTTCTTCTCTCCTCATTCCTCAGCTCCATTCCCAGCCATAAGAACAGCAAAGGCAAACACACACACGAGATACGAGCCGACTTGGATGCCAGCATAATATAATAAGAAAAGATTTATTTCTAGCCCGCTCTATGAAGGAGAATCTGTGCTGGTTTCAACAATAAAATACATCGAGGTTACAATAAAATCCAAAAGAAATCAATCCCCCCCCCCCCGATCCCAGTACTAAAACTGGATTAAACAATGAGAGTATAAATGTTGGGAGAAAATGCAGAGGTGAACTCAGAGCAATCTTGGAAGCTTGTGAGTAGATAGACAAACTGGCAGACTGGAGCTTTGCCAGGAAACACAACTGCTAGATTAAAGCACCGTAGGCTGGCTTTTCTCCAAGAGGCACTCTTTATTTTTGGTTGCAAAACATACACGAGAGCTAGACCAACCCCATCCACCAATTACAAAACCCACACTGTACAATGATGATCTGAGCTTATATACACTTTTGCCATGTGGCAATCTAGCTCAACCCCTTCCTGTACAATTTCCTGTGTTACCTGGATTACTGTCCATCATTCCAGATGTCACAGCATATTTACACAAGTGCTATGTGCTGCTCTCTGGCACACTCCGCCACAATCTTGGACAATCCCCTGCTGTCTGGAGCCACAGCGGCAACCAATTCCTGGTTAAGAGCAGCGAGTGTCCATTAGCTTCTCTGCCACATCTGAACATTTTCAATGCTGCTCCATACCTCAACAATAAAAACAGTAAAGACATTCCAGTGACTCTGTGAATAAGATCATACTGGATCATTGTGAATCTGTGAGGACAAGCTCCTTGGAAGTGTGAAGAAGACAACTTGCCCTCTCAACCCTTGCCTTTCATGGCTGGTCATCCAAGGAGGAGATGCTTTGAGGACTCACCTGAGATATATCATAGATGCATCTCTTAGGGAGGGCTATTTTCCATCTTGCTTAAAAGAAGCAGTGATACGGCTGCTTCTGAAAAAGCCCTCCCCAGATCCCTTGGACATGAAGAATTACAGAGCGGTCTCCCGTCTTCCATTTCTCTTCAACTCCAAACAGTCTTGGATGAAACAGATTACCTAGATCCATTTCAACCTGGCTTCAGGATGGGATCCAGAGTCAAGATTGCTATGGTTACCTTAGATGATCTCCGCTTGAGTATCGACAGTGGAAGTGTGACCCTGTTGATGCTTTTGGGCCTCTCAGTGGCTTTTGATACTATTGACCATGTCATCCTTCTGGAACTCCTGAGGGAATTGGGGATCGGGGACACTGCATTGCAATGCTTCCGGTCCTATTTCTCCCGCACATTCCAGATGGAGATGCTTGGGGACAGTTGCTCCTCTATGAGGGATCTTAAATGCAGCATTCTCCAGGGTGCCATCCTATCCCCAATGCTAGTCAACATCTACATCAAACCGCCAAGAGAGTTCATCCGGAGGCATGGGGCGGGTGCTTTCTGTATGCTCATGACATCCAGAGGTATCTTAGTGTCAACTAAAGAAGGCATCTCCCTCTCAATGAATGTCTTGAAGCAGTAATGGGCTGGATGAGGAAAAACAGATTGAAACTGAATTCAGATTAAACGGAGGTGTGTATTGTTGGAGGTCCTATTCTCGGTATGGAGGTCTGTTAACCGGTCCTGGATGGAGTCACACTTCCCCTAAAGGACTGTCTTTGCAGTTTAGGGGTGCTCTTGAATCCGTTGCTCCAGATGTCAGCTCAGATAGATAGGATGGCCAAGAGTGCCTGTTATCAGCTTTGGTTGATACGCCAACTGCGTCCCTTCTTGGAACCTGAAGACCTAAACACTATGGTGCATGCGCTGGTAACCTCACGTCTTGACTTCTGTAATGTGCTCTACATAGGGCTACCCTTGTATTAAGTCCGGAAAGTTCAACTAATCCAAAATATGGCAGCCAGAGTGGTCACTGGAAGATCTAGATGTGACCATATAACACCTATACTAAACCATGCCCTATGAGGAACTACCCAGGGAGCTGGGTATGTTTAATCTGGAGAAGGGAAGGTTAAGAGGTGATATGATAGCCCTGTTTAACTATTTGATGGGGTGTCACATTGAGGAGGGAGCAAGCTTGTTTTCTGCTGCTCCAGAAAACAGGACTTGGAGCAGTGGATGGAAGCTCTAGGAATAGAGATTCCACCTCAACATTAGGAGGAACTTCCTGACAGTAAGGGCTGTTCGACAGTGGAACAAACTCCCTCGGAGGGTGATAGAGTCTCCTTCCTTAGAAGTCTTCAAACAGAGGCTGGATGGCCATCTGTCAGGGATGCTTTGATTGAGAGTTCCTGCATGGCGGGGTAGGACTGGATGGCCCTAGTGGTCTCTTCCAACTCTATGATTCCAGGATTCTATGATTCTGAGATCACAATGGGACAGCCTCAATGCTTCAGGTAAGGAGCACCAGCCTGAAATCAAAATGTGCAGACTCAATGCATGAGGGAAGGAGCATCAGCCTTAGGTCACAATGGGCCATTCTCAATCCAGGTAAAGAGCACCTTAACTGATCATAGTCCCATTTCAATCTTTAAGGCAAGGAACTTTAGGCTGAGATCACAATGAGCCAGTCTCAGTTATTCAGGTAAGATGCATGAGCCAGAAGTCACAATGGGCCAGTCGCAATCCTTCAGGTAAGGAGCATCAGACTGAGGTCACAATGGGCCAGTCTCAAAATGGCCGCTGGACCACAAAATGGCTGCCAGAACACAAAATGGCTGCCCCAGCCTCAGCTCTTTGCAGTTGGCAGTTTGAGGCCTTCAAGAAACCCATAATAGAGGATGTAACATCCCTAAAGTCAGAAGTGACCCCAAACAGGATTTCCCAGCCTTAAGAATACCCAAAAGTTTTCCTGATGCTCTAATATAGAGACTCCCTGAGATAGTCAGTATTCGCAAGCAAAGGAGGGCCAAGAGAGCCCTGGAGAGCCTTGCCTTGGGGTGGCTCTGGATCTCTGGTGCCGCAAGAAACTACAAATCCCAGGATTCCACAGGAAGGAGCCAGGAGAGTTAACACAGTTTCGAACTGGAATATTTCTGCAGTGCAGATACAGCCTGAGCTGGTTGTAAAAGGGTCGAAGCACCCAAGTCTGGTCTTTACCCTCTTAATCATGGTTTTACTTTCAAAAATAAGCTCTTTTTTCTGTCTAATCCTTACTTTTGTTGTTGTTTCTTTGTGTCTATATTTGTTTGTTTTATTCTTGGTAATGTGAGATGGTCTGCTTTGTCAACTTCCTTCATGAGTAAAAATCTCTTAGTGAGTAAGAAAACTGGGGAGGATTTTAAAACCTCCCAAAGGAGCTGCTTTTGGCCTTTTTTCTATGAGGGGGCAGTCTTCCTCTTAGAAGCCAAAGCCCAATGTTTGTGAAGAAGAAGAATCAGGCTTGTATTAATACTATCCTCCCCATTTCTGATCCCTTTTAAAACCCATGTTCCCCAGAAGGAGCAGAGCTGTGTAATATGAAAACCCTCTCTGAAAAGAGACACAAAAGACAACAAAGGGACACACTTCCTTCCTTTTGACCCAAGGAGCCTGGTTTCTTTATCACTCTAAAGCTTCAGGGAGAGAAAGAGAAGCCAATGGTCAGAGGAGGTTCTGGAACATTATTCCCCACAGTCACAAGCAGCACACAAAATGGCTGCCAGAAAACAAAATGGCTGCCAGAAAACAAAATGGCTGCCAGAAAACAAAATGGCTACCAGAAAACAAAATGGATGCCAGAATGCAAAATGTGAGTCTGGGGCAGGCAGGGGCAGGGTCTTCTAGCTGCTCTGCCCCCATTGGCCAGCCTCGAGAAGAGGCGGAGCTTCAGCTTCTCTATTTAGCTCTATGCGTGGAAGAGTGAGCGAGGAGAGGAGCAGAGTGTCCTAGAGAGAAAGAGAGAGACAGACAGACAGGGAGGGTCAGCAGAGAGACAAGGCCTGGAACCACTAGGCTTCACTGCTGCACTGAGGGCTGGCTGGGCCTGGCTTGGGTCTACTGCTGCTGATGCTTTCCTTTGGCCACTGCCACTAACGTGGGGAGGAAGGAGGCCCAGCAGTCCTTCTAGGCATGGGCCACTCTCTCTGAAGGTGGGAGAGTGGGACTCCCCAAAAGGGATTTTAATGCTTTTAATGGTGGCTCTCATGCTGTAGTGATGATGATGATGATGATGATGATGATGATGATGATGATGATGATGATGATGATATCAGGCCTGCGGGGCAGAGGATGGAGCTGCTGCCACACATTAATCATCATTAATGCCACCTTCCTGGGCGTTCTTGATGTGCCCCACCGTAATGGCCATGGCTCTGTCCTATGGAACTCTAGGAATGTTCTTTTGGCTTGGCATTTTAAGTGTTGATAAGGTTTGGAAATCCTGTTTGGGGTCCCTTCCGACTTTGGGGCCCTTTCATCCTCCATTATGGCTTCCCTGAAGGCCTCAAACTGCCATGCACTGAGCCAGAGGCGGCCATTTTGTGTCCCGGAGGCCATTTTGTGTGCTGGAGGCCATTTTGTGTGCTGGAGGCCATTTTGTGTTCCGGAGGCCATTTTGTGTTCCGGAGGCCATTTTGTGTTCCGGAGGCCATTTTGTGTGCTGGAGGCCATTTTGTGTTCCGGAGGCCATTTTGTGTTCCAGAGGCCATTTTGTGTTCCGGAGGCCATTTTGTGTTCCGGAGGCCATTTTGTGCTCCGGAGGCCATTTTGTGCTGCTTGTGACTTAGTTGAGCAGAGGCCTCTCTTTCTCTCCTGCGGCTCCAGAGCCAGGAGGAGGCCAGGCTTTTGGGGCCAAAAGGAAGGAAGTGTGTCCCTTTGTGTGTCTTTTGTGTCTCTTTTCAGAGAGGGTTTTCATATTACACAGCTCTGCTCCTTCTGGGGAACATGGGTTTTAAAAGGGATCAGAAATGGGGAGGATAGTTTTAATACAAGCCTTATTATCATTATTCTTCACAAACATTGGGCTTTGACTACTATCCCTGTTTTTAATAACTGTTTCAATAACTGTCCAATAATTTTAAATAACTATCCAGTAATTTAATGGCATTTTGTTTTGGATGGGAGTGTTAGGGTTAGGGTTTGGCAGATCATGAAACTTGTTTTTATTGTATTGTATGGATATTTTTATTGTAAGCTGCTAAAAGGTGGCCATTCTTGTGTAGTAATTGTCTTGTGATTAACTCCCACAACAGCCTTGTAAGGTAGGCTTCGTAGGCTCCTAGGGCTGGAAGGGAGCCCCAAGGGCCAAACAGTCAGCCCCATTCTGCCCTCCAAGTCCTCTGAAGAGATGGCCATCCAGCCAGAGACTCCTCCAATGCTCTTTGAGGCAGCGTCTCCCATAGATTTGCTCACAGGTCATGGAGGTCTACAGTCCCATGGGAACCAGTTCTTTCCACCCCACTTTGGGAAAGGAGACCCCCTCAGCCCCCTGGACTCACTCCTGCCACTCATTCCTAGAATGGCTGGGACTCAGAGGGGTTTCCTAGGCATTGCCACCTTCTGCTCTCCATGGCCATTGGCACTGACCTTTCCCCATTGCCTTTCCTTCCTCAGCCCTGTGGACCTCCTCCTCCTTCGCACTCAGAGCAACCCTTCTCTATGGTTGAGGAGACAGCCTCTGACCCAGGGAAGCTCCGGCAATAAAGGACTGCAGGAGAGGGCTGCAGGAATCAGGGTCTTTGCAGTGAAGGTAGGCCTTTATTCCTGGAGCTGAAAGAGGACCTTTGTTTAAATGTTTCAGTCCAGGATTGTGTGGAAGGGTTGCAGTTGAGAGAGTGAGCCATGCTTTGCAGGTATAAAGCCCCAAATGCAGTCTCTGGCAGCATTGTCCTCCCAGAAGGTGGAAGTTGTATTTCCAGACCCCAGACGCACAGTGCGCCAGTGAGTCCTTTGTGTGGGGACTGTGTGTGTACATGTTGTTTACTAGAGCTTTGTGAGATATTTGTTTCACTGGGTTTATAAAATGAATTTCCATAGGTCTTCACATCCCCAAAATTAGCATAGACCAGGATGCAATCTTCCCTCATAAACCTATACAGAAGAAGCATAAATTAGATATCTAAAACAAAGGAGTTTTGAACCAGCAAACAAGCCAGGAAGATGGCTTGCCAATAAAATAAGGAAGTTGAAACAACGAAACACGATTACGGAAATAAATAAAGATTCGACATTAACATCTGGCCAAAATAAAATTAAGAAGGTCTTCCAAAAATTCTATGCTAAATTATATAAAGGATCTCAAACGTCTAGAGCCAAAATAGAGGAGTTTTTGAGAAAAGCTAACTTAAAGCCACTTTCAGACCAACAAAGAACTATATTAAATGGACCGATGACAACAGCAGAAATCATGGAAGTAATAAGAAAAAGGGAAAAAAGGGAAAACACCAGGAATGATGGCTTCATCGCCAGTTATCATAAAGTATTTGAGGATCGACTGTTAACACCACTCAAATTAACGATAAATGCCATCAAAGGAAACCATTATCCTGAAACATGGAAAGAAGCTAATATAACTTTGCGGTTAAAAGAAGATATAGATGCAACTGAGGTAAAGAGCTATAGGCTAATTTCCTTATTAAATATGGATTATAAATTATTCTCTATGATAGACTCAAAAAGGTTCTTAAAGACTGGATTCACAAGGACTAATCGGGATTTCTCCCCCACAGACAACTCAGTGATAACATACGAAACGTCTTAAATATAATTGAATATTTAGAAAGGCACAACGGAAAAAAATTTGCACTTTGTCGATTTAGAAAAGGCCTTCGATAACATAGGATGGGATATGTCATTTGCGACACTTGAAATAATCGAAATAGTAGCTTCTTATTTAAGATAGGGGCAATGTATAAAGATCAAAGAGCCAAACTGTTAACTATAAAAAGAAGAAGAAGAATTTAAGATTTCTAAAGGTACAAGGCAAGCTTTCCCACTATCACCCCTTTTGTTCATTCTGATCCTTGAAGCGTGAATAATAGGATAAGATTAGAAAATAAGATCAATAGAATAAAAATTAACATACATTGAGTTTAAAATGAGAGTCTTTGCAGACAACATTTTGTATTCCCTGGAGAACCCAGAAAAGAGCATAAGGGAATTGATGGATGTAATACTGGAATTGGAATATGTTTCGGGACTAAAAGTAAACAGAGACAAAACAACAACAAAAAATATGGAGGAAAGGAAGAACAAATCCTGGAAGAAATTAGTGGATTTAAAGTGGGAAAGAAAGTTAAATATCTAGGAATAAATTTCACCAATAAAAACGCAGATCAGTTTCACAATAACTATGAGACAATAAGGAAGGAAATCAGAAAAGACCTAGAAATATGGGTGAAATTACACTTATCTCTATTAGGAAAAATATCACTGATCCAAATGAGTTTCCTTCCTTTTTTTTTTTAATTATTTTATTTTAATTAAATTTTAATGCAAACAATACAAGTATATACAGTCCGAAAAACATACACAAACATGGCATCCACCCCTACCCTTCCCCTCCCAAGTCATTTATTCTACGTATTCCTCACCCCCCTTTCCCTCCCCCGACCCCCTATACCTACTAACGAGAATAAAAAAAAGAAAGAAAAGAAAAGAAAAAGGAACTCAATTTACCCTCTTATCATCTACTATCGCCTAATTACCTCTACATCTAAACTATCATCTATCATACAACTCTAACTCATTCTCACACATCCTGAGACTTCCATCCTCTTTGCTTGAATTATAATGTTCTTGTATCTCTTATATATGTTCTATTTGATCTATTCTATACTAAGAGTTTTCCTAAGTACATTCTCCATTTTTAAATACTTCACTTTCTCTATCTTATTACAATTACTTCATTGTGTATACTACGCTTCTTCAGCAGATAATCAACATACAAATTATTAACAATTCAGTACAATCTATCATCAAATTTATCAATATCACTATTTTACAGTATTATTCCTTTACATTGTTTCCTCATATATTCAAACACCAATTGCCATTCATCATTCATTTTCTTCTCAACATCCACCATGGCTGTATCCCTTATTACCTGTGTTAATTTGTCCATTTCTATAATTTCCATCAATTTTATTATCCATTCTTCTTTTTTTGGAATAACCTTTGATTTCCATTTCTGTGCCAATAAGATTCTTGCTATCGCCATCATATAAAATAATTGTTTTCCAAATTTTATTTCTATTTCATTATCGAAAAGTCCTAATAAAAAGCTCTCTGGTTTTAGTTCTAATTTGATGTGTAATATTTCCCCTATTAAATCTCTGATTTGTTTCCAAAAGTTATTTATTTTCTTGCAACTCCACCAGCAGTGGATAAACGTCCCAGTTGTGTCTCCACATTTCCAGCATTGATTGTTTTTGTTTTTATATATGTTAGCTAATCTCTCAGGGGTTAAATACCACTGACAGAACATTTTAAACCAATTTTCCTTTATGTTTTGCGATGCTGTGTGTTTCAATCCTTTAATCCACATAAATTCCCACTGATCCAATTGTATATTATGTCCCACATAATTTGCCCATTTGGTCATAGTCTCTTTAACCACTTCTCCCTCCATTTCCCATTCTAGTAGTTTTTTATATATTTTCCCAATTTCCTTTTCTTGATTATTGATTAATAATGCCTCCAAATCTGTCTTATTTTCTTCATCTCCAATTTCTTTTAGGTCTTTCATCATTCTTTCGTATATCCTTCTGTATGCATACCATCCCATATCAAATCCTTCTTGTTCCAATTCTACTTGTGATTTTATTATTATTTTACCCATATATTTTTTTGTCAATTCACTATATTTGAACCATTTTTCCCTTCTGATCATTTCTTTTCTATATATAGCCTCATGGGGTGATAGCCACATCGGGAGTTTAATCATAATCCGCCTTTTGTATTTATTCCATACCGCTAATAAATTCCTTCTCACGCAATGATTACTGATTATTTTGTTAACTTTTTCTTTATTATACATTAAATAGGCATGAAAGCCATAACTAAGCCCTTCTCCTTCTAGTTCCAAAAGTTTTCTCTCCTCTAAACTCATCCACTCTTTCAGCCAAATAAGGCTACAAGCTTCTGAGTATAATTGCAGGTTCGGTAATCCCATTCCTCCTCTTTCTTTGGCATCCTGCAATAGCTTCAATCTAATTCTTGGTCTTTTATTCTGCCAAATGAATCTTGATATATCTCTTTCCCAATTTACGAATGGTTTCTTTGAATTAATAATAGGAATCATCTGAAACAAAAAGAGAATTTTGGGGAGAACAGACATTTTTATTGTAGCTATTCTACCCATAAACGATAGTTTTAACTTATTCCAGTTCGATAAGTCTTTCTTAATATCCAACCACAGTTTGACATAATTGTTTTCAAATAATTCATTAGTTTTTTTTGATAACCAAATTCCCAAATATTTTCCTTTTTTCTTTATTGCAATTCCCGATTTCTCCTCTAACCACTTCTCTTCTTCTTTTCTAACATTTTTTGTTATTAGTGCTGATTTATTTTTGTTAATTTTACATCCCGAAAATGCTCCGAATTCTTCAATTAGATCCAGTAATGGTTCCATACTAGTTTGCGGCTCTTCCAAATTTATCACGACGTCGTCTGCGAAAGCCCGGATTTTATATTCAAATTGTTTAATTTCCACACCTTTAATTGTGTCATTATTTTTTATCCTAATCATCAAGGTTTCCATTATTAACAAGAAGAGAAGTGGTGAGAGAGGGCACCCCTGTCTTGTACCCCTCTCAATCTCAACTAACTTTGATAGGTCTCCATTGATGTTAATTTTTGCCTTTTGTATTGTATAAATTTGCGAAATCCAATTTCTATAATTTAATCCACAATTAATCTTTTCCAAAATTTCTAGCAATGCCACCCATTTGACCGAGTCGAAGGCTTTCTCCATATCCACAAATACCAGACCCAACTTTTTATCACTATGTCTTTCATAATATTCTATGATGTTTAATATATATCTAATATTGTTTCTCATATATCTTTTTGGTAAAAAACCACATTGATCCGAGTCTATCAATACTTCTAAACAATTCTTAAGTCTGTAGGCCATAATCGTTGCAAAGATTTTATAATCCAAATTAAGAAGTGAAATTGGTCTATAATTTGAAATCTCTAATTTGTCCTTGCCTTCTTTTGGAATTAAAATTATTTCTGATTCTTTCCATGATTCCGGCATTTTCCCTATCAAGATATTATTCATAGTCAATCTTAAAGGTTCGGTTATTTCTTTTTTGAATACTTTATAAAACTCTATAGGGAAGCCGTCTGGGCCAGGTGATTTGCCATTTTTGTTTTTCTCAATTGCCATATCTACTTCATCTTGTGTAATTTCTGCTTCTAAATTTGCTTTTTGAAGTTCGTTAAATCTGAATAATTTCCCTTCTTTCAGGAATTCTCCTAATGTGATTGGATGGTCTTGTCTTTTTGAGTATAATTTATTATAATATTCCCTAAAATGTTCTATGATCTCCTCTTGCTTGGTAACTATCTTATCATTTATTTTTATCTTTGCTATCGTTCTTTCCTCCTTTCTTTTTCTTAATCTGTACGCTAACCATTTCCCTGGTTTATTTGCATTCTCAAAATACTGTAGCTTAGCCTTTCTTAGTTCGTTTCCTACCTCCTCTGCCAGCTCTAAGGATATCTGGTTTTTCAATAATTTACTTTCCATACGTGCTTGTTCATTTTGGGCATTTCTAATTAGTAAACTTTCTTTTTCTTTCAAACTTTTACTTAATTGCTCAATTTTTGTATTTTTCTTTTGCCTAAAAATTATATTTTGTTGTATTTTTTTTTTAATCTTTATTGGAAAATTGTTTACAAATTAAAAAGGGCAAACGATATCTTAATACATGCCATGTTATATTCTCGCACCTTCCCCTTCGAACCCTCCCCCCTTCAAACCCCCCCCCTTACTATTCTACTCTCTTTGTTCCTTATGTTAGCTATAACATCTACTTTCCTCAAGAGAAAAAATAACATTCCACTCCTTTGCCTCACTAGTAATAACCACTCTCCAGCTTGGTCGTCATAGATTGTACATTATATATTTCTATTCCACTTGTCAGATAACAGGACGATTTTTATCATCTTCCCGCTCTCATCTATCCTATATATAACACTTGCACTAACTAGCTTTCCCCATAATATACATTTTTTCCAGATTTTCCCAAATCTGATCTTCTTCTTCATTTGTGTCCTCTTTCAGTTTTCTTGTCAAATTTTCCATCTCTATCATTTCTAGACTTTTTTCCATCCAATTTTCTATCTCTGGTATTTCATTACTTCTCCAAAATTTGGCTAATATAATTCTGGCCGCTGTAATTAAATATAATAGGGGTTTGATTTTTTTCCTGATTTCTTTATTTTCCACTATGTTTAATAAAAATAATTCCGGTGTCATTGTAAAATTCAATTCCAGTATTTTAGTTATTCTTTTATGTACTTCTATCCAAAATTTGTGCACCTTGGGACATGTCCACCACATATGAAATAGACTACCTACACTTTTTCCACACTTCCAGCATTCACTTTTTTCGTTTTTGTAGATTCTTGCCAATCTGTTTGGTGTTATATACCATCTATATAGCATTTTGTAGTAATTTTCCTTAATATCTGCACATAAGGTGAATTTGAGGTCTTGCCCCCACGCTCTTTCCCATTTCTCCAATTGAATATTCTTACCTAAATTTTGCGCCCATTTTATCATATGATGTTTAATTTGTTCCTGTTCCAATTCTAGCTTTAATAATAGTTTGTAGAATTTAGATATTTTCTTTTTCCCTTTGTCTAATATTATCTCATCTAATTCTGTTTTATTTGGGGTTATTCCGAATTGTTTTTCATCTATTCTATATCTCATTGTTAATTGATAGTATAAGTACCAGTTTATATTTAGTCCGTCCCTGCATATTTCCTCTCTTGTCTTTAGAATTAGCTTTCCATCTATTAGTTTCAAGATATCCTTATATTTTATCCACTCCTTTCCCTCTAATTTACCTCTTTTTAATATTGCTTCATGTGGTGACGCCCAAACTGGTATTGCTCTATATACTTTTCCCTTATATAAATTCCATACTTGCCATAGTGTTTTCCTTAAAATGTGGTCTTTGAATTCTCTATTTAGATCCACTTTGTCCCACCACATATATGCATGCCAACCATACCTCAAATTAAAACCTTCCAAATTTAATAAGTCTTCATCCTTCAGTTCTGTCCAACTAGTAATCCAATCTAAACAACAAGCTTCAAAATATAATTTAAAATTTGGGATCCCTAAGCCGCCTCTTTCCTTGCTATCCATCATTGTTGTCCATTTGATTCTTGCCTTCCTCCTTGCCCACACGAACTTTTTTAAGTCTTTTTCCCATGTCGTAAAGATTTTTTTATTGTATATTATTGGTATATTTTGAAATAAAAATAAAATTTTGGGTAAAACTGACATTTTTATTAGGGCTATTTTCCCCAGTAATGATAATTGTAGTTTTGACCATTTCTCCAAGTTTTTCTTTATTTCCTGCCAACCTGCTTTATAGTTATTATCGAATAATTCATTATTTTTCTTTGTGATATATATTCCTAAATATTTTACTTTTTTTTGAATTCTGATTCCGACTAGTTCTTGTAGGGTGTTCTGGGTTTTTTTAGTCATATTGCAAGTAATCATGGCTGATTTTTCTTTATTTATTTTTAGACCTGCTTGTTCACCAAATTCATTTATTATTTTCATAGTTTTGGGTATATTTGTTAAAGGGTTTTCCATCACCAACATTATATCGTCTGCAAATGCTTTGATCTTTATTTCATTCCCTTTAAATTTGTATCCTTGTATTGTCTTATTTGTCCTAATTTCGTTACATAATATTTCTAAACATAGTATAAATAGTAGTGGAGATAGTGGACACCCTTGCCTAGTACCTTTATTTATTTGACAGTCTTTTGTCCTTATTCCATTTACTAATATTTTTGCTGTTTGTTTTTTATATATTTCTTCTATCCACTTTACTATATTTCCCCCTAACTCCAATTTTTTAATTAATTTTATCAAGAATTCCCAATTCAAGTTGTCAAATGCTTTTTCTGCATCTAAAAAAATCATTGCCACATCTTTGCTTGGATTTTTTTCATAATACTCAATTAAATCAATTATAATTCTTATATTTTGTTTAGCTTGCCTACCTGGGAGGAATCCACATTGATCTTTATTAATCCAATCTTTAAGTATTATTTTTAATCTTTCTGCTAGTATTGTGGTAAATATTTTGTAGTCTGTATTTAGTAATGATATAGGTCTGTAATTCTGTGGGTATTTTGGGTCTTTCCCTTCTTTTAATATGAGAGTAATATTTGCTTCTTTCCAAGTTTCAGGAATTCCTTCCAATAATATATTATTAAAGACTTTTTCTAAATGCTCAACTAATTCTTCCTCAAAAATTTTATAAAAATTTAAAGTGAATCCGTCTGGACCTGGAGCTTTACCCTTTTTTCCTCTCCTTATGGTTTCTCTTATCTCTTCTTTTGTTATTTTTTGATTCATCTTTTCTTTGATTTTGTCATCCATTTCGATTTTCCCTATTTTCCCTAAATATGTTTCGAGTTTATGTTTTTTATTTTTCCCCTCCCCATTTTCTCCATATAAATTTTTATAATACTTTAGAAAGATTTCCCTAATTTTGGATTGTTCCGTTATAATTTTATCATTCTCTATCATTTCTACTATCTGTCTTTCTTCCTTCATTTTTTTTACTTTATATGCTAAGAATTTCCCTGCTTTATTTCCATGTTCAAAAAATTTTTGTTTAGCAAATTTCATCTTTTTGACTATTTCATCTGTCATTTTTGTATTAAGTTGGTTCTTTAATATTTTGATTTCCTTAATTAATTTTTTACTGTTAGGGTTTTTGATTTTTTCCTTTTCCTTTTCTTGTATTTTCTCTGAGATCAGTCTAATGCTTTCTTTTCTTGATTTGTTTCTTTCTGATTTTTTCTTAATCAGATATCCTCTCATTACTGCTTTGACCGTATCCCAGATTATTTTCATTTTAGTATCTTTCTCAGTGTTCTCTTTAAAGAAGAATTTTAATTGTTCCCTTATTTCTTTTTGAATATTTTTATCTCTCAATAGCATGTCATCTACTCTCCATCTAAAATCAAATTCTTTTTGTTGCAGCTCCAGCCAGATTTGATTATGGTCCGAATTCTTATTTATTTTAATTTTAGTTTCTTTAATGTTTTCCAATAGGTTTCTCGAAATTATAAACATGTCGATTCTCGAAGCTGAATTATGTGGTTGTGAGAAAAAAGTGTAATCTTTACAGTTACCTTTTTTATATCTCCATGCATCTGCTAATGACAACAAATCAATCATTTCAAAAAAACTATTAGGCAGTTTACCTTGTTTGTCCTTTATTTTTCTTGCTGACTTCCTATCCATAAGTGGATCTAATACCCCATTCCAGTCACCCATTATTATATGTTTCTCATAGTCTAATTTTTTAATTTCCTTGCACAAATTTTTATAAAATTTAGTTTTATTTTCTGTAGGACCATAAATTCCTACTACCAATGTTTTTTCCCCATTAACCACAATTTCTAATCCAATATACCTCCCTTCTTTGTCATTTATTATTTCTTTAGCTGGGATTTTGTTCTTTATATAAATTGCTACCCCATTTTTTTTCTTTCCTCCCCCTGAAATATACACATCTCCTAGTTTTGGGTTTTTAAGGTATTTTTCATCTTTCTTTTTTATTCTGGTTTCTTGTAGACTGCATATGTCCCAATTTAGCTTTTCTATTTCATGAAAGATTATTTTCCTTTTGTACACCGAGTTTAGGCCTTTTATGTTCCATGACAGGAACTTCATTTCTGATTAGCTATTTGTTTGTCTGTTTACCCTAAGTTCCTTCTGTTTCCTTGTTGGTTTTGTCTTCCTCTTTTTCCCGGTCTTTCTTCCACTCAATCAACAGTTCATTATCTTCTAGCGTTAATCTTGTCTCGTCTTCCCATTCCAGCTCGGCACCTCCCACAGCTCCCGACATTTGTATATCTTCTTCTGGTTCTATTCCTTTTTCCGATTCTTTTTCTGATTCCTTCTGAGTTTCTTCTTTGTCATCTCCGTTTGCTTGGTTCTTCTCTGTGTGTTGATCTTCCTTCTTCTTCTGATCTTTCTTTTTCTTCATTTGTTCTTCATTCAAATCTTTACTCATTTTTCCTCTTCTTTCAGCCATCTATTGTAAAACACTTTCGCTTTTTCTACAGAGTCGATTTTGTAAAACCTCTGCCTCCATGTGAAAGAAATTCCTTCAATCGGCTCCCATCTGTACCTTATGTCTCTTTCTTGTAGTGCTTTTGTTAGGTTTGCGTAGTCTCTTCTCCGTCGCAGAATATCGCCCGGGATATCTTTAAAGATTTTTAATTCTATTCCGTCTATTGTAATTTTTTTCATATAACTTTCTTGTATAATTTTATCTTTGATTCTCTCCCTCGTAAAGTAAACGACAATGTCCCTGGGTAAATTTTGGTTTCTAGCTGCCGCAGAGTTCACTCTAAAGATTTTATCTATGTCCAGGTCAAGATACTCAGGTGTGCACTCAATTAGCTTTGCTAGCACTGGCACCACTTTTTCATACAGATTTTCATTAAATTTCTCTTTTAAGCCACGAATTTTGATGCATTTCCTCCTATCTTTAAGATCTCTCAGTTTATTATGATCTTTCTCTTGCATCTGTACCAAGGCTAGTTCTTGTGTCGCTCTTTCCAAGTCTTCTGTTTTCATTTCCAATTTATTTGTTTTCTTCTTTATTTCTTTTACATCTTCTTGCATCCCTTTAATAGTGTCTTTTAGTTCCTCTATCTCTCTCTTAAAGTCTTGTCTTAATTCATCTCTCGAATCTTTAATTTCCTGTCGTATGTTGGTTTCAATTTTTTGAATTGCTTCTAATACCCTCCAGTTAGGGTCCATTGTTTTTATTTCTAATGAGGGTCTTCTTGGTGGATTTTGCTTTGCTTCTGCTTGTTGCATCATTTTCTTTTCTTTTTCTTTTTCACTTCCCCTTGTCACAATGGTTCTTTCTGGTCTTTCCATTTTATTTATAATTTTTATTTAACACTATTCTGATTTTATTTGTAAATTCTGTAATGTTACCTTTTCAACACACGGTGGCGCTGTCTTATTCTTAACTTGGTGCTCTCTTAGATGCTATCCTCTTCTTTTTTCCCTTTGTTACACTTCCTTGTTCCTTGCTTGTAATTACACCTCCTGTCCACAGGGTGTCGTTTCTTCACAAAATATCTCTTTTCTTCTTTTGTAGCTACCTATCTTGCTACTGCTCTTTGTTAGTCCTGCTGTCCTTCTCTTCCTCTCTCTTCCTCTCTCAATTTCCTGTTTTACATGCGGTTGCTGACCTTGAAAACGCCGAGCCCAGCCAGCACACAATCAATCTCCCCTCCTTACTGTTTAAGTCCGGTATGTCCAAACTTTACTGATTCATCAAATTCCTTTTACTTTTCTCTGTCCTACTTTTTCTCCCTTGGCTTTTTCCTTTCTCTCCCTTGTCTGCTGTCGTCTGCTTCTCGTCCTTGTCTGCTGTCGTCTGCTTCTCGTCCTTGTCTGCTGTCGTCTGCTTCTCGTCCTTGTCTGCTGTCGTCTGCTTCTCGTCCTTGTCTGCTGTCGTCTGCTTCTCCTCCTCCTTCTTTGTTCTTTTTCCCCTTCACTTCCCTATGGGGTCTCTCCTTTAATTTAACTTGTTTTTTCCTCCCTCCTTGCAAAGTTGTCTATTTATTTGTCCTTTTACCTTCTAGTTTTCACTCGCCGTTGTTTAAACTTTTCTCTCCTTTTCTCTCCACTCACCCGGTCGAGCCTTCTCCGTCGTCTTGTTTTTATTATTTCTCTTAGCGTTTTGTGTCCTCCAATCTTACAATCTTAGTTGCTAATCCTCTTCTTCTTACTTTTCCCTTTATAAACCTCTAATCCTCCGACAAGGTCTTAGAGATGAGGAACTTTTCCCTCCGGAACCATGCTTATATGCTCTATTCTTCCTTCCCCTTAAAACCGGCTTGGCGAAGCTTGGCTTGGACCCCTGTTTGCAGGCGCGGTTGCTCTCGTCCTCCAGCTGATTTTCGCCCTGGCTGGAGATTTTTGCTCCAATCTTGGCTAGAATTGCTGTAAGAGGACCCCGTGAGCCCACCTGAGTCCCCTTTAACGGGGGGAACGATTTTCCTTGCTCCACAAACCCTGCAAACGGCACAGCTAATTCACCTGCTACCTTGAATTGCTGCTAGCACTTCGCCATCTTGGCTATATTTTGTTGTATTAAATGACCCCTAAACACTGCTTTCCCAGCGTCCCATACTATATCTGGTGCCGTTTCTTTATTTGAATTCTCTTTGAAATGATTTGTTATTACTCTTTTAGTATTCAATACTATATCTTCGTTTCGTAATAAGTCAAGATTCAATCTCCATTTAAAGAAAGGTTTCTTATTTGTAAAATCCTTTAATTCCAGTACTTGTGGGTTATGATCCGAAAGGATCCTGGGCATAATTTCCATCCCTTTAACAAATTTCGCTAATGTTTGTGTAATTAAGATTAGGTCAATTCTAGCCAGAGAATTGTGTCTTGATGAGTCATGAGTATATTCTCTTGCTGAATCATACAAGTATCTCCAGGTATCTAATAGGTTTATGTTGTCCATTAGCCTAAAAAGTGATTTTGGTAGCTTCCCCTGTTTCTCTTTTATAATTTTACTTGAATTTCTATCCCGTTCTGGGTTTATCACCCCATTGAAATCTCCTAACACAATTATCTCTTCATATTTTTGTTCTAATAATATGTCTTGTAATTCTTCCAAAATTTTTGCTTTTTTTTCTTGGGGTGTGTAAATTCCCATTAATAAAATTTTTTTTCCACTAGTGTAAATTTCAATACCCAAAAGATAACCTTTATTATCATTATAAATTTCCTTAGATTTTACGTAGTCCTTTACATAAATTATTACTCCCTTTTTCCTTTTTTGCTTAGTTGATATGTAACATTTCCCTAGTCTTTTGCCTTCAATATATTTTTTTTCTCCCTTTTTTATATGAGACTCTTGTAAGCATATTATTTCACATTTTTGTTTTGCCAAAAAGTGGAATACTTTCCTTCTTTTACCTGCTGAGTTCAAGCCATTTACATTCCAACTTAAAATTTTCATTATTTATTAGCTTACGCCTTTATTTAATCAGTATAATCGAATAAATGAGGAAACAATTTGAAATCACCCCACAATACAAAAGGAAAACAGTACAGCCAAGTAAATATTCACTCTTTCCATGACTTCTCCACTAAATCTTCCTTAACCCAGCATCTTATCAAGGTCTGGATCCTTTCCTTTGTCTGGATTTTTATTTCCCCCCCAATGTCTTTACTTGTTCCTTCTTGTTTTGTTCTAAATCCAGCAGCCTTGCCGCCATCCCTCTTCTTCGCACCCCTTGTTCGTCTTCTGAATGGTTTTGGTCTCTTGCCTTTTCAATTGCTTTCCTATTTCTTTTCCAAAAATCAGTTGCTTTGTCCATTGAGTCAATCTTGTATCTTTTTTGTTTCCACGTTAATGTCAGTCCTTCAACCTCATCCCATCTGAATGGTATTCCATAAATCTTTAGCTGATCTGATAAAAAACTATAGTCTCTCCTCGATTTTAAGACAGCAGCTGGAATGTCTTTAAAGATCTGGATCAAGCGTCCTCCTATTATCAATTCTTTTTTGAAACTTTGCTGTATAATTAGGTCCCGAGTCTGTTTTCGTACACAGTACACCACAATGTCCCTGGGAAGTTTCTTCTGTCTTGCTGCTTTCGAACTGATGCCATACATCATATCTATCTCCCAAGGGAACTGTTCCGCTGGTTCTTCAACAAAGTCAGCTAGTAGTGGGATCAAAAACTGATGAAGGTTCTCCTCCTCCTGCTCTGGTACTCCACGAAGTTTGATACAATTTTGCCTCACTTTCGTTTCTAGTCTTATTATTGTTTGTTTATCAATCTTTCTCTCTTCTTCCATCTTTTTGACCTTTTCTTCCATCTGTGTAGCATTGCTTTCCATTTGCTTCACATTGAGTTCCAGATCTTCTACTTTGTTAGCAATTTTCTCCATGTCCTTATTAATCTTTTCCAAAGAGTCTTTAATTTCTCTATGGATCTCATTCCTTATCTCCAGTTTCAAATCATCTCTCAATTTTTTATTATGATCCTTCAGTTCATCTTTCAGTCGTTGGTTATCTCCTTTTAAATCAGCTCTCAAATTCCTTATTTCATCCAGCATTGTTAAGTCACTAATTTCATTAGGTTTATTAATTAATTCCACAGATGGTCTTTTTTGGGTGGAAATAAGGGAAGTGCTGTTACTTTTTTATTTGCTGACATTTCTTTTCCAAAGCTTGGCCACACAAAAATGAAATCCACTGGAATACAACCAAACATACACAGCTTCCTAATCTAATACATACTCAAATAGATTCAATTATACTAATCTTTAACAGGGAAGGAGAAAAAACAAAAAAAAGAAGCTATACCCAATTATTGCCTTTTAAATTATTATACAATGTTGTTACAATTTAATTAATTCCTCACTTTCCTTCCCTGGTTCTCCTTAATGACAGCAGATGGCACTCTTACCCTTTTTAAAGCACTTTGTTAGCCTATGCCTTGTTGACTTTCCTTTTTTTCCCCTTCTTTCTCTATCTCCAGGGAGTTAGTTTAGTCTTGCACCAGCAAGTTCTTATCTATACTTTACAGGTGTTCTCACGGACATTTACAAAGTGCCAGTTGCTACCCGTAGGCTTCTTACAAACTTACTCTGAATATATGTTTTAATCCCCCTTAATAACCAACTATTAAGCCAAGAAGTTTATACCCCAGACAAAGTCAGTAAGGCAAAGGAAATAATAGAGAGACCATAGAGACAAAGCACAAAATTGTCCTCTTCATCACACCAACCAAAACAATGACAGTAATAATAAACCCCAAACCCCGAGTTTAGCACGTTTCAGTCACAACTTGTTGTCAAGATATATTTCAAACTCCAGCACTGGTGTCTCCACTGTTTTCTTTCACTTCACAAGGGGCTTGAAATCACACAGGTAAGAGGAAATGGTTTTAGGATGCAGCTTATTTTTGTAGCTAGCTAAGTGGATTTTCTCTTGTAATCCTTAGCGTAATAGAGTCAATAAGTACATTTATGTATCCATGAGATGCCTATCTTCCAGTGTATCAGATCTTCCAAACCCCTGAGGTATTTTGTCCTACTTTTTCGGAGTTCTTTCCTGCAATCTCCGCTCTTCCCCTCCACTCCTTCTCAGAAAGACACTCCTTTCTTATCTCCCTCACACTCCTCAGCGAAGTTGCAATTAAACTGTCACAATGAAGGATGGTGTAGAGATTATTTCAAAGAGGAGAGCGGTTTCTTTCAGTTTCTTTCTTCTTGTTGCTTAAGAGTAATAAAGTGGTAGGTTCGCTTACACCAAAAGGCTGGCTGCTGGTTCCGAGCTCACCCGCGCACCCCTGGGCTCCTTTCCATACCGGTCTCCCAGATCTCATCCAGACTTCTCTCCGTCCTCTCCTCCTTTCAGCCTTGGGGATCGGATGTCAGGAGTTCACAGGGATGCAAAGTGGGCGCCTCTGGTTCCCCTTATCGAGGGGCTACTTCAGCTTTGCTTGGATGCCTCGCACAAAGCCTGGTCCCCAGCAGCTGTCGCTTTGAGTGATGAGCCTCACTCACAAGCGGCCACCGCGATCGGCCATACCACCGGAAGTCCCAAATGAGTTTCATTCCTGAAATACTGCTTCTGCTTCAAGTGATACGCATCATCCAGAATGAAAAACCATTGACTCTATGGCAAAAGGAATAAAAAAAGAGCCAGGATAAAAACAAAAATACTTTGTGATGACAAAAGTAGAGGAGGGCTGGGTTTACCAAACTGAAAACTTTATGATGCTGCTTGTTGTTTAGTTTGGATTAGAGAATGGTTTATGTTAGAGAATGAACAATTGTTATGTCTGGAGGGTGAACATTTAAGATTTGGGTGGAATGGATCCCGAATTTACGGCAAAGAGAAAGTTCATAAAGAAAGCACAAATGATTTCGTAAGAAAAGCTCTATTGAAGATCTGGGGGGAAAAGAAGTGTAGAATATGTCCAAAAATACCTTCATGGTGTTCGTCACATGAGGCACTTTTTGGGAGGAACAGTATCCAGAAAACTCTATGGTTAAGATACAAGGATGTACTGAAAGAATCGCAAGGAAAACTAGAGATCAAACTTAAAGAATCTGGCCTAGATTTTTCAATGGTGTCTTTATCGTCAAATGAGGGAGAGGTTTAAAATAGATGTGAAATGAGAAGGAATACAAAATGAAAAGTGGGAATTGTGGAAGCCATGCTCCATGTTCATTCCATGCCTGATGAGAGTGTTGGAGAAGCATGCAGCTGTGTTTCTCTAGCCAGAAGCAAAAGGAAGGCATTCTCCTCTGAGGGCCACTGGGGAGGTCAGGAGGTTTCAGCAGATGATGCGCTCATTTCACATCTAGCGACAGGGACATAGCCAGGGTCCTCTCCAATTCCCATCCCCTGACCCCCCTCCACTCTCACAAGGCATGGAGTGTCAGGACCATGGTGAACAGGTCTGAGGAAATGACAGGCATGTGGCCACTAGGTGGAGCTGTTGTGGAAGTCATTGACAGCTCTAGTGGCAGCATTTAAACAGTGCATCATTGGAATGTTGATGCAACTGTCAACTGTCATACTCAACTGTCACTGAGGAAGAGTCAGACAGTGTGAGCCTCAGAGTGGGTTGTTACTGGTGTGGATGGTGGATGGTGTCAATGTATATAGTGTTGTACACAGTGGAACTTCTTATATGAATAAAAGCCTGATCTGAGAGAAGATTACAGTGTCTCTGCTCATTGAGAAAGCGACAGGTGTTTCTTCAGCTCACAAGCTGCTGACTACAGTCAAGGTGGAGAATCTGGCGCCATACGTTAACGTGTTGCCTCACGTGCTGCGCAACACAGCAATGTCAAAAGCGTTTAACATGGAGTATCTGTTGTGTAGGGGAGCTGCAGTGAATCTATGCTAGGTCCAGAGGGCTTTGTTTGGTGAAGAGGGAAGAAGGGGATACCCAGCTCTGCATTGGCCCAAAGGCATATGTCACCTGCGTATTTCACTAGCAGCATGCTGTTCTCTGTGTCTTGACAAATCAAGCCTAACCCTAGTCTCTTTTCTCAGGAACTTCATCTCAGTCTCCTTCTACACAGCCTTGGGCCATATTTTGCTGAAAGAGACACAGGTGCAGGGCCACCAGGACAACCTAATGGCCAACACAGAGGCCAAGCAGAGGGACTTGGGCTCCAAGAGAAAGAGGCTGTCGAAGTACAACAACTCTTTGGTGAGTTGACATCCTGACTATTAGTTTCCTTTGTGTCACTGCTGGGGCTGTTCATGAAAGCGAGCGGAGAACATATTGTTCCAATTTGGCAGAGAAAGTCCTGGTTAATCCTCTGTCACCCCACTTTTTCAGGGGCTTTCAAAAATGTCCCGGTTTCTCTCTCCTCCTCCCACTTTGCCCCTTCTCCTCAGCTGCCTTGGGTTGCTGCAAAGTGACTTCCAAGGAGTTTGCACCCCATCAACTCAAAAATGGGGACAGGAGAGGAGATAAGTTGCAAGGGTCTTCCCTTGCCAGGAGGCTGAAGCAAAAGCAAACTGCTGTGCCCTTCCTAGCTTGTGTGATCTTCCTCCTAAACAACCTTGGCCATCCTCACCACCTTCTGGTGTTGCTTGTCCACATGTGCCTTGCTTTTCCTGTCTGTGAAATGTTGGGGATATGGGAGACCATCTCTGGATCTAAATTGGGGGTGGCCCAGTGGCCTTCAAGTCCAGAATGCTCCCCAGAACTGTTTTTTAAAATGACATTTGCCTCTGAAATGTGGCAAGAAATGGCTAAATGCACCATAATTCTTTTGTGGCTAAATGTACTCTATGTGTTGGGATAGTCAGTATCCTAATCCATCCTCAATATCCCAGCCATGGCCTAAATTATATTGTTTATTACATTGTATGTTATATTGAAAGGATTCAAGACAAACTGATCTGAAAGGCAGTAGCTTTTTGCTTGCTAACAGAATTTAAAGTTTATTTCTGAAGTGATGAAATAACATTTGGGAAGCACCATGTGCTTTCCTCCCCTTTTCTTTGTCACTCTCTGGATGAGGGCTATTTTCTATTTCAGGTGACCTTTGCCGATGTGGCAGTATATTTCTCCAAGGATGAATGGAATCTGTTGACGGCGAAACAGAAACTTTTGTACAATTCTGTAATGATGGACAATTATGAAAATGTGGCTTCTGTACGTAAGGAACCTGAATCCATGGCTCTTTCTATAAAGACTGAGGGCCCTTTCATTATTATTATGTTGCTATGGTTCCACTAGAATTATAGAGTCATAGAGTTGGAATAGACCACAAGGGCCATCCAGTTCAACCCCCTTTTGCCATGCAGGAATACTCATTCAAATCACCCCCAAGAGATGGCCATCCAGCCTCTCTTTAAAGACCTCCAAAGAAGAGGACTCCACCAAACTCTAAGTGAATATATTCCAATGTCAAAGTGCTCTTACTGTCACAAAGTTCCTCCTAATGTTTAGGTGGAACCTCTTTCAATGTGCCTTGCATCCATTGCGGTGTCTCCTTTTATCGGTGTCAGCAAAAAGCAAGCCTGCTCCTTGCGCAACAGGACACCCTTTCAAATGTTTAAACATGGATATCATATCCACTCTTTATCTTCTTTTCTCCAGGCTAAACATAACCAGCTCTCTAAGCTGCTCCTCATAGAGCTTGATGGTTTCCAGACCCTTCACCACTTTGGTTGCACTCCTTTGGACATGCCCCAATTTGTGAACATCCTTTTCGAATTGTGGGGCCCAGAACTGGACACAGGATTATTCCAAATGAGCACTGACCAAAGCAGAATAGAGTGGCACTATTACTTCTCTTGATCTAGAAACTATTCTTGTATTGATGCAGCCTAGAATCACATTGGCTTTTGTAGCTGCCTCATCACACTGTTGGCCCATGTTCAACTTGCGGTCTACTAGGACTCCTAGATCCCTTTCAAGCCTAGATTAATTGTGATAGCAACATCCTGTAGAATATTTGAATCTGTAGTTCAGTGAGGCACTATTTCTCTCCAGGTTCTAAGGATTCTAATAACCCCATCCTAAACTGCCAATGCTAGGATTTTATGGGAAGAAGCCATGGAGATTAATGCTTTTCTCACCCAAATGGTACTCAGCACATCCCTGAGCAAGTTTCCTACCTCTTTTGGCCCCTCTTCCATCCTTTTAAGGCTCTGGAGAGTCTTCTTAGGGGAAAGCCCCCCTTGGGCCTGCAATGGCTCAGAGAGGGACCAACAGTGGCAAAATGGCCTCCACTTCCCCAAAGGGATGTTTCGGGATGTTGAGGGGCAAAATATTATTTCATCTCCCCCCCCCCCCAGCAATACAATGTGGGGTTGCCCCTGAGATCTCCTCCAACCCCATCACTAGTCCATACCTGCCTTATAGATGTTTTAAGGCTGTTTTAAGTCTGCTCCCTGGCACTTCACCCTCACCAAAATTGGAGTCCAGTTCCCAGCCCCCTTGCTCTGCCTTTGCCAATGAATTATTTGTATATTGATTATCCTGCCTTTCTCAACAAATGGGCCTAAAAGGGATGTCATACTGAGGAGGGAGCTGACTTGTTTTCAGCTGCTCCAGAGACTAGGACCCGGAGCAGTGGATGCAAGCCGCAGGAAAAGAGATTCCACCTCAACATTTGAAAAAACCTCTTGAGAGTAAGGGCTGTTCGACAGTGGAACACACTCCTTCCTCAGAGTGTAGTGGAGCCTCCTTCCTTGGAGGTCTTTAAACAGAGGCTGGATGGTCTGGGATGCTTCGATTGAGAGTTCCTGCATGGCAGGCGGTTGGACTGGATGGCCCTTGCGGTTTCTTCCAGCTCTATGACTCTATGATCCCTTTTATGCATCACACTCTGTGGGTTTGTGTCTGTAACAGAGAGACGGAGGGAAAGTGAAAAATAGAAAGGCAGGGAAGAGAGGCTGAAAATGAGATGCTGAAGCAGTGCAGATGGGCAAGAGGGAAGGGTGGAGAGCGGAGGGAGAAAGGGAAGGGGATCTGGCAGATGGGAGCCAGGAGGGGAAGGCTGGAGCAAAGCCAGGATCTCCTAGCTCTGTGCGGAGAGGAAGGGACCTCTGGGAAGGGCCAGGAGAGGGGCCTTGGGGATTGGGAGGCAGCCACCAACCTGACAGATTTTAAGAACCGAACCTGTGAGAACCAGCTCAGGTCCTTGTTTTCAAACATATTAAGGGGTTCCATTTAGAAATTATGAGCAATGTCTATGAAGAGAGGAAAGGGCAACACAAAAATGCCTTTTTGTCTAATGTTTCTTTTCCAACCTGAGCTTGCTTAGCTCCATGGGTGATTCCAGAGGCCCTTTGTTACCCGAAATGCTGGAGGCTGGGGAGGACACTCCCAAGTGCTATGCTTTCAGGGGAATTTCATACTTAGCTCAAAGGAGAGATTGGGGCAACAGTGGCCTCGGGACTCATCCCATTTCTGATCTCCCCCCCCCCCCCCGGTGTTAGGGGGATCCCATCTATTCTCGAGCCCTATTTAAATGAATGGGGTTGCGCACAGGCGCCATTAACCCTTTGGGGCACGCCGCCCCTTTTCCCAGTGTGGCTTTTAGTGTATGCTGAAATCCGCATAAGACGTGCCCGCGTATGACGCAGGTGCACTGTACACGCATGCACACACATATAGGTGTTCACACAAACACACAAGAACTAGGTAACAAAGGTAGGAGTGGTGAATAGACGTTTGGATTTGCTAATGGTAATACGTAACCTAGACAGAACTTGATTCCAATTGCTGAGGGTCCACAATGGGGAGAGAAGTCAGTAACTCCCATGGCAAGTGGAGCTGGCGAGTGTAGTGAGGCGTTTAGCAATGTAAACCAACAGAGTGTCTGTCTGCAACTGGACTGCAATATTTATACTGAAATGGTTGCTAGTGGGTAGAACCCGAGTTTTCTATAAGGTTTAAATCGTTTTAGAAAGTTTCCTCTGTGGGGAAAATATGGGACAAAATCACATTGAATGCAATGGGTGCTTGGTGCCAATACCTCAGACATAAGGGATTACCACACCGGTCCTCAGGTCCTTGTTGGCTCTGAATTCCAGTCCCGTTCACAAGCCAATGTACAGCGCAATGTGAGCACGATGCTCCCAGATACAGCTCAACAATAACATAGCACAGTATGGAAACAACTTTCCAGATACAGGTATTGGCAATGCACTGGCCACATTTCACAATTAAAAATAAGTCACAGACACAGTTGATTTCATCCGAATCTTTGGAGGTTCTCTATCTTGAGTTGCAATATAATGAAAATATTTGCAAGCTCTCCTCTCTGGCTTCCATCATGTTCACCATCTCTTCTATACACAACTCCAATCCAATCCTATCCACAGCAATCCACATGTGTCCTGTATTGTGTATTGGTTGTGATCCATCTCCTGGTGCCACACAGCATGAAGCGTCCTCTGCAGTTGGCTTGCATCATGCCATGTGCTCTGACTCAGGACTCTCTAGCCGTGTCACAGGATATGATGCCACTTTTCAATCCAAATATTTTACACATGTTTAAAGATATCTTTTTTCAACAGTCTGTATGACTATCTGCTTCAACTGATTACCTCAAGGTAGTTCCCCCACAATCTCTTCTTTGCCAGCTCCTGTGAGTAAGGATATAATCGTTTCATGGATTTGGGGCATCTGCAACAGGGTCCTGCTCAGGTCACCCACCCCAACTTTATTAATTTAATATCAAATAGGGAGGTATGAACGTAGGGCTAAATCTTGGGCTAACACTTTCTTCTGTTAACTCTGATATTCAGTATTATTTTCCTTCTTTACAGAAGAACTTGTCAGTCATGAGAGAGTCCACACATCAGAGAAGCCATACAACTGCCAGCATTGTGGGAAACATTTTGCATACAAGTCGATCCTTCTCATGCATCGGAGAGTCCACACCGGAGAGAAGCCATACAAATGCCAACACTGTGGGAAATGTTTTTGTTTGAAGTCAGTCCTAGTGGCACATCAGAGAGTCCACACAGGAGAGAAGCCATACAAATGCCAGCATTGTGGGAAATGTTTTTCTTGGCAGTCAAACCTACTGACACACCAGAGAGTCCACACAGGAGAGAAGCCATACAAATGCCAGCATTGTGGGAAATGTTTTTATTTGAAGGGAGACTTAGCGAGACATCAGAGAGTCCACACAGGAGAGAAGCCATACAAATGCCAGCATTGTGGGACATGTTTTTCTTGGCAGTCAAACCTACTGACACACCAGAGAATCCACACAGGAGAGAAGCCATACAAATGCCAGCATTGTGGAACATGTTTTTCTCGGCAGTCAAACCTACTGACACACCAGAGAATCCACACAAGAGAGAAGCCACACAAATGCCAGCATTGTGGAACATGTTTTTCTTCAAAGAGAGACTTAGCAAGACACCAGAGAGTCCACACAGGAGAGAAGCCATACAAATGCCAGCATTGTGGGAAATGTTTTTCTTGGCAGTCAAACCTACTGACACACCAGAGAGTCCACACAGGAGAGAAGCCATACAAATGCCATCATTGTGGGAAATGTTTTTCTTGGCAGTCAAACCTACTGACACACCAGAGAATCCACACAGGAGAGAAGCCATACAAATGTCAGCATTGTGGGAACTGTTTTTCTTTGACGGGAGACTTAGCGAGACATCAGAGAGTCCACACAGGAGAGAAGCCACACAAATGCCAGCAGTGTGGGAAATGCTTTTCTTTGAAGGTAAACTTAGTGAGACACCAGCGAATCCACACAGGAGAGAAGCCACACAAATGCCAGCAGTGTGGAAAATGCTTTTCTCGGAGGTCAGGCCTATTCAGTCACCAGAGAGGCAGCACAGGAGAGAAGCCACACAAACCCAAGAAGTGAATGAACATTATTTTTGTAAAGGTGGAATACAAAAATATTTTTTCCATCCAGCGGTGCTAAAAAGCCCATATGAATTTATTTGCACAGTTTCTCTGTCCATATGTCTGTTTATGTTTTAAAGTTATGTTTAGTAAAGTTTAGGTTTTAATTGATACTAGTATAGATAATTGCTTTGGGTTATAAATTTGGCAGGGGATTATGGGTCGTGGTTTAGGTTAGTTAGATGGGGGGCTGGGGTTTGTTGCGGCTGGCTAGAATAGCAATGATAGCATTCGGAATTTGTGGGATGTTGGCTGAAGGAAGTTGGGGACCTGTAGTAACAGAAAGGGATCCAGTTTCTTCGAATGTCTGGGGCAGGGAGAGATTGTGCGTGTGAGAGGGATGGCAAAGTGGGGGATAGATGGTGGGAATTGTCGGTGGGGGCTAGGTTTGGTAGAAGGTGGAGTTTTAGGTTTGGGGGTTTCAATATATTCTTTGGCTTGGGGAGGGCAGTTCTAGCTTAAACACTGAATTTCTGACTATGTGTTTTAATAAAGTTCTTTGCTATTTCAACAGACTGGACTCTTTGATGCGCAGAAGTTGTGAATTTGCACAAAACGGACCCTTTCTTGTCTCCTCATTCCTCAGCTCCATTCCCAGCCATAAGAACAGCAAAGGCAAACACACACATGAGATACGAGCCGACTTGGATGCCAGCATAATATAATAAGAAAAGATTTATTTCTAGCCCGCTCTATGAAGGAGAATCTGTGCTGGTTTCAACAATAAAATACATCGAGGTTACAATCAAATCCAAAAGAAATCAATCCCCCCCGATCCCAGTACTAAAACTGGATTAAACAATGAGAGTATAAATGTTGGGAGAAAATGCAGAGGTAAACTCAGAGCAATCTTGGAAGCTTGTGAGTAGATAGACAAACTGGCAGACTGGAGCTTTGCCAGGAAACACAACTGCTAGATTAAAGCACCGTAGGCTGGCTTTTCTCCAAGAGGCACTGTTTATTTTTGGTTGCAAAACATACACGAGAGCTAGACCAACCTCATCCACCAATTACAAAACCCACACTGTACAATGATATTCTGAGCTTATATACACTTTTGCCATGTGGCAATCTAGCTCAACCCCTTCCTGTACAATTTCCTGTGTTACCTGGATTACTGTCCATCATTCCAGATGTCACCGCATATTTACACAAGTGCTATGTGCTGCTCTCTGGCACACTCCGCCACAATCTTGGACAATCCCCTGCTGTCTGGAGCCACAGCTGCAACCAATTCCTGGTTAAGAGCAGCGAGTGTCCATTAGCTTCTCTGCCACATCTGAACATTTTCAATGCTGCTCCATACCTCAACAATAAACACAGTAAAGACATTCCAGTGACTCTGTGAATAAGATCATACTGGATCATTGTGAATCTGAGAGTATTGAGGATGGGGACAAGCTCCTTGGAAGTGTGAAGAAGACAACTTGCCCTCTCAACCCTTGCCTTTCATGGCTGGTCATCCAAGGAGGAGATGCTTTGAGGACTCACCTGAGATATATCATAGATGCATCTCTTAGGGAGGGCTATTTTCCATCTTGCTTAAAAGAAGCAGTGATACGGCTGCTTCTGAAAAAGCCTTCCCCAGATCCCTTGGACATGAAGAATTACAGAGCGGTCTCCCGTCTTCCATTTCTCTTCAACTCCAAACAGTCTTGGATGAAACAGATTACCTAGATCCATTTCAACCTGGCTTCAGGATGGGATACAGAGTCAAGATTGCTATGGTTACCTTACATGATCTCCGCTTGAGTATCGACAGGGGAAGTGTGACCCTGTTGATGCTTTTGGGCCTCTCAGTGGCTTTTGATACTATTGACCATGGCATCCTTCTGGAACTCCTGAGGGAATTGGGGATCGGGGGCACTGCATTGCAATGCTTCCGGTCCTATTTCTCCAGCAGATTCCAGATGGAGATGCTTGGGGACAGTTGCTCCTCTATGAGGGATCTTAAATGCAGCGTTCTCCAGGGTGCCATCCTATCCCCAATGCTAGACAACATCTACATCAAACCGCCAAGAGAGTTCATCCGGAGGCATGGGGCGGGTGCTTTCTGTATGCTCATGACATCCAGAGGTATCTTAGTGTCAACTAAAGAAGGCATCTCCCTCTGAATGAATGTCTTGAAGCAGTAATGGGCTGGATGAGGAAAAACAGCTTGAAACTGAATTCAGATTAAACGGAGGTGTGTATTGTTGGAGGTCCTATTCTCGGTATGGAGGTCTGTTAACCGGTCCTGGATGGAGTCACACTTCCCCTAAAGGACTGTCTTTGCAGTTTAGGGGTGCTCTTGAATCCGTTGCTCCAGATGTCAGCTCAGATAGATAGGATGGCCAAGAGTGCCTGTTATCAGCTTTGGTTGATACGCCAACTGCGTCCCTTCTTGGAACCTGAAGACCTAAACACTATGGTGCATGCGCTGGTAACCTCACGTCTTGACTTCTGTAATGTGCTCTACATAGGGCTACCCTTGTATTAAGTCCGGAAAGTTCAACTAATCCAAAATATGGCAGCCAGAGTGGTCACTGGAAGATCTAGATGTGACCATATCACACCTATACTAAACCATGCCCTATGAGGAACTACCCAGGGAGCTGGGTATCTTTAATCTGGAGAAGGGAAGGTTAAGAGGTGATATGATAGCCCTGTTTAACTATTTGAAGGGGTGTCACATTGAGGAGGGAGCAAGCTTGTTTTCTGCTGCTCCAGAAAACAGGACTTGGAGCAGTGGATGGAAGCTCTAGGAATAGAGATTCCACCTCAACATTAGGAGGAACTTCCTGACAGTAAGGGCTGTTCGACAGTGGAACAAACTCCCTCGGAGGGTGATAGAGTCTCCTTCCTTAGAAGTCTTCAAACAGAGGCTGGATGGCCATCTGTCAGGGATGCTTTGATTGAGAGTTCCTGCATGGCGGGGTAGGACTGGATGGCCCTAGTGGTCTCTTCCAACTCTATGATTCCAGGATTCTATGATTCTGAGATCACAATGGGACAGCCTCAATGCTTCAGGTAAGGAGCACCAGCCTGAAATCAAAATGTGCAGACTCAATGCATGAGGGAAGGAGCATCAGCCTTAGGTCACAATGGGCCATTCTCAATCCAGGTAAAGAGCACCTTAACTGATAATAGTCCCATTTCAATCTTTAAGGCAAGGAACTTTAGGCTGAGATCACAATGAGCCAGTCTCAGTTATTCAGGTAAGATGCATGAGCCAGAAGTCACAATGGGCCAGTCTCAAAATGGCCGCTGGACCACAAAATGGCTGCCAGAACACAAAATGGCTGCCCCAGCCTCAGCTCTTAGCAGTTGGCAGTTTGAGGCCTTCAAGAAACCCATAATAGAGGATGTAACATCCCTAAAGTCAGAAGTGACCCCAAACAGGATTTCCCAGCCTTAAGAATACCCAAAAGTTTTCCTGATGCTCTAATATAGAGACTCCCGGAGATAGTCAGTATTGGCAAGCAAAGGAGGGCCAAGAGAGCCCTGGAGAGCCTTGCCTTGGGGTGGCTCTGGATCTCTGGTGCCGCAAGAAACTACAAATCCCAGGATTCCACAGGAAGGAGCCAGGAGAGTTAACACAGTTTCGAACTGGGATATTTCTGCAGTGCAGATACAGCCTGAGCTGGTTGTAAAAGGGTCGAAGCACCCAAGTCTGGTTTTTACCCTCTTAATAATGGTTTTACTTTCAAAAAATAAGCTCTTTTTTCTGTCTAATCCTTATTTTTGTTGTTGTTTCTTTGTGTCTATATTTGTTTGTTTTATTCTTGGTAATGTGAGATGGTCTGCTTTGTCAACTTCCTTCATGAGTAAAAATCTCTTAGTAAGTAAGAAAACTGGGGAGGCTTTTAAAACCTCCCAAAGGAGCTGCGTTTGGCCTTTTTTCTAAGAGGGGGCAGTCTTCCTCTTAGAAGCCAAAGCCCAGTGTTTGTGAAGAAGAAGAATAAGGCTTGTATTAATACTATCCTCCCCATTTCTGATCCCTTTTAAAACCCATGTTCCCCAGAAGGAGCTGAGCTGTGTAATATGAAAACCCTCTCTGAAAAGAGACACAAAAGACAACAAAGGGACACACTTCCTTCCTTTTGACCCAAGGAGCCTGGCTTCTTTATCACTCTAAAGCTTCAGGGAGAGAAAGAGAAGCCAATGGTCAGAGGAGGTTCTGGAACATTATTCCCCACAGTCACAAGCAGCACACAAAATGGCTGCCAGAAAACAAAATGGCTGCCAGAAAACAAAATGGCCACCAGAAAACAAAATGACCACCAGAAAACAAAATGGCCACCGGAATGCAAAACGTGAGTCTGGGGCAGGCAGGGGCAGGGTCTTCTAGCTGCTCTGCCCCCATTGGCCAGCCTCGAGAAGAGGCGGAGCTTCAGCTTCTCTATTTAGCTCTATGCGTGGAAGAGTGAGCGAGGAGAGGAGCAGAGTGTCCTAGAGAGAAAGAGAGAGACAGACAGACAGGGAGGGTCAGCAGAGAGACAAGGCCTGGAACCACTAGGCTTCACTGCTGCACTGAGGGCTGGCTGGGCCTGGCTTGGGTCTACTGCTGCTGATGCTTTCCTTTGGCCACTGCCACTAAGGTGGGGAGGAAGGAGGCCCAGCAGTCCTTCTAGGCATGGGCCACTCTCTCTGAAGGTGGGAGAGTGGGACTCCCCAAAAGGGATTTTAATGCTTTTAATGGTGGCTCTCATGCTGTAGTGATGATGATGATGATGATGATGATGATGATGATGATGATGATGATATTATCAGACCTGCGGGGCAGAGGATGGAGCTGCTGCCACACCTTAATCATCATCAATGCCACCTTCCTGGGCGTTCTTGATGTGCCCCACCGTAATGGCCATGGCTCTGTCTTATGGAACTCTAGGAATGTTCTTTTGGCTTGGCATTTTAAGTGTTGTTAAGGTTTGGAAATCCTGTTTGGGGTCCCTTCCGACTTTGGGGCCCTTTCATCCTCCATTATGGCTTCCCTGAAGGCCTCAAACTGACCACTGCCAAGCACTGAGCCAGAGGCGGCCATTTTGTGTCCCGGCGGCCATTTTGTGATCCGGCAGCCATTTTGTGTCCCGGCGGCCATTTTGTGTTCTGGAGGCCATTTTGTGCTGCTTGTGACTCAGTTGAGCAGAGGTCTCTCTTTCTCTCCTGAGGCTCCAGAGCCAGGAGGAGGCCAGGCTTTTGGGGCCAAAAGGAAGGAAGTGTGTCCCTTTGTGTGTCTTTTGTGTCTCTTTTCAGAGAGGGTTTTCATATTACACAGCTCTGCTCCTTCTGGGGAACATGGGTTTTAAAAGGGATCAGAAATGGGGAGGATAGTTTTAATACAAGCCTTATTATCATTATTCTTCACAAACATTGGGCTTTGACTACTATCCCTGTTTTTAATAACTGTTTCAATAACTGTCCAATAATTTTAAATAACTATCCAGTAATTTAATGGCATTTTGTTTTGGATGGGAGTGTTAGGGTTAGGGTTTGGCAGATCATGAAACATGTTTTTATTGTATTGTATGAATATTTTTATTGTAAGCTGCTAAAAGGTGGCCATTCTTGTGTAGTAATTGTCTTGTGATTAACTCCCACAACAGCCTTGTAAGGTAGGCTTCGTAGGCTCCTAGGGCTGGAAGGGAGCCCCAAGGGCCAAACAGTCAGCCCCATTCTGCCCTCCAAGTCCTCTGAAGAGATGGCCATCCAGCCAGAGACTCCTCCAATGCTCTTTGAGGCAGCGTCTCCCATAGATTTGCTCACAGGTCATGGAGGTCCACAGTCCCATGGGAACCAGTTCTTTCCACCCCACTTTGGGAAAGGAGACCTCCTCAGCCCCCTGGACTCACTCCTGCCACTCATTCCTAGAATGGCTGGGACTCAGAGGGGTTCCTAGGCATTGCCACCTTCTGCTCTCCATGGCCATTGGCACTGACCTTTCCCCATTGCCTTTCCTCCCTCAGCCCTGTGGACCTCCTCCTCCTTCGCACTCAGAGCAACCCTTCTCTACGGTTGAGGAGGCAGCCTCTGACCCAGGGAAGCTCCGGCAATAAAGGACTGCAGGAGAGGGCTCCAGGAATCAGGGTCTTTGCAGTGAAGGTAGGCCTTTATTCCTGGAGCTGAAAGAGGACCTTTGTTTAAATGTTTCAGTCCAGGATTGTGTGGAAGGGTTGCAGTTGAGAGAGTGAGCCATGCTTTGCAGGTATAAAGCCCCAAATTCAGTCTCTGGCAGCATTGTCCTCCCAGAAGGTGGAAGTTGGATTTCCAGACCCCAGACGCACAGTGCGCCACTGAGTCCTTTGTGTGGGGACTGTGTGTGTACATGTTGTTTACTAGAGCTTTGTGAGATATTTGTTTCACTGGGTTTATAAAATGAATTTCCATAGGTCTTCACATCCCCAAAATTAGCATAGTCCAGGATGCAGTCTTCCCTCATAAACCTATACAGAAGAAGCATAAATTAGATATCTAAAACAAAGGAGTTTTGAACCAGCAAACAAGCCAGGAAGATGGCTTGCCAATAAAATAAGGAAGTTGAAACAACGAAACACGATTACGGAAATAAACAAAGATTCGACATTAACATCTGGCCAAAATAAAATTAAGAAGGTCTTCCAAAAATTCTATGCTAAATTATATAAAGGATCTCAAACGTCTAGAGCCAAAATAGAGGAGTTTTTGGGAAAAGCTAACTTAAAGCCACTTTCAGACCAACAAAGAACTATATTAAATGGACCGATGACAACAGCAGAAATCATGGAAGTAATAAGATAAAGGGAAAAAAGGGAAAACACCAGGAATGATGGCTTCATCGCCAGTTATCATAAAGTATTTGAGGATCGACTGTTAACACCACTCAAATTAACGATAAATGCCATCAAAGGAAACCATTATCCTGAAACATGGAAACAAGCTAATATAACTTAGCGGTTAAAAGAAGATATAGATGCAACTGAGGTAAAGAGCTATAGGCTAATTTCCTTATTAGATATGGATTATAAATTATTTTCTATGATAGACTCAAAAAGGTTCTTAAAGACTGGATTCACAAGGACTAATCGGGATTTCTCCCCCACAGACAACTCAGTGATAACATACGAAACGTCTTAAATATAATTGAATATTTAGAAAGGCACAACGGAAAAACATTTGCACTTTGTCGATTTAGAAAAGGCCTTCGATAACATAGGATGGGATATGTCATTTGCGACACTTGAAATAATCAAAATAGTAGCTTCTTATTTAAGATAGGGGCAATGTGTAAAGATCAAAGAGCCAAACTGTTAACTATAAAAAGAAGAAGAAGAATTTAAGATTTCTAAAGGTACACGGCAAGCTTTCCCACTATCACCCCTTTTGTTCATTCTGATCCTTGAAGCGTGAATAATAGGATAAGATTAGAAAATAAGATCAATAGAATAAAAATTAACATACATTGAGTTTAAAATGAGAGTCTTTGCAGACAACATTTTGTATTCCCTGGAGAACCCAGAAAAGAGCATAAGGGAATTGATGGATGTAATACTGGAATTGGAATATGTTTCGGGACTAAAAGTAAACAGAGACAAAACAACAACAAAAAATATGGAGGAAAGGAAGAACAAATCCTGGAAGAAATTAGTGGATTTAAAGTGGGAAAGAAAGTTAAATATCTAGGAATAAATTTCACCAATAAAAACGCAGATCAGTTTCACAATAACTATGAGACAGTAAGGAAGGAAATCAGAAAAGACCTAGAAATATGGGGGAAATTACACTTATCTCTATTAGGAAAAATATCTCTGATCCAAATGAGTTTCCTTCCTTTTTTTTTTAAATTATTTTATTTTAATTAAATTTTAATGCAAACAATACAAGTATATACAGTCCTACAAACATACACAAACATGGCATCCACCCCTACCCTTCCCCTCCCAAGTCATTTATTCTACGTATTCCTCACCCCCCTTTCCCTCCCCCGACCCCCTATACCTACTAACGAGAATAGAAAAAAGAAAGAAAAGAAAAGAAAAAGGAACTCAATTTACCCTCTTATCATCTACTATCGCCTAATTACCTCTACATCTAAACTATCATCTATCATACAACTCTAACTCATTCTCACACATCCTGAGACTTCCATCCTCTTTGCTTGAATTATAATGTTCTTGTATCTCTTATATATGTTCTATTTGATCTATTCTATACTAAGAGTTTTCCTAAGTACATTGTCCATTTTTAAATACTTCACTTTCTCTATCTTATTACAATTACTTCATTGTGTATACTACGCTTCTTCAGCAGATAATCAACATACAAATTATTAACAAATCAGTACAATCTATCATCAAATTTATCAATATCACTATTTTACAGTATTATTTCTTTACATTGTTTCCTCATATATTCAAACACCAATTGCCATTCATCATTAATTTTCTTCTCGACATCCACCATGGCTGTATCCCTTATTACCTGTGTTAATTTGTCCATTTCTATAATTTCCATCAATTTTATTATCCATTCTTCTTTTTTTGGAATAACCTTTGATTTCCATTTCTGTGCCAATAAGATTCTTGCTATCGCCATCATATAAAATAATTGTTTTCCAAATTTTATTTCTATTCCATTACCGAAAAGTCCTAATAAAAAGCTCTCTGGTTTTAGTTCTAATTTGATGTGTAATATTTCCCCTATTAAATCTCTGATTTGTTTCCAAAAATTATTTATGTTCTTGCAACTCCGCCAGCAGTGGATAAACGTCCCAGTTGTGTCTCCACATTTCCAGCATTGATTGTTTTTGTTTTTATATATGTTAGCTAATCTCTCAGGGGTTAAATACCACTGACAGAACATTTTAAACCAATTTTCCTTTATGTTTTGCAATGCTGTGTGTTTCAATCCTTTAATCCACATAAATTCCCACTGATCCAATTGTATATGATGTCCCAGATAATTTGCCCATTTGATCATAGTCTCTTTAACCACTTCTCAGCCAGCCTGCCTCCTGAGAGGAACCTCTGCTGAATGCTGACCTTCCCTCCATCTTCCCACTGTTCTGGGACTCCTTGGAAGTAGCAGCAGCAGCATCTCCAGCTCAGCAGAGAGAGAGAGGTGGGGCCTGCCTTTCCCCTTAAAAGGGCACTGTCTCAGCCTTCTCCTCCCTTGTGAACACCAGCCAGCCTGCCTCCTGAGAGGAACCTCTGCTGAATGCTGACCTTCCCTCCATCTTCCCACTGTTCTGGGACTCCTTGGAAGTAGCAGCAGCAGCATCTCCAGCTCAGCAGAGAGAGAGAGGTGGGGCCTGCCTTTCCCCTTAAAAGGGCACTGTCTCAGCCTTCTCCTCCCTTGTGAACACCAGCCAGCCTGCCTCCTGAGAGGAACCTCTGCTGAATGCTGACCTTCCCTCCATCTTCCCACTGTTCTGGGACTCCTTGGAAGTAGCAGCAGCAGCATCTCCAGCTCAGCAGAGAGAGAGAGGTGGGGCCTGCCTTTCCCCTTAAAAGGGCACTGTCTCAGCCTTCTCCTCCCTTGTGAACACCAGCCAGCCTGCCTCCTGAGAGGAACCTCTGCTGAATGCTGACCTTCCCTCCATCTTCCCACTGTTCTGGGACTCCTTGGAAGTAGCAGCAGCAGCATCTCCAGCTCAGCAGAGAGAGAGAGGTGGGGCCTGCCTTTCCCCTTAAAAGGGCACTGTCTCAGCCTTCTCCTCCCTTGTGAACACCAGCCAGCCTGCCTCCTGAGAGGAACCTCTGCTGAATGCTGACCTTCCCTCCATCTTCCCACTGTTCTGGGACTCCCTGGAAGTAGCAGCAGCAGCATCTCCAGCTCAGCAGAGAGAGAGAGGTGGGGCCTGCCTTTCCCCTTAAAAGGGCACTGTCTCAGCCTTCTCCTCCCTTGTGAACACCAGCCAGCCTGCCTCCTGAGAGGAACCTCTGCTGAATGCTGACCTTCCCTCCATCTTCCCACTGTTCTGGGACTCCTTGGAAGTAGCAGCAGCAGCATCTCCAGCTCAGCAGAGAGAGAGAGGTGGGGCCTGCCTTTCCCCTTAAAAGGGCACTGTCTCAGCCTTCTCCTCCCTTGTGAACACCAGCCAGCCTGCCTCCTGAGAGGAACCTCTGCTGAATGCTGACCTTCCCTCCATCTTCCCACTGTTCTGGGACTCCCTGGAAGTAGCAGCAGCAGCATCTCCAGCTCAGCAGAGAGAGAGAGGTGGGGCCTGCCTTTCCCCTTAAAAGGGCACTGTCTCAGCCTTCTCCTCCCTTGTGAACACCAGCCAGCCTGCCTCCTGAGAGGAACCTCTGCTGAATGCTGACCTTCCCTCCATCTTCCCACTGTTCTGGGACTCCTTGGAAGTAGCAGCAACAGCTCCAGCTCAGCAGAGAGAGAGAGGTGGGGCCTGCCTTTCCCCTTAAAAGGGCACTGTCTCAGCCTTCTCCTCCCTTGTGAACACCAGCCAGCCTGCCTCCTGAGAGGAACCTCTGCTGAATGCTGACCTTCCCTCCATCTTCCCACTGTTCTGGGACTCCTTGGAAGTAGCAGCAGCAGCATCTCCAGCTCAGCAGAGAGAGAGAGGTGGGGCCTGCCTTTCCCCTTAAAAGGGCACTGTCTCAGCCTTCTCCTCCCTTGTGAACACCAGCCAGCCTGCCTCCTGAGAGGAACCTCTGCTGAATGCTGACCTTCCCTCCATCTTCCCACTGTTCTGGGACTCCTTGGAAGTAGCAGCAGCAGCATCTCCAGCTCAGCAGAGAGAGAGAGGTGGGGCCTGCCTTTCCCCTTAAAAGGGCACTGTCTCAGCCTTCTCCTCCCTTGTGAACACCAGCCAGCCTGCCTCCTGAGAGGAACCTCTGCTGAATGCTGACCTTCCCTCCATCTTCCCACTGTTCTGGGACTCCTTGGAAGTAGCAGCAACAGCTCCAGCTCAGCAGAGAGAGAGAGGTGGGGCCTGCCTTTCCCCTTAAAAGGGCACTGTCTCAGCCTTCTCCTCCCTTGTGAACACCAGCCAGCCTGCCTCCTGAGAGGAACCTCTGCTGAATGCTGACCTTCCCTCCATCTTCCCACTGTTCTGGGACTCCTTGGAAGTAGCAGCAGCAGCATCTCCAGCTCAGCAGAGAGAGAGAGGTGGGGCCTGCCTTTCCCCTTAAAAGGGCACTGTCTCAGCCTTCTCCTCCCTTGTGAACACCAGCCAGCCTGCCTCCTGAGAGGAACCTCTGCTGAATGCTGACCTTCCCTCCATCTTCCCACTGTTCTGGGACTCCCTGGAAGTAGCAGCAGCAGCATCTCCAGCTCAGCAGAGAGAGAGAGGTGGGGCCTGCCTTTCCCCTTAAAAGGGCACTGTCTCAGCCTTCTCCTCCCTTGTGAACACCAGCCAGCCTGCCTCCTGAGAGGAACCTCTGCTGAATGCTGACCTTCCCTCCATCTTCCCACTGTTCTGGGACTCCTTGGAAGTAGCAGCAGCAGCATCTCCAGCTCAGCAGAGAGAGAGAGGTGGGGCCTGCCTTTCCCCTTAAAAGGGCACTGTCTCAGCCTTCTCCTCCCTTGTGAACACCAGCCAGCCTGCCTCCTGAGAGGAACCTCTGCTGAATGCTGACCTTCCCTCCATCTTCCCACTGTTCTGGGACTCCTTGGAAGTAGCAGCAGCAGCATCTCCAGCTCAGCAGAGAGAGAGAGGTGGGGCCTGCCTTTCCCCTTAAAAGGGCACTGTCTCAGCCTTCTCCTCCCTTGTGAACACCAGCCAGCCTGCCTCCTGAGAGGAACCTCTGCTGAATGCTGACCTTCCCTCCATCTTCCCACTGTTCTGGGACTCCTTGGAAGTAGCAGCAACAGCTCCAGCTCAGCAGAGAGAGAGAGGTGGGGCCTGCCTTTCCCCTTAAAAGGGCACTGTCTCAGCCTTCTCCTCCCTTGTGAACACCAGCCAGCCTGCCTCCTGAGAGGAACCTCTGCTGAATGCTGACCTTCCCTCCATCTTCCCACTGTTCTGGGACTCCTTGGAAGTAGCAGCAGCAGCATCTCCAGCTCAGCAGAGAGAGAGAGGTGGGGCCTGCCTTTCCCCTTAAAAGGGCACTGTCTCAGCCTTCTCCTCCCTTGTGAACACCAGCCAGCCTGCCTCCTGAGAGGAACCTCTGCTGAATGCTGACCTTCCCTCCATCTTCCCACTGTTCTGGGACTCCCTGGAAGTAGCAGCAGCAGCATCTCCAGCTCAGCAGAGAGAGAGAGGTGGGGCCTGCCTTTCCCCTTAAAAGGGCACTGTCTCAGCCTTCTCCTCCCTTGTGAACACCAGCCAGCCTGCCTCCTGAGAGGAACCTCTGCTGAATGCTGACCTTCCCTCCATCTTCCCACTGTTCTGGGACTCCTTGGAAGTAGCAGCAACAGCTCCAGCTCAGCAGAGAGAGAGAGGTGGGGCCTGCCTTTCCCCTTAAAAGGGCACTGTCTCAGCCTTCTCCTCCCTTGTGAACACCAGCCAGCCTGCCTCCTGAGAGGAACCTCTGCTGAATGCTGACCTTCCCTCCATCTTCCCACTGTTCTGGGACTCCCTGGAAGTAGCAGCAGCAGCATCTCCAGCTCAGCAGAGAGAGAGAGGTGGGGCCTGCCTTTCCCCTTAAAAGGGCACTGTCTCAGCCTTCTCCTCCCTTGTGAACACCAGCCAGCCTGCCTCCTGAGAGGAACCTCTGCTGAATGCTGACCTTCCCTCCATCTTCCCACTGTTCTGGGACTCCTTGGAAGTAGCAGCAGCAGCATCTCCAGCTCAGCAGAGAGAGAGAGGTGGGGCCTGCCTTTCCCCTTAAAAGGGCACTGTCTCAGCCTTCTCCTCCCTTGTGAACACCAGCCAGCCTGCCTCCTGAGAGGAACCTCTGCTGAATGCTGACCTTCCCTCCATCTTCCCACTGTTCTGGGACTCCTTGGAAGTAGCAGCAACAGCTCCAGCTCAGCAGAGAGAGAGAGGTGGGGCCTGCCTTTCCCCTTAAAAGGGCACTGTCTCAGCCTTCTCCTCCCTTGTGAACACCAGCCAGCCTGCCTCCTGAGAGGAACCTCTGCTGAATGCTGACCTTCCCTCCATCTTCCCACTGTTCTGGGACTCCTTGGAAGTAGCAGCAGCAGCATCTCCAGCTCAGCAGAGAGAGAGAGGTGGGGCCTGCCTTTCCCCTTAAAAGGGCACTGTCTCAGCCTTCTCCTCCCTTGTGAACACCAGCCAGCCTGCCTCCTGAGAGGAACCTCTGCTGAATGCTGACCTTCCCTCCATCTTCCCACTGTTCTGGGACTCCCTGGAAGTAGCAGCAGCAGCATCTCCAGCTCAGCAGAGAGAGAGAGGTGGGGCCTGCCTTTCCCCTTAAAAGGGCACTGTCTCAGCCTTCTCCTCCCTTGTGAACACCAGCCAGCCTGCCTCCTGAGAGGAACCTCTGCTGAATGCTGACCTTCCCTCCATCTTCCCACTGTTCTGGGACTCCTTGGAAGTAGCAGCAGCAGCATCTCCAGCTCAGCAGAGAGAGAGAGGTGGGGCCTGCCTTTCCCCTTAAAAGGGCACTGTCTCAGCCTTCTCCTCCCTTGTGAACACCAGCCAGCCTGCCTCCTGAGAGGAACCTCTGCTGAATGCTGACCTTCCCTCCATCTTCCCACTGTTCTGGGACTCCTTGGAAGTAGCAGCAGCAGCATCTCCAGCTCAGCAGAGAGAGAGAGGTGGGGCCTGCCTTTCCCCTTAAAAGGGCACTGTCTCAGCCTTCTCCTCCCTTGTGAACACCAGCCAGCCTGCCTCCTGAGAGGAACCTCTGCTGAATGCTGACCTTCCCTCCATCTTCCCACTGTTCTGGGACTCCTTGGAAGTAGCAGCAACAGCTCCAGCTCAGCAGAGAGAGAGAGGTGGGGCCTGCCTTTCCCCTTAAAAGGGCACTGTCTCAGCCTTCTCCTCCCTTGTGAACACCAGCCAGCCTGCCTCCTGAGAGGAACCTCTGCTGAATGCTGACCTTCCCTCCATCTTCCCACTGTTCTGGGACTCCTTGGAAGTAGCAGCAGCAGCATCTCCAGCTCAGCAGAGAGAGAGAGGTGGGGCCTGCCTTTCCCCTTAAAAGGGCACTGTCTCAGCCTTCTCCTCCCTTGTGAACACCAGCCAGCCTGCCTCCTGAGAGGAACCTCTGCTGAATGCTGACCTTCCCTCCATCTTCCCACTGTTCTGGGACTCCCTGGAAGTAGCAGCAGCAGCATCTCCAGCTCAGCAGAGAGAGAGAGGTGGGGCCTGCCTTTCCCCTTAAAAGGGCACTGTCTCAGCCTTCTCCTCCCTTGTGAACACCAGCCAGCCTGCCTCCTGAGAGGAACCTCTGCTGAATGCTGACCTTCCCTCCATCTTCCCACTGTTCTGGGACTCCTTGGAAGTAGCAGCAACAGCTCCAGCTCAGCAGAGAGAGAGAGGTGGGGCCTGCCTTTCCCCTTAAAAGGGCACTGTCTCAGCCTTCTCCTCCCTTGTGAACACCAGCCAGCCTGCCTCCTGAGAGGAACCTCTGCTGAATGCTGACCTTCCCTCCATCTTCCCACTGTTCTGGGACTCCTTGGAAGTAGCAGCAGCAGCATCTCCAGCTCAGCAGAGAGAGAGAGGTGGGGCCTGCCTTTCCCCTTAAAAGGGCACTGTCTCAGCCTTCTCCTCCCTTGTGAACACCAGCCAGCCTGCCTCCTGAGAGGAACCTCTGCTGAATGCTGACCTTCCCTCCATCTTCCCACTGTTCTGGGACTCCTTGGAAGTAGCAGCAACAGCTCCAGCTCAGCAGAGAGAGAGAGGTGGGGCCTGCCTTTCCCCTTAAAAGGGCACTGTCTCAGCCTTCTCCTCCCTTGTGAACACCAGCCAGCCTGCCTCCTGAGAGGAACCTCTGCTGAATGCTGACCTTCCCTCCATCTTCCCACTGTTCTGGGACTCCCTGGAAGTAGCAGCAGCAGCATCTCCAGCTCAGCAGAGAGAGAGAGGTGGGGCCTGCCTTTCCCCTTAAAAGGGCACTGTCTCAGCCTTCTCCTCCCTTGTGAACACCAGCCAGCCTGCCTCCTGAGAGGAACCTCTGCTGAATGCTGACCTTCCCTCCATCTTCCCACTGTTCTGGGACTCCCTGGAAGTAGCAGCAGCAGCATCTCCAGCTCAGCAGAGAGAGAGAGGTGGGGCCTGCCTTTCCCCTTAAAAGGGCACTGTCTCAGCCTTCTCCTCCCTTGTGAACACCAGCCAGCCTGCCTCCTGAGAGGAACCTCTGCTGAATGCTGACCTTCCCTCCATCTTCCCACTGTTCTGGGACTCCTTGGAAGTAGCAGCAGCAGCATCTCCAGCTCAGCAGAGAGAGAGAGGTGGGGCCTGCCTTTCCCCTTAAAAGGGCACTGTCTCAGCCTTCTCCTCCCTTGTGAACACCAGCCAGCCTGCCTCCTGAGAGGAACCTCTGCTGAATGCTGACCTTCCCTCCATCTTCCCACTGTTCTGGGACTCCCTGGAAGTAGCAGCAGCAGCATCTCCAGCTCAGCAGAGAGAGAGAGGTGGGGCCTGCCTTTCCCCTTAAAAGGGCACTGTCTCAGCCTTCTCCTCCCTTGTGAACACCAGCCAGCCTGCCTCCTGAGAGGAACCTCTGCTGAATGCTGACCTTCCCTCCATCTTCCCACTCTTCTGGGACTCCTTGGAAGTAGCAGCAGCAGCATCTCCAGCTCAGCAGAGAGAGAGAGGTGGGGCCTGCCTTTCCCCTTAAAAGGGCACTGTCTCAGCCTTCTCCTCCCTTGTGAACACCAGCCAGCCTGCCTCCTGAGAGGAACCTCTGCTGAATGCTGACCTTCCCTCCATCTTCCCACTGTTCTGGGACTCCCTGGAAGTAGCAGCAGCAGCATCTCCAGCTCAGCAGAGAGAGAGAGGTGGGGCCTGCCTTTCCCCTTAAAAGGGCACTGTCTCAGCCTTCTCCTCCCTTGTGAACACCAGCCAGCCTGCCTCCTGAGAGGAACCTCTGCTGAATGCTGACCTTCCCTCCATCTTCCCACTGTTCTGGGACTCCTTGGAAGTAGCAGCAACAGCTCCAGCTCAGCAGAGAGAGAGAGGTGGGGCCTGCCTTTCCCCTTAAAAGGGCACTGTCTCAGCCTTCTCCTCCCTTGTGAACACCAGCCAGCCTGCCTCCTGAGAGGAACCTCTGCTGAATGCTGACCTTCCCTCCATCTTCCCACTGTTCTGGGACTCCTTGGAAGTAGCAGCAGCAGCATCTCCAGCTCAGCAGAGAGAGAGAGGTGGGGCCTGCCTTTCCCCTTAAAAGGGCACTGTCTCAGCCTTCTCCTCCCTTGTGAACACCAGCCAGCCTGCCTCCTGAGAGGAACCTCTGCTGAATGCTGACCTTCCCTCCATCTTCCCACTGTTCTGGGACTCCTTGGAAGTAGCAGCAGCAGCATCTCCAGCTCAGCAGAGAGAGAGAGGTGGGGCCTGCCTTTCCCCTTAAAAGGGCACTGTCTCAGCCTTCTCCTCCCTTGTGAACACCAGCCAGCCTGCCTCCTGAGAGGAACCTCTGCTGAATGCTGACCTTCCCTCCATCTTCCCACTGTTCTGGGACTCCTTGGAAGTAGCAGCAACAGCTCCAGCTCAGCAGAGAGAGAGAGGTGGGGCCTGCCTTTCCCCTTAAAAGGGCACTGTCTCAGCCTTCTCCTCCCTTGTGAACACCAGCCAGCCTGCCTCCTGAGAGGAACCTCTGCTGAATGCTGACCTTCCCTCCATCTTCCCACTCTTCTGGGACTCCTTGGAAGTAGCAGCAGCAGCATCTCCAGCTCAGCAGAGAGAGAGAGGTGGGGCCTGCCTTTCCCCTTAAAAGGGCACTGTCTCAGCCTTCTCCTCCCTTGTGAACACCAGCCAGCCTGCCTCCTGAGAGGAACCTCTGCTGAATGCTGACCTTCCCTCCATCTTCCCACTGTTCTGGGACTCCTTGGAAGTAGCAGCAACAGCTCCAGCTCAGCAGAGAGAGAGAGGTGGGGCCTGCCTTTCCCCTTAAAAGGGCACTGTCTCAGCCTTCTCCTCCCTTGTGAACACCAGCCAGCCTGCCTCCTGAGAGGAACCTCTGCTGAATGCTGACCTTCCCTCCATCTTCCCACTGTTCTGGGACTCCTTGGAAGTAGCAGCAGCAGCATCTCCAGCTCAGCAGAGAGAGAGAGGTGGGGCCTGCCTTTCCCCTTAAAAGGGCACTGTCTCAGCCTTCTCCTCCCTTGTGAACACCAGCCAGCCTGCCTCCTGAGAGGAACCTCTGCTGAATGCTGACCTTCCCTCCATCTTCCCACTGTTCTGGGACTCCTTGGAAGTAGCAGCAACAGCTCCAGCTCAGCAGAGAGAGAGAGGTGGGGCCTGCCTTTCCCCTTAAAAGGGCACTGTCTCAGCCTTCTCCTCCCTTGTGAACACCAGCCAGCCTGCCTCCTGAGAGGAACCTCTGCTGAATGCTGACCTTCCCTCCATCTTCCCACTGTTCTGGGACTCCCTGGAAGTAGCAGCAGCAGCATCTCCAGCTCAGCAGAGAGAGAGAGGTGGGGCCTGCCTTTCCCCTTAAAAGGGCACTGTCTCAGCCTTCTCCTCCCTTGTGAACACCAGCCAGCCTGCCTCCTGAGAGGAACCTCTGCTGAATGCTGACCTTCCCTCCATCTTCCCACTGTTCTGGGACTCCTTGGAAGTAGCAGCAGCAGCATCTCCAGCTCAGCAGAGAGAGAGAGGTGGGGCCTGCCTTTCCCCTTAAAAGGGCACTGTCTCAGCCTTCTCCTCCCTTGTGAACACCAGCCAGCCTGCCTCCTGAGAGGAACCTCTGCTGAATGCTGACCTTCCCTCCATCTTCCCACTGTTCTGGGACTCCTTGGAAGTAGCAGCAGCAGCATCTCCAGCTCAGCAGAGAGAGAGAGGTGGGGCCTGCCTTTCCCCTTAAAAGGGCACTGTCTCAGCCTTCTCCTCCCTTGTGAACACCAGCCAGCCTGCCTCCTGAGAGGAACCTCTGCTGAATGCTGACCTTCCCTCCATCTTCCCACTGTTCTGGGACTCCTTGGAAGTAGCAGCAACAGCTCCAGCTCAGCAGAGAGAGAGAGGTGGGGCCTGCCTTTCCCCTTAAAAGGGCACTGTCTCAGCCTTCTCCTCCCTTGTGAACACCAGCCAGCCTGCCTCCTGAGAGGAACCTCTGCTGAATGCTGACCTTCCCTCCATCTTCCCACTGTTCTGGGACTCCTTGGAAGTAGCAGCAGCAGCATCTCCAGCTCAGCAGAGAGAGAGAGGTGGGGCCTGCCTTTCCCCTTAAAAGGGCACTGTCTCAGCCTTCTCCTCCCTTGTGAACACCAGCCAGCCTGCCTCCTGAGAGGAACCTCTGCTGAATGCTGACCTTCCCTCCATCTTCCCACTGTTCTGGGACTCCTTGGAAGTAGCAGCAGCAGCATCTCCAGCTCAGCAGAGAGAGAGAGGTGGGGCCTGCCTTTCCCCTTAAAAGGGCACTGTCTCAGCCTTCTCCTCCCTTGTGAACACCAGCCAGCCTGCCTCCTGAGAGGAACCTCTGCTGAATGCTGACCTTCCCTCCATCTTCCCACTGTTCTGGGACTCCTTGGAAGTAGCAGCAGCAGCATCTCCAGCTCAGCAGAGAGAGAGAGGTGGGGCCTGCCTTTCCCCTTAAAAGGGCACTGTCTCAGCCTTCTCCTCCCTTGTGAACACCAGCCAGCCTGCCTCCTGAGAGGAACCTCTGCTGAATGCTGACCTTCCCTCCATCTTCCCACTGTTCTGGGACTCCTTGGAAGTAGCAGCAACAGCTCCAGCTCAGCAGAGAGAGAGAGGTGGGGCCTGCCTTTCCCCTTAAAAGGGCACTGTCTCAGCCTTCTCCTCCCTTGTGAACACCAGCCAGCCTGCCTCCTGAGAGGAACCTCTGCTGAATGCTGACCTTCCCTCCATCTTCCCACTGTTCTGGGACTCCTTGGAAGTAGCAGCAGCAGCATCTCCAGCTCAGCAGAGAGAGAGAGGTGGGGCCTGCCTTTCCCCTTAAAAGGGCACTGTCTCAGCCTTCTCCTCCCTTGTGAACACCAGCCAGCCTGCCTCCTGAGAGGAACCTCTGCTGAATGCTGACCTTCCCTCCATCTTCCCACTGTTCTGGGACTCCCTGGAAGTAGCAGCAGCAGCATCTCCAGCTCAGCAGAGAGAGAGAGGTGGGGCCTGCCTTTCCCCTTAAAAGGGCACTGTCTCAGCCTTCTCCTCCCTTGTGAACACCAGCCAGCCTGCCTCCTGAGAGGAACCTCTGCTGAATGCTGACCTTCCCTCCATCTTCCCACTGTTCTGGGACTCCTTGGAAGTAGCAGCAGCAGCATCTCCAGCTCAGCAGAGAGAGAGAGGTGGGGCCTGCCTTTCCCCTTAAAAGGGCACTGTCTCAGCCTTCTCCTCCCTTGTGAACACCAGCCAGCCTGCCTCCTGAGAGGAACCTCTGCTGAATGCTGACCTTCCCTCCATCTTCCCACTGTTCTGGGACTCCCTGGAAGTAGCAGCAGCAGCATCTCCAGCTCAGCAGAGAGAGAGAGGTGGGGCCTGCCTTTCCCCTTAAAAGGGCACTGTCTCAGCCTTCTCCTCCCTTGTGAACACCAGCCAGCCTGCCTCCTGAGAGGAACCTCTGCTGAATGCTGACCTTCCCTCCATCTTCCCACTGTTCTGGGACTCCTTGGAAGTAGCAGCAGCAGCATCTCCAGCTCAGCAGAGAGAGAGAGGTGGGGCCTGCCTTTCCCCTTAAAAGGGCACTGTCTCAGCCTTCTCCTCCCTTGTGAACACCAGCCAGCCTGCCTCCTGAGAGGAACCTCTGCTGAATGCTTACCTTCCCTCCATCTTCCCACTGTTCTGGGACTCCCTGGAAGTAGCAGCAGCAGCATCTCCAGCTCAGCAGAGAGAGAGAGGTGGGGCCTGCCTTTCCCCTTAAAAGGGCACTGTCTCAGCCTTCTCCTCCCTTGTGAACACCAGCCAGCCTGCCTCCTGAGAGGAACCTCTGCTGAATGCTGACCTTCCCTCCATCTTCCCACTGTTCTGGGACTCCCTGGAAGTAGCAGCAGCAGCATCTCCAGCTCAGCAGAGAGAGAGAGGTGGGGCCTGCCTTTCCCCTTAAAAGGGCACTGTCTCAGCCTTCTCCTCCCTTGTGAACACCAGCCAGCCTGCCTCCTGAGAGGAACCTCTGCTGAATGCTGACCTTCCCTCCATCTTCCCACTGTTCTGGGACTCCCTGGAAGTAGCAGCAACAGCTCCAGCTCAGCAGAGAGAGAGGCGGGGCAGTAACCCCTCAGACATCCGGAAGCTCCCATAGCTACCCTTCTCCTCCGTCAACTCCCTCATGTCTTGGGATCCTCACCCTATCCCTTCCAGCACTGTTGGACTGTATCTTTATTTTTCTGCTTTTCTCTTTTCTTCATTTTCTCCTGCCATCTGTTTGTCACCCAAACCTCTCTTCCCCATGGCTCCTCGCACCTCTCCTTCTCCTTATCTCATCCCTATCCGCCCCCTCCCTATCTCCCAACTCCCATTCTCTTGCGCTCTCTGGAATTGCTGCTCCGCTGCCCCAAAAGCAGCGGCAATCCATGATCTTTTTCTATCTCAATCATTTAATCTTCTTGCCCTCACTGAAACCTGGCTTCCGGCCCACGATACTGCTACCTCTGCTGCCCTTTCTCTTGGCGGTCTCTCTTTTACCCACACTGGCCGCCCTGAGGGTCGCGGAGGAGGGGTCGGCATCTTATTATCTAAGTCCTGCCAGTTTCAGGTACTCTCTTCTCCCCCCAGCTACTCCTTCTCCTCATTTGAATTACACTCTATTAGACTCTATTTTCCTCTGCAACTTCGGGTTGCCATCATCTATCGTCCTCCTGGTTCAGCCTCTCAGTTTTTCAGAGATTTTGAATCTTGGTTGACATTTTTTCTTTCGGATACTGTCCCCTCCCTGATTTTAGGTGACTTTAACATCCACCTCGACGATCCCCAGAATTCCTCAACTTCTCGCTTCAGTTCTCTCTTAGCTTCCTTCGGTCTCCAACCCCATTCCAACTCTCCAACCCATTCCCTTGGTCACTGTCTCGACTTAGTTCTCCCCTCCAAGTGTGTCGTGTCTGACTACTTGGCTTCTGATTTCCCACTATCTGACCATCACCTACTTTCCTTTACTCTTACCTACATTCCTCCTCCCCGTCATACCGTCCTCCGCCAGTTCCGTGATCTTCATTCTCTTAACCTTAACCATCTCACTCAGTCCTTGGATTCATCCTTCGCTTCTCTCAATCTTGGGGACTCTGCTGACTCAGCTATGTCTTTACTGAATTCTACTCTCTCTTCAACTCTTGACAGCTTTGCCCCAGTATCTATGCGCGTGTCCTCCTCTTCCTCTACGATTGGCCTCAGCCCTGGATCACTCCCACTGTTAGATTTCTCCGGTCCTGCTCCCGAGCAGCCGAACGTCTCTGGAGAAAGTCCAGGGAGTGGGCTGACTTTATCCATTTTAAGTTCGTTCTTTTATCCTTTTCACGCGCCCTGTCGATGGCAAAACAAGACTACTTCAAATCATTGATCTGCGCCAACGAGAGGCGCCCGCAGCGCTTGTTCTCCTGTTTCAACACACTGTTAAAACCATCTCCTCCCTCCGTCTCTCCATTATTTTCTCCCTCCGACTTTGCTAATTATTTCATTACAAAGATCACCACCATTCGTTCTGAGTTAACTCTTCCTGATTTGGCTCCCACCATTAATCTCCTCACCCCTTCTACTAATAAACTCTCTGTGTTTCCTCCTGTTTCTTTGGAAGAACTCTCTTCGCTGCTGAACTCATCCAAACCTACCACCTGTTCTCTTGACCCACTTCCCTCTCGTCTTCTAATCTCTATAGCCCCCTCTTTGTTACGCTCCCTACTCTATATCTTTAATCTCTCTCTCTCTTCGGGTTCCTTCCCCTCAGTCTTCAAACATGCCTTAGTTTCCCCTATCCTGAAAAAACCCTCTCTCGACCCCTCTTCCTTGGCTAGCTATCGTCCAATCTCTCTTCTTCCTTTTCTCTCCAAGATGTTGGAACGAGTCGTCTATTCACGCTGTCTTGAGTTTCTTGAAACCAACTCCATTCTGGATCCCTTCCAGTCTGGTTTTCGCCCACGGCACTCCACAGAGACGGCCCTTACTAAAATCTCAAATGATCTTTTGCGGGCCAAGGCGAATGGCCTTTATTCTATCCTTGTCCTACTCGATCTGTCTGCGGCCTTCGACACCGTGGACCACTGTCTCCTAATAGATGTACTCTCTGACCTTGGTTTCTCGGGCCTTGTTCTCGATTGGTTCACATCTTACTTGTCAGATCGATCTTTTTCAGTGGTCTCGGGTGGTCAGACCTCGTCTTCTGTCCCCTTATCTGTTGGAGTTCCTCAGGGCTCTGTTTTGGGTCCCCTTCTGTTCTCTTTATACACACTCTCCCTTGGCAAACTTATCAGTTCTTTTGGTTTCTCCTACCATCTTTACGCCGACGATACCCAGCTGTACCTTTCCACCCCTAATCTTTCACCAGAGCTAGAGCAGCAAGTGTCATCCTGTTTAACAGCTGTCTCCCACTGGATGCACCATCAGCGTCTGAAGCTCAATATGTCAAAGACTGAGCTTCTTGTTTTCCCTCCTAAGCCCACCCTTCACTATTCCTTTTCTATTTCCGTCAATAACATCTCGATCCAGCCGGTCCAGGAAGCCCGCAGTCTCGGTTTCATCTTTGACTCCTCTTTGTCATTTATCCCACAGATCCAGACTACAGCCAAAGTCTGTAGATTTTTTCTCTATAATATCGCCAAAATCCGTCCATATCTCTCAGCTTCTACCGCAAAGACACTGGTCCATGCCCTAGTGGTCTCACGATTAGACTACTGTAACCTCCTCCTGGCAGGGCTTCCTCTCTCTCACCTCCACCCATTAATTTCTGTTCAGCACTCAGCTGCACGCATTATTTCACTCGCTCGCCGTTATGATCATGTCTCCCCTCTGTTGTCTTCCCTTCACTGGCTCCCTCTTCCTTTCCGCATCAGGTACAAACTTTTGCTACTCACCTTTAAAGCCCTGCATGGGCTGGCCCCTCTTTATTTAACTGATCTTCTCTCTCCCTACATCCCTACTCGCACTCTCCGCTCTGGTAGCCAAAATCTCCTCTCTCAACCCAGGATCTCCTCTGCCCCGTCCCGGATCCGTCCCTTCTCTCTAGCTGCCCCTCATTCCTGGAACCTTCTTCCTCTGCATGCACGGCTCATCACTTCCCTAACCAGCTTTAAAGCTGAGCTGAAAACCATATTGTTTAGGGAAGCGTTCTCAGGGAATTTGTGATTGTTATCTGGCTGTCTGACAATATTTGATGTGATGTGATTTGTTTGATATTTGATGTTTTTAATCTGTTTTTTCCTTTCTATATGGTAATTTTATCTATTCCTCTTTTAATTGTTATTATCTTAGAATGTACGCCTTGGGCAGGCTTTTATTTACTCCTAATTTTACCGACTTTGTACAGCGCTGTGTATAATTATAGCGCTATAGAAATAAAGTTTAATAATAATAATAATAATAATAATAATCATAGTCTCTTTAACCACTTCTCCCTCCATTTCCCATTCTAGTAGTTTTTTATATATTTTCCCCATTTCCTTTTCTTGATTATTGATTAATAATGCCTCCAAATCTGTCTTATTTTCTTCATCTCCAATTTCTTTTAGGTCTTTCATCATTCTTTCGTATATCCTTCTGTATGCATACCATCCCATATCAAATCCTTCTTGTTCCAATTCTACTTGTGATTTTATTATTATTTTACCCATATATTTTTTTGTCAATTCACTATATTTGAACCATTTTCCCCTTCTGATCATTTCTTTTCTATATATAGCCTCATGGGGTGATAGCCACATCGGGAGTTTAATAATAATCCGCCTTTTGTATTTATTCCATACCGCTAATAAATTCCTTCTCACGCAATGATTACTGATTATTTTGTTAACTTTTTCTTTATTAGACATTAAATAGGCATGAAAGCCATAACTAAGCCCTTCTCCTTCTAGTTCCAAAAGTTTTCTCTCCTCTAAACTCATCCACTCTTTCAGCCAAATAAGGCTACAAGCTTCTGAGTATAATTGCAGGTTCGGTAATCCCATTCCTCCTCTTTCTTTGGCATCCTGCAATAGCTTCAATCTAATTCTTGGTCTTTTATTCTGCCAAATGAATCTTGATATATCTCTTTCCCAATTTAGGAATGGTTTCTTTGAATTAATAATAGGAATCATCTGAAACAAAAAGAGAATTTTGGGGAGAACAGACATTTTTATTGTAGCTATTCTACCCATAAACGATAGTTTTAACTTATTCCAGTTCGATAAGTCTTTCTTAATATCCAACCACAGTTTGACATAATTGTTTTCAAATAATTCATTAGTTTTTTTTGATAACCAAATTCCCAAATATTTTACTTTTTTCTTTATTGCAATTCCCGATTTCTCCTCTAACCACTTCTCTTCTTCTTTTCTAACATTTTTTGTTATTAGTGCTGATTTATTTTTGTTAATTTTACATCCCGAAAATGCTCCGAATTCTTCAATTAGATCCAGTAATGGTTCCATACTAGTTTGCGGCTCTTCCAAATTTATCACGACGTCGACTGCGAAAGCCCGGATTTTATATTCAAATTGTTTAATTTCCACACCTTTAATTGTGTCATTATTTTTTATCCTAATCATCAAGGTTTCCATTATTAACAAGAAGAGAAGTGGTGAGAGAGGGCACCCCTGTCTTGTACCCCTCTCAATCTCAACTAACTTTGATAGGTCTCCATTGATGTTAATTTTTGCCTTTTGTATTGTATAAATTTGCGAAATCCAATTTCTATAATTTAATCCACAATTAATCTTTTCCAAAATTTCTAGCAATGCCACCCATTTGACCGAGTCGAAGGCTTTCTCCATATCCACAAATACCAGACCCAACTTTTTATCACTATGTCTTTCATAATATTCTATGATGTTTAATATATATCTAATATTGTTTCTCATATATCTTTTTGGTAAAAAACCACATTGATCCGAGTCTATCAATACTTCTAAACAATTCTTAAGTCTGTAGGCCATAATCGTTGCAAAGATTTTATAATCCAAATTAAGAAGTGAAATTGGTCTATAATTTGAAATCTCTAATTTGTCCTTGCCTTCTTTTGGAATTAAAATTATTTCTGATTCTTTCCATGATTCCGGTATTTTCCCTATCAAGATATTATTCATAGTCAATCTTAAAGGTTCGGTTATTTCTTTTTTGAATACTTTATAAAACTCTATAGGGAAGCCGTCTGGGCCAGGTGATTTGCCATTTTTGTTTTTCTCAATTGCCATCTCTACTTCATCTTGTGTAATTTCTGCTTCTAAATTTGCTTTTTGAAGTTCGTTAAATCGGAATAATTTCCCTTCTTTCAGGAATTCTCCTAATGTGATTGGATGGTCTTGTCTTTTTGAGTATAATTTATTATAATATTCCCTAAAATGTTCTATGATCTCCTCTTGCTTGGTAACTATCTTATCATTTATTTTTATCTTTGCTATCGTTCTTTCCTCCTTTCTTTTTCTTAATCTGTACGCTAACCATTTCCCTGGTTTATTTGCATTCTCAAAATACTGTAGCTTAGCCTTTCTTAGTTCGTTTCCTACCTCCTCTGCCAGCTCTAAGGATATCTGATTTTTCAATCATTTACTTTCCATACGTGCTTGTTCATTTTGGGGATTTCTAATTAGTAAACTTTCTTTTTCTTTCAAACTTTTACTTAATTGCTCAATTTTTGTATTTTTCTTTTGCCTAAAAATTATATTTTGTTGTATTAAATGACCCCTAAACACTGCTTTCCCAGCGTCCCATACTATATCTGGTGCCGTTTCTTTATTTGAATTCTCTTTGAAATAATTTGTTATTACTCTTTTAGTATTCAATACTATATCTTCGTTTCGTAATAAGTCAAGATTCAATCTCCATTTAAAGAAAGGTTTCTTATTTGTAAAATCCTTTAATTCCAGTACTTGTGGGTTATGATCCGAAAGGATCCTGGGCATAATTTCCATCCCTTTAACAAATTTCGCTAATGTTTGTGTAATTAAGATTAGGTCAATTCTAGCCAGAGAATTGTGTCTTGATGAGTAATGAGTATATTCTCTTGCTGAATCATACAAGTATCTCCAGGTATCTAATAGGTTTATGTTGTCCATTAGCCTAAAAAGTGATTTTGGTAGCTTCCCCTGTTTCTCTTTTATAATTTTACTTGAATTTCTATCCCGTTCTGGGTTTATCACCCCATTGAAATCTCCTAACAGAATTATCTCTTCATATTTTTGTTCTAATAATATGTCTTGTAATTCTTCAAAAAAGTTTGCTTTTTTTTCTTGGGGTGTGTAAATTCCCATTAATAAAATTTTTTTTCCACTAGTGTAAATTTCAATACCCAACAGATAACCTTTATTATCATTATAAATTTCCTTAGATTTTACGTAGTCCTTTACATAAATTATTACTCCCTTTTTCCTTTTTTGCTTAGTTGATATGTAACATTTCCCTAGTCTTTTGCCTTCAATATATTTTTTTTCTCCCTTTTTTATATGAGACTCTTGTAAGCATATTATTTCACATTTTTGTTTTGCCAAAAAGTGGAATACTTTCCTTCTTTTACCTGCTGAGTTCAAGCCATTTACATTCCAACTTAAAATTTTCATTATTTATTAGCTTACGCCTTTATTTAATCAGTATAATCGAATAAATGAGGAAACAATTTGAAATCACCCCACAATACAAAAGGAAAACAGTACAGCCAAGTAAATATTCACTCTTTCCATGACTTCTCCACTCAATCTTCCTTAACCCAGCATCTTATCAAGGTCTGGATCCTTTCCTTTGTCTGGATTTTTATTTCCCCCCAATGTCTTTACTTGTTCCTTCTTGTTTTGTTCTAAATCCAGCAGCCTTGCCGCCATCCCTCTTCTTCGCACCCCTTGTTCGTCTTCTGAATGGTTTTGGTCTCTTGCCTTTTCAATTGCTTTCCTATTTCTTTTCCAAAAATCAGTTGCTTTGTCCATTGAGTCAATCTTGTATCTTTTTTGTTTCCACGTTAATGTCAGTCCTTCAACCTCATCCCATCTGAATGGTATTCCATAAATCTTTAGCTGATCTGATAAAAAACTAGAGTCTCTCCTCGATTTTAAGACAGCAGCTGGAATGTCTTTAAAGATCTGGATCAAACGTCCTCCTATTATCAATTCTTTTTTGAAACTTTGCTGTATAATTAGGTCCCGAGTCTGTTTTCGTACACAGTACACCACAATGTCCCTGGGAAGTTTCTTCTGTCTTGCTGCTTTCGAACTGATGCCATACATCGTATCTATCTCCCAGGGGAACTGTTCCGCTGGTTCTTCAACAAAGTCAGCTAGTAGTGGGATCAAAAATTGATGAAGGTTCTCCTCCTCCTGCTCTGGTACTCCACGAAGTTTGATACAATTTTGTCTCACTTTCGTTTCTAGTCTTATTATTGTTTGTTTATCAATCTTTCTCTCTTCTTCCATCTTTTGGACCTTTTCTTCCATCTGTGTAGCATTGCTTTCCATTTGCTTCACACTGAGTTCCAGATCTTCTACTTTGTTAGCAATTTTCTCCATGTCCTTATTAATCTTTTCCAAAGAGTCTTTAATTTCTCTATGGATCTCATTCCTTATCTCCAGTTTCAAATCATCTCTCAATTTTTTATTATGATCCTTCAGTTCATCTTTCAGTCGTTGGTTATCTCCTTTTAAATCAGCTCTCAAATTCCTTATTTCATCCAGCATTGTTAAGTCACTAATTTCATTAGGTTTATTAATTAATTCCACAGATGGTCTTTTTTGGGTGGAAATAAGGGAAGTGCTGTTACTTTTTTATTTGCTGACATTTCTTTTCCAAAGCTTGGCCACACAAAAATGAAATCCACTGGAATACAACCAAACATACACAGCTTCCTAATCTAATACATACTCAAATAGATTCAATTATACTAATCTTTAACAGGGAAGGAGAAAAAACAAAAAAAAGAAGCTATACCCAATTATTGCCTTTTAAATTATTATACAATGTTGTTACAATTTAATTAATTCCTCACTTTCCTTCCCTGGTTCTCCTTAATGACAGCAGATGGCACTCTTACCCTTTTTAAAGCACTTTGTTAGCCTATGCCTTGTTGACTTTCCTTTTTTTCCCTTCTTTCTCTATCTCCAGGGAGTTAGTTTAGTCTTGCACCAGCAAGTTCTTATCTATACTTTACAGGTGTTCTCACGGACATTTACAAAGTGCCAATTGCTACCCGTAGGCTTCTTACAAACTTACTCTGAATATATGTTTTAATCCCCCGTAATAACCAACTATTAAGCCAAGAAGTTTATACCCCAGACAAAGTCAGTAAGGCAAAGGAAATAATAGAGAGACCATAGAGACAAAGCACAAAATTGTCCTCTTCATCACACCAACCAAAACAATGACAGTAATAATAAACCCCAAACCCCGAGTTTAGCACGTTTCAGTCACAACTTGTTGTCAAGATATATTTCAAACTCCAGCACTGGTGTCTCCACTGTATTCTTTCACTTCACAAGGGGCTTGAAATCACACAGGTAAGAGGAAATGGTTTTAGGATGCAGCTTATTTTTGTAGCTAGCAAAGTGGATTTTCTCTTGTAATCCTTAGCGTAACAGAGTCAATAAGTACATTTATGTATCCATGAGATGCCTATCTTCCAGTGTATCATATCTTCCAAACCCCTGAGGTATTTTGTCCTACTTTTTCGGAGTTCTTTCCTGCAATCTCCGCTCTTCCCCTCCACTCCTTCTCAGAAAGACACTCCTTTCTTATCTCCCTCACACTCCTCAGCGAAGTTGCAATTAAACTGTCACAATGAAGGATGGTGTAGAGATTATTTCAAAGAGGAGAGCGGTTTCTTTCAGTTTCTTTCTTCTTGTTGCTTAAGAGTAATAAAGTGGTAGGTTCGCTTACACCAAAAGGCTGGCTGCTGGTTCCGAGCTCACCCGCGCACCCCTGGGCTCCTTTCCATACCGGTCTCCCAGATCTCATCCAGACTTCTCTCCGTCCTCTCCTCCTTTCAGCCTTGGGGATCGGATGTCAGGAGTTCACAGGGATGCAAAGTGGGCGCCTCTGGTTCCCCTTATCGAGGGGCTACTTCAGCTTTGCTTGGATGCCTCGCGCAAAGCCTGGTCCCCAGCAGCTGTCGCTTTGAGTGATGAGCCTCACTCACAAGCGGCCACCGCGATCGGCCATACCACCGGAAGTCCCAAATGAGTTTCATTCCTGAAATACTGCTTCTGCTTCAAGCGATACCCATCATCCAGAATGAAAAACCATTGACTCTCTGGCAAAAGGAATAAAAAAAGAGCCAGGATAAAAACAAAACTACTTTGTGATGACAAAAGTAGAGGAGGGCTGGGTTTACCAAACTGAAAACTTTATGATGCTGCTTGTTGTTTAGTTTGGATTAGAGAATGGTTTATGTTAGAGAATGAACAATTGTTATGTCTGGAGGGTGAACATTTAAGATTTGGGTGGAATGGATCCCGAATTTACGGCAAAGAGAAAGTTCATAAAGAAAGCACAAACCATTTCGTAAGAAAAGCTCTATTGAAGATCTGGGGGGAAAAGAAGTGTAGAATATGTCCAAAAATACCTTCATGGTGTTCGTCACATGAGGCTCTTTTTGGGAGGAAAGGTATCCAGAAAACTCAATGGTTAAGATACAAGGATGTACTGAAAGAATCGCAAGGAAAAGTAGAGATCAAACTTAAAGAATCTGGCCTAGATTTTTCAATGGTGTCTTTATCGTCAAATGAGGGAGAGGTTTAAAATAGATGTGAAATTAGAAGGAATACAAAATGAAAAGTGGGAATTGTGGAAGCCATGCTCCATGTTCATTCCATGCCTGATGAGAGTGTTGGAGAAGCATGCAGCTGTGTTTCTCTAGCCAGAAGCAAAAGGAAGGCATTCTCCTCTGAGGGCCACTGGGGAGGTCAGGAGGTTTCAGCAGATGATGCGCTCATTTCACATCTAGCGACAGGGACATAGCCAGGGTCCTCTCCAATTCCCATCCCCTGACCCCCCTCCACTCTCACAAGGCATGGAGTGTCAGGACCATGGTGAACAGGTCTGAGGAAATGACATGCATGTGGCCACTAGATGGAGCTGTTGTGGAAGTCATTGACAGCTCTAGTGGCAGCATTTAAACAGTGCATCATTGGAATGTTGATGCAACTGTCAACTGTCATTCTCAACTGTCACTGAGGAAGAGTCAGACAGTGTGAGCCTCAGAGTGGGTTGTTACTGGTGTGGATGGTGGATGGTGTCGATGTATATAGTGTTGTACACAGTGGAATTTCTTATATGAATAAAAGCCTGATCTGAGAGAAGATTACAGTGTCTCTGCTCATTGAGAAAGCGACAGGTGTTTCTTCAGCTCACAAGCTACTGACTACAGTCAAGGTGGAGAATCTGGTGCCATACGTTAACGTGTTGCCTCACGTGCTGCGCAACACAGCAATGTCAAAAGCGTTTAACATGGAGTATCTGTTGTGTAGGCGAGCTGCAGTGAATCCCTGCTAGGTCCAGAGGGCTTTGTTTGGTGAAGAGGGAGGAAGGGGATACCCACCTCTGCATTGGCCCAAAGGCATATGTCACCTGCGTATCTCACTAGCAGCATGCTGTTCTCTGTGTCTTGACAAATCAAGCCTAACCCTAGTCTCTTTTCTCAGGAACTTCATCTCAGTCTCCTTCTACACAGCCTTGGGCCATATTTTGCTGAAAGAGACACAGGTGCAGGGCCACCAGGAAAACCTAATGGCCAACACAGAGGCCAAGCAGAGGGGGTTGGGCTCCAAGAGGAAGAGGCTGTCGAAGTACAACAACTCTTTGGTGAGTTGACATCCTGACTATTAGTTTCCTTTGTGTCACTGCTGGGGCTGTTCATGAAAGCGAGCGGAGAACATATTGTTCCAATTTGGCAGAGAAAGTCCTGGTTAATCCTCTGTCACCCCACTCTCTCCTCCTCCCACTTTGCCCCTTCTCCTCAGCTGCCTTGGGTTGCTGCAAAGTGACTTCCAAGGAGTTTGCACCCCATCAACTCAAAAATGGGGACAGGAGAGGAGATAAGTTGCCAGGGTCTTCCCTTGCCAGGAGGCTGAAGCAAAAGCAAACTACTGTGCCCTTCCTAGCTTGTGTGATCTTCCTCCTAAACAACCTTGGTCATCCTCACCACCTTCTGGTGTTGCTTGTCCACATGTGCCTTGCTTTTCCTGTCTGTGAAATGTTGGGGATATGGGAGACCATCTCTGGATCTAAATTGGGGGTGGCCCAGTGGCCTTCAAGTCCAGAATGCTCCCCAGAACTGTTTTTTAAAATGACCTTTGCCTCTGAAATGTGGCAAGAAATGGCTAAATGCACCATAATTCTTTTGTGGCTAAATGTACTCTATGTGTTGGGATAGTCAGTATCCTAATCCATCCTCAATATCCCAGCCATGGCCTAAATTATATTGTTTATTACATTGTATGTTATATTGAAAGGATTCAAGACAAACTGATCTGAAAGGCAGTAGCTTTTTGCTTGCTAACAGAATTTAAAGTTTATTTCTGAAGTGATGAAATAACATTTGGGAAGCACCATGTGCTTTCCTCCCCTTTTCTTTGTCACTCTCTGGATGAGGGCTATTTTCTATTTCAGGTGACCTTTGCCGATGTGGCAGTATATTTCTCCAAGGATGAATGGAATCTGTTGACGACGAAACAGAAACTTTTGTACAATTCTGTAATGATGGACAATTATGAAAATGTGGCTTCTGTAGGTAAGGAACCTGAATCCATGGCTCTTTCTATAAAGACTGAGGGCCCTTTCATTATTATCATGTTGCTATGGTTCCACTAGAATTATAGAGTCATAGAGTTGGAATAGACCACGAGGGCCATCCAGTTCAACCCCCTTCTGCCATGCAGGAATACACATTCAAATCACCCCCAAGAGATGGCCATCCAGTCTCTCTTTAAAGACCTCCAAAGAAGAGGACTCCACCAAACTCTAAGGGAGTATATTCCACTGTCAAAGTGCTCTTACTGTCACAAAGTTCCTCCTAAGGTTTAGGTGGAACCTCTTTCCCTGTGCCTTGCATCCATTGCGGTGTCTCATTTTCTCTGTTGCAGCAAAAGCAAGCCTGCTCCTTGCGCAACATGACACCCTTTCAAATGTTTAAACATGGATATCATATCCACTCTTTATCTTCTTTTCTAAGCTGCTCCTCATACAGCTTGATGGTTTCCAGACCCTTCACCACTTTGGTGGCACTCCTTTGGACATGCCCCAATTTGTGAACATCCTTTTTGAATTGTGGGGCCCAGAACTGGACACAGGATTAGTCCAAATGAGCCTTGACCAAAGCAGAATAGAGTGGCACTATTACTTCTCTTGATCTAGAAACTATTCTTGTATAGAGGCAGCCGAGAATCACACTGGCCTTTGTAGCTGCCTCATCACACTGTTGGCCCATGTTCAACTTGCGGTCTACTAGGAGTCCTAGATCCCTTTCAAGCCTAGATTAATTGTGATAGCAACATCCTGTAGAATATTTGAATCTGTAGTTCAGTGAGGCACTATTTCTCTCCAGGTTCTAAGGATTCTAATAACCCCATCCTTAACTGCTAATGCTAGGATTTTATGGGAAGAAGCCATGGAGATTAATGCTTTTCTCACCCAAATGGTACTCAGCACATCCCTGAGCACGTTTCCTACCTCTTTTGGCCCCTCTTCCATCCTTTTAAGGCTCTGGAGAGTCTTCTTAGGGGAAAGCCCCCCTTGGGCCTGCAATGGCTCAGAGAGGGACCAACAGTGGCAAAATGGCCTCCACTTCCCCAAAGGGATGTTTCGGGATGTTGAGGGGGAAAAATATTATTTCATCTCCCGTCACTCCCCCCCCCCCCCGGCAATACAATGTGGGGTTGCCCCTGAGATCTCCTCCAAACCCTATCAGTAGTCCATACCTGCCTTATAGATGTTTTAAGGCTGTTTTAAGGCTGCTCCCTGGCACTTCACCCTCACCAAAATTGGAGTCCAGGTCCCAGCCCCCTTGCTCTGCCTTTGCCAATGAATTATTTGTATATTGATTATCCTGCCTTTCTCAACAAATGGGCCTGAAAGGGATGTCATACTGAGGAGGGAGCTGACTTGTTTTCAGCTGCTCCAGAGACTAGGACCCAGAGCAGTGGATGCAAGCCGCAGGAAAAGAGATTCCACCTCAACATTTGAAAGAACCTCCTGAGAGTAAGGGCTGTTCGACAGTGGAACACACTCCTTCCTCGGAGTGTAGTGGAGCCTCCTTCCTTGGAGGTCTTTAAACAGAGGCTGGATGATCTGGGATGCTTCAATTGAGAGTTCCTGCATGGCAGGCGGTTGGACTGGATGGCACTTGCGGTTTCTTCCAGCTCTATGACTCTATGATCCCTTTTATGCATCACACTCTGTGGGTTTGTGTCTGTAACAGAGAGACGGAGGGAAAGTGAAAAATAGAAAGGCAGGGAAGAGAGGCTGAAAATGAGATGCTGAAGCAGTGCAGATGGGCAAGAGGGAAGGTTGGAGAGCGGACAGAGAAAGGGAAGGGGATCTGGCAGATGGGAGCCAGGAGGGGAAGGCTGGAGCAAAGCCAGGATCTCCTAGCTCTGTGCGGAGAGGAAGGGACCTCTGGGAAGGGCCAGGAGAGGGGCCTTGGGGATTGGGAGGCAGCCACCAAACTGACAGATTTTAAGAACCGAACCTGTGAGAACCAGCTCAGGTCCTTGTTTTCAAACATATTAAGGCGTTCCATTTAGAAATTATGAGCAATGTCTATGAAGAGAGGAAAGGGCAACACAAAAATGCCTTTTTGTCTAATGTTTCTTTTCCAACCTGAGCTTGCTTAGCTCCATGGGTGATTCCAGAGGCCCTTTGTTACCCGAAATGCTGGAGTCTGGGGAGGACACTCCCAAGTGCTATGCTTTCAGGGGAATTTCATACTTAGCTCAAAGGAGAGATTGGGGCAACAGTGGCCTCGGGACTCATCCCATTCCTGATCTCCCCCCCCCCCCCCGTTGTTAGGGGGATCCCATCTATTCTCGAGCCCTATTTAAATGAATGGGGCTCCGCACAGGCGCCATTAACCCTTATGGGGCATGCCGCCCCTTTTCCGAGTGTGGCTTTTAGTGTATGCTGAAATCCACATAAGACGTGCCCGCGTATGACGCAGGTGCACTGTACACGCATGCACACACATATAGGTGTCCACACAAACACACAAGAACTAGGTAACAAAGGTGGGAGTGGTGAATAGATGTTAGGCTTTGCTAATGGTAATACGTAACCTAGACGGAACTTGATTCCAATTGCTGAGGGTCCACAATGGGGAGAGAAGTCAGTAACTCCCATGGCAAGTGGAGCTGGCGAGTGTAGTGAGGCGTTTAGCAATGTAAACCAACAGAGTGTCTGTCTGCAACTGGACTGCAATATTTATACTGAAATGGTTGCTAGTGGGCAGAACCCGAGTTTTCTATAAGGTTTAAATCGTTTTAGAAAGTTTCCTGGGTGGGGAAAATATGGTCCAAAATCAAATTGAATGCAATGGGTGCTTGGTGGCAATACCTCAGACATAAGGGATTACCACACCGATCCTCAGGTCCTTGTTGGCGCTGAATTCCAGTCCCGTTCACAAGCATGATGCTCCCAGATGCAGCTCAACAATAACATAGGACAGTATGGAAACAACTTTCCAGATACAGGTATTGGCAATGCACTGGCCACATTTCACAATTAAACATAAGTCACAGACACAGTTGATTTCATCCGAATCTTTGGAGGTTCTCTATCTTGAGTTGCAATATAATCAAAATATTTGCAAGCTCTCTTCACTGACTTCCATCATGTTCACCATCTCTTCTATACACAACTCCAATCCAATCCTATCCACAGCAATCCACATGTGTCCTGTATTGTGTATTGGTTGTGATCCATCTCCTGGTGCCACACAGCATGAAGCGTCCTCTGCAGTTGGCTTGCATCACGCCATGTGCTCAGACTCAGGACTCTCTGGCCGTCTCACAGGATATGATGCCACTTTTCAATCAAAATATTTTACACATGTTTAAAGGAATCTTTTTTCAACAGTCTGTATGACTATCTGCTTCAACTGATTACCTCAAGGTAGTTCCCCCACAATCTCTTCTTTGCCAGCTCCTGTGAGTAAGGATATAATCGTTTCTTGGATTTGGGGCATCTGCAACAGGGTCCTGCTCAGGTCACCCACCCCAACTTTATTAATTTAATATCAAATAGGGAGGTATGAACGTAGGGCTAAATCTTGGGCTAACACTTTCCTCTCTTAACTCTGATATTCAGTATTATTTTCCTTCTTTACAGAAGATCTTGTCAGTCATGACAGCGTCCACACATCAGAGAAGCCATACAACTGCCAGCATTGTGGGAAACATTTTGCATACAAGTCGATCCTTCTCATGCATCGGAGAGTCCACACCGGAGAGAAGCCATACAAATGCCAACACTGTGGGAAATGTTTTTGTTTGAAGTCAGTCCTAGTGGCACATCAGAGAATCCACACAGGAGAGAAGCCATACAAATGCCAGCATTGTGGGAAATGTTTTTCTTGGCAGTCAAACCTACTGACACACAAAAGAATCCACACAGGAGTGAAGCCATACAAATGCCATCATTGTGGGAACTGTTTTTGTTTGAAGTCAGTCCTAGTGAGACATCAGAGAATCCACACAGGAGAGAAGCCATACAAATGCCAGCATTGTGGGAACTGCTTTTCTTTGAAGGGAGACTTAGCGAGGCATCAGAGAGTCCACACAGGAGAGAAGCCATACAAATGCCAGCATTGTGGGAAATGTTGTTATTTGAAGGGAGACTTAGTGAGGCACCAGCGAATCCACACAGGAGAGAAGCCATACAAATGCCAGCATTGTGGGAAATGTTTTTCTCAGCAGTCCTACCTAGTGACACACAAAAGAATCCACACAGGAGAGAAGCCATACAAATGCCAGCATTGTGGGAAATGTTTTTATTGTAAGTCAAACCTATTGTCACACCAGCGAATCCACACAGGAGAGAAGCCACACAAATGCCAGCAGTGTGGGAAATGCTTTTCTTTGAAGGTAAACTTAGTGAGACACCAGAGAGTCCACACGGGAGAGAAGCCATACAAATGCCAGCATTGTGGAACATTTTTTTCTCGGCATTCAAACCTACTGACACACCAGAGAGTCCGCACAACAGAGAAGCCATACAAATGCCAGCATTGTGGGAAATGTTTTTATTTGAAGGGAGACTTAGTGAGACACCAGAGAGTCCACACAGGAGAGAAGCCATACAAATGCCAGCATTGTGGGAAATGTTTTTATTTGAAGGGAGACTTAGTGAGACACCAGAGAGTCCACACAGGAGAGAAGCCATACAAATGCCAGCATTGTGGAACATGTTTTTCTCGGCAGTCAAACCTACTGACACACCAGAGAATCCACACAGGAGAGAAGCCATACAAATGCCAGCATTGTGGAAAATGCTTTTCTCGGAGGTCAGGCCTATTCAGTCACCAGAGAGGCAGCACAGGAGAAAAGCCACACAAACCCAAGAAGTGAATGAACATTATTTTTGTAAAGGTGGAATACAAAAATATTTTTTCCATCCAGCGGTGCTAAAAAGCCCATATGAATTTATTTGCACAGTTTCTCTGTCCATATGTCTGTTTATGTTTTAAAGTTATGTTTAGTAAAGTTTAGGTTTTAATTGCTACTAGTATAGATAATTGCTTTGGGTTATAAATTTGGCGGGGGATTATGGGTCGTGGTTTAGGTTAGTTAGATGGGGGGCTGGGGTTTGTTGCGGCTGGCTAGAATAGCAAGGATAGCATTCGGAATTTGTGGGATGTTGGCTGAAGAAAGTTGGGGATCTGTAGTAACAGAAAGGGATCCTGTTTCTTCGAATGTCTGGGGCAGGGAGAGATTGTGCGTGTGAGAGGGATGGCAAAGTGGGGGATAGATGGTGGGAATTGTAGGTGGGGGCTAGGTTTGGTAGAAGGTGGAGTTTTAGGTTTGGGGGTTTCAATATATTCTTTGGCTTGGGGAGGGCAGTTCTAGCTTAAACACTGAATTTCTGACTATGTGTTTTAATAAAGTTCTTTGCTATTTCAACAGACTGGACTCTTTGATGCGCAGAAGTTGTGAATTTGCACAAAACTGACCCTTTCTTCTCTCCTCATTCCTCAGCTCCATTCCCAGCCATAAGAACAGCAAAGGCAAACACACACACGAGATACGAGCCGACTTGGATGCCAGCATAATATAATAAGAAAAGATTTATTTCTAGCCCGCTCTATGAAGGAGAATCTGTGCTGGTTTCAACAATAAAATTCATCGAGGTTACAATAAAATCCAAAAGAAATCAATCCCCCCCGATCCCAGTACTAAAACTGGATTAAACAATGAGAGTATAAATGTTGGGAGAAAATGCAGAGGTGAACTCAGAGCAATCTTGGAAGCTTGTGAGTAGATAGACAAACTGGCAGACTGGAGCTTTGCCAGGAAACACAGCTGCTAGATTAAAGCACCGTAGGCTGGCTTTTCTCCAAGAGGCACTGTTTATTTTTGGTTGCAAAACATACACGAGAGCTAGACCAACCCCATCCACCAATTACAAAACCCACACTGTACAATGATGATCTGAGCTGATATACACTTTTGCCATGTGGCAATCTAGCTCAACCCCTTCCTGTACAATTTCCTGTGTTACCTGGATTACTGTCCATCATTCCAGATGTCACCGCATATTTACACAAGTGCTATGTGCTGCTCTCTGGCACACTCCGCCACAATCTTGGACAATCCCCTGCTGTCTGGAGCCACAGCTGCAACCAATTCCTGGTTAAGAGCAGCGAGTGTCCATTAGCTTCTCTGCCACATCTGAACATTTTCAATGCTGCTCCATACCTCAACAATAAAAACAGTAAAGACATTCCAGTGACTCTGTGAATAAGATCATACTGGATCATTGTGAATCTGTGAGTACTGAGGATGGGGACAAGCTCCTTGGAAGTGTGAAGAAGACAACTTGCCCTCTCAACCCTTGCCTTTCATGGCTGGTCATCCAAGGAGGAGATGCTTTGAGGACTCACCTGAGATATATCATAGATGCATCTCTTAGGGAGGGCTATTTTCCATCTTGCTTAAAAGAAGCAGTGATACGGCTGCTTCTGAAAAAGCCCTCCCCAGATCCCTTGGACATGAAGAATTACAGAGCGGTCTCCAGTCTTCCATTTCTCTTCAACTCCAAACAGTCTTGGATGAAACAGATTACCTAGATCCATTTCAACCTGGCTTCAGGATGGGATACAGAGTCAAGATTGCTATGGTTACCTTAGATGATCTCCGCTTGAGTATCGACAGGGGAAGTGTGACCCTGTTGATGCTTTTGGGCCTCTCAGTGGCTTTTGATACTATTGACCATGGCATCCTTCTGGAACTCCTGAGGGAATTGGGGATCGGGGGCACTGCATTGCAATGCTTCCAGTCCTATTTCTCCAGCAGATTCCAGATGGAGATGCTTGGGGACAGTTGCTCCTCTATGAGGGATCTTAAATGCAGCGTTCTCCAGGGTGTCATCCTATCCCCAATGCTAGTCAACATCTACATCAAACCGCCAAGAGAGTTCATCCGGAGGCATGGGGCGGGTGCTTTCTGTATGCTCATGACATCCAGAGGTATCTTAGTGTCAACTAAAGAAGGCATCTCCCTCTGAATGAATGTCTTGAAGCAGTAATGGGCTGGATGAGGAAAAACAGATTGAAACTGAATTCAGATTAAACGGAGGTGTGTATTGTTGGAGGTCCTATTCTCGGTATGGAGGTCTGTTAACCGGTCCTGGATGGAGTCACACTTCCCCTAAAGGACTGTGTTTGCAGTTTAGGGGTGCTCTTGAATCCGTTGCTCCAGATGTCAGCTCAGATAGATAGGATGGCCAAGAGTGCCTGTTATCAGCTTTGGTTGATACGCCAACTGTGTCCCTTCTTGGAACCTGAAAACCTAAACACTATGGTGCATGCGCTGGTAACCTCACGTCTTGACTTCTGTAATGTGCTCTACGTAGGGCTACCCTTGTATTAAGTCCGGAAAGTTCAACTAATCCAAAATATGTCTGTCAGAGTGGTCACTGGAAGATCTAGATGTGACCATATCACACCTATACTAAACCATGCCCTATGAGGAACTACCCAGGGAGCTGGGTATGTTTAATCTGGAGAAGGGAAGGTTAAGAGGTGATATGATAGCCCTGTTTAACTATTTGAAGGGGTGTCACAATGAGGAGGGAGAAAGCTTGTTTTCTGCTGCTCCAGAAAACAGGACTTGGAGCAGTGGATGGAAGCTCTAGGAATAGAGATTCCACCTCAACATTAGGAGGAACTTCCTGACAGTAAGGGCTGTTCGACAGTGGAACAAACTCCCTCGGAGGGTGATAGAGTCTCCTTCCTTAGAAGTCTTCAAACAGAGGCTGGATGGCCATCTGTCAGGGATGCTTTGATTGAGAGTTCCTGCATGGCGGGGTAGGACTGGATGGCCCTAGTGGTCTCTTCCAACTCTATGATTCCAGGATTCTATGATTCTGAGATCACAATGGGACAGCCTCAATGCTTCAGGTAAGGAGCACCAGCCTGAAATCAAAATGTGCAGACTCAATGCATGAGGGAAGGAGCATCAGCCTTAGGTCACAATGGGCCATTCTCAATCCAGGTAAAGAGCACCTTAACTGATAATAGTCCCATTTCAATCTTTAAGGCAAGGAACTTTAGGCTGAGATCACAATGAGCCAGTCTCAGTTATTCAGGTAAGATGCATGAGCCAGAAGTCACAAAGGGCCAGTCGCAATCCTTCAGGTAAGGAGCATCAGACTGAGGTCACAATGGGCCAGTCTCAAAATGGCCGCTGGACCACAAAATGGCTGCCAGAACACAAAATGGCTGCCCCAGCCTCAGGTCTTTGCAGGTGGCAGTTTGAGGCCTTCAAGAAACCCATAATAGAGGATGTAACATCCCTAAAGTCAGAAGTGACCCCAAACAGGATTTCCCAGCCTTAAGAATACCCAAAAGTTTTCCTGATGCTCTAATATAGAGACTCCCTGAGATAGTCAGTATTCGCAAGTAAAGGAGGGCCAAGAGAGCCCTGGAGAGCCTTGCCTTGGGGTGGCTCTGGATCTCTGGTGCCGCAAGAAACTACAAATCCCAGGATTCCACAGGAAGGAGCCAGGAGAGTTAACACAGTTTCGAACTGGAATATTTCTGCAGTGCAGATACAGCCTGAGCTGGTTGTAAAAGGGTCGAAGCACCCAAGTCTGGTTTTTACCCTCTTAATCATGGTTTTACTTTCAAAAAATAAGCTCTTTTTTCTGTCTAATCCTTACTTTTGTTGTTGTTTCTTTGTGTCTATATTTGTTTGTTTTATTCTTGGTAATGTGAGATGGTCTGCTTTGTCAACTTCCTTCATGAGTAAAAATCTCTTAGTAAGTAAGAAAACTGGGGAGGCTTTTAAAACCTCCCAAAGGAGCTGCTTTTGGCCTTTTTTCTAAGAGGGGGCAGTCTTCCTCTTAGAAGCCAAAGCCCAGTGTTTGTGAAGAAGAAGAATAAGGCTTGTATTAATACTATCCTCCCCATTTCTGATCCCTTTTAAAACCCATGTTCCCCAGAAGGAGCAGAGCTGTGTAATATGAAAACCTTCTCTGAAAAGAGACACAAAAGACAACAAAGGGACACACTTCCTTCCTTTTGACCCAAGGAGCCTGGCTTCCTTATCACTCTAAAGCTTCAGGGAGAGAAAGAGAAGCCAATGGTCAGAGGAGGTTCTGGAACATTATTCCCCACAGTCACAAGCAGCACACAAAATGGCTGCCAGAAAACAAAATGGCTGCCAGAAAACAAAATGGCCACCAGAAATCAAAATGGCTGCCGGAATGCAAAATGTGAGTCTGGGGCAGGCAGGGGCAGGGTCTTCTAGCTGCTCTGCCCCCATTGGCCAGCCTCGAGAAGAGGCGGAGCTTCAGCTTCTCTATTTAGCTCTATGCGTGGAAGAGTGAGCGAGGAGAGGAGCAGAGTGTCCTAGAGAGAAAGAGAGAGACAGACAGACAGGGAGGGTCAGCAGAGAGTAGGGTTGCCATAAGTGAGGACCTCCAAACCGGGACAAATGTAGGACAAATGCAGGACAACATTTTCAAATTTAGGACACATTTTTAAAAAATGGAGGACACGCAAAAAAATTGAGGCTTTTTTAGAAATGTTAATATAAATGCATGTTTCTTAGGCATGATCAAAATGGAGGACATTTTGACATTATTCGTAGACAGATCACGGAAATCTACTTCCCTTTCTGGCCACCCCCCTCTCCCCATTCCAAACAGCACATTTGAGCATTGAACATGGCTTTATTTTAACATTGCCTCTTGCATATTTCAGAGGCTTATTCCACAAACAAACCCTTTGGTCAAGGGACTTTGGTTTTTCTTCATTTTGACTTGTTTTGTCTGTATTCCTCCCCACTAAATAAAGGAGACATGAAATGGAGTTAATGGGTACAAGTTGTTAATCAAAAAAGTCTTGTGAGACTCTGTAGGCAAGAGGTGCACCATGTTAAGAACTGCATTAAGCACACTTAGGCTGCTGCCACACTGCTTTCACTCTCATCACTCCATCCTATGGAATCCTGGGATTTGTAGTTTGTTGTGGTGCCAAGGCTGGGCTTTGAAATCTCAGGCATAAGAGAGGCAAAAGGCTTGGGCTGCATCTACACTGGAGAAATAATCTGGTTTGAGACCACATTAACTGTCTTGGCTGAATGCTATGGAATTCTGGGAATGGTGGTTTGTTCCAGCACCACAGCAGAATGGCAGTTAACCCCTGGAAAGCTCTCTGACCAAGGTGACCAATGCCCTCACCCCAAAATGTAGGGCACCCAAGCAAAAAAATATGTAGTACATGGCCAAAAATAAAAGCTAAAAACACCCATGTACTTATAAATCCATGCTTCTTAGCCATGATCCAAATGGAGGACCTTTTGAAATTTGACAGAAGAGGACATGTCCTGGAAAAGGAGGAGGATGCCTGCTCACCTTGTCTCTGGTCCAAAACACACTGCAGAAATAAAACAATGCTGGACTGAAATGCCCAGAGTTCCTCACCAAAGCTGCATCCACACTGAGGAAATAATCCAGTTTGAGAGTGACTTAACTGTCCTGGGTTAGTGCTGGGGAATGCTGGGAATTGTAGTACATTGTGGCCCCAGAGCTATCTCTGACAGGGAGTCCCATAACCCTCCAAACGTAGTTGAACTGCAGTGCCCAGAATGCCTCCCCAGGTGCATCCACACTGAGGAAATGGTCCAGTTTGAGACTGCTCAGTGCTGGGGAATCCTGGGAATTGTAGTCTATTGTGGCCTCAGAGCCATGACTGACAGAGAAGTCTCAATGTCTCCCAAACACTCGCATTCCCAGGATTCCCTAGCACTGAGTTAAAGCAGTCTCAAAGTGGGTTATTATTCCTGCAGTGTGTGTGAGAGATATAAAAGCTAGGGACTGGATTCATTTGGAGGATCTCTGTGTCCAAAACACACTGCTTGGACTGCCAGGGCTCAGTGCTATGGAATCCTGGGAATTGTAGTTTATTGTGGCACCAGAGCTCTCTGACAGAGAAGGCCAAATGCCTCACAGACCCCAGAATTCCAGAGCATTGAGCTTTGGCAGTTAAAGGGGTCTCAAAGTGCAGGGGGGGGGGAGAGAGAAAAGCCAGGGAGAGTGAATGAGCTCTGAGAGGAGGAGGAGGAGGAGGAGGAGGAGGAGGGAGGGAGCCAAGGGAAGTGGCCAGGACCACCAGAGGAGCCCCTGCTTTTCCTCATCATTGCAGCCTTCTCACTGCTGGCAAGAGGCTCTGCCCCCAGCCAGGCAACGCCTCCATTCAGTCTCCTTTTGTCAAAAGAGCTCTGGTGCCACAAGAAACTACAATTCCCAGAATCCCATAGCACTGAGCCATGGATGTTTAAGGGGGGGGGGGGGGTCAAACTATTTCTGCAGCCTTTGCTACCCCAAAGCCTTCTATTATTTACCAGCAACTTGCAAGGCAAAATCTCTTCCTTCCAAGCCCTTGAAAACCAACCCAAGGGGAGGGGGCCTGATTGCTTCTTTGCCATTGGTCAGCTTCGGGAGAAATTTGCATATTACAAGGAAAGGTGTTTAGGGCCTCAAAAACGATCCTGTGATAAAGAATTACAAGAATACTGAGTGCTATACATTTAAAAGATGAGGCATTTAGACTCCCAGGGAAACAGGAACGATTGATGGCCTTTTTTTCTTTGCTCACTGTAACCTGAAAGTAATGCCTTTTGCAGGGTATATACCAAGTGGGCTGGCAATAGCTCTGAGTGGCAGATGTCTTGAAGACCTGCTCTCTAGCCTTAAGTCAGGCAGGGAGGTGGGGAGGATGGCACACAGCCATGGGGAGGGCTGGAGCTGCCTCCAGGGCCTTGCTGGGGGGGGAGGTCCCGGGGGAGGGGCCAAACCGGGGCGGGACCGTGTGGCCCTGCCCCAAACCGGGAAAGTCCCGCCCCCAGGCGGGATATGGCAAGCCTAGCAGAGAGACAAGGCCTGGAACCACTAGGCTTCACTGCTGCACTGAGGGCTGGCTGGGCCTGGCTTGGGTCTACTGCTGCTGATGCTTTCCTTTGGCCACTGCCACTAAGGCGGGGAGGAAGGAGGCCCAGCAGTCCTTCTAGGCATGGGCCACTCTCTCTGAAGGTGGGAGAGTGGGACTCCCCAAAAGGGATTTTAATGCTTTTAATGGTGGCTCTCATGCTGTAGTGATGATGATGATGATGATGATGATGATGATGATGATGATGGTGATGATGATGATGATATCATCAGACCTGCGGGGCAGAGGATGGAGCTGCTGCCACACCTTAATCATCATTAATGCCACCTTCCTGGGCGTTCTTGATGTGCCCCACCGTAATGGCCATGGCTCTGTCTTATGGAACTCTAGGAATGTTCTTTTGGCTTGGCATTTTAAGTGTTGTTAAGGTTTGGAAATCCTGTTTGGGGTCCCTTCCGACTTTGGGGCCCTTTCATCCTCCATTATGGCTTCCCTGAAGGCCTCAAACTGACCACTGCCAAGCACTGAGCCAGAGGCGGCCATTTTGTGTCCCGGCGGCCATTTTGTGTTCCGGAGGCCATTTTGTGTTCCGGAGGCCATTTTGTGTTCCGGAGGCCATTTTGTGCTGCTTGTGACTCAGTTGAGCAGAGGCCTCTCTTTCTCTCCTGAAGCTCCAGAGCCAGGAGGAGGCCAGGCTTTTTGGGCCAAAAGGAAGGAAGTGTGTCCCTTTGTGTGTCTTTTGTGTCTCTTTTCAGAGAGGGTTTTCATATTACACAGCTCTGCTCCTTCTGGGGAACATGGGTTTTAAAAGGGATCAGAAATGGGGAGGATAGTTTTAATACAAGCCTTATTATCATTATTCTTCACAAACATTGGGCTTTGACTACTATCCCTGTTTTTAATAACTGTTTCAATAACTGTCCAATAATTTTAAATAACTATCCAGTAATTTAATGGCATTTTGTTTTGGATGGGAGTGTTAGGGTTAGGGTTTGGCAGATCATGAAACATGTTTTTATTGTATTGTATGGATATTTTTATTGTAAGCTGCTAAAAGGTGGCCATTCTTGTGTAGTAATTGTCTTGTGATTAACTCCCACAACAGCCTTGTAAGGTAGGCTTCGTAGGCTCCTAGGGCTGGAAGGGAGCCCCAAGGGCCAAACAGTCAGCCCCATTCTGCCCTCCAAGTCCTCCGAAGAGATGGCCATCCAGCCAGAGACTCCTCCAATGCTCTTTGAGGCAGCGTCTCCCATAGATTTGCTCACAGGTCATGGAGGTCCACAGTCCCATGGGAACCAGTTCTTTCCACCCCACTTTGGGAAAGGAGACCCCCTCAGCCCCCTGGACTCACTCCTTCCACTCATTCCTAGAATGGCTGGGACTCAGAGGGGTTTCCTAGGCATTGCCACCTTCTGCTCTCCATGGCCATTGGCACTGACCTTTCCCCATTGCCTTTCCTCCCTCAGCCCTGTGGACCTCCTCCTCCTTCGCACTCAGAGCAACCCTTTTCTACGGTTGAGGAGACAGCCTCTGACCCAGGGAAGCTCCGGCAATAAAGGACTGCAGGAGAGGGCTGCAGGAATCAGGGTCTTTGCAGTGAAGGTAGGCCTTTAGTCCTGGAGCTGAAAGAGGACCTTTGTTTAAATGTTTCAGTCCAGGATTGTGTGGAAGGGTTGCAGTTGAGAGAGTGAGCCATGCTTTGCAGGTATAAAGCCCCAAATTCAGTCTCTGGCAGCATTGTCCTCCCAGAAGGTGGAAGTTGGATTTCCAGACCCCAGACGCACAGTGCGCCAGTGAGTCCTTTGTGTGGGGACTGTGTGTGTACATGTTGTTTACGAGAGCTTTGTGAGATATTTGTTTCACTGGGTTTATAAAATGAATTTCCATAGGTCTTCACATCTCAAAAATTAGCATAGACCAGGATGCAATCTTCCCTCATAAACCTATACAGAAGAAGCATAAATTAGATATCTAAAACAAAGGAGTTTTGAACCAGCAAACAAGCCAGGAAGATGGCTTGCCAATAAAATAAGGAAGTTGAAACAACGAAACACGATTACGGAAATAAACAAAGATTCGACATTAACATCTGGCCAAAATAAAATTAAGAAGGTCTTCCAAAAATTCTATGCTAAATTATATAAAGGATCTCAAACGTCTAGAGCCAAAATGGAGGAGTTTTTGGGAAAAGCTAACTTAAAGCCACTTTCAGACCAACAAAGAACTATATTAAATGGACCGATGACAACAGCAGAAATCATGGAAGTAATAAGAAAAAGGGAAAAAAGGGAAAACACCAGGAATGATGGCTTCATCGCCAGTTATCATAAAGTATTTGAGGATCGACTGTTAACACCACTCAAATTAACGATAAATGCCATCAAAGGAAACCATTATCCTGAAACATGGAAACAAGCTAATATAACTTTGCGGTTAAAAGAAGATATAGATGCAACTGAGGTAAAGAGCTATAGGCTATTTTCCAGCGATGGAGGTGGAAACATCCTATAACGTGGGTTGATTCCATCTCTTGCTCCGAAATAGGCAGGAAAAACAGACTTGAAGGAGCCAATGCCACCAGAGGGAGCAACCCCCTCCATCCCTCAGTCTTTTTCCTGCCTCGCTCCGAGTAGGCTGTGTTTTCCTTTTCTCCTCCTTCTTTGACTTTGTCTTAAAGACTTTAATATTTCTTCTGATATTTCTTCTATTCTGCTTATATTCATGTTCTGTTCTCTCCTGCCTTGACAACTACCTGCAAAAACAGCTATGTTTTCTTTAGTCTTGCTCTATCCCTTTGACTATCTAATGGCTGAAACAAAGCCAGGCAGGGAGAGACAGTTCATAAGCTGCTGTATTGTGAGGCAGCTAGGCCCAGCTCCAGCATAAAAAAAGAAGACAGCCCAACCATGTCTGGCTGAAGCCCAGGTGCGGCCGGAGGAGGGAGATCCCTCTGTCCTGGACCAGATGTGCCCCGCTTCAATCTCCAACCCCGGGAAGGGGTCTGCGCAGTGAGATGGACATCCCGAAAGGAATTGGCGCGGTGGAGGAGGGAATATTCCCTGTCCTTAACCAAAAGGCGCCACACCGCAGTCACCATCCCCAGAAGGAGTTTGGGCGGTGAGATGGACAACCTGAAAAGACCTTGGCGCGGCTGGAGGAGGAAGAACCACCTGTCCTTGGCCAGATTGCGCCCCACTGCAGACATCAAACCTGGGAAGAGGTTTGGGCAGTGAGAGAGAGACAATAAAAACAGACTTCAAGAGGTGAGTGATGATCCTACTTCTAATCCTAGGTTTGTGGGTTTAGATTTACTCCAGAAGTTTGTTTCTGGCTTACATTGCCAGTTTTCAAAGAGATTTCAGTTATCTCATAAATATGACTGGAGAGTTTGTTTCTGGCTTGCATTGCCAGTTTTAAAAGAGTTTCTGGCTTGCATTGCCAGTTTAAAACAGACCTCACCACAAAAATACAAATGGAGAGTTTGTCTCTGGCTTGCATTGCCAGTTTAAAAGAGACCTCAGTTGCACAGAAGTGCAAATGGAGAGTTTCCTTCCAAAACCAACTGCCGCCGCCTCCTCCTCTCCTTCCTCCATGATCCACTTGGACTAAGGGATCAGAGAGGGTTAACAAAAGGATCTGCCAGGTGTATCATCCCCTAGTTGGATTTTTCAGTCACTCCTTTGGAGAAATTTGCCTAAACAATGTATTTATTGTGCTCCCCTTTTTAAAAGAAGAGGCAAAGCTACAACTTAAGGTGCGGCAGCCATTTTGTTTAAGGACACCAAGTCAAGTCAAAAGAAGAAAGGCCTGCTGCTTCTGCTCCAGTCTGCCTCTCTTAAAACAAAATATTAACTGGAGTTCATTCCTCACAAGAGGAATCTGATCTTAAATATATATATATATACCTATATATGTATGTATATATGAAATACAAATAAAAATGAGGGCCCTTCAGTAGCTCCTGAAATCTCTTAGACTTTTGGGGTCTGATGATCTTTTATTATTGCTATATTTGTTTTTATGTTATTATTGTATAAGACAATTAATATATTACAATTTAATGACACCTCGGTGCAATTAAAGCTGTAAGATCCTGATCTTTCTCAAGGGAAGAATGTTTTCCCCGTCCAAACCTGGGCCTTCAACACCAAATACTCCATTTTCATACAGATTTTATGAAGGTCATAAGGCCTCCATAGATTGTTATTGTGAGACCAAATCCAATAGCTCTGTGTGTATATATAGTTACAGCTCACATCGTTATGGGAATCAGCAGATCCCACTTGTGATTGCCATAGTTTATGCTCAATGAAAGTTGTTTCTCCTGTTTTCATTTTTTCTAGAGCTATGTGTGGCCTACAGCACTTGTTAAAAACAAACAAACAAAAAACACTTGAGGTCAAAATAAAGTTCTGCCAGAACATTAAAAAATAGTTTAGGATAGTGGCTATTTCAGGAGACACTAGCCTAAATGGGATTTGATACAATCCAAGACCACAATTGGTTTAGTTCCAGTACAACAACAGATTTGATCAAAGAAATTGACACATAGATGTCCATTACAAACAAAATCTGACATTTCCACCTCTTACTGGAGACCAATTGTTTAGAATAAAGTCTCTTGTCTGAGACTAAGGATAACCAAAAAAAAAAAAGGTTCTCTCCTATGATATTAATATTATTATTATTATTATTATTATTATTATGATACATTCCTCAAATGAATAATGAAAACAAGGCCCTGACTTTGCTATATTGTCTAGATATGATAATGGAGAGCCCTTAGAGATCAAGATCGCTCCATCTTCTGACTGAGCATTTTGCAGTGTTACTACACAATGGTTAAGATTTTTAAATAACATTTTCGAGGCCACCCATCCACTCCAATTGTTCTACAAAAAACGGTCTTGATTTGCCATAAGGCAAAGGTGACTTTTCTTAGACCAGGGCCTTCAATCCTAGAGACACTCTTCAGAGCTGTCTTCACAAAGCTATCAGATAAGAGTGGGATAAGCCTGCCACATTACACCTAAATTCTGTGTCTGTTAATAAGCTTTATCATTTACCTTGACAGGTAATGGCAAAACTACAATTCTAACCAATGGATGACTCATTATAAGCCCTGGGTTTCTCCCGTTTATACTCAAGCCTTACGAGACACACATTCCCTCTCTCTTTCACACACATACATATACAATATACATGTATATATACATACACTAATAAAATGACAGAAAAACGATCATATACAGCATCCTCCTTGGCAATTAGGGCTGCTTCAACTATATCATTTTCTCAAGGGCTGACCTTATGTGGGCTAAAGATTTTATGAGATCCCTCAAAATCAGATAAACATAAAATTATATCAAGACAACCTACAAAATACTCAGAATGGCTGCTTTCTCAGCTGATGCCAGGCCAGATATAATACAATTTGACATAAGGCCACAGGCAGCCTCTATATTGGTCAAGAGGCAGATTTTAAATAAAATCAAACAAATAAACTAAACCACAGACATGTGGATGCCTGTTCTAAACAAAATTTGATAATTGATTGGTGATATACTCTTTCAACAATCACTGGATCCAATATTGATAAAAAAATTAATGAAAAGGGAAAATCATTTGCTTTTTCACATAATAATAAAAAATGAGGTCCCTTCATCAGGGACAATCCTCCTTTCCCCCCCCCCCCCCATAGATACTTATTTTACAAGAGACAATAGGTTTGGCAGACAGTAGTCTGAGCTTAGTTACCAACCTTACCATCTGTCCCAGGAACTGCTTCACCTGAACCTACAACAACAATGTTCAGTGACAATTCTTGTCAAACAATGACACAAATAGCCCCAGTCCTGGCTGACTGGTGCTAAAGGGTAAGAGGAAGACTGCAGTCTTTCTTTCATCTTTCATAACAAATTCAGACAGACCTATGGGTCCTCCCAACTCTAAAAATTTGCTAACATATACATATACCATTCTCATCACTATTTCATTGCTTCCTCAAGATACAGGAAAGCAAAGATTCATTGGCTGATACCAAAAGCCACAAGACATCTGATCAATATTGGGACAATTAAAAAAACTATAAAAACAAAGAGGCTTGTTCCAATCTTCTTTAATTCTACATTTAAAACAATCAAAAACAAAATTTAGAGTGTGGTGCTAGACCTAAAATGGGTCAATTGGTTTATTAAAAACAAACAAACAAACAAAAAACAGGGTCAGACTGGAGATTCTCCAGAAAACCCTGGAGGCACTTCAGCTCCATGATTTTGTGTGTCCCTGTTCTTAGTTGTAGTTGTTTCTGCATCCCAATCCACCTACCTCATCACAATTATCTACACACTGCTTACCAGGGAAAGCTTTTTCCATACAAGGCTCTACCATTCAGTCTGTTGTTTTATTCGGTGACACTCACTACACTGATAGGGACACATTAAAACAGTGAGATCTTCTTGTATACCATAACTTCACAATGTCCTGATCAGATCTGTTTCTCTTCCATAAGATGTAACAGATGTCGAGTTGTGCTTTCCTTCCTATCCAGAAAAGGTTTTCTGCTAACTCATAAAAAGGACAACCTAATTCCATTTCAGAAGCTACAATACTTTGGAGTGGTTGTAGATGCATTGCTGACCAGAGTCTACCTGACCAAACAAAGGGTAAGATCCATGAAGAACACCTTCAAGCAGGTAGGTTGTTCTCAGTTATCTGACCTAGTGTTACTGGCTCACCTACAGTGCCTGATCTGCTTCAATTAATAGTTTGTCATAAACATGAGGAGCCTAGAGTGGTTCCTCTAGCTATTTCAACAATAAATGGCACAGATAAATCACTTGTTCTGACATATACCAAATAAGTTCAAATCCCTTTGAACGGTGGTTGTGCTGCCAATCGAGAAGGATTGTCTGATTTGGTCCCTTAGGGCGATACAAATCATTTTGTTACACCCAATAAGCAAAATGAATACGACCAACAATCTCTACTCCCCAATATAAATTGGCTTCAATTAAAACCAATAGTGTTTGTTTTCAACCCAACTACTAACAGCTCAATTCTAATTCAAATTGACAAGTTTATATTAAGGGTTCATATACACCAAATGACTGACCCAATCCAGGTCACTGATGACAAAATCAACATTTCTAATAACTTGATTCAAAAAGTGATTTCAACATCTTTTTGTCACAATTAAATTGTGGCTTGTCTTGGATGCATTTTAACATGCTACAAGAAGATTGAGATATCTCTGTTGTGATCAGTGCAGCTACTTCCTCTGCACTACCAACAATCACATCCATCTAAGATAAATGTAGGACATGACATGGCCTTCATCTTCCACATTTACATGCCACCTCTGTTGAGTTGACTTGAATCAAGAAGAGGCTTCCTTTGGAAGACACATCTGGTGGTTCTCACATAAGTGATATGCCTCAGTTCACCCACCCATTGGATTAGGGAGCTTTGGTAAGTCCCACGTTATAGGATGTTTCCACCTCCATCGCTGGAAAAAGGAACATTGGGTCTTACCTGTGAGATGTTCGTTTTCAGCGATGTAGGTGGAAATATCCTCCCCACCCAGAACTGAGGAGGCTGTTTTCCCTTGACTTTGCAAGGGTGGTTGTTAGTTATTTATTTTTAGTTTGACTTTATGATAGTTTCCATTGATTATACTTAGATTTCCATTAAATGCTCTCTGAGTTTGTTTTCTATCCTCGGCTGTAATATTGACTGAGGGATGGAGGGGGTTGCTCCCTCTGGTGGCATTGGCTCCTTCAAGTCTGTTTTTCCTGCCTATTTCGGAGCAAGAGATAGATTCAACCCACGTTATAGGATGTTTCCACCTACATCGCTGAAAACGAACATCTCACAGGTAAGACCCAATGTTCCTATTGCTAAAGGTACAAGGTAAGCTTTCCCACTATCACCCCTTTTGTTCATTCTGATCCTTGAAGCGTGAATAATGGGATAAGATTAGAAAATAAGATCAATGGAATAAAAATTAACATACATTGAGTTTAAAATGAGAGTCTTTGCAGACAACATTTTGTATTCCCTGGAGAACCCAGAAAAGAGCATAAGGGAATTGATGGATGTAATAGTGGAATTGGAATATGTTTTGGGACTAAAAGTAAACAGAGACAAAACAACAACAAAAAATATGGAGGAAAGGAAGAACAAATCCTGGAAGAAATTAGTGGATTTAAAGTGGGAAAGAAAGTTAAATATCTAGGAATAAATTTCACCAATAAAAACGCAGATCAGTTTCACAATAACTATGAGACAGCAAGGAAGGAAATCAGAAAAGACCTAGAAAAATGGGGGAAATTACACTTATCTCTATTAGGAAAAATATCACTGATCCAAATGAGTTTCCTTCCTGAAATACTGTTTCTGCTTCAAGCGATACCCATCATCCAGAATGAAAAACCATTGACTCTATGGCAAAAGGAATAAAAAAAGAGCCAGGATAAAAACGAAAATACTTTGTGATGACAAAAGTAGAGGAGGGCTGGGTTTACCAAACTGAAAATTTTATGATGCTGCTTGTTGTTTAGTTTGGATTAGAGAATGGGTTTTGTTAGAGAATGAACAATTGTTATGTCTGGAGGGTGAACATTTAAGATTTGGGTGGAATGGATCCCGAATTTAGGGCAAAGAGAAAGTTCATAAAGAAAGCACAAATCATTTCGTAAGAAAAGCTCTGTTGAAGATCTGGGGGGAAAAGAAGTGTAGAATATGTCCAAAAATACCTTTATGGTGTTCGTCACATGAGGCACTTTTTGGGAGGAAAGGTATCCAGAAAACTCTATGGTTAAGATACAAGGATGTACTGAAAGAATCGCAAGGAAAACTAGAGATCAAACTTAAAGAATCTGGCCTAGATTTTTCAATGGTGTCTTTATCGTCGAATGAGGGAGAGGTTTAAAATAGATGTGAAATGAGAAGGAATACAAAATGAAAAGTGGGAATTGTGGAAGCCATGCTCCATGTTCATTCCATGCCTGATGAGAGTGTTGGAGAAGCATGCAGCTGTGTTTCTCTAGCCAGAAGCAAAAGGAAGGCATTCTCCTCTGAGGGCCACTGGGGAGGTCAGGAGGTTTCAGCAGATGATGCGCTCATTTCACATCTAGCGACAGGGACATAGCCAGGGCCCTCTCCAATTCCCATCCCCTGACCCCCCTCCACTCTCACAAGGCATGGAGTGTCAGGACCATGGTGAACAGGTCTGAGGAAATGACAGGCATGTGGCCACTAGGTGGAGCTGTTGTGGAAGTCATTGACAGCTCTAGTGGCAGCATTTAAACAGTGCATCATTGGAATGTTGATGCAACTGCCAACTGTCATTCTCAACTGTCACTGAGGAAGAGTCAGACAGTGTGAGACTCAGAGTGGGTTGTTACTGGTGTGGATGGTGGATGGTGTCGATGTATATAGTGTTGTACACAGTGGAACTTCTTATATGAATAAAAGCCTGATCTGAGAGAAGATTACAGTGTCTCTGCTCATTGAGAAAGCGACAGGTGTTTCTTCAGCTCACAAGCTACTGACTACAGTCAAGGTGGAGAATCTGGTGCCATACGTTAACGTGTTGCCTCACGTGCTGCGCAACACAGCAATGTCAAAAGCGTTTAACATGGAGTATCTGTTGTGTAGGGGAGCTGCAGTGAATCTATGCTAGGTCCAGAGGGCTTTGTTTGGTGCAGAGGGAGGAAGGGGATACCCACCTCTGCATTGGCCCAAAGGCATATGTCACCTGCGTATCTCACTAGCAGCATGCTGTTCTCTGTGTCTTGACAAATCAAGCCTAACCCTAGTCTCTTTTCTCAGGAACTTCATCTCAGTCTCCTTCTACACAGCCTTGGGCCATATTTTGCTGAAAGAGACACAGGTGCAGGGCCACCAGGACAACCTAATGGCCAACACAGAGGCCAAGCAGAGGGAGTTGGGCTCCAAGAGGAAGAGGCTGTCGAAGTACAACAACTCTTTGGTGAGTTGACATCCTGACTATTAGTTTCCTTTGTGTCACTGCTGGGGCTGTTCATGAAAGTGAGTGGAGAAGATATTGTTCCAATTTGGCAGAGAAAGTCCTGGTTAATCCTCTGTCACCCCACTTTTTCAGGGGCTTTCAAAAATGTCCCGGTTTCTCTCTCCTCCTCCCACTTTGCCCCTTCTCCTCAGCTGCCTTGGGTTACTGCAAAGTGACATCCAAGGAGTTTGCACTCCATCAACTCAAAAATGGGGACAGGAGTGGAGATAAGTTGCAAGGGTCTTCCCTTGCCAGGAGGCTGAAGCAAAAGCAAACTGCTGTGCCCTTCGTAGCTTGTGTGATCTTCCTCCTAAACAACCTTGGCCATCCTCAGCACCTTCTGGTGTTGCTTGTCCACATGTGCCTTGCTTTTCCTGTCTGTGAAATGTTGGGGATATGGGAGACCATCTCTGGATCTAAATTGGGGGTGGCCCAGTGGCCTTCAAGTCCAGAATGCTCCCCAGAACTGTTTTTTAAAATGACCTTTGCCTCTGAAATGTGGCAAGAAATGGCTAAATGCACCATAATTCTTTTGTGGCTAAATGTACTCTATGTGTTGGGATAGTCAGTATCCTAATCCATCCTCAATATCCCAGCCATGGCCTAAATTATATTGTTTATTACATTCTATGTTATATTGAAAGGATTCAAGACAAACTGATCTGAAAGGCAGTAGCTTTTTGCTTGCTAACAGAATTTAAAGTTTATTTCTGAAGTGATGAAATAACATTTGGGAAACACCATGTGCTTTCCTCCCCTTTTCTTTGTCACTCTCTGGATGAGGGCTATTTTCTATTTCAGGTGACCTTTGCCGATGTGGCAGTATATTTCTCCAAGGATGAATGGAATCTGTTGACGGCGAAACAGAAACTTTTGTACAATTCTGTAATGATGGACAATTATGAAAATGTGGCTTCTGTAGGTAAGGAAACTGAATCCATGGCTCTTTCTATAAAGACTGAGGGTCCTTTCATACTATATTATCATGTCACTAAGGTTCCACTAGAATTATAGAGTCATAGAGTTGGAATAGACCACAAGGGCCATCCAGTTCAACCCCCTTCTGCCATGCAGGAATACACATTCAAATCACCCCCAAGAGATGGCCATCCAGCCTCTCTTTAAAGACCTCCAAAGAAGAGGACTCCACCAAACTCTAAGGGAGTATATTCCACTGTCAAAGTGCTCTTACTGTCACAAAGTTCCTCCTAATGTTTAGGTGGAACCTCTTTCAATGTGTCTGGCATCCACTGCAGTGTCTCCTTTTCTCAGTGTCAGCAAAAGCAAGCCTGCTCCTTGCGCAACATGACACCCTTTCAAATGTTTAAACATGGATATCATATTCACTCTTTATCTTCTTTTCTCCAGGCTAAACATAACCAGCTCTCGAAGCTGCTCCTCATAGAGCTTGATGGTTTCCAGACCCTTCACCACTTTGGTTGCACTCCTTTGGACATGCTCCAATTTGTGAACATCCTTTCTGAATTGTGGGGCCCAGAACTGGACACAGGATTATTCCAAATGAGCCTTGACCAAAGCAGAATAGAGTGGCACTATTACTTCCCTTGTTCTAGAAACTATTCTTGTATTGAGGCAGCCTAGAATCACATTGGCCTTTTTAGCTGCCTCATCACACTGTTGGCCCATGTTCAACTTGCGGTCTACTAGGAGTCCTAGATCCCTTTCAAGCCTAGATTAATTGTGATAGCAACATCCTGTAGAATATTTGAATCTGTAGTTCAGTGAGGCACTATTTCTCTCCAGGATCTAAGGATTCTAAAAACCCCATCCTAAACTGCCAATGCTAGGTTTTTATGGGAAGAAGCTATGGAGATTAATGCTTTTCTCACCCAAATGGTACTCAGCACATCCCTGAGTAAGTTTCCTACCTCTTTTGGCCCCTCTTCCATCCTTTTAAGGCTCTGGAGAGTCTTCTTAGGGGAAAGCCCCCCTTGGGCCTGCAATGGCTCAGAGAGGGCCCAACAGTGGCAAAATGGCCTCTACATCCCCAAAAGGATGTTTCGGTATGTTGAGGGCAAAATATTATTTCTTCTCCCCCCCCCCCCCCCCCCACACACACAATACAATGTGGGGTTGCCCCTGAGATCTCCTCCAACCCCATCAGTAGTCCATGCCTGCCTTATAGATGTTTTAAGGCTGTTTTAAGGCTGCTCCCTGGCATTTCACCCTCACCGAAATTGGAGTCCAGTTCCCAGCCCCCTTGCTCTGCCTTTGCCAATGAATTATTTGTATATTGATTATCCTGCCTTTCTCAACAAATGGGCCTAAAAGGGATGTCATACTGAGGAGGGAGCTGACTTGTTTTCAGCTGCTCCAGAGACTAGGACCCAGAGCAGTGGATGAAAGCCACAGGAAAAAGAGATTCCACCTCAACATTTGAAAAAACCTCCTGAGAGTAAGGGCTGTTCGACAGTGGAACACACTCTTTCCTCGGAGTGTAGTGGAGCCTCCTTCCTTGGAGGTCTTTAAACAGAGGCTGGATGGTCTGGGATGCTTCGATTGAGAGTTCCTGCATGGCAGGCGGTTGGACTGGATGGCCCTTGCGGTTTCTTCCAGCTCTATGACTCTATGATCCCTTTTATGCATCACACTCTGTGGGTTTGTGTCTGTAACAGAGAGACGGAGGGAAAGTGAAAAATAGAAAGGCAGGGAAGAGAGGCTGAAAATGAGATGCTGAAGCAGTGCAGATGGGCAAGAGGGAAGGTTGGAGAGCGGAGGGAGAAAGGGAAGGGGATCTGGCAGATGGGAGCCAGGAGGGGAAGGCTGGAGCAAAGCCAGGATCTCCTAGCTCTGTGCGGAGAGGAAGGGACCTCTGGGAAGGGCCAGGAGAGGGGCCTTGGGGATTGGGAGGCAGCCACCAACCTGACAGATTTTAAGAACCGAACCTGTGAGAAGCAGCTCAGGTCCTTGTTTTCGAACATATTAAGGGGTTGCATTTAGAAATTATGAGCAATGTCTATGAAGAGAGGAAAGGGCAACACAAAAATGCCTTTTTGTCTAATGTTTCTTTTCCAACCTGAGCTTGCTTAGCTCCATGGGTGATTCCAGAGGCCCTTTGTTACCCGAAATGCTGGAGTCTGGGGAGGACACTCCCAAGTGCTATGCTTTTAGGGGAATTTCATACTTAGCTCAAAGGAGAGATTGGGGCAACAGTGGCCTCGGGACTCATCCCATTCCTGATCTCCCCCCCCCCCCGTTGTTAGGGGGATCCCATCTATTCTCGAGCCCTATTTAAATGAATGGGGCTCCACACAGGTGCCATTAACCCTTATGGGGCACATCGCCCCTTTTCCCAGTGTGGCTTTTAGTGTGTAAGGCGTGCCCGCGTATGACGCAGGTGCACTGTACATGCATGCACACACATATAGGTGTCCACACAAACACACAAGAACTAGGTAACAAAGGTGGGAGTGGTGAATAGATGTTAGGCTTTGCTAATGGTAATACATAACCTAGACGGAACTTGATTCCAATTGCTGAGGGTCCACAATGGGGAGAGAAGTCAGTAACTCCCATGGCAAGTGGAGCTGGCGAGTGTAGTGAGGCGTTTAGCAATGTAAACCAACAGAGTGTCTGTCTGCAACTGGACTGCAATATTTATACTGAAATGGTTGCTAGTGGGCAGAACCCGAGTTTTCTATAAGGTTTAAATCGTTTTAGAAAGTTTCCTGGGTGGGGAAAATATGGTCCAAATCAAATTGAATGCAATGGGTGCTTGGTGCAAATACCTCAGACATAAGGGATTACCACACCGATCCTCAGGTCCTTGTTGGCTCTGAATTCCAGTCCCGTTCACAAGCCAATGTACAGCGCAATGTGAGCACGATGCTCCCAGATGCAGCTCAACAATAACACAGCACAGTATGGAAACAACTTTCCAGATACAGGTATTGGCAATGCACTGGCCACATTTCACAATTAAAAATAAGTCACAGACACAGTTGATTTCATCCGAGTCTTTGGAGGTTCTCTATCTTGAGTTGCAATATAATCAAAATATTTGCAAGCTCTCCTCTCTGACTTCCATCATGTTCACCATCTCTTCTATACACAACTCCAATCCAATCCTATCCACAGCAATCCACATGTGTCCTGTATTGTGTATTGGTTGTGATCCATCTCCTGGTGCCACACAGCATGAAGCGTCCTCTGCAGTTGGCTTGCATCATGCCATGTGCTCTGACTCAGGACTCTCTAGCCGTGTCACAGGATATGATGCCACTTTTCAATCCAAATATTTTACACATGTTTAAAGATATCTTTTTTCAACAGTCTGTATGACTATCTGCTTCAACTGATTACCTCAAGGTAGTTCCCCCACAATCTCTTCTTTGCCAGCTCCTGTGGATAAGGATATAATCGTTTCATGGATTTGGGGCATCTGCAACAGGGTCCTGCTCAGGTCACCCACCCCAACTTTATTAATTTAATATCAAATAGGGAGGTATAAACGTAGGGCTAAATCTTGGGCTAACACTTTCCTCTCTTAACTCTGATATTCAGCATTGTTTTCCTTCTTTACAGAAGAACTTGTCAGTCATGAAAGCGTCCACACATCAGAGAAGCCATACAAATGCCAACACTGTGGGAAAAGTTTTTCTTTGAAGGGAGACTTAGCGAGACATCAGAGAGTCCACACAGGAGAGAAGCCATACAAATGCCAGCATTGTGGGAAATGTTTTTCTTTGAAGGGAGACTTAGCGAGACATCAGAGAGTCCACACAGGAGAGAAGCCATACAAATGCCAGCATTGTGGGAAATGTTTTTCTCGGCAGTCAAACCTACTGACACACCAGAGAATCCACACAGGAGAGAAGCCATACAAATGCCATCATTGTGGGAACTGTTTTTCTTTGAAGGGACACTTAGCGAGACATCAGAGAGTCCACACAGGAGAGAAGCCATACAAATGCCAGCATTGTGGAACATGTTTTTCTCGGCAGTCAAACCTACTGACACACCAGAGAGTCCACACAGGAGAGAAGCCATACAAATGCCAGCATTGTGGGAAATGTTTTTCTCAGCAGTCCTGCCTAGTGACACACAAAAGAATCCACACAGGAGAGAAGCCACACAAATGCCAGCATTGTGGAACATGTTTTTCTTCCAAGAGAGACTTAGCAAGACACCAGAGAGTCCACACAGGAGAGAAGCCATACAAATGCCAGCAGTGTGGAAAATGCTTTTCTTTGAAGGTAAACTTAGTGAGACACCAGCGAATCCACACAGGAGAGAAGCCATACAAATGCCAGCATTGTGGGAAATGCTTTTCTTTGAAGGTAAACTTAGTGATACACCAGACAGTCCACACAGGAGAGAAGCCATACAAATGCCAGCATTGTGGGAAATGCTTTTCTTTGAAGGTATACTTAGTGAGACACCAGCGAATCCACACAGGAGAGAAGCCATACAAATGCCAGCATTGTGGGAAATGCTTTTCTCGGAGGTCAGGCCTATTCAGTCACCAGAGAGGCAGCACAGGAGAGAAGCCATACAAATGCCAGCATTGTGGGAAATGCTTTTCTTTGAAGGTAAACTTAGTGATACACCAGAGAGTCCACACAGGAGAGAAGCCATACAAATGCCAGCAGTGTGGAAAATGCTGTTCTTTGAAGGTAAACTTAGTGAGACACCAGCGAATCCACACAGGAGAGAAGCCATACAAATGCCAGCATTGTGGGAAATGCTTTTCTTTGAAGGTAAACTTAGTGAGACACCAGAGAGTCCACACAGGAGAGAAGCCACACAAATGCCAGCAGTGTGGAAAATGCTTTTCTTGGAGGTCAGGCCTATCCAGTCACCAGAGAGGCAGCACAGGAGAGAAGCCACACAAACCCAAGAAGTGAATGAACATTATTTTTGTAAAGGTGGAATACAAAAACATTTTTTCCATCCAGCGGTGCTAAAAAGCCCATATGAATTTATTTGCACAGTTTCTCTGTCCATATGTCTGTTTATGTTTTAAAGTTATGTTTAGTAAAGTTTAGGTTTTAATTGCTACTAGTATAGATAATTGCTTTGGGTTATAAATTTGGCGGGGGATTATGGGTCGTGGTTTAGGTTAGTTAGATGGGGGGCTGGGGTTTGTTGCGGCTGGCTAGAATAGCAAGGATAGCATTCGGAATTTGTGGGATGTTGGCTGAAGAAAGTTGGGGACCTGTAGTAACAGAAAGGGATCCAGTTTCTTCGAATGTCTGGGGCAGGGAGAGATTGTGCGTGTGAGAGGGATGGCAAAGTGGGGGATAGATGGTGGGAATTGTAGGTGGGGGCTAGGTTTGGTAGAAGGTGGAGTTTTAGGTTTGGGGGTTTCAATATATTCTTTGGCTTGGGGAGGGCAGTTCTAGCTTAAACACTGAATTTCTGACTATGTGTTTTAATAAAGTTCTTTGCTATTTCAACAGACTGGACTCTTTGATGTGCAGAAGTTGTGTATTTTCACAAAACGGACCCTTTCTTCTCTCCTCATTCCTCAGCTCCATTCCCAGCCATAAGAACAGCAAAGGCAAACACACACACGAGATACGAGCCGACTTGGATGCCAGCATAATATAATAAGAAAAGATTTATTTCTAGCCCGCTCTATGAAGGAGAATCTGTGCTGGTTTCAACAATAAAATACATCGAGGTTACAATCAAATCCAAAAGAAATCAATCCCCCCCGATCCCAGTACTAAAACTGGATTAAACAATGAGAGTATAAATGTTGGGAGAAAATGCAGAGGTGAACTCAGAGCAATCTTGGAAGCTTGTGAGTAGATAGACAAACTGGCAGACTGGAGCTTTGCCAGGAAACACAACTGCTAGATTAAAGCACCGTAGGCTGGCTTTTCTCCAAGAGGCACTGTTTATTTTTGGTTGCAAAACATACACGAGAGCTAGACCAACCCCATCCACCAATTACAAAACCCACACTTTACAATGATGATCTGAGCTTATATACACTTTTGCCATGTGGCAATCTAGCTCAACCCCTTCCTGTACAATTTCCTGTGTTACCTGGATTACTGTCCATCATTCCAGATGTCACCGCATATTTACACAAGTGCTATGTGCTGCTCTCTGGCACACTCCGCCACAATCTTGGACAATCCCCTGCTGTCTGGAGCCACAGCTGCAACCAATTCCTGGTTAAGAGCAGCGAGTGTCCATTAGCTTCTCTGCCACATCTGAACATTTTCAATGCTGCTCCATACCTCAACAATAAAAACAGTAAAGACATTCCAGTGACTCTGTGAATAAGATCATACTGGATCATTGTGAATCTGTGAGTACTGAGGATGGGGACAAGCTCCTTGGAAGTGTGAAGAAGACAACTTGCCCTCTCAACCCTTGCCTTTCATGGCTGGTCATCCAAGGAGGAGATGCTTTGAGGACTCACCTGAGATATATCATAGATGCATCTCTTAGGGAGGGCTATTTTCCATCTTGCTTAAAAGAAGCAGTGATACGGCTGCTTCTGAAAAAGCCCTCCCCAGATCCCTTGGACATGAAGAATTACAGAGCGGTCTCCCATCTTCCATTTCTCTTCAACTCCAAACAGTCTTGGATGAAACAGATTACCTAGATCCATTTCAACCTGGCTTCAGGATGGGATACAGAGTCAAGATTGCTATGGTTACCTTAGATGATCTCCACTTGAGTATCGACAGGGGAAGTGTGACCCTGTTGATGCTTTTGGGCCTCTCAGTGGCTTTTGATACTATTGACCATGTCATCCTTCTGGAACTCCTGAGGGAATTGGGGATCGGGGGCACTGCATTGCAATGCTTCCGGTCCTATTTCTCCAGCAGATTCCAGATGGAGATGCTTGGGGACAGTTGCTCCTCTATGAGGGATCTTAAATGCAGCGTTCTCCAGGGTGCCATCCTATCCCCAATGCTAGTCAACATCTACATCAAACCGCCAAGAGAGTTCATCCGGAGGCATGGGACGGGTGCTATCTGTATGCTCATGACATCCAGAGATATCTCAGTGTCAAGTAAAGAAGGCATCTCCCTCTGAATGAATGTCACAAAAACCCACTGAGTGACCTTTGGCAAGTCACACTCTTTCAGAGGATGGCCATGGGAAACCCACTCTGAAGGAACCTGCCAAGAAAACCCCTTCAGAGACTCCCATAAGGTCACCATAAGACCTGAAACAACTGGAAGGCAGACACCAAGAACGACATTGGGAAATAAGGGCAAGCCTTGCCTTGGGAAAGTGCAATGACTGGGCTCCAGTCAATGGAGGTCTTCTTCAGGCAGTAAAGGGAGGTTTATGCAAATGCATTGTGACATCACTGCTACGGAAGGCTCTCTTGACCAATCAGAAAGCAAGATAAAGGTTTTTCTGGAAGCTTCCGTGAGAAGGAGATATAAGGCCTGAGAGACCAAGAGACAGTTGGGGGAATTGTGTCGGTCGGAGATCGAGAGTTAAAGAGCGGATCTTGGAAGTTAGTCTCAGAATTGGAAGCTTAGGTTTATTTGTTTTTTTAATAGCTTGTATGAATTCAGCATTATATACTTTCAGATATTGTACCTGCAAGATTCTTAATATCTTGTATGACTTATATTTCAGTTATATTTTGTTGTTTATAATACATACCTCCTTAGAGTATCTACTACTCGGCACTCCTTTTACACATGTCTTGGCTCGGTTGATGCTTGGAAGATCAGTAAAGAAGTAGAAATAAGGTTCCTTAACCGGTCCCAGTGGAGGTTAAGGGAAACCCTTTGATAATTCACTGGGTGGTGGCAGCATGATTTAAGGAATTAAAGTGCCTTCTGGGCTAAGAGCCATAATGTCTAAATGTCTAATTAACAATTTGTAAGCCACTCTGATAGCCTTTTGGCTGAAGAGAGGGGTATATAATATTTCTATTATTATTATTATTATTATTATTATTATTATTATTATTACAGGGCCGCGGTTTGGCTGCTTGGACCACGGAGATCATCACAGTGAGTCAATTGGAAAAGCACATCTCACTCCAGAAAATAATGGTACTTGAGGAGTTTGCACTCTACGTTTTTCTGTAATAATAGCTACAAACCTGATAATAGCATATGGGACATTTAGATTTTTAAGAGCAACTACTGCAGATTTAAATGCTGCTTTAAAACCTCTTTCCATCTGCCAGATTTGCGCTTGTTTTGGGGGGAAATGAGAAAGTGTTGGGAGGGAGGGACTGGCAACAGAATTAGGAGATGCATTGCAGGCTATGGGCAATTTGCGGCCAAGTCAGGTCCAAAACACACGGCAGCAATAGTCCAGCTTGAGTGCGCTTTAACTGCCCTGGCCCAGTGTTAGGGAATCCTGGGAATTGGAGTTTATTGTGGCACCAGAGCTCTCTGAAAGAGAAGGCTCAATGTTTCACAAAACTACATTTCCCAGAATTCCCTAGCACTGCTCCAGGGCAGTTAAAGTGGTCCCAGTCCTGCAGCTGGACTGGCCTCCCTGAGCGGTCAAGACCTGAGCTGGTTGTGGACGATGGGCACTCTTAATATTAATATCAATATCTTTCACTATTGATTGTAATTAAGGAGGGGATCAGGTTCCTCCTTTCAATAGCATCAGGAAAATGTTTAGGTGTTGTTAAGGTTTGGAAATCCTGTTTGGGGACTTTTGTGTCCTCACAGCCATCGGGTGCCATCAGGAAAACCTTCCTGTGTTGTTTAGGTTCAGAAATCCTGTATGGGGTCCCTTCCGACTTTGGGGCCCTTTCATCTGCCATTTTGGGTTCCCTGAAGGCCTCAAACTGCCATCTGCCAAGCACCGAGGCAGAGGCAGCCATTTTGTGTTCAGGCGGCCATTTTGTGTTCTGGCAGCCATTTTGTGCTGCTTGTGACTGTGGGGAATAAGGTTCCAGAACCTTCTCTGAGGCCTCAGTTGAACAGAGGCTTCTCTTTCTCTCCTGAGGCTCCAGAGAGAGAAGGAGGCCAGGCTCCTTGGGCCAAAAGGAAGGAAGTGTGTCTCTTTGTGTCTCTTTTCAGAGAGGGTTTTCTTACACAGCTCTGCTCCTTCTGGGGAACGTGGGTTTTAAAAGGGATCAGAAATTATCCCTTCTAAGATTGTCCCCCAAAAAGGCCAAAAGTAGCTCCTTTGGGAGGTTTTAAAAGTCTCCCCAGTTTTCTTATCAATAGATTTTCAAGGAAGAAGGAAGGAGGCAGACCAGACCATCTCATATTACCAAGAATGATACATACAAACAAACAAACAAATAACAACAAGAAGAATAAGGATTAGACAGAAAAACAAACTTCTTATATTTAAAAAAGCAAAAACATTTTTAACAGAATAAAAATTCAACTTGGGTCCTTTTACAACTGAAACAGTCTGTATCTGCACTACAGAAATAATTCAGTTCGAAACTGCTTTAACTCTCCTGGCTCCATCCTATGGAATCCTGGGATTTGTAGTTTGTTGTGGCATGAGAGCTCTCTTTCAGAGAAGGCTAAGCGTCCAAAGGTAAAATCCCAGGATTCCATAGCACTGAGTGGTTAAAGCGGTGTCAAAGTGCCTTATTTCTATAGTGCGGATGCAGCCTTCTTGGGAAAGGGGCTGATGCTGGGGAAAAGAGGAGGAATGCATTAGGAAAGGGGGACGGACGGAGGGCCACCTGCAGCTGGACTGGCCTCCCTGAGCGGTCAAGACCTGAGCTGGTTGTGGACGATGGGCACTCTTAATATCAATATCTTTCACTATTGATTGTAATTAAGGAGGGGATCAGGTTCCTCATTTCAATAGCATCAGGAAAATGTTTAGGTGTTGTTAAGGTTTGGAAATCCTGTTTGGGGACTTTTGTGTCCTCACAGCCATCGGGTGCCATCAGGAAAACCTTTCTGTGTTGTTTAGGTTCAGAAATCCTGTTTGGGGTCCCTTCCGACTTTGGGGCCATTTTGTCCTCCATTTTGGGTTCCCTGAAGGCCTTAAACGGACAACTGCCAAGCACTGAGGCAGAGGCGGCCATTTTGTGTTCAGGCAGCCATTTTGTGTTCTGGCAGCCATTTTGTGCTTCTTGTGATTGTGGGGAATAAGGTTCCGGAACCTTCTCTGAGGCCTCAGTTGAACAGAGGTATCTCTTTCTCTCCTGAGTCTCCAGAGAGAGAAGGAGGCCAGGCTCCTTGGGCCAAAAGGAAGAAAGTGTGTCCCTTTGTGCCTCTGGCCCTCCATTTTGGGGCGAAGGAAGGAAGGAGGGAAGGAAGGGAAAAGGAAGGAAGGGAGGAAGGAAGGAAGGAAGGGAGGGAGGGAGGGAGGGAGGGAGGGAGGGAGGGAGGGAGAAGGAAGGGAGGAAGGAAGGAAGGAAGGGAGGGAGAAGGGAGGAAAGAAGGAAGGAAGGGAGGGAGAAGGAAGGAAGGGAGGAAGGAAGGAAGGAAGGAAGGAAGGAAGGAAGGAAGGGATTGAGGGAGGGAGGGAGAAGGAAGGGGGGAAGGAAGGAAGGGAGGGAGGGAGGGAGGGAGGGAGGCAGTGTTAGCGCCCCCCCCCCCCCCGCACTCATAATTTTAGGGGCGGTAGAAGGAAGATCACCTGGGCTTGCCTCTCCATTGCAGCTGACCTCAACTTCGGCCAGGTACTATATCTTCCTCTCTGGTTCAGTGGGGGCACTGGGGCTGCTGTCAGGCTCATTATGCCCTCTTCCAAGCATGCCGCCAACTCAGTCCCATCTCATCCAGCGACCAGGGGCCAAAGTGGGCGGGCACCTAAATCTTGGGCAGACCTGGCTCCCAAGCCACGCAAGCAGCGCCCACCACAGCCACCAGGGGGGGCTGCAACATCCAGCCTCCACCCTCGGTCGGGTCAGACAAATGAGACACCCCAAACAGACACGTTGCCCACGGGACAGATATCAGAGACAGCAGCTGCGACTCCTCCCCAACCTACGAACTCAGGAACCCCGGCAGATATTAGTAGAATTCTCGCTGCCTTTCTGGAGCAACAGCGTATCTCATCACAGCAGCCCTCCTTGCCAGCTCAAACGTCTGTCCAGCACCAGGCTGGGGACCCAGCCGTGGCAGTGATTGACCCCCCTCCACCTACCATGGAGGGGCAGACTGCGACAAGCCTCCTACAGGCCCTCACTGCTTTCCTGGAGCAACAGCGCAAGGCACCTCAACGTCCACCAAGATCACCATCACCACCTGCCCAGCCTCCCGCCGGTGAGCCAGCAGAATTATCGGCTTTACCCCCTCCTCCAGCTTTGGACAGCCAGGCAATGGCAAGTTTTTCGCGCATCCTTTCCGAGTTCATGCAGCGGATGGACCAGCGCGAGCGAGGAAGACAACGTAGACGAACTCGTGAAGAGACATCTAGAGCCAGTACCGCTAGATCGAGCTCTTCATCCAGCAGCAGCTCCTCGGGTTCTAGCTCCTCCTCTTCATCCTCGACATCCTCATCCAGTTCCAGATCATCCCATAGATCTTCAGGACATAAGAAGAGGTCCAAAAGAAAGAAGCGCAACAAGAAGAGCCATAGGCGCGACAACAGAGTGGCCAATACAGGGGGTGGTGAGTCCTCCATACCAGGGGGAAGACAGGACTATTGGGTTGCAGGTGCTGATATCCCAGGCATGCCGGCCTGGGCTGCCAGACGCAGGTCCAGGCGTCAGGGGATAGAAGGGGTCTGGGTCGACGGTCAAGCTCCTCCCTTCCCACTCCCAGCCAGGGGCGATACCTATCCAGGCCTTCACCTTCCCAAGTCCACCAGAAAGCAGATTCTTAAGGGGAAATATGTTGATGTTTTCTCCCTTTTGGAGCCCCTGGGTGAGGAGGCCGCCTCCCCATCACAGAAAAAAGGTGACAAGAAGCATAGGCCGCGCCAAGCGGAGCGCAATTTCTCCAATTGGACCGAGGGTTTTTGCACTTTTCTAGGGGTTGTTTCCATGGCTTACCCAGACAGGGCTTGGCATCTAGTTAACCACATGTCCAATGTTCACAAAGCCAGAGCTATAGCTGGCGAGGCAGCCGCCATCGCCTATGATGCTGCCTTCCGTAAGCGGGCCTCTGAGAGCAGCATGGATAGGTGGGACCAAATCAACAGCGATGTCTGGCTACTTCGGGTGGGCCCTCACATCAAGGGAAAGTCCGATCCCAAATACTCCAGGTGGGCGTCCAAAAAAGACTCCCGCAGGCTTCTCTGCTGGGAGTTCAATCTAGGTAGATGTGTCAGGTCGGTGTGCAAGTATGACCACTGCTGTGAGGTATGCATGGGCCCTCATGCTAAGCTAGCTTGCACCCGCACCTCGGGTGCCCACCAGCCCTTTCGTCAGGGACGCCCCACCCCTGCAGCCTCCGGTAAACGAGACGTTCCCCCCACAACCACCACCGGGGGGTTGGGGGGTCCAAAATGAGCTCCCCAGGGCTGTTCTGTCTCCTTACTCCCTTGCTCCTACACCTGTCCGCCCGGCCGCCTTAATCAAGCTCCTTCAGGGATACTGCCTCCGGGAGTCAGCCAAGTTCCTGGCTGATGGTTTCTCTCTAGGGTTCAGGATTCCTGCCCAGGGCCCCCGGGAGGCTTCTGATGCCCGCAACCTCAAGTCCGCCAGGGACATGCCTGAGGTTCTCAAAGCCAAACTGGACAAGGAAATCAAAGCGGGCAGGGTGGTGGGCTCCTTCCCCTCCCCACCCTTCCCTAACCTCAGGGTCTCCCCACTGGGAGTGGTGCCCAAAAAGACTGCCGGTGAATTTCGCCTAATTCACCACCTCTCCTACCCACCAGGTAGGTCCATCAACGATGCCATCCCGCCCGAGCTGTGCTCGGTCCGCTATGCATCATTTGATCATGCAGTTAGGCTCATCAGATCATGTGGCCGGGGAGCTCTTATGGCTAAGTGTGACATCCAGTCAGCCTTCTGGCTACTCCCTGTCCACCCAGATGATCACTGCCTGCTTGGGTTCCGATTCGAAAACCAATGGTATTTCGATAAGGCGATGCCCATGGGCTGTTCCATCAGCTGTGCGGCATTCGAGACCTTCAGCTCCTTTCTCGAGTGGGAGGTCAAGAGACGGGCCACCTCCCCTTTGGTCACCCACTACTTGGATGACTTCCTTTTCGCAGGCAGGGCGGGTGACACCGGCTGTGCCAAGCTTCTCGCCACCTTCCAGGCCCTCACTGATGAGCTAGGGGTCCCTTTGGCATCAGAAAAGACTGAAGGCCCCACCACTTCCCTTTCCTTCCTGGGCATACAGCTAGATTCATTGGCCGGTGTTTCCCGATTGCCCGAGGACAAGCTCCTCAAGCTCCATACACTAATCAAGGCCACCCTGTTGGCCCCTAAGGCGACCCTCAATAAATGCCATCAAAGGAAACCATTATCCTGAAACATGGAAACAAGCTAATATAACTTTGCGGTTAGAAGAAGATATAGATGCAACTGAAGTAGAGCTATAGGCTAATTTCCTTATTAAATATGGATTATAAATTATTTTCTATGATAGACTCAAAAAGGTTCTTAAAGACTGGATTCACAAGGACTAATCGGGATTTCTCCATCACAGTCAACTCAGTGATAACATACGAAACGTCTTAAATATAATTGAATATTTAGAAAGGCACAACGGGAAAAAATTTGCACTTTGTCGATTTAGAAAAGGCCTTCGATAACATAGGATGGGATATGTCATTTGCGACACTTGAAATAATCGAAATAGTAGCTTCTTATTTAAGATAGGGGCAATGTATAAAGATCAAAGAGCCAAACTGTTAACTATAAAAAGAAGAAGAAGAATTTAAGATTTCTAAAGGTACAAGGCAAGCTTTCCCACTATCACCCCTTTTGTTCATTCTGATCCTTGAAGCGTGAATAATAGGATAAGATTAGAAAATAAGATCAATAGAATAAAAATTAACATACATTGAGTTTAAAATGAGAGTCTTTGCAGACAACATTTTGTATTCCCTGGAGAACCCAGAAAAGAGCATAAGGGAATTGATGGATGTAATACTGGAATTGGAATATGTTTCGGGACTAAAAGTAAACAGAGACAAAACAACAACAAAAAATATGGAGGAAAGGAAGAACAAATCCTGGAAGAAATTAGTGGATTTAAAGTGGGAAAGAAAGTTAAATATCTAGGAATAAATTTCACCAATAAAAACGCAGATCAGTTTCACAATAACTATGAGACAGTAAGGAAGGAAATCAGAAAAGACCTAGAAAAATGGGGGAAATTACACTTATCTCTATTAGGAAAAATATCTCTGATCCAAATGAGTTTCCTTCCTGAAATACTGCTTCTGCTTCAAGCGATACCCATCATCCAGAATGAAAAACCACTGACTCTATGGCAAAAGGAATAAAAAAAGAGCCAGGATAAAAACAAAACTACTTTGTGATGACAAAAGTAGAGGAGGGCTGGGTTTACCAAACTGAAAACTTTATGATGCTGCTTGTTGTTTAGTTTGGATTAGAGAATGGTTTATGTTAGAGAATGAACAATTGTTATGTCTGGAGGGTGAACATTTAAGATTTGGGTGGAATGGATCCCGAATTTACGGCAAAGAGAAAGTTCATATAGGGGCCGTTTCCACTGGGGTATAACGCGGGTTACGAAGCGAATTCATAAAGTAGCGTGCCCATTTGAACCCGATTTAAACCTAGAACGGTTCTAGATCACCCCGCATGCGTCCCCATTAGAAATCGATTTATATCTGACTCCTTTTTTTTAAACCGAATTAAATGCCTTTAACGCGGGATAAAAAAATAGAAGGTTCAACCCTACTATTTTACTTTAATCCGGGATAGGAATCGATGTATTTTAAATGGGAACGATAATACGTGATTCGGGTTACCTGTATGGGAGGAGTCAAGCGCGAGGGGGTCTGGCTCCTTGCCTTGCCCCCATCCGTCGTGGCAGTCGCCATTTTCTCATCAGTCGTCCTCCTTTGTCTGCGGCTCCGGAGGTAAGATCAGTATTTTTTAATGTTTCAATATTTTTTTCTGGCTTTTTTCACATAGCGCAATTCCGAATAGCATAGCGGAGGCCTCGCCTTCTGTCATACGTGTCAACCCCCCCCCCTGCTTGAAATGTATTTACATGTTATCTGAACGATTGCTTGACTACGCATTATTTATTTAATTTGTATAATTTTTAATTTATTACAAATGCACCTTTTTCACATTGCTGTCTGACATCTGTCATTCCCCCAGCTGAAATGTATTTAAATGTCATGTTGACTATATGCATATCATCATTTTTTATTTAATCTGTTTAAATTGTAATGTAACACTATTATGGATTGATTTTGCCAAACCATATGTATGCATTGTGTGTACATGTGTGTCTGTGTGTGTATGCACTCTCCCAAAAGTTGCATCCCACACGCGCGCATGCAAACACACACAAAGAAAATATGTGTGGTTATTTGCCTATACTTACTTGTCTGTGTGTGTGTGTATATATGTGTGCGTGTGTGTGAGATAGTACAGAAAAAAGCATTTGTATATATATAAATGTATATATATGCGTGTATTTTTATATATATATATAAATAAATATATATATGTATATATATGTGTATATACACATACATGTATATCTATCTATATATATATATATGTGTGTGTGTGTATGTATACATATCTACGTGTATATGTATATGTGTGTATTTGCGCATACATGTATATATATATATCTCTGTGTGTGTATGTGTATATATATATATGTATGTATATATATGTGTATATACACATACATGTATATATATATGTGTGTGTGTGTGTGAGATAGAGTACAGAAAAAAGGCATTGGTATATATATTTATAAATATATGTGTGTGTGTGTGTGCTTTTGATATTGCAGACTACAATTCCCAGACTACCCTCCCTTCAAATCGCTGTAATATCCACCGCATATCCGGAACCAGTCAGCATTCTACAACAACAACAACAAACTGATTTCCAAGTGATTTCTTGTATTTTTCTATTGTTGGCCTGTTATGATTACTTTCAATAAAATCTTTTTTCATGTTGTAATTCATTCTTCTGTTGTAGAATTCTTTCTACCTCAAATTACTGTATTGTTATATAGATAGATAGATAGATAGATAGATAGTTAGATTTGTGTATATAAATACATTACGGAATTGTTATTGTTATCTAGATAGATAGATAGATAGATAGATAGATAGATAGACAGACTAATATATTTTCCTGTAAATATACACATTACTGTATTGCTATTGTTACCTATATACATACATACATATACATATATATATATATATATATATAGAGAGAGAGAGAGAGAGAGAGAGAGAGAGAGAGATAGAGATAGATAGATAGATAGATAGATAGATAGATAGATAGATAGATAGAGTCTACTATATATATACACATTACTGTATTGCTATTGTTATCCATATGGGATATATATATATGTGTACATATAGATAGATGGATGGATGGATAGATAGATAGATAGATAGATAGATAGATAGATAGATAGATAGATAGATTTGAATGTTGGGAGTTGTTGTTTTGATGAGGTTTTTGGAAAGGGGCAAGTTTTCGGGGCAGGGCAGCTTTGGCAGGGCGGGTGAGTGATGAGAGGCAAGGAGCAAGTGGGCGGTGCCAGGGCAGGGTTTTGGGTCGGAAGTCGCGCTTTGCCAGGGAGGGTCAGGGAATGGAGCTATTCTGTTCACAAGCACAGCAGCCTACAAGCGAAGGGCACGGCTCCACTTCAGCTCCTCCAGATCGGGGAGGGGGATGTGCGAGCGGGCACGCGCACGCTCCTACACGCACCTTCCTCTTGGCCTCTGGTGGGGGGGAGGGACAGCATTTGCATCTTTTGGTACCTCCATTTGTCTCATACAAGAACAAAGAACAGGAACTAGGACATTGCCTGTTTTAGGATGGAGTCAAAGGTGTGGAATTCTCACCTTTTATGTATACTCCTCCCTCTTTTCATCCCTCTCTTCTCCGTAGAGCCATTTTTCAAAAACAACGCTTGCTTGCAGGTCGGCCGCTTGTGTTCCTCCTTGGCAACTTTTGGCAAAACCAATTTTAAACTTTTCAAAACAGACATGGAGGACACCGCAAAAGTTGGTGGGAGAGGATGTAGTTGGAAAGTAGATGAGACTAGAGCTTTGATTGCTATCTGGGGTGAAGAGAATATACAGATGCAACTAAAGAAGAGTCACAGAAACATATGTGTTTATGAAAAAATAGCAGTTCAGCTCTCTAGAAAAGGATTTTCTAGAAGTAGTCAGGAATGTAGGACGAAGTGTAAAAGCCTAAAGAGATCTTATAAAAAAGCTGCTCAACTATCTAGAACAAGTGGTATGGGAGCCATAAATATCCCATTTTTTAAGGAACTGGAGCAAATATTTGCTGGTGACGCCTCTGTGGAGCCAAAAAGAGCTGCTGGTGGGAACCGCCTTGAGTTCAGGCATCTTGAGGACACAGATGAACCTATGGAAATGCCACCTGATACCCAGCCAAGTGATGATTTGAGCACCAGTGCTGGTTCAGAAGATTTATTTTCACAAGGTAAGATTTATCATTTAGTATTCCTGTTAATCCTAATTCATTTTCAACACTTTATTTTAGGCAACAATAGGTTTCTCATTGATATATATTTCTATATATTTTACTTATTGCACAGTAACATTACACAGTAATTTCAAAGTAATATATTAAATGATGTCCTTATTTTATTATGCATAGAAAAAAACTTATACTTGATTAAAATAAATTCTAAAAGGAAGACGTTGCTATTATATTATTATTATTATTATTAATATTATATTAATTATTTTTTGCTGCACATCTTGCAGAAGCACAAGCAGGGACAATTCTGCTCAACTTGACACCAGTTAATGATGACATTGACCTAACTCAAATAGGAGAAAACATTGAAAATAACAGCAATGCAAATGTTCAGCATAAGGATAGCCAAGATGTAAATATGTGTCCTGAAGATGAAGATAATGAATGTGAATTTCCCAGTCTGCAACCAGTGAAACCCAGTGGTGAGAATTACCCCTATTTTCTGCTGCTCACTATTTTTTCTAGATCTGTTCATGGTGATGATCATTTATTGCATGAATCATGGGTTCAGAGGTGCTCTGTAAGGCTGGGTGTGTTAGTTTGGAAAACTTGTCTAGCTATCTCTGACAGGAGGCAGCAGGACAAACTTCATAGAGCAACACTGAAGCAAGTTTACTAGTAGTTCTTTAGCCTCAAAAAGGATGTTGATGTTTCTCTTATTTCAATATATATATATATATATATATATATATAAAATCTAGATATATAAATATATGTGTATATAATACATATACTATATATATTGTATTCATACATATAATGTATATTTATTTGATATATATATATATATATATATATATATATATGAGTGTATATATATATAAAATTAGATTAATATTACTTTTATCGGATATATCAAATATATCAAATAAAAACCTACGTTTAACATAGCAGGTATGTTTTTTCAGGTACAACTTTAATACTTTAAATACTCATTTTGAAATTATACATTTGGCTAGATGTATTCTTCTATTTTATTGTACTGTAATTATTATTTCATTAATTTCTGATATACTAAGTTTTTTAACATTATATTTATATATTTTTATTATATTTTTATTTATGTATATTCCTGATATTTATATAATACAAAATTTATTTATTATCAGTATTCTTAATGAATGTAAGTAATATATACATTACATTACATATATCTTAAAAAGATACATGATAATATTTCAAAATAATTTTCATTTTCTTAGTTAATGTTTAATTAAATATTTATTTAAATTATCTTACTAAACATATTAAAATTCTGTTGACATGCAGGAATTTACTATCTGAACTGCTTCTATATTTCCAGCCACTTACGTTGCCAGGCAAAGGCAAAGCTTAACCCCGCAGGAGAAATTAGCGATGATTAAAAGAAGAAACGAGAAATCGGCCTGTGTTCAAATGTGTGAACAATTGATTCAGTGTTCCAAAGAGAATGTACAAATGATTATTGAAAACAGCAATGATCGGCTATTAAAGAGATTGATTGGAAGGAAATGTATTTTGAAAAAACAAATGCTAATTTTATGAGGCTTATTTCTGTTTTGGAAGATTTTTCTTCAACCTACAAGGAGGCTTCTTCAGAGTTGAAAAATAAGGATGTCGGGGTTTTTAGACGTGTCAAGAGAAAGCTGAGGATACGAACGAATTGGACAAACTGTTATGGGAAAAAGACAAAGGCAAAATATCAAAACTATATAAATTATTGTTAAGCAGAAATACGGAACAGGAAACAATCACAACAAATAGGATTAAATGGTCCCGAGAGATAGGTCACCCTATAGCTTTAGAGGATTGGGAGAACGCTATATACACCATATAGACTTGCAAAAATGTGTAGGTTAAGTAATAACACGTGTTGGAAATGCCAAAGAAACACTGGACAGTATTTGCATATGTGGTGGTCCTGTTCTAAAATTAAAAGATTCTGGTACAAGATACACTATAAAATAGAAGAGATATTTAAAACAACATATCCGTGTGTACCAGAAATATATATTTTGAATATGACATCATTTCTAGGAGTAACAAATGAACAAACACTTTGGAGAATTATCTTATACTTAATCACGGCAGCCAGGTTACTCCTGGCAAGCAAATGGAAGGGAAAAATAATAGTTCCCACTATTGATGAATGGCTGCAGAAAGTGATGGAGTTAAGAGAATTAGATATGCTAACAACACCGATTAAGAACGAACAAAAAGAGGAGCTACTAAGAGGTTGGGAGCCGATAGAGAAATATTGGTTCAAGAGATGTAAGATAAAAGAAGATATAATTTAAATGGCTTACTTATTGTAATGTTAGCTGTTTTGAAGTAGAAATAATTCAATGTATCATATAGATGCTATGTAAGCCCTAGTAAGTTATCCTATATGGATTAAGAAACAGAAATGAAATATGTATATGTTCTAAAGCTGTAAATGAACTTCAATAAAGATAATATTAAAAAAAGAAAAGAAAAGAAAAGAAAGCTGAGGACCCGGCCACAAAATGTGCAACTCACTCCTGAAACTAATGAGTTGGGCACAGGCACAAGCGCAAATGAGCCATGTACTAGTAGAATCCGGGTTCAAGAGACCAAAGTTGTAAGGCCTCAAAGACTTATTGGCAAACCAATCCCCTTCTCACCATAATGTTAGGCATATAAGGGCTGTATAATATGTGGATTGTTTAGGAATAACATTTTAGAAAGGTTATGATAACACTCCGTGTAACTTTGCTTACTTCTTTATATGGATAATGAATAATGGTTGAAACAGTTCACTATAACTATTTTGGAATGGTATATGTATATGTAACCCATTTGTTTTTCCCAAATAAATATTCAATTCATTTCTGTAGGAAAACTTATTTTTCCAGTTTTCCTAGATATCTTATCAATACTACATACCCAGAAATTATTGAAAGCATTTTATAAAATATTTATTACAGAAATATATATATTATGAACAATTACAAACATAATTAAAAAAAAACTGGTGAAAACAATATAAATAACTTAAATTACAATACACATAAATAACCAAAAACAGAACTATGTAAACAGTAATACTTGAAAAATAAATAACATGACAGAAAAGTGACTTGAAATGTAATAATAGTGCTGTTTTATAAACTATCAGAGTTCCTTTGGGTCCTCCTCATTCTTCTGGTCTGTCACTAATACAAGGGAAAAGGCAAGAATTAATGAGCCATAGTGGATATTATCCATGTTTAAAGAACTATGTATTATTGTACATACTTTTCTGCATGAAAATGCTTTCTAGGAGCTGGACTTTTGCCTCCAAGGCACATATCCTCTCCTCTTGACTTTTATCTGAAATTGAAAAGTGTAATAGAAGGCTTATGTTCATAAGTGTAAAAAGCATTTTAAGAATAATTAACTGGTTGATGCAGAATTGAAATCATCTGACAGAACATAAATATTACATTACATACATATTTCATTATTCAGTGATGTGCTGCATGATGCGCACATTGCTGAATGAAGTGCTAAGTAAGGGAGCACATCATTCAGTAATGTGCTGTATATGTTTTAATACCTCCATGGATAGCCCTTATGTACAACTCAACTATGGTGGGCAGAAAGAGCAGAAATAATACCATAATGATCTTCAAATGTAGGAGGAGGTGGTGGCGAGTTTTGTCTCCCTGTAATTAAATTAATGATAAAGATTTAAGATGAAGTTATTGGTTTTTTAAAACGATAACTTTGGAAATTAAAGGGGGAGCGAAAATGGGAAAACAGAATCAAAAACAAAATTAACTAGTCTCAGCTTCATAGAAATGCATGGCAAGATTGCTAGGCTAGACCCTTTGTGGGAGCAGCCTTGGTTTGCTGGGGAAGTGCATTTCTGATTGTTAGTTAGCTCTAATTAAGGCTGGGGAATTGAATATTGGAATGGGTGCATTTCTGATGGTTAGTTAGCTCTAATTAAGGCTGATGAATTGAATGTTGGAATGGGCACCAAGACGAGGAAAGGGTTTTTTGGGTGCATTTCTGATTGTTAGTTAGCTCTAATTAAGGCTGGGGAATTGAATGTTGGAATGGGCACCAAGACAAGGAAAGGATTTTTTGGGTGCATTTCTGATTGTTAGTTAGCTCTAATTAAGGCTGATGAATTGAATGTTGGAATGGGCACCAAGACAAGGAAAGGATTTTTTGGGTGCATTTCTGATTGTTAGTTAGCTCTAATGAAGGCTGGGGAATTGAATATTGAAATGGACACCAAGACAAGGAAAGGATTTTTGGGTGCATTTCTGATTGTTAGTTAGCTCTAATTAAGGCTGGGGAATTGAATGTTGGAATGGGCACCAAGACAAGGAAAGGATTTTTGGGTGCATTTCTGATTGTTAGTTAGCTCTAATTAAGGCTGGGCAATTGAATGTTGGAATGGGCACCAAGACAAGGAAAGGATTTTTGGGTGCATTTCTGATTGTTAGTTAGCTCTAATTAAGGCTGGGGAATTGAATGTTGGAATGGGCACCAAGACAAGGAAAGGATTTTTGGGTGCATTTCTGATTGTTAGTTAGCTCTAATTAAGGCTGGGGAATTGAATGTTGGAATGGGCACCAAGACAAGGAAAGGATTTTTGGGTGCATTTCTGATTGTTAGTTAGCTCTAATTAAGGCTGGGGAATTGAATATTGAAATGGACACCAAGACAAGGAAAGGATTTTTGGGTGCATTTCTGATTGTTAGTTAGCTCTAATTAAGGCTGGGGAATTGAATGTTGGAATGGGCACCAAGACAAGGAAAGGATTTTTGGGTGCATTTCTGATTGTTAGTTAGCTCTAATTAAGGCTGGGCAATTGAATGTTGGAATGGGCACCAAGACAAGGAAAGGATTTTTGGGTGCATTTCTGATTGTTAGTTAGCTCTAATTAAGGCTGGGGAATTGAATGTTGGAATGGGCACCAAGACAAGGAAAGGATTTTTGGGTGCATTTCTGATTGTTAGTTAGCTCTAATTAAGGCTGGGGAATTGAATGTTGGAATGGGCACCAAGACAAGGAAAGGATTTTTGGGTGCATTTCTGATTGTTAGTTAGCTCTAATTAAGGCTGGGGAATTGAATATTGAAATGGACACCAAGACAAGGAAAGGATTTTTGGGTGCATTTCTGATTGTTAGTTAGCTCTAATTAAGGCTGGGGAATTGAATATTGGAATGGGCACCAAGACAAGGAAAGGATTTTTGGGTGCATTTCTGATTGTTAGTTAGCTCTAATTAAGGCTGGGGAATTGAATGTTGGAATGGGCACCAAGACAAGGAAAGGATTTTTGGGTGCATTTCTGATTGTTAGTTAGCTCTAATTAAGGCTGGGGAATTGAATATTGAAATGGACACCAAGACAAGGAAAGGATTTTTGGGTGCATTTCTGATTGTTAGTTAGCTCTAATTAAGGCTGGGGAATTGAATATTGGAATGGGCACCAAGACAAGGAAAGGATTTTTTGGGTGCATTTCTGATTGTTAGTTAGCTCTAATTAAGGCTGGGGAATTGAATGTTGGAATGGGCACCAAGACAAGGAAAGGATTTTTGGGTGCATTTCTGATTGTTAGTTAGCTCTAATTAAGGAAGCAGATCAGTCAGTACTGTGCAGGAATATTATCTTTTATTATCATGGCTTCAACTTCAGTATCTGCAAATAATGATGATGAAATACTTGCCATGTGAGGTCCCTTCCTGTGGATCCTGGGGAACTGTTTAATAAGAGATACGTATTGTCACTCATTCCATCATGATAACTGATAACATAACATTTAACAATAAAGAACAGTATTGTTATTGTTTTCAAAAGCATATGCCAACTGTGGTGTTGGAAAGGTCGTTCCTACCTGGGGATGGTACACCGTCAGGATCTTCTAATCTATGGGGAGCTGGTGGCGAATTTTGTCTTCCTGTAATTTAATGAATGATAATAAAACTTTAATATGAATAAATTGGTTTTTGAAAACCATAACCTTGGAAATTTGCAAGTTCGTTTTCATGGAGATTTCAGAAAATCTTCATGATGGTATTACAGAGGAAATGAGGTGTTGTAATCTCACCTGTCTAGTACACCCCCCCCCCACATTCCCCTAAATGCTCCATGAATAGCCCTTATGTACAAAGCTACTTGTTAGCTGTAGCTGATAGCAGCCCTAGGTTAAGGGGGAGGGAAAATGGGAACTGTGCCCCAAAACTAACACAAGCAAAGAAAAACACAGCACCTCAGCCTCATTGGAAATGCATGGCAACATTGATAGGCTAGACCCCACACTGGGATTTTGTTTGTGGGAGCAACCTTGGGTTAATTGTGAATAGGATATGGGAATGGGCACCAAGACAAGGAAGGGATGTTTGGTTACAAATTTGATTTGGGGATGGGTGAAGCATATGCCTTTGGGTAAGAGGGGAAGATTACCAATGTGAAATAGCCTCAAAATGGGGGTGGGATGGCTTGGATGTTACACTGCATCTGGCTGAAATGGGGGAAGGCAAGGCTTGTCTGTACTCTGCATTTGGCTCAGGAAATGAATGGAATATCAAAGGACAGCAAACGGATGATGTTTCAGAGAGTAGCCTTGGGTTAAGGGTGAGAGGGAATTGGTCACATTAAACCCTTCTCACATTAGCCATTAAAAAGTTTGAACGTAGTCTGTGCCACCCTTCTCATAATCCACCCCAATAGTCCTCTGATCCAAAAACACGCGTGTGCGCGCACACACACACACACACACAACCAGGTCACACTGTCTCAGCCTCAGAGGAGACGTATGACAAAATGGCTGGGCTACATAGACCATAGGGGATTTTTGGATTTTTTGAGTAGTGGGGGCCATCTGCCACTGAGGAATCTCTTGAGAAAAGGTTTTTGGTGTCACAAAACCCATCGCCACATGGGCACAGCCTAAACTTGAGAGGAAAAGATTACCAATGTTAACTAAAGTGGGCAGTAATTGGGGGGGGGGGGGAGTGGCTTGATTTTACACAGCATTTGGCTAACATGGGGGAAGGGAGGGCTGAAGAAAGGAAGGTATATACCTCCCCCACATTCACCTACATCCTGGGACAGCACTATTGTTGTAAACAGCTATGCAGACTCTTTAGGACAGCACTATTGTTGTAAACAGCTATGCAGACTCTTTAGGCATATTCATATGTTTTAAATCTAATGCTGAATGACTGTTTAGGCAGAACAACACACACACACACACACACACACAGCCAAGTCACACTGTCTCCGCCTCATTCAAAGAAAATGCATGGCAACATTATTTTGCTAGACAACACACAGGGATGTTTTGTAAGAGCCTTGGGTTAAGGGGGAGAGGGAATTGGTTAAAGACAACCCTAGTCACTATCATCATCACAGGAAATGCATGGCAACATTGCTATGCTAGACAATACAAGAAAGGGATCTTTGGGGGGCTTTAAACTTACCAGCTGGAAAGCGTTCGTCCGGGTGTGGTGATCCCGCAGTCTCCCACATTCCCCTGAGAGTAGGGAAATGTGTCAATCTGGCAATCTCATGGTGAGGAGGATTCGGGCCAAAGCTATCTATTAATTTATGAAATTTGTTTTTTAAACATTTAAATTTCCTCCGTCTCATTTGCCATGACCGGGGGTAGCCACCATCCCGCAGTTCTTTAGCCACGCGGCGGAAAATATGGCAATTTTTCCGCGGCGTGCTCTGCATTAGTAATGGCACAATTGTTTTGTACCGCATAATTTGCACCTCCTCTGTCCGCCAATACATGTGCCTCTTTACCTGCTCCATCCTCAAACCCACGGAGGTTACAGTACCCGCAGTTCCTTTTTTATACCTTTTGCAAAGGTTAAAAATTCAGATAGTAAACAATGTTGCTGTTTATTTCAATAGAGATGTTAATAGTCGTATATGGGAACCACCCATATGTATTTAAGTACTTCTTTACAAAGTTTAATTACGTTATTGTTACAAAAAGTTGCTACCAAGGTCATCCATAGGCGATGTTTTTAAAAACACTATTGCCGGTCATATATATCTATATATATATTGCATAGAATATCGGGAGGAAGCACCAATGTAATACAATGAAAAAGCGCTCAACTCACATAATCACTGAAAAGAGAAGACAATGGAAAAGCGCCCCATTCACAGAAGAAATGGCATGTTAAAAAAGGGCATAGTAGAAGTTAGTAGCTGTGTCTCTCATTGCTAGAGCTGCTGCACTTTGCTTTATTAACCTGAATTCATCTGTTGTGAACTGCTTAAGAGGAAGGGACTCTGCACCTGCACCGCAAAAATAATCAATTTCCATGCTGTGGAATGCTGGGATTTAAAGTTTGTGGTGGCCCCAGTCAGAGGTGGCTAAACAGGTACAAGTCACAAAAATCAATGGCACAGAGCAATAATAGCTATGGAACAAGTTAAGTGAATTGAGGAGGAGATCTGGGGATTGCAGAAGAGTTACTTGTGGCTGGCATATATGGATGCTTTGCTTCCAAAACAAGAAATCCCTGTATCCCATTGCTGATGCTATTTGCAAGTTGGTTCTGACTCGTGGCAACACAAAGTCAATTTCAATAAGGGGTGTTTATTTGGGTCTGAGAGAGTGTGTGTCTAATGTGTCCCAAAGATCTATATACATATTATAACTATTATTATTATTATTGGATCTCAATGCATCCTAGGAAGTAGAGTGAAGTCTAGAGCGTTTGTTTAATGCGTCCCAATGTGTACAGATGTTGTGTAATGCTGCAAGCTCTCTATACGTATTATTGTTAATGTTATTATTATTGTATCTCAATGCATCTTAGGAAGTAAATGGTAGTGTGGTCACTGTTCCCTTCCTTTCGCAGCATCTAGCGTACTTTTTTCCTTCCCTGCCCCCTCCACATGCTGGTCGCCATCCTTTAATAAAAGTTGCCATCTGCCACTGAGGCATCCCTTGAGAAATTGTTTTTGGTATCACAGCCTATACTTGAGAGGGAAAGATTACCAATGCTAACTAAAGTTGGCTGTAATGGGGAAAGAGATGGCTTGATTTTACACAGCATTTCAAATGGGGGAAGGGAAGGCTTGTCACACACACACCCTATTCACACTGTCTCAGCCTCAAAAAGAAAGTGCATGGAAGTAGCCTTGAGTTAAGGGGGAGAGGGAATGACAAAGCGCTCAACTCACATTATCAATGGAAAGAGAAGACAATGGGAAAGCGCCCCACAAGGGAGATGTGGGTCTCTAATGTGAGATGTTAGTAGCTGTGTCTCTCTGAGCTTAGTGCTAGAGCTGCTGTACTTTGCTTTATTTACCTGAATTTATCTGATGTGAACTGCTTGAGAGGAAGGGGACTCTGCACCTGCACTGCAAAAATAATCAGTTTTGATAAAACATCTACTGCTCTAGCTTCCATGCTGTGGAATTCTGGGATTTAAAGTTTGTTGTGGCCCAGTCAGAGGTGGCTCAACAGGTCCTCCAAAAGACAAGTCACAAAAATCAATCAATGGCACAGAGCGGTAATGAAAGTTAAAGTGGAGTCAACCATAGAAGCAAAACTGGCTTAGGTTCTTTTCTGGGGGAGAAGGTGGCACAGATTAAATGAAAGGAGGAGATCTTAGAATTGCACAAGAGTGTCTTGTGGCTGGCATAGATGGCTACTTTGCTTCCAAAACTACAAATCCCAGGATGCCATTCATTGCTAATGCTATTTGCAAGTGGGTTCTGACTCATGGCAAACCAAAGGCAATGTGTTCAGCTGGTGTTTATTTGGGGCTGAGAGAGTGTATGTTTAATGTGTCCCCAAGGGAGCACGCTGGAAGATCTATATACATATTATTGTTATTGCATCTCAATGCAAATTAGGAAGTAGATTGAAGTCTAGGTGTGAAGTCTAGAGTGTTGGTTTAATGAGTCCCAATGTGTACAATGCTGCACGATCTCTATACATGTTATTGTTAATGTTATTATTATTGCATCTCAATGCATCTTAGTAGGTGTGGTCGCTGTTCCTTTCTCTCACTCTATCGCTGTAATAGGCGTACTGTATTCCTTCCCTGCCCCCTCCATATGCAGGTTGCAACCCAGAGGCCAGAGGAGGAGGGACCCCCCCCCCCAAAAGGTGACATGACTGAACCTGAGATGCCTTTTACAATGGCAAAGAATTTGAGCAGCCGCCCCCCCCCCCCCCCCGCTTCCCCTCATCAAGTTAACTCTTCAAGTTAAAGGCTTGAACCTCCGTTTCTGTGAGGGTAGGGGGCTTTTAACCCTTAAAAAAGTTTGAACGTAGTCTGTGCCCCCCTTTCTCATAATCCATCCCTAATGTCCTCTGGTTTTAACCCTTTCGTGTCACCTGACAGAGATGGCTGAACAGGTCCCCAAAAGTAAAAGTCATAAAATGCCATAGCACTTGAGAGTGTTATTGGAAGGTAAAACATCAGTGTCTGCTCAGAGCTGAGGAACTATAGCATGTGTATTGAAATGTTGAATAACAATGAAAACATACAGAAAAGCAATTGTCATTTGTTGGAATGATTTATTGATATACATTATACGAACACATGTTCTCTTGATGCATATTGCAGCCATGTCATGTTAGTATTTCATAGCCATTTCTAAATTACCAAATTTAGGGATTGAAATATGTCACAAAGGCATCTCTTATTCCCTCCCCCAATTTCCTCTCATCATCATCATCACTGATGTAACGTCGTGGGTCTATAACAAATGTTTCTGGAGAGGTGTTCCTTCCATTTAAAACCTCCCCATTGGTTTCAATAATGTTGTGGAGAATGCAACCAGCTAGAATCGCTGATGGTATGTTATCCACGGAGAGATCGAGACCGCGCTGGAGGGCCCGAAATCTTGACTTTAATCTACCAAAGCTCCTCTCCACGATACAACGTGCTTTTGACAGCCTTCTGTTGATCACCCCCTCCTCCCTTTTGCTGTGTCCCACCTGGAAAGGGATTAGCAAGAAAGGTTTTATCGGGTAACCACCGTCTCCAAGCAGAATTGGGCCAACTTGTTTTCCAGCAATAGTCACAGTCGGACGACCAGGTACATAAATACCAGCCTTCAGAGCGTGGTAAATGGGGGATTCTTTCAGCAGAAATGTGTCGTGGTTGGACCCAGCGAATCCGGTGAAAAGATCCTGGAATATTCCTTGATGGTCACATGTCGCCTGCAAAATCATGGAGTGCCTTTGCTTCCGATTGATGTACTGCGCGCCCTCATGAGCAGGTGCAATTATAGGAATATGACAGCCGTCTATTGCCCCAACCACCTGTGGAAATCCTAGCCGCTCAAAACCAGCCATTACCTAGGGATGAAACATTACAAAGGATTGTGTCAGTCAGTTATCGTTGAACATTTGCAAAGTAGATGAATGTATTGATACATTCCAAGCTCCAAAGCAAAATGTGAGGAAGGTGCAATTTTCCTTCCTATTGTCTTCGCTTTCAATGAAGCTTGGGAGGCCGGAAGGACGGCTTCTATCCCTCCTCTTTCTCTCTTTCATAAATACCTCACGCTGAATTAACCTGTACCTGTAGAAATTTAGACCCATATATTTTTAATGTATCCTGCCATCCATCCATCCATCCATCCATCCATCCAGCTATCTCTCTCTCTCTCTCTCTCTCTCTCTATATATATATATATATATCCATTCATCAATCCATCTTTCCTGCTATCTCTCTCTCTCTCTCTCTCTCTCTCTCTCTCTCTCTCTATACCTCCCTCTCTTGCTCCCTCCCCCCTCCTCTCTTGCAATCTCCCTGTAACTCTCTCTCTCTCTCTCTCTCTCTCTATATATATATATATATATATATATATCCATTCATCAATCCATCTTTCCTGCTATCTCTCTCTCTCTCTCTCTCTCTCTCTCTCTCTCTATACCTCCCTCTCTTGCTCCCTCCCCCCTCCTCTCTTGCAATCTCCCTGTAACTCTCTCTCTCTCTCTCTCTGTCTCTGTCTTCAATTTAAATTGAAGGTTATGGATTTCTGAGGGTGAGGGGAAAAAAATCTTTACTTAACCTTTCTGTAGTCTCCAAGGTAGACAGCTCTACGGAGCAGATGCGTCTCCATGCAAAGGAAGACTTGAATTATCGCCCTGTAAGCAGTCGACTTGCCCACTCCAAAAAATGTAGCAACTGGGGTTTTTTTTTTGGTTTTTTTTTTTGCACCACAAATTCTTTATTGAACATACATTGAGAATTACAATCCAGTTATTCGTCATTATATATCCTCACCAATCTTATATATCATATTATATACAGAAGAGCAAATAACGAAAGCTATATACAAGAAGAGTGTAATAATCCCCAACAGCAAAGGTGTAATATTTAATAAAAGAGAAAAACCCCTCCTTCCCCCTATCCCATCTATATTATTTTCGCTTGACAATTGTTTGAGCTTCTTCTCCAGAGAATTTCTTTACTTATAGCAGTCTCTATCATCTGCTTCTTCGCATTACCTGTCCTGTGTTTCAGTTTAAATATAAATTGTCTTTGTATATACATATAAGTATAATTATTCCCTATGGGCCAATGCATTAATTGCTTCTGTTGTACGTTTTAGTTGATCTGAGTTTAATCAATATGTGAACTTATCTTAGTTGAGATGTGAAATAATAGGTATAATATCTGATGTACCGGCTGTAAATCAGTAGATCCCTCAGAGAAAGGATATTCCTTAAAGAAATATTGAGACTACTACAAAATAATAGTGTGTATATATATATATATATATATATATATATATATATATATATATATTTTCCCCATCCTTTCTAATTTATAAGAATTACTATACCTTATTGTGTTCTCATTTTCAGTTCTTAATTTCTGTATATTTTATAGCTCTTTACTTCATTAAGATGTCTGCGCTTATGACCAATATTTTTCACAGAAACCTTTAAAATTATTCCAATCGTTGTTTATTTTTTCCACTCCATTTCCTCTTATAATGTTTGTTAATCTATCCAGTTCCATCATTTCTGTAGCTTTTTTTCAACCAATCATCTATTGAGGGTGTTTCTTTATTTTTCCACATTTTTGCGTATACAATTCTTGCTGCAGCTGTCAGATACAATAGGATCTTCAAATGTTTCCTTTCTTCTTTACTTTCCAAAATACGTAGTAAGAATAATTCTGGTTTAAATTGAATTTGTATACCAATGATTTTCTGTATTGAATTATGTACTACCTTCCAATATTTATTTACTTTGGTACAAGTCCACCACATATGATATAATGATCCAATCCTTTTATTGCATTTCCAACAATTACCCTTCCCTTTTTTATTCATTTTTGCCAGTTTACTAGGTGACATGTACCAGCGATGTGTCATTTTAAATATATTTTCTTTTATATCCATTGAGGCGGTAAATTTAATATCATTACCCCAAAGCCTTTCCCAACTTCCCAAATTCAGAGAATGCCCTATATTTCTTGCCCATTTTATTGTAGATTCTTTTATAACCTCCTCCTGTAATTCTCTTTCTAAAAATAACGAATATAATTTAGATATTTTCGATTTATTTGGTTTGAAGATAATGTTATCTAATTCATTTTCCAAATTTGAAATTCCTTTATCTTTTAAGTCTATTTTTAACCTCTCTTTAAGTTGTCTATAAGGGAACCAAGAACACAAATAATTCTTTTCCCGTAGTTCTTCTACTGACCGCATCTCAGGTTCTTGGTCATTCCATTTTAGTAAATCTGAATATCTTAATGAGTTACCTTCCTTTGAAACTACCTCAATTTTCCATGCTTCTTGGGGTGATATCCAAATTGGGATCTTAGTGTAAAATTTGGCTTTGATTTTTTCCCATACTAACAATAATGATTTCCTAATAATATGGTTTTCAAATTGTTTATTTGTATTTATTCTATTATAAGCTAAATACCCGTGCCATCCAAATATTTTATTGAAACCTTCCAAATTCAACATTTTCTTATCTGTAAGAGAGATCCAATCTATGACCCATATAAAGGCACACGCAAAATAATATAATTTAAGATCTGGGACACCAAAACCACCTCTGTTTTTCGAATCTTTCATCACTTTCCATTTTATTCTTGGTTTCTTCCCTCCCCATATAAATTTTGAGAGTTCTGTTTCCCATGGTTTAAATATTCTATCATTTTGTATAATTGGGATATTTTGAAATAAAAAATTTAATTTGGGTAATACAGACATTTTAATTGCTGAGATTCTACCCATCAAAGATAAATTAAGAGTTTTCCACCTTTGAAGATCTTCCCTAATTCTTTTCCATGTTGATTCGTAATTGTTATCAAATAATTCTGAGTTCTTCCCTGATAATATTATTCCTAAATATTTTATCTTTTTATTATGTAAACATCCTATCTCCTTCTGTATTTTTTCTATTTCTATTTTGGACATATTTATTGACAAAAAATTAGATTTTGTTTTATTTACCTTTAGCCCCGCGAACTTCCCAAATTCCTCCATCTCCATCATTATTTTTTGTATACTTTCTCTAGGTTCTTCTACTGTTAAAGCCAAATCGTCCGCATACGCTCGTAATTTATATTCTATATTTTTTATCTTTGTTCCTCGAATTTCTTTGTTGTTACGAATTTTGTTAAGGAGTACTTCCATACATAAAATAAATAATAAAGGAGAAAGGGGACACCCCTGTCTTGTTGCTTTCATAATTTTACAATATTATGATAATTCCCCATTAATTATAATTTGGGCTGATTGCTTAAAATATATTGCCTTAATCCATTTTAAAAAAATGTGACCCACATCTATAATTTCCAGTATTTTAAACATGAAATTCCAATTAATTGAGTTGAATGCTTTCTCGATATCCAGAAATAAAATTGCTGCTTTTGTGCTTGGGTTTTTTTCATAATATTCCACCAGATCTATCATTGTTCTTAAATTTTGTCTCATGTGCCTATTGGGTAAAAGTCCAGTTTGGTCATCTTTTATACAATCCTGTAAATTTTTTCTTAATCGTTTTGCCAATATTGATGTGAAAATTTTATAATCTAAGTTCAACAAGGATATGGGCCTATAATTTTGAGGTTCCATCAAATTTTTATCTGGTTTAGGAAGTAAAGTTATGAAAGCATTTGACCAAGACTCCGGAATTCCATTATTCTTAACATCATTAAAAGTTATATAGATCAAATTAGATAATTCTTCCTGTAATTTTTTATAATAGACTGCTGTAAATCCGTCTGGTCCAGGAGCTTTCCCTTGTTTCATTTCCTTAATTCCTTCCAAAATCTCCATCATTGTAATATTAGAGTTTAACAATTCTTTCTGCTGGATAGTTAGAATGTTTAAACCGTGATTTTGTAAATAATTTTCACACTTTTTCTCCCAATTTTTATTACCTTCCTTCTCATGATATAATTTATTAAAGAAATATATAAATATCTTTTGAATCCTCTTTGAATTTGTTACTATTTCTTTACCATCTTTCATTTTCAGGATCATTTTTTTTCCCCGTTCCTTCCTCAGTTTATATGCTAGTAATTTCCCAGATTTATTTCCCCCTTCAAATTCTTTTTGTTTCAATCTTTGTAATTTTTTCCCAATTTGCTCTGTTATTACTTCTCCCAACTGGTCCCTCAGAAATTTGATTTGTTCTAAAATTTTACTGTTTGTAAGATCCTTGCTCAGTTCTATTTCTTTCATTCGGATTTGTTGATTAATAAATTCATATTTTTGTCTTTTTTCCTTATTCCATTCTGTGTTTTTCTGAATAAAAAACCCACGCATCACAGCCTTAGATGCTTCCCATACTATTTGGGTGTTTGTACCTTTATCTAGATTCTCTACACAGTAGTTTCTTAAATACTCCTTTGCTTGTGAGACTATTTTTTCGTTGCTTAATAGAAATTCATTAAGTCTCCAGGATCTTTTTTTCTTTTCCCTCTTAAGTTTCAATGTTATTGGGTTATGATCCGAAAGTTTTTTTGCCCTTATCTCTGTTTCTAGTACATCACTCATTACTCCTGTTGATACCAAAAAAAAGTCTATTCTAGAGTTGGATTTATGCACTTCTGAAAAATATGTATATTCCCTTGATGTTCCATTCAATAGTCTCCATGGGTCAATTAAAGTCAATAGTTCAGACATCTTAAAGAAGGAGAGAGGTAGTTTGCCCTGATTTTTTTTTATTGATTTCTTTTGGATTGATTCCCTGTCCACAGATGGGTTTATTACCCCGTTCCAGTCCCCGAAGCATATATAATTTTCATATTCCAATTGAGTTAATTTATTTGTAAGTTCCTTGTAAAAGTTAGCTTTATTTTCAAGAGGTCCATACACATTCAATAAGAAAATACATTTCCTGTCTATTTGAATTTCAACCCCTACATATCTTCCTCCCTCATCATTAATAATTTCTTTAGCTTGAATCTGATTGGAAATATAAATCGCTACACCACTTTTTTTTTTTACTTTGAGCTGAAGCAAACAATTGGCCTAATTTATGATTGGTCAAATATTTCACATCTTTTTTTCTAATATGTGTTTCCTGAATACCACAAATTTGCACTTTCTCTTTTTCTAGTATATGGAAAATCTGCCTTCTTTTATGAGGTGAGTTTAGTCCGCATACATTCCAGGATAATAGTGTGGTCATAGTTATTTAACCTATATACAATTCTTCAGCGTACGAGCCGATTGATGATTCCCAAAATTTGTTCACTCCAATTTGTTCCAGATCCTCTTCAACAGAGACATTCAACCCTCCTGCTGCACCACTCTGATTTTCCCCCTCCTCTTCATCCACATCATCTGTGTTCATCTTGTCTTCTGTCACGTCCATTTTGTTTTCTTCACCCTGTTTGTTTACGTTATTCTTTGGATTTTTTTGTTCCTTTCTCCGGCCTTTCTCCTCCTCTTCTTCATGCCTCTTCATATTGTCAAACAATTTCTTTGCTTTTTCTACTGAGTCTATCTTAAATGTTTTTTCATTCCATGTAACAGTCATACCTTCCGTTGAGTCCCATCGAAATCTTATATTCTTTGCTTGCAAATAACGCACCAGAAATTGATAATCTTTTCTCCTCCTAAGGACAATAACCGGGACATCTTTAAATATTTTTATCTCCGAGTCATTTATCTTTAATTGTTTCCCGTAGCTCGCCTCCATAATTCTTTCACACATTCTTTCACGAGTCATATAAACCACAATGTCTCTGGGTAGATGTTTTTTCCTTGCAATAGCCGAGTTCACACGAAATATTTTGTCCGTCTCTAGATCTATCACTTCCAACGGGATGCCCGTTAATTCTGTCAGGAATTGTATCACGATCTCGTAAATATCCTCGTTGGCATTTTCTTCCAGTCCTCTGATTTTAAGGCATTTTTTCCTGGCTTTAGATTCCCTCTTTAAATCTTCCTCTCCATCATTTTTCTGTATCATCTCTATTATTTTGGTTCTTCTTTCTAGATCTTCAGTTCTATTTTCTAGCGTCCCAATCTTACTGTGAGCTTCTTTCAAATCGTCTCTCAGTGTTTGTATTGTTGATTTTAGTTCATCAATCTCTCTTTTGAAATCTTTTCTAATATCTTCTCTAGATCTTACTAATTCTTGTTTGAAATTCTTCTCCATTCTTTCAATTGCTTCTAAAATTTTAGAGTTAGAGTCTGATGTTTTCATTTCCAAAGATGGTCTTCTGTTCATAGTCTGACTTGTTATTTGTAACCTCTGAGCTGCATTCCTAGTTACTATCGACATTTTAGTTCTATTAACTACTTTTTTTTTTGAAATAGCAAAACCGTCAATTGGAAGGAGAAAGATATTAATGCTGATTATACGATCAATATTACTTCAACTTTAACTGTTTCCAAACCTTCTTGTCATTAATTCTTTTTCTTTGCACCTTATCTTGTTCCTTATACCTATTGTCAAAGTAAGATGTTAACACTGTATAGTTCTATGAAGATAGTCTAAAGAAAACCTGTATTTTCCACTCTGAAGAAGAAAAGAAAAAAAGAAAAAAAGAAAAAAGAAAAGAAAGGGAAAAAAAAGGAGGGAGGGAGGAAAAAGAAGAAAGAAAAGAGAAAAAAAAGATGTAGGGGAGGAGAAAGGAGAGGGAAAGGAAAGAAAAAAAGAGAGAAGAGAAGAAAAAAGATATATGTATTGAAAAAAAGGAAGTAGAGGAAAAGAGAGAGAGAGCAAAAAAAAAAGTAATAGGGGAGGAGAAAGGAAAAAGAAAAGAAAGGGAAAAAAAGAAAATAAAAAGAGAGAAAGGGAAAAGAGAAAAAAGATATAAGTAAAAAAAAACAACACAAGAAATTAAAAAAAAAAAAAGGAAGTGGAGGAAAAGAGAGAGGGAGAAAAAAAAAACCCCAGGAGGGGAATTTCAGGCCAGGTGTCTAATTAGAATGACGCAATCTTCCAGTACACCAATTTGGCCAGCTGTTACCAATAAACTTCACAAGGTTAACACTCCCAGAAAGCTCCCATATATCTAGCTAGATAGCCTTTGCCTTACACAGTTTCTTTGCAATGAGATATCTTTGCTAATTAAACCAAAAATTTACACAGTATCAAAACACCTACATCAATAGTTCAGCTGTCTTAAACCGGTAATTTGAATTGATACAAGCCCACTATACTCTTTTACTATTCCACTTAATGTAACTTAATGTAACTATTCCTCATAACATATTCTTGAAACAATGTGTATCGAACCAAGCCCCAGCTTGGAGAGGAAGAGAAGAAAAAAAAGGAAAAAAAAGAAAGACATTCAAAGAAATGGAAGCCACTTAGAAACAGCAATTGTGTTACTTATGTCAGTTGGTGATTGTTACATAGTTCTTATTCCACAGTATCAACGTAGACTCGTCCCCTGTCCTCAGATCCGACGAATTCTTTCTTGTACCGCTGCTCCTTCGATTATTGTTGTTTATGTTATATTGTTGTTTATATTGTTGTTATTATTTTTCCCTCTTTATTCAAAGGACAGGTTGCTTGTGGATATATATTTCAGCCAGTTCTCAGAGATGAAAAAAGGAGGAAGGTAGAAGGAGATAATAATATCCAGCAGTGTCAACAACAACCACAAAAAACCCACAAAAAAAGAAGGGGAAAAAAAACCTATTCTTAAGTTGGTTGTGAAATGTAGCTTTCAATCCTTTGAGTCCTAATCCTTTGAATCCCGACTAATTCTTATAAATCCAAGAAGAAATAAAAGTTCAGTTCTCCTAGTTTATCTTCTTTATTTATTTATTCTGTGCTTCTACTAAATTCAAGCCTAAATTCAGTCTTTAATATTCTTTAAAACTTAGCCCTTAAGTCTTTAGTCCGTTCTTGCTTTGTCCTCCAATTGATTCCAGCGCCGTTGGCTCTATAACCACCGGTTTTAAATTAAATTAAATTAATTCACATCCAATCTAACATAAATAGTACTCCTTCAAGTTCATGCTTTTAAAGGAGATAATCCTCTTAGATTAGCAGTTGCTTTACCAAACAGAGTTCTCATGCCTTAAGAGAATGTCCTTTAATTGTGATCAGCCGGCATGGCCCTTTGCCAGTCCTCCAAACAAAGGAGGATCGCTGCCGCGGAGCCTATTTTAAAGACCCCGGCGGAAAAAAGAAGATCGGCAAAGACCAACACAGGTCCACAAAGATGAAAAGAAAAGTGTTTGTCAAGCTTACTTTGATCTTCTTATAAAATTTACTCCAAAGTGTCCTCTAAAACCCGGCAAGGCAGGAATTTGCTCCGCTCTTGGAGCGCCAGCTGTGACTGCGGTCCGTCCGCGATCTCAAGCCGCTTCCCTCTCTCCAACAGCCACCACCTCGGGAATACAGACTTGTTTGCAGATCGTTGGGGACCCGTCTGTGCCCCGAGTAACGACGGGGGTTTTTGTAGGAACTTAGAGAGGTATCCTCCGTCCTACCCTTTCACAGCTGGTCCGGCTAGGATCCCGCTCACGGATCCCGCTCTGCTATTCTCGCCATCTTGGCCGGAAGTCCCGGCGTCTCTTGGCCGGAAGTCCCAGCGTCTCTTGGCCGGAAGTCCCAGCATCAGCAACTGTTGCATAAGAGCCTTTATGGGCCAGGTACATGACGGCCATGGCAATTTGCTTTTCCACAGGGACTGCCTTACGTAGCCTTGTGTCTCTCCGGGTAAGATGAGGACACAGCTCCTTAACAAGAATATTAAAAATAGCGCGAGGCATTCTGAAAGTCCGTTTCCACATCTCATCAGACCAGACAGTTCTGGCATAAACATTCCAGTGAACATCAGATTTGGGGTAAATCCACCACCTTCTAGACATCGGCTGCATGCTCAATTGGGAATTTTGCGAGTAGAAACGAAGCATGCCATTAAGATCTTCAAGATCTGCAAGCATTTCTGCATCATGTTCACCATTTTCAAATATAGACATGACTATTTCGCGTTGCTCCAACAAGTTATGCATAAGCAAGCTAATCAGAGAAAACAAATTATGAAACTCGCCTAGAGGATCCATGGCTGTATGAAGGAGGAGAACTGCGGAGCGAAGGGGGAGGACTTGTAAGGCTCAAGAGCATGACGTAAAAGCCAAAGCGCAGCCTGATTGGTCCTTTCAAAAAACAGGCGCAAAACAGAAGGGGAAATGGTAACGGACGGACAAATGGGAACGACTGTAGGACTTACATCGAGTTATATTACTCCGGTTTAAAACTACGTCACTACTACGTCATTTGATTGACAACCACGAAACTGGTTTAAATCCTACATTATACACCGATTTATGTCTTAAATGGGGACGATCAGCAACATTAAAACTGGTTTATAGGGATGAATGGGAACGAAAAATACCCCGATTCGGAAAGCGGGGTAAATAGCGTGGTATTTTGAATCGGATTTAATACAATCGGTGTATTACATAGTGATTTAAAAGTTAAGTGGGAACACCCCCAAAGAAAGCACAAATCATTTCGTAAGAAAAGATCTATTGAAGATCTGGGGGGAAAAGAAGTGTAGAATATGTCCAAAAATACCTTCATGGTGTTCGTCACATGAGGCTCTTTTTGGGAGGAAAGGTATCCAGAAAACTCAATGGTTAAGATACAAGGATGTACTGAAAGAATCGCAAGGAAAACTAGAGATCAAACTTAAAGAATCTGGCCTAGATTTTTCAATGGTGTCTTTATCGTCGAATGAGGGAGAAGTTTAAAATAGATGTGAAATGAGAAGGAATACAAAATGAAAAGTGGGAATTGTGGAAGCCATGCTCCATGTTCATTCCATGCCTGATGAGAGTGTTGGAGAAGCATGCAGCTGTGTTTCTCTAGCCAGAAGCAAAAGGAAGGCATTCTCCTCTGAGGGCCACTGGGGAGGTCAGGAGGTTTCAGCAGATGATGCGCTGATGTCACATCTAGCGACAGGGACATAGCCAGGGTCCTCTCCAATTCCCATCCCCTGACCCCCCTCCACTCTCACAAGGCATGGAGTGTCAGGACCATGGTGAACAGGTCTGAGGAAATGACAGGCATGTGGCCACTAGGTGGAGCTGTTGTGGAAGTCATTGACAGCTCTAGTGGCAGCATTTAAACAGTGCATCATTGGAATGTTGATGCAACTGTCAACTGTCATTCTCAACTGTCACTGAGGAAGAGTCAGACAGTGTGAGCCTCAGAGTGGGTTGTTACTGGTGTGGATGGTGGATGGTGTCGATGTATATAGTGTTGTACACAGTGGAACTTCTGATATGAATAAAAGCCTGATCTGAGAGAAGATTACAGTGTCTCTGCTCATTGAGAAAGCGACAGGTGTTTCTTCAGCTCACAAGCTACTGACTACAGTCAAGGTGGAGAATCTGGTGCCATACGTTAACGTGTTGCCTCACGTGCTGCGCAACACAGCAACGTCAAAAGCGTTTAACATGGAGTATCTGTTGTGTAGGGGAGCTGCAGTGAATCTATGCTAGGTCCAGAGGGCTTTGTTTGGTGAAGAGGGAGGAAGGGGATACCCACCTCTGCATTGGCCCAAAGGCATATGTCACCTGCGTATCTCAGTAGAAGCATGCTGTTCTCTGTGTCTTGACAAATCAAGCCTAACCCTAGTCTCTTTTCTCAGGAACTTCATCTCAGTCTCCTTCTACACAGCCTTGGGCCATATTTTGCTGAAAGAGACACAGGTGCAGGGCCACCAGGACAACCTAATGGCCAACACAGAGGCCAAGCAGAGGGAGTTGGGCTCCAAGAGAAAGAGGCTGTCGAAGTACAACAACTCTTTGGTGAGTTGACATCCTGACTATTAGTTTCCTTTGTGTCACTGCTGGGGCTGTTCATGAAAGTGAGCGGAGAACATATTGTTCCAATTTTGCAGAGAAAGTCCTGGTTAATCCTCTGTCACCCCACTTTTTCAGGGGCTTTCAAAAATGTCCCGGTTTCTCTCTCCTCCTCCCACTTTGCCCCTTCTCCTCAGCTGCCTTGGGTTACTGCGAAGTGACTTCCAAGGAATTTGCACCCCATCAACTCAAAAATGGGGACAGGAGAGGAGATAAGTTGCAAGGGTCTTCCCTTGCCAGGAGGCTGAAGCAAAAGCAAACTGCTGTGCCCTTCCTAGCTTGTGTGATCTTCCTCCTAAACAACCTTGGCCATCCTCAGCACCTTCTGGTGTTGCTTGTCCACATGTGCCTTGCTTTTCCTGTCTGTGAAATGTTGGGGATATGGGAGACCATCTCTGGATCTAAATTGGGGGTGGCCCAGTGGCCTTCAAGTCCAGAATGCTCCCCAGAACTGTTTTTTAAAATGACATTTGCCTCTGAAATGTGGCAAGAAATGGCTAAATGCACCATAATTCTTTTGTGGCTAAATGTACTCTATGTGTTGGGATAGTCAGTATCCTAATCCATCCTCAATATCCCAGCCATGGCCTAAATTATATTGTTTATTACATTGTATGTTATATTGAAAGGATTCAAGACAAACTGATCTGAAAGGCAGTAGCTTTTTGCTTGCTAAGAGAATTTAAAGTTTATTTCTGAAGTGATGAAATAACATTTGGGAAGCACCATGTGCTTTCCTCCCCTTTTCTTTGTCACTCTCTGGATGAGGGCTATTTTCTATTTCAGGTGACCTTTGCCGATGTGGCAGTATATTTCTCAGAGGATGAATGGAATCTGTTGACGGCGAAACAGAAACTTTTGTACAATTCTGTAATGATGGACAATTATGAAAATGTGGCTTCTGTAGGTAAGGAACCTGAATCCATGGCTCTTTCTATAAAGACTGAGGGCCCTTTCATTATTATCATGTTGCTATGGTTCCACTAGAATTATAGACTCATAGAGTTGGAATAGACCACAAGGGCCATCCAGTTCAACCCCCTTCTGCCATGCAGGAATACACATTCAAATCACCCCCAAGAGATGGCCATCCAGTCTCTCTTTAAAGACCTCCAAAGAAGAGGACTCCACCAAACTCTAAGGGAATATATTCCAATGTCAAAGTGCTCTTACTGTCACAAAGTTCCTCCTAATGTTTAGGTGGAGCCTCTTTCAATGTGTCTGGCATCCATTGCGGTGTCTCTTTTTCTCGGTGTCAGCAAAACGCAAGCCTGCTCCTTGCGCAACAGGACACCCTTTCAAATGTTTAAACATGGATATCATATCAACTCTTTATCTTCTTTTCTCCAGGCTAAACATAACCAGCTCTCTAAGCTGCTCCTCATAGAGCTTGATGGTTTCCAGACCCTTCACCACTTTGGTGGCACTCCTTTGGACATGCCCCAATTTGTGAACATCCTTTTAGAATTGTGGGGCCCAGAATTGGACACAGGATTATTCCAAATGAGCCTTGACCAAAGCAGAATAGAGTGGCACTATTACTTCTCTTGATCTAGAAACTATTCTTGTATAGAGGCAGCCTAGAATCACACTGGCCTTTGTAGCTGCCTCATCACACTGTTGGCCCATGTTCAACTTGCGGTCTACTAGGAGTCCTAGATCCCTTTCAAGCCTAGATTAATTGTGATAGCAACATCCTGTAGAATATTTGAATCTGTAGTTCAGTGAGGCACTATTTCTCTCCAGGTTCTAAGGATTCTAATAACCCCATCCTAAACTGCCAATGCTAGGTTTTTATGGGAAGAAGCCATGGAGATTAATGCTTTTCTCACCCAAATGGTACTCAGCACATCCCTGAGCAAGTTTCTTACCTCTTTTGGCCCCTCTTCCATCCTTTTAAGGCTCTGGGGAGTCTTCTTAGGGGAAAGCCCCCCTTGGGCCTGCAATGGCTCAGAGAGGGCCCAACAGTGGCAAAATGGCCTCCACTTCCCCAAAATGATCTCCCCCCCCCCCGCAATACAATGTGGGGTTGCCCCTGAGATCTCCTCCAACCCCATCAGTAGTCCATGCCTGTCTTATAGATGTTTTAAGGCTGTTTTAAGTCTGCTCCCTGGCATTTCACCCTCACCAAAATTGGAGTCCAGTTCCCAGCCCCCTTGCTCTGCCTTTGCCAATGAATTATTTGTATATTGATTATCCTGCCTTTCTCAACAAATGGGCCTAAAAGGGATGTCATACTGAGGAGGGAGCTGACTTGTTTTCAGCTGCTCCAGAGACTAGGTCCCAGAGCAGTGGATGCAAGCTACAGGAAAAGAGATTCCACCTCAACATTTGAAAGAACCTTCTGAGAGTAAGGGCTGTTCGACAGTGGAGCACACTCCTTCCTCGGAGTGTAGTGGAGCCTCCTTCCTTGAAGGTCTTTAAACAGACGCTGGATGGTCTGGGATGCTTCGATTGAGAGTTCCTGCATGGCAGGCGGTTGGACTGGATGGCCCTTGCGGTTTCTTCCAGCTCTATGACTCTATGATCCCTTTTATGCATCACACTCTATGGGTTTGTGTCTGTAACAGAGAGACGGAGGGAAAGTGAAAAATAGAAAGGCAGGGAAGAGAGGCTGAAAATGAGATGCTGAAGCAGTGCAGATGGGCAAGAGGGAAGGTTGGAGAGCGGAGGGAGAAAGGGAAGGGGATCTGGCAGATGGGAGCCAGGAGGGGAAGGCTGGAGCAAAGCCAGGATCTCCTAGCTCTGTGCGTAGAGGAAGGGACCTCTGGGAAGGGCCAGGAGAGGGGCCTTGGGGATTGGGAGGCAGCCACCAACCTGACAGATTTTAAGAACCGAACCTGTGAGAACCAGCTCAGGTCCCTGTTTTCAAACATATTAAGGCGTTCCATTTAGAAATTATGAGCAATGTCTATGAAGAGAAGAAAGGGCAACACAAAAATGCCTTTTTGTCTAATGTTTCTTTTCCAACCTGAGCTTGCTTAGCTCCATGGGTGATTCCAGAGGCCCTTTGTTACCCGAAATGCTGGAGTCTGGGGAGGACACTCCCAAGTGCTATGCTTTCAGGGGAATTTCATACTTAGCTCAAAGGAGAGATTGGGGCAACAGTGGCCTCGGGACTCATCCCATTCCTGATCTACCCCCCCCCCCCCCGGTGTTAGGTGAATTCCATCTATTCTCGAGCCCTATATAAATGAATGGGGCTCCGCACAGGTACCATTAACCCTTATGGGGCACATCGCCCCTTTTCCCAGTGTGGCTTTTAGTGTATGCTGAAATCCGCGTAAGGAGTGCCTGCGTATGACGCAGGTGCACTGTACACTTATGCACACACATATAGGTTTTCACACAAACACACAGGAACTAGGTAACAAAGGTGGGAGTGGTGAATAGATGTTAGGCTTTGCTAATGGTAATACATAACCTAGACAGAACTTGATTCCAATTGCTGAGGGTCCACAATGGGGAGAGAAGTCAGTAACTCCCATGGCAAGTGGAGCTGGCGAGTGTAGTGAGGCGTTTAGCAATGTAAACCAACAGAGTGTCTGTCTGCAACTGGACTGCAATATTTATACTGAAATGGTTGCTAGTGGGCAGAACCCGAGTTTTCTATAAGGTTTAAATCGTTTTAGAAAGTTTCCTGGGTGGGGAAAATATGGTCCAAAATCAAATTCAATGCAATGGGTGCTTGGTGCAAATACCTCAGACATAAGGGATTAACACACCGGTCCTCAAGTCCTTGTTGGCTCTGAATTCCAGTCCCGTTCACAAGCCAATGTACAGCGCAATGTGAGCATGATGCTCCCAGATGCAGCTCAACAATAACACAGCACAGTATGGAAACAACGTTCCAGATACAGGTATTGGCAATGCACTGGCCACATTTCACACTTAAAAATAAGTCACAGACACAGTTGATTTCATCCGAATCTTTGGAGGTTCTCTATCTTGAGTTGCAATATAATCAAAATATTTTCAAGCTCTCCTCTCTGACTTCCATCATGTTCACCATCTCTCCTATACACAACTCCAATCCAATCCTATCCACAGCAATCCACATGTATCCTGTATTGTGTATTGGTTGTGATCCATCTCCTGGTGCCACACAGCATGAAGCGTCCTCTGCAGTTGGCTTGCATCACGCCATGTGCTCAGACTCCGGACTCTCTGGCCGTCTCACAGGATATGATGCCACTTTTCAATCAAAATATTTTACACATGTTTAAAGGAATCTTTTTTCAACAGTCTGTATGACTATCTGCTTCAACTGATTACCTCAAGGTAGTTCCCCCACAATCTCTTCTTTGCCAGCTCCTGTGGATAAGGATATAATCGTTTCATGGATTTGGGGCATCTGCAACAGGGTCCTGCTCAGGTCACCCACCCCAACTTTATTAATTTAATATCAAATAGGGAGGTGTGAACGTAGGGCTAAATCTTGGGCTAACACTTTCCTCTCTTAACTCTGATATTCAGTATTATTTTCCTTCTTTACAGAAGAACTTGTCAGTCATGAGAGAGTCCACAGATCAGAGAAGCCATACAACTGCCAGCATTGTGGGAAACATTTTGCATACAAGTCGATCCTTCTCATGCATCGGAGAGTCCACACCGGAGAGAAGCCATACAAATGCCAACACTGTGGGAAATGTTTTTGTTTGAAGTCAGTCCTAGTGGCACATCAGAGAGTCCACACAGGAGAGAAGCCATACAACTGCCAGCATTGTGGGAAATGTTTTTGTTTGAAGTCAGTCCTAGTGAGACATCAGAGAATCCACACCGGAGAGAAGCCATACAAATGCCAGCATTGTGGGAAATGTTTTTCTTGGCAGTCAAACCTACTGACACACCAGAGAATCCACACAGGAGAGAAGCCATACAAATGCGAGCATTGTGGAACATGTTTTTCTCGGCAGTCAAACCTACTGACACACCAGAGAGTCCACACAAGAGAGAAGCCATACAAATGCCAGCATTGTGGGAAATGTTTTTCTCAGCAGTCAAACCTACTGACACACCAGAGAATCCACACAGGAGAGAAGCCATACAAATGCCAGCAGTGTGGAAAATGCTTTTCTCGGAGGTCAGGCCTATTCAGTCACCAGAGAGGCAGCACAGGAGAGAAGCCACACAAACCCAAGAAGTGAATGAACATTATTTTTGTAAATGTGGAATACAAAAATATTTTTTCCATCCAGCGGTGCTAAAAAGCCCATATGAATTTATTTGCACAGTTTCTCTGTCCATATGTCTGTTTATGTTTTAAAGTTATGTTTAGTAAAGTTTAGGTTTTAATTGCTACTAGTATAGATAATTGCTTTGGGTTATAAATTTGGCGGGGGATTATGGGTCGTAGTTTAGGTTAGTTAGATGGGGGGCTGGGGTTTGTTGCGGCTGGCTAGAATAGCAAGGATAGCATTCGGAATTTGTGGGATGTTGGCTGAAGAAAGTTGGGGACCTGTAGTAACAGAAAGGGATGCAGTTTCTTCGAATGTCTGGGGCAGGGAGAGATTGTGCGTGTGAGAGGGATGGCAAAGTGGGGGATAGATGGTGGGAATTGTAGGTGGGGGCTAGGTTTGGTAGAAGGTGGAGTTTTAGGTTTGGGGGTTTCAATATATTCTTTGGCTTGGGGAGGGCAGTTCTAGCTTAAACACTGAATTTCTGACTATGTGTTTTAATAAAGTTCTTTGCTATTTCAACAGACTGGACTCTTTGATGCACAGAAGTTGTGAATTTGCACAAAACGGACCCTTTCTTCTCTCCTCATTCCTCAGCTCCATTCCCAGCCATAAGAACAGCAAAGGCAAACACACACACGAGATACGAGCCGACTTGGATGCCAGCATAATATAATAAGAAAAGATTTGTTTCTAGCCCGCTCTATGAAGGAGAATCTGTGCTGGTTTCAACAATAAAATACATCGAGGTTACAATAAAATCCAAAAGAAATCAATCCCCCCCCCCCCCCCCCCGATCCCAGTACTAAAACTGGATTAAACAATGAGAGTATAAATGTTGGGAGAAAATGCAGAGGTGAACTCAGAGCAATCTTGGAAGCTTGTGAGTAGATAGACAAACTGGCAGACTGGAGCTTTGCCAGGAAACACAGCTGCTAGATTAAAGCACCGTAGGCTGGCTTTTCTCCAAGAGGCACTGTTTATTTTTGGTTGCAAAACATACACGAGAGCTAGACCAACCCCATCCACCAGTTACAAAACCCACACTGTACAATGATGATCTGAGCTTATATACACTTTTGCCATGTGGCAATCTAGCTCAACCCCTTCCTGTACAATTTCCTGTGTTACCTGGATTACTGTCCATCATTCCAGATGTCACAGCATATTTACACAAGTGCTATGTGCTGCTCTCTGGCACACTCCGCCACAATCTTGGGCAATCCCCTGCTGTCTGGAGCCACAGCTGCAACCAATTCCTGGTTAAGAGCAGCGAGTGTCCATTAGCTTCTCTGCCACATCTGAACATTTTCAATGCTGCTCCATACCTCAACAATAAAAACAGTAAAGACATTCCCGTGACTCTGTGAATAAGATCATACTGGATCATTGTGAATCTGTGAGTACTGAGGATGGGGACAAGCTCCTTGGAAGTGTGAAGAAGACAACTTGCCCTCTCAACCCTTGCCTTTCATGGCTGGTCATCCAAGGAGGAGATGCTTTGAGGACTCACCTGAGATATATCATAGATGCATCTCTTAGGGAAGGCTATTTTCCATCTTGCTTAAAAGAAGCAGTGATACGGCTGCTTCTGAAAAAGCCCTCCCCAGATCCCTTGGACATGAAGAATTACAGAGCGGTCTCCCGTCTTCCATTTCTCTTCAACTCCAAACAGTCTTGGATGAAACAGATTACCTAGATCCATTTCAACCTGGCTTCAGGATGGGATACAGAGTCAAGATTGCTATGGTTACCTTAGATGATCTCCGCTTGAGTATCGACAGGGGAAGTGTGACCCTGTTAATGCTTTTGGGCCTCTCAGTGGCTTTTGATACTATTGACCATGTCATCCTTCTGGAACTCCTGAGGGAATTGGGGATTGGGGGCACTGCATTGCAATGCTTCCGGTCCTATTTCTCCAGCAGATTCCAGATGGAGATGCTTGGGGACAGTTGCTCCTCTATGAGGGATCTTAAATGCAGCGTTCTCCAGGGTGCCATCCTATCCCCAATGCTAGTCAACATCTACATCAAACCGCCAAGAGAGTTCATCCGGAGGCATGGGGCGGGTGCTATCTGTATGTTCATGACATCCAGAGATATCTCAGTGTCAAGTAAAGAAGGCATCTCCCTCTGAATGAATGTCACAAAAACCCACTGAGTGACCTTTGGCAAGTCACACTCTTTCAGAGGATGGCTATGGGAAACCCACTCTGAAGGAACCTGCCAAGAAAACCCCTTCAGAGACTCCCATAAGGTCACCATAAGACCTGAAACAACTGGAAGGCAGACACCAAGAACGACATTGGGAAATAAGGGCAAGCCTTGCCTTGGGAAAGTGCAATGACTGGGCTCCAGTCAATGGAGGTCTTCTTCAGGCAGTAAAGGGAGGTTTATGCAAATGCATTGTGACATGACTGCTACGGAAGGCTCTCTTGACCAATCAGAAAGCAAGATAAAGGTTTTTCTGGAAGCTTCCGTGAGAAGGAGATATAAGGCCTGAGAGACCAAGAGACAGTTGGGGGAATTGTGTCGGTCGGAGATCGAGAGTTAAAGAGTGGATCTTGGAAGTTAGTCTCAGAATTGGAAGCTTAGGTTTATTTGTTTTTTTAATAGCTTGTATGAATTGAGCATTATATACTTTCAAATATTGTACCTGCAAGATTCTTAATATCTTGTATGAGTTATATTTCAGTTATATTTTGTTGTTTATAATACATACCTCCTTAGAGTATCTACTACTCGGCACTCCTTTTACACGTGTCTTGGCTCGGTTGATGCTTGGAAGATCAGTAAAGAAGTAGAAATAAGGTTCCTTAACCGGTCCCAGTGGAGGTTAAGGGAAACCCTTTGATAATTCACTGGGAGGTGGCAGCATGATTTAAGGAATTAAAGTGCCTTCTGGGCTAAGAGCCATAATGTCTAAATGTCTAATTAACAATTTGTAAGCCACTCTGATAGCCTTTTGGCTGAAGAGAGGGGTATAAAATATTATTATTATTATTATTATTATTATTATTATTATTATTACAGGGCCGCGGTTTGGCTGCTTGGACCACGGAGATCATCACAGTGAGTCAATTGGAAAAGCACATCTCACTCCAGAAAATAATGGTACTTGAGGAGTTTGCACTCTACGTTTTTCTGTAATAATAGCTACAAACCTGATAATAGCATATGGGACATTTAGATTTTTAAGAGCAACTACTGCAGATTTAAATGCTGCTTTAAAACCTCTTTCCATCTGCCAGATTTGCGCTTGTTTTGGGGGGAAATGAGAAAGTGTTGGGAGGGAGGGACTGGCAACAGAATTAGGAGATGCATTGCAGGCTATGGGCAATTTGCGGCCAAGTAAGGTCCAAAACACACGGCAGCAATAGTCCAGCTTGAGTGCGCTTTAACTGCCCTGGCCCAGTGTTAGGGAATCCTGGGAATTGGAATTTATTGTGGCACCTGAGCTCTCTGAAAGAGAAGGCTCAATGTTTCACAAAACTACATTTCCCAGAATTCCCTAGCACTGCTCCAGGGCAGTTAAAGTGGTCCCAGTCCTGCAGCTGGACTGGCCTCCCTGAGCGGTCAAGACTTGAGCTGGTTGTGGACGATGGGCACTCTTAATATTAATATCTCTCACTATTGATTGTAATTAAGGAGGGGATCAGGTTCCTCCTTTCAATAGCATCAGGAAAATGTTTAGGTGTTGTTAAGGTTTGGAAATCCTGTTTGGGGACTTTTGTGTCCTCACAGCCATCGGGTGCCATCAGGAAAACCTTCCTGTGTTGTTTAGGTTCAGAAATCCTGTATGGGGTCCCTTCCGACTTTGGGGCCCTTTCATCTGCCATTTTGGGTTCCCTGAAGGCCTCAAACTGCCATCTGCCAAGCACCGAGGCAGAGGCAGCCATTTTGTGTTCAGGCGGCCATTTTGTGTTCTGGCAGCCATTTTGTGCTGCTTGTGACTGTGGGGAATAAGGTTCCAGAACCTTCTCTGAGGCCTCAGTTGAACAGAGGCTTCTCTTTCTCTCCTGAGGCTCCAGAGAGAGAAGGAGGCCAGGCTCCTTGGGCCAAAAGGAAGGAAGTGTGTCTCTTTGTGTGTCTTTTCTGAGAGGGTTTTCTTACACAGCTCTGCTCCTTCTGGGGAACGTGGGTTTTAAAAGGGATCAGAAATTATCCCTTCTAAGATTGTCCCCCAAAAAGGCCAAAAGTAGCTCCTTTGGGAGGTTTTAAAAGTCTCCCCAGTTTCTTATCAATAGATTTTGAAGGAAGAAGGAAGGAGGCAGACCAGACCATCTCATCTTACCAAGAATGATACATACAAACAAACAAACAAATAACAACAAGAAGAATAAGGATTAGACAGAAAAACAAACTTCTTATATTTAAAAAAGCAAAAACATTTTTAACAGGATAAAAATTCAACTTCGGTCCTTTTGCAACTGACACAGTCTGTATCTGCACTACAGAAATAATTCAGTTTGAAACTGCTTTAACTCTCCTGGCTCCATCCTATGGAATCCTGGGATTTGTAGTTTGTTGTGGCATGAGAGCTCTCTGGCAGAGAAGGCTAAGCGTCCAAAGGTAAAATCCCAGGATTCCATAGCACTGAGTGGTTAAAGCGGTGTCAAAGTGCCTTATTTCTATAGTGCGGATGCAGCCTTCTTGGGAAAGGGGCTGATGCTGGGGAAAAGAGGAGGAATGCATTAGGAAAGGGGGACGGACGGAGGGCCACCTGCAGCTGGACTGGCCTCCCTGAGCGGTCACGACCTGAGCTGGTTGTGGACGATGGGCACTCTTAATATCAATATCTTTCACTATTGATTGTAATTAAGGAGGGGATCAGGTTCCTCCTTTCAGTAGCACCAGGAAAATGTTTAGGTGTTGTTAAGGTTTGGAAATCCTGTTTGGGGACTTTTGTGTCCTCACAGCCATCGGGTGCCATCAGGAAAACCTTCCTGTGTTGTTTAGGTTCAGAAATCCTGTTTGGGGTCCCTTCCGACTTTGGGGCCATTTTGTCCTCCATTTTGGGTTCCCTGAAGGCCTTAAACGGACAACTGCCAAGCACTGAGGCAGAGGCGGCCATTTTGTGTTCAGGCAGCCATTTTGTGTTCTGGCAGCCATTTTGTGCTTCTTGTGATTGTGGGGAATAAGGTTCCGGAACCTTCTCTGAGGCCTCAGTTGAACAGAGTTATCTCTTTCTCTCCTGAGGCTCCAGAGTGAGAATGAGGCCAGGCTCCTTGGGCCAAAAGGAAGAAAGTGTGTCCCTTTGTGCCTCTGGCCCTCCATTTTGGGGCGAAGGAAGGAAGGAGGGAAGGGAGAAAGGGAGGGAGGAAGGGAGGGAGGGAGGGAGGGAGGGAGGAAGGAAGGAAGGAAGGAATGAAGGAAGGGAGGGAGAAGGAAGGAAGGAAGGAAGGGAGGAAGGAAGGAAGGAAGGGAGGGAGGAAGGGAGGGAGGGAGGAAGGAAGGAAGGAAGGAAGGGAGGGAGGGAGGGAGGGAGGGAGGGAGAAGGAAGGAAGGAAGGGAGGGAGGAAGGAAGGAAGGAAGGAAGGAAGGGAGGGAGAAGGAAGGAAGGGGGGAAGGAAGGAAGGGAGGAAGGAAGGAAGGGAGGGAGGGAGGAAGGAAGGAAGGGAGGGAGGAAGGAAGGAAGGAAGGAAGGGAGGGAGAAGGGAGGAAGGAAGGAAGGAAGGAAGGAAAGAAGGGAGGGAGGGAGGGAGGAAGGAAGGGAGGGAGGAAGGAAGGAAGGAAGGAAGGAAGGAAGGAAGGAAGGAAGGAAGGGGCCTGTGGAAGGCTAGGCAGGGACTCAGGGCCAGTGGGGAGGCTGGGCTTTGGGGGATGGGAGAGAGAGGTGGGAAAGAGACCCTCCCTTTTTGCCCTAGCTGGGGAGGGTCCCACTGGTCCTTGCCTCCCTCTTTGGGAAAGGAGACCCCCTCAGCCCCCTGGACTCACTCCTGCCACTCATTCCTAGAATGGCTGGGACTCAGAGGGGTTCCTAGGCATTGCCACCTTCTGCTCTCCATGGCCATTGGCACTGACCTTTCCCCATTGCCTTTCCTCCCTCAGCCCTGTGGACCTCCTCCTCCTTCGCACTCAGAGCAACCCTTCTCTACGGTTGAGGAGACAGCCTCTGACCCAGGGAAGCTCCGGCAATAAAGGACTGCAGGAGAGGGCTGCAGGAATCAGGGTCTTTGCAGTGAAGGTAGGCCTTTATTCCTGGAGCTGAAAGAGGACCTTTGTTTAAATGTTTCAGTCCAGGATTGTGTGGAAGGGTTGCAGTTGAGAGAGTGAGCCATGCTTTGCAGGTATAAAGCCGCAAATGCAGTCTCTGGCAGCATTGTCCTCCCAGAAGGTGGAAGTTGGATTTCCAGACCCCAGACGCACAGTGCGCCAGTGAGTCCTTTGTGTGGGGACTGTGTGTGTCCGTGTTGTTTACTAGAGCTTTGTGAGATATTTGTTTCACTGGGTTTATAAAATGAATTTCCATAGGTCTTCACATCCCCAAAATTAGCATAGACCAGGATGCAGTCTTCCCTCATAAACCTATACAGAAGAAGCATAAATTAGATATCTTAAACAAAGGAGTTTTGAACCAGCAAACAAGCCAAGAAGATGGCTTGCCAATAAAATAAGAAAGTTGAAACAACGAAAGACGATTACGGAAATAAATAAAGATTCGACATTAACATCTGGCCAAAATAAAATTAAGAAGGTCTTCCAAAAATTCTATGCTAAATTATATAAAGGATCTCAAACGTCTAGAGCCAAAATGGAGGAGTTTTTGGGAAAAGCTAACTCAAAGCCACTTTCAGACCAACAAAGAACTATATTAAATGGACCGATGACAACAGCAGAAATCATGGAAGTAATAAGAAAAAGGGAAAAAAGGGAAAACACCAGGAATGATGGCTTCATCACCAGTTATTATAAAGTATTTGAGGATCGACTGTTAACACCACTTAAATTAACGATAAATGCCATCAAAGGAAACCATTATCCTGAAACATGGAAACAAGCTAATATAACTTTGCGGTTAAAAGAAGATATAGATGCAACTGAAGTAGAGCTATAGGCTAATTTCCTTATGAAATATGGATTATAAATTATTTTCTATGATAGACTCAAAAAGGTTCTGTAAGACTGGATTCACAAGGACTAATCGGGATTTCTCCCCCACAGACAACTCAGTGATAACATACGAAACGTCTTAAATATAATTGAATATTTAGAAAGGCACAACGGAAAAATTTTTGCACTTTGTCGATTTAGAAAAGGCCTTCGATAACATAGGATGGGATATGTCATTTGCGACACTTGAAATAATAGAAATAGTAGCTTCTTATTTAAGATAGGGGCAATGTATAAAGATCAAAGAGCCAAACTGTTAACTATAAAAAGAAGAAGAAGAATTTAAGATTTCTAAAGGTACAAGGCAAGCTTTCCCACTATCACCCCTTTTGTTCATTCTGATCCTTGAAGTGTGAATAATAGGATAAGATTAGAAAATAAGATCAATAGAATAAAAATTAACATACATTGAGTTTAAAATGAGAGTCTTTGCAGACAACATTTTGTATTCCCTGGAGAACCCAGAAAAGAGCATAAGGGAATTGATGGATGTAATACTGGAATTGGAATATGTTTCGGGACTAAAAGTAAACAGAGACAAAACAACAACAAAAAATATGGAGGAAAGGAAGAACAAATCCTGGAAGAAATTAGTGGATTTAAAGTGGGAAAGAAAGTTAAGTATCTAGGAATAAATTTCACCAATAAAAACGCAGATCAGTTTCACAATAACTATGAGACAGTAAGGAAGGAAATCAGAAAAGACCTAGAAAAATGGGGGAAATTACACTTATCTCTATTGGGAAAAATATCAATGATCCAAATGAGTTTCCTTCCTGAAATACTGCTTCTGCTTCAAGCGATACCCATCATCCAGAATGAAAAACCATTGACTCTATGGCAAAAGGAATAAAAAAAGAGCCAGGATAAAAACAAAATTACTTTGTGATGACAAAAGTAGAGGAGGGCTGGGTTTACCAAACTGAAAACTTTATGATGCTGCTTGTTGTTTAGTTTGGATTAGAGAATGGTTTATGTTAGAGAATGAACAATTGTTATGTCTGGAGGGTGAACATTTAAGATTTGGGTGGAATGGATCCCGAATTTACGGCAAAGAGAAAGTTCATAAAGAAAGCACAAATCATTTCGTAAGAAAAGCTCTATTGAAGATCTGGGGGGAAAACAAGTGTAGAATATGTCCAAAAATACCTTCATGGTGTTCGTCACATGAGGCTCTTTTTGGGAGGAACAGTATCCAGAAAACTCAATGGTTAAGATACAAGGATGTACTGAAAGAATCGCAAGGAAAACTAGAGATCAAACTTAAAGAATCTGGCCTAGATTTTTCAATGGTGTCTTTATCGTCGAATGAGGGAGAGGTTTAAAATAGATGTGAAATGAGAAGGAATACAAAATGAAAAGTGGGAATTGTGGAAGCCATGCTCCATGTTCATTCCATGCCTGATGAGAGTGTTGGAGAAGCATGCAGCTGTGTTTCTCTAGCCAGAAGCAAAAGGAAGGCATTCTCCTCTGAGGGCCACTGGGGAGGTCAGGAGGTTTCAGCAGATGATGCGCTGATGTCACATCTAGCGACAGGGACATAGCCAGGGTCCTCTCCAATTCCCATCCCCTGACCCCCCTCCACTCTCACAAGGCATGGAGTGTCAGGACCATGGTGAACAGGTCTGAGGAAATGACAGGCATGTGGCCACTAGGTGGAGCTGTTGTGGAAGTCATTGACAGCTCTAGTGGCAGCATTTAAACAGTGCATCATTGGAATGTTGATGCAACTGTCAACTGTCATTCTCAACTGTCACTGAGGAAGAGTCAGACAGTGTGAGCCTCAGAGTGGGTTGTTACTGGTGTGGATGGTGGATGGTGTCGATGTATATAGTGTTGTACACAGTGGAACTTCTTATATGAATAAAAGCCTGATCTGAGAGAAGATTACAGTGTCTCTGCTCATTGAGAAAGCGACAGGTGTTTCTTCAGCTCACAAGCTACTGACTACAGTCAAGGTGGAGAATCTGGTGCCATACGTTAACGTGTTGCCTCACGTGCTGCGCAACACAGCAACGTCAAAAGCGTTTAACATGGAGTATCTGTTGTGTAGGGGAGCTGCAGTGAATCTATGCTAGGTCCAGAGGGCTTTGTTTGGTGAAGAGGGAGGAAGGGGATACCCACCTCTGCATTGGCCCAAAGGCATATGTCACCTGCGTATCTCAGTAGAAGCATGCTGTTCTCTGTGTCTTGACAAATCAAGCCTAACCCTAGTCTCTTTTCTCAGGAACTTCATCTCAGTCTCCTTCTACACAGCCTTGGGCCATATTTTGCTGAAAGAGACACAGGTGCAGGGCCACCAGGACAACCTAATGGCCAACACAGAGGCCAAGCAGAGGGAGTTGGGCTCCAAGAGAAAGAGGCTGTCGAAGTACAACAACTCTTTGGTGAGTTGACATCCTGACTATTAGTTTCCTTTGTGTCACTGCTGGGGCTGTTCATGAAAGTGAGCGGAGAACATATTGTTCCAATTTTGCAGAGAAAGTCCTGGTTAATCCTCTGTCACCCCACTTTTTCAGGGGCTTTCAAAAATGTCCCGGTTTCTCTCTCCTCCTCCCACTTTGCCCCTTCTCCTCAGCTGCCTTGGGTTACTGCGAAGTGACTTCCAAGGAATTTGCACCCCATCAACTCAAAAATGGGGACAGGAGAGGAGATAAGTTGCAAGGGTCTTCCCTTGCCAGGAGGCTGAAGCAAAAGCAAACTGCTGTGCCCTTCCTAGCTTGTGTGATCTTCCTCCTAAACAACCTTGGCCATCCTCAGCACCTTCTGGTGTTGCTTGTCCACATGTGCCTTGCTTTTCCTGTCTGTGAAATGTTGGGGATATGGGAGACCATCTCTGGATCTAAATTGGGGGTGGCCCAGTGGCCTTCAAGTCCAGAATGCTCCCCAGAACTGTTTTTTAAAATGACATTTGCCTCTGAAATGTGGCAAGAAATGGCTAAATGCACCATAATTCTTTTGTGGCTAAATGTACTCTATGTGTTGGGATAGTCAGTATCCTAATCCATCCTCAATATCCCAGCCATGGCCTAAATTATATTGTTTATTACATTGTATGTTATATTGAAAGGATTCAAGACAAACTGATCTGAAAGGCAGTAGCTTTTTGCTTGCTAACAGAATTTAAAGTTTATTTCTGAAGTGATGAAATAACATTTGGGAAGCACCATGTGCTTTCCTCCCCTTTTCTTTGTCACTCTCTGGATGAGGGCTATTTTCTATTTCAGGTGACCTTTGCCGATGTGGCAGTATATTTCTCCAAGGATGAATGGAATCTGTTGACGGCGAAACAGAAACTTTTGTACAATTCTGTAATGATGGACAATTATGAAAATGTGGCTTCTGTAGGTAAGGAACCTGAATCCATGGCTCTTTCTATAAAGACTGAGGGCCCTTTCATTATTATCATGTTGCTATGGTTCCACTAGAATTATAGACTCATAGAGTTGGAATAGACCACAAGGGCCATCCAGTTCAACCCCCTTCTGCCATGCAGGAATACACATTCAAATCACCCCCAAGAGATGGCCATCCAGTCTCTCTTTAAAGACCTCCAAAGAAGAGGACTCCACCAAACTCTAAGGGAATATATTCCAATGTCAAAGTGCTCTTACTGTCACAAAGTTCCTCCTAATGTTTAGGTGGAGCCTCTTTCAATGTGTCTGGCATCCATTGCGGTGTCTCTTTTTCTCGGTGTCAGCAAAACGCAAGCCTGCTCCTTGCGCAACAGGACACCCTTTCAAATGTTTAAACATGGATATCATATCCACTCTTTATCTTCTTTTCTCCAGGCTAAACATAACCAGCTCTCTAAGCTGCTCCTCATAGAGCTTGATGGTTTCCAGACCCTTCACCACTTTGGTGGCACTCCTTTGGACATGCCCCAATTTGTGAACATCCTTTTAGAATTGTGGGGCCCAGAATTGGACACAGGATTATTCCAAATGAGCCTTGACCAAAGCAGAATAGAGTGGCACTATTACTTCTCTTGATCTAGAAACTATTCTTGTATAGAGGCAGCCTAGAATCACACTGGCCTTTGTAGCTGCCTCATCACACTGTTGGCCCATGTTCAACTTGCGGTCTACTAGGAGTCCTAGATCCCTTTCAAGCCTAGATTAATTGTGATAGCAACATCCTGTAGAATATTTGAATCTGTAGTTCAGTGAGGCACTATTGCTCTCCAGGTTCTAAGGATTCTAATAACCCCATCCTAAACTGCCAATTCTAGGATTTTATGGGAAGAAGCCATGGAGATTAATGCTTTTCTCGCCCAAATGGTACTCAGCACATCCCTGAGCAAGTTTCTTACCTCTTTTGGCCCCTCTTCCATCCTTTTAAGGCTCTGGGGAGTCTTCTTAGGGGAAAGCCCCCCTTGGGCCTGCAATGGCTCAGAGAGGGCCCAACAGTGGCAAAATGGCCTCCACTTCCCCAAAATGATCTCCCCCCCCCCCCGCAATACAATGTGGGGTTGCCCCTGAGATCTCCTCCAACCCCATCAGTAGTCCATGCCTGTCTTATAGATGTTTTAAGGCTGTTTTAAGTCTGCTCCCTGGCATTTCACCCTCACCAAAATTGGAGTCCAGTTCCCAGCCCCCTTGCTCTGCCTTTGCCAATGAATTATTTGTATATTGATTATCCTGCCTTTCTCAACAAATGGGCCTAAAAGGGATGTCATACTGAGGAGGGAGCTGACTTGTTTTCAGCTGCTCCAGAGACTAGGTCCCAGAGCAGTGGATGCAAGCTACAGGAAAAGAGATTCCACCTCAACATTTGAAAGAACCTTCTGAGAGTAAGGGCTGTTCGACAGTGGAGCACACTCCTTCCTCGGAGTGTAGTGGAGCCTCCTTCCTTGAAGGTCTTTAAACAGACGCTGGATGGTCTGGGATGCTTCGATTGAGAGTTCCTGCATGGCAGGCGGTTGGACTGGATGGCCCTTGCGGTTTCTTCCAGCTCTATGACTCTATGATCCCTTTTATGCATCACACTCTATGGGTTTGTGTCTGTAACAGAGAGACGGAGGGAAAGTGAAAAATAGAAAGGCAGGGAAGAGAGGCTGAAAATGAGATGCTGAAGCAGTGCAGATGGGCAAGAGGGAAGGTTGGAGAGCGGAGGGAGAAAGGGAAGGGGATCTGGCAGATGGGAGCCAGGAGGGGAAGGCTGGAGCAAAGCCAGGATCTCCTAGCTCTGTGCGTAGAGGAAGGGACCTCTGGGAAGGGCCAGGAGAGGGGCCTTGGGGATTGGGAGGCAGCCACCAACCTGACAGATTTTAAGAACCGAACCTGTGAGAACCAGCTCAGGTCCCTGTTTTCAAACATATTAAGGCGTTCCATTTAGAAATTATGAGCAATGTCTATGAAGAGAAGAAAGGGCAACACAAAAATGCCTTTTTGTCTAATGTTTCTTTTCCAACCTGAGCTTGCTTAGCTCCATGGGTGATTCCAGAGGCCCTTTGTTACCCGAAATGCTGGAGTCTGGGGAGGACACTCCCAAGTGCTATGCTTTCAGGGGAATTTCATACTTAGCTCAAAGGAGAGATTGGGGCAACAGTGGCCTCGGGACTCATCCCATTCCTGATCTACCCCCCCCCCCCCGGTGTTAGGTGAATTCCATCTATTCTCGAGCCCTATATAAATGAATGGGGCTCCGCACAGGTACCATTAACCCTTATGGGGCACATCGCCCCTTTTCCCAGTGTGGCTTTTAGTGTATGCTGAAATCCGCGTAAGGAGTGCCTGCGTATGACGCAGGTGCACTGTACACTTATGCACACACATATAGGTTTTCACACAAACACACAGGAACTAGGTAACAAAGGTGGGAGTGGTGAATAGATGTTAGGCTTTGCTAATGGTAATACATAACCTAGACAGAACTTGATTCCAATTGCTGAGGGTCCACAATGGGGAGAGAAGTCAGTAACTCCCATGGCAAGTGGAGCTGGCGAGTGTAGTGAGGCGTTTAGCAATGTAAACCAACAGAGTGTCTGTCTGCAACTGGACTGCAATATTTATACTGAAATGGTTGCTAGTGGGCAGAACCCGAGTTTTCTATAAGGTTTAAATCGTTTTAGAAAGTTTCCTGGGTGGGGAAAATATGGTCCAAAATCAAATTCAATGCAATGGGTGCTTGGTGCAAATACCTCAGACATAAGGGATTAACACACCGGTCCTCAAGTCCTTGTTGGCTCTGAATTCCAGTCCCGTTCACAAGCCAATGTACAGCGCAATGTGAGCATGATGCTCCCAGATGCAGCTCAACAATAACACAGCACAGTATGGAAACAACGTTCCAGATACAGGTATTGGCAATGCACTGGCCACATTTCACACTTAAAAATAAGTCACAGACACAGTTGATTTCATCCGAATCTTTGGAGGTTCTCTATCTTGAGTTGCAATATAATCAAAATATTTTCAAGCTCTCCTCTCTGACTTCCATCATGTTCACCATCTCTCCTATACACAACTCCAATCCAATCCTATCCACAGCAATCCACATGTATCCTGTATTGTGTATTGGTTGTGATCCATCTCCTGGTGCCACACAGCATGAAGCGTCCTCTGCAGTTGGCTTGCATCACGCCATGTGCTCAGACTCCGGACTCTCTGGCCGTCTCACAGGATATGATGCCACTTTTCAATCAAAATATTTTACACATGTTTAAAGGAATCTTTTTTCAACAGTCTGTATGACTATCTGCTTCAACTGATTACCTCAAGGTAGTTCCCCCACAATCTCTTCTTTGCCAGCTCCTGTGGATAAGGATATAATCGTTTCATGGATTTGGGGCATCTGCAACAGGGTCCTGCTCAGGTCACCCACCCCAACTTTATTAATTTAATATCAAATAGGGAGGTGTGAACGTAGGGCTAAATCTTGGGCTAACACTTTCCTCTCTTAACTCTGATATTCAGTATTATTTTCCTTCTTTACAGAAGAACTTGTCAGTCATGAGAGAGTCCACACATCAGAGAAGCCATACAACTGCCAGCATTGTGGGAAACATTTTGCATACAAGTCGATCCTTCTCATGCATCGGAGAGTCCACACCGGAGAGAAGCCATACAAATGCCAACACTGTGGGAAATGTTTTTGTTTGAAGTCAGTCCTAGTGGCACATCAGAGAGTCCACACAGGAGAGAAGCCATACAACTGCCAGCATTGTGGGAAATGTTTTTGTTTGAAGTCAGTCCTAGTGAGACATCAGAGAATCCACACCGGAGAGAAGCCATACAAATGCCAGCACTGTGGGAAATGTTTTTCTTGGCAGTCAAACCTACTGACACACCAGAGAATCCACACAGGAGAGAAGCCATACAAATGCGAGCATTGTGGAACATGTTTTTCTCGGCAGTCAAACCTACTGACACACCAGAGAGTCCACACAAGAGAGAAGCCATACAAATGCCAGCATTGTGGGAAATGTTTTTCTCAGCAGTCAAACCTACTGACACACAAAAGAATCCACACAGGAGAGAAGCCACACAAATGCCAGCAGTGTGGAAAATGCTTTTCTCGGAGGTCAGGCCTATTCAGTCACCAGAGAGGCAGCACAGGAGAGAAGCCACACAAACCGAAGAAGTGAATGAACATTATTTTTGTAAAGGTGGAATACAAAAACATTTTTTCCATCCAGCGGTGCTAAAAAGCCCATATGAATTTATTTGCACAGTTTCTCTGTCCATATGTCTGTTTATGTTTTAAAGTTATGTTTAGTAAAGTTTAGGTTTTAATTGCTACTAGTATAGATAATTGCTTTGGGTTATAAATTTGGCGGGGGATTATGGGTCGTGGTTTAGGTTAGTTAGATGGGGGGCTGGGGTTTGTTGCGGCTGGCTAGAATAGCAAGGATAGCATTCGGAATTTGTGGGATGTTGGCTGAATAAAGTTGGGGACCTGTAGTAACAGAAAGGGATGCAGTTTCTTCGAATGTCTGGGGCAGGGAGAGATTGTGCGTGTGAGAGGGATGGCAAAGTGGGGGATAGATGGTGGGAATTGTAGGTGGGGGCTAGGTTTGGTAGAAGGTGGAGTTTTAGGTTTGGGGGTTTCAATATATTCTTTGGCTTGGGGAGGGCAGTTCTAGCTTAAACACTGAATTTCTGACTATGTGTTTTAATAAAGTTCTTTGCTATTTCAACAGACTGGACTCTTTGATGCACAGAAGTTGTGAATTTGCACAAAACGGACCCTTTCTTCTCTCCTCATTCCTCAGCTCCATTCCCAGCCATAAGAACAGCAAAGGCAAACACACACACGAGATACGAGCCGACTTGGATGCCAGCATAATATAATAAGAAAAGATTTGTTTCTAGCCCGCTCTATGAAGGAGAATCTGTGCTGGTTTCAACAATAAAATACATCGAGGTTACAATAAAATCCAAAAGAAATCAATCCCCCCCCCCCCCCCCGATCCCAGTACTAAAACTGGATTAAACAATGAGAGTATAAATGTTGGGAGAAAATGCAGAGGTGAACTCAGAGCAATCTTGGAAGCTTGTGAGTAGATAGACAAACTGGCAGACTGGAGCTTTGCCAGGAAACACAACTGCTAGATTAAAGCACCGTAGGCTGGCTTTTCTCCAAGAGGCACTGTTTATTTTTGGTTGCAAAACATACACGAGAGCTAGACCAACCCCATCCACCAGTTACAAAACCCACACTGTACAATGATGATCTGAGCTTATATACACTTTTGCCATGTGGCAATCTAGCTCAACCCCTTCCTGTACAATTTCCTGTGTTACCTGGATTACTGTCCATCATTCCAGATGTCACAGCATATTTACACAAGTGCTATGTGCTGCTCTCTGGCACACTCCGCCACAATCTTGGGCAATCCCCTGCTGTCTGGAGCCACAGCTGCAACCAATTCCTGGTTAAGAGCAGCGAGTGTCCATTAGCTTCTCTGCCACATCTGAACATTTTCAATGCTGCTCCATACCTCAACAATAAAAACAGTAAAGACATTCCCGTGACTCTGTGAATAAGATCATACTGGATCATTGTGAATCTGTGAGTACTGAGGATGGGGACAAGCTCCTTGGAAGTGTGAAGAAGACAACTTGCCCTCTCAACCCTTGCCTTTCATGGCTGGTCATCCAAGGAGGAGATGCTTTGAGGACTCACCTGAGATATATCATAGATGCATCTCTTAGGGAAGGCTATTTTCCATCTTGCTTAAAAGAAGCAGTGATACGGCTGCTTCTGAAAAAGCCCTCCCCAGATCCCTTGGACATGAAGAATTACAGAGCGGTCTCCCGTCTTCCATTTCTCTTCAACTCCAAACAGTCTTGGATGAAACAGATTACCTAGATCCATTTCAACCTGGCTTCAGGATGGGATACAGAGTCAAGATTGCTATGGTTACCTTAGATGATCTCCGCTTGAGTATCGACAGGGGAAGTGTGACCCTGTTAATGCTTTTGGGCCTCTCAGTGGCTTTTGATACTATTGACCATGTCATCCTTCTGGAACTCCTGAGGGAATTGGGGATTGGGGGCACTGCATTGCAATGCTTCCGGTCCTATTTCTCCAGCAGATTCCAGATGGAGATGCTTGGGGACAGTTGCTCCTCTATGAGGGATCTTAAATGCAGCGTTCTCCAGGGTGCCATCCTATCCCCAATGCTAGTCAACATCTACATCAAACCGCCAAGAGAGTTCATCCGGAGGCATGGGGCGGGTGCTATCTGTATGTTCATGACATCCAGAGATATCTCAGTGTCAAGTAAAGAAGGCATCTCCCTCTGAATGAATGTCACAAAAACCCACTGAGTGACCTTTGGCAAGTCACACTCTTTCAGAGGATGGCTATGGGAAACCCACTCTGAAGGAACCTGCCAAGAAAACCCCTTCAGAGACTCCCATAAGGTCACCATAAGACCTGAAACAACTGGAAGGCAGACACCAAGAACGACATTGGGAAATAAGGGCAAGCCTTGCCTTGGGAAAGTGCAATGACTGGGCTCCAGTCAATGGAGGTCTTCTTCAGGCAGTAAAGGGAGGTTTATGCAAATGCATTGTGACATGACTGCTACGGAAGGCTCTCTTGACCAATCAGAAAGCAAGATAAAGGTTTTTCTGGAAGCTTCCGTGAGAAGGAGATATAAGGCCTGAGAGACCAAGAGACAGTTGGGGGAATTGTGTCGGTCGGAGATCGAGAGTTAAAGAGCGGATCTTGGAAGTTAGTCTCAGAATTGGAAGCTTAGGTTTATTTGTTTTTTTAATAGCTTGTATGAATTGAGCATTATATACTTTCAAATATTGTACCTGCAAGATTCTTAATATCTTGTATGAGTTATATTTCAGTTATATTTTGTTGTTTATAATACATACCTCCTTAGAGTATCTACTACTCGACACTCCTTTTACACGTGTCTTGGCTCGGTTGATGCTTGGAAGATCAGTAAAGAAGTAGAAATAAGGTTCCTTAACCGGTCCCAGTGGAGGTTAAGGGAAACCCTTTGATAATTCACTGGGAGGTGGCAGCATGATTTAAGGAATTAAAGTGCCTTCTGGGCTAAGAGCCATAATGTCTAAATGTCTAATTAACAATTTGTAAGCCACTCTGATAGCCTTTTGGCTGAAGAGAGGGGTATAAAATATTATTATTATTATTATTATTATTATTATTATTATTATTATTACAGGGCCGCGGTTTGGCTGCTTGGACCACGGAGATCATCACAGTGAGTCAATTGGAAAAGCACATCTCACTCCAGAAAATAATGGTACTTGAGGAGTTTGCACTCTACGTTTTTCTGTAATAATAGCTACAAACCTGATAATAGCATATGGGACATTTAGATTTTTAAGAGCAACTACTGCAGATTTAAATGCTGCTTTAAAACCTCTTTCCATCTGCCAGATTTGCGCTTGTTTTGGGGGGAAATGAGAAAGTGTTGGGAGGGAGGGACTGGCAACAGAATTAGGAGATGCATTGCAGGCTATGGGCAATTTGCGGCCAAGTAAGGTCCAAAACACACGGCAGCAATAGTCCAGCTTGAGTGCGCTTTAACTGCCCTGGCCCAGTGTTAGGGAATCCTGGGAATTGGAATTTATTGTGGCACCTGAGCTCTCTGAAAGAGAAGGCTCAATGTTTCACAAAACTACATTTCCCAGAATTCCCTAGCACTGCTCCAGGGCAGTTAAAGTGGTCCCAGTCCTGCAGCTGGACTGGCCTCCCTGAGCGGTCAAGACTTGAGCTGGTTGTGGACGATGGGCACTCTTAATATTAATATCTCTCACTATTGATTGTAATTAAGGAGGGGATCAGGTTCCTCCTTTCAATAGCATCAGGAAAATGTTTAGGTGTTGTTAAGGTTTGGAAATCCTGTTTGGGGACTTTTGTGTCCTCACAGCCATCGGGTGCCATCAGGAAAACCTTCCTGTGTTGTTTAGGTTCAGAAATCCTGTATGGGGTCCCTTCCGACTTTGGGGCCCTTTCATCTGCCATTTTGGGTTCCCTGAAGGCCTCAAACTGCCATCTGCCAAGCACCGAGGCAGAGGCAGCCATTTTGTGTTCAGGCGGCCATTTTGTGTTCTGGCAGCCATTTTGTGCTGCTTGTGACTGTGGGGAATAAGGTTCCAGAACCTTCTCTGAGGCCTCAGTTGAACAGAGGCTTCTCTTTCTCTCCTGAGGCTCCAGAGAGAGAAGGAGGCCAGGCTCCTTGGGCCAAAAGGAAGGAAGTGTGTCTCTTTGTGTGTCTTTTCTGAGAGGGTTTTCTTACACAGCTCTGCTCCTTCTGGGGAACGTGGGTTTTAAAAGGGATCAGAAATTATCCCTTCTAAGATTGTCCCCCAAAAAGGCCAAAAGTAGCTCCTTTGGGAGGTTTTAAAAGTCTCCCCAGTTTTCTTATCAATAGATTTTGAAGGAAGAAGGAAGGAGGCAGACCAGACCATCTCATCTTACCAAGAATGATACATACAAACAAACAAACAAATAACAACAAGAAGAATAAGGATTAGACAGAAAAACAAACTTCTTATATTTAAAAAAGCAAAAACATTTTTAACAGGATAAAAATTCAACTTCGGTCCTTTTGCAACTGACACAGTCTGTATCTGCACTACAGAAATAATTCAGTTTGAAACTGCTTTAACTCTCCTGGCTCCATCCTATGGAATCCTGGGATTTGTAGTTTGTTGTGGCATGAGAGCTCTCTGGCAGAGAAGGCTAAGCGTCCAAAGGTAAAATCCCAGGATTCCATAGCACTGAGTGGTTAAAGCGGTGTCAAAGTGCCTTATTTCTATAGTGCGGATGCAGCCTTCTTGGGAAAGGGGCTGATGCTGGGGAAAAGAGGAGGAATGCATTAGGAAAGGGGGACGGACGGAGGGCCACCTGCAGCTGGACTGGCCTCCCTGAGCGGTCACGACCTGAGCTGGTTGTGGACGATGGGCACTCTTAATATCAATATCTTTCACTATTGATTGTAATTAAGGAGGGGATCAGGTTCCTCCTTTCAGTAGCACCAGGAAAATGTTTAGGTGTTGTTAAGGTTTGGAAATCCTGTTTGGGGACTTTTGTGTCCTCACAGCCATCGGGTGCCATCAGGAAAACCTTCCTGTGTTGTTTAGGTTCAGAAATCCTGTTTGGGGTCCCTTCCGACTTTGGGGCCATTTTGTCCTCCATTTTGGGTTCCCTGAAGGCCTTAAACGGACAACTGCCAAGCACTGAGGCAGAGGCGGCCATTTTGTGTTCAGGCAGCCATTTTGTGTTCTGGCAGCCATTTTGTGCTTCTTGTGATTGTGGGGAATAAGGTTCCGGAACCTTCTCTGAGGCCTCAGTTGAACAGAGTTATCTCTTTCTCTCCTGAGGCTCCAGAGTGAGAATGAGGCCAGGCTCCTTGGGCCAAAAGGAAGAAAGTGTGTCCCTTTGTGCCTCTGGCCCTCCATTTTGGGGCGAAGGAAGGAAGGAGGGAAGGGAGAAAGGGAGGGAGGAAGGGAGGGAGGGAGGGAGGGAGGAAGGAAGGAAGGAAGGAATGAAGGAAGGGAGGGAGAAGGAAGGAAGGAAGGAAGGGAGGAAGGAAGGAAGGAAGGGAGGGAGGAAGGGAGGGAGGGAGGAAGGAAGGAAGGAAGGAAGGGAGGGAGGGAGGGAGGGAGGGAGAAGGAAGGAAGGAAGGGAGGGAGGAAGGAAGGAAGGAAGGAAGGAAGGGAGGGAGAAGGAAGGAAGGGGGGAAGGAAGGAAGGGAGGAAGGAAGGAAGGGAGGGAGGGAGGAAGGAAGGAAGGGAGGGAGGAAGGAAGGAAGGAAGGAAGGGAGGGAGAAGGGAGGAAGGAAGGAAGGAAGGAAGGAAAGAAGGGAGGGAGGGAGGGAGGAAGGAAGGGAGGGAGGAAGGAAGGAAGGAAGGAAGGAAGGAAGGAAGGAAGGAAGGAAGGGGCCTGTGGAAGGCTAGGCAGGGACTCAGGGCCAGTGGGGAGGCTGGGCTTTGGGGGATGGGAGAGAGAGGTGGGAAAGAGACCCTCCCTTTTTGCCCTAGCTGGGGAGGGTCCCACTGGTCCTTGCCTCCCTCTTTGGGAAAGGAGACCCCCTCAGCCCCCTGGACTCACTCCTGCCACTCATTCCTAGAATGGCTGGGACTCAGAGGGGTTCCTAGGCATTGCCACCTTCTGCTCTCCATGGCCATTGGCACTGACCTTTCCCCATTGCCTTTCCTCCCTCAGCCCTGTGGACCTCCTCCTCCTTCGCACTCAGAGCAACCCTTCTCTACGGTTGAGGAGACAGCCTCTGACCCAGGGAAGCTCCGGCAATAAAGGACTGCAGGAGAGGGCTGCAGGAATCAGGGTCTTTGCAGTGAAGGTAGGCCTTTATTCCTGGAGCTGAAAGAGGACCTTTGTTTAAATGTTTCAGTCCAGGATTGTGTGGAAGGGTTGCAGTTGAGAGAGTGAGCCATGCTTTGCAGGTATAAAGCCGCAAATGCAGTCTCTGGCAGCATTGTCCTCCCAGAAGGTGGAAGTTGGATTTCCAGACCCCAGACGCACAGTGCGCCAGTGAGTCCTTTGTGTGGGGACTGTGTGTGTCCGTGTTGTTTACTAGAGCTTTGTGAGATATTTGTTTCACTGGGTTTATAAAATGAATTTCCATAGGTCTTCACATCCCCAAAATTAGCATAGACCAGGATGCAGTCTTCCCTCATAAACCTATACAGAAGAAGCATAAATTAGATATCTTAAACAAAGGAGTTTTGAACCAGCAAACAAGCCAAGAAGATGGCTTGCCAATAAAATAAGAAAGTTGAAACAACGAAAGACGATTACGGAAATAAATAAAGATTCGACATTAACATCTGGCCAAAATAAAATTAAGAAGGTCTTCCAAAAATTCTATGCTAAATTATATAAAGGATCTCAAACGTCTAGAGCCAAAATGGAGGAGTTTTTGGGAAAAGCTAACTCAAAGCCACTTTCAGACCAACAAAGAACTATATTAAATGGACCGATGACAACAGCAGAAATCATGGAAGTAATAAGAAAAAGGGAAAAAAGGGAAAACACCAGGAATGATGGCTTCATCGCCAGTTATTATAAAGTATTTGAGGATCGACTGTTAACACCACTTAAATTAACGATAAATGCCATCAAAGGAAACCATTATCCTGAAACATGGAAACAAGCTAATATAACTTTGCGGTTAAAAGAAGATATAGATGCAACTGAAGTAGAGCTATAGGCTAATTTCCTTATGAAATATGGATTATAAATTATTTTCTATGATAGACTCAAAAAGGTTCTGTAAGACTGGATTCACAAGGACTAATCGGGATTTCTCCCCCACAGACAACTCAGTGATAACATACGAAACGTCTTAAATATAATTGAATATTTAGAAAGGCACAACGGAAAAATTTTTGCACTTTGTCGATTTAGAAAAGGCCTTCGATAACATAGGATGGGATATGTCATTTGCGACACTTGAAATAATAGAAATAGTAGCTTCTTATTTAAGATAGGGGCAATGTATAAAGATCAAAGAGCCAAACTGTTAACTATAAAAAGAAGAAGAAGAATTTAAGATTTCTAAAGGTACAAGGCAAGCTTTCCCACTATCACCCCTTTTGTTCATTCTGATCCTTGAAGTGTGAATAATAGGATAAGATTAGAAAATAAGATCAATAGAATAAAAATTAACATACATTGAGTTTAAAATGAGAGTCTTTGCAGACAACATTTTGTATTCCCTGGAGAACCCAGAAAAGAGCATAAGGGAATTGATGGATGTAATACTGGAATTGGAATATGTTTCGGGACTAAAAGTAAACAGAGACAAAACAACAACAAAAAATATGGAGGAAAGGAAGAACAAATCCTGGAAGAAATTAGTGGATTTAAAGTGGGAAAGAAAGTTAAGTATCTAGGAATAAATTTCACCAATAAAAACGCAGATCAGTTTCACAATAACTATGAGACAGTAAGGAAGGAAATCAGAAAAGACCTAGAAAAATGGGGGAAATTACACTTATCTCTATTGGGAAAAATATCAATGATCCAAATGAGTTTCCTTCCTGAAATACTGCTTCTGCTTCAAGCGATACCCATCATCCAGAATGAAAAACCATTGACTCTATGGCAAAAGGAATAAAAAAAGAGCCAGGATAAAAACAAAATTACTTTGTGATGACAAAAGTAGAGGAGGGCTGGGTTTACCAAACTGAAAACTTTATGATGCTGCTTGTTGTTTAGTTTGGATTAGAGAATGGTTTATGTTAGAGAATGAACAATTGTTATGTCTGGAGGGTGAACATTTAAGATTTGGGTGGAATGGATCCCGAATTTACGGCAAAGAGAAAGTTCATAAAGAAAGCACAAATCATTTCGTAAGAAAAGCTCTATTGAAGATCTGGGGGGAAAACAAGTGTAGAATATGTCCAAAAATACCTTCATGGTGTTCGTCACATGAGGCTCTTTTTGGGAGGAACAGTATCCAGAAAACTCAATGGTTAAGATACAAGGATGTACTGAAAGAATCGCAAGGAAAACTAGAGATCAAACTTAAAGAATCTGGCCTAGATTTTTCAATGGTGTCTTTATCGTCGAATGAGGGAGAGGTTTAAAATAGATGTGAAATGAGAAGGAATACAAAATGAAAAGTGGGAATTGTGGAAGCCATGCTCCATGTTCATTCCATGCCTGATGAGAGTGTTGGAGAAGCATGCAGCTGTGTTTCTCTAGCCAGAAGCAAAAGGAAGGCATTCTCCTCTGAGGGCCACTGGGGAGGTCAGGAGGTTTCAGCAGATGATGCGCTGATGTCACATCTAGCGACAGGGACATAGCCAGGGTCCTCTCCAATTCCCATCCCCTGACCCCCCTCCACTCTCACAAGGCATGGAGTGTCAGGACCATGGTGAACAGGTCTGAGGAAATGACAGGCATGTGGCCACTAGGTGGAGCTGTTGTGGAAGTCATTGACAGCTCTAGTGGCAGCATTTAAACAGTGCATCATTGGAATGTTGATGCAACTGTCAACTGTCATTCTCAACTGTCACTGAGGAAGAGTCAGACAGTGTGAGCCTCAGAGTGGGTTGTTACTGGTGTGGATGGTGGATGGTGTCGATGTATATAGTGTTTTACACAGTGGAACTTCTTATATGAATAAAAGCCTGATCTGAGAGAAGATTACAGTGTCTCTGCTCATTGAGAAAGCGACAGGTGTTTCTTCAGCTCACAAGCTACTGACTACAGTCAAGGTGGAGAAACTGGTGCCATATGTTATGTGCTGCGCAACATAGCAACGTCAAAAGCGTTTTACCATGGAGTATCTGTTGTGTAGGGGAGCTGCAGTGAATCTATGCTAGGTCCAGAGGGCTTTGTTTGGTGAAGAGGGAGGAAGGGGATACCCACCTCTGCATTGGCCCAAAGGCATATGTCACCTGCGTATCTCACTAGCAGCATGCTGTTCTCTGTGTCTTGACAAATCAAGCCTAACCCTAGTCTCTTTTCTCAGGAACTTCATCTCAGTCTCCTTCTACACAGCCTTGGGCCATATTTTGCTGAAAGAGACACAGGTGCAGGGCCACCAGGACAACCTAATGGCCAACACAGAGGCCAAGCAAAGGGAGTTGGGCTCCAAGAGAAAGAGGCTGTCGAAGTACAACAACTCTTTGGTGAGTTGACATCCTGACTATTAGTTTCCTTTGTGTCACTGCTGGGGCTGTTCATGAAAGTGAGCGGAGAACATATTGTTCCAATTTGGCAGAGAAAGTCCTGGTTAATCCTCTGTCACCCCACTTTTTCAGGGGCTTTCAAAAATGTCCCGGCTTCTCTCTCCTCCTCCCACTTTGCCCCTTCTCCTCAGCTGCCTTGGGTTGCTGCAAAGTGACTTCCAAGGAGTTTGCACCCCATCAACTCAAAAATGGGGACAGGAGAGGAGATAAGTTGCAAGGGTCTTCCCTTGCCAGGAGGCTGAAGCAAAAGCAAACTGCTGTGCCCTTCCTAGCTTGTGTGATCTTCCTCCTAAACAACCTTGGCCATCCTCACCACCTTCTGGTGTTGCTTGTCCACATGTGCCTTGCTTTTCCTGTCTGTGAAATGTTGGGGATATGGGAGACCATCTCTGGATCTAAATTGGGGGTGGCCCAGTGGCCTTCAAGTCCAGAATGCTCCCCAGAACTGTTTTTTAAAATGACATTTGCCTCTGAAATGTGGCAAGAAATGGCTAAATGCACCATAATTCTTTTGTGGCTAAATGTACTCTATGTGTTGGGATAGTCAGTATCCTAATCCATCCTCAATATCCCAGCCATGGCCTAAATTATATTGTTTATTACATTGTATGTTATATTGAAAGGATTCAAGACAAACTGATCTGAAAGGCAGTAGCTTTTTGCTTGCTAACAGAATTTAAAGTTTATTTCTGAAGTGATGAAATAACATTTGGGAAGCACCATGTGCTTTCCTCCCCTTTTCTTTGTCACTCTCTGGATGAGGGCTATTTTCTATTTCAGGTGACCTTTGCCGATGTGGCAGTATATTTCTCCAAGGATGAATGGAATCTGTTGACGGCGAAACAGAAACTTTTGTACAATTCTGTAATGATGGACAATTATGAAAATGTGGCTTCTGTAGGTAAGGAACCTGAATCCATGGCTCTTTCTATAAAGACTGAGGGCCCTTTCATTATTATCATGTTGCTATGGTTCCACTAGAATTATAGAGTCATAGAGTTGGAATAGACCACAAGGGCCATCCAGTTCAACCCCCTTCTGCCATGCAGGAATACACATTCAAATCACCCCCAAGAGATGGCCATCCAGTCTCTCTTTAAAGACCTCCAAAGAAGAGGACTCCACCAAACTCTAAGGGAGTATATTCCAATGTCAAAGTGCTCTTACTGTCACAAAGTTCCTCCTAATGTTTTGGTGGAACCTCTTTCAATGTGTCTGGCATCCATTGCGGTGTCTCCTTTTCTCGGTGTCAGCAAAAAGCAAGCCTGCTCCTTGCGCAACAGGACACCCTTTCAAATGTTTAAACATGGAGATCATATCCACTCTTTATCTTCTTTTCTCCAGGCTAAACATAACCAGCTCTCTAAGCTGCTCCTCATAGAGCTTGATGGTTTCCAGACCCTTCACCACTTTGGTTGCACTCCTTTGGACATGCTCCAATTTGTCAACATCCTTTTTGAATTGTGGGGCCCAGAACTGGACACAGGATTATTCCAAATGAGCCTTGACCAAAGCAGAATAGAGTGGCACTATTACTTCCCTTGTTCTAGAAACTATTCTTGTATTGATGCAGCCTAGAATCAAATTGGCCTTTTTAGCTGCCTCATCACACTGTTGGCCCATGTTCAACTTGCGGTCTACTAGGAGTCCTAGATCCCTTTCAAGCCTAGATTAATTGTGATAGCAACATCCTGTAGAATATTTGAATCTGTAGTTCAGTGAGGCACTATTTCTCTCCAGGTTCTAAGGATTCTAATAACCCCATCCTAAACTGCCAATTCTAGGATTTTATGGGAAGAAGCCATGGAGATTAATGCTTTTCTCACCCAAATGGTACTCAGCACATCCCTGAGTAAGTTTCCTACCTCTTTTGGCCCCTCTTCCATCCTTTTAAGGCTCTGGAGAGTCATCTTAGGGGAAAGCCCCCCTTGGGCCTGAAAAGGCTCAGAGAGGGCCCAACAGTGGCAAAATGGTCTCCACTTCCCCAAAGGGATATTTCGGGATGTTGAGGGGAAAAATATTATTTCATCTCCCCCCCCCCCCCCGCAATACACTGTGGGGTTGCCCCTGAGATCTCCTCCAACCCCATCAGTAGTCCATGCCTGTCTTATAGATGTTTTAAGGCTGTTTTAAGGCTGCTCCCTGGAATTTCACCCTCACCAAAATTGGAGTCCAGTTCCCAGCCCCCTTGCTCTGCCTTTGCCAATGAATTATTTGTATATTGATTATCCTGCCTTTCTCAACAAATGGGCCTAAAAGGGATGTCATACTGAGGAGGGAGCTGACTTGTTTTCAGCTGCTCCAGAGACTAGGTCCCAGAGCAGTGGATGCAAGCTACAGGAAAAGAGATTCCACCTCAACATTTGAAAGAACCTTCTGAGAGTAAGGGCTGTTCGACAGTGGAGCACACTCCTTCCTCGGAGTGTAGTGGAGCCTCCTTCCTTGAAGGTCTTTAAACAGACGCTGGATGGTCTGGGATGCTTCGATTGAGAGTTCCTGCATGGCAGGCGGTTGGACTGGATGGCCCTTGCGGTTTCTTCCAGCTCTATGACTCTATGATCCCTTTTATGCATCACACTCTGTGGGTTTGTGTCTGTAACAGAGAGACGGAGGGAAAGTGAAAAATAGAAAGGCAGGGAAGAGAGGCTGAAAATGAGATGCTGAAGCAGTGCAGATGGGCAAGAGGGAACGTTGGAGAGCGGAGGGAGAAAGGGAAGGGGATCTGGCAGATGGGAGCCAGGAGGGGAAGGCTGGAGCAAAGCCAGGATCTCCTAGCTCTGTGCGTAGAGGAAGGGACCTCTGGGAAGGGCCAGGAGAGGGGCCTTGGGGATTGGGAGGCAGCCACCAACCTGACAGATTTTAAGAACCGAACCTGTGAGAACCAGCTCAGGTCCTTGTTTTCGAACATATTAAGGCGTTCCATTTAGAAATTATGAGCAATGTCTATGAAGAGAGGAAAGGGCAACACAAAAATGCCTTTTTGTCTAATGTTTCTTTTCCAACCTGAGCTTGCTTAGCTCCATGGGTGATTCCAGAGGCCCTTTGTTACCCGAAATGCTGGAGGCTGGGGAGGACACTCCCAAGTGCTATGCTTTCAGGGGAATTTCATACTTAGCTCAAAGGAGAGATTGGGGCAACAGTGGCCTCGGGACTCATCCCATTCCTGATCTCCCCCCCCCCCCCCCCCCGGTGTTAGGTGAATTCCATCTATTCTCGAGCCCTATATAAATGAATGGGGCTCCGCACAGGTACCATTAACCCTTATGGGGCACATCGCCCCTTTTCCCAGTGTGGCTTTTAGTGTATGCTGAAATCCGCGTAAGGAGTGCCCGCGTATGACGCAGGTGCACTGTACACTTATGCACACACATATAGGTTTTCACACAAACACACAGGAACTAGGTAACAAAGGTGGGAGTGATGAATAGATGTTAGGCTTTGCTAATGGTAATACATAACCTAGACAGAACTTGATTCCAATTGCTGAGGGTCCACAATGGGGAGAGAAGTCAGTAACTCCCATGGCAAGTGGAGCTGGCGAGTGTAGTGAGGCGTTTAGCAATGTAAACCAACAGAGTGTCTGTCTGCAACTGGACTGCAATATTTATACTGAAATGGTTGCTAGTGGGCAGAACCCGAGTTTTCTATAAGGTTTAAATCGTTTTAGAAAGTTTCCTGGGTGGGGAAAATATGGTCCAAAATCAAATTCAATGCAATGGGTGCTTGGTGCAAATACCTCAGACATAAGGGATTAACACACCGGTCCTCAAGTCCTTGTTGGCTCTGAATTCCAGTCCCGTTCACAAGCCAATGTACAGCGCAATGTGAGCATGATGCTCCCAGATGCAGCTCAACAATAACACAGCACAGTATGGAAACAACGTTCCAGATACAGGTATTGGCAATGCACTGGCCACATTTCACACTTAAAAATAAGTCACAGACACAGTTGATTTCATCCGAATCTTTGGAGGTTCTCTATCTTGAGTTGCAATAAAATAAAAATATTTGCAAGCTCTCTTCACTGACTTCCATCATGTTCACCATCTCTTCTATACACAATTCCAATCCAATCCTATCCACAGCAATCCACATGTGTCCTGTATTGTGTATTGGTTGTGATCCATCTCCTGGTGCCACACAGCATGAAGCGTCCTCTGCAGTTGGCTTGCATCATGCCATGTGCTCAGACTCCGGACTCTCTGGCCGTCTCACAGGATATGATGCCACTTTTCAATCAAAATATTTTACACATGTTTAAAGGAATCTTTTTTCAACAGTCTGTATGACTATCTGCTTCAACTGATTACCTCAAGGTAGTTCCCCCACAATCTCTTCTTTGCCAGCTCCTGTGGATAAGGATATAATCGTTTCATGGATTTGGGGCATCTGCAACAGGGTCCTGCTCAGGTCACCCACCCCAACTTTATTAATATAATATCAAATAGGGAGGTGTGAACGTAGGGCTAAATCTTGGGCTAACACTTTCCTTTCTTAACTCTGATATTCAGTATTCTTTTCCTTCTTTACAGAAGAACTTGTCAGTCATGAGAGAGTCCACACATCAGAGAAGCCATACAACTGCCAGCATTGTGGGAAACATTTTGCATACAAGTCGATCCTTCTCATGCATCGGAGAGTCCACACCGGAGAGAAGCCATACAAATGCCAACACTGTGGGAAATGTTTTTGTTTGAAGTCAGTCCTAGTGGCACATCAGAGAGTCCACACAGGAGAGAAGCCATACAACTGCCAGCATTGTGGGAAATGTTTTTGTTTGAAGTCAGTCCTAGTGAGACATCAGAGAATCCACACCGGAGAGAAGCCATACAAATGCCAGCATTGTGGGAAATGTTTTTCTTGGCAGTCAAACCTACTGACACACCAGAGAATCCACACAGGAGAGAAGCCATACAAATGCGAGCATTGTGGAACATGTTTTTCTCGGCAGTCAAACCTACTGACACACCAGAGAGTCCACACAAGAGAGAAGCCATACAAATGCCAGCATTGTGGGAAATGTTTTTCTCAGCAGTCAAACCTACTGACACACAAAAGAATCCACACAGGAGAGAAGCCACACAAATGCCAGCAGTGTGGAACATGTTTTTCTTCAAAGAGAAACTTAGCAAGACACCAGAGAGTCCACACAAGAGAGAAGCCATACAAATGCCACCATTGTGGGAAATGTTTTTCTCAGCAGTCAAACCTACTGACACACCAGAGAATCCACACAGGAGAGAAGCCATACAAATGCGAGCATTGTGGAACATGTTTTTCTCGGCAGTCAAACCTACTGACACACCAGAGAGTCCACACAAGAGAGAAGCCATACAAATGCCAGCATTGTGGGAAATGTCTTTCTCAGCAGTCAAACCTACTGACACACAAAAGAATCCACACAGGAGAGAAGCCACACAAATGCCAGCAGTGTGGAACATGTTTTTCTTCAAAGAGAAACTTAGCAAGACACCAGAGAGTCCACACAAGAGAGAAGCCATACAAATGCCACCATTGTGGGAAATGTTTTTCTCAGCAGTCAAACCTATTGTCACACCAGCGAATCCACACAGGAGAGAAGCCATACAAATGCCAGCAGTGTGGAAAATGCTTTTCTCGGAGGTCAGGCCTATTCAGTCACCAGAGAGGCAGCACAGGAGAGAAGCCACACAAACCCAAGAAGTGAATGAACATTATTTTTGAAAAGGTGGAATACAAAAATATTTTTTCCATCCAGCGGTGCTAAAAAGCCCATATGAATTTATTTGCACAGTTTCTCTGTCCATATGTCTGTTTATGTTTTAAAGTTATGTTTAGTAAAGTTTAGGTTTTAATTGCTACTAGTATAGATAATTGCTTTGGGTTATAAATTTGGCGGGGGATTATGGGTCGTGGTTTAGGTTAGTTAGATGGGGGGCTGGGGTTTGTTGCGGCTGGCTAGAATAGCAATGATAGCATTCGGAATTTGTGGGATGTTGGCTGAAGAAAGTTGGGGACCTGTAGTAACAGAAAGGGATCCAGTTTCTTCGAATGTCTGGGGCAGGGAGAGATTGTGCGTGTGAGAGGGATGGCAAAGTGGGGGATAGATGGTGGGAATTGTAGGTGGGGGCTAGGTTTGGTAGAAGGTGGAGTTTTAGGTTTGGGGGTTTCAATATATTCTTTGGCTTGGGGAGGGCAGTTCTAGCTTAAACACTGAATTTCTGACTATGTGTTTTAATAAAGTTCTTTGCTATTTCAACAGACTGGACTCTTTGATGCGCAGAAGTTGTGAATTTGCACAAAACGGACCCTTTCTTCTCTCCTCATTCCTCAGCTCCATTCCCAGCCATAAGAACAGCAAAGGCAAACACACACACGAGATACGAGCCGACTTGGATGCCAGCATAATATAATAAGAAAAGATTTGTTTCTAGCCCGCTCTATGAAGGAGAATCTGTGCTGGTTTCAACAATAAAATACATCGAGGTTACAATAAAATCCAAAAGAAATCAATCCCCCCCGATCCCAGTACTAAAACTGGATTAAACAATGAGAGTATAAATGTTGGGAGAAAATGCAGAGGTGAACTCAGAGCAATCTTGGAAGCTTGTGAGTAGATAGACAAACTGGCAGACTGGAGCTTTGCCAGGAAACACAACTGCTAGATTAAAGCACCGTAGGCTGGCTTTTCTCCAAGAGGCACTGTTTATTTTTGGTTGCAAAAGATACACGAGAGCTAGAGCAACCCCATCCACCAATTACAAAACCCACACTGTACAATGATGATCTGAGCTTATATACACTTTTGCCATGTGGCAATCTAGCTCAACCCCTTCCTGTACAATTTCCTGTGTTACCTGGATTACTGTCCTTCATTCCAGATGTCACCGCATATTTACACAAGTGCTATGTGCTGCTCTCTGGCACACTCTGCCACAATCTTCGACAATCCCCTGCTGTCTGGAGCCACAGCTGCAACCAATTCCTGGTTAAGAGCAGCGAGTGTCCATTAGCTTCTCTGCCACATCTGAACATTTTCAATGCTGCTCCATACCTCAACAATAAAAACAGTAAAGACATTCCAGTGACTCTGTGAATAAGATCATACTGGATCATTGTGAATCTGTGAGTACTGAGGATGGGGACAAGCTCCTTGGAAGTGTGAAGAAGACAACTTGCCCTCTCAACCCTTGCCTTTCATGGCTGGTCATCCAAGGAGGAGATGCTTTGAGGACTCACCTGAGATATATCATAGATGCATCTCTTAGGGAGGGCTATTTTCCATCTTGCTTAAAAGAAGCAGTGATACGGCTGCTTCTGAAAAAGCCCTCCCCAGATCCCTTGGACATGAAGAATTACAGAGCGGTCTCCCGTCTTCCATTTCTCTTCAACTCCAAACAGTCTTGGATGAAACAGATTACCTAGATCCATTTCAACCTGGCTTCAGGATGGGATACAGAGTCAAGATTGCTATGGTTACCTTAGATGATCTCCGCTTGAGTATCGACAGGGGAAATGTGATCCTGTTGATGCTTTTGGGCCTCTCAGTGGCTTTTGATACTATTGACCATGGCATCCTTCTGGAACTCCTGAAGGAATTGGGGATCGGGGGCACTGCATTGCAATGCTTCCGCTCCTATTTCTCCAGCAGATTCCAGATGGAGATGCTTGGGGACAGTTGCTCCTCTATGAGGGATCTTAAATGCAGCGTTCTCCAGGGTGCCATCCTATCCCCAATGCTAGTCAACATCTACATCAAACCGCCAAGAGAGTTCATCCGGAGGCATGGGGCGGGTGCTATCTGTATGTTCATGACATCCAGAGATATCTCAGTGTCAAGTAAAGAAGGCATCTCCCTCTGAATGAATGTCACAAAAACCCACTGAGTGACCTTTGGCAAGTCACACTCTTTCAGAGGATGGCCATGGGAAACCCACTCTGAAGGAACCTGCCAAGAAAACCCCTTCAGAGACTCCCATAAGGTCACCATAAGACCTGAAACAACTGGAAGGCAGACACCAAGAACGACATTGGGAAATAAGGGCAAGCCTTGCCTTGGGAAAGTGCAATGACTGGGCTCCAGTCAATGGAGGTCTTCTTCAGGCAGTAAAGGGAGGTTTATGCAAATGCATTGTGACATGACTGCTACGGAAGGCTCTCTTGACCAATCAGAAAGCAAGATGACGGTTTTTCTGGAAGCTTCCGTGAGAAGGAGATATAAGGCCTGAGAGACCAAGAGACAGTTGGGGGAATTGTGTCGGTCGGAGATCGAGAGTTAAAGAGCGGATCTTGGAAGTTAGTCTCAGAATTGGAAGCTTAGGTTTATTTGTTTTTTTAATAGCTTGTATGAATTGAGCATTATATACTTTCAAATATTGTACCTGCAAGATTCTTAATATCTTGTATGACTTATATTTCAGTTATATTTTGTGGTTTATAATACATACCTCCTTAGAGTATCTACTACTCGACACTCCTTTTACACGTGTCTTGGCTCGGTTGATGCTTGGAAGATCAGTAAAGAAGTAGAAATAAGGTTCCTTAACCGGTCCCAGTGGAGGTTAAGGGAAACCCTTTGATAATTCACTGGGAGGTGGCAGCATGATTTAAGGAATTAAAGTGCCTTCTGGGCTAAGAGCCATAATGTCTAAATGTCTAATTAACAATTTGTAAGCCACTCTGATAGCCTTTTGGCTGAAGAGAGGGGTATAAAATATTATTATTATTATTATTATTATTATTACAGGGCCGCGGTTTGGCTGCTTGGACCACGGAGATCATCACAGTGAGTCAATTGGAAAAGCACATCTCACTCCAGAAAATAATGGTACTTGAGGAGTTTGCACTCTACGTTTTTCTGTAATAATAGCTACAAACCTGATAATAGCATATGGGACATTTAGATTTTTAAGAGCAACTGCTGCAGATTTAAATGCTGCTTTAAAACCTCTTTCCATCTGCCAGATTTGCGCTTGTTTTGGGGGGAAATGAGAAAGTGTTGGGAGGGAGGGACTGGCAACAGAATTAAGAGATGCATTGCAGGCTATGGGCAATTTGCGGCCAAGTAAGGTCCAAAACACACGGCAGCAATAGTCCAGCTTGAGTGCGCTTTAACTGCCCTGGCCCAGTGTTAGGGAATCCTGGGAATTGGAGTTTATTGTGGCACCTGAGCTCTCTGAAAGAGAAGGCTCAATGTTTCACAAAACTACATTTCCCAGAATTCCCTAGCACTGCTCCAGGGCAGTTAAAGTGGTCCCAGTCCTGCAGCTGGACTGGCCTCCCTGAGCGGTCAAGACCTGAGCTGGTTGTGGACGATGGGCACTCTTAATATTAATATCTCTCACTATTGATTGTAATTAAGGAGGGGATCAGGTTCCTCCTTTCAATAGCATCAGGAAAATGTTTAGGTGTTGTTAAGGTTTGGAAATCCTATTTGGGGACTTTTGTGTCCTCACAGCCATCGGGTGCCATCAGGAAAACCTTCCTGTGTTGTTTAGGTTCAGAAATCCTGTTTGGGGTCCCTTCCGACTTTGGGGCCATTTCGTCCTCCATTTTGGGTTCCCTGAAGGCCTCAAACTGCCATCTGCCAAGCACCGAGGCAGAGGCAGCCATTTTGTGTTCAGGCGGCCATTTTGTGTTCTGGCAGCCATTTTGTGCTGCTTGTGACTGTGGGGAATAAGGTTCCAGAACCTTCTCTGAGGCCTCAGTTGAACAGAGGCTTCTCTTTCTCTCCTGAGGCTCCAGAGAGAGAAGGAGGCCAGGCTCCTTGGGCCAAAAGGAAGGAAGTGTGTCTCTTTGTGTCTCTTTTCTGAGAGGGTTTTCTTACACAGCTCTGCTCCTTCTGGGGAACGTGGGTTTTAAAAGGGATCAGAAATTATCCCTTCTAAGATTGTCCCCCAAAAAGGCCAAAAGTAGCTCCTTTGGGAGGTTTTAAAAGTCTCCCCAGTTTTCTTATCAATAGATTTTCAAGGAAGAAGGAAGGAGGCAGACCAGACCATCTCATATTACCAAGAATGATACATACATACAAACAAACAAACAAATAACAACAAGAAGAATAAGGATTAGACAGAAAAACAAACTTCTTATATTTAAAAAAGCAAAAACATTTTTAACAGGATAAAAATTCAACTTGGGTCCTTTTACAACTGAAACAGTCTGTATCTGCACTACAGAAATAATTCAGTTCGAAACTGCTTTAACTCTCCTGGCTCCATCCTATGGAATCCTGGGATTTGTAGTTTGTTGTGGCATGAGAGCTCTATGGCAGAGAAGGCTAAGCGTCCAAAGGTAAAATCCCAGGATTCCATAGCACTGAGTGATTAAAACGGTGTCAAAGTGCCTTATTTCTATAGTGCGGATGCAGCCTTCTTGGGAAAGGGGCTGATGCTGGGGAAAAGAGGAGGAATGCATTAGGAAAGGGGGACGGACGGAGGGCCTCCTGCAGCTGGACTGGCCTCCCTGAGCGGTCAAGACCTGAGCTGGTTGTGGACGATGGGCACTCTTAATATCAATATCTTTCACTATTGATTGTAATTAAGGAGGGGATCAGGTTCCTCCTTTCAGTAGCACCAGGAAAACGTTTAGGTGTGGCTCCTTGGGCCAAAAGGAAGAAAGTGTGTCCCTTTGTGCCTCTGGCCCTCCATTTTGGGGCGAAGGAAGGAAGGAGGGAAGGGAGGGAGAAGGAAGGAAGGGAGGAACGAAGGAAGGAAGGAAAGAAGGAAGGAAGGAAGGGAGGGAGGGAGGGAGGGAGAAGGAAGGAAGGAAGGAAGGGAGGGAGGGAGGGAGGGAGGGAGGGAAGGAGGGAGAAGGAAGGAAGGGAGGGAGGGAGGGAGGGAGGGAGGAAGGAAGGAAGGAAGGGAGGAAGGAGGGAGGGAGGAAGGAAGGAAGGAAGGAAGGAAGGAAGGGAGGAAGGAAGGAAGGAAGGAAAAAAGGGAGGGAGGGAGAAGGAAGGAAGGAAGGGAGGGAGGGAGGGAGGGAGGAAGGAAGGAAGGAAGGAAGGGAGGAAGGAAGGAAGGTAGGGAGAAGGGAGGAAGGGAGGGAGGGAGGGAGGAAGGAAGGAAGGAAGGAAGGGAGGAAGGGAGGGAGGGAGAAGGAAGGGAGGGAGGGAAGGAGGGAGGAAGGAAGGAAGGAAGGGAGGGAGGGAGAAGGAAGGAAGGGAGGAAGGAAGGAAGGAAGGAAGGAAGGGAGGGGGGGAGGAAGGAAGGAAGGGGCCTGTGGGGGTCTGAGGAAGGCTAGGCAGGGACTCAGGGCCAGTGGGGAGGCTGGGCTTTGGGTGATGGGAGAGAGAGGTGGGAAAGAGACCCTTCCTTTTTTGTCCTAGCTGTGGAGGGTCCCACTGGTCCTTGCCTCCCTCTTTGGGAAAGGAGACCCCCTCAGCCCCCTGGACTCACTCCTGCCACTCATTCCAAGAATGGCTGGGACTCAGAGAGGTTTCCAAGGCATTGCCACCTTCTGCTCTCCATGACCATTGGCACTGACCTTTCCCCATTGCCTTTCCTCCCTCAGCCCTGTGGACCTCCTCCTCCTTCGCACTCAGAGCAACCCTTCTCTACGGTTGAGGAGACAGCCTCTGACCCAGGGAAGCTCCGGCAATAAAGGACTGCAGGAGAGGGCTGCAGGAATCAGGGTCTTTGTACTGAAGGTAGGTCTTTATTCCTGGAGCTGAAAGAGGACCTTTGTTTAAATGTTTCAGTCCAGGATTGTGTGGAAGGGTTGCAGTTGAGAGAGTGAGCCATGCTTTGCAGGTATAAAGCCCCAAATTCAGTCTCTGGCAGCATTGTCCTCCCAGAACGTGGAAGTTGGATTTCCAGACCCCAGACGCACAGTGCGCCAGTGAGTCCTTTGTGTGGGGACTGTGTGTGTACATGTTGTTTACTAGAGCTTTGTGAGATATTTGTTTCACTGGGTTTATAAAATGAATTTCCATAGGTCTTCACATCCCCAAAATTAGCATAGTCCAGGATGCAGTCTTCCCTCATAAACCTATACAGAAGAAGCATAAATTAGATATCTAAAACAAAGGAGTTTTGAACCAGCAAACAAGCCAGGAAGATGGCTTGCCAATAAAATAAGGAAGTTGAAACAACGAAACACGATTACGGAAATAAACAAAGATTCGACATTAACATCTGGCCAAAATAAAATTAAGAAGGTCTTCCAAAAATTCTATGCTAAATTATATAAAGGATCTCAAACGTCTAGAGCCAAAATAGAGGAGTTTTTGGGAAAAGCTAACTTAAAGCCACTTTCAGACCAACAAAGAACTATATTAAATGGACCGATGACAACAGCAGAAATCATGGAAGTAATAAGAAAAAGGGAAAAAAGGGAAAACACCAGGAATGATGGCTTCATCGCCAGTTATCATAAAGTATTTGAGGATCGACTGTTAACACCACTGAAATTAACGATAAATGCCATCAAAGGAAACCATTATCCTGAAACATGGAAACAAGGTAATATAACTTTGCGGTTAAAAGAAGATATAGATGCAACTGAGGTAAAGAGCTATAGGCTAATTTCCTTATTAAATATGGATTATAAATTATTTTCTATGATAGACTCAAAAAGGTTCTTAAAGACTGGATTCACAAGGACTAATCTGGATTTCTCCCCCACAGACAACTCAGTGATAACATACGAAACGTCTTAAATATAATTGAATATTTAGAAAGGCACAACGGAAAAAAATTTGCACTTTGTCGATTTAGAAAAGGCCTTCGATAACATAGGATGGGATATGTCATTTGCGACACTTGAAATAATCGAAATAGTAGCTTCTTATTTAAGATAGGGGCAATGTATAAAGATCAAAGAGCCAAACTGTTAGCTATAAAAAGAAGAAGAAGAATTTAAGATTTCTAAAGGTACACGGCAAGCTTTCCCACTATCACCCCTTTTGTTCATTCTGATCCTTGAAGCGTGAATAATAGGATAAGATTAGAAAATAAGATCAATAGAATAAAAATTAACATACATTGAGTCTTTGCAGACAACATTTTGTATTCCCTGGAGAACCCAGAAAAGAGCATAAGGGAATTGATGGATGTAATACTGGAATTGGAATATGTTTCGGGACTAAAAGTAAACAGAGACAAAACAACAACAAAAAATATGGAGGAAAGGAAGAACAAATCCTGGAAGAAATTAGTGGATTTAAAGTGGGAAAGAAAGTTAAATATCTAGGAATAAATTTCACCAATAAAAACGCAGATCAGTTTCACAATAACTATGAGACAATAAGGAAGGAAATCAGAAAAGACCTAGAAAAATGGGGGAAATTACACTTATCTCTATTAGGAAAAATATCACTGATCCAAATGAGTTTCCTTCCTGAAATACTGTTTCTGCTTCAAGCGATACCCATCATCCAGAATGAAAAACCATTGACTCTATGGCAAAAGGAATAAAAAAAGAGCCAGGATAAAAACAAAACTACTTTGTGATGACAAAAGTAGAGGAGGGCTGGGTTTACCAAAAAGAAAACTTTATGATGCTGCTTGTTGTTTAGTTTGGATTAGAGAATGGTTTATGTTAGAGAATGAACAATTGTTATGTCTGGAGGGTGAACATTTAAGATTTGGGTGGAATGGATCCCGAATTTACGGCAAAGAGAAAGTTCATAAAGAAAGCACAAATCATTTCGTAAGAAAATCTCTGTTGAAGATCTGGGGGGAAAAGAAGTGTAGAATATGTCCAAAAATACCTTCATGGTGTTCGTCACATGAGGCTCTTTTTGGGAGGAAAGGTATCCAGAAAACTCAATGGTTAAGATACAAGGATGTACTGAAAGAATCGCAAGGAAAACTAGAGATCAAACTTAAAGAATCTGGCCTAGATTTTTCAATGGTGTCTTTATCGTCGAATAAGGGAGAGGTTTGATATAGATGTGAAATTAGAAGGAATACAAAATGAAAAGTGGGAATTGTGGAAGCCATGCTCCATGTTCATTCCATGCCTGATGAGAGTGTTGGAGAAGCATGCAGCTGTGTTTCTCTAGCCAGAAGCAAAAGGAAGGCATTCTCCTCTGAGGGCCACTGGGGAGGTCAGGAGGTTTCAGCAGATGATGCGCTCATTTCACATCTAGCGACAGGGACATAGCCAGGGTCCTCTCCAATTCCCATCCCCTGACCCCCCTCCACTCTCACAAGGCATGGAGTGTCAGGACCATGGTGAACAGGTCTGAGGAAATGACATGCATGTGGCCACTAGGTGGAGCTGTTGTGGAAGTCATTGACAGCTCTAGTGGCAGCATTTAAACAGTGCATCATTGGAATGTTGATGCAACTGTCAACTGTCATTCTCAACTGTCACTGAGGAACAGTCAGACAGTGTGAGCCTCAGAGTGGTTTGTTACTGGTGTGGATGGTGGATGGTGTCGATGTATATAGTGCTGTACACAGTGAAACTTCTTATATGAATAAAAGCCTGATCTGAGAGAAGATTACAGTGTCTCTGCTCATTGAGAAAGCGACAGGTGTTTCTTCAGCTCACAAGCTACTGACTACAGTCAAGGTGGAGAATCTGGTGCCATACGTTAACGTGTTGCCTCACGTGCTGCGCAACACAGCAATGTCAAAAGCGTTTAACATGGAGTATCTGTTGTGTAGGGGAGCTGCAGTGAATCTATGCTAGGTCCATAGGGCTTTGTTTGGTGAAGAGGGAGGAAGGGGATACCCACCTCTGCATTGGCCCAAAGGCATATGTCACCTGCGTATCTCACTAGCAGCATGCTGTTCTCTGTGTCTTGACAAATCAAGCCTAACCCTAGTCTCTTTTCTCAGGAACTTCATCTCAGTCTCCTTGTACACAGCCTTGGGCCATATTTTGCGGAAAGAGACACAGGTGCAGGGCCACCAGGACAACCTAATGGCCAACACAGAGGCCAAGCAGAGGGAGTTGGGCTCCAAGAGAAAGAGGCTGTCGAAGTACAACAACTCTTTGGTGAGCTGACATCCTGACTATTAGTTTCCTTTGTGTCACTTCTGGGGCTGTTCATGAAAGTGAGCAGAGAACATATTGTTCCAATTTGGCAGAGAAAGTCCTGGTTAATCCTCTGTCACCCCACTTTTTCAGGGGCTTTCAAAAATGTCCCGGTTTCTCTCTCCTCCTCCCACTTTGCCCCTTCTCCTCAGCTGCCTTGGGTTGCTGCAAAGTGACTTCCAAGGAGTTTGCACCCCATCAACTCAAAAATGGGGACAGGAGAGGAGATAAGTTGCAAGGGTCTTCCCTTGCCAGGAGGCTGAAGCAAAAGCAAACTGCTGTGCCCTTCCTAGCTTGTGTGATCTTCCTCCTAAACAACCTTGGCCATCCTCACCACCTTCTGGTGTTGCTTGTCCACATGTGCCTTGCTTTTCCTGTCTGTGAAATGTTGGGGATATGGGAGACCATCTCTGGATCTAAATTGGGGGTGGCCCAGTGGCCTTCAAGTCCAGAATGCTCCCCAGAACTGTTTTTTAAAATGACATTTGCCTCTGAAATGTGGCAAGAAATGGCTAAATGCACCATAATTCTTTTGTGGCTAAATGTACTCTATGTGTTGGGATAGTCAGTATCCTAATCCATCCTCAATATCCCAGCCATGGCCAAAATTATATTGTTTATTACATTGCATATAATATTGAAAGCATTCAAGACAAACTGATCTGAAAGGCAGTAGCTTTTAGCTTGCTAACAGAATTTAAAGTTTATTTCTGAAGTGATGAAATAACATTTGGGAAGCACCATGTGCTTTCCTCCCCTTTTCTTTGTCACTCTCTGGATGAGGGCTATTTTCTATTTCAGGTGACCTTTGCCGATGTGGCAGTATATTTCTCCAAGGATGAATGGAATCTGTTGACGGCGAAACAGAAACTTTTGTACAATTCTGTAATGATGGACAATTATGAAAATGTGGCTTCTGTAGGTAAGGAACCTGAATCCATGGCGCTTTCTATAACGACTGAGGGCCCTTTCATACTATATTATCATGTTGCTATGGTTCCACTAGAATTATAGAGTCATAGAGTTGGAATAGACCACAAGGGCCATCCAGTTCAACCCCCTTCTGCCATGCAGGAATACACATCCAGCCTCTCTTTAAAGACCTCCAAAGAAGAGGACTCCACCAAACTCTAAGGGAATATATTCCACTGTCAAAGTGCTCTTACTGTCACAAAGTTCCTCCTAATGTTTAGGTGGAACCTCTTTCCTTGTGTCTTGCATCCATTGCGGTGTCTCCTTTTCTCTGTTGCAGCAAAAGCAAGCCTGCTCCTTGCGCAACATGACACCCTTTCAAATGTTTAAACATGGATATCATATCCACTCTTTATCTTCTTTTCTACAGGCTAAACATAACCAGCTCTCTAAGCTGCTCCTCATAGAGCTTGATGGTTTCCAGACCCTTCACCACTTTGGTGGCACTCCTTTGGACATGCCCCAATTTGTGAACATCCTTTTTGAATTGTGGGGCCCAGAATTGGACACAGGATTATTCCAAATGAGCCTTGACCAAAGCAGAACAGAGTGGCACTATTACTTCTCTTGATCTAGAAACTATTCTTGTATTGATGCAGCCTAGAATCACACTGCCCTTTGTAGCTGCCTCATCACACTGTTGGCCCATGTTCAACTTGCGGTCTACTAGGAGTCCTAGATCCCTTTCAAGCCTAGATTAATTGTGATAGCAACATCCTGTAGAATATTTGAATCTGTAGTTCAGTGAGGCACTATTGCTCTCCAGGCTCTAAGGATTCTAATAACCCCATCCTAAACTGCCAATTCTAGGATTTTATGGGAAGAAGCTATGGAGATTAATGCTTTTCTCACCCAAATGGTACTCAGCACATCCCTGAGCAAGTTTCCTACCGCTTTTGGCCCCTCTTCCATCCTTTTAAGGCTCTGGAGAGTCTTCTTAGGGGAAAGCCCCCCTTGGGCCTGCAATGGCTCAGAGAGGGACCAACAGTGGCAAAATGGCCTCCACTTCCCCAAAGGGATGTTTTGGGATGTTGAGGGGCAAAATATTATTTCATCCCCCCCCCCCGCAATACAATGTGGGGTTGCCCCTGAGATCTCCTCCAACCCCATCAGTAGTCCATACCTGCCTTATAGATGTTTTAAGACTTTTTTAAGGCTGCTCCCTGGCATTTCACCCTCACCAAAATTGGAGTCCAGGTCCCAGCCCCCTTGCTCTGCCTTTGCCAATGAATTATTTGTATATTGATTATCCTGCCTTTCTCAACAAATGGGCCTAAAAGGGATGTCATACTGAGGAGGGAGCTGACTTGTTTTCAGCTGCTCCAGAGACTAGGACCCGGAGCAGTGGATGCAAGCCGCAGGAAAAGAGATTCCACCTCAACATTTGAAAGAACCTCCTGAGAGTAAGGACTGTTTGACAGTGGAACACACTCCTTCCTCGGAGTGTAGTGGAGCCTCCTTCCTTGGAGGTCTTTAAACAGAGGCTGGATGGTCTGGGATGCTTCGATTGAGAGTTCCTGCATGGCAGGCGGTTGGACTGGATGGCCCTTGCGGTTTCTTCCAGCTCTATGACTCTATGATCCCTTTTATGCATCACACTCTGTGGGTTTGTGTCTGTAACAGAGAGATGGAGGGAAAGTGAAAAATAGAAAGGCAGGGAAGAGAGGCTGAAAATGAGATGCTGAAGCAGTGCAGATGGGCAAGAGGGAAGGTTGGAGAGCGGAGGGAGAAAGGGAAGGGGATCTGGCAGATGGGAGCCAGGAGGGGAAGGCTGGAGCAAAGCCAGGATCTCCTAGCTCTGTGCGGAGAGGAAGGGACCTCTGGGAAGGGCCAGGAGAGGGGCCTTGGGGATTGGGAGGCAGCCACCAACCTGACAGATTTTAAGAACCGAACCTGTGAGAAGCAGCTCAAGTCCTTGTTTTCGAACATATTAAGGGGTTCCATTTAGAAATTATGAGCAATGTCTATGAAGAGAGGAAAGGGCAACACAAAAATGCCTTTTTGTCTAATGTTTCTTTTCCAACCTGAGCTTGCTTAGCTCCATGGGTGATTCCAGAGGCCCTTTGTTACCCGAAATGCTGGAGTCTGGGGAGGACACTCCCAAGTGCTATGCTTTCAGGGGAATTTCATACTTAGCTCAAAGGAGAGATTGGGGCAACAGTGGCCTCGGGACTCTTCCCATTCCTGATCTCCCCCCCCCCCCACCGGTGTTAGGGGGATCCGATCTATTCTCGAGCCCTATTTAAATGAATGGGGCTCCGCACAGGCGGCATTAACCCTTATGGGGCATGCCGCCCCTTTTCCCAGTGTGGTTTTAGTGTATGCTGAAATCCACGTAAGAGGTGCCCGCGTATGACGCAGGTGCACTGTACACGCATGCACACACATATAGGTGTTCACACAAACACACAAGAACTAGGTAACAAAGGTAGGAGTGGTGAATAGATGTTAGGATTTGCTAATGGTAATACGTAACCTAGACGGAACTTGATTCCAATTGCTGAGGGTTCTCAATGGGGAGAGAAGTCAATAACTCCCATGGCAAGTGGAGCTGGCGAGTGTAGTGAGGCATTTAGCAATGTTAACCAACAGAGTTTCTGTCTGCAACTGGACTGCAATATTTATACTGAAATGGTTGCTAGTGGGCAGAACCCGAGTTTTCTATAAGGTTTAAATCGTTTTAGAAAGTTTCCTGGGTGGTGAAAATATGGTCCAAAATCAAATTGAATGCAATGGGTGCTTGGTGCAAATACCTCAGACATAAGGGATTACCACACCGATCCTCAGGTCCTTGTTGGCTCTGAATTCCAGTCCCGTTCACAAGCCAATGTACAGCGCAATGTGAGCATGATGCTCCCAGATGCAGCTCAACAATAACATAGCACAGTATGGAAACAACGTTCCAGATACAGGTATTGGCAATGCACTGGCCACATTTCACACTTAAAAATAAGTCACAGACACAGTTGATTTCATCCGAATCTTTGGAGGTTCTCTATCTTGAGTTGCAATATAATCAAAATATTTGCAAGCTCTCCTCTCTGACTTCCATCATGTTCACCATCTCTTCTATACACAACTCCAATCCAATCCTATCCACAGCAATCCACATGTGTCCTGTATTGTGTATTGGTTGTGATCCATCTCCTGGTGCCACACAGCATGAAGCGTCCTCTGCAGTTGGCTTGCATCATGCCATGTGCTCTGACTCAGGACTCTCTGGCCGTCTCACAGGATATGATGCCACTTTTGAATCAAAATATTTTACACATGTTTAAAGGAATCTTTTTTCAACAGTCTGTATGACTATCTGCTTCAACTGATTACCTCAAGGTAGTTCCCCCACAATCTCTCCTTTGCCAGCTCCTGTGGATAAGGATATAATCGTTTCATGGATTTGGGGCATCTGCAAGAGGGTCCTGCTCAGGTCACCCACCCCAACTTTATTAATTTAATATCAAATAGGGAGGTGTGAACGTAGGGCTAAATCTTGGGCTAACACTTTCCTCTCTTAACTCTGATATTCAGTATTATTTTCCTTCTTTACAGAAGAACTTGTCAGTCATGAAAGCGTCCACACATCAGAGAAGCCATACAACTGCCAGCATTGTGGGAAACATTTTGCATACAAGCCGATCCTTCTCATGCATCGGAGAGTCCACACCGGAGAGAAGCCATACAAATGCCAACACTGTGGGAAATGTTTTTGTTTGAAGTCAGTCCTAGTGGCACATCAGAGAGTCCACACAGGAGAGAAGCCATACAAATGCCAGCATTGTGGGAAATGTTTTTCTTTGAAGGGAGACTTAACGAGACATCAGAGAGTCCACACAGGAGAGAAGCCATACAAATGCCAGCATTGTGGGAAATGTTTTTGTTTGAAGTCAGTCCTAGTGGCACATAAGAGAGTCCACACAGGAGAGAAGCCATACAAATGCCAGCATTGTGGGAAATGTTTTTCTTTGAAGGGAGACTTAGTGAGGCACCAGCGAATCCACACAGGAGAGAAGCCATACAAATGCCAGCATTGTGGGAAATGTTTTTCTCAGCAGTCCTACCTAGTGACACACAAAAGAATCCACACAGGAGAGAAGCCATACAAATGCCAGCATTGTGAGAAATGTTTTTATTTGAAGGGAGACTTAGTGAGACACCAGAGAATCCACACCGGAGAGAAGCCATACAAATGCCAGCATTGTGGGAAATGTTTTTCTTGGCAGTCAAACCTACTGACACACCAGAGAATCCACACAGGAGAGAAGCCATACAAATGCCAGGATTGTGGATCATGTTTTTCTCGGCAGTCAAACCTACTGACACACCAGAGAATCCACACAGGAGAGAAGCCATACAAATGCCAGCATTGTGGGAACTGTTTTCCTTTGAAGGGAGACTTAGCGAGACATCAGAGAGTCCACACAGGAGAGAAGCCATACAAATGCCAGCATTGTGGGAAATGTTTTTGTCAGCAGTCCTACCTAGTGACACACAAAAGAATCCACATAGGAGAGAAGCCATACAAATGCCAGCAGTGTGGGAAATGTTTTTGTCAGCAGTCCTACCTAGTGACACACAAAAGAATCCACACAGGAGAGAAGCCATACAAATGCCAGCATTGTGGGAAATGTTTTTATTGTAAGTCAAACCTATTGTCACACCAGCGAATCCACACAGGAGAGAAGCCATACAAATGCCAGCAGTGTGGAAAATGCTTTTCTCGGAGGTCAGGCCTATTCAGTCACCAGAGAGGCAGCACAGGAGAGAAGCCACACAAACCCAAGAAGTGAATGAACATTATTTTTGTAAAGGTGGAATACAAAAACATTTTTTCCATCCAGCGGTGCTAAAAAGCCCATATGAATTTATTTGCAAAGTTTCTCTGTCCATATGTCTGTTTATGTTTTAAAGTTATGTTTAGTAAAGTTTAGGTTTTAATTGCTACTAGTATAGATAATTGCTTTGGGTTATAAATTTGGCGGGGGATTATGGGTCGTGGTTTAGGTTAGTTAGATGGGGGGCTGGGGTTTGTTGCGGCTGGCTAGAATAGCAAGGATAGCATTCGGAATTTGTGGGATGTTGGCTGAAGAAAGTTGGGGACCTGTAGTAACAGAAAGGGATCCAGTTTCTTCGAATGTCTGGGGCAGGGAGAGATTGTGCGTGTGAGAGGGATGGCAAAGTGGGGGATAGATGGTGGGAATTGTAGGTGGGCGCTAGGTTTGGTAGAAGGTGGAGTTTTAGGTTTGGGGTTTTGAATATATTCTTTGGCTTGGGGAGGGCAGTTCTAGCTTAAAGACTGAATTTCTGACTATGTGTTTTAATAAAGTTCTTTGCTATTTCAACAGACTGGACTCTTTGATGCGCAGAAGTTGTGAATTTGCACAAAACGGACCCTTTCTTCTCTCCTCATTCCTCAGCTCCATTCCCAGCCATAAGAACAGCAAAGGCAAACACACACACGAGATACGAGCCGACTTGGATGCCAGCATAATATAATAAGAAAAGATGTATTTCTAGCCCGCTCTATGAAGGAGAATCTGTGCTGGTTTCAACAATAAAATACATCGAGGTTACAATAAAATCCAAAAGAAATCAATCCCCCCCGATCCCAGTACTAAAACTGGATTAAACAATGAGAGTATAAATGTTGGGAGAAAATGCAGAGGTGAACTCAGAGCAATCTTGGAAGCTTGTGAGTAGATAGACAAACTGGCAGACTGGAGCTTTGCCAGGAAACACAGCTGCTAGATTAAAGCACCGTAGGCTGGCTTTTCTCCAAGAGGCACTGTTTATTTTTGGTTGCAAAACATACACGAGAGCTAGACCAACCCCATCCACCAATTACAAAACCCACACTGTACAATGATGATCTGAGCTGATATACACTTTTGCCATGTGGCAATCTAGCTCAACCCCTTCCTGTACAATTTCCTGTGTTACCTGGATTACTGTCCATCATTCCAGATGTCACCGCATATTTACACAAGTGCTATGTGCTGCTCTCTGGCACACTCCGCCACAATCTTGGACAATCCCCTGCTGTCTGGAGCCACAGCTGCAACCAATTCCTGGTTAAGAGCAGCGAGTGTCCATTAGCTTCTCTGCCACATCTGAACATTTTCAATGCTGCTCCATACCTCAACAATAAAAACAGTAAAGACATTCCAGTGACTCTGTGAATAAGATCATACTGGATGATTGTGAATCTGTGAGTACTGAGGATGGGGACAAGCTCCTTGGAAGTGTGAAGAAGACAACTTGCCCTCTCAACCCTTGCCTTTCATGGCTGGTCATCCAAGGAGGAGATGCTTTGAGGACTCACCTGAGATATATCATAGATGCATCTCTTAGGGAGGGCTATTTTCCATCTTGCTTAAAAGAAGCAGTGATACGGCTGCTTCTGAAAAAGCCCTCCCCAGATCCCTTGGACATGAAGAATTACAGAGCGGTCTCCCGTCTTCCATTTCTCTTCAACTCCAAACAGTCTTGGATGAAACAGATTACCTAGATCCATTTCAACCTGGCTTCAGGATGGGATACAGAGTCAAGATTGCTATGGTTACCTTAGATGATCTCCGCTTGAGTATCGACAGGGGAAGTGTGACCCTGTTGATGCTTTTGGGCCTCTCAGTGGCTTTTGATACTATTGACCATGGCATCCTTCTCGAACTCCTGAGGGAATTGGGGATCGGGGGCACTGCATTGCAATGCTTCCGGTCCTATTTCTCCAGCAGATTCCAGATGGAGATGCTTGGGGACAGTTGCTCCTCTATGAGGGATCTTAAATGCAGCGTTCTCCAGGGTGCCTTCCTATCCCCAATGCTAGTCAACATCTACATCAAACCGCCAAGAGAGTTCATCCGGAGGCATGGGGCGGGTGCTTTCTGTATGCTCATGACATCCAGAGATATCTCAGTGTCAAGTAAAGAAGACATCTCTGTCTGAATGAATGTCACAAAAACCCACTGAGTGACCTTTGGCAAGTCACACTCTTTCAGAGGATGGCCATGGGAAACCCACTCTGAAGGAACCTGCCAAGAAAACCCCTTCAGAGACTCCCATAAGGTCACCATAAGACCTGAAACAACTGGAAGGCAGACACCAAGAACGACATTGGGAAATAAGGGCAAGCCTTGCCTTGGGAAAGTGCAATGACTGGGCTCCAGTCAATGGAGGTCTTCTTCAGGAAGTAAAGGGAGGTTTATGCAAATGCATTGTGACATCACTGCTACGGAAGGCTCTCTTGACCAATCAGAAAGCAAGATAAAGGTTTTTCTGGAAGCTTCCGTGAGAAGGAGATATAAGGCCTGAGAGACCAAGAGACAGTTGGGGGAATTGTGTCGGTCGGAGATCGAGAGTTAAAGAGTGGATCTTGGAAGTTAGTCTCAGAATTGGAAGCTTAGGTTTATTTGTTTTTTTAATAGCTTGTATGAATTGAGCATTATATACTTTCAAATATTGTACCTGCAAGATTCTTAATATCTTGTATGACTTATATTTCAGTTATATTTTGTTGTTTGTAATACATACCTCCTTAGAGTATCTACTACTCGGCACTCCTTTTACACGTGTCTTGGCTCGGTTGATGCTTGGAAGATCAGTAAAGAAGTAGAAATAAGGTTCCTTAACCGGTCCCAGTGGAGGTTAAGGGAAACCCTTTGATAATTCACTGGGAGGTGGCAGCATGATTTAAGGAATTAAAGTGCCTTCTGGGCTAAGAGCCATAATGTCTAAATGTCTAATTAACAATTTGTAAGCCATTCTGATAGCCTTTTGGCTGAAGAGAGGGGTATAAAATATTATTATTATTATTATTATTATTATTATTATTATTATTATTACAGGGCCGCGGTTTGGCTGCTTGGACCACGGAGATCATCACAGTGAGTCAATTGGAAAAGCACATCTCACTCCAGAAAATAATGGTACTTGAGGAGTTTGCACTCTACGTTTTTCTGTAATAATAGCTACAAACCTGATAATAGCATATGGGACATTTAGATTTTTAAGAGCAACTACTGCAGATTTAAATGCTGCTTTAAAACCTCTTTCCATCTGCCAGATTTGCGCTTGTTTTGGGGGGAAATGAGAAAGTGTTGGGAGGGAGGGACTGGCAACAGAATTAGGAGATGCATTGCAGGCTATGGGCAATTTGCGGCCAAGTAAGGTCCAAAACACACGGCAGCAATAGTCCAGCTTGAGTGCCCTTTAACTGCCCTGGCCCAGTGTTAGGGAATCCTGGGAATTGGAGTTTATTGTGGCACCAGAGCTCTCTGAAAGAGAAGGCTCAATGTTTCACAAAGCTACATTTCCCAGAATTCCCTAGCACTGCTCCAGGGCAGTTAAAGTGGTCCCAAGTCCTGCAGCTGGACTGGCCTCCCTGAGCGGTCAAGACCTGAGCTGGTTGTGGACGATGGGCACTCTTAATATCAATATCTTTCACTATTGATTGTAATTAAGGAGGGGATCAGGTTCCTCCTTTCAATAGCATCAGGAAAATGTTTAGGTGTGGTTAAGGTTTGGAAATCCTGTTTGGGGACTTTTGTGTCCTCACAGCCATCGGGTGCCATCAGGAAAACCTTCCTGTGTTTTTTAGGTTCAGAAATCCTGTATGGGGTCCCTTCCGACTTTGGTGCCCTTTCATCTGCCATTTTGGGTTCCCTGAAGGCCTCAAACTCCCATCTGCCAAGCACCGAGGCATAGGCAGCCATTTTGTGTTCAGGCGGCCATTTTGTGTTCTGGCAGCCATTTTGTGCTGCTTGTGACTGTGGGGAATAAGGTTCCAGAACCTTCTCTGAGGCCTCAGTTGAACAGAGGCTTCTCTTTCTCTCCTGAGGCTCCAGAGAGAGAAGGAGGCCAGGCTCCTTGGGCCAAAAGGAAGGAAGTGTGTCTCTTTGTGTGTCTTTTCTGAGAGGGTTTTCTTACACAGCTCTGCTCCTTCTGGGGAACGTGGGTTTTAAAAGGGATCAGAAATTATCCCTTCTAAGATTGTCCCCCAAAAAGGCCAAAAGTAGCTCCTTTGGGAGGTTTTAAAAGTCTCCCCAGTTTTCTTATCAATAGATTTTCAAGGAAGAAGGAAGGAGGCAGACCAGACCATCTCATATTACCAAGAATGATACATACAAACAAACAAACAAATAACAACAAGAAGAATAAGGATTAGACAGAAAAACAAACTTCTTATATTTAAAAAAGCAAAAACATTTTTAACAGGATAAAAATTCAACTTGGGTCCTTTTGCAACTGAAACAGTCTGTATCTGCACTACAGAAATAATTCAGTTCGAAACTGCTTTAACTCTCCTGGCTCCATCCTATGGAATCCTGGGATTTGTAGTTTGTTGTGGCATGAGAGCTCTCTGGCAGAGAAGGCTAAGCGTCCAAAGGTAAAATCCCAGGATTCCATAGCACTGAGTGGTTAAAGCGGTGTCAAAGTGCCTTATTTCTATAGTGCGGATGCAGCCTTCTTGGGAAAGGGGCTGATGCTGGGGAAAAGAGGAGGAATGCATTAGGAAAGGGGGACGGACGGAGGGCCACCTGCAGCTGGACTGGCCTCCCTGAGCGGTCAAGACCTGAGCTGGTTGTGGACGATGGGCACTCTTAATATCAATATCTTTCACTATTGATTGTAATTAAGGAGGGGATCAGGTTCCTCCTTTCAATAGCATCAGGAAAATGTTTAGGTGTTGTTAAGGTTTGGAAATCCTGTTTGGGGACTTTTGTGTCCTCACAGCCATCGGGTGCCATCAGGAAAACCTTTCTGTGTTGTTTAGGTTCAGAAATCCTGTTTGGGGTCCCTTCCGACTTTGGGGCCATTTTGTCCTCCATTTTGGGTTCCCTGAAGGCCTCAAACTGCCATCTGCCAAGCACCGAGGCAGAGGCAGCCATTTTGTGTTCAGGCAGCCATTTTGTGCTTCTTGTGATTGTGGGGAATAAGGTTCCGGAACCTTCTATGAGGCCTCAGTTGAACAGAGGTATCTCTTTCTCTCCTGAGGCTCCAGAGAGAGAAGGAGGCCAGGCTCCTTGGGCCAAAAGGAAGGAAGTGTGTCCCTTTGTGCCTCTGGCCCTCCATTTTGGGGCGAAGGAAGGAAGGAGGGAAGGGAGGGAGAAGGAAGGAAGGGAGGAAGGAAGGAAGGAAGGAAGGAAGGGAGGGAGGGAGAAGGAAGGAAGGAAGGGAGGAAGGGAGGGAGGGAGAAGGAAGGGAGGAAGGAATGAAGGGAGGAAGGAAGGGAGGAAGGGAGGAAGGGAGGGAGGAAGGAAGGAAGGAAGGAAGGAAGGAAGGGAGGGAGGGAGAAGGAAGGAAGGAAGGGAGGAAGGGAGGGAGGGAGAAGGAAGGGAGGGAGGAAGGAAGGAAGGAAGGAAGGAAGGAAGGAAGAAAGGAAGGGAGAAGGAAGGAAGGGAGGAAGGAAGGAAGGAAGAAAGGGAGGGAGGGAGGGAGGGAGGGAGGGAGGGAGGGAGAAGGAAGGAAGGGAGGGAGGGAGGGAGGGAGGGAGGGAGGAAGGAAGGGGCCTGTGGGGGTCTGAGGAAGGCTAGGCAGGGACTCAGGGCCAGTGGGGAGGCTGGTCTTTGGGGGATGGGAGAGAGAGGTGGGAAAGAGACCCTCCCTTTTTGCCCTAGCTGGGGAGGGTCCCACTGGTCCTTGCCTCCCTCTTTGGGAAAAGAGACGCACTCAGCCCCCTGGACTCACTCCTGCCACTCATTCCTAGAATGGCTGGGACTCAGGGGGGTTCCTAGGCATTGCCACCTAGGCACTGCTCTCCATGGCCATTGGCACTGAACTTTCCCCATTGCCTTTCCTCCCTCAGCCCTGTGGACCTCCTCCTCCTTCGCACTCAGAGCAACCCTTCTCTACGGTTGAGGAGACAGCCTCTGACCCAGGGAAGCTCCGGCAATAAAGGACTGCAGGAGAGGGCTCCAGGAATCAGGGTCTTTGCAGTGAAGGTAGGCCTTTATTCCTGGAGCTGAAAGAGGACCTTTGTTTAAATGTTTCAGTCCAGGATTGTGTGGAAGGGTTGCAGTTGAGAGAGTGAACCATGCTTTGCAGGTATAAAGCCCCAAATTCAGTCTCTGGCAGCATTGTCCTCCCAGAAGGTGGAAGTTGGATTTCCAGACCCCAGACGCACAGTGCGCCAGTGAGTCCTTTGTGTGGGGACTGTTTGTGTACATGTTGTTTACTAGAGCTTTGTGAGATATTTGCTTCACTGGGTTTATAAAATGAATTTCCATAGGTCTTCACATCCCCAAAATTAGCATAGACCAGGATGCAGTCTTCCCTCATAAACCTATACAGAAGAAGCAAAGGAAATCTAGAATAAATTAGATATCTGAAACAAAGGAGTTTTGAACCAGCAAACAAGCCAGGAAATGGCTTGCCAATAAAATAAGAAAGTTGAAACAACGAAACACGATTACGGAAATAAAGAAAGATTCGACATTAACATCTGGCCAAAATAAAATTAAGAAGGTCTTCCAAAAATTCTATGCTAAATTATATAAAGGATCTCAAACGTCTAGAGCCAAAATAGAGGAGTTTTTGGGAAAAGCTAACTTAAAGCCACTTTCAGACCAACAAAGAAGTATATTAAATGGACCGATGACAACAGCAGAAATTATGGAAGTAATAAGAAAAAGGGAAAAAAGGGAAAACACCAGGAATGATGGCTTCATCGCCAGTTATCATAAAGTATTTGAGGATCGACTGTTAACACCGCTGAAATTAACGATAAATGCCATCAAAGGAAACCATTATCCTGAAACATGGAAACAAGCTAATATAACTTTGCGGTTAAAAGAAGATATAGATGCAACTGAGGTAAAGAGCTATAGGCTAATTTCCTTATTAAATATGGATTATAAATTATTTTCTATGATAGACTCAAAAAGGTTCTTAAAGACTGGATTCACAAGGACTAATCGGGATTTCTCCCCCACAGACAACTCAGTGATAACATACGAAACGTCTTAAATATAATTGAATATTTAGAAAGGCACAACGGAAAAAAAAATTGCACTTTGTCGATTTAGAAAAGGCCTTTGATAACATAGGATGGGATATGTCATTTGCGACACTTGAAATTATCGAAATAGTAGCTTCTTATTTAAGATAGGGGCAATGTATAAAAATCAAAGAGCCAAACTGTTAACTATAAAAAGAAGAAGAAGAATTTAAGATTTCTAAAGGTACACGGCAAGCTTTCCCACTATCACCCCTTTTGTTCATTCTGATCCTTGAAGCGTGAATAATAGGATAAGATTAGAAAATAAGATCAATAGAATAAAAATTAACATACATTGAGTCTTTGCAGACAACATTTTGTATTCCCTGGAGAACCCAGAAAAGAGCATAAGGGAATTGATGGATGTAATAGTGGAATTGGAATATGTTTCGGGACTAAAAGTAAACAGAGACAAAACAACATTAATAACATAAAATATGGGGGAAAGGGAGAACAAATCCTGGAAGAAATTAGTGGATTTAAAGTGGGAAAGAAAGTTAAATATCTAGGAATAAATTTCACCAATAAAAACGCAGATCAGTTTCACAATAACTATGAGACAATAAGGAAGGAAATCAGAAAAGACCTAGAAATATGGGGGAAATTACACTTATCTCTATTAGGAAAAATATCACTGATCCAAATGAGTTTCCTTCCTGAAATACTGCTTCTGCTTCAAGCGATACCCATCATCCAGAATGAAAAACCATTGACTCTATGGCAAAAGGAATAAAAAAAGAGCCAGGATAAAAACAAAACTACTTTGTGATGACAAAAGTAGAGGAGGGCTGGGTTTACCAAAAAGAAAACTTTATGATGCTGCTTGTTGTTTAGTTTGGATTAGAGAATGGGTTTTGTTAGAGAATGAACAATTGTTATGTCTGGAGGGTGAACATTTAAGATTTGGGTGGAATGGATCCCGAATTTACGGCAAAGAGAAAGTTCATAAAGAAAGCACAAATCATTTCGTAAGAAAAGCTGTATTGAAGATCTGGGGGGAAAAGAAGTGTAGAATATGTCCAAAAATACCTTCATGGTGTTCGTCACATGAGGCACTTTTTGGGAGGAAAGGTATCCAGAAAACTCTATGGTTAAGATACAAGGATGTACTGAAAGAATCGCAAGGAAAACTAGAGATCAAACTTAAAGAATCTGGCCTAGATTTTTCAATGGTGTCTTTATCGTCAAATGAGGGAGAGGTTTAAAATAGATGTGAAATGAGAAGGAATACAAAATGAAAAGTGGGAATTGTGGAAGCCATGCTCCATGTTCATTCCATGCCTGATGAGAGTGTTGGAGAAGCATGCAGCTGTGTTTCTCTAGCCAGAAGCAAAAGGAAGGCATTCTCCTCTGAGGGCCACTGGGGAGGTCAGGAGGTTTCAGCAGATGATGCGCTCATGTCACATCTAGCGACAGGGACATAGCCAGGGTCCTCTCCAATTCCCATCCCCTGACCCCCCTCCACTCTCACAAGGCATGGAGTGTCAGGACCATGGTGAACAGGTCTGAGGAAATGACAGGCATGTGGCCACTAGGTGGAGCTGTTGTGGAAGTCATTGACAGCTCTAGTGGCAGCATTTAAACAGTGCATCATTGGAATGTTGATGCAACTGTCAACTGTCATTCTCAACTGTCACTGAGGAAGAGTCAGACAGTGTGAGCCTCAGAGTGGGTTGTTACTGGTGTGGATGGTGGATGGTGTCGATGTATATAGTGTTGTACACAGTGGAACTTCTTATATGAATAAAAGCCTGATCTGAGAGAAGATTACAGTGTCTCTGCTCATTGAGAAAGCGACAGGTGTTTCTTCAGCTCACAAGCTACTGACTACAGTCAAGGTGGAGAATCTGGTGCCATACGTTAACGTGTTGCCTCACGTGCTGCGCAACACAGCAATGTCAAAAGCGTTTAATATGGAGTATCTGTTGTGTAGGGGAGCTGCAGTGAATCTATGCTAGGTCCAGAGGGCTTTGTTTGGTGAAGAGGGAGGAAGGGGATACCCACCTCTGCATTGGCCCAAAGGCATATGTCACCTGCGTATCTCACTAGCAGCATGCTGTTCTCTGTGTCTTGACAAATCAAGCCTAACCCTAGTCTCTTTTCTCAGGAACTTCATCTCAGTCTCCTTCTACACAGCCTTGGGCCATATTTTGCTGAAAGAGACACAGGTGCAGGGCCACCAGGACAACCTAATGGCCAACACAGAGGCCAAGCAGAGGGAGTTGGGCTCCAAGAGAAAGAGGCTGTCGAAGTACAACAACTCCTTGGTGAGTTGACATCCTGACTATTAGTTCCCTTTGTGTCACTGCTGGGGCTGTTCATGAAAGTGAGCGGAGAACATATTGTTCCAATTTGGCAGAGAAAGTCCTGGTTAATCCTCTGTCACCCCACTTTTTCAGGGGCTTTCAAAAATGTCCCGGTTTCTCTCTCCTCCTCCCACTTTGCCCCTTCTCCTCAGCTGCCTTGGGTTGCTGCAAAGTGACTTCCAAGGAGTTTGCACCCCATCAACTCAAAAATGGGGACAGGAGAGGAGATAAGTTGCAAGGGTTTTCCCTTGCCAGGAGGCTGAAGCAAAAGCAAACTGCTGTGCCCTTCCTAGCTTGTGTGATCTTCCTCCTAAACAACCTTGGCCATCCTCACCACCTTCTGGTGTTGCTTGTCCACATGTGCCTTGCTTTTCCTGTCTGTGAAATGTTGGGGATATGGGAGACCATCTCTGGATCTAAATTGGGGGTGGCCCAGTGGCCTTCAAGTCCAGAATGCTCCCCTGAACTGTTTTTTAAAATGACATTTGCCTCTGAAATGTGGCAAGAAATGGCTAAATGCACCATAATTCTTTTATGGCTACATGTACTCTATGTGTTGGGATAGTCAGTATCCTAATCCATCCTCAATATCCCAGCCATGGCCTAAATTATATTGTTTATTACATTGTATGTTATATTGAAAGGATTCAAGAAAAACTGATCTGAAAGGCAGTAGTTTTTTGCTTGCTAACAGAATTTAAAGGTTATTTCTGAAGTGATGAAATAACATTTGGGAAGCACCATGTGCTTTCCTCCCCTTTTCTTTGTCACTCTCTGGATGAGGGCTATTTTCTATTTCAGGTGACCTTTGCCGATGTGGCAGTATATTTCTCCAAGGATGAATGGAATCTGTTGACGGCGAAACAGAAACTTTTCTACAATTCTGTAATGATGGACAATTATGAAAATGTGGCTTCTGTAGGTAAGGAACCTGAATCCATGGCTCTTTCTATAAAGACTGAGGCCCCTTTCATTATTATCATGTTGCTATGGTTCCACTAGAATTATAGAGTCATAGAGTTGGAATAGACCACAAGGGCCATCCAGTTCAACCCCCTTCTGCCATGCAGGAATACACATCCAGGCTCTCTTTAAAGACCTCCAAAGAAGAGGACTTCACCAAACTCTAAGGGAATATATTCCAATGTCAAAGTGCTCTTACTGTCACAAAGTTCCTCCTAAGGTTTAGGTGGAACCTCTTTCAATGTGTCTGGCATCCATTGCGGTGTCTCCTTTTCTCGGTGTCAGCAAAAAGCAAGCCTGCTCCTTGCGCAACAGGACACCCTTTCAAATGTTCCAATTTGTCAACATCCTTTTCGAATTGTGGGGCCCAGAACTGGACACAGGATTATTCCAAATGAGCCTTGACCAAAGCAGAATAGACTGGCACTATTACTTCCCTTGTTCTAGAAACTATTCTTGTATTGATGCAGCCTAGAATCAAATTGGCCTTTGTAGCTGCCTCATCACACTGTTGGCCCATGTTCAACTTGCGGTCTACTAGGAGTCCTAGATCCCTTTCAAGCCTAGATTAATTGTGATAGCAACATCCTGTAGAATATTTGAATCTGTAGTTCAGTGAGGCACTATTGCTCTACAGGCTCTAAGGATTCTAATAACCCCATCCTAAACTGCCAATGCTAGGATTTTATGGGAAGAAGCCATGGAGATTAATGCTTTTCTCACCCAAATGGTACTCAGCACATCCCTGAGCAAGTTTCCTACCTCTTTTGGCCCCTCTTCCATCCTTTTAAGGCTCTGGAGAGTCTTCTTAGGGGAAAGCCCCCCTTGGGCCTGCAATGGCTCAGAGAGGGCCCAACAGTGGCAAAATGGCCTCTACATCCCCAAAAGGATGTTTTGGGATGTTGAGGGGCAAAATATTATTTCATCTCCCACCCCCACCCCCCGGCAATACAATGTGGGGTTGCCCCTGAGATCTCCTCCAACCCCATCAGTAGTCCATGCCTGTCTTATAGATGTTTTAAGGCTGTTTTAAGGCTGCTCCCTGGCACTTCACTCTCACCAAAATTGGAGTCCAGGTCCCAGCCCCCTTGCTCTGTCTTTGCCAATGAATTATTTGTATATTGATTATCCTGCCTTTCTCAACAAATGGGCCTAAAAGGGATGTCATACTGAGGAGGGAGCTGACTTGTTTTCAGTTGCTCCAGAGACTAGGACCCGGAGCAGTGGATGCAAGCCGCAGGAAAAAGAGATTCCACCTCAACATTTGAAAAAAACCTCTTGAGAGTAAGGGCTGTTCGAGAGTGGAACACACTCCTTCCTCGGAGTGTAGTGGAGCCTCCTTCCTTGGAGGTCTTTATACAGAGGCTGGATGGTCTGGGATGCTTCGATTGAGAATTCCTGCATGGCAGGCGGTTGGACTGGATGGCCCTTGCGGTTTCTTCCAGCTCTATGACTTTATGATCCCTTTTATGCATCACACTCTGTGGGTTTGTGTCTGTAACAGAGAGACGGAGGGAAAGTGAAAAATAGAAAGGCAGGGAAGAGAGGCTGAAAATGAGATGCTGAAGCAGTGCAGATGGGCAAGAGGGAAGGTTGGAGAGCGGAGGGAGAAAGGGAAGGGGATCTGGCAGATGGGAGCCAGGAGGGGAAGGCTGGAGCAAAGCCAGGATCTCCTAGCTCTGTGCGCAGAGGAAGGGACCTCTGGGAAGGGCCAGGAGAGGGGCCTTGGGGATTGGGAGGCAGCCACCAACCTGACAGATTTTAAGAACCGAACCTGTGAGAAGCAGCTCAGGTCCTTGTTTTCGAACATATTAAGGGGTTCCATTTAGAAATTATGAGCAATGTCTATGAAGAGAGGAAAGGGCAACACAAAAATGCCTTTTTGTCTAATGTTTCTTTTCCAACCTGAGCTTGCTTAGCTCCATGGGTGATTCCAGAGGCCCTTTGTTACCCGAAATGCTGGAGTCTGGGGAGGACACTCCCAAGTGCTATGCTTTCAGGGGAATTTCATACTTAGCTCAAAGGGGAAATTGGGGCAACAGTGGCCTCGGGACTCATCCCATTCCTGATCTCCCCCCCCCCCGGTGTTAGGGGGATCCCATCTATTCTCGAGCCCTATTTAAATGAATGGGGCTCTGCACAGGCGGCATTAACCCTTATGGGGCATGCCGCCCCTTTTACCAGTGTGGCTTTTAGTGTATGCTGAAATCCGCGTAAGGCGTGCCCGCGTATGACGCAGGTGCACTGTACACGCATGCACACACATATAGGTGTTCACACAAACACACAAGAACTAGGTAACAAAGGTGGGAGTGGTGAATAGATGTTAGGCTTTGCTAATGGTAATACGTAACCTAGACGGAACTTGATTCCAATTGCTGAGGTCCACAATGGGGAGAGAAGTCAGTAACTCCCATGGCAAGTGGAGCTTGCGAGTGTAGTGAGGCGTTTAGCAATGTAAACCAACAGAGTGTCTGTCTGCAACTGGACTGCAATATATATACTGAAATGGTTGCTAGTGGGCAGAACCCGAGTTTTCTATAAGGTTTAAATCGTTTTAGAAAATTTCCTGGGTGGGGAAAATATGGTCCAAAATCAAATTGAATGCAATGGGTGCTTGGTGCCAATACCTCAGACATAAGGGATTACCACACCGATCCTCAGGTCCTTGTTGGCTCTGAATTCCAGTCCCGTTCACAAGCCAATGTACAGCGCAATGTGAGCATGATGCTCCCAGATGCAGCTCAACAATAACATAGCACAGTATGGAAACAACTTTCCAGATACAGGTATTGGCAATGCACTGGCCACATTTCACAATTAAAAATAAGTCACAGACACAGTTGATTTCATCCGAGTCTTTGGAGGTTCTCTATCTTGAGTTGCAATATAATCAAAATATTTGCAAGCTCTCCTCTCTGACTTCCATCATGTTCACCATCTCTTCTATACACAACTCCAATCCAATCCTATCCACAGCAATCCACATGTGTCCTGTATTGTGTATTGGTTGTGATCCATCTCCTGGTGCCACACAGCATGAAGCGTCCTCTGCAGTTGGCTTGCATCATGCCTAGGGTTGCTATATCCCGCCGGGGGGCGGGACAATCCCGGTTTGGGAGAGGCCATCCCGGTCCCGGTCCGGTTTGGCGCCCAAACCGGGACGGCCCCGCCCACCGCGGCCACCTCAGCCCCCGCGGCAGCTCCAAGGCCTTGCTGAGGCCTGGGAAGGCTCTCCGCGGTTGGAGCTCCAGCCGCGGAGACGCTCCCTCCTGGGCCCCAGCGAGGCCTTGGAGGCGGCTCCGCGGTCGGAGCTCCAGCCGCGGGGTCCTCAAGGCCTCCACGAGGCCAGGGAGGAGGAGGAGGCCGCTTCCCACCGCGGCGATCGCCGCGATGAGGAGCGGCTCCGGCCTGGGAGCCGGCCGAGGCTTCTTCCCAGGCCGGGAGGAGGAGCAGGCCGCTTCCCACCGCGGCGATCGCCGCGATGAGGGGCGGCCCCCGCCTCCTTCCCGGCCTAGGAGCCGGCCGAGGCTTCTTCCCAGGCCGGGAGGAGGAGCAGGCCGCTTCCCACCACGGCAATCGCCGCGATGAGGAGCAGCCTCCGCCTCTTTCCCGGCCTGGGAGCCGGCCTAGGCTCCCTCCCAGGCCGAGAGGAGGAGGAGGAAGCCTGGCACCGCGGAGATCGCCGCGATGCCAGGCTTCCCCTCGCCCTTCTCGGCCTGGGAGCCGGCCTCGGCTCCCTCCCAGGCCGGGAGGAGGAGGAGGAAGCCTGGCACCGCGGAGATCGCCGCGATTCCAGGCTTCCCCCCGCCCTTCTCGGCCTGGGAGCCGGCCTAGGCTCCCTCCCAGGCCGGGAGGAGGAGGAGGAAGCCTGGCACCGCGGAGATCACCGCGATGCCAGGCTTCCCCCCGCCCTTCTCGGCCTGGGAGCCGGCCTAGGCTCCCTCCCAGGCCGGGAGGAGGAGGAGGAAGCATGGCACCGTGGAGATCGCCGCGATGCCAGGCTTCCCCTCGCCCTTCTCGGCCTGGGAGCCGGCGTAGGCTCCCTCCCAGGCCGGGAGGAGGAGGAGGAAGCCTGGCACCGCGGCGATAGCCGCGATGCCAGGCTTCCCCCCGCCCTTCTCGGCCTGGGAGCCGGGCTAGGCTCCCTCCCAGGCCGAGAGGAGGAGGAGGAAGCCTGGCACCGCGGAGATCGCCGCGATGCCAGGCTTCCCCCCACCCTTCTCGGCCTGGGAGCCGGCCTAGGCTCCCTCCCAGGCCGGGAGGAGGAGGAGGAAGCCTGGCACCGCGGAGATCGCCGCGATGCCAGGCTTCCCCTCGCCCTTCTCGGCCTGGGAGCCGGCCTAGGCTCCTTCCCAGGCCGGGAGGAGGAGGAGGAAGCCTGGCACCGCGGAGATCGCCGCGATGCCAGGCTTCCCCTCGCCCTTCTCGGCCTGGGAGCCGGCCTAGGCTCCCTCCCAGGCCGGGAGGAGGAGGAGGAGGACAAGGTTTAAAAATCTAGGACTTTTTTTTTTAATTTCCTAGCCAGGAAATTAAAAACAAAAAATGTCCTACATTTTCAAACCTTTTCCTACATTTGTCCCGGTTTCGAGGTCCTCCATTATGGCAACCCTAATCATGCCATGTGCTCTGACTCAGGACTCTCTGGCCGTCTCACAGGATATGATGCCACTTTTCAATCAAAATATTTTACACATGTTTAAAGGAATCTTTTTTCAACAGTCTGTATGACTATCTGCTTCAATTGATTACCTCAAGGTAGTTCCCCCACAATCTCTTCTTTGCCAGCTCCTGTGAGTAAGGATATAATCGTTTCATGGATTTGGGGCATCTGCAACAGGGTCCTGCTCAGGTCACCCACCCCAACTTTATTAATTTAATATCAAATAGGGAGGTGTGAACGTAGGGCTAAATCTTGGGCTAACACTTTCCTCTCTTAACTCTGATATTCAGTATTATTTTCCTTCTTAACAGAAGAACTTGTCAGTCATGAGAGAGTCCACACATCAGAGAAGCCATACAACTGCCAGCATTGTTGGAAACATTTTGCATAGAAGTCGATCCTTCTCATGCATCGGAGAGTCCACACCGGAGAGAAGCCATACAAATGCCAGCATTGTGGGAAATGTTTTTATTTGAAGGGAGACTTAGTGAGACATCAGAGAATCCACACCGGAGAGAAGCCATACAAATGCCAGCATTGTGGGAAATGTTTTTCTCAGCAGTCCTACCTAGTGACACACAAAAGAGTCCACACAGGAGAGAAGCCACACAAATGCCAGCATTGTGGGAAATGCTTTTCTTTGAAGGTAAACTTAGTGAGACACCAGCGAATCCACACAGGAGAGAAGCCATACAAATGCCAGCAGTGTGGAAAATGTTTTTCTCAGCAGTCCTACCTAGTGACACACAAAAGAATCCACACAGGAGAGAAGCCATACAAATGCCAGCATTGTGGGAAATGTTTTTATTTGAAGGTAAACTTAGTGAGACACCAGAGAGTCCACACAGGAGAGAAGCCATACAAATGCCAGCAGTGTGGAAAATGCTTTTCTCGGAGGTCAGGCCTATTCAGTCACCAGAGAAGCAGCACAGCAGAGAAGCCACACAAACCCAAGAAGTGAATGAACATTATTTTTGTAAAGGTGGAATACAAAAATATTTTTTCCATCCAGCGGTGCTAAAAAGCCCATATGAATTTATTTGCACAGTTTCTCTGTCCATATGTCTGTTTATGTTTTAAAGTTATGTTTAGTAAAGTTTAGGTTTTAATTGCTACTAGTATAGATAATTGCTTTGGGTTATAAATTTGGCGGGGGATTATGGGTCGTGGTTTAGGTTAGTTAGATGGGGGGCTGGGGTTTGTTGCGGCTGGCTAGAATAGCAATGATAGCATTCGGAATTTGTGGGATGTTGGCTGAAGAAAGTTGGGGACCTGTAGTAACAGAAAGGGATCCAGTTTCTTCGAATGTCTGGGGCAGGGGAGAGATTGTGCGTGTGAGAGGGATGGCAAAGTGGGGGATAGATGGTGGGAATTGTAGGTGGGGGCTAGGTTTGGTAGAAGGTGGAGTTTTAGGTTTGGGGGTTTCAATATATTTTTGGCTTGGGGAGGGCAGTTCTAGCTTAACCACTGAATTTCTGACTATGTGTTTTAATAAAGTTCTTTGCTATTTCAACAGACTGGACTCTTTGATGCGCAGAAGTTGTGAATTTGCACAAAACTGACCCTTTCTTCTCTCCTCATTCCTCAGCTCCATTCCCAGCCATAAGAACAGCAAAGGCAAACACACACACGAGATACGAGCCGACTTGGATGCCAGCATAATATAATAAGAAAAGATTTATTTCTAGCCCGCTCTATGAAGGAGAATCTGTGCTGGTTTCAACAATAAAATACATCGAGGTTACAATAAAATCCAAAAGAAATCAATCCCCCCCGATCCCAGTACTAAAACTGGATTAAACAATGAGAGTATAAATGTTGGGAGAAAATGCAGAGGTGAACTCAGAGCAATCTTGGAAGCTTGTGAGTAGATAGACAAACTGGCAGACTGGAGCTTTGCCAGGAAACACAACTGCTAGATTAAAGCACCGTAGGCTGGCTTTTCTCCAAGAGGCACTGTTTATTTTTGGTTGCAAAACATACACGAGAGCTAGACCAACCCCATCCACCAATTACAAAACCCACACTGTACAATGATGATCTGAGCTTATATACACTTTTGCCATGTGGCAATCTAGCTCAACCCCTTCCTGTACAATTTCCTGTGTTACCTGGATTACTGTCCATCATTCCAGATGTCACCGCATATTTACACAAGTGCTATGTGCTGCTCTCTGGCACACTCCGCCACAATCTTGGACAATCCCCTGCTGTCTGGAGCCACAGCTGCAACCAATTCCTGGTTAAGAGCAGTGAGTGTCCATTAGCTTCTCTGCCACATCTGAACATTTTCAATGCTGCTCCATACCTCAACAATAAAAACAGTAAAGACATTCCAGTGACTCTGTGAATAAGATCATACTGGATCATTGTGAATCTGTGAGAAGTGAGGATGGGGACAAGCTCCTTGGAAGTGTGAAGAAGACAACTTGCCCTCTCAACCCTTGCCTTTCATGGCTGGTCATCCAAGGAGGAGATGCTTTGAGGACTCACCTGAGATATATCATAGATGCATCTCTTAGGGAGGGCTATTTTCCATCTTGCTTAAAAGAAGCAGTGATACGGCTGCTTCTGAAAAAGCCCTCCCCAGATCCCTTGGACATGAAGAATTACAGAGCGGTCTCCCGTCTTCCATTTCTCTTCAACTCCAAACAGTCTTGGATGAAACAGATTACCTAGATCCATTTCAACCTGGCTTCAGGATGGGATACAGAGTCAAGATTGCTATGGTTACCTTAGATGATCTCCGCTTGAGTATCGACAGGGGAAGTGTGACCCTGTTGATGCTTTTGGGCCTCTCAGTGGCTTTTGATACTATTGACCATGGCATCCTTCTGGAACTCCTGAGGGAATTGGGGATCGGGGGCACTGCATTGCAATGCTTCCGGTCCTATTTCTCCAGCAGATTCCAGATGGAGATGCTTGGGGACAGTTGCTCCTCTATGAGGGATCTTAAATGCAGCGTTCTCCAGGGTGCCATCCTATCCCCAAAGCTAGTCAACATCTACATCAAACCTCCAAGAGAGTTCATCCGGAGGCATGGGGCGGGTGCTTTCTGTATGCTCATGACATCCAGAGGTATCTTAGTGTCAACTAAAGAAGGCATCTCCCTCTGAATGAATGTCTTGAAGCAGTAATGGGCTGGATGAGGAAAAACAGATTGAAACTGAATTCAGATTAAATGGAGGTGTGTATTGTTGGAGGTCCTATTCTCGGTATGGAGGTCTGTTAACCGGTCCTGGATGGAGTCACACTTCCCCTAAAGGACTGTGTTTGCAGTTTAGGGGTGCTCTTGAATCCGTTGCTCCAGATGTCAGCTCAGATAGATAGGATGGCCAAGAGTGCCTGTTATCAGCTTTGGTTGATACGCCAACTGCGTCCCTTCTTGGAACCTGAAGACCTAAACACTATGGTGCATGCGCTGGTAACCTCACGTCTTGACTTCTGTAATGATCTCTACATAGGGCTACCCTTGTATTAAGTCCGGAAAGTTCAACTAATCCAAAATATGGCAGCCAGAGTGGTCACTGGAAGATCTAGATGTGACCATATAACACCTATACTAAACCATGCCCTATGAGGAACTACCCAGGGAGCTGGGTATGTTTAATCTGGAGAAGGGAAGGTTAAGAGGTGATATCATAGCCCTGTTTAACTATTTGAAGGGGTGTCACATTGAGGAGGGAGCAAGCTTGTTTTCTGCTGCTCCAGAAAACAGGACTTGGAGCAGTGGATGGAAGCTCTAGGAATAGAGATTCTACCTCAACGTTAGGAGGAACTTCCTGACAGTAAGGGCTGTTCGACAGTGGAACAAACTCCCTCGGAGGGTGATAGAGTCTCCTTCCTTAGAAGTCTTCAAACAGAGGCTGGATGGCCATCTGTCAGGGATGCTTTGATTGAGAGTTCCTGCATGGCGGGGTAGGACTGGATGGCCCTAGTGGTCTCTTCCAACTCTATGATTCCAGGATTCTATGATTCTGAGATCACAATGGGACAGCCTCAATGCTTCAGGTAAGGAGCACCAGCCTGAAATCAAAATGTGCAGACTCAATGCATGAGGGAAGGAGCATCAGCCTTAGGTCACAATGAGCCATTCTCAATCCAGGTAAAGAGCACCTTAACTGATAATAGTCCCATTTCAATCTTTAAGGCAAGGAACTTTAGGCTGAGATCACAATGAGCCAGTCTCAGTTATTCAGGTAAGATGCATGAGCCAGAAGTCACAATGGGCCAGTCGCAATCCTTCAGGTAAGGAGCATCAGACTGAGGTCACAATGGGCCAGACTCAAAATGGCCGCTGGACCACAAAATGGCTGCCAGAACACAAAATGGCTGCCCCAGCCTCAGCTCTTTGCAGTTGGCAGTTTGAGGCCTTCAAGAAACCCATAATAGAGGATGTAACATCCCTAAAGTCAGAAGTGACCCCAAACAGGATTTCCCAGCCTTAAGAATACCCAAAAGTTTTCCTGATGCTCTAATATAGAGACTCCCTGAGATAGTCAGTATTTGCAAGCAAAGGAGGGCCAAGAGAGCCCTGGAGAGCCTTGCCTTGGGGTGGCTCTGGATCTCTGGTGCCGCAAGAAACTACAAATCCCAGGATTCCACAGGAAGGAGCCAGGAGAGTTAACACAGTTTCGAACTGGAATATTTCTGCAGTGCAGATACAGCCTGAGCTGGTTGTAAAAGGGTCGAAGCACCCAAGTCTGGTTTTTACCCTCTTAATCATGGTTTTACTTTCAAGAAATAAGCTCTTTTTTCTGTCTAATCCTTACTTTTGTTGTTGTTTCTTTGTGTCTATATTTGTTTGTTTTATTCTTGGTAATGTGAGATGGTCTGCTTTGTCAACTTCCTTCATGAGTAAAAATCTCTTAGTAAGTAAGAAAACTGGGGAGGCTTTTAAAACCTCCCAAAGGAGCTGCTTTGGGCCTTTTTTCTAAGAGGGGGCAGTCTTCCTCTTAGAAGCCAAAGCCCAATGTTTGTGAAGAAGAAGCATCAGGCTTGTATTAAAACTATCCTCCCCATTTCTGATCCCTTTTAAAACCCATGTACCCCAGAAGGAGCAGAGCTGTGTAATATGAAAACCCTCTCTGAAAAGAGACACAAAAGACAACAAAGGGACACACTTCCTTCCTTTTGACCCAAGGAGCCTGGCTTCTTTATCACTCTAAAGCTTCAGGGAGAGAAAGAGAAGCCAATGGTCAGAGGAGGTTCTGGAACATTATTCCCCACAGTCACAAGCAGCACACAAAATGGCTGCCAGAAAACAAAATGGCTGCCAGAAAACAAAATGGCCGCCAGAAAACAAAATGGCCACCAGAAAACAAAATGGCCGCCGGAATGCAAAATGTGAGTCTGGGGCAGGCAGGGGCAGGGTCTTCTAGCTGCTCTGCCCCCATTGGCCAGCCTCGAGAAGAGGCGGGGCTTCAGCTTCTCTATTTAGCTCTATGCGTGGAAGAGTGAGCGAGGAGAGGAGCAGAGTGTCCTAGAGAGAAAGAGAGAGACAGACAGACAGGGAGGGTCAGCAGAGAGACAAGGCCTGGAACCACTAGGCTTCACTGCTGCACTGAGGGCTGGCTGGGCCTGGCTTGGGTCTACTGCTGCTGATGCTTTCCTTTGGCCACTGCCACTAAGGCGGGGAGAAAGGAGGCCCAGCAGTCCTTCTAGGCATGGGCCACTCTCTCTGAAGGTGGGAGAGTGGGACTCCCCAAAAGGGATTTTAATGCTTTTAATGGTGGCTCTCATGCTGTAGTGATGATGATGATGATGATGATGATGATTGATGGTGATATTATCAGACCTGCGGGGCAGAGGATGGAGCTGCTGCCACACCTTAATCATCATTAATGCCACCTTCCTGGGCCTTCTTGATGTGCCCCACCGTAATGGCCATGGCTCTGTCTTATGGAACTCTAGGAATGTTCTTTTGGCTTGGCATTTTAAGTGTTGTTAAGGTTTGGAAATCCTGTTTGGGGTCCCTTCCGACTTTGGGGCCCTTTCAACCTCCATTATGGCTTCCCTGAAGGCCTCAAACTGACCACTGCCATGCACTGAGCCAGAGGCGGCCATTTTGTGTCCCAGCGGCCATTTTGTGTCCCGGCGGCCATTTTGTGTTCTGGAGGCCATTTTGTGTCCCGGCAGCCATTTTGTGTTCTGGAGGCCATTTTGTGTTCTGGAGGCCATTTTGTTTCCCGGCAGCCATTTTGTGTTCTGGAGGCCATTTTGTTTTCTGGTGGCCATTTTGTTTTCTGGCAGCCATTTTGTGTGCTGCTTGTGACTGTGGGGAATAATGTTCCAGAACCTCCTCTGACCATTGGCTTCTCTTTCTCTCCCTGAAGCTTTAGAGTGATAAGGAAGCCAGGCTCCTTGGGTCAAAAGGAAGGAAGTGTGTCCCTTTGTGTGTCTTTTGTGTCTCTTTTCAGAGAGGGTTTTCATATTACACAGCTCTGCTCCTTCTGGGGAACATGGGTTTTAAAAGGGATCAGAAATGGGAAGGATAGTTTTAATACAAGCCTTATTATCATTATTCTTCACAAACATTGGGCTTTGACTACTATCCCTGTTTTTAATAACTGTTTCAATAACTGTCCAATAATTTTAAATAACTATCCAGTAATTTAATGGCATTTTGTTTTCGATGGGAGTGTTAGGGTTAGGGTTTGGCAGATCATGAAACATGTTTTTATTGTATTGTATGGATATTTTTATTGTAAGCTGCTAAAAGGTGGCCATTCTTGTGTTGTAATTGTCTTGTGATTAACTCCCACAACAGCCTTGTAAGGTAGGCTTCGTAGGCTCCTAGGGCTGGAAGGGAGCCCCAAGGGCCAAACAGTCAGCCCCATTCTGCCCTCCAAGTCCTCCGAAGAGATGGCCATCCAGCCAGAGACTCCTCCAATGCTCTTTGAGGCAGCGTCTCCCATAGATTTGCTCACAGGTCATGGAGGTCCACAGTCCCATGGGACCAGTTCTTTCCACCCCACTTTGGGAAAGGAGACCCCCTCAGCCCCCTGGACTCACTCCTGCCACTCATTCCTAGAATGGCTGGGACTCAGAGGGGTTCCTAGGCATTGCCACCTTCTGCTCTCCATGGCCATTGGCACTGACCTTTCCCCATTGCCTTTCCTCCCTCAGCCCTGTGGACCTCCTCCTCCTTCGCACTCGGAGAAACCCTTCTCTACGGTTGAGGAGACAGCCTCTGACCCAGGGAAGCTCCAGCAATAAAGGGCTGCAGAAGAGGGCTGCAGGAATCAGGGTCTTTGCAGTGAAGGTAGGCCTTTATTCCTGGAGCTGAAAGAGGACCTTTGTTTAAATGTTTCAGTCCAGGATTGTGTGGAAGGGTTGCAGTTGAGAGAGTGAGCCATGCTTTGCAGGTATAAAGCCCCAAATTCAGTCTCTGGCAGCATTGTCCTCCCAGAAGGTGGAAGTTGGATTTCCAGACCCCAGACGCACAGTGCGCCAGTGAGTCCTTTGTGTGGGGACTGTGTGTGTACATGTTGTTTACTAGAGCTTTGTGAGATATTTGTTTCACTGGGTTTATAAAATGAATTTCCATAGGTCTTCACATCCCCAAAATTAGCATAGACCAGGATGGAGTCTTCCCTCAAAAACCTATACAGAAGAAGCATAAATTAGATATCTAAAACAAAGGAGTTTTGAACCAGCAAACAAGCCAGGAAGATGGCTTGCCAATAAAATAAGAAAGTTGAAACAACGAAACACGATTACGGAAATAAATAAAGATTCGACATTAACATCTGGCCAAAATAAAATTAAGAAGGTCTGCCAAAAATTCTATGCTAAATTATGTAAAGGATCTCAAACGTCTAGAGCCAAAATGCAGGAGTTTTTGGGAAAAGCTAACTTAAAGCCACTTTCAGACCAACAAAGAACTATATTAAATGGACCGATGACAACAACAGAAATCATGGAAGTAATAAGAAAAAGGTCAAAAAAGGGAAAACACCAGGAATGATGGCTTCATCGCCAGTTATCATAAAGTATTTGAGGATCGACTGTTAACACCACTCAAATTAACGATAAATGCCATCAAAGGAAACCATTATCCTGAAACATGGAAACAAGCTAATATAACTTTGCGGTTAAAAGAAGATATAGATGCAACTGAGGTAAAGAGCTATAGGCTAATTTCCTTATTAAATATGGATTATAAATTATTTTCTATGATAGACTCAAAAAGGTTCTTAAAGACTGGATTCACAAGGACTAATCGGGATTTCTCCCCCACAGACAACTCAGTGATAACATACGAAACGTCTTAAATATAATTGAATATTTAGAAAGGCACAACGGAAAAAAAATTGCACTTTGTCGATTTAGAAAAGGCCTTCGATAACATAGGATGGGATATGTCATTTGCGACACTTGAAATAATCGAAATAGTAGCTTCTTATTTAAGATAGGGGCAATGTATAAAGATCAAAGAGCCAAACTGTTAACTATAAAAAGAAGAAGAAGAATTTAAGATTTCTAAAGGTACACGGCAAGCTTTCCCACTATCACCCCTTTTTTTCATTCTGATCCTTGAAGCGTGAATAATAGGATAAGATTAGAAAATAAGATCAATAAAATAAAAATTAACATACATTGAGTTTAAAATGAGAGTCTTTGCAGACAACATTTTGTATTCCCTGGAGAACCCAGAAAAGAGCATAAGGGAATTGATGGATGTAATACTGGAATTGGAATATGTTTCGAGACTAAAAGTAAACAGAGACAAAACAACAACAAAAATATGGAGGAAAGGAAGAATAAATCCTGGAAGAAATTAGTGGATTTAAAGTGGGAAAGAAAGTTAAATATCTAGTAATAAATTTCACCAATAAAAACGCAGATCAGTTTCACAATAACTATGAGACAATAAGGAAGGAAATCAGAAAAGACCTAGAAATAGGGGGGAAATTACACTTATCTCTATTAGGAAAAATATCACTGATCCAAATGAGTTTCCTTCCTGAAATACTGCTTCTGCTTCAAGCGATACGCAGCATCCAGAATGAAAAACCATTGACTCTATGGCAAAAGGAATAAAAAAAGAGCCAGGATAAAAACAAAACTACTTTGTGATGACAAAAGTAGAGGAGGGCTGGGTTTACCAAAAAGAAAACTTTATGATGCTGCTTGTTGTTTAGTTTGGATTAGAGAATGGGTTTTGTTAGAGAATGAACAATTGTTATGTCTGGAGGGTGAACATTTAAGATTTGGGTGGAATGGATCCCGAATTTACGGCAAAGAGAAAGTTCATAAAGAAAGCACAAACCATTTCGTAAGAAAAGCTCTGTTGAAGATCTGGGGGGAAAAGAAGTGTAGAATATGTCCAAAAATACCTTCATGGTGTTCGTCACATGAGGCACTTTTTGGGAGGAAAGGTATCCAGAAAACTCAATGGTTAAGATACAAGGATGTACTGAAAGAATCGCAAGGAAAACTAGAGATCAAACTTAAAGAATCTGGCCTAGATTTTTCAATGGTGTCTTTATCGTCGAATGAGGGAGAGGTTTAAAATAGATGTGAAATTATAAGGAATACAAAATGAAAAGTGGGAATTGTGGAAGCCATGCTCCATGTTCATTCCATGCCTGATGAGAGTGTTGGAGAAGCATGCAGCTGTGTTTCTCTAGCCAGAAGCAAAAGGAAGGCATTCTCCTCTGAGGGCCACTGGGGAGGTCAGGAGGTTTCAGCAGATGATGCGCTCATGTCACATCTAGCGACAGGGACATAGCCAGGGTCCTCTCCAATTCCCATCCCCTGACCCCCCTCCACTCTCACAAGGCATGGAGTGTCAGGACCATGGTGAACAGGTCTGAGGCAATGACAGGCATGTGGCCACTAGGTGGAGCTGTTGTGGAAGTCATTGACAGCTCTAGTGGCAGCATTTAAACAGTGCATCATTGGAATGTTGATGCAACTGCCAACTGTCATTCTCAACAGTCACTGAGGAAGAGTCAGACAGTGTGAGCCTCAGAGTGGGTTGTTACTGGTGTGGATGGTGGATGGTGTCGATGTATATAGTGTTGTACACAGTGGAACTTCTTATATGAATAAAAGCCTGATCTGAGAGAAGATTACAGTGTCTCTGCTCATTGAGAAAGCGACAGGTGTTTCTTCAGCTCACAAGCTACTGACTACAGTCAAGGTGGAGAATCTGGTGCCATACGTTAACGTGTTGCCTCACGTGCTGCGCAACACAGAAATGTCAAAAGCGTTTAACATGGAGTATCTGTTGTGTAGGGGAGCTGCAATGAATCTATGCTAGGTCCAGAGGGCTTTGTTTGGTGAAGAGGGAGGAAGGGGATACCCACCTCTGCATTGGCCCAAAGGCATATGTCACCTGCGTATCTCACTAGCAGCATGCTGTTCTCTGTGTCTTGACAAATCAAGCCTAACCCTAGTCTCTTTTCTCAGGAACTTCATCTCAGTCTCCTTCTACACAGCCTTGGGCCATATTTTGCTGAAAGAGACACAGGTGCAGGGCCACCAGGACAACCTAATGGCCAACACAGAGGCCAAGCAGAGGGAGTTGGGCTCCAAGAGAAAGAGGCTGTCGAAGTACAACAACTCTTTGGTGAGTTGACATCCTGACTATTAGTTTCCTTTGTGTCACTGCTGAGGCTGTTCATGAAAGCGAGCGGAGAACATATTGTTCCAATTTGGCAGAGAAAGTCCTGGTTAATCCTCTGTCACCCCACTTTTTCAGGGGCTTTCAAAAATGTCCCGGTTTCTCTCTCCTCCTCCCACTTTGCCCCTTCTCCTCAGCTGCCTTGGGTTGCTGCAAAGTGACTTCCAAGGAGTTTGCACCCCATCAACTCAAAAATGGGGACAGGAGAGGAGATAAGTTGCAAGGGTCTTCCCTTGCCAGGAGGCTGAAGCAAAAGCAAACTGCTGTGCCCTTCTAGCTTGTGTGATCTTCCTCCTAAACAACCTTGGCCATCCTCACCACCTTCTGGTGTTGCTTGTCCACATGTGCCTTGCTTTTCCTGTCTGTGAAATGTTGGGGATATGGGAGACCATCTCTGGATCTAAATTGGGGGTGGCCCAGTGGCCTTCAAGTCCAGAATGCTCCCCAGAACTGTTTTTTAAAATGACATTTGCCTCTGAAATGTGGCAAGAAATGGCTAAATGCACCATAATTCTTTTGTGGCTAAATGTACTCTATGTGTTGGGATAGTCAGTATCCTAATCCATCCTCAATATCCCAGCCATGGCCTAAATTATATTGTTTATTACATTGTATGTTATATTGAAAGGATTCAAGACAAACTGATCTGAAAGGCAGTAGCTTTTTGCTTGCTAACAGAATTTAAAGTTTATTTCTGAAGTGATGAAATAACATTTGGGAAGCACCATGTGCTTTCCTCCCCTTTTCTTTGTCACTCTCTGGATGAGGGCTATTTTCTATTTCAGGTGACCTTTGCCGATGTGGCAGTATATTTCTCCAAGGATGAATGGAATCTGTTGACGGCGAAACAGAAACTTTTGTACAATTCTGTAATGATGGACAATTATGAAAATGTGGCTTCTGTAGGTAAGGAACCTGAATCCATGGCTCTTTCTATAAAGACTGAGGGCCCTTTCATTATTATCATGTTGCTCTGGTTCCACTAGAATTATAGAGTTATAGAGTTCGAATAGACCACAAGGGCCATCCAGGTCAACCCCCTTCTGCCATGCAGGAATACACATCCAGCCTCTCTTTAAAGACCTCCAAAGAAGAGGACTCCACCAAACTCTAAGGGAATATATTCCAATGTCAAAGTGCTCTTACTGTCACAAAGTTCCTTCTAATGTTTAGGTGGAACCTCTTTCAATGTGTCTGGCATCCATTGCGGTGTCTCCTTTTCTCGGTGTCAGCAAAAAGCAAGCCTGCTCCTTGCGCAACAGGACACCCTTTCAAATGTTTAAACATGGATATCATATCCACTCTTTATCTTCTTTTCTCCAGGCTAAACATAACCAGCTCTCTAAGCTGCTCCTCATAGAGCTTGATGGTTTCCAGACTGTTCACCACATTGGTGGCACTCCTTTGGACATGCTCCAATTTGTCAACATCCTTTTCGAATTGTGGGGCCCAGAACTGGACACAGGATTATTCCAAATGAGCCTTGACCAAAGCAGAATAGAGTGGCACTATTACTTCTCTTGATCTAGAAACTATTCTTGTATACAGGCAGCCTAGAATCACGTTGGCCTTTGTAGCTGCCTCATCACACTGTTGGCCCATGTTCAACTTGCGGTCTACTAGGAGTCCTAGATCCCTTTCAAGCCTAGATTAATTGTGATAGCAACATCCTGTAGAATATTTGAATCTGTAATTCAGTGAGGCACTATTTCTCTCCAGGTTCTAAGGATTCTAATAACCCCATCCTAAACTGCCAATGCTAGGTTTTTATGGGAAGAAGCCATGGAGATTAATGCTTTTCTCACCCAAATGGTACTCAGCACATCCCTGAGCAAGTTTCCTACCTCTTTTGGCCCCTCTTCCATCCTTTTAAGGCTCCGGAGAGTCTTCTTAGGGGAAAGCCCCCCTTGGGCCTGCAATGGCTCAGAGAGGGCCCAACAGTGGCAAAATGGCCTCCACTTCCCCAAAGGGATGTTTCGGGATGTTGAGGGGCAAAATATTATTTCATCTCCCCCCCCCCCCGGCAATACAATGTGGGGTTGCCCCTGAGATCTCCTCCAACCCCATCAGTAGTCCATGCCTGTCTTATAGATGTTTTAAGGCTGTTTTAAGGCTGCTCCATGGCATTTCACCCTCACCAAAATTGGAGTCCAGTTCCCAGCCCCCTTGCTCTGCCTTTGCCAATGAATTATTTGTATATTGATTATCCTGCCTTTCTCAACAAATGGGCCTAAAAGGGATGTCATACTGAGGAGGGAGCTGACTTGTTTTCAGCTGCTCCAGAGACTAGGACCCGGAGCAGTGGATGCAAGCCACAGGAAAAGAGATTCCACCTCAACATTTGAAAGAACCTCCTGAGAGTAAGGGCTGTTCGACAGTGGAACACACTCCTTCCTCGGAGTGTAGTGGAGCCTCCTTCCTTGGAGGTCTTTAAACAGAGGCTGGATGGTCTGGGATGCTTCGATTGAGAGTTCCTCCATGGCAGGCGGTTGGACTGGATGGCCCTTGCGGTTTCTTCCAGCTCTATGACTCTATGATCCCTTTTATGCATCACACTCTGTGGGTTTGTGTCTGTAACAGAGAGACGGAGGGAAAGTGAAAAATAGAAAGGCAGGGAAGAGAGGCTGAAAATGAGATGCTGAAGCAGTGCAGATGGGCAAGAGGGAAGGTTGGAGAGCGGAGGGAGAAAGGGAAGGGGATCTGGCAGATGGGAGCCAGGAGGGGAAGGCTGGAGCAAAGCCAGGATCTCCTAGCTCTGTGCGGAGAGGAAGGGACCTCTGGGAAGGGCCAGGAGAGGGGCCTTGGGGATTGGGAGGCAGCCACCAACCTGACAGATATTAAGAACCGAACCTGTGAGAAGCAGCTCAGGTCCTAGTTTTCAAACATATTAAGGGGTTCCATTTAGAAATTATGAGCAATGTCTATGAAGAGAAGAAAGGGCAACACAAAAATGCCTTTTTGTCTAATGTTTCTTTTCCAACCTGAGCTTGCTTAGCTCCATGGGTGATTCCAGAGGCCCTTTGTTACCCGAAATGCTGGAGTCTGGGGAGGACACTCCCAAGTGCTATGCTTTCAGGGGAATTTCATACTTAGCTCAAAGGAGAGATTGGGGCAACAGTGGCCTCGGGACTCATCCCATTCCTGATCTCCCCCCCCCCCCCCGGTGTTAGGGGGATCCCATCGATTCTCGAGCCCTATATAAATGAATGGGGCTCCGCACAGGTGCCATTAACCCTTATGGGGCATGCCGCCCCTTTTCCCAGTGTGGCTTTTAGTGTATGCTGAAATCCGCGTAAGGCGTGCCCGCGTATGACGCAGGTGCACTGTACACGCATGCACACACATATAGGTGTTCACACAAACACACAGGAACTAGGTAACAAAGGTGGGAGTGGTGAATAGATGTTAGGCTTTGCTAATGGTAATACATAACCTAGACAGAACTTGATTCCAATTGCTGAGGGTCCACAATGGGGAGAGAAGTCAGTAACTCCCATGGCAAGTGGAGCTGGCGAGTGTAGTGAGGCGTTTAGCAATGTAAACCAACAGAGTGTCTGTCTGCAACTGGACTGCAATATTTATACTGAAATGGTTGCTAGTGGGCAGAACCCGAGTTTTCTATAAGGTTTAAATCGTTTTAGAAAGTTTCCTGGGTGGGGAAAATATGGTCCAAAATCAAATTGAATGCAATGGGTGCTTGGTGCAAATACCTCAGACATAAGGGATTACCACACCGATCCTCAGGTCCTTGTTGGCTCTGAATTCCAGTCCTGTTCACAAGCCAATGTACAGCCCAATGTGAGCATGATGCTCCCAGATGCAGCTCAACAATAACACAGCACAGTATGGAAACAACTTTCCAGATACAGGTATTGGCAATGCACTGGCCACATTTCACACTTAAAAATAAGTCACAGACACAGTTGATTTCATCCGAATCTTTGGAGGTTCTCTATCTTGAGTTGCAATATAATCAAAATATTTGCAAGCTCTCCTCTCTGACTTCCAACATGTTCACCATCTCTTCTATACACAACACCAATCCAATCCTATCGACAGCAATCCACATGTGTCCTGTATTGTGTATTGGTTGTGATCCATCTCCTGGTGCCACACAGCATGAAGCGTCCTCTGCAGTTGGCTTGCATCATGCCATGTGCTCAGACTCAGGACTCTCTGGCCGTCTCACAGGATATGATGCCACTTTTCAAGCAAAATATTTTTACACATGTTTAAAAGAATCTTTTTTCAACAGTCTGTATGACTATCTGCTTCAACTGATTACCTCAAGGTAGTTCCCCCACAATCTCTTCTTTGCCAGCTCCTGTGGATAAGGATATAATCGTTTCATGGATTTGGGGCATCTGCAACAGGGTCCTGCTCAGGTCACCCACCCCAACTTTATTAATTTAATATCAAATAGGGAGGTATGAACGTAGGGCTAAATCTTGGGCTAACACTTTCCTCTCTTAACACTGATATTCAGTATTGTTTTCCTTCTTTACAGAAGAACTTGTCAGTCATGAAAGCGTCCACACATCAGAGAAGCCATACAACTGCCAGCATTGTGGGAAACATTTTGCATACAAGTCGATCCTTCTCGTGCATCGGAGAGTCCACACGGGAGAGAAGCCATACAAATGCCAGCATTGTGGGAAATGCTTTTCTTGGAAGGTAAACTTAGTGAGACACCAGAGAGTCCACACAGGAGAGAAGCCATACAAATGCCAGCATTGTGGGAACTGTTTTTCTTTGAAGGGAGACTTAGCGAGACATCAGAGAGTCCACACAGGAGAGAAGCCATACAAATGCCAGCAGTGTGGAAAATGCTTTTCTCGGAGGTCAGGCCTATCCAGTCACCAGAGAGGCAGCACAGGAGAGAAGCCACACAAACCCAAGAAGTGAATGAACATTATTTTTGTAAAGGTGGAATACAAAAATATTTTTTCCATCCAGCGGTGCTAAAAAGCCCATATGAATTTATTTGCACAGTTTCTCTGTCCATATGTCTGTTTATGTTTTAAAGTTATGTTTAGTAAAGTTTAGGTTTTAATTGCTACTAGTATAGATAATTGCTTTGGGTTATAAATTTGGCGGGGGATTATGGGTCGTGGTTTAGGTTAGTTAGATGGGGGGCTGGGGTTTGTTGCGGCTGGCTAGAATAGCAATGATAGCATTCGGAATTTGTGGGATGTTGGCTGAAGAAAGTTGGGGACCTGTAGTAACAGAAAGGGAGCCAGGAGGGGAAGGCTGGAGCAAAGCCAGGATCTCCTAGCTCTGTGCGGAGAGGAAGGGACCTCTGGGAAGGGCCAGGAGAGGGGCCTTGGGGATTGGGAGGCAGCCACCAACCTGACAGATTTTAAGAACAGAACTGGTGAGAAGCAGCTCAGGTCCTTGTTTTCGAACATATTAAGGGGTTCCATTTAGAAATTATGAGCAATGTCTATGAAGAGAGGAAAGGGCAACACAAAAATGCCTTTTTGTCTAATGTTTCTTTTCCAACCTGAGCTTGCTTAGCTCCATGGGTGATTCCAGAGGCCCTTTGTTACCCGAAATGCTGGAGTCTGGGGAGGACACTCCCAAGTGCTATGCTTTCAGGGGAATTTCATACTTAGCTCAAAGGAGAGATTGGGGCAACAGTGGCCTCGGGACTCTTTCCATTCCTGATCTCCCCCCCCCCCCCACCGGTGTTAGGGGGATCCGATCTATTCTCGAGCCCTATTTAAATGAATGGGGCTCCGCACAGGCGGCATTAACCCTTATGGGGCATGCCGCCCCTTTTCCCAGTGTGGTTTTAGTGTATGCTGAAATCCACGTAAGAGGTGCCCGCGTATGACGCAGGTGCACTGTACACGCATGCACACACATATAGGTGTTCACACAAACACACAAGAACTAGGTAACAAAGGTAGGAGTGGTGACCAATTCCTGGTTAAGAGCAGCGAGTGTCCATTAGCTTCTCTGCCACATCTGAACATTTTCAATGCTGCTCCATACCTCAACAATAAAAACAGTAAAGACATTCCAGTGACTCTGTGAATAAGATCATACTGGATCATTGTGAATCTGTGAGTACTGAGGATGGGGACAAGCTCCTTGGAAGTGTGAAGAAGACAACTTGCCCTCTCAACCCTTGCCTTTCATGGCTGGTCATCCAAGGAGGAGATGCTTTGAGGACTCACCTGAGATATATCATAGATGCATCTCTTAGGGAGGGCTATTTTCCATCTTGCTTAAAAGAAGCAGTGATACGGCTGCTTCTGAAAAAGCCCTCCCCTCTCCCTGAAGCTTTAGAGTGATAAAGAAGCCAGGCTCCTTGGGTCAAAAGGAAGGAAGTGTGTCCCTTTGTGTGTCTTTTGTGTCTCTTTTCAGAGAGGGTTTTCATATTACACAGCTCTGCTCCTTCTGGGGAACATGGGTTTTAAAAGGGATCAGAAATGGGGAGGATAGTTTTAATACACGCCTTATTATCATTATTCTTCACAAACATTGGGCTTTGACTACTATCCCTGTTTTTAATAACTGTTTCAATAACTGTCCAATAATTTTAAATAACTATCCAGTAATTTAATGGCATTTTGTTTTGGATGGGAGTGTTAGGGTTAGGGTTTGGCAGATCATGAAACATGTTTTTATTGTATTGTATGGATATTTTTATTGTAAGCTGCTAAAAGGTGGCCATTCTTGTGTAGTAATTGTCTTGTGATTAACTCCCACAACAGCCTTGTAAGGTAGGCTTCGTAGGCTCCTAGTGCTGGAAGGGAGCCCCAAGGGCCAAACAGTCAGCCCCATTCTGCCCTCCAAGTCCTCCGAAGAGATGGCCATCCAGCCAGAGACTCCTCCAATGCTCTTTGAGGCAGCGTCTCCCATAGATTTGCTCATAGGTCATGGAGGTCCACAGTCCCATGGGAACCAGTTCTTTCCACCCCACTTTGGGAAAGGAGACCCCCTCAGCCCCCTGGACTCACTCCTGCCACTCATTCCTAGAATGGCTGGGACTCAGAGGGGTTCCTAGGCATTGCCACCTTCTGCTCTCCATGGCCATTGGCACTGACCTTTCCCCATTGCCTTTCCTCCCTCAGCCCTGTGGACCTCCTCCTCCTTCGCACTCAGAGCAACCCTTCTCTACGGTTGAGGAGACAGCCTCTGACCCAGGGAAGCTCCGGCAATAAAGGGCTGCAGGAGAGGGCTGCAGGAATCAGGGTCTTTGCAGTGAAGGTAGGCCTTTATTCCTGGAGCTGAAAGAGGACCTTTGTTTAAATGTTTCAGTCCAGGATTGTGTGGAAGGGTTGCAGTTGAGAGAGTGAGCCATGCTTTGCAGGTATAAAGCCCCAAATGCAGTCTCTGGCAGCATTGTCCTCCCAGAAGGTGGAAGTTGGATTTCCAGACCCCAGACGCACAGTGCGCCAGTGAGTCCTTTGTGTGGGGACTGTGTGTGTACATGTTGTTTACGAGAGCTTTGGAGATATTTGTTTCACTGGGTTTATAAAATGAATTTCCATAGGTCTTCACATCTCAAAAATTAGCATAGTCCAGGATGCAATCTTCCCTCATAAACCTATACAGAAGAAGCAGAAATTAGATATCTAAAACAAAGGAGTTTTGAACCAGCAAACAAGCCAGGAAGATGGCTTGCCAATAAAATAAGGAAGTTGAAACAACGAAACACGATTACGGAAATAAACAAAGATTCGACATTAACATCTGGCCAAAATAAAATTAAGAAGGTCTTCCAAAAATTCTATGCTAAATTATATAAAGGATCTCAAACGTCTAGAGCCAAAATAGAGGAGTTTTTGGGAAAAGCTAACTTAAAGCCACTTTCAGACCAACAAAGAACTATATTAAATGGACCGATGAGAACAGCAGAAATCATGGAAGTAATAAGAAAAAGGGAAAAAAGGGAAAACACCAGGAATGATGGCTTCATCGCCAGTTATCATAAAGTATTTGAGGATCGACTGTTAACACCACTCAAATTAACGATAAATGCCATCAAAGGAAACCATTATCCTGAAACATGGAAACAAGCTAATATAACTTTGCGGTTAAAAGAAGATATAGATGCAACTGAGGTAAAGAGCTATAGGCTAATTTCCTTATTAAATATGGATTATAAATTATTTTCTATGATAGACTCAAAAAGGTTCTTAAAGACTGGATTCACAAGGACTAATCGGGATTTCTCCCCCACAGACAACTCAGTGATAACATACGAAACGTCTTAAATATAATTGAATATTTAGAAAGGCACAACGGAAAAAAATTTGCACTTTGTCGATTTAGAAAAGGCCTTCGATAACATAGGATGGGATATGTCATTTGCGACACTTGAAATAATCGAAATAGTAGCTTCTTATTTAAGATAGGGGCAATGTATAAAGATCAAAGAGCCAAACTGTTAACTATAAAAAGAAGAAGAAGAATTTAAGATTTCTAAAGGTACAAGGCAAGCTTTCCCACTATCACCCCTTTTGTTCATTCTGATCCTTGAAGCGTGAATAATAGGATAAGATTAGAAAATAAGATCAATAGAATAAAAATTAACATACATTGAGTTTAAAATGAGAGTCTTTGCAGACAACATTTTGTATTCCCTGGAGAACCCAGAAAAGAGCATAAGGGAATTGATGGATGTAATACTGGAATTGGAATATGTTTCGGGACTAAAAGTAAACAGAGACAAAACAACAACAAAAAATATGGAGGAAAGGAAGAACAAATCCTGGAAGAAATTAGTGGATTTAAAGTGGGAAAGAAAGTTAAGTATCTAGGAATAAATTTCACCAATAAAAACGCAGATCAGTTTCACAATAACTATGAGACAGTAAGGAAGGAAATCAGAAAAGACCTAGAAATATGGGTGAAATTACACTTATCTCTATTAGGAAAAATATCTCTGATCCAAATGAGTTTCCTTCCTGAAATACTGCTTCTGCTTCAAGCGATACCCATCATCCAGAATGAAAAACCATTGACTCTATGGCAAAAGGAATAAAAAAAGAGCCAGGATAAAAACAAAAATACTTTGTGATGACAAAAGTAGAGGAGGGCTGGGTTTACCAAAAAGAAAACTTTATGATGCTGCTTGTTGTTTAGTTTGGATTAGAGAATGGTTTATGTTAGAGAATGAACAATTGTTATGTCTGGAGGGTGAACATTTAAGATTTGGGTGGAATGGATCCCGAATTTACGGCAAAGAGAAAGTTCATAAAGAAAGCACAAATCATTTCGTAAGAAAAGCTCTGTTGAAGATCTGGGGGGAAAAGAAGTGTAGAATATGTCCAAAAATACCTTCATGGTGTTCGTCACATGAGGCTCTTTTTGGGAGGAACAGTATCTAGAAAACTCTATGGTTAAGATACAAGGATGTACTGAAAGAATCACAAGGAAAACTAGAGATCAAACTTAAAGAATCTGGCCTAGATTTTTCAATGGTGTCTTTATCGTCGAATAAGGGAGAGGTTTAAAATAGATGTGAAATTAGAAGGAATACAAAATGAAAAGTGGGAATTGTGGAAGCCATGCTCCATGTTCATTCCATGCCTGATGAGAGTGTTGGAGAAGCATGCAGCTGTGTTTCTCTAGCCAGAAGCAAAAGGAAGGCATTCTCCTCTGAGGGCCACTGGGGAGGTCAGGAGGTTTCAGCAGATGATGCGCTCATTTCACATCTAGCGACAGGGACATAGCCAGGGTCCTCTCCAATTCCCATCCCCTGACCCCCCTCCACTCTCACAAGGCATGGAGTGTCAGGACCATGGTGAACAGGTCTGAGGAAATGACATGCATGTGGCCACTAGGTGGAGCTGTTGTGGAAGTCATTGACAGCTCTAGTGGCAGCATTTAAACAGTGCATCATTGGAATGTTGATGCAACTGCCAACTGTCATTCTCAACTGTCACTGAGGAAGAGTCAGACAGTGTGAGCCTCAGAGTGGGTTGTTACTGGTGTGGATGGTGGATGGTGTCGATGTATATAGTGTTGTACACAGTGGAACTTCTTATATGAATAAAAGCCTGATCTGAGAGAAGATTACAGTGTCTCTGCTCATTGAGAAAGCGACAGGTGTTTCTTCAGCTCACAAGCTACTGACTACAGTCAAGGTGGAGAAATTGGTGCCATACGTTAACGTGTTGCCTCACGTGCTGCGCAACACAGCAATGTCAAAAGCGTTTAACACGGAGTATCTGTTGTGTAGGCGAGCTGTAGTGAATCTATGCTAGGTCGAGAGGGCTTTGTTTGGTGAAGAGGGAGGAAGGGGATACCCACCTCTGCATTGGCCCAAAGGCATATGTCACCTGCGTATCTCACTAGCAGCATGCTGTTCTCTGTGTCTTGACAAATCAAGCCTAACCCTAGTCTCTTTTCTCAGGAACTTCATCTCAGTCTCCTTCTACACAGCCTTGGGCCATATTTTGCTGAAAGAGACACAGGTGCAGGGCCACCAGGACAACCTAATGGCCAACACAGAGGCCAAGCAGAGGGAGTTGGGCTCCAAGAGAAAGAGGCTGTCGAAGTACAACAACTCTTTGGTGAGTTGACATCCTGACTATTAGTTTCCTTTGTGTCACTGCTGGGGCTGTTCATGAAAGTGAGCGGAGAACATATTGTTCCAATTGGCAGAGAAAGTCCTGGTTAATCCTCTGTCACCCCACTTTTTCAGGGGCTTTCAAAAATGTCCCGGTTTCTCTCTCCTCCTCCCACTTTGCCCCTTCTCCTCAGCTGCCTTGGGTTGCTGCAAAGTGACTTCCAAGGAATTTGCACCCCATCAACTCAGAAATGGGGACAGGAGAGGGGATAAGTTGCCAGGGTCTTCCCTTGCCAGGAGGCTGAAGCAAAAGCAAACTGCTGTGCCCTTCCTAGCTTGTGTGATCTTCCTCCTAAACAACCTTGGCCATCCTCAGCACCTTCTGGTGTTGCTTGTCCACATGTGCCTTGCTTTTCCTGTCTGTGAAATGTTGGGGATATGGGAGACCATCTCTGGATCTAAATTGGGGGTGGTCCAGTGGCCTTCAAGTCCAGAATGCTCCCCAGAACTGTTTTTTTAAAATGACATTTGCCTCTGAAATGTGGCAAGAAATGGCTAAATGCACCATAATTCTTTTGTGGCTAAATGTACTCTATGTGTTGGGATAGTCAGTATCCTAATCCATCCTCAATATCCCAGCCATGGCCTAAATTATATTGTTTATTACATTGCATATAATATTGAAAGGATTCAAGACAAACTGATCTGAAAGGCAGTAGCTTTTTGCTTGCTAACAGAATTTAAAGTTTATTTCTGAAGTGATGAAATAACATTTGGGAAGCACCATGTGCTTTCCTCCCCTTTTCTTTGTCACTCTCTGGATGAGGGCTATTTTCTATTTCAGGTGACCTTTGCCGATGTGGCAGTATATTTCTCCAAGGATGAATGGAATCTGTTGACGGCGAAACAGAAACTTTTGTACAATTCTGTAATGATGGACAATTATGAAAATGTGGCTTCTGTAGGTAAGGAACCTGAATCCATGGCTCTTTCTATAAAGACTGAGGGCCCTTTCATTATTATCATGTTGCTATGGTTCCACTAGAATTATAGACTCATAGAGTTGGAATAGACCTCAAGGGCCATCCAGTTCAACCCCCTTCTGCCATGCAGGAATACACATTCAAATCACCCCCAAGAGATGGCCATTCAGTCTCTCTTTAAAGACCTCCAAAGAAGAGGACTCCACCAAACTCTAAGGGAGTATATTCCACTGTCAAAGTGCTCTTACTGTCACAAAGTTCCTCCTAATGTTTAGGTGGAACCTCTTTCCCTGTGCCTTGCATCCATTGCGGTGTCTCCTTTTCTCTGTTGCAGCAAAAGCAAGCCTGCTCCTTGCGCAACATGACACCCTTTCAAATGTTTAAACATGGAGATCATATCCACTCTTTATCTTCTTTTCTCCAGGCTAAACATAACCAGCTCTCTAAGCTGCTCCTCATAGAGCTTGATGGTTTCCAGACCCTTCACCACTTTGGTTGCACTCCTTTGGACATGCTCCAATTTGTCAACATCCTTTTTGAATTGTGAGGCCCAGAACTGGACACAGGATTATTCCAAATGAGCCTTGACCAAAGCAGAATAGAGAGGCACTATTACTTCCCTTGTTCTAGAAACTATTCTTGTATTGATGCAGCCTAGAATCACATTGGCCTTTGTAGCTGCCTCATCACACTGTTGGCCCATGTTCAACTTGCAGTCTACTAGGAGTCCTAGATCCCTTTCAAGCCTAGATTAATTGTGATAGCAACATCCTGTAGAATATTTGAATCTGTAGTTCAGTGAGGCACTATTTCTCTCCAGGTTCTAAGGATTCTAATAACCCCATCCTAAACTGCCAATGCTAGGTTTTTATGGGAAGAAGCCATGGAGATTAATGCTTTTCTCACCCAAATGGTACTCAGCACATCCCTGAGCAAGTTTCCTACCTCCTTTGGCACCTCTTCCATCCTTTTAAGGCTCTGGAGAGTCTTCTTAGGGGAAAGCCCCCCTTGGGCCTGCAATGGCTCAGAGAGGGCCCAACAGTGGCAAAATGGCCTCCACTTCACCAAAGGGATGTTTCGGGATGTTGAGGGGCAAAATATTATTTCATCTCCCACCCCCCCCACCACCCGGCAATACAATGTGGGGTTGCCCCTGAGATTTCCTCCAACCCCATCAGTAGTCCATGCCTGTCTTATAGATGTTTTAAGGCTGTTTTAAGGCTGCTCCCTGGCACTTCACCCTCACCAAAATTGGAGTCCAGGTCCCAGCCCCCTTGCTCTGCCTTTGCCAATGAATTATTTGTATATTGATTATCCTGCCTTTCTCAACAAATGTGCCTAAAAGGGATGTCATACTGAGGAGGGAGCTGACTTGTTTTCAGCTGCTCCAGAGACTAGGACCCAGAGCAGTGGATGCAAGCCGCAGGAAAAGAGATTCCACCTCAACATTTGAAAAAACCTCTTGAGAGTAAGGGCTGTTCGACAGTGGAATACACTCCTTCCTCGGAGTGTAGTGGAGCCTCCTTCCTTGGAGGTCTTTAAACAGAGGCTGGATGGTCTGGGATGCTTCGATTGAGAGTTCCTGCATGGCAGGCGGTTGGACTGGATGGCCCTTGCGGTTTCTTCCAGCTCTATGACTCTATGATCCCTTTTATGCATCACACTCTGTGGGTTTGTGTCTGTAACAGAGAGACGGAGGGAAAGTGAAAAATAGAAAGGCAGGGAAGAGAGGCTGAAAATGAGATGCTGAAGCAGTGCAGATGGGCAAGAGGGAAGGTTGGAGAGCGGAGGGAGAAAGGGAAGGGGATCTGGCAGATGGGAGCCAGGAGGGGAAGGCTGGAGCAAAGCCAGGATCTCCTAGCTCTGTGCGGAGAGGAAGGGACCTCTGGGAAGGGCCAGGAGAGGGGCCTTGGGGATTGGGAGGCAGCCACCAACCTGACAGATTTTAAGAACCGAACCTGTGAGAAGCAGCTCAGGTCCTTGTTTTCGAACATATTAAGGCGTTCCATTTAGAAATTATGAGCAATGTCTATGAAGAGAGGAAAGGGCAACACAAAAATGCCTTTTTGTCTAATGTTTCTTTTCCAACCTGAGCTTGCTTAGCTCCATGGGTGATTCCAGAGGCCCTTTGTTACCCGAAATGCTGGAGTCTGGGGAGGACACTCCCAAGTGCTATGCTTTCAGGGGAATTTCATACTTAGCTCAAAGGAGAGATTGGGGCAACAGTGGCCTCGGGACTCATCCCATTCCTGATCTCCCCCCCCCCCCCACCGGTGTTAGGGGGATCCCATCTATTCTCGAGCCCTATATAAATGAATGGGGCTCCACACAGGTGCCATTAACCCTTATGGGGCACATCGCCCCTTTTCCCAGTGTGGCTTTTAGTATATGCTGAAATCCGCGTAAGGCGTGCCCGCGTATGACACAGGTGCACTGTACACGCATGCACACACATATAGGTGTTCACACAAACACACAGGAACTAGGTAACAAAGGTGGGAGTGGTGAATAGATGTTAGGCTTTGCTAATGGTAATACATAACCTAGACGGAACTTGATTCCAACTGCTGAGGGTCCACAATGGGGAGAGAAGTCAGTAACTCCCATGGCAAGTGGAGCTGGCGAGTGTAGTGAGGCGTTTAGCAATGTAAACCAACAGAGTGTCTGTCTGCAACTGGACTGCAATATTTATACTGAAATGGTTGCTAGTGGGCAGAACCCGAGTTTTCTATAAGGTTTAAATCGTTTTAGAAAGTTTCCTGGGTGGGGAAAATATGGTCCAAAATCAAATTGAATGCAATGGGTGCTTGGTGCAAATACCTCAGACATAAGGGATTACCACACCGATCCTCAGGTCATTCTTGGCTCTGAATTCCAGTTCCGTTCACAAGCCAATGTACAGCGCAATGTGAGCATGATGCTCCCAGATGCAGCTCAACAATAACACAGCACAGTATGGAAACAACTTTCCAGATACAGGTATTGGCAATGCACTGGCCACATTTCACACTTAAAAATAAGTCACAGACACAGTTGATTTCATCCGACTCTTTGGAGGTTCTCTATCTTGAGTTGCAATATAATCAAAATATTTGCAAGCTCTCCTCTCTGACTTCCATCATGTTCACCATCTCTTCTATACACAACTCCAATCCAATCCTATCCACAGCAATCCACATGTGTCCTGTATTGTGTATTGGTTGTGATCCATCTCCTGGTGCCACACAGCATGAAGCGTCCTCTGCAGTTGGCTTGCATCATGCCATGTGCTCAGACTCCGGACTCTCTGGCCGTCTCACAGGATATGATGCCACTTTTCAATCCAAATATTTTACACATGTTTAAAGGAATCTTTTTTCAACAGTCTGTATGACTATCTGCTTCAACTGATTACCTCAAGGTAGTTCCCCCACAATCTCTTCTTTGCCAGCTCCTGTGAGTAAGGATATAATCGTTTCATGGATTTGGGGCATCTGCAACAGGGTCCTGCTCAGGTCACCCACCCCAACTTTATTAATTTAATATCAAATAGGGAGGCGGAAATGTAATACTAATACTAATACTAATACTAATACTAATAATAATACTAATAATAATAATAATAATAATAATAATAATTTATTTATAGCCCGCCCAATCACAAGGAATCCAGCCGGGTTACAACAGTAAAAATAAAGATAATAAAATAAAATACAATAAATAAATAAAATACAATAAAATTAAAGAGAGCGAAGTGAGAACATTCACAGTTAGGCCTGATGGAAGTTGGGCCTCTCTTTTTCATTCCCTCCCAGGTCTGATGATGATGTCATGGAGGGAGGGCTCTTCTTCTTGAGGCAAGGATTTTATTTTAATTAATTTTAATTTAATTCTTCTCATTAAATTTAAGAGAAGAATTGGTGGACACAGTGACATAAGTCACAGTAAATGGGGAGTAGAACTAGGTAGGGAAGGCCTGCCGGAAGAGATCCGTCTTAAGAGCCTTCTTAAAGGCTGTAAGAGTAGAAATGTCACGGATCTCCTTCGGCAGGTCATTCCATAGCTTCGGAGCTGTGATGGAAAAGGCCCTCTGGGTGACTGAAGTTAGGCTAGATTAGATGTAGGGCTAAATCTTTTGCTAACACTTTCCTCTCTTAACTCTGATGTTCAGTATTATTTTCTTTCTTTACAGAAGAACTTGTCACTCATGAAAGCGTCCACACATCAGAGAAGCCATACAACTGCCAGCATTGTGGGAAACATTTTGCATACAAGTCGATCCTTCTCATGCATCGGAGAGTCCACACCGGAGAGAAGCCATACAACTGCCAGCATTGTGGGAAACATTTTGCATACAAGTCGATCCTTCTCGTGCATCGGAGAGTCCACACCGGAGAGAAGCCATACAAATGCCAACACTGTGGGAAATGTTTTTGTTTGAAGTCACTCCTAGTGGCACATCAGAGAGTCCACACAGGAGAGAAGCCATACAAATGCCAACACTGTGGGAAATGTTTTTGTTTGAAGTCAGTCCTAGTGGCACACCAGAGAATCCACACAGGAGAGAAACCATACAAGTGCCAGCATTGTGGGAAATGTTTTTATTTGAAGGGAGACTTAGTGAGACACCAGAGAATACACACCGGAGAGAAGCCATTCAAATGCCAGCATTGTGAGAAATGTTTTTATTTGAAGGGAAACTTAGTGAGACACCAGAGAATCCACACAGGAGAGAAGCCATACAAATGCCAGCATTGTGGGAAATGTTTTTATTTGAAGGGAGACTTAGTGAGACATCAGAGAATCCACACCGGAGAGAAGCCATACAAATGCCAGCATTGTGGGAAATGTTTTTATTTGAAGGGAGACTTAGTGAGACACCAGAGAATCCACACAGGAGAGAAGCCATACAAATGCCAGCATTGTGGGAAATGTTTTTATTTGAAGGGAGACTTAGTGAGACACCAGCGAATCCACACAGGAGAGAAGCCATACAAATGCCAGCATTGTGGGAAATGTTTTTATTTGAAGGGAAACTTAGTGAGACACCAGCGAATCCACACAGGAGAGAAGCCATACAAATGCCAGCATTGTGGGAAATGCTTTTCTTTGAAGGTAAACTTAGTGAGACACCAGCGAATCCACACAGGAGAGAAGCCATACAAATGCCAGCAGTGTGGAAAATGCTTTTCTCGGAGGTCAGGCCTATTCAGTCACCAGAGAGGCAGCACAGGAGAGAAGCCACACAAACCCAAGAAGTGAATGAACATTATTTTTGTAAAGGTGGAATACAAAAATATTTTTTCCATCCAGTGGTGCTAAAAAGCCCATATGAATTTATTTGCACAGTTTCTCTGTCCATATGTTTGTTTATGTTTTAAAGTTATGTTTAGTTAAGTTTAGGTTTTAATTGCTACTAGTATAGATAATTGCTTTGGGTTATTAATTTGGCGGGGGATTATGGGTCGTGGTTTAGGTTAGTTAGATGGGGGGCTGGGATTTGTTGCGGCTGGCTAGAATAGCAATGATAGCATTCGGAATTTGTGGGATGTTGGCTGAAGAAAGTTGGGGACCTGTAGTAACAGAAAGGGATCCAGTTTCTTCGAATGTCTGGGGCAGGGAGAGATTGTGCGTGTGAGAGGGATGGCAAAGTGGGGGATAGATGGTGGGAATTGTAGGTGGGGGCTAGGTTTGGTAGAAGGTGGAGTTTTAGGTTTGGGGGTTTCAATATATTCTTTGGCTTGGGGAGGGCAGTTCTAGCTTAAACACTGAATTTCTGACTATGTGTTTTAATAAAGTTCTTTGCGGTTTCAACAGACTGGACTCTTTGATGCGCAGAAGTTGTGAATTTGCACAAAACTGACCCTTTCTTCTCTCCTCATTCCTCAGCTCCATTCCCAGCCATAAGAACAGCAAAGGCAAACACACACACGAGATACGAGCCGACTTGGATGCCAGCATAATATAATAAGAAAAGATTTATTTCTAGCCCGCTCTATGAAGGAGAATCTGTGCTGGTTTCAACAATAAAATACATCGAGGTTACAATCAAATCCAAAAGAAATCAATCCCCCCCGATCCCAGTACTAAAACTGGATTAAACAATGAGAGTATAAATGTTGGGAGAAAATGCAGAGGTGAACTCAGAGCAATCTTGGAAGCTTGTGAGTAGATAGACAAACTGGCAGACTGGAGCTTTGCCAGGAAACACAGCTGCTAGATTAAAGCACCGTAGGCTGGCTTTTCTCCAAGAGGCACTGTTTATTTTTGGTTGCAAAACATACACGAGAGCTAGACCAACCCCATCCAACAATTACAAAACCCACACTGTACAATGATGATCTGAGCTTATATACACTTTTGCCATGTGGCAATCTAGCTCAACCCCTTCCTGTACAATTTCCTGTGTTACCTGGATTACTGTCCATCATTCCAGATGTCACCGCATATTTACACAAGTGCTATGTGCTGCTCTCTGGCACACTCCGCCACAATCTTGGACAATCCCCTGCTGTCTGGAGCCACAGCTGCAACCAATTCCTGGTTAAGAGCAGCGAGTGTCCATTAGCTTCTCTGCCACATCTGAACATTTTCAATGCTGCTCCATACCTCAACAATAAAAACAGTAAAGACATTCCAGTGACTCTGTGAATAAGATCATACTGGATGATTGTGAATCTGTGAGTACTGAGGATGGGGACAAGCTCCTTGGAAGTGTGAAGAAGACAACTTGCCCTCTCAACCCTTGCCTTTCATGGCTGGTCATCCAAGGAGGAGATGCTTTGAGGACTCACCTGAGATATATCATAGATGCATCTCTTAGGGAGGGCTATTTTCCATCTTGCTTAAAAGAAGCAGTGATACGGCTGCTTCTGAAAAAGCCCTCCCCAGATCCCTTGGACATGAAGAATTACAGAGCGGTCTCCCGTCTTCCATTTCTCTTCAACTCCAAACAGTCTTGGATGAAACAGATTACCTAGATCCATTTCAACCTGGCTTCAGGATGGGATCCAGAGTCAAGATTGCTATGGTTACCTTAGATGATCGCCGCTTGAGTATCGACAGGGGAAGTGTGACCCTGTTGATGCTTTTGGGCCTCTCAGTGGCTTTTGATACTATTGACCATGGCATCCTTCTGGAACTCCTGAGGGAATTGGGGATCGGGGGCACTGCATTGCAATGCTTCCGGTCCTATTTCTCCAGCAGATTCCAGATGGAGATGCTTGGGGACAGTTGCTCCTCTATGAGGGATCTTAAATGCAGCGTTCTCCAGGGTGCCATCCTATCCCCAATGCTAGTCAACATCTACATCAAACCGCCAAGAGAGTTCATCCGGAGGCATGGGGCGGGTGCTTTCTGTATGCTCATGACATCCAGAGGTATCTTAGTGTCAACTAAAGAAGGCATCTCCCTCTGAATGAATGTCTTGAAGCAGTAATGGGCTGGATGAGGAAAAACAGATTGAAATTGAATTCAGATTAAACGGATTTGTGTATTGTCGGAGGTCCTATTCTCGGTATGGAGGTCTGTTAACCGGTCCTGGATGGAGTCACACTTCCCCTAAAGGACTGTCTTTGCAGTTTAGGGGTGCTCTTGAATCCGTTGCTCCACATGTCAGCTCAGATAGATAGGATGGCCAAGAGTGCCTGTTATCAGCTTTGGTTGATAAGCCAACTGCGTCCCTTCTTGGAACCTGAAGACCTAAACACTATGGTGCATGCGCTGGTAACCTCACGTCTTGACTTCTGTAATGTGCTCTACATAGGGCTACCCTTGTATTAAGTCCGGAAAGTTCAACTAATCCAAAATATGGCAGCCAGAGTGGTCACTGGAAGATCTAGATGTGACCATATCACACCTATACTAAACCATGCCCTATGAGGAACTACCCAGGGAGCTGGGTATGTTTAATCTGGAGAAGGGAAGGTTAAGAGGTGATATGATAGCCCTGTTTAACTATTTGCAGGGGTGTCACATTGAGGAGGGAGCAAGCTTGCTTTGTCAACTTCCTTCATGAGTAAAAATCTCTTAGTAAGTAAGAAAACTGGGGAGGCTTTTAAAACCTCCCAAAGGAGCTGCTTTTGGCCTTTTTTCTAAGAGGGGGCAGTCTTCCTCTTAGAAGCCAAAGCCCAATGTTTGTGAAGAAGAAGAATAAGGCTTGTATTAATACTATCCTCCCCATTTCTGATCCCTTTTAAAACCCATGTTCCCCAGAAGGAGCAGAGCTGTGTAATATGAAAACCCTCTCTGAAAAGAGACACAAAAGACAACAAAGGGACACACTTCCTTCCTTTTGACCCAAGGAGCCTGGCTTCCTTATCACTCTAAAGCTTCAGGGAGAGAAAGAGAAGCCAATGGTCAGAGGAGGTTCTGGAACATTATTCCCCACAGTCACAAGCAGCACACAAAATGGCTGCCAGAAAACAAAATGGCTGCCAAAAAACAAAATGGCCACCAGAAAACAAAATGGCCGCCGGAATGCAAAATGTGAGTCTGGGGCAGGCAGGGGCAGGGTCTTCTAGCTGCTCTGCCCCCATTGGCCAGCCTCGAGAAGAGGCGGAGCTTCAGCTTCTCTATTTAGCTCTATGCGTGGAAGAGTGAGCGAGGAGAGGAGCAGAGTGTCCTAGAGAGAAAGAGAGAGACAGACAGACAGGGAGGGTCAGCAGAGAGACAAGGCCTGGAACCACTAGGCTTCACTGCTGCACTGAGGGCTGGCTGGGCCTGGCTTGCGTCTACTGCTGCTGATGCTTTCCTTTGGCCACTGCCACTAAGGTGGGGAGGAAGGAGGCCCAGCAGTCCTTCTAGGCATGGGCCACTCTCTCTGAAGGTGGGAGAGTGGGACTCCCCAAAAGGGATTTTAATGCTTTTAATGGTGGCTCTCATGCTGTAGTGATGATGATGATGATGATGATGATGATGATGATGATGATGATGATGATTGATGATGATATTATCAGACCTGCGGGGCAGAGGATGGAGCTGCTGCCACACCTTAATCGTCATTAATGCCACCTTCCTGGGCGTTCTTGATGTGCCCCACCGTAATGGCCATGGCTCTGTCTTATGGAACTCTAGGAATGTTCTTTTGGCTTGGCATTTTAAGTGTTGTTAAGGTTTGGAAATCCTGTTTGGGGTCCCTTCCGACTTTGGGGCCCTTTCATCCTCCATTATGGCTTCCCTGAAGGCCTCAAACTGACCACTGCCAAACACTGAGCCAGAGGCGGCCATTTTATGTCCCGGCGGCCATTTTGTGTTCTGGAGGCCATTTTGTGCTGCTTGTGACTGTGGGGAATAAGGTTCCAGAACCTTCTCTGAGGCCTCCGTTGAACAGAGGCTTCTCTTTCTCTCCTGAGGCTCCAGAGAGAGAAGGAGGCCAGGCTCCTTGGGCCAAAAGGAAGGAAGTGTGTCCCTTTGTGTGTCTTTTCTGTCTCTTTTCAGAGAGGGTTTTCTTACACAGCTCTGCTCCTTCTGGGGAACGTGGGTTTTAAAAGGGATCAGAAATTATCCCTTCTAAGATTGTCCCCCAAAAAGGCCAAAAGTAGCTCCTTTGGGAGGTTTTAAAAGTCTCCCCAGTTTTCTTATCAATAGATTTTCAAGGAAGAAGGAAGGAGGCAGACCAGACCATCTCATATTACCAAGAATGATACATACAAACAAACAAACAAACAAATAACAACAAGAAGAATAAGGATTAGACAGAAAAACAAACTTCTTATATTTAAAAAAGCAAAAACATTTTTAACAGGATAAAAATTCAACTTGGGTCCTTTTGCAACTGAAACAGTCTGTATCTGCACTACAGAAATAATTCAGTTCGAAACTGCTTTAACTCTCCTGGCTCCATCCTATGGAATCCTGGGATTTGTAGTTTGTTGTGGCATGAGAGCTCTCTGGCAGAGAAGGCTAAGCGTCCAAAGGTAAAATCCCAGGATTCCATAGCACTGAGTGGTTAAAGTGGTGTCAAAGTGCCTTATTTCTATAGTGCGGATGCAGCCTTCTTGGGAAAGGGGCTGGTGCTGGGGAAAAGAGGAGGAATGCATTAGGAAAGGGGGACGGACGGAGGGCCACCTGCAGCTGGACTGGCCTCCCTGAGCGGTCAAGACCTGAGCTGGTTGTGGACGATGGGCACTCTTAATATTAATATCTCTCACTATTGATTGTAATTAAGGAGGGGATCAGGTTCCTCCTTTCAATAGCACCAGGAAAACGTTTAGGTGTTGTTAAGGTTTGGAAATCCTGTTTGGGGACTTTTGTGTCCTCACAGCCATCGGGTGCCATCAGGAAAACCGTTCTGTGTTGTTTAGGTTCAGAAATCCTGTTTGGGGTCCCTTCCGACTTTGGGGGACTTTCATCCTCCATTTTGGGTTCCGTGAAGGCCTTAAACGGACAATTGCCAAGCACTGAGGCAGAGGCGGCCGTTTTGTGTTCAGGCAGCCATTTTGTGTTCTGGCAGCCATTTTGTGTTCTGGCAGCCATTTTGTGCTTCTTGTGATTGTGGGGAATAAGGTTCCGGAACCTTCTCTGAGGCCTCAGTTGAACAGAGGCTTCTCTTTCTCTCCTGAGGCTCCAGAGAGAGAAGGAGGCCAGGCTCCTTGGACCAAAAGGAAGAAAGTGTGTCCCTTTGTGCCTCTGGCCCTCCATTTTGGGGCGAAGGAAGGAAGGAGGGAAGGGAGGGAGAAGGAAGGAAGGGAGGAAGGAAGGAAGGAAGGAAGGAAGGAAGGGAGGGAGGGAGAAGGAAGGAAGGGAGGAAGGAAGGAAGGGAGGGAGGGAGGGAGGAAGGAAGGAAGGAAGGAAGGAAGGGAGGGAGAAGGAAGGGAGGAAGGAAGGAAGGAAGGAAGGAAGGAAGGAAGGAAGGAAGGGAGGGAGAAGGAAGGAAGGGAGGAAGGAAGGAAGGAAGGAAGGGAGGGAGGGAGGGAGGGAGGGAGGGAGGGAGGGAGGGAGGGAGGGAGGAAGGAAGGAAGGAAGGGAGGGAGAAGGAAGGAAGGGAGGAGGGAGGAAGGAAGGAACAACAGTGTGACCCTGTTGATGCTTTTGGGCCTCTCAGTGGCTTTTGATACTATTGACCATGGCATCCTTCTGGAACTCCTGAGGGAATTGGGGATCGGGGGCACTGCATTGCAATGCTTCCGGTCCTATTTCTCCAGCAGATTCCAGATGGAGATGCTTGGGGACAGTTGCTCCTCTATGAGGGATCTTAAATGCAGCGTTCTCCAGGGTGCCATCCTATCCCCAATGCTAGTCAACATCTACATCAAACCGCCAAGAGAGTTCATCCGGAGGCATGGGGCGGGTGCTATCTGTATGCTCATGACATCCAGAGATATCTCAGTGTCAAGTAAAGAAGGCATCTCCCTATGAATGAATGTCACAAAAACACACTGAGTGACCTTTGGCAAGTCACACTCTTTCAGAGGATGGCCATGGGAAACCCACTCTGAAGGAACCTGCCAAGAAAACCCCTTCAGAGACTCCCATAAGGTCACCATAAGACCTGAAACAACTGGAAGGCAGACACCAAGAACGACATTGGGAAATAAGGGCAAGCCTTGCCTTGGGAAAGTGCAATGACTGGGCTCCAGTCAATGGAGGTCTTCTTCAGGCAGTAAAGGGAGGTTTATGCAAATGCATTGTGACATCACTGCTACGGAAGGCTCTCTTGACCAATCAGAAAGCAAGATGAAGGTTTTTCTGGAAGCTTCCGTGAGAAGGAGATATAAGGCCTGAGAGACCAAGAGACAGTTGGGGGAATTGTGTCGGTCGGAGATCGAGAGTTAAAGAGCGGATCTTGGAAGTTAGTCTCAGAATTGGAAGCTTAGGTTTATTTGTTTTTTTAATAGCTTGTATGAATTCAGCATTATATACTTTCAAATATTGTACCTGCAAGATTCTTAATATCTTGTATGACTTATATTTCAGTTATACTTTGTTGTTTATAATACATACCTCCTTAGAGTATCTACTACTCGGCACTCCTTTTACACGTGTCTTGGCTCGGTTGATGCTTGGAAGATCAGTAAAGAAGTAGAAATAAGGTTCCTTAACCGGTCCCAGTGGAGGTTAAGGGAAACCCTTTGATAATTCACTGGGAGGTGGCAGCATGATTTAAGGAATTAAAGTGCCTTCTGGGCTATGAGCCATAATGTCTAAATGTCTAATTAACAATTTGTAAGCCACTCTGATAGCCTTTTGGCTGAAGAGAGGGGTATAATATATTATTATTATTATTATTATTATTATTATTATTATTATTATTACAGGGCCGCGGTTTGGCTGCTTGGACCACGGAGATCATCACAGTGAGTCAATTGGAAAAGCACATCTCACTCCAGAAAATAATGGTACTTGAGGAGTTTGCACTCTACGTTTTTCTGTAATAATAGCTACAAACCTGATAATAGCATATGGGACATTTAGATTTTTAAGAGCAACTACTGCAGATTTAAATGCTGCTTTAAAACCTCTTTCCATCTGCCAGATTTGCGCTTGTTTTGGGGGGAAATGAGAAAGTGTTGGGAGGGAGGGATTGGCAACAGAATTAGGAGATGCATTGCAGGCTATGGGCAATTTGCGGCCAAGTAAGGTCCAAAACACACGGCAGAAATAGTCCAGCTTAAGTGCGCTTTAACTGCCCTGGCCCAGTGTTAGGGAATCCTGGGAATTGGAGTTTATTGTGGCACCAGAGCTCTCTGAAAGAGAAGGCTCAATGTTTCACAAAACTACATTTCCCAGAATTCCCTAGCACTGCTCCAGGGCAGTTAAAGTGGTCCCAGTCCTGCAGCTGGACTGGCCTCCCTGAGCGGTCAAGACCTGAGCTGGTTGTGGACGATGGGCACTCTTAATATCAATATCTCTCACTATTGATTGTAATTAAGGAGGGGATCAGGTTCCTCCTTTCAATAGCATCAGGAAAATGTTTAGGTGTTGTTAAGGTTTGGAAATCCTGTTTGGGGACTTTTGTGTCCTCACAGCCATCGGGTGCCATCAGGAAAACCTTCCTGTGTTGTTTAGGTTCAGAAATCCTGTATGGGGTCCCTTCCGACTTTGGGGCCCTTTCATCTGCCATTTTGGGTTCCCTGAAGGCCTCAAACTGCCATCTGCCAAGCACCGAGGCAGAGGCAGCCATTTTGTGTTCAGGCGGCCATTTTGTGTTCTGGCAGCCATTTTGTGCTGCTTGTGACTGTGGGGAATAAGGTTCCAGAACCTTCTCTGAGGCCTCAGTTGAACAGAGGCTTCTCTTTCTCTCCTGAGGCTCCAGATAGAGAAGGAGGCCAGGCTCCTTGGGCCAAAAGGAAGGAAGTGTGTCTCTTTCTGTCTCTTTTCAGAGAGGGTTTTCTTACACAGCTCTGCTCCTTCTGGGGAACGTGGGTTTTAAAAGGGATCAGAAATTATCCCTTCTAAGATTGTCCCCCAAAAAGGCCAAAAGTAGCTCCTTTGGGAGGTTTTAAAAGTCTCCCCAGTTTTCTTATCAATAGATTTTCAAGGAAGAAGGAAGGAGGCAGACCAGACCATCTCATATTACCAAGAATGATACATACAAACAAACAAACAAATAACAACAAGAAGAATAAGGATTAGACAGAAAAACAAACTTCTTATATTTAAAAAAGCAAAAACATTTTTAACAGGATAAAAATTCAACTTGGGTCCTTTTGCAACTGAAACAGTCTGTATCTGCACTACAGAAATAATTCAGTTCGAAACTGCTTTAACTCTCCTGGCTCCATCCTATGGAATCCTGGGATTTGTAGTTTGTTGTGGCATGAGAGCTCTCTGGCAGAGAAGGCTAAGCGTCCAAAGGTAAAATCCCAGGATTCCATAGCACTGAGTGGTTAAAGCGGTGTCAAAGTGCCTTATTTCTATAGTGCGGATGCAGCCTTCTTGGGAAAGGGGCTGATGCTGGGGAAAAGAGGAGGAATGCATTAGGAAAGGGGGACGGACGGAGGGCCACCTGCAGCTGGACTGGCCTCCCTGAGCGGTCAAGACCTGAGCTGGTTGTGGACGATGGGCACTCTTAATATCAATATCTTTCACTATTGATTGTAATTAAGGAGGGGATCAGGTTCCTCCTTTCAATAGCACCAGGAAAATATTTAGGTGTTGTTAAGGTTTGGAAATCCTCTTTGGGGACTTTTGTGTCCTCACAGCCATCGGGTGCCATCAGGAAAACCTTTCTGTGTTGTTTAGGTTCAGAAATCCTGTTTGGGGTCCCTTCCGACTTTGGGGCCATTTTGTCCTCCATTTTGGGTTCCCTGAAGGCCTTAAACGGACAACTGCCAAGCACTGAGGCAGAGGCGGCCATTTTGTGTTCAGGCAGCCATTTTGTGTTCTGGCAGCCATTTTGTGCTTCTTGTGATTGTGGGAATAAGGTTCCGGAACCTTCTCTGAGGCCTCAGTTGAACAGAGGTATCTCTTTCTCTCCTGAGGCTCCAGAGAGAGAGGGAGGCCAGGCTCCTTGGGCCAAAAGTGTGTCCCTTTGTGCCTCTGGCCCTCCATTTTGGGGTGAAGGAAGGAAGGTGGGAAGGGAGGGAGAAGGAAGGGAGGGAGGAAGAAAGGAAGGAAGGAAGGAAGGAAGGAAGGAAGGGAGGGAGGGAGAAGGAAGGGAGGGAGGGAGGGAGGGAGGGAGGGAGGGAGGAAGGAAGGAAGGAAGGAAGGAAGGAAGGAAGGGAGGGAGAAGGAAGGAAGGGAGGGAGGGAGGAAGGGAGGAAGGAAGGAAGGAAGGGAGGGAGAGATGGAGGGAGGGAGAAGGAAGGAAGGGAGGGAGGGAGGGAGGGAGGGAGGGAGGGAGGGAGGAAGGAAGGGAGGGAGGGAAGGAGGGAGGAAGGAAGGAAGGGAGGGAGGGAGAAGGAAGGAAGGGAGGAAGGAAGGAAGGAAGGAAGGAAGGGAGGGAGGGAGGGAGGGAGGGAGGGAGAAGGAAGGAAGGGAGGGAGAAGGAAGGAAGGCAGGGAGGAAGGAAGGAAGCGAGGGAGAAGGAAGGAAGGAAGGGAGGGAGGGAGGGAGGGAGGGAGGAAGGAAGGGAGGGAGGGAGGGAGGGAGGGAGGGAGGGAGGAAGGCAGGGAGGGAGGGAGGGAGGGAGGGAAAAGGAAGGAAGGGAGGGAGGGAGAAGGAAGGAAGGGAGGAAGGAAGGAAGGGGCCTGTGGGGGTCTGAGGAAGGCTAGGCAGGGACTCAGGGCTAGTGGGGAGGCTGGGCTTTGGGGGATGGGAGAGAGAGGTGGGAAGGAGACCCTCCCTTTTTGCCCTAGCTGGGGAGGGTCCCACTGGTCCTTGCTGCCCTCTTTGGGAAAGGAGACCCCCTCAGCCCCCTGGACTCACTCCTGCCACTCATTCCTAGAATGGCTGGGACTCAGAGGGGTTCCTAGGCATTGCCACCTTCTGCTCTCCATGGCCATTGGCACTGAGCTTTCCCCATTGCCTTTCCTCCCTCAGCCCTGTGGACCTCCTCCTCCTTCGCACTCAGAGCAACCCTTCTCTACGGTTGAAGAGAAAGCCTCTGACCCAGGGAAGGTCCGGCAATAAAGGACTGCAGAAGAGGGCTGCAGGAATCAGGGTCTTTGCAGTGAAGGTAGGCCTTTATTCCTGGAGCTGACCTTTGTTTAAATGTTTCAGTCCAGGATTGTGTGGAAGGGTTGCAGTTGAGAGAGTGAGCCATGCTTTGCAGGTATAAAGCCCCAAATTCAGTCTCTGGCAGCATTGTCCTCCCAGAAGGTGGAAGTTGGATTTCCAGACCCCAGACGCACAGTGCGCCAGTGAGTCCTTTGTGTGGGGACTGTGTTTGTACATGTTGTTTACTAGAGCTTTGTGAGATATTTGTTTCACTGAGTTTATAAAATGAATTTCCATAGGTCTTCACATCTCAAAAATTAGCATAGACCAGGATGCAGTCTTCCCTCATAAACCTATACAGAAGAAGCATAAATTAGATATCTAAAACAAAGGAGTTTTGAACAAGCAAACAAGCCAGGAAGATGGCTTGCCAATAAAATAAGGAAGTTGAAACAACGAAACACGATTACGGAAATAAATAAAGATTCGACATTAACATCTGGCCTGTGAGAGAGGCATTTCTTAAGGCCTGCTTGCAGGTAAAAGCCTCAGACCACCACCGGACTCTGCTGCTCAGCTGTGAGGGGGCTGTGCCTGTGAGAGAGGCATTTCGTAAGGCCTGCTTGCAGGTAAAAGCCTCAGACCACCACCGGACTCTGCTGCTCAGCTGTGAGGGGGCTGTGCCTGTGAGAGAGGCATTTCGTAAGGCCTGCTTGCAGGTAAAAGCCTCAGACCACCACCGGACTCTGCTGCTCAGCTGTGAGGGGGCTGTGCCTGTGAGAGAGGCATTTCTTAAGGCCTGCTTGCAGGTAAAAGCCTCAGACCACCACCGGACTCTGCTGCTCAGCTGTGATGGGGCTGTGCCTGTGAGAGAGGCATTTCTTAAGGCCTGCTTGCAGGTAAAAGCCTCAGACCACCACCGGACTCTGCTGCTCAGCTGTGAGGGGGCTGTGCCTGTGAGAGAGGCATTTCTTAAGGCCTGCTTGCAGGTAAAAGCCTCAGACCACCACCGGACTCTGCTGCTCAGCTGTGAGGGGGCTGTGCCTGTGAGAGAGGCATTTCTTAAGGCCTGCTTGCAGGTAAAAGCCTCAGACCACCACCGGACTCTGCTGCTCAGCTGTGAGGGGGCTGTGCCTGTGAGAGAGGCATTTCTTAAGGCCTGCTTGCAGGTAAAAGCCTCAGACCACCACCGGACTCTGCTGCTCAGCTGTGAGGGGGCTGTGCCTGTGAGAGAGGCATTTCTTAAGGCCTGCTTGCAGGTAAAAGCCTCAGACCACCACCGGACTCTGCTGCTCAGCTGTGAGGGGGCTGTGCCTGTGAGAGAGGCATTTCTTAAGGCCTGCTTGCAGGTAAAAGCCTCAGACCACCACCGGACTCTGCTGCTCAGCTGTGAGGGGGCTGTTCCTGTGAGAGAGGCATTTCCTAAGGCCTGCTTGCAGGTAAAAGCCTCAGACCACCACCGGACTCTGCTGCTCAGCTGTGAGGGGGCTGTTCCTGTGAGAGAGGCATTTCCTAAGGCCTGCTTGCAGGTAAAAGCCTCAGACCACCACCGGACTCTGCTGCTCAGCTGTGAGGGGGCTGTGCCTGTGAGAGAGGCATTTCCTAAGGCCTGCTTGCAGGTAAAAGCCTCAGACCACCACCGGACTCTGCTGCTCAGCTGTGAGGGGGCTGTGCCTGTGAGAGAGGCATTTCGTAAGGCCTGCTTGCAGCTAAAAGCCTCAGACCACCACCGGACTCTGCTGCTCAGCTGTGAGGGGGCTGTGCCTGTGAGAGAGGCATTTCGTAAGGCCTGCTTGCAGGTAAAAGCCTCAGACCACCACCGGACTCTGCTGCTCAGCTGTGAGGGGGCTGTGCCTGTGAGAGAGGCATTTCGTAAGGCCTGCTTGCAGGTAAAAGCCTCAGACCACCACCGGACTCTGCTGCTCAGCTGTGAGGGGGCTGTGCCTGTGAGAGAGGCACTTCTTAAGGCCTGCTTGCAGGTAAAAGCCTCAGACCACCACCGGACTCTGCTGCTCAGCTGTGAGGGGGCTGTGCCTGTGAGAGAGGCACTTCTTAAGGCCTGCTTGCAGGTAAAAGCCTCAGACCACCACCGGACTCTGCTGCTCAGCTGTGAGGGGGCTGTTCCTGTGAGAGAGGCACTTCGTAAGGCCTGCTTGCAGGTAAAAGCCTCAGACCACCACCGGACTCTGCTGCTCAGCTGTGAGGGGGCTGTGCCTGTGAGAGAGGCACTTCTTAAGGCCTGCTTGCAGGTAAAAGCCTCAGACCACCACCGGACTCTGCTGCTCAGCTGTGAGGGGGCTGTGCCTGTGAGAGAGGCACTTCTTAAGGCCTGCTTGCAGGTAAAAGCCTCAGACCACCACCGGACTCTGCTGCTCAGCTGTGAGGGGCCTGTGCCTGTGAGAGAGGCACTTCTTAAGGCCTGCTTGCAGGTAAAAGCCTCAGACCACCACCGGACTCTGCTGCTCAGCTGTGAGGGGGCTGTGCCTGTGAGAGAGGCATTTCTTAAGGCCTGCTTGCAGGTAAAAGCCAAGCTGCTGCTGCCGGGCGGCTCTCTCTGGGGTGTCGGAGGTGCGCATCTGCGCACCGCCCCAGGGAGGCCGCCCACGGACTGTTTGGAGGACTCCTCTGTTGTTTTTGCTGTGGCTCCAAGGAGGCTTCGGAGGACCAGACCAGGGACACCTGGGGGGAGGTGGAGCGAGGGGCGTGTCGGTGGCAGCGACACGCTGAAATCCAGCTGCCTGGACTCCTCCTTCACCACGCCTCCCTCTCTTGCCGGACTCCGAGCCAGGGGCCAAGCTGCTGCTGCCGGGCAGCTCTCTCTGGGGTGTCGGAGGTGCGCATCTGCGCACCGCCCCAGGGAGGCCGCCCACGGACTGTTTGGAGGACTCCAGCTGCGCAGCTGCGCAGTTCCATCGGCGCAAGAGTTAGAAGAGGCTGTAAGGTTGTCAGCTTTAGAGCAGGGGATGCCTGAAGTGGCTAACCTCTGCTCTTTTTATTGCAGGGGAAGGGGGGGAGGAAGCTATGGATACGGGGGATGCGTGGGCTGGGGAGGAGGGGGATAACAGCGGCATGAGCGGAGCTCCCATTGAGGTAGTGCTGGGCAAGGGAAGGTATGGCGGTGGGAGAAGGGACTCGCGTTACAGAGGAAGGCGGGATCGATGCATCATATCTATCTCTCCTTCCTGTCCCCCTCCCAACCAAAGGGACCTGAGGGACACTCCAACCATGCCACAAACCCTGTCGCTGCTCCTGTGCAATGCCAGGTCGATCAAAAACAAGACCCACATCCTCCACGATCTGTTGGAGGACTCTAATTGCGACCTGGCTGCATTACCGAGACCTGGCTTGGGCCTGAGGGGGATGCTGTGTGGGCACAGGCCCTCCCTGCTGGGTTCTCGGTGAAGGACCAGCCCAGGTTAGGTGGGCGGGGGGCGGGTGTGGCTCTGATACATAGGAACAGCTTGCCTCTTACCAGGAACCACATCCGACAGACGTCCTTTATCGAGTGCATTTACCTGACCCTAAAAGCTAGGGATAGTCTAGGGATTCTGTTAGTGTATCGGCCACCCCATGCGATAGCGGACTCCCTTAACGAGCTGACACAGCTGGTCGCTGAGCTGATGCTGGAGACGCCCAGGCTACTTGTCCTGGGTGACTTCAACATCGCTCTTACGGCCAGCTATGTTCCATCCGGTGTGGCTCGGGAATTCATGGACACCATGGCAGCCATGGGCCTGTCCCAGCTGATTGAGGGTCCAACGCATTTTGCGGGTAATACACTTGATATGGTCTTCTGTTCGGATGTGGAAAATCCGTGGGCGGAAATAACTAATATTTCCCCCCTGTCATGGACGGATCATTTCCTCGTGGAGGCAAAAATCAGGGCCACTACCCAGACCCCCCCCCCCCCGGGGGTGGTGGACCTATTAGGATGGTCCACCCTCGAAGGCTGATGGAACCCAAAAGGTTCCAGGAAGCCTTAGAGGGATACATGGTTGGAAGTGACGGTGACTCTGTTGATGCCCTGACCGGTATTTGGAATACCGGCCTCTCTAGGGCTATACACAGCATCGCTCCCAAGCGCCCTCTCAATTCTGCTTCCAAACGTAAGCCCTGGTATACGGAAGATCTCCGAGCAAGGAAGTGGGTCTTGCGACGGCTAGAGCACCGCTGGCGGAAACACCTATGCTTAGCCGACAAGGCTCTCCTAGACCGCCTTTTGGAGGACTATGGAGAGGCGATACGAGCAGCTAAGAATTCGTTCTATGCTGCTCGTGTCGCGTCCGCGGAGTCGTGGCCAGCAGAGTTGTTCAGGGTGGTCAGGGAGCTAACTCAGCTCCCTCCCACCCAGAACCAGATCCTTGAACCTTCTAAGGCCTGCTGCGACCAATTTAACAACTTCTTCGCGGATAAAACCTCTCGGATAAGCGAAGGTCTTAACGCTGGCATTGGAGCAGAACCTAGGGTAGAGGCGTCCAGAGCCTCCGTGGACTCCATTATACTGGATCAGTTTGAGTTGGTGAGTACCGATGATGTGGACAAGATCCTCGGAAGTGTTCGGAAGACAACCTGCTCTCTCGATCCCTGTCCCTCATGGTTAGCAGCACAGGGGGGACCGGCAGCAACTTCGTTGCTGCGACGGATTATTAATACATCTTTGAGGGAAGGGCAATTTCCATCTGAATTAAAATTGGCCATCATAAAACCTTTGTTAAAAAAGCCCTCCCTCGACCCCCTGGTACACAATAATTATCGGCCAGTTTCGCTGCTGCCATTTTTGGGGAAGGTGATCGAGAGGGCGGTTGCAATCCAGCTTCAGTCGGTCTTGGATGAAACAGATTATCTGGACCCATTTCAAACTGGCTTTCGGGCGGGTTACGGGGTTGAGACAGCCATGGTCGCCTTGGTCGATGATCTCCATCTGGGCATCGACAGGGGAAGCGTGTCCCTGTTGGTGCTCTTGGACATCTCAGCGGCTTTCGATACCATAGACCATGGTATCCTTCTGGAGCGCCTGGCTGAGGTGGGTATCGGGGGCACTGCGCTCCAGTGGTTCCGGTCCTACCTCTCCGGGAGGTTCCAGATGGTGCAGCTGGGAGACGTGTGCTCCGATAAGAGGGCCCTCACAACTGGGGTCCCTCAAGGAGCCATTCTGTCTCCCATGCTATTTAACATTTACATGAAACCGCTGGGAGAGATCATCCGGAGACATGGGGCGCGGGGTTATCAGTACGCTGATGACACCCAAATAGTTTTCTCTATGTCTCCGACTGATGCAGTGACCGAGGATGGCGTCTCTCCTCTCGTGGCCTGTCTGGAGTCAGTAATGGTCTGGATGAGGGAAAACCGACTCAGCCTGAATCCAGAGAAAACGGAGCTACTCGTGATAGGTTCCCCTGGCCCAGGAATGGCGGTAGTTCCACCTGTCCTGAATGGGATCACGCTTCCCGTGAAGGACTCCGTGCGCAGTCTGGGGGTGCTTCTTGATTTGTCGCTTCACCTTACATCTCAGGTGAATGCGACGGTCAGGAACACCTGTTACCAGCTTCGGCTTATTCGCCAGCTGCGCCCATACCTGGCCCAGAGGGACTTAGAAACGGTGGTACATGCTCTGGTAACCTCTAGATTGGATTTCTGCAACGCGCTCTACATGGGGCAACCCTTGTATCATACCCGGAAGCTACAGCTGGTACAGAACATGGCGGCCAGGCTGGTCACTGGTACTTCCAGGACCAGCCACAAAACACCGGTGCTCAAAGACCTGCACTGGCTACCTATTCGCTTCCGGGCACAGTACAAGGTGTTGGTGATTACCTATAAAGCCCTACATGGCTTGGGCCCAGGATACCTGAAGGACCGCCTCTCCCCATACATTCCGCCCCGCACCCTCAGAACTTCTGGGCAGCAATTACTTAGGGTACCTGGGGCTAAACTCTCCTCGACATCAAGGAGGACGTATTCCATCGTTGCCCCGACCCTTTGGAACACGCTGCCCACAGAGCTCCGCTCGGCCACCTCCCTGGCTCAGTTTAGGAGGGAGTTAAAGACCCTCCTATTTCGAACTGCATTCCCCGAATGAAGTCCTAGATGGCCTCTCTCTCTTGCTGACGGCAATTTGGAGAGCTGACCGGGGGTTTTATGATTGTTTTTTAAATGTTTTACTGTATGTATTATTTGTATTATGTTGTTCACCGCCCTGATCAATGGAAGGGCGGTATATAAATAAAAGTTTTATTATTATTTTATTATTTTATTAAAATTAAAAAGGTCTTCCAAAAATTCTATGCTAAATTATATAAAGGATCTCAAACGTCTAGAGCCAAAATAGAGGAGTTTTTGGGAAAAGCTAACTTAAAGCCACTTTCAGACCAACAAAGAACTATATTAAATGGACCGATGACAACAGCAGAAATCATGGAAGTAATAAGAAAAAGGGAAAAAAGGGAAAACACCAGGAATGATGGCTTCATCGCCAGTTATCATAAAGTATTTGAGGATCGACTGTTAACACCACTCAAATTAACGATAAATGCCATCAAAGGAAACCATTATCCTGAAACATGGAAACAACTAATATAACTTTGCGGTTAAAAGAAGATATAGATGCAACTGAGGTAAAGAGCTATAGGCTAATTTCCTTATTAAATATGGATTATAAATTATTTTCTATGATTTTGGCAGATAGACTCAAAAAAGTTCTTAAAGACTGGATTCATAAGCACCAATCAGGATTTCTTCCTCACAGAGAAATCAGTGATAACATACGAAACACCTTAAATATAATTGAATATTTTGAAAGGCAGAACGGAAAAAACCTTGCACTAATCTTTCTTGATTTAGAAAAGGCCTTCGATAACATAGGATGGGATATGTTTATTTGCGACACTTGAAAAAATCGAAATAGGAGCTTCTTATTTAAGATGGATAAAGGCAACGTATAAAGATCAAAGAGCCAAACTAATTGTTAACTATAAAGAAACAGAAGAATTTAAGATTTCTTTTTTTTTAAGTTTATTGGTTAAAAGGCTCAAACACAAACATATACCTTCCAATACAATATATCACAATACATTCATACTGCTTTCTTCTTTCTTCTTTCTTCTTTCGTTTTCCTTCTATCTTTCTTCCACTTCTCATTCATCCTACATGACTTCCTACCTACCATCCCGTATCTATGTAGAATATTGACTATCCAATACAACTATTTAATCTTTGTACAATAACCTGACAAATCATAATATATAATACATATCCGATTATTATCCTGTTAGATCCTCTTGATAGAGGTCGACATCCATCTAACACCTATTCCCTAGATTTACCACTGCTATTTTCCCCCACAACTCTTCAAAATATGTTATAACCCTTTTCCATTCTATTAGTACGCTTTCATCATATTCGTTTCTAATCATCTTCGTTAAGATATCCATTGACATACCATCATATAGCCTCAGTAACCAATCTTCCCTTGTTGGAATTTGCTTTTCTTTCCATTTCTGCGCCAAACAAATTCTTGCTAGCGATATCATGTAAAATAAAACTTTCTCGTCCTCCTTCTTTATGTCCTTATTCATCAGACCCAAAAGGTAAAGATCGGGATTCAAGGTAAGATTCGCACTTAAAATAGAATTAATTGTATTATTGATCATTCTCCAAAATTCTTTTACTAGTTTGCAGCCCCACCAACAGTGGAAAAAAGTGCCTTTTTCTTTTTGGCATTTCCAACATCAATCTTTGTTTGTCTTATATATTTTGGCTATTTTGTATGGGGAAAGATACCAAAAATAAAACATTTTATAAAAATTTTCTCTTATGTTTTGGGCAACCGTCAATCTGTTTACATCTTTCCATAACTTTTCCCATTGTGACATTTGTATAGGATGTCCCAGGCATTTGGCCCATTTAATCATTTGATCTTTGACTTCTTCGTCTTTCAATTCTATTTCTAAAAGTGCCACATAGAATTTCCTGACCAGTTTTTCGTTCTCTTTTAGTAAGATCCTAGGTAGATCCGAATATTTGTCTTCTTGGTCCATTTCAAAACCATACATTTTACCGTCCATTTTAAATCTCTCCACTAACTGTCTATACATGAACCAGTTGATATCCCATCCTTCTTTCTTTAGTTGTTCTCTAGATTTTAGCTTAATAACCTCCTCCTCCTTCATCCACACATCTTCCTATTTAAACCATTTTGTATCCCCTCTCGTTTCTTTCCTATGGAATGCTTCTAAGGGAGAGATCCACCCACAAATCTTAGGGATGATGTATCTTTTATATTTATCCCAAACCCTGATCAGGGGCTTTCTCACGCAGTGATTTAAAAAAGATTTATTTTGTTTTGCTTTTCCATATGCCAAGTACGCATGCCACCCCAAATTATTTCCATCACTTTCTAATTCTAAGCGCTTTCTGTTTTCCAATGTTGCCCAGTCTTTTAACCACATCAGACAGCATGCCTCGAAGTACAGCTTAAGATTCGGCAAATTTAAGCCCCCTCTCTCTTTGGTATCCTGCAGACTTTTTAGTTTTATTCTCGGTTTCCTTCCTCTCCAAATAAAATTAGTTGTATCTTTATTCCAGGTAGTAAATATTTTATCTGTGGTTATTATAGGAATTGTCTGGAAAAGAAATAGAATCCTTGGTAATATATTCATTTTTATTGTAGAAATCCTTCCTGTAATTGAGAGACCTAATCTGTTCCAACCTATCAGATCCTCCTTAATTTTACTCCAAACTTTCTTATAGTTGTTTTCAAACAGATCTGTCGTCTTTTTTGTAATTTGAATACCCAAATATTTTACTTTTTTGACAATGCTAATCCCTGAGATATTATGTAATAGTAGTTCTTCCTCTTTCTTCAGGTTTTTTGTCAGCAAGTTAGATTTACTTTGATTAATGTTACAGCCTGATATACTGCCAAACAGTTCTATTTCCTCCAGAATACTATTAATGCTGTCCATTGGGTCATCTACAATTATCGCCACATCGTCCGCAAAAGCTCTTATTTTGAAGTTGGATTTTCTAATTTTGATTCCTTGAATTTTTTCATTCCTTTTTATTCTTTTAATAAATAATTCTATAATGAGTAAAAACAAAATTGGGGACAAAGGGCATCCCTGGCGTGTGCCTCTATTTATTGAAATAAAATCTGAATTAACACCATTAATTTTGATTTGGGCTTTCTGGGAATTATAAATCTTCTCCATCCAAGTTGAAAAATTTTTGCCAATATTAATGTCTTGCATCAATTTTTGCAGCGTTTTCCAATTAACTGAGTCAAAAGCTTTTTCAAAATCTATAAACAATAACCCTAATTTTTTATCGTTATGTATTTCGTAAAATTCTAATGTGTCCAAAATAATTCTAATATTGTCTCTTATATGTCTATTTGGCATAAAGCCTCTCTGATCTTCTCCAATTAGGTCTGGTAAACATTTTTTCAATCTTTTAGCCAAAATTGATGCAAAAATTTTATAATCATTATTTAATAATGATATCGGTCTATAATTTACTATGTCCAAAGGGTCCTTTCCTTCTTTGTGAATAACAACTATTTCTGCTTGTTTCCAAGAGCTAGGAATATCTCCAGTTAATGCCTCATTTATTACTTGTTGAAGAGGAGATGTTAGTTCTTCCATAAACGTTTTATAGAACATTGCTCTCAGTCCGTCATGACCTGGGGCTTTGTCAGTTTTTAGTTGGGAGATAGCCTCCCATACTTCCATTTTTGTAACAGGTTGATTCAGTTGTTGTCTCATATCCTCCGACAGGCTGTCTAACTGCAATTCCTTAACGTATTTATCCCATAGCTCCTCGTCTACTTCTTTTTCTGAATACAGTTTCTCAAAGAAAAATTGAAATTCTTTTCTGATATCTTCTTGTTTGGTAATTATTGTGTCCTTTCTTTTGATTTTGTTTATAGCTTTTTTAGCTTTATCTTTTCTTAATTTATTTGCCAGCCATTTACCAGTTTTATTCGCATGCTCAAAGTATTTTTGTTTTGCCATTCAGATGTTGCTTCTATTTCTATCTTTTTTTGAATTAACTTTATCTCATTTTGGATAGCTTTACTTTTTGGATTATGTTTTAATTGTTCTTCTTTATCTTTTAAGATATTGTTCAGAATTATTCTTCCTTGCTTCTTGTTTTTTTGCCATATTATATTCTGCTGCGTGAGAAAACCTCTAATCACGGCCTTCCCTGCATCCCAAACCGTAGCTAAATTTACTTCGCCATTTTGGTTTTCTTCAAAGAAAAATCTAATCACCTCCTTCCCTTTGCTAACTATCTTCTTATCTCTTAACAATTCCTCGTTCAAGTACCATCTCGATTTTTTATCTGATTCTTTAAATGAGATTTTAATTGGATTATGGTCAGATATAACCCTGTTTAGTGTTTCCATACCATCCACATCCCTTAACAACGAGTTTGATACAAGACATAAATCAATTCTCGAAAGGGAATCGTGCCTGGGTGAAAAGAAAGTAAAACAGCTCTCATTGTTGTGGAGGAACCTCCATACATCTACCAGTGTTAAATTTTTTACCAAATCAAAAAATTTCTGTGGTAGTTTCCCTTGATTGTTTTTTATCTTGTTGCTTGATCTCCTGTCCAATTTTGGCTCTATAACTCCATTCAAATCCCCAATCATAATGGTGTGTTCATAGTCATATTCTAAGATTTTTTCCTGCAATTTTTTATAGAAAAGACCTTTATTTTCTTGTGGACTGTAAATTCCTATTAATAAGATTTTCTTTTCTTTCCAGCATATTTCTACTCCTACATAGTAACCATCTTGATCGTTAAATACTTCCTTTGAATCAATATGATTTTTAATGTACAGTACTACTCCTCTCTTACTTTTATCTAAAGAGGATACATATTCTTTCCCCATTTTTTGGTTTTGGAGTAGTCTAGTAAATTTCACCCATAAAAACGCAGATCAGTTTCACAATAACTATGAGACAGTAAGGAAGGAAATCAGAAAAGACCTAGAAAAATGGGGGAAATTACACTTATCTCTATTAGGAAAAATATCACTGATCCAAATGAGTTTCCTTCCTGAAATACTGCTTCTGCTTCAAGCGATACCCATCATCCAGAATGAAAAACCATTGACTCTATGGCAAAAGGAATAAAAAAAGAGCCAGGATAAAAACAAAACTACTTTGTGATGACAAAAGTAGAGGAGGGCTGGGTTTACCAAACTGAAAACTTTATGATGCTGCTTGTTGTTTAGTTTGGATTAGAGAATGGTTTATGTTAGAGAATGAACAATTGTTATGTCTGGAGGGTGAACATTTAAGATTTGGGTGGAATGGATCCCGAATTTACGGCAAAGAGAAAGTTCATAAAGAAAGCACAAATCATTTCGTAAGAAAAGCTCTGTTGAAGATCTGGGGGGAAAAGAAGTGTAGAATATGTCCAAAAATACCTTCATGGTGTTCGTCACATGAGGCTCTTTTTGGGAGGAACAGTATCCAGAAAACTCAATGGTTAAGATACAAGGATGTACTGAAAGAATCGCAAGGAAAACTAGAGATCAAACTTAAAGAATCTGGCGTAGATTTTTCAATGGTGTCTTTATCGTCGAATGAGGGAGAGGTTTAAAATAGATGTGAAATGAGAAGGAATACAAAATGAAAAGTGGGATTTGTGGAAGCCATGCTCCATGTTCATTCCATGCCTGATGAGAGTGTTGGAGAAGCATGCAGCTGTGTTTCTCTAGCCAGAAGCAAAAGGAAGGCATTCTCCTCTGAGGGCCACTGGGGAGGTCAGGAGGTTTCAGCAGATGATGCGCTCATTTCACATCTAGCGACAGGGACATAGCCAGGGTCCTCTCCAATTCCCATCCCCTGACCCCCCTCCACTCTCACAAGGCATGGAGTGTCAGGACCATGGTGAACAGGTCTGAGGAAACGACAGGCATGTGGCCACTAGGTGGAGCTGTTGTGGAAGTCATTGACAGCTCTAGTGGCAGCATTTAAACAGTGCATCATTGGAATGTTGATGCAACTGTCAACTGTCATTCTCAACTGTCACTGAGGAAGAGTCAGACAGTGTGAGCCTCAGAGTGGGTTGTTACTGGTGTGGATGGTGGATGGTGTCGATGTATATAGTGTTGTACACAGTGGAACTTCTTATATGAATAAAAGCCTGATCTGAGAGAAGATTACAGTGTCTCTGCTCATTGAGAAAGCGACAGGTGTTTCTTCAGCTCACAAGCTACTGACTAGAGTCAAGGTGGAGAATCTGGTGCCAGATGTTATGTGCTGCGCAACATAGCAACGTCAAAAGCGTTTAACATGGAGTATCTGTTGTGTAGGGGAGCTGCAGTGAATCTATGCTAGGTCCAGAGGGCTTTGTTTGGTGAAGAGGGAGGAAGGGGATACCCACCTCTGCATTGGCCCAAAGGCATATGTCACCTGCGTATCTCACTAGCAGCATGCTGTTCTCTGTGTCTTGACAAATCAAGCCTAACCCTAGTCTCTTTTCTCAGGAACTTGATCTCAGTCTCCTTCTACACAGCCTTGGGCCATATTTTGCTGAAAGAGACACAGGTGCAGGGCCACCAGGACAACCTAATGGCCAACACAGAGGCCAAGCAGAGGGAGTTGGGCTCCAAGAGGAAGAGGCTGTCGAAGTACAACAACTCTTTGGTGAGTTGACATCCTGACTATTAGTTTCCTTTGTGTCACTGCTGGGGCTGTTCATGAAAGCGAGCGGAGAACATATTGTTCCAATTTGGCAGAGAAAGTCCTGGTTAATCCTCTGTCACCCCACTTTTTCAGGGGCTTTCAAAAATGTCCCGGTTTCTCTCTCCTCCTCCCACTTTGCCCCTTCTCCTCAGCTGCCTTGGGTTACTGCAAAGTGACTTCCAAGGAGTTTGCACCCCATCAACTCAAAAATGGGGACAGGAGAGGAGATCAGTTGCCAGGGTCTTTCCTTGCCAGGAGGCTGAAGCAAAAGCAAACTGCTGTGCCCTTCCTAGCTTGTGTGATCTTCCTCCTAAACAACCTTGGCCATCCTCAGCACCTTCTGGTGTTGCTTGTCCACATGTGCCTTGCTTTTCCTGTCTGTGAAATGTTGGGGATATGGGAGACCATCTCTGGATCTAAATTGGGGGTGGCCCAGTGGCCTTCAAGTCCAGAATGCTCCCCAGAACTGTTTTTTAAAATGACCTTTGCCTCTGAAATGTGGCAAGAAATGGCTAAATGCACCATAATTCTTTTGTGGCTAAATGTACTCTATGTGTTGGGATAGTCAGTATCCTAATCCATCCTCAATATCCCAGCCATGGCCTAAATTATATTGTTTATTACATTGTATGTTATATTGAAAGGATTCAAGACAAACTGATCTGAAAGGCAGTAGCTTTTTGCTTGCTAACAGAATTTAAAGTTTATTTCTGAAGTGATGAAATAACATTTGGGAAGCACCATGTGCTTTCCTCCCCTTTTCTTTGTCACGCTTTGGATGAGGGCTATTTTCTATTTCAGGTGACCTTTGCCGATGTGGCAGTATATTTCTCCAAGGATGAATGGAATCTGTTGACGGCGAAACAGAAACTTTTGTACAATTCGGTAATGATGGACAATTATGAAAATGTGGCTTCTGTAGGTAAGGAATCTGAATCCATGGCTCTTTCTATAAAGACTGAGGGCCCTTTCATACTATATTATCATGTTGCTAAGGTTCCACTAGAATTATAGAGTCATAGAGTTGGAATAGACCACAAGGGCCATCCAGTTCAACCCCCTTCTGCCATGCAGGAATACACATTCAAATCACCCCCAAGAGATGGCCATCCAGCCTCTCTTTAAACACCTCCAAAGAAGAGGACTCCACCAAACTCTAAGGGAGTATATTCCACTGTCAAAGTGCTCTTACTGTCACAAAGTTCCTCCTAAGGTTTAGGTGGAAACTCTTTCCCTGTGCCTTGCATCCATTGCAGTGGCTCCTTTTCTCTGTTGCAGCAAAAGCAAGCCTGCTCCTTGCGCAACATGACACCCTTTCAAATGTTTAAACATGGATATCATATCCACTCTTTATCTTCTTTTCTCCAGGCTAAACATAACCAGCTCTCTAAGCTGCTCCTCATAGAGCTTGATGGTTTCCAGACCCTTCACCACTTTGGTTGCACTCCTTTGGACATGCCCCAATTTGTCAACATCCTTTTTGAATTTTGAGGCCCAGAACTGGACACAGGATTATTCCAAATGAGCCTTGACCAAAGCAGAATAGAGAGGCACTATTACTTCCCTTGTTCTAGAAACTATTCTTGTATTGATGCAGCCTAGAATCACACTGGCCTTTGTAGCTGCCTCATCACACTGTTGGCCCATGTTCAACTTGCGGTCTACTAGGAGTCCTAGATCCCTTTCAAGCCTAGATTAATTGTGATAGCAACATCCTGTAGAATATTTGAATCTGTAGTTCAGTGAGGCACTATTGCTCTCCAGGCTCTAAGGATTCTAATAACCCCATCCTAAACTGCCAATGCTAGGATTTTATGGGAAGAAGCCATTGAGATTAATGCTTTTCTCACCCAAATGGTACTCAGCACATCCCTGAGCAAGTTTCCTACCTCCTTTGGCCCCTCTTCCATCCTTTTAAGGCTCTGGAGAGTCTTCTTAGGGGAAAGCCCCCCTTGGGCCTGCAATTGCTCAGAGAGGGCCCAACAGTGGCAAAATGGCCTCCACTTCCCCAAAGGGATGTTTTGGGATGTTGAGGCGCAAAATATTATTTCATCTCCCACCCCCCACCCCCCCGGCAATACAATGTGGGGTTGCCCCTGAGATCTCCTCCAACCCCATCAGTAGTCCATGCCTGTCTTATAGATGTTTTAAGGCTGTTTTAAGGCTGCTCCCTGGCACTTCACCCTCACCAAAATTGGAGTCCAGGTCCCAGCCCCCTTGCTCTGCCTTTGCCAATGAATTATTTGTATATTGATTATCCTGCCTTTCTCAACAAATGGGCCTAAAAGGGATGTCATACTGAGGAGGGAGCTGACTTGTTTTCAGCTGCTCCAGAGACTAGGACCCAGAGCAGTGGATGCAAGCTACAGGAAAAGAGATTCCACCTCAACATTTGAAAAAACCTCTTGAGAGTAAGGGCTGTTCGACAGTGGAACACACTCCTTCCTCGGAGTGTAGTGGAGCCTCCTTCCTTGGAGGTCTTTAAACAGAGGCTGGATGGTCTGGGATGCTTCGATTGAGAGTTCCTGCATGGCAGGCGGTTGGACTGGATGGCCCTTGCGGTTTCTTCCAGCTCTATGACTCTATGATCCCTTTTATGCATCACACTCTGTGGGTTTGTGTCTGTAACAGAGAGACGGAGGGAAAGTGAAAAATAGAAAGGCAGGGAAGAGAGGCTGAAAATGAGATGCTGAAGCAGTGCAGATGGGCAAGAGGGAAGGGTGGAGAGCGGAGGGAGAAAGGGAAGGGGATCTGGCAGATAGGAGCCAGGAGGGGAAGGCTGGAGCAAAGCCAGGATCTCCTAGCTCTGTGCGGAGAGGAAGGGACCTCTGGGAAGGGCCAGGAGAGGGGCCTTGGGGATTGGGAGGCAGCCACCAACCTGACAGATTTTAAGAACCGAACCTGTGAGAAGCAGCTCAGGTCCTGGTTTTAAACATATTAAGGGGTTCCATTTAGAAATTATGAGCAATGTCTATGAAGAGAGGAAAGGGCAACACAAAAATGCCTTCTTGTCTAATGTTTCTTTTCCAACCTGAGCTTGCTTAGCTCCATGGGTGATTCCAGAGGCCCTTGGTTACCCGAAATGCTGGAGTCTGGGGAGGACACTCCCAAGTGCTATGCTTTCAGGGGAATTTCATACTTAGCTCAAAGGAGAGATTGGGGCAACCGTGGCCTCGGGACTCATCCCATTCCTGATCTCCCCCCCCCCCCCGGTGTTAGGGGGATCCCATCTATTCTCGAGCCCTATATAAATGAATGGGGCTCCACACAGGTGCCATTAACCCTTATGGGGCACATCGCCCCTTTTCCCAGTGTGGCTTTTAGTGTATGCTGAAATCCGCGTAAGGCGTGCCCGCGTATGACACAGGTGCACTGTACACGCATGCACACACATATAGGTGTTCACACAAACACACAAGAACTAGGTAAGAAAGGTGGGAGTGGTGAATAGATGTTAGGCTTTGCTAATGGTAATACATAACCTAGACGGAACTTGATTCCAATTGCTGAGGGTCCACAATGGGGAGAGAAGTCAGTAACTCCCATGGCAAGTGGAGCTGGCGAGTGTAGTGAGGCGTTTAGCAATGTAAACCAACAGAGTGTCTGTCTGCAACTGGACTGCAATATTTATACTGAAATGGTTGCTAGTGGGCAGAACCCGAGTTTTCTATAAGGTTTAAATCGTTTTAGAAAGTTTCCTGGGTGGGGAAAATATGGTCCAAAATCAAATTGAATGCAATGGGTGCTTGGTGCAAATACCTCAGACATAAGGGATTACCACACCGATCCTCCGGTCCTTGTTGCTCTGAATTCCAGTCCCGTTCACAAGCCAATGTACAGCGCAATGTGAGCATGATGCTCCCAGATGCAGCTCAACAATAACATAGCACAGTATGGAAACAACGTTCCAGATACAGGTATTGGCAATGCACTGGCCACATTTCACACTTAAAAATAAGTCACAGACACAGTTGATTTCATCCGAGTCTTTGGAGGTTCTCTATCTTGAGTTGCAATATAATCAAAATATTTGCAAGCTCTCCTCTCTGACTTCCATCATGTTCACCATCTCTTCTATACACAACTCCAATCCAATCCTATCCACAGCAATCCACATGTGTCCTGTATTGTGTATTGGTTGTGATCCATCTCCTGGTGCCACACAGCATGAAGCGTCCTCTGCAGTTGGCTTGCATCATGCCATGTGCTCAGACTCCGGACTCTCTGGCCGTCTCACAGGATATGATGCCACTTTTAAATCAAAGTATTTTACACATGTTTAAAGGAATCTTTTTTCAACAGTCTGTATGACTATCTGCTTCAACTGATTACCTCAAGGTAGTTCCCCCACAATCTCTTCTTTGCCAGCTCCTGTGGATAAGGATATAATCGTTTCATGGATTTGGGGCATCTGCAACAGGGTCCTGCTCAGGTCACCCACCCCAACTTTATTAATTTAATATCAAATAGGGAGGTGTGAACGTAGGGCTAAATCTTGGGCTAACACTTTCCTCTCTTAACTCTGATATTCATTATTATTTTCCTTCTTTACAGAAGAACTTGTCAGTCATGAGAGAGTCCACACATCAGAGAAGCCATACAACTGCCAGCATTGTGGGAAACATTTTGCATACAAGTCGATCCTTCTCATGCACCGGAGAGTCCACACCGGAGAGAAGCCATACAAATGCCAGCATTGTGGAACATGTTTTTCTCGGCAGTCAAACCTACTGACACACAAAAGAATCCATACAAGAGAGAAGCCATACAAATGCCAGCATTGTGGAACATGTTTTTCTTCAAAGAGAGACTTAGCAAGACACCAGAGAGTCCACACCGGAGAGAAGCCATACAAATGCCAGCAGTGTGGAACATGTTTTTCTTCAAAGAGAGACTTAGCAAGACACCAGAGAGTCCACACCGGAGAGAAGCCATACAAATGCCAGCATTGTGGAACATGTTTTTCTTCCAAGAGAGACTTAGCAAGACACCAGAGAGTCCACACAGGAGAGAAGCCATACAAATGCCAGCAGTGTGGAAAATGCTTTTCTTTGAAGGTAAACTTAGTGAGACACCAGCGAATCCACACAGGAGAGAAGTCATACAAATGCCAGCATTGTGGAACATGTTTTTCTCAGCAGTCAAACCTACTGACACACAAAAGAATCCACACAGGAGAGAAGCCATACAAATGCCAGCATTGTGGGAAATGCTTTTCTTTGAAGGTAAACTTAGTGATACACCAGAGAGTCCACACAGGAGAGAAGCCATACAAATGCCAGCATTGTGGAACATGTTTTTCTCGGCAGTCAAACCTACTGACACACCAGAGAGTCCACACAGGAGAGAAGCCATACAAATGCCAGCATTGTGGAACATGTTTTTCTTCCAAGAGAGACTTAGCAAGACACCAGAGAGTCCACACAGGAGAGAAGCCATACAAATGCCAGCATTGTGGAACATGTTTTTCTCAGCAGTCAAGCCTACTGACACACAAAAGAATCCACACAGGAGAGAAGCCATACAAATGCCAGCATTGTGGAACATGTTTTTCTCAGCAGTCAAACCTACTGACATACAAAAGAATCCACACAGGAGAGAAGCCATACAAATGCCAGCATTGTGGAACATGTTTTTCTCGGCAGTCATACCTACTGACACATCAGAGAGTCCACACAGGAGAGAAGCCATACAAATGCCAGCATTGTGGGAAATGCTTTTATTTGAAGGGAGACTTAGCAAGACACCAGAGAGTCCACACAGGAGAGAAGTCATACAAATGCCAGCATTGTGGGAAATGTTTTTATTTGAAGGGAGACTTAGCAAGACACCAGCGAATCCACACAGGAGAGAAGCCATACAAATGCCAGCATTGTGGGAAATGTTTTTATTTGAAGGGAGACTTAGTGAGACACCAGAGAGTCCACACAGGAGAGAAGTCATACAAATGCCAGCAGTGTGGAAAATGCTTTACTTTGAAGGTAAACTTAGTGAGACACCAGCGAATCCACACAGGAGAGAAGTCATACAAATGCCAGCAGTGTGGAAAATGCTTTTCTCAGCAGTCCTGCCTAGTGACACACAAAAGAATCCACACAGGAGAGAAACCATACAAATGCCAGCATTGTGGGAAATGTTTTTATTCTAAGTCAAACCTATTGTCACACCAGCGAATCCACACAGGAGAGAAGCCATACAAATGCCAGCAGTGTGGAAAATGCTTTTCTTGGAGGTCAGGCCTATTCAGTCACCAGAGAGGCAGCACAGGAGAGAAGCCATACAAATGCCAGCATTGTGGAACATGTTTTTCTCGGCAGTCAAACCTACTGATACACCAGAGAATCCACACAGGAGAGAAGCCATACAAATGCCAGCATTGTGGGAAATGTTTTTCTTCAAAGAGAGACTTAGCAAGACACCAGAGAGTCCACACAGGAGAGAAGCCATACAAATGCCAGCATTGTGGGAAATGTTTTTCTCAGCAGTCCTACCTAGTGACACACAAAAGACTCCACACAGGAGAGAAGCCACACAAATGCCAGCATTGTGGGAAATGTTTTTCTTTGAAGGGAGATTTAGTGAGACACCAGCGAATCCACACAGGAGAGAAGCCACACAAATGCCAGCAGTGAGGAAAATGCTTTTCTCGGAGGTCAGGCCTATCCAGTCACCAGAGAGGCAGCACAGGAGAGAAGCCACACAAATCCAAGAAGTGAATGAACATGATTTTTGTAAAGGTGGAATACAAAAATATTTTTTCCATCCAGCGGTGCTAAAAAGCCCATATGAATTTATTTGCACAGTTTCTCTGTCCATATGTCTGTTTATGTTTTAAAGTTATGTTTAGTAAAGTTTAGGTTTTAATTGCTACTAGTATAGATAATTGCTTTGGGTTATAAATTTGGCGGGGGATTATGGGTCGTGGTTTAGGTTAGTTAGATGGGGGGCTGGGGTTTGTTGCGGCTGGCTAGAATAGCAATGATAGCATTCAGAATTTGTGGGATGTTGGCTGAAGAAAGTTGGGGACCTGTAGTAACAGAAAGGGATCCAGTTTCTTCGAATGTCTGGGGCAGGGAGAGATTGTGCGTGTGAGAGGGATGGCAAAGTGGGGGATAGATGGTGGGAATTGTAGGTGGGGGCTAGGTTTGGTAGAAGGTGGAGTTTTAGGTTTGGGGGTTTCAATATATTCTTTGGCTTGGGGAGGGCAGTTCTAGCTTAAACACTGAATTTCTGACTATGTGTTTTAATAAAGTTCTTTGCTATTTCAACAGACTGGACTCTTTGATGCGCAGAAGTTGTGAATTTGCACAAAACGGACCCTTTCTTCTCTCCTCATTCCTCAGCTCCATTCCCAGCCATAAGAACAGCAAAGGCAAACACACACACGAGATACGAGCCGACTTGGATGCCAGCATAATATAATAAGAAAAGATTTATTTCTAGCCCGCTCTATGAAGGAGAATCTGTGCTGGTTTCAACAATAAAATACATCGAGGTTACAATAAAATCCAAAAGAAATCAATCCCCCCCGATCCCAGTACTAAAACTGGATTAAACAATGAGAGTATAAATGTTGGGAGAAAATGCAGAGGTGAACTCAGAGCAATCTTGGAAGCTTGTGAGTAGATAGACAAACTGGCAGACTGGAGCTTTGCCAGGAAACACAACTGCCAGATTAAAGCACCGTAGGCTGGCTTTTCTCCAAGAGGCACTGTTTATTTTTGGTTGCAAAACATACACGAGAGCTAGACCAACCCCATCCACCAATTACAAAACCCACACTGTACAATGATGATCTGAGCTTATATACACTTTTGCCATGTGGCAATCTAGCTCAACCCCTTCCTGTACAATTTCCTGTGTTACCTGGATTACTGTCCATCATTCCAGATGTCACAGCATATTTACACAAGTGCTATGTGCTGCTCTCTGGCACACTCCGCCACAATCTTGGACAATCCCCTGCTGTCTGGAGCCACAGCTGCAACCAATTCCTGGTTAAGAGCAGCGAGTGTCCATTAGCTTCTCTGCCACATCTGAACATTTTCAATGCTGCTCCATACCTCAACAATAAAAACAGTAAAGACATTCCAGTGACTCTGTGAATAAGATCATACTGGATCATTGTGAATCTGTGAGTACTGAGGATGGGGACAAGCTCCTTGGAAGTGTGAAGAAGACAACTTGCCCTCTCAACCCTTGCCTTTCATGGCTGGTCATCCAAGGAGGAGATGCTTTGAGGACTCACCTGAGATATATCATAGATGCATCTCTTAGGGAGGGCTATTTTCCATCTTGCTTAAAAGAAGCAGTGATACGGCTGCTTCTGAAAAAGCCCTCCCCAGATCCCTTGGACATGAAGAATTACAGAGCGGTCTCCCGTCTTCCATTTCTCTTCAACTCCAAACAGTCTTGGATGAAACAGATTACCTAGATCCATTTCAACCTGGCTTCAGGATGGGATACGGAGCCAAGATTGCTATGGTTACCTTAGATGATCTCCGCTTGAGTATCGACAGGGGAAGTGTGACCCTGTTGATGCTTTTGGGCCTCTCAGTGGCTTTTGATACTATTGACCATGGCATCCTTCTGGAACTCCTGAGGGAATTGGGGATCGGGGGCACTGCATTGCAATGCTTCCGGTCCTATTTCTCCAGCAGATTCCAGATGGAGATGCTTGGGGACAGTTGCTCCTCTATGAGGGATCTTAAATGCAGCGTTCTCCAGGGTGCCATCCTATCCCCAATGCTAGTCAACATCTACATCAAACCGCCAAGAGAGTTCATCCGGAGGCATGGGGCGGGTGCTTTCTGTATGCTCATGACATCCAGAGGTATCTTAGTGTCAACTAAAGAAGGCATCTCCCTCTGAATGAATGTCTTGAAGCAGTAATGGGCTGGATGAGGAAAAACAGATTGAAATTGAATTCAGATTTGGAGCAGTGGATGGAAGTTCTAGGAATAGAGATTCTTCTTCGTGGTCTCTGCGAATCATACAAATGGGTTGTACTGCGCCTGCGCAGTGCCTTCGGAAACTTCTGGAATCACAAGGCAAAGTACACTTTGCAACATGTTGAAACTTTTTGGCGGTAACCCCGCCCATCCCCTATAAAGCCTCCGTTCCCGCTCTTTTCCCCAGTTCCTTTTTTCCGCTGCGTTAGCTGCCACTAGGAACTTCGCTCTCTCTCTCGCATAAGGAATCACTGGAAAATTGACCTCGGACCGTTTTTTGACTCTTCTCTGCCTTGCCCTTTCACTGATTTTGGCTATTAAGACCCCGGACTGTTTTTGACCTCGCGCTTGTATCTCCCTCGGCTTGTTTCCTCGCTCGTTACCAACCGGACCGTCTGACTTCGCTCTTCGGATCATGCCATCGGTGCCCTTTAAGAAGTGCTCCGTGTGTGGGGGTAAGATTCCCGGCCAGGATCCCCATTCATCCTGTCTTCTGTGTTTGGGGGAGACTCACGTCCCAGCCTCTTGCGCTTTGTGAAAGTCTCTAACTCCCCAAGCGAGGAAGAATCGGGAGACCAGATTGAAGGCTGCGATTTATACCAAAGTCTTCACTTCGGGGGCAATGTCTTCTGTGGGAGCTTCGTCTTCGACCGCGACTCTCCTGCCGACCCTTGCTGAGACTCCGACTCAGCCGCCACCGGTTGATCCGCCGGCCCTCGCCGTGGATGTTCCATCTGACTCCCAGGGGAAGTCCGAACAGGTCCCCAAGCCTCCTAAGAAGGACAAAAAACATAAGAAGGTCCCTAAGGAGAGCCGGACCGTCGACAAGGACTCGAGCTCCCATAAGGGCTCTGCCTCGAGGTCCTCTGTCCCGAAGGCACCCACTTCTACCACTCCGAAGTCGGGTTCCGCTTCGAGGCCTTCGTCTACCAAGACCTTGATGTCTTCGGGAGCGACTAAGTCTCCAGCTCAAACGGCAGTCCAGGTTTCCTCTAAGAGGCCCCGTTCTTCATCCTTGGATGACGACCATCGAGCACCAAGACGACACCATTCGTTGGAACGAGACCCGGAGGGCACTCCTCAGGTTCGCTCCGAAGTCCACTCCGACACCGTACGCAGGCGCTCGGATGCCGACCGTAGGCTGTCGGATACCGACTCCCGACCATCAGATCCGCGCCTGGCGGCCAAGAGGGCAAGGACCTCGACCTCCAAGACACGTGACACGGATACCAGCCGTGCAGATCGTCCCCTCGATCTAGCCTTGGGAACCTGACCTCTACCCACTTTCCGTCACACTTGTGAGGAGGCTGTCCAACTCCTCTCGGAACCTGCTTCTCCTGCTGGCTCCAGGGATGACCGTCGCTCTCCGACTCCGATGCCTACCCGCACACGTCGGGTTGTGTCTCCGTCCCCATCCAGAGACCCTGAGCCTGAGTATTACTATGACTCTGAAACGGGCAGGTACTATAAACTCGTCCCTCAGGGTGATGTCGAGTCCTTCCTCGAGCACCGAGATCGGAGGCCCAGACCGAGAGCCTCTTCTAGACCCTCCAGGGTATCGGCGTTTTCACCCCATCGCGTGGAAGCCACTACTGACCCGGACGTCGTGAACCTCGAGTCGGATGAGGAGGCATCTTCCCAGGTCCGTTATCGTCCAAGACACGAGCCACTCTCTTCCCGGGACTATGACTATCAGTCGGTCAACCAGGATTTTGCCCAGCCAGGTGCAGTTTCCCCGTCCGATGACGTCCGAACCTTTGCAGAGCATGTTATTAAAATGAGCAATGCTCTGGACATTAAAATCTCTCAGACCGAGGAGGAAGCGTCGGACCCGATCGAGAGACGAGTCCATGGTAGACTGCCTACCCCACCAGCAATACCTCTTCTTCCCTCCTTAGAGAAGTTGGCCAGGCGCTCTTGGGAGGCCCCTGCATCCACGGCATCTAACAACAGAAAGATCGAGTCCCTCTATAGGATCTCACCGTCCAACCCGTCTTGGCTGTTTGGCCACCCCAAGCAAAATTCAGCCATTGTTGAGGGCTCGCAACGTGCGTCCACCCCGAAGGCTTCCCTAATGCCCTCGGACAAGGAGGCCAAGAAGATCGACGCCTTCGCTAAAAAGGCTTACTTCTCTTCAGCGTTGGGCATGAGAGTGGCAAATTACAACGCATGCATGGGCGCGTACATCCATTGGCTCATGGAGAAAGTCTCCCCTCTCATACCAGACTTACCTGACGACTCCCAGGCTATCCTATCGGAGGTTCGTGACGAGGCCCACTCGATTGGGGGGTGGCTCATCACCTCAGCCAGACATGCCACTGACTGTTCCGCTAAGTCTATGGCGGCTGCCATAGCGCTCCGCAGACATGCCTGGCTACAGTCTTCGGACCTAAACCAAAATGCTCGCTCCACCATCGAGGACATGCCCTTCGACGAGGACGGCCTCTTCCATCGCGAGACCGATGAGAAGCTTAATTTCAAGTATAGGATGAGAACCGCGGCTAAGAAGCACGGTATGTCTTCTTCCCCCCAGTCATCTTCTCGCAAGCGCTTCACTGCTGTACGCCAGTGGTATGGCCAGGGCCAGAGGCCCTACCAACAGGATCGGCCTTTCCAGCGCCAGGATCAGGCCAGACAGCGCTTTCCGTCCCAGTCTTCCTCCTCCTCGGGCCGTCGGTCGGGGCCCAAATACAAAAAGAATTATAGGAGGCAAGATTCGGACCCAAGTAAGAAGAGAAACTGAGGGGACGCAGCGTACTCCGTCGTTTCTCCTGTCCCTTCCTTCCTGGACAGACTGAGGCCTTTTTCTAACACCTGGGCCGCAATCACCACCAATTCTTGGGCCCTCACCATCGTCTGTAGGGGTTATGCCCTTGAATTTGAAGAGCTCCCACCAACTGGAGCTATCCTGTCCACACCCCCCTCAGACACCCTTCTCGACGAAGTACGCACCCTTCTCGCCAAAGGCGCCATCTCCACTGTCGATCCCGTCGACATCCCTAGATGTTTCTTCCGTTATTTTACGGTCCCGAAGCCTGACGGAGGAGTCAGGCCTATATTGGACCTTAGACAATTGAATGCTTACCTGTCTTATCGCCGTTTTCGGATGGTAACGCTTGCTTCTATTCTACCTCTGTTGCAGCAGTACCTGTGGTTTGCAACGATCGACTTAAAGGACGCTTATTTCCATGTCAGCATCCGGGAGTCCCACCGCAGGTTCCTGGCGTTTGCCGTCGGGACGGACGCCTACAGATACAACGTCCTTCCCTTCGGCCTATCTACAGCTCCTCGCATCTTCACCAAGTGCATGGCGCCCGTGATAGCTCATCTACATCGCTGCGGCATGAGGGTCTTCCCGTATCTGGACGATTGGCTCTTCGTGGCCCCTTCACGTCAAGAGCTGCAACGGCACACCTCAGAGACACTCGAGCTCTTACGGGACCTGGGACTGGTGGTCAATCTCGAAAAATCCCAACTGCTCCCCACCAAGCAGATAAGGTTCATCGGGTCCATCCTCGACTCAGACAGTTGTACGGCATACCTGCCCCCGGACCGTTTCCAGGCCTTGTGCCGAGCCGTCAGCAGGTGCACCACCCAAAGGCGGGTTATGGCCAGGGACGTCCAGGTGGCTTTGGGCCACATGGCATCAACAACATTTGTCACTCCGTGGGCAAGACTTCGTTCTCGACCGCTCCAGTCGTGGTTCCTGTCGGTCTTCGACCTGGAAAGAGACCCCCCTTCTCGCAGACTCACCGTACCAAGACCAGTCATACGCTCCCTCCGTTGATGGCTCGACTGCCAGAACGTCTGCGTCGGCATGCCCTTTTCGCCGCCCCAGCCAGAGTTGGTGTTGACCACGGATGCATCAGAAGAAGGATGGGGCGCCCACACCCTAGACCTGTGGGCCAAGGGCATCTGGTCCCTAGACGAGAGGGCACTCCACATCAACGCGCTAGAACTGTTGGCGGTGGAAAAGGCCCTAAAAGCTTTCGAGTCCTCACTGTTGGGGAAGGTCATCCAGCTCAGGACAGACAACACCACGGTGATGTACTACCTGAACAAACAAGGAGGCACCAGGTCGCGCACCCTCCTAGACATCACGCTCCGACTTTGGGACTGGTGCATTGCCCGGGACATTTTGCTTCAAGCAGTACACTTACCTGGCACCCAGAACTCGCATGCGGACCTACTAAGCAGGTCCCCCTCGTCATGCCACGAGTGGAGACTCCACCCAGAGACTGTACACGACCTCTTTGCCCGATGGGGAACCCCACAGATAGACCTGTTTGCAACCGTGTACAACTCCCATTGTCCCCAGTTCTGCTCCCGGACGCCGGACGACGACTCCCTCGGGGATGCGTTTGGGTTCCGATGGTCGGGGATAGCACTCTATGCCCTTCCCCCCTTCCCGTTGATCACCAGGACGGTCTCCAAGATGGTCTCAGATGCAGCCGACGCGATCCTGATCACGCCTTGGTGGCCGGGACAGCCCTGGTTCCCTTGCCTTCTTCACCTCTCTCGAGCCAACTTTCTCCGGCTCGAGTCCAGGCCAGATCTCCTCACGGTTCAGGGAGGACGGGTTCGACATCCGGACATCGAGACCCTTCCCCTGGTGGCATGGAGAATCCATCCCTAGCCCAGCTACCGGCCTCGGTACGGAATGTCATCTTGGCTGCCCGAAAACCGGCCACCCAAAAGTCCTATAGACTTAAGTGGAACAGATTTCTTCGGTTCCTGTCTGACAGACACCTCTCCCTAGACCAGGTGACTACACCGGTGGTCCTGGAATTCCTGATGTCCCTGATTGATGCGGGCCTCTGTATCACATCTGTTAAGTGCTACCTGTCCGCTATCTGCTCTTCCTTCCAGTTTGACGGCAAGCCTTCTTTTTTCAAGGACCCCCTGGTCAAGGGATTCCTGAGGGGATGCAGTAACTTACACCCTCCGGTATCTTTGCCGACTCCGGCTTGGAGCCTCGAGACGGTGTTGGGGGCCTTACAGTCTAAACCATTTGAGCCTCTAGCCACCACTGACATTAGACTTTTAACCTGGAAAACGGTATTTCTGGTGGTTATCACTTCTGCCCGCCGTGCGGGCGAGCTTTGTGCCTTAGGCCGAGACCAGCCCTTCCTTAGATTTCACTTGGACAAGGTAGTTCTCAGGACAGATATTACCTTCTTACCCAAGGTTGTTTCGACCTTTCATATGTGCCAGGATATTGTTCTACCCACCCTGGCACCGAGCCCGACTACCTATACCGAGAGGGCCCTGCACTCCCTGGACGTCCGTAGGGCCCTAGCCTTTTACCCGGACAGAACTAGGGACTCGAGCCGCTCTGAGAGACTGTTCCAGTGCTACTCGGGGCCGAAGAGAGGACTGCCCGTGTCGGCTCAGAGACTCTCTAAGTGGGTTTCTAGTACTATTGCCCTATCTTATGAGCTCTTGGGCAAACCTTTGCCGACCAGGATTCGCTCCCATGCCACAAGGGCAGTAGCGGCCTCTTCTGCCTTCCTGTCTGGTATTCCTTTGGACGACATTTGTAGGGCTGCTGTATGGTCACAACCTTTGACTTTTATTAAATACTACAGGTTGGACACTAGGGCAAAAAGGGATGCAGCTTTCGGGAGGGCTGTGTTGGTATCAGGACTACATTGATTTGTTTAGCTGTCTACTGTGCTCCATGCAGACGGCACAAACCTAGGCATTCTCGAAGGACTCAATGCTTGGGTTGGATGCCCTCGTTTGGGCTTGTTTCATAAGGTGGGATTTCTTTGCAAGTATATAAACAAACCATCAACTTTTATGCTTGTGTTCAGTTATCCTTTATTGACCATTAATTTATTGGTTCACTGAGGTATCATGACACTCCTGCCTCCGCTGACCTTAGCTTGCCAGTCTCAACCCATTTGTATGATTCGCAGAGACCACGAAGAAGAAGGACAGGTTGCTTACCTGTAACGGTATTTCTTCGAGTGGTCATCTGCGAATACATACAAATCCCGCCCATCCTCCCCTCAGTGTCCTGCTCTGATTGGCTCTTTTTTTGTCGCCTACACGGCGGAAAATTGCAGAACTAGGGAAAAGAGCGGGAACGGAGGCTTTATAGGGGATGGGTGGGGCTACCGCCAAAAAGTTTCAACATGTTGCAAAGTGTACTTTGCCTAGTGATTCCAGAAGTTTCCGAAGGCACTGCGCAGGTGCAGTACAACCCATTTGTATGTATTCGCAGATTACCACTCGAAGAAATACCGTTACAGGTAAGCAACCTGTCCTTCCACCTCAACATTAGGAGGAACTTCCTGACAGTAAGGGCTGTTCGACAGTGGAACAAACTCCCTCGGAGTGTACTGGAGTCTCCTTCCTTAGAAGTCTTCAAACAGAGGCTGGATGGCCATCTGTCAGGGATGCTTTGATTGAGAGTTCCTGCATGGCGGGGTAGGACTGGATGGCCCTAGTGGTCTCTTCCAACTCTATGATTCCAGGATTCTATGATTCTGAGATCACAATGGGACAGCCTCAATGCTTCAGGTAAGGAGCACCAGCCTGAAATCAAAATGTGCAGACTCAATGCATGAGGGAAGGAGCATCAGCCTTAGGTCACAATGGGCCATTCTCAATCCAGGTAAAGAGCACCTTAACTGATAATAGTCCCATTTCAATCTTTAAGGCAAGGAACTTTAGGCTGAGATCACAATGAGCCAGTCTCAGTTATTCAGGTAAGATGCATGAGCCAGAAGTCACAATGGGCCAGTCGCAATCCTTCAGGTAAGGAGCATCAGACTGAGGTCACAATGGGCCAGTCTCAAAATGGCCGCTGGACCACAAAATGGCTGCCAGAACACAAAATGGCTGCCCCAGCCTCAGCTCTTTGCAGTTGGCAGTTTGAGGCCTTCAAGAAACCCATAATAGAGGATGTGACATCCCTAAAGTCAGAAGTGACCCCAAACAGGATTTCCCAGCCTTAAGAATACCCAAAAGTTTTCCTGATGCTCTAATATAGAGACTCCCTGAGATAGTCAGTATTCGCAAGCAAAGGAGGGCCAAGAGAGCCCTGGAGAGCCTTGCCTTGGGGTGGCTCTGGATCTCTGGTGCCGCAAGAAACTACAAATCCCAGGATTCCACAGGAAGGAGCCAGGAGAGTTAACACAGTTTCGAACTGGAATATTTCTGCAGTGCAGATACAGCCTGAGCTGGTTGTAAAAGGGTCGAAGCACCCAAGTCTGGTTTTTACCCTCTTAATCATGGTTTTACTTTCAAGAAATAAGCTCTTTTTTCTGTCTAATCCTTACTTTTGTTGTTGTTTCTTTGTGTCTATATTTGTTTGTTTTATTCTTGGTAATGTGAGATGGTCTGCTTTGTCAACTTCCTTCATGAGTAAAAATCTCTTAGTAAGTAAGAAAACTGGGGAGGCTTTTAAAACCTCCCAAAGGAGCTGCTTTTGGCCTTTTTTCTAAGAGGGGGCAGTCTTCCTCTTAGAAGCCAAAGCCCAATGTTTGTGAAAAAGAAGAATAAGGCTTGTATTAAAACTATCCTCCCCATTTCTGATCCCTTTTAAAACCCATGTTCCCCAGAAGGAGCAGAGCTGTGTAATATGAAAACCCTCTCTGAAAAGAGACACAAAAGACAACAAAGGGACACACTTCCTTCCTTTTGACCCAAGGAGCCTGGCTTCTTTATCACTCTAAAGCTTCAGGGAGAGAAAGAGAAGCCAATGGTCAGAGGAGGTTCTGGAACATTATTCCCCACAGTCACAAGCAGCACACAAAATGGCTGCCAGAAAACAAAATGGCTGCCAGAAAACAAAATGGCTGCCAGAAAACAAAATGGCCACCAGAAAACAAAATGGCTGCCGGAATGCAAAATGTGAGTCTGGGGCAGGCAGGGGCAGGGTCTTCTAGCTGCTCTGCCCCCATTGGCCAGCCTCGAGAAGAGGCGGAGCTTCAGCTTCTCTATTTAGCTCTATGCGTGGAAGAGTGAGCGAGGAGAGGAGCAGAGTGTCCTAGAGAGAAAGAGAGAGACAGACAGACAGGGAGGGTCAGCAGAGAGACAAGGCCTGGAACCACTAGGCTTCACTGCTGCACTGAGGGCTGGCTGGGCCTGGCTTGGGTCTACTGCTGCTGATGCTTTCCTTTGGCCACTGCCACTAAGGTGGGGAGGAAGGAGGCCCAGCAGTCCTTCTAGGCATGGGCCACTCTCTCTGAAGGTGGGAGAGTGGGACTCCCCAAAAGGGATTTTAATGCTTTTAATGGTGGCTCTCCTGCTGTAGTGATGATGATGATGATGATGATGATGATGATGATGATGATGATGATATTATCAGACCTGCGGGGCAGAGGATGGAGCTGCTGCCACACCTTAATCATCATTAATGCCACCTTCCTGGGCGTTCTTGATGTGCCCCACCGTAATGGCCATGGCTCTGTCTTATGGAACTCTAGGAATGTTCTTTTGGCTTGGCATTTTAAGTGTTGTTAAGGTTTGGAAATCCTGTTTGGGGTCCCTTCCGACTTTGGGCCCCTTTCATCCTCCATTATGGCTTCCCTGAAGTCCTCAAACTGACCACTGCCAAGCACTGAGCCAGAGGCGGCCATTTTGTGTCCCGGCGGCCATTTTGTGTTCCGGAGGCCATTTTGTGTTCTGGAGGCCATTTTGTGCTGCTTGTGACTCAGTTGAGCAGAGGCCTCTCTTTCTCTCCTGAGGCTCCAGAGCCAGGAGGAGGCCAGGCTTTTTGGGCCAAAAGGAAGGAAGTGTGTCCCTTTGTGTGTCTTTTGTGTCTCTTTTCAGAGAGGGTTTTCATATTACACAGCTCTGCTCCTTCTGGGGAACATGGGTTTTAAAAGGGATCAGAAATGGGGAGGATAGTTTTAATACAAGCCTTATTATCATTATTCTTCACAAACATTGGGCTTTCACTACTATCCCTGTTTTTAATAACTGTTTCAATAACTGTCCAATAATTTTAAATAACTATCCAGTAATTTAATGGCATTTTGTTTTGAATGGGAGTGTTAGGGTTAGGGTTTGGCAGATCATGAAACATGTTTTTATTGTATTGTATGGATATTTTTATTGTAAGCTGCTAAAAGGTGGCCATTCTTGTGTAGTAATTGTCTTGTGATTAACTCCCACAACAGCCTTGTAAGGTAGGCTTCGTAGGCTCCTAGGGCTGGAAGGGAGCCCCAAGGGCCAAACAGTCAGCCCCATTCTGCCCTCCAAGTCCTCCGAAGAGATGGCCATCTAGCCAGAGACTCCTCCAATGCTCTTTGAGGCAGCGTCTCCCATAGATTTGCTCACAGGTCATGGAGGTCCACAGTCCCATGGGAACCAGTTCTTTCCACCCCACTTTGGGAAAGGAGACCCCCTCAGCCCCCTGGACTCACTCCTGCCACTCATTCCTAGAATGGCTGGGACTCAGAGGGGTTCCTAGGCATTGCCACCTTCTGCTCTCCATGGCCATTGGCACTGACCTTTCCCCATTGCCTTTCCTCCCTCAGCCCTGTGGACCTCCTCCTCCTTCGCACTCAGAGCAACCCTTCTCTACGGTTGAGGAGACAGCCTCTGAACCAGGGATTCTCCGGCAATAAAGGACTGCAGGAGAGGGCTGCAGGAATCAGGGTCTTTGCAGTGAAGGTAGGCCTTTATTCCTGGAGCTGAAAGAGGACCTTTGTTTAAATGTTTCAGTCCAGGATTGTGTGGAAGGGTTGCAGTTCAGAGAGTGAGCCATGCTTTGCAGGTATAAAGCCCCAAATGCAGTCTCTGGCAGCATTGTCCTCCCAGAAGGTGGAAGTTGGATTTCAAGACCCCAGACGCACAGTGCGCCACTGAGTCCTTTGTGTGGGGACTGTGTGTGTCCGTGTTGTTTACTACAGCTTTGTGAGATATTTGTTTCACTGGGTTTATAAAATGAATTTCCATAGGTCTTCACATCCCCAAAATTAGCATAGACCAGGATGCAGTCTTCCCTCATAAACTTATACAGAAGAAGCATAAATTAGATATCTAAAACAAAGGAGTTTTGAACCAGCAAACAAGCCAGGAAGATGGCTTGCCAATAAAATAAGGAAGTTGAAACAACGAAACACGATTACGGAAATAAACAAAGATTCGACATTAACATCTGGCCAAAATAAAATTAAGAAGGTCTTCCAAAAATTCTAAGCTAAATTATATAAAGGATCTCAAACCTCTAGAGCCAAAATGGAGGAGTTTTTGGGAAAAGCTAACTTAAAGCCACTTTCAGACCAACAAAGAACTATATTAAATGGACCGATGACAACAGCAGAAATCATGGAAGTAATAAGAAAAAGGGGAAAAAGGGAAAACACCAGGAATGATGGCTTCATCGCCAGTTATCATAAAGTATTTGAGGATCGACTGTTAACACCACTCAAATTAACGATAAATGCCATCAAAGGAAACCATTATCCTGAAACATGGAAACAAGCTAATATAACTTTGTGGTTAAAAGAAGATATAGATGCAACTGAAGTAGAGCTATAGGCTAATTTCCTTATTAAATATGGATTATAAATTATTTTCTATGATAGACTCAAAAAGGTTCTTAAAGACTGGATTCACAAGGACTAATCGGGATTTCTCCCCCACAGACAACTCAGTGATAACATACGAAACGTCTTAAATATAATTGAATATTTAGAAAGGCACAACGGAAAAAAATTTGCACTTTGTCGATTTAGAAAAGGCCTTCGATAACATAGGATGGGATATGTCATTTGCGACACTTGAAATAATCGAAATAGTAGCTTCTTATTTAAGATAGGGGCAATGTATAAAGATCAAAGAGCCAAACTGTTAACTATAAAAAGAAGAAGAAGAATTCAAGATTTCTAAAGGTACAAGGCAAGCTTTCCCACTATCACCCCTTTTGTTCATTCTGATCCTTGAAGCGTGAATAATAGGATAAGATTAGAAAATAAGATCAATGGAATAAAAATTAACATACATTGAGTTTAAAATGAGAGTCTTTGCAGACAACATTTTGTATTCCCTGGAGAACCCAGAAAAGAGCATAAGGGAATTGATGGATGTAATACTGGAATTGGAATATGTTTCGGGACTAAAAGTAAACAGAGACAAAACAACAACAAAAAATATGGAGGAAAGGAAGAACAAATCCTGGAAGAAATTAGTGGATTTAAAGTGGGAAAGAAAGTTAAATATCTAGGAATAAATTTCACCAATAAAAACGCAGATCAGTTTCACAATAACTATGAGACAGTAAGGAAGGAAATCAGAAAAGACCTAGAAATAGGGGGGAAATTACACTTATCTCTATTAGGAAAAATATCTCTGATCCAAATGAGTTTCCTTCCTGAAATACTGTTTCTGCTTCAAGCGATACCCATCATCCAGAATGAAAAACCATTGACTCTATGGCAAAAGGAATAAAAAAAGAGCCAGGATAAAAACAAAACTACTTTGTGATGACAAAAGTAGAGGAGGGCTGGGTTTACCAAAAAGAAAACTTTATGATGCTGCTTGTTGTTTAGTTTGGATTAGAGAATGGTTTATGTTAGAGAATGAACAATTGTTATGTCTGGAGGGTGAACATTTAAGATTTGGGTGGAATGGATCCCGAATTTATGGCAAAGAGAAAGTTCATAAAGAAAGCACAAATCATTTCGTAAGAAAAGCTCTATTGAAGATCTGGGGGGAAAAGAAGTGTAGAATATGTCCAAAAATACCTTCATGGTGTTCGTCACATGAGGCACTTTTTGGGAGGAACAGTATCCAGAAAACTCAATGGTTAAGATACAAGGATGTACTGAAAGAATCGCAAGGAAAACTAGAGATCAAACTTAAAGAATCTGGCCTAGATTTTTCAATGGTGTCTTTATCGTCGAATGAGGGAGAGGTTTAAAATAGATGTGAAATTAGAAGGAATACAAAATGAAAAGTGGGAATTGTGGAAGCCATGCTCCATGTTCATTCCATGCCTGATGAGAGTGTTGGAGAAGCCTCCAGCTGTGTTTCTCTAGCCAGAAGCAAAAGGAAGGCATTCTCCTCTGAGGGCCACTGGGGAGGTCAGGAGGTTTCAGCAGATGATGCGCTCATGTCACATCTAGCGACAGGGACATAGCCAGGGTCCTCTCCAATTCCCATCCCCTGACCCCCCCTCCACTCTCACAAGGCATGGAGTGTCAGGACCATGGTGAACAGGTCTGAGGAAATGACAGGCATGTGGCCACTAGGTGGAGCTGTTGTGGAAGTCATTGACAGCTCTAGTGGCAGCATTTAAACAGTGCATCATTGGAATGTTGATGCAACTGTCAACTGTCATTCTCAACTGTCACTGAGGAAGAGTCAGACAGTGTGAGCCTCAGAGTGGGTTGTTACTGGTGTGGATGGTGGGTGGTGTCGATGTATATAGTGTTGTACACAGTGGAACTTCTTATATGAATAAAAGCCTGATCTGAGAGAAGATTACAGTGTCTCTGCTCATTGAAAAAGCGACAGGTGTTTCTTCAGCTCACAAGCTACTGACTACAGTCAAGGTGGAGAATCTGGCGCCATACGTTAACGTGTTGCCTCACGTGCTGCGCAACACAGCAATGTCAAAAGCGTTTAACATGGAGTATCTGTTGTGTAGGCGAGCTGCAGTGAATCTATGCTAGGTCCAGAGGGCTTTGTTTGGTGAAGAGGGAGGAAGGGGATACCCACCTCTGCATTGGCCCAAAGGCATATGTCACCTGCGTATCTCACTAGCAGCATGCTGTTCTCTGTGTCTTGACAAATCAAGCCTAACCCTAGTCTCTTTTCTCAGGAACTTCATCTCAGTCTCCTTCCACACAGCCTTGGCCCATATTTTGCTGAAAGAGACACAGGTGCAGGGCCACCAGGACAACCTAATGGCCAACACAGAGGCCAAGCAGAGGGAGTTGGGCTCCAAGAGAAAGAGGCTGTCGAAGTACAACAACTCTTTGGTGAGTTGACATCCTGACTATTAGTTTCATTTGTGTCACTGCTGGGGCTGTTCATGAAAGCGAGCGGAGAACATATTGTTCCAATTTGGCAGAGAAAGTCCTGGTTAATCCTCTGTCACCCCACTTTTTCAGGGGCTTTCAAAAATGTCCCGGTTTCTCTCTCCTCCTCCCACTTTGCCCCTTCTCCTCAGCTGCCTTGGGTTGCTGCAAAGTGACTTCCAAGGAATTAGCACCCCATCAACTCAAAAATGGGGACAGGAGAGGAGATAAGTTGCCAGGGTCTTCCCTTGCCAGGAGGCTGAAGCAAAAGCAAACTGCTGTGCCCTTCCTAGCTTGTGTGATCTTCCTCCTAAACAACCTTGGCCATCCTCACCACCTTCTGGTGTTGCTTGTCCACATGTGTCTTGCTTTTCCTGTCTGTGAAATGTTGGGGATATGGGAGACCATCTCTGGATCTAAATTGGGGGTGGCCCAGTGGCCTTCAAGTCCAGAATGCTCCCCAGAACTGTTTTTTAAAATGACATTTGCCTCTGAAATGTGGCAAGAAATGGCTAAATGCAGCATAATTCTTTTGTGGCTACATGTACTCTATGTGTTGGGATAGTCAGTATCCTAATCCATCCTCAATATCCCAGCCATGGCCTAAATTATATTGTTTATTACATTGTATGTTATATTGAAAGGATTCAAGACAAACTGATCTGAAAGGCAGTAGCTTTTTGCTTGCTAACAGAATTTAAAGTTTATTTCTGAGGTGATGAAATAACATTTGGGAAGCACCATGTGCTTTCCTCCCCTTTTCTTTGTCACTCTCTGGATGAGGGCTATTTTCTATTTCAGGTGACCTTTGCCGATGTGGCAGTATATTTCTCCAAGGATGAATGGAATCTGTTGACGGCGAAACAGAAACTTTTGTATAATTCTGTAATGATGGACAATTATGAAAATGTGGCTTCTGTAGGTAAGGAACCTGAATCCATGGCTCTTTCTATAAAGACTGAGGGCCCTTTCATACTATATTATCATGTTGCTAAGGTTCCACTAGAATTATAGACTCATAGAGTTGGAATAGACCACAAGGGCCATCCAGTTCAACCCCCTTCTGCCATGCAGGAATACACATTCAAATCACGCCCAAGAGATGGCCATCCAGTCTCTCTTTAATGACCTCCAAAGAAGAGGACTCCACCAAACTCTAAGGGAATATATTCCAATGTCAAAGTGCTCTTACTGTCACAAAGTTCCTCCTAAGGTTTAGGTGGAACCTCTTTCCCTGTGCCTTGCATCCATTGCGGTGTCTCCTTTTCTCGGTGTCAGCAAAAAGCAAGCCTGCTCCTTGCGCAACAGGACACCCTTTCAAATGTTTAAATATGGATATCATATCCACTCTTTATCTTCTTTTCTCCAGGCTAAACATAACCAGCTCTCTAAGCTGCTCCTCATAGAGCTTGATGGTTTACAGACCCTTCACCACTTTGGTTGCACTCCTTTGGACATGGCCCAATTTGTGAACATCCTTTTCGAATTGTGGGGCCCAGAACTGGACACAGGATTATTCCAAATGAGCCTTTACCAAAGCAGAATAGAGTGGCACTATTACTTCTCTTGATCTAGAAACTATTCTTGTATTGATGCAGCCTAGAATCACATTGGCCTTTTTAGCTGCCTCATCACACTGTTGGCCCATGTTCAACTTGCGGTCTACTAGGAGTCCTAGATCCCTTTCAAGCCTAGATTAATTGTGATAGCAACATCCTGTAGAATATTTGAATCTGTAGTTCAGTGAGGCACTATTGCTCTCCAGGCTCTAAGGATTCTAATAACCCCATCCTAAACTGCCAATGCTAGGATTTTATGGGAAGAAGCCATGGAGATTAATGCTTTTCTCACCCAAATGGTACTCAGCACATCCCTGAGCAAGTTTCCTACCTCATTTGGCCCCTCTTCCATTCTTTTAAGGCTCTGTAGAGTCTTCTTAGGGGAAAGCCCCCCTTGGGCCTGCAATGGCTCAGAGAGGGCCCAACAGTGGCAAAATGGCCTCCACTTCCGCAAAGGGATGTTTTGGGATGTTGAGGGGCAAAATATTATTTCATCTCCCCCCCCCAGCAATACAATGTGGGGTTGCCCCTGAGATCTCCTCCAACCCCATCAGTAGTCCATGCCTGTCTTATAGATGTTTTAAGGCTGTTTTAAGGCTGCTCCCTGGCACTTCACCCTCACGAAAATTGGAGTCCAGTTCCCAGCCCCCTTGCTCTGCCTTTGCCAATGAATTATTTGTATATTGATTATCCTGCCTTTCTCAACAAATGGGCCTAAAAGGGATGTCATACTGAGGAGGGAGCTGACTTGTTTTTAGCTGCTCCAGAGACTAGGACCCAGAGCAGTGGATGCAAGCCGCAGGAAAAGAGATTCCACCTCAACATTTGAAAAAACCTCCTGAGAGTAAGGGCTGTTCGACAGTGGAACACACTCCTTCCTCGGAGTGTAGTGGAGCCTCCTTCCTTGAAGGTCTTTAAACAGAGGCTGGATGGTCTGGGATGCTTCGATTGAGAGTTCCTGCATGGCAGGCGGTTGGACTGGATGGCCCTTGCGGTTTCTTCCAGCTCTATGACTCTATGATCCCTTTTATGCATCACACTCTGTGGGTTTGTGTCTGTAACAGAGAGACGGAGGGAAAGTGAAAAATAGAAAGGCAGGGAAGAGAGGCTGAAAATGAGATGCTGAAGCAGTGCAGATGGGCAAGAGGGAAGGTTGGAGAGCGGAGGGAGAAAGGGAAGGGGATCTGGCAGATGGGAGCCAGGAGGGGAAGGCTGGAGCAAAGCCAGGATCTCCTAGCTCTGTGCGGAGAGGAAGGGACCTCTGGGAAGGGCCAGGAGAGGGGCCTTGGTGACTGGGAGGCAGCCACCAACCTGACAGATTTTATGAACCGAACCTGTGAGAACCAGCCCAGGTCCTTGTTTTCAAACATATTAAGGGGTTCCATTTAGAAATTATGAGCAATGTCTATGAAGAGAGGAAAGGGCAACACAAAAATGCCTTTTTGCCTAATGTTTCTTTTCCAACCTGAGCTTGCTTAGCTCCATGGGTGATTCCAGAGGCCCTTTGTTACCCGAAATGCTGGAGTCTGGGGAGGACAGTCCCAAGTGCTATGCTTTCAGGGGAATTTCATACTTAGCTCAAAGGAGAGATTGGGGCAACAGTGGCCTCGGGACTCATCCCATTCCTGATCTCCCCCCCCCCCCCGGTGTTAGGGGGATCCCATCTATTCTCGAGCCCTATTTAAATGAATGGGGTTCCGCACAGGTGCCATTAACCCTTATGGGGCACGCCGCCCCTTTTCCCAGTGTGGCTTTTAGTGTATGCTGAAATCCGCATAAGACGTGCCCGCGTATGACGCAGGTGCACTGTACACGCATGCACACACATATAGGTGTTCACACAAACACACAAGAACTAGGTAACAAAGGTAGGAGTGGTGAATAGATGTTAGGATTTGCTAATGGTAATACGTAACCTAGACAGAACTTGATTCCAATTGCTGAGGGTCCACAATGGGGAGAGAAGTCAGTAACTCCCATGGCAAGTGGAGCTGGCGAGTGTAGTGAGGCGTTTAGCAATGTAAACCAACAGAGTGTCTGTCTGCAACTGGACTGCAATATTTATACTGAAATGGTTGCTAGTGGGCAGAACCCGAGTTTTCTATAAGGTTTAAATCGTTTTAGAAAGTTTCCTGGGTGGGGAAAATATGGTCCAAAATCAAATTGAATGCAATGGGTGCTTGGTGCCAATACCTGAGACATAAGGGATTACCACACCGATCCTCAGGTCCTTGTTGGCTCTGAATTCCAGTCCCGTTCACAAGCCAATATACAGCGCAATGTGAGCACGATGCTCCCAGATGCAGCTCAACAATAACAGAGCACAGTATGGAAACAACGTTCCAGATACAGGTATTGGCAATGCACTGGCCACATTTCACAATTAAAAATAAGTCACAGACACAGTTGATTTCATCCGAATCTTTGGAGGTTCTCTATCTTGAGTTGCAATATAATGAAAATATTTGCAAGCTCTCCTCTCTGGCTTCCATCATGTTCACCATCTCTTCTATACACAACTCCAATCCAATCCTATCCACAGCAATCCACATGTGTCCTGTATTGTGTATTGGTTGTGATCCATCTCCTGGTGCCACACAGCATGAAGCGTCCTCTGCAGTTGGCTTGCATCACGCCATGTGCTCTGACTCAGGACTCTCTGGCCGTGTCACAGGATATGATGCCACTTTTCAATCCAAATATTTTACACATGTTTAAAGATATCTTTTTTCAACAGTCTGTATGACTATCTGCTTCTACTGATTACCTCAAGGTAGTTCCCCCACAATCTCTTCTTTGCCAGCTCCTGTGAGTAAGGATATAATCGTTTCATGGATTTGGGGCATCTGCAACAGGGTCCTGCTCAGGTCACCCACCCCAACTTTATTAATGTAATATCAAATAGGGAGGTATGAACGTATGGCTAAATCTTGGGCTAACACTTTCCTTTCTTTACTCTGATATTCAGTATTATTTTCCTTCTTTACAGAAGAACTTGTCAGTCATGAGAGAGTCCACACATCAGAGAAGCCATACAACTGCCAGCATTGTGGGAAACATTTTGCATACAAGTCGATCCTTCTCATGCATCGGAGAGTCCACACCGGAGAGAAGCCATACAAATGCCAACACTGTGGGAAATGTTTTTGTTTGAAGTCAGTCCTAGTGGCACATCAGAGAGTCCACACCGGAGAGAAGCCATACAAATGCCAACACTGTGGGAAATGTTTTTGTTTGAAGTCAGTCCAAGTGGTACATCAGAGAGTCCACACAGGAGAGAAGCCATACAAATGCCAGCATTGTGGGAAATGTTTTTATTTGAAGGGAGACTTAGCGAGACATCAGAGAGTCCACACAGGAGAGAAGCCATACAAATGCCAGCATTGTGGGACATGTTTTTCTTGGCAGTCAAACCTACTGACACACCAGAGAATCCACACAGGAGAGAAGCCATACAAATGCCAGCATTGTGGGAAATCTTTTTCTCAGCAGTCCTACCTAGTGACACACAAAAGAATCCACACAGGAGAGAAGCCATACAAATGCCAGCATTGTGGAACATGTTTTTCTTCTAAGAGAGACTTAGCAAGACACCAGAGAGTCCACACAGGAGAGAAGCCACACAAATGCCAGAATTGTGGAACATGTTTTTCTTCAAAGAGAGACTTAGCAAGACACCAGAGAGTCCACACAGGAGAGAAGCCACACAAATGCCAGCATTGTGGAAAATGTTTTTCTTCAAAGAGAGACTTAGCAAGACACCAGAGAGTCCACACAGGAGAGAAGCCATACAAATGCCAGCATTGTGGAACATGTTTTTCTCAGCAGTCCTACCTAGTGACACACAAAAGAATCCACACAGGAGAGAAGCCATACAAATGCCAGCATTGTGGGAAATGCTTTTATTTGAAGGGAGGCTTAGTGAGACATCAGAGAATCCACACAGGAGAGAAGCCATACAAATGCCAGCATTGTGAGAAATGTTTTTATTTGAAGGGAGACTTAGTGAGACATCAGAGAATCCACACAGGAGAGAAGCCATACAAATGCCAGCATTGTGAGAAATGTTTTTATTTGAAGGGAGACTTAGTGAGACATCAGAGAATCCACACAGGAGAGAAGCCATACAAATGCCAGCATTGTGAGAAATGTTTTTATTTGAAGGGAAACTTAGTGAGACACCAGAGAATCCACACCGGAGAGAAGCCATACAAATGCCAGCATTGTGGGAAATGTTTTTCTCAGCAGTCCTACCTAGTGACACACAAAAGAATCCACACAGGAGAGAAGCCATACAAATGCCAGCATTGTGGGAAATGTTTTTGTTTGAAGTCAGTCCTAGTGGCACATCAGAGAGTCCACACAGGAGAGAAGCCATACAAATGCCAGCATTGTGGGAAATGCTTTTCTTTGAAGGTAAACTTAGTGAGACACCAGAGAGTCCACACAGGAGAGAAGCCATACAAATGCCAGCATTGTGGAAAATGCTTTTCTTTGAAGGTAAACCTAGTGAGACACCAGCGAATCCACACAGGAGAGAAGCCATACAAATGCCAGCATTGTGGGAAATGTTTTTGTTTTAAGTCAGTCCTAGTGAGACACCAGCGAATCCACACAGGAGAGAAGCCATACAAATGCCAGCAGTGTGGAAAATGCTTTTCTCGGAGGTCAGGCCTATTCAGTCACCAGAGAGGCAGCACAGGAGAGAAGCCACACAAACCCAAGAAGTGAATGAACATTATTTTTGTAAAGGTGGAATACAAAAATATTTTTTCCATCCAGCGGTGCTAAAAAGCCCATATGAATTTATTTGCACAGTTTCTCTGTCCATATGTCTGTTTATGTTTTAAAGTTATGTTTAGTAAAGTTTAGGTTTTAATTGCTACTAGTATAGATAATTGCTTTGGGTTATAAATTTGGCGGGGGATTATGGGTCGTGGTTTAGGTTAGTTAGATGGGGGGCTGGGGTTTGTTGCGGCTGGCTAGAATAGCAAGGATAGCATTCGGAATTTGTGGGATGTTGGCTGAAGAAAGTTGGGGACCTGTAGTAACAGAAAGGGATCCAGTTTCTTCGAATGTCTGGGGCAGGGAGAGATTGTGCGTGTGAGAGGGATGGCAAAGTGGGGGATAGATGGTGGGAATTGTAGGTGGGGGCTAGGTTTGGTAGAAGGTGGAGTTTTAGGTTTGGGGGTTTCAATATATTCTTTGGCTTGGGGAGGGCAGTTCTAGCTTAAACACTGAATTTCTGACTATGTGTTTTAATAAAGTTCTTTGCTATTTCAACAGACTGGACTCTTTGATGCGCAGAAGTTGTGAATTTGCACAAAACGGACCCTTTCTTCTCTCCTCATTCCTCAGCTCCATTCCCAGCCATAAGAACAGCAAAGGCAAACACACACACGAGATACGAGCCGACTTGGATGCCAGCATAATATAATAAGAAAAGATTTATTTCTAGCCCGCTCTATGAAGGAGAATCTGTGCTGGTTTCAACAATAAAATACATCGAGGTTACAATAAAATCCAAAAGAAATCAATCCCCCCCCCGATCCCAGTACTAAAACTGGATTAAACAATGAGAGTATAAATGTTGGGAGAAAATGCAGAGGTGAACTCAGAGCAATCTTGGAAGCTTGTGAGTAGATAGACAAACTGGCAGACTGGAGCTTTGCCAGGAAACACAGCTGCTAGATTAAAGCACCGTAGGCTGGCTTTTCTCCAAGAGGCACTGTTTATTTTTGGTTGCAAAACATACACGAGAGCTAGACCAACCCCATCCACCAATTACAAAACCCACACTGTACAATGATGATCTGAGCTTATATACACTTTTGCCATGTGGCAATCTAGCTCAACCCCTTCCTGTACAATTTCCTGTGTTACCTGGATTACTGTCCATCATTCCAGATGTCACCGCATATTTACACAAGTGCTATGTGCTGCTCTCTGGCACACTCCGCCACAATCTTGGACAATCCCCTGCTGTCTGGAGCCACAGCTGCAACCAATTCCTGGTTAAGAGCAGCGAGTGTCCATTAGCTTCTCTGCCACATCTGAACATTTTCAATGCTGCTCCATACCTCAACAATAAAAACAGTAAAGACATTCCAGTGACTCTGTGAATAAGATCATACTGGATCATTGTGAATCTGTGAGTACTGAGGATGGGGACAAGCTCCTTGGAAGTGTGAAGAAGACAACTTGCCCTCTCAACCCTTGCCTTTCATGGCTGGTCATCCAAGGAGGAGATGCTTTGAGGACTCACCTGAGATATAACATAGATGCATCTCTTAGGGAGGGCTATTTTCCATCTTGCTTAAAAGAAGCAGTGATACGGCTGCTTCTGAAAAAGCCCTCCCCAGATCCCTTGGACATGAAGAATTACAGAGCGGTCTCCCGTCTTCCATTTCTCTTCAACTCCAAACAGTCTTGGATGAAACAGATTACCTAGATCCATTTCAACCTGGCTTCAGGATGGGATACAGAGTGAAGATTGCTATGGTTACCTTAGATGATCTCCGCTTGAGTATCGACAGGGGAAGTGTGACCCTGTTGATGCTTTTGGGCCTCTCAGTGGCTTTTGATACTATTGACCATGGCATCCTTCTGGAACTCCTGAGGGAATTGGGGATCGGGGGCACTGCATTGCAATGCTTCCGGTCCTATTTCTCCAGCAGATTCCAGATGGAGATGCTTGGGGACAGTTGCTCCTCTATGAGGGATCTTAAATGCAGCGTTCTCCAGGGTGCCATCCTATCCCCAATGCTAGGCAACATCTACATCCAACCGCCAAGAGAGTTCATCCGGAGGCATGGGGCGGGTGCTTTCTGTATGCTCATGACATCCAGAGGTATCTCAGTGTCAACTAAAGAAGGCATCTCCCTCTGAATGAATGTCACAAAAACCCACTGAGTGACCTTTGGCAAGTCACACTCTTTCAGAGGATGGCCATGCGAAACCCGCTCTGAGGGAACCTGCCAAGAAAACCCCTTCAGAGACTCCCATAAGGTCACCATAAGACCTGAAACAACTGGAAGGCAGACACCAAGAACGACATTGGGAAATAAGGGCAAGCCTTGCCTTGGGAAAGTGCAATGACTGGGCTCCAGTCAATGGAGGTCTTCTTCAGGCAGTAAAGGGAGGTTTGTGCAAATGCATTGTGACATCACTGCTACGGAAGGCTCTCTTGACCAATCAGAAAGCAAGATAAAGGTTTTTCTGGAAGCTTCCGTGAGAAGGAGATATAAGGCCTGAGAGACCAAGAGACACTTGGGGGAATTGTGTCGGTCGGAGATCGAGAGTTAAAGAGCGGATCTTGGAAGTTAGTCTCAGAATTGGAAGCTTAGGTTTATTTGTTTTTTTAATAGCTTGTATGAATTGAGCATTATATACTTTCAAATATTGTACCTGCAAGATTCTTAATATCTTGTATGACTTATATTTCAGTTATATTTTGTTGTTTATAATACATACCTCCTTAGAGTATCTACTACTCGGCAGTCCTTTTACGCGTGTCTTGGCTCGGTTGATGCTTGGAAGATCAGTAAAGAAGTAGAAATAAGGTTCCTTAACCGGTCCCAGTGGAGGTTAAGGGAAACCCTTTGATAATTCACTGGGTGGTGGCAGCATGATTTAAGGAATTAAAGTGCCTTCTGGGCTAAGAGCCATAATGTCTAAATGTCTAATTAACAATTTGTAAGCCACTCTGATAGCCTTTTGGCTGAAGAGAGGGGTATAAAATACTATTATTATTATTATTATTATTATTATTATTATTATTACAGTGCCGCGGTTTGGCTGCTTGGACCACGGAGATCATCACAGTGAGTCAATTGGAAAAGCACATCTCACTCCAGAAAATAATGGTACTTGAGGAGTTTGCACTCTACGTTTTTCTGTAATAATAGCTACAAACCTGATAATAGCATATGGGACATTTAGATTTTTAAGAGCAACTACTGCAGATTTAAATGCTGCTTTAAAACCACTTTCCATCTGCCAGATTTGCGCTTGTTTTGGGGGGAAATGAGAAAGTGTTGGGAGGGAGGGACTGGCAACAGAATTAGGAGATGCATTGCAGGCTATGGGCAATTTACGGCCAAGTAAGGTCCAAAACACACGGCAGCAATAGTCCAGCTTGAGTGCGCTTTAACTGCCCTGGCCCAGTGTTAGGGAATCCTGGGAACTGGAGTTTATTGTGGCACCAGAGCTCTCTGAAAGAGAAGGCTCAATGTTTCACAAAACTACATTTCCCAGAATTCCCTAGCACTGCTCCAGGGCAGTTAAAGTGGTCCCAGTCCTGCAGCTGGACTGGCCTCCCTGAGCGGTCAAGACCTGAGCTGGTTGTGGACGATGGGCACTCTTAATATCAATATCTCTCACTATTGATTGTAATTAAGGAGGGGATCAGGTTCCTCCTTTCAATAGCATCAGGAAAATGTTTAGGTGTTGTTAAGGTTTGGAAATCCTGTTTGGGGACTTTTGTGTCCTCACAGCCATCGGGTGCCATCAGGAAAACCTTCCTGTGTTGTTTAGGTTCAGAAATCCTGTATGGGGTCCCTTCCGACTTTGGGGCCCTTTCATCTGCCATTTTGGGTTCCCTGAAGGCCTCAAACTGCCATCTGCCAAGCACCGAGGCAGAGGCAGCCATTTTGTGTTCTGGCAGCCATTTTGTGCTGCTTGTGACTGTGGGGAATAAGGTTCCAGAACCTTCTCTGAGGCCTCAGTTGAACAGAGGCTTCTCTTTCTCTCCTGAGGCTCCAGAGAGAGAAGGAGGCCAGGCTCCTTGGGCCAAAAGGAAGGAAGTGTGTCTCTTTGTGTCTCTTTTCTGAGAGGGTTTTCTTACACAGCTCTGCTCCTTCTGGGGAACGTGGGTTTTAAAAGGGATCAGAAATTATCCCTTCTAAGATTGTCCCCCAAAAAGGCCAAAAGTAGCTCCTTTGGGAGGTTTTAAAAGTCTCCCCAGTTTTCTTATCAATAGATTTTCAAGGAAGAAGGAAGGAGGCAGACCAGACCATCTCATATTACCAAGAATGATACAAACAAACAAACAAACAAATAACAACAAGAAGAATAAGGATTAGACAGAAAAACAAACTTCTTATATTTAAAAAAGCAAAAACATTTTTAACAGGATAAAAATTCAACTTGGGTCCTTTTACAACTGAAACAGTCTGTATCTGCACTACAGAAATAATTCAGTTCGAAACTGCTTTAACTCTCCTGGCTCCATCATATGGAATCCTGGGATTTGTAGTTTTTTGTGGCATGAGAGCTCTCTGGCAGAGAAGGCTAAGCGTCCAAAGGTAAAATCCCAGGATTCCATAGCACTGAGTGGTTAAAGCGGTGTCAAAGTGCCTTATTTCTATAGTGCGGATGCAGCCTTCTTGGGAAAGGGGCTGATGCTGGGGAAAAGAGGAGGAATGCATTAGGAAAGTGGGACGGACGGAGGGACACCTGCAGCTGGACTGGCCTCCCTGAGCGGTCAAGACCTGAGCTGGTTGTGGACGATGGGCACTCTTAATATTAATATTAATATCTCTCACTATTGATTGTAATTAAGGAGGGTATCAGGTTCCTCCTTTCAATAGCATCAGGAAAATGTTTAGGTGTTGTTAAGGTTTGGAAATCCTGTTTGGGGACTTTTGTGTCCTCACAGCCATCGGGTGCCATCAGGAAAACCTTCCTGTGTTGTTTAGGTTCAGAAATCCTGTATGGGGTCTTTTCCGACTTTGGGGCCCTTTCATCTGCCATTTTGGGTTCCCTGAAGGCCTCAAACTGCCATCTGCCAAGCACCGAGGCAGAGGCAGCCATTTTGTGTTCAGGCGGCCATTTTGTGTTCTGGCAGCCATTTTGTGCTGCTTGTGACTGTGGGGAATAAGGTTCCAGAACCTTCTCTGAGGCCTCAGTTGAACAGAGGTATCTCTTTCTCTCCTGAGGCTCCAGAGAGAGAATGAGGCCAGGCTCCTTGGGCCAAAAGGAAGGAAGTGTGTCCCTTTGTGCCTCTGGCCCTCCATTTTGGGGCGAAGGAAGGAAGGAGGGAAGGGAGGGAGAAGGAAGGAAGGAAGGGAGGGAGGGAGGGAGGGAGGAAGGAAGGAAGGAAGGGAGGGAGAAGGAAGGAAGGAAGGGAGGGAGAAGGAAGGAAGGAAGGAAGGGAGGGAGGGAGGGAGGGAGGGAGGAAGGAAGGGGCCTGTGGGGGTCTGAGGAAGGCTAGGCAGGGACTCAGGGCCAGTGGGGATGCTGGGCTTTGGGGGATGGGAGAGAGAGGTGGGAAAGAGACCCTCCCTTTTCGCCCTACCTGGGGAGGGTCCCACTGGTACTTGCCTCCCTCTTTGGGAAAGGAGACCCCCTCAGCCCCCTGGACTCACTCCTTCCACTCATTCCTAGAATGGCTGGGACTCAGAGGGGTTCCTAGGCATTGCCACCTTCTGCTCTCCATTGCCATTGGCACTGACCTTTCCCCATTGCCTTTCCTCCCTCAGCCCTGTGGACCTCCTCCTCCTTCGCACTCAGAGCAACCCTTCTCTACGGTTGAGGAGACAGCCTCTGACCCAGGGAAGCTCCGGCAATAAAGGACTGCAGGAGAGGGCTGCAGGAATCAGGGTCTTTGCAGTGAAGGTAGGCCTTTATTCCTGGAGCTGAAAGAGAACTTAACTTTAAATGTTTCAGTCCAGGATTGTGTGGAAAGGTTGAAGCTGAGAGAGTGAGCCATGCTTTGCAGGTATAAAGCCCCAAATTCAGTCTCTGGCAGCATTGTCTTCCCAGAAGGTGGAAGTTGGATTTCTAGACCCCAGACGCACAGTGCGCCAGTGAGTCCTTTGTGTGGGGACTGTGTGTGTACATGTTGTTTACTAGAGCTTTGTGAGATATTTGTTTCACTGGGTTTATAAAATGAATTTCCATAGGTCTTCACATCCCCAAAATTAGCATAGACCAGGATGGAGTCTTCCCTCAAAAACCTATACAGAAGAAGCATAAATTAGATATCTAAAACAAAGGAGTTTTGAACCAGCAAACAAGCCAGGAAGATGGCTTGCCAATAAAATAAGAAAGTTGAAACAACGAAACACGATTACGGAAATAAAGAAAGATTCGACATTAACATCTGGCCAAAATTAAATTAAGAAGGTCTTCCAAAAATTCTATGCTAAATTATATAAAGGATCTCAAACGTCTAGAGCCAAAATGGAGGAGTTTTTGGGAAAAGCTAACTTAAAGCCACTTTCAGACCAACAAAGAACTATATTAAATGGACCGATGACAACAGCAGAAATCATGGAAGTAATAAGAAAAAGGGAAAAAAGGGAAAACACCAGGAATGATGGCTTCATCGCCAGTTCTCATAAAGTATTTGAGGATCGACTGTTAACACCACTCAAATTAATGATAAATGCCATCAAAGGAAACCATTATCCTGAAACATGGAAACAAGCTAATATAACTTTGCGGTTAAAAGAAGATATAGATGCTACTGAAGTAGAGCTATAGGCTAATTTCCTTATTAAATATGGATTATAAATTATTTTCTATGATTTTGGCAGATAGACTCAAAAAAGTTCTTAAAGACTGGATTCATAAGCACCAATCAGGATTTCTTCCTCACAGAGAAATCAGTGATAATATACGAAACACCTTAAATATAATTGAATATTTTGAAAGGCAGAACGGAAAAAACCTTGCACTTATCTTTCTTGATTTAGAAAAGGCCTTCGATAACATAGGATGGGATATGTCATTTGCGACACTTGAAATAATCGAAATAGTAGCTTCTTATTTAAGATAGGGGCAATGTATAAAGATCAAAGAGCCAAACTGTTAGCTATAAAAAGAAGAAGAAGAATTTAAGATTTCTAAAGGTACACGGCAAGCTTTCCCACTATCACCCCTTTTGTTCATTCTGATCCTTGAAATGTGAATAATAGGATAAGATTAGAAAATAAGATCAATAGAATAAAAATTAACATACATTGAGTTTAAAATGAGAGTCTTTGCAGACAACATTTTTTATTCCCTGGAGAACCCAGAAAAGAGCATAAGGGAATTGATGGATGTAATACTGGAATTGGAATATGTTTCGGGACTAAAAGTAAACAGAGACAAAACAACAACAAAAAAATGGAGGAAAGGAAGAACAAATCCTGGAAGAAATTAGTGGATTTAAAGTGGGAAAGAAAGTTAAATATCTAGGAATAAATTTCACCCATAAAAACGCAGATCAGTTTCACAATAACTATGAGACAGTAAGGAAGGAAATCAGAAAAGACCTAGAAAAATGGGGGAAATTACACTTATCTCTATTAGGAAAAATATCTCTGATCCAAAAGAGTTTCCTTCCTGAAATACTGTTTCTGCTTCAAGCGATACCCATCATCCAGAATGAAAAACCATTGACTCTATGGCAAAAGGAATAAAAAAAGAGCCAGGATAAAAACAAAACTACTTTGTGATGACAAAAGTAGAGGAGGGCTGGGTTTACCAAAAAGAAAACTTTATGATGCTGCTTGTTGTTTAGTTTGGATTAGAGAATGGTTTATGTTAGAGAATGAACAATTGTTATGTCTGGAGGGTGAACATTTAAGATTTGGGTGGAATGGATCCCGAATTTACGGCAAAGAGAAAGTTCATAAAGAAAGCACAAATCATTTCGTAAGAAAAGCTCTGTTGAAGATCTGGGGGGGAAAGAAGTGTAGAATATGTCCAAAAATACCTTCATGGTGTTCGTCACATGAGGCACTTTTTGGGAGGAACAGTGTCCAGAAAACTCTATGGTTAAGATACAAGGATGTACTGAAAGAATCGCAAGGAAAACTAGAGATCAAACTTAAAGAATCTGGCCTAGATTTTTCAATGGTGTCTTTATCGTCGAATGAGGGAGAGGTTTAAAATAGATGTGAAATTAGAAGGAATACAAAATGAAAAGTGGGAATTGTGGAAGCCATGCTCCATGTTCATTCCATGCCTGATGAGAGTGTTGGAGAAGCATGCAGCTGTGTTTCTCTAGCCAGAAGCAAAAGGAAGGCATTCTCCTCTGAGGGCCACTGGGGAGGTCAGGAGGTTTCAGCAGATGATGCGCTCATTTCACATCTAGCGACAGGGACATAGCCAGGGTCCTCTCCAATTCCCATCCCCTGACCCCCCTCCACTCTCACAAGGCATGGAGTGTCAGGACCATGGTGAACAGGTCTGAGGAAATGACAGGCATGTGGCCACTAGGTGGAGCTGTTGTGGAAGTCATTGACAGCTCTAGTGGCAGCATTTAAACAGTGCATCATTGGAATGTTGATGCAATTGTCAACTGTCATTCTCAACTGTCACTGAGGAAGAGTCAGACAGTGTGAGCCTCAGAGTGGGTTGTTACTGGTGTGGATGGTGGATGGTGTCGATGTATATAGTGTTGTACACAGTGGAACTTCTTATATGAATAAAAGCCTGATCTGAGAGAAGATTACAGTGTCTCTGCTCATTGAGAAAGCGACAGGTGTTTCTTCAGCTCACAAGCTACTGACTACAGTCAAGGTGGAGAATCTGGCGCCATACGTTAACCTGTTGCCTCACGTGCTGCGCAACACAGCAATGTCAAAAGCGTTTAACATGGAGTATCTGTTGTGTAGGCGAGCTGCAGTGAATCTATGCTAGGTCCAGAGGGCTTTGTTTGGTGAAGAGGGAGGAAGGGGATACCCACCTCTGCATTGGCCCAAAGGCATATGCCACCTGCGTATCTCACTAGCAGCATGCTGTTCTCTGTGTCTTGACAAATCAAGCCTAACCCTAGTCTCTTTTCTCAGGAACTTCATCTAAGTCTCCTTCTACACAGCCTTGGGCCATATTTTGCTGAAAGAGACACAGGTGCAGGGCCACCAGGACAACCTAATGGCCAACACAGAGGCCAAGCAGAGGGAGTTGGGCTCCAAGAGAAAGAGGCTGTCGAAGTACAACAACTCTTTGGTGAGTTGACATCCTGACTGTTAGTTTCCATTGTGTCACTGCTGGGGCTGTTCATGAAAGTGAGCGGAGAACATATTGTTCCAATTTGGCAGAGAAAGTCCTGGTTAATCCTCTGTCACCCCACTTTTTCAGGGGCTTTCAAAAATGTCCCGGTTTCTCTCTCCTCCTCCCACTTTGCCCCTTCTCCTCAGCTGCCTTGGGTTGCTGCAAAGTGACTTCCAAGGAGTTTGCATCCCATCAACTCAAAAATGGGGACAGGAGAGGAGATAAGTTGCAAGGGTCTTTCCTTGCCAGGAGGCTGAAGCAAAAGCAAACTGCTGTGCCCTTCCTAGCTTGTGTGATCTTCCTCCTAAACAACCTTGGCCATCCTCACCACCTTCTGGTGTTGCTTGTCCACATGTGCCTTGCTTTTCCTGTCTGTGAAATGTTGGGGATATGGGAGACCATCTCTGGATCTAAATTGGGGGTGGCCCAGTGGCCTTCAAGTCCAGAATGCTCCCCAGAACTGTTTTTTAAAATGACATTTGCCTCTGAAATGTGGCAAGAAATGGCTAAATGCACCATAATTCTTTTGTGCCTAAATGTACTCTATGTGTTGGGATAGTCAGTATCCTAATCCATCCTCAATATCCCAGCCATGGCCTAAATTATATTGTTTATTACATTGTATGTTATATTGAAAGGATTCAAGACAAACTGATCTGAAAGGCAGTAGCTTTTTGCTTGCTAACAGAATTTAAAGTTTATTTCTGAAGTGATGAAATAACATTTGGGAAGCACCATGTGCTTTCCTCCCCTTTTCTTTGTCACTCTCTGGATGAGGGCTATTTTCTATTTCAGGTGACCTTTGCCGATGTGGCAGTATATTTCTCCAAGGATGAATGGAATCTGTTGACGGCGAAACAGAAACTTTTGTACAATTCTGTAATGATGGACAATTATGAAAATGTGGCTTCTGTAGGTAAGGAACCTGAATCCTTGGCTCTTTCTATAAAGACTGAGGGCCCTTTCATTATTATCATGTTGCTATGGTTCCACTAGAATTATAGAGTCATAGAGTTGGAATAGACCACAAGGGCCATCCAGTTCAACCCCCTTCTGCCATGCAGAAATACACATTCAAATTACCCCCAAGAGATGGCCATCCAGTCTCTCTTTAAACACCTCCAAAGAAGAGGACTCCACCAAACTCTAAGGGAGTATATTCCACTGTCAAAGTGCTCTTACTGTCACAAAGTTCCTCCTAAGGTTTAGGTGGAACCTCTTTCCCTGTGCCTTGCATCCATTGCGATGTCTCCTTTTCTCTGTTGCAGCAAAAGCAAGCCTGCTCCTTGCGCAACAGGACACCCTTTCAAATGTTTAAACATGGAGATCATATCCACTCTTTATCTTCTTTTCTCCAGGCTAAACATAACCAGCTCTCTAAGCTGCTCCTCATAGAGCTTGATGGTTTCCAGACCCTTCACCACTTTGGTGGCACTCCTTTGGATATGCCCCAATTTGTGAACATCCTTTTTGAATTGTGGGGCCCAGAATTGGACACAGGATTATTCCAAATGAGCCCTGACCAAAGCAGAATAGAGTGGCACTATTACTTCGCTTGATCTAGAAACTATTCTTGTATAGAGGCAGCCTAGAATCACATTGGCCTTTGTAGCTGCCTCATCACACTGTTGGCCCATGTTCAACTTGCGGTCTACTAGGAGTCCTAGATCCCTTTCAAGCCTAGATTAATTGTGATAGCAACATCCTGTAGAATATTTGAATCTGTAGTTCAGTGAGGCACTATTTCTCTCCAGGTTCTAAGGATTCTAATAACCCCATCCTAAACTGCCAATGCTAGGTTTTTATGGGAAGAAGCTATGGAGATTAATGCTTTTCTCACCCAAATGGTACTCAGCACATCCCTGAGTAAGTTTCCTACTGTAAGGATATCTGCTCAAATTTTGGGGAATATTAATTAGCTCAATACACCAATCTAGGGCTCCTTACAAGTACCCTTGTTGGATCGGATCCCAGCAGTGTTTACGAAGGGACCAGAACTTCCAGGAACTGAGGCAAAGGCAAAGTCTTTGAATTTTAATCTAGTTTATTGATGCACAGGGGGCACACTCACACACATACATTCACTCATACAATCACTCAAGGCTAATAGAAGAAAGGGAGGAAAAATGGAAAGAGAACACAAGGCCTGCTAATGGAAATACTTGCCTGCAATGGTTTCCCTTGGAATCAAGGTAGCTGCAGCAACACTGAAGGAAAAAAGGGGAAAGAGGTATGTGGAACCAGGAGAAGCAGACTGACAGAGTGCCTGCCTGCCACCAACATGGAACTTCGAACAAAGGAAAAACTGGACTTTAAATAGGTTCCTAGTCACGTAGTCAGTGGAGGCTTTTGTCCTACCTCAAAAGGGAAACCAAATTTACACATCACTTGATCCATAGGCATCCTTTGTCATGGGAAAACGATTGCTAAATCTGTCTCCTAGGTGTGAAGGAAATCTTCCTATTTGCAACTCCTAACTGAGGCTGGTGCCTACGTGGTCTCTCCGCTTTTAGGTCATGGCAGCCAAGGGACAGCTCCCATAATGCCTTTCCATTAGGGTCATCAGGAGACATACTTCACCCTATAGATGCAGAACTTGCTTGGAGGCCTCTATGATCCAAGTGATGCCCGGGGAAAGGGGCCACCTGATTACCTCCACAGATGCATTTTGGGATAGGGATTTTGGGGGTATTTTTATAAAATTCCGGACTTGATAACAGTTCCCCCCCCCCCCTCAGAAGTTTTTCAGTCTCATGGCCTCATGAGGATGAAAGACTTCCGAACCATGTCAAGGTCATAAGTTGGATACCATTGTGGGCAAAGTATCACCATTAGAATTGTCCAGGATTGGGTGGATTGTACGTCAGGAACCCAGCCGCACAACACTCGTAACCATACAGGTATGCAATATAAAATGAACACATTGGGGATGATATTCAAAGGTTCAGACAAGAGAAAGCATCAAAAGCAATCCAGAAACAAAAGCAATTAAAATGAAAACATATAAGAGCAAGCATCAAAAACAATGACTAACTAAAGAAGTCATGACTAATCTACAGAATAAAAAGATGTAAGTTTGCATGAGCATTGAAACATGGTCTTAATCAAGGAGAAGCAAATACAAGCATTAAAACACAAGCATGTATGAACTTCAGCATGTGATTCTTTGAGTCCAAGGACCAATGTCCAAAGGCTTTGAGGTAGCATATCAGAGTTCAGAATCAGATTGGCATCAATAGCCAAAAGGAACCAATGTCCAAATTTCTTGAGGGCAGGAACCAATGTCCTTGTAGTTTTGTGTATGGACCAATATCCAAGCAATTTTCATATAGGAACCAATGTCCTTGGATCAGTGTGGTTGTGGTATGGTGGTGTAGGATGTGTATGCTAACATGTCCATCAAGTATGAGCCAGATCGGAGAAAGTGTGGTGCAGAGTTCTGACTTTGTTCTGAAACGGACAAACCAAAAGTTCTGGAAGTGGCGCCTTGGTGCGCCGCTGGTTGGTGTAGGATGCTGTACCAAAGCGGTTAGAACATATTAGGATACAGGTTATGCACTCTGGATGCATAACCAATGTCTATGGAATTACAGCACAACAATGTTAAGGTTGCAGGAACAAAATGTTGCAGCAGGAACCGGAATTGAGATGCACATATGTTTGGCATGGTTGCATAAGCAGTGTCTATGAAATAGCCAAATTCTGTTGAAGTTGTAGGAATTAAGAGAGTCTATAAACATTGTGACAGGAACCAGGAAGGTTGCAGGCCTATGTTGTTTGGTCTTTTGGAATGCGAGCATTTCAAACTAGTGTGTTGATGAACAGGCATGCTGTCACCTGTGGAGTTCATCTAAAAGAAAAACTAGTGCAGTACAGCAGGGATGCAGATGTGGACCAGGAACAAATCGGGATGCATAGTTTTCAAAGCACCATCTGGATGAAACACCTTAAGGAAAGACACTGCGTGCATCTTAGAGGACATCTCTGGAGGACATCAAACATGGCAGGAGAAAGCAGGATGTCTTCTGGTATAGCTGTGCATCTCCGCATCGTGGCAGCTGTAGTTGCAGCTCGGGCCTGCGTCTTGAATCAGAAACTGAGCTTACCTTCTCAGAAGGTTCTTAGAGAAGGAGAACAAGGATAGTGTAGTGTGAAAAGAATAGATGTTTGATTGTTTTCATGCATAGGGGAAGATGGGAAAGAGGATAGCATATCATACTTTCCCCCCTGAGTCTTCTCGAAGACCCAGTTTTCTGTGACAGTACCGAAAGAGACAGGCTTTACAATCTATGTCCATGGGCTGTGGAAATCTTGGATAGAAAGAAGCTTTTAAAAGACTGAAACTCATGCAAGAGAATTATGTCATTAGAGACCAGAGAATAGTATCAGGGTAAATATACAATGCATAACATATTAGTAAAACTAGCTAACATTAGTAACACACGTATATATATATATACATGCAGCCGATATGACTGGCTCTCACTATGGACTCTATCAACTGAAGAGACCAGTGAGGGCTGTAGACTGGCAACACACACAAAAAACAACAACCCCAAAAGAAAACAAGTGGTGTATGCACATTTCACCACTAGGGGCTCTTTCCAGAGGCACTAAAAAAAAAATTAGAACAAAAAGAACAAACTCTCATGGGCTGAGAAAGTGTGACCATCTCTCTGCTTGGGCTCCAAATGGTAAGGTCAAAAATGTCTGTGAAACAATGGAGGCTGGGCTAGGAGCCTGTAAGCACTTTTAAAAATCCCCCCCCTGGAAGCCCAATTTACTGATACGTATCAAATCCGAACCATTTAGGGGTTTTCTGTAGGATTAATGGCAGCCCATTCTTAAGACTGGCAGTAAATTTGGAACAAAACACCAATGCTATCAGACCAGAATCCTGGACTGATCAAAACTTGAGAAGAAAAACCCAAAATCAACAAAAGGAGGAGAAAAACTTTAAAACTAAGTCTCTACTGAATATAAAATACGATAAAAATAAAATAAAAAGGGTAAGGTCCACAAAATTAACCCAAAAGTCCTATTAAAATAAAACCGCACAATGTGGCTACCGAATCAATTTGTCAAAAATCAAAATCCAGATTTGAGAACTGATGTTCAAATGTGGAATAAAACAAAAAGAAAAACAATCTAAAGCTCTAAATCAATTGTTGACCACCACTTTAATACAAAAACAAAAATAATTGGCAAAATAACACAAAACAGCAAAACGATGTGAGGCTCTTCTTCCCTCAATGAGCAATGAGGGGTTTACAGCTAGGAAGGTCAAAACCTTTTGAGTTTCCCTGAGGAGGGTACTAATCTCTCCCCCCCCCCTTGCTAACAAAAACAAAAATGACCAGAGCCTGTAGCACCTCTGATTGACCAGCAGAGGAACGTCTACTTAGCATTCGAAAAGAACCTTCTTTGTCCTTGAGGCCAGAAAGTGTTCAGGTCACAAACTCTCAGCTCAGAGAAGGAGCCAAAGAACAAAACTATTATGGAAAGTTATTTCCTTCAAGGCTCGCCTTTAAGATGGGGATGAAGAGAACTCCTGAGCATTTTCAGAGTGCAGCAAACATGGGAAAGATGCACAAAAGCATAGCAAGTGAAAACTTAGTAATGTTCAGCAACCTGAACTCTGAAGAGGTTGTGAGAGAAAATCCTTTTGAAACTGGTTTGTAGAGGGTAATTAGCATTTGAAAGCGTGCTAAAGCAAAGCCATTTAGGAAGGATTGTAAAAGCCCAAATTTACCAACTCACCCTCCCTCCTTGGGAGGCAAGAAGGAAAACAAAGTCAAGAGGCCAGAGAGACTAGCAGAGTCACATACTCACGACCGCACACAGCAAACAAGAATGGGATATAAAGACAAAACTTTCTTTGGGTGGATGGTAGCACAGTAGAGGACAGAAAGAGAGATGGAAATGAATCTCTCTACCATTTTCAAACAGAACAATGAACTTTGCGCAGATAGATTGCACTCTGCTAGTGAGGCTCATCTAACAGAAACTATGAAAGTCAGAAAAACAGAGATGAACAAGCAAATAAACTCAGTTATGTAGTCAGCAAACTATCACTGGGGGTGATGGAACACACAATCCTTTTGCCATGCTAGTAAGATCTGCCTGGCCCAATCTCTCTCACAGCTTGCTGTGTTGTGCAAATGAGCTTCTCAGGGAGAGAGGGAGAACAGGAAAACAAAACGCTCAGGATAACCAGCCAGTGGAGAAGAAATGAGACTTAGGTTTTTCTAAGTACCACCAAGTACAGAGTATAAATTAAGGGAAATGTTAGAGTTTCTTTGTCTGTAGAGTTGAGGTACCCCAAAAGAAGTAAACCTACATGTTATGATCCGAAAATAGCATTAGACCAACCCAGATTTTGCTCAAAAGGAGAAAACTAGAAACTCCTGGGAAGAAAAATAAACAGACAAACAAAACTACCACCACTCTACCTCTGGATTCACAGCCACACACTCTTTTTGAGATACTCAACAACCATATTCCAAAGACTAGAACACAGCAACACCTTTTAAACTGCCCTTATCATGTGGAGGAGACTCCAAAGCTCTTCTCTTCCTTGCCAAGATAAAGAACCAGCTAAACAGGATCGTTTTTTTTTCTTTCCAATTAATGTCTATAGGTGAAAACGGAAGGCACTCACCTCCGAATCAAGCCATAGTTCTCTCTAAAACAAACAAGGCTATAACAGACTACCCTCTCTTGTAAATCCAAAACTATCACACATAACAACAGAACAGACTAGCAAATAATGGGGGCTCTGATCTATTAGGGAGAAAGGTGGGGACGGACAACTTTAAACAAAGACAAACTCCTTTATGAGGTGGAAAATCCACATGGGAGAAGCTGACTGGAAAAGAGCTGAAGACAGGATCCTTAAACAAAGTGATCTAGCCAAAACTAATGGAGTGGGGCTTTTTACTCCACTTAAACTTTTGGGTCTGAAAAAGGGAAAGAACAACAACTTGGAAACCTCTAGGAATCTATGTCAATAACCAAAAGAGAAAAGGCAATTTGCTACTAGCCAAATGTATGTGCTAAGCCACATAGGATGATGGGCTTTGCAACCCTTTATGTCCATGATCATTTCTGGTAGCCAATTCTTTGGGAACAAGAAACTCTGCCCATGCCTAGGGGTTTTGAGATTCCTTTCCCAAAAGAGCCATTAACATTAGGATCTCAAACCTCCAGGCGCCCTGTGCCATCTCTTGCCCCTGTGGGAAGATAGAGAGGCATGCTTACTATGGGCGCCCTGGACTTCGGTATAAGCTAACAAAGGTCTGAGACAGATCAATGGTGGGCAAAGGAGGGGGCTCTGGCTGAACTGTCCGCACAGGGGCTGGCCCCCCTTTCCATTCTTTTAACTGGGAAGCATGAAAGTATTTCAGTCTGGTTCCATGGCGGCTAGGGATACACACTTGGTAAACTGAAGGGGAAATTCGTTCTGTGATTTCCACTGGACCCAGCCATCTCGCTGCTAGATTGTGTTTCTGCTTGAAGAAATTTCTGTACATCACCCTCTGGCCTGGATCCCATACCTGGGGATTTCGCACCCATCCCAACCTTCTATCCATGGCTTGCATGTTCTGGCCCAACTTTTCAGCCACCAATCTATGCGTCTGTTGGATGCTTTCTATGAGGGTTTTGATCCACTCATGGTTTAGGATCACAGGCTCCATGTCAGAGGGAATTGTGGTGTTTAACCAGAAGGCTTCTGGCATGATCATTTTCCTGCCCGTCATTACTTGGTGCGGTGTGAAGCCGTGGGAAGCTGTAGTTCCTCTAAGGGCCATCAGTATTATGGGGAGTTTTGCGTCCCAGTCCTTTCCGGATGCCTTAACCACCTTTTTCATGGCCTCTTTCAGGGTTCTATTAGTTCTCTCAATATGACCTGAGCTCTGTGGGTGGGCGACAACATGAAACCGTTGTTTGATTCCTAGAGCTCTGCAGAGCTCCTGCATGACCTCTCCAGTAAAATGGCTGCCTGAGTCATGATCTATCACAAAGGATTGAGGCAGTCCCCACCGACTGAAGACTCCATCGAACAACACTCTGGCTGTGGTGGCCGCAGTGTTGTCGCGTGTGGGAAAAGCCTCGATCCACTTGCTGAATGGATCAATGATGGTTAGGCAGTACTTATGATGTCTGGGTGTGACTGGCAGAGGACCGATGAAATCTATCTGTAGCCTGGCCCATGGTCCCTCAATGCGCTGGTGACGGATAGGGGCTTTGGGACCACTATTGTCTGCATTCACCATAGCACAAGAGAGACAGTTGTCCACCCACTGGTCCACATCCTCTTTCATACGTGGCCACCATCCTGTTTCTTTTATCCTTTCCAAAGTGATAGCTTTCCCTCTGTGCCCTATGTTGTGCACAAATTGAATGAGATCTCCCCTAACTTCAGCTGGTACTATCCAATGATGTGTACCATCTTCTTCCATGGCCCACCATACTCCTTCCTTTTGTATAATGCTAAGTTTTCCTGTGGGATCCTTCCCTGCTGACATCAAGTCTTTTATCTCACTATCCCCTTTTTGCAACTGTGCCAAATCTAGCGTGGCAGGAAGCATGGGTTCCTTTGGTTTCACATTTATGGGGGCCATTGGAGTGGTAGCTGCTGCTTCCTTGGCAAGAGAATCTGCCTTGTTGTTCCATTGTGCTTCCTCCCCTGCTCCCTTCTGGTGTCCCTTTACATGCGAGACCCACGTAGGAGCAGTTCTCCTTAAAATCAGATCAGCTGTGGCTTGCCACTTTTCAGCATGTGTGACTGGCTTGTCATCGTTGGTTTTCCAACCCCGATCTCTCCATATTGGGAGCCACTCTATGGCTGCGTTTACTGTCCATTGGGAGTCTGTGTAAATTGCTAGTGGGACATGGGGGTCCTCGAATTCTAAAACCGCACGAAGTGCTTCTACCTCTGCGGCTTGGCTAGAATGCGGTTTCACTGCCCCTTGTAGAGTATGCCCATCATTTACCCGAACTGCTCCAAATCCTGTAAGCCGTGTGCCTTCAGGGCATGAAGAGGACCCATCACAGAACCAACACATGAACTTGGCTTGCAGTGCCTCTGCTAAAGACTGTCCTGCATTTACTGGCCAATCACTCTGGTTATTGAGGTGCACTGGACATTCATGCTCAGACCCACTGACGACCAATCCATAAGGGGCAGAAGGCTCGCTAGCTTGTCTCTGGTAGCCCACATCCCTTTTTAGCAATTCGATGGTCCATTTTGCTATTCTAGAGCTGTGTACCTGTCCATCCTGTATCTTTCCAGACAATATGAACTTTAAGGGTGTATGTGGAGTTTGTACTATTACTTTTGCTCCTCCTATGATGAACTCCCATCGTGTCAGGGCCCACACCAGAGCTAAGCAGTTTTTCTCACATGGGCTGAACTTTACTTCTGTGGGTGTGAGATTCTTTGAAGCATAAGCCACTACCCGGTGCACATTATTTCTGAGCTGCGTGAGTATGGCCCCAACATGGTTGTCAGCTATTGCAAGCTGAATGTAAAAGGGCTGTCTCACATCAGGATGCACCAAAGCAGGTGCTTTGGCCAGGTCTTTCTTCAGTGTGGCAAAGGCTTCCTGTTGTTCCGGCCCCCATCTCCATTCTACTCCTTTCTTTAACAGCGCATACAGGGGTTTGGCTTTGATAGCAAATGCCTCTATGAACTCCCTGGAGAAGTTAAAGGTACCTAGCAAGGCTCTTAAGGAGGCTACATCTGTGGGGGCAGGAAGCTTCCCAATGGTCTCTACTCGTTGCAAATCGGGGGTCCTACAATCTGTTTGGAGAAACAACCCTAGGTATTTGACTTGAGTTTTTACCAGCTGTGCCTTTTCCCTATTGGCTTTGAATCCTGTGTCCCTAATGAGCTCTAACACTTCCCTCGTTATGTCAGCGGTCTTTTCCTGTGAATCTGAGTGGACCAGTATGTCATCCGCGTAGGACAAAACGTGTGGGCGCGATGTAGGGCGCAACTTTGTCCACATTTTCACTACATGTGAATGACATATACTGGGACTAGAATGAAAACCTTGAGCGACTCTCTTGAACGCCATTTGTGTTCCCCGAAATTCAAAAGCAAACTTGTAATAGCAACTCTCGTGGAGTGGGATGGAGTGGAAAGCATTGGCTAAGTCGATGACACTATAGAATTTTGCCCCAGCTGCAATTGCTGCTAAGATCTCATTGTACTTGGCCACCACTGGAGCTACTTGAGGAGTCACTGCGTTAAGCGCCCTGAAGTCTACCGTCATTCTCCATGTAACTCCATCTGCCTTCAGCACAGGCCAAAGGGGGGAGTTACACACCGATTGCATGGGTAAAATAACATCCCATTTAAGCAATCCCTCGATTGTTTTGGCTATTCCTTCCTCGGCTTCACGAGGGTATCTATACTGTTTTTGTGGTGGGGGATCCTTTCCTTCAATGAGCACGCATGCTCCCTTTACTTTCCCACATTCCATCTTGTCTTTGATCCACACCTCGGGAAAGTCTATTGTCCAGGGATTGCTAGCAATGGGGAAAAGGGGGGCCGGTGCTTTCAAAGCTGCACATCTGTGGATAGCTGATATGACTAGTGGCCCTTCTGGTAACTGCCAAAGGAAGCCATTAGCTAGATCCAATGTCAGTTTGTTTTTCTTGAGGAAGCCTACTCCCAGAATTCCATCATCCTCTCCCTGGTTTGCACATGCTCGTATAGAGTCTGTTATGCATCCTAATTGCAGAGGTATATCTTGCCATATCGCTGACTGGTGTCTGCCCTTGCCATATCCCACTAGCTCCATGCAGTCTGGTGTCTTTTTTCCCATCACTGCTAATTTAGGATTTAAAGTATTCACTGCAGCTCCTGAATCTACCAACATCTGTGCTGGCTTTGGCTTAGTTTGGGGACCGATTTTTACATCTACCATAGGGCGTCCCCACAAGTCTGGTTTACATGTGGCCACAATTTGGGGGCATGGCGTCTCGGGCAAATGTTCTTCCCATTGGGGAGGCTGCTGTGGAGACTGGGGGTGTACTGTAGAGACTGGGGGTTCAGCAGGGACACTGTCTTGCCCGCCCTCAAAGGCTGGTTGTTGGCAAGGTGGATGCATCCGTGGAGGAGGCGTAGGAGGTTTCTGTATAGAGGGTGCTATGGAGCCTCCGCGGGGCAGAGACCTTCGTGGGAGTGGTATGGGAGGCTTTTGTTCTTCGGGTGCTAGGATATTTTCTTTGGGTTGGGCAGTTGGGGTTTCAGCCCCTGGGATCCTATGGTCTGCCCATGCTCTCCGCGAGCGAAGGGATCCCGGGCATTCTTAGCGTGGCCGCTCATTGCTTGTCATGGCAGGAGGCACATTCACCAGGTTTGGCCCTTCCAAGCGTCTTCGGTTGGTGGCCTGTTCTAGCATTCCCAGGAGTTCTGTGTTAGGTTTTTTATCCAGTTCCTCCTTTGTATAACCCAGTTCACGGAGCTGCCTCCAAATGTTGACCCTCATTTCCTGGACTGACATCTTTGGTATCTCAGCTCTTTCAGGTGAACCCCTGGGTGGGCCTTTATTATCCTTTCAAAATGGGTTGTTGAGACTGAATTTGTTGTTGTTTTCTGCTGGCAATGGTTGTGAGTGGGGCCCTGTATTTCGATAAGTTACAGTATGGATTGGGTCTCCCTCCTTGTCTGCCTTCTTCCCTGTGGCCCTGGACCCTTTTCCTGAGGTCGCTGCTGCCATTCCCTTGGCCAATTCCATTTGTGCTTCCCTGGTCCAGTATGCTTGGGATGCTTCATTTATGTATTCCATGAACTCTCCCCAGCTCATGTTATGGAGCTTGAGGGACGGAGTGGGTCCTAGATAGGTCTTTGAGGCGCTGTTTAGTCCTTGATACATGTCACGAATGATATCTAAATCATTCATCACTGGCTGTCCTTCCCTATTCAAGTGTATGACTCCTGACAGGATCCCCAACATCTTTTTCCTGGCTACATAAGTGTCTGGGGATTCATCTGGCAGTTGCATCTCAGTCTGGTATTTTGCCTTTAGGATAGTTCCTGGCCACAGAATCTGCACTATCCTATAGATCCACTCATGTAGATCCAGGTTAGCTAAGTCGTAGTTGGAGACTGCTGCCTCAAATGGGCCAGTATAGCTGGGATCTAAACACAGTCTAGCCACTTGAGTCAAATCCTGTCCGTTTGCCTTAGGGTAAGACAGAATGACAGTGGACATCCACTGGACTCCGGTTTGGGTGTTCAGCTTCCCCAACTGGTCGGCTACTGTCTTAATCTCTGCGAGAGTCCAACTGACTGTCTCAATAAATGTCTTGGTGACTGTGCCATCATCAGCGGTTTGTTTTTTCTCTACCATGCTCCTGGTCTTTACCGGGTCCATTGGGACTTCAGAAGTGCATCCCTGGGAGAGTCCCTGATTTCCTCCTTCCTCTTGTAGGCTTCTTAGGGAAGGGGGTCCTCTTTCTATACTAACATGGTGTGGATTTCCAGATGTGGACACTAAGTTCCATTTTGAGTCCTGGGGCCCCAATGGGGGTCCGTAACTCGCATTTGGAATTCCTGCAGCTCCTGGCACCACTGGAGGACTCCACTGAGGGTTGTAGGGAGGGGGAATCCAAGCCTCAGATGGCAAAGGCGGTTCGCTCAGGACTCTTGCCTGCATGGCAGATTCTAAAATGCTTGGTTGTACTGTTGATACTATGGCCCCCTGTAAATTCAGTCTCTCTTCCAGCTCCCTAATGCGGCTTTCGCACTTGGAGTGGTCTGCCTGTGATGCCTCCTTAGTCTTTTGGGACAAAATGAAATCTGCAGCTTGCTTGGCTCGACTCAATTTCATCTCTAGCTCTTGGTTTTGGAGTTTTAAAGTTGCAATCTCCCTTTCTGCACGATCAGCTCGCTGGCTAGCTTCGTTGGCAGTCCTTGCGAGTAAGGTGTTCTCTGTCACCTTTTCTCTAACTTGTGAGACTAAATCTCCAATTTGTCCTTTAGCTATTTCTGCATCCAATTTGTGTCTTTTGTATTCTCCTACTATGTCATGTGACAGAGCCCACAGCCCCCATGCTGCCCATCTATCTTTTTCAGTTTGGGGGACACCTTTAACTCCCTTTCTCTTTGTCTTCAGGTTGTAAGCTTGCAGAAGGGTTGCAAAGGGGTCCTCTGTGATGAATGCTCCTGGCAACCAGGGGTTGGTTCCCTTTTTGAGGATCCACTTATGCAACCTATTTTGTGCTTGTTCCTCCTTGAACATCCTAACTCCTTGTATCTCTTCCTCACCCATTCTCTCTCTCCCTGCAAGAGAGGGCTTAATCTGTCAAGATCTAGTCTAAGTTTACTGCCTTCAGAGTAAAGAGGGAATGGTGGGGAAAGCCTTTAGAGTAAAGAGGAAACTGGGAAAAGCCTTTGAAGGGAAGGAGGGAGTGGGAGAAGCCTCAAGCTTTGGGAAGAAAGGGGGAAGAAGGGATTGTTAAAAGGAGGAGGAGGGGATGTTGAAGATGGGAGGGGAAAGAGGAGAAGGGAAGGAAGGAGGAGATTAGGAAATGGGGTCAGAAATGAGGGAAAAAGAGAAGGAAGGGTGGGAAAACTCTGAAGCTATCTCTCTCTGGCTGGGAGGAAAGGTCTGGTCTTCCAAAATGCTATGCGGAGGGAAGCCAGCCCTCTCCCCCTCCTCTTTTGGTCAGTCCTTCAGAACACTGAGGACAACAGCAAAGCCTTTTCTGTGGAAGCTTTCTCCTGCTACCTTTATCGGGACTGCCTTGCCCTCGCTATCACTCAAATTGGGACCTCCTTGCCCCTCCAACAACTCAATCTCAGGGGTGGGATGGGGAGCCGTCTCCCCCTGGCCTCAAATGGGAGTCTCTCCCGCCAGAAAAAGGGTTTATGAGTGCGTGTAAGTGGGAGTCTTCTCCCCGCTTGGCTTCAAATGGGATTCCCTCTCCCGCCAGCTGATAAAACTCGTGGGTCGGAGACAGCACCCTTTGCTACTCACTATCACAACAGCTGAGGATCGCTACTGCAGTTAGCGCCCCACAACTGCTGCTAGACCCAGGGTACCAGAGACTGAGCAGTTGCTTAACTGAGTCTGTTCACTGTGGAAGTTCTGGGGCGCCGTCCTAAGAGAGGTTCCTTCCCTCTGTAGTCACTTAGCAAACCCCTGAACTTGTGTCCCACAGCTAGGTCTCCCCCTATTTGAGTTTGATGTGTCCTAAATTCCTCTCCTCTCCCTCCTTTATCGAGGAGTTTCCTCCCCTCTCCAGCCAGGATCTGTGGGAGCCCCTCCCGCTGGCTGGAACCTATCCTTGTGCCCCAGTAAGCAGTCTAGGTTGGGGACGTCTCCCCCCTCTCCTGCCTTACCTTTTGCAAGGTGGTGCGTGTGTGTATGTTGGATTTTGGGAAAATGAGGTAGTGTTACTGTGATTCCTCTAAAAGGTTTTACAAGCTGTTTGGTCTACTCGGAAGTAAAGCCTGGTTGGTTCTTTGTTCTCAATGATGCCAAACCTTCCATAGGCAAGTTTCAGCGCAAGTGATTTTAGATTTTGGGGTTGCGTTGTAGGGATTCCTAGCAGGGTAGAGCCTGTTCCCCACCCACAATAGAGACAACACAAAGTTAGGACGTCAGGAAACTACGCTGACACCACGTCCAGGGGTGATCACACAACTGCGACTGGGTTGTCAGGCACAGAGCCAGCCGACAAACTGTGTAACCAAAGATGGAAACTGGGGTACAGCCAACCCAAATAGTTCTTTAGCCCTTATGGCCACTCATACAAGAAACACATTCACTCTCCTTCCTATTTATCTGCGTTTGCAACAGTTTTTCTCTGGAATTCTGTTCCCTTTACGTTCCAAGTTCTGAACAGTCCAATTGCGCGATTGGAGTGTCCAGATCCTGGGGGATTATTGCCCGCATTCTCCACCAATTTGTAAGGATATCTGCTCAAATTTTGGGGAATATTAATTAGCTCAATACACCAATCTAGGGCTCCTTACAAGTACCCTTGTTGGATCGAATCCCAGCAGTGTTTACGAAGGGACCAGAACTTCCAGGAACTGAGGCAAAGGCAAAGTCTTTGAATTTTAATCTAGTTTATTGATGCACAGGGGGACACACTCACACACATACATTCACTCATGCAATCACTCAAGGCTAATAGAAGAAAGGGAGGAAAAATGGAAAGAGAACACAAGGCCTGCTAATGGAAATACTTGCCTGCAATGGTTTCCCTTGGAATCAAGGTAGCTGCAGCAACACTGAAGGAAAAAAGGGGAAAGAGGTATGTGGAACCAGGAGAAGCAGACTGACAGAGTGCCTGCCTGCCACCAACATGGAACTTCGAACAAAGGAAAAACTGGACTTTAAATAGGTTCCTAGTCACGTAGTCAGTGGAGGCTTTTGTCCTACCTCAAAAGGGAAACCAAATTTACACATCACTTGATCCATAGGCATCCTTTGTCATGGGAAAACGATTGCTAAATCTGTCTCCTAGGTGTGAAGGAAATCTTCCTATTTGCAACTCCTAACTGAGGCTGGTGCCTACGTGGTCTCTCCGCTTTTAGGTCATGGCAGCCAAGGGACAGCTCCCATAATGCCTTTCCATTAGGGTCATCAGGAGACATACTTCACCCTATAGATGCAGAACTTGCTTGGAGGCCTCTATGATCAAGTGATGCCAGGGGAAAGGGGCCACCTGATTACCTCCACAGATGCATTTTGGGATAGGGATTTTGGGGGTATTTTTATAAAATTCCAGACTTGATAACAAAGGGATGTCATAATGAGGAGGGAGCTGACTTGTTTTCAGCTGCTCCAGAGACTAGGACCCAGAGCAGTGGATGCAAGCTACAGGAAAAGAGATTCCACCTCAACATTTGAAAGAACCTTCTGAGAGTAAGGGCTGTTCGACAGTGGAACACACTCCTTCCTCGGAGTGTAGTGGATCCTCCTTCCTTGGAGGTCTTTAAACAGAGGCTGGATGGTCTGGGATTGAGAGTTCCTGCATGGCAGGCAGTTGGACTGGATGGCCCTTGCGGTTTCTTCCAGCTCTATGACTCTATGATCCCTTTTATGCATCACACTCTGTGGGTTTGTGTCTGTAACAGAGAGACGGAGGGAAAGTGAAAAATAGAAAGGCAGGGAAGAGAGGCTGAAAATGAGATGCTGAAGCAGTGCAGATGGGCAAGAGGGAAGGTTGGAGAGCGGAGGGAGAAAGGGAAGGGGATCTGGCAGATGGGAGCCAGGAGGGGAAGGCTGGAGCAAAGCCAGGATCTCCTAGCTCTGTGCGGAGAGGAAGGGACTTCTGGGAAGGGCCAGGAGAGGGGCCTTGGGGATTGGGAGGCAGCCACCAACCTGACAGATTTTAAGAACTGAACCTGTGAGAACCAGCTCAGGTCCTTGTTTTCAAACATATTAAGGCGTTCCATTTAGAAATTATGAGCAATGTCTATGGAGAGAGGAAAGGGCAACACAAAAATGCGGAGACAGCATGGAGACGCCGAGCACCCCTCTGCGGTTTGCAGCGCCTTCTACAAACCAGAGAATCAAACCCACCAGAATAACATCCTGGCCAAACTACCAGGGGCCTGTGGGCTTTAGTGACCCTCCCGTACCGTTGAATATTTGGCCTAGAAAGGAATCCAAAGAGCCTGAAAAGACACCCAACATTATGGATTTCATTGACGATTCCTCAGAACTCGAGTGTGATTGCGGTTGCAATTTAAAATCCATTCTCCAGAAGAAGGAGAAGAAGGACGTACCCGACACTCCACAGAGCCCTGATGAACCGGATGGCGCAGGACTTTCGAAACCCGCCGCTCAGATGGAAGAGGTCATGGAAGAGGGAGATCGTGACCCACCACAGCCTTCCCATGCGGAAGAAACTATGAATGAAAGCATGGATTCCGGCTACTACAGTTTAATGTTAAGTTAATAAAATCTAAAAAAAAAAAAAAGTTAGTGGGCTGGTTATCATTTGGGAGACAGGTGTGTTGTCTGCTAAAAGAATAAAACGTTTCTTATTTCTCTTTATTGGCTTAGGATGAAGACCTACAAGCAGACGGTGCTGAGAACCAGGCTGGAAAGAGTCTACAGCCCCTAAATGTTTCCCCCATCCCTAAGGTGTAGATATGTTTCTAATCTTTCCACCAATAAAATGTTGTTTGTATTACATGAGTGTGTTCATACTTACCTTAGAGTTGAAAATGGGAGGGCATGAAAAAATTCTGGGTGATATATATTATTCTCCAGGGAGAACTGGGAGCTTTGGGGGTGTGAATGCCCTACTTCATGAAGCCAAAATACAGAACAAAAATCTTAAAAGAGAGGAGGTGTCCCAATGGCTTTCTGGCCAAGATGCCTATACGCTACACAGACCTGCCAAAATGCATTTTAAAAGAAACAAGACGGTTGTATCTAATGTGGATTCTCAATGGCAGGCTGACCTGGTTGATATGCAACAGTTTTCTAAGTATAACAGAGGTTACAAGTACATTTTAACAGTAATAGATATCCTGTCTAAATTTGCCTGGGCTTTAGCTTTAAAGGACAAAACCGGTAAAGAAGTGGCCGCGGCTTTTAACGCTATTTTTAGCCAAAGCGGCAGAAAGCCTGTCAAATTACAAACGGATCGTGGCCGTGAATTTCTAAACAAATCTGTGAATAGCCTATTAAAACATCATGGGATTCATCATTTTGTCACCAATAATGAAGTCAAAGCAGGGGTTGTGGAACGATTTAATAGAACATTAAAAACAAAGATGTGGAGGTATTTCACAGCTAAAAATACCTTTACCTATATTGACATGCTTCCCCTGTTTCTAAAAAGTTATAACCAGAGTTTTCATCGAACAATCAAAACAAGGCCTGCAGACGTCAATGATTCTAATGCTCTAGCCGTGTGGAAAACAGTATATGGGGCCCCTATCAAAACAGAAAAGGAGCATCCGCTCCTTAGAAAAGGAGACCATGTGAGGGTTTCTAAAAGCAAGGGCATATTTGCCAAAGGATATGAACAGAATTTCACCACAGAAGTATCTATTATTGACCAGGTCATCCTAACTGCAAAGAGACCTGTGTACCTGCTGAAAGATTATCTTGAGGAGCCTGTTGTTGGAAGCTTTTACCCTGAAGAGTTACAAAAGGTGAATGTCAAAGAGGATCAAGCGTACAGGATTGAAAAAATACTAGACGCTAAAAGCCGGGGTAGGAGAAAACAATACCTAGTGAAATGGTTAGGCTGGCCTAGCAAATTCAACAGTTGGGTGCTTGCTTCTGAAGTTGGTGAACCTGTGTAGAGGTGGGGGAAAATGGGAGAGAGTGGGTTTTATATCTTGCTCCCTAGTAATAGCAGCGCATCCGTTTTTCCACAGAACACAATTTCGTGCTTTACTATCTCTTTAGCAAGAGCCCTGGAACTTCCCGGGGAGTGGGAAGTAGGGCTCGCTGAGATACAGTACCCGCACACTTGGAATAATCTCAATACTAATACACCTTTTGAAATTGCCAATGAGACCAAGAAATGGTCCTTCATTCTGCAACGGGGGTATTATTCTGAGCTCCCTGTACTTCTTGAAATTATGAACAACCTGATATCAAGAGGTCCTGACGCCCCTGAAGCGCTTCTTCATTATGACCGTGTGACCGGAAAGGTTAGACTTAAAACAAATGGACCATACACAATCCAGGCTGGAGGGAGACTAGCTAACATGTTAGGATTAGTACCCAACCGTCATACCAAAACTCCCCCCTTCAAAGCAGACATCACAGCTGGTTTCAACACCTTATATGTGTACACCGATATAGTGGAGCATCAGATCGTGGGAGACTTCTATGTCCCACTGTTGCGCTGCATCCCTGTACGTGGACAGAGCGACGAATGTGTCAATATTGTTTATGATAAGCCTCACTACATCCCTGTAAGTAAGCATCACATTGACACCATCACCATTGAGATAAAGTCGGACCAGAACAAAAAAGTGCCATTTCGCTCGGGTAAGGTGCTTGTGAAACTACATTTCCGCCCCAGGAGAATACTGAAGCTTTAAAGATGGTATTTGTGAAAACATATGGTGACCCTGCCCTTTATAGAGATTATTACAGGGTCCAAGCCGGTAACGGTCTTCCAGGGTACCATGGAACCCCTGTAATGTACGGATCTGGGCTTGGCGGGATTTTCAGAAGCCTTTTCAGAAAAGCAGGTCCACTTTTGAAAAGAGGTCTGAACATGATGAAACCCCATGTTAAAACAGCCATGCAGAATATTGCTACAGATGTGGTCGGTGAAGTTACTCAGGCAGTTATGAATAAAATGAAACCCACAACTCCACAAGAAGGCTCAGGCCTGATGTATATTCAAAGAAGGCATCGTCAAAAAAGAAAAGCATCACGGGTGAGGTTAATAGGCCCTCCCAGAGCCCTTAAAAGAAAACGTGTAAGCAGAAAGAAAACTCAGAAGCGGAGAGCTGTAAGGAAGAGGAGGAGTCGGCCTCGCGCACAGTCTAAGAGAGATATATTTTAAACTAAAACCATGGCTTTTATCCACAGCGGATCTGAAGAATGCACAAAATCTGAATTAGACCTATTTAGTATTGGACCTACACAGACAAGTATCGAGAAAAGTTTGTATATTGAGGTGCCCCCCTTGACGGCTCTGACAGAATCTGCGCCGCTAGATTTTTTCATTGCAGGAAATGGTGACGATTATATGGATCTCAATAATACGCTCTTATATCTAACCTGTAAGATTACTAAGGATGATAATACAAACATTCCTGCAACTGCCGAAGTTGGATTGGTGAACTATCCTATAGCCTCCATTTTTAGTCAGCTGGATGTGGTTTTGGGCGATAGGCTGATCAGCCAGAGCAATAACTGTTACCCTTACCGTGCTTTCATAGAATCTGTGCTGAACTACAGTGAAGACACTCTAGCCACCCAATTCTCTACAGGGTTGTTCTATAAAGATACCGCTGGAGAGCATGAATCGGCAGATCTGGAGGGGAATAATCACGGCTTTATTGAACGAGCAAACCTGACACGTGGAAGCAGAAAACTAGATCTGCTGGGACATCTCCACACAGACCTATTTTTTCAGGAGAAACTGCTTCTAAATGGGGTGGATGTAAAAATCAAACTCACACGCAACAAAGATCCTTTCTGCTTAATGACCGATGATGCAGACAGCAGTTACAAACTGCAAATTTTATCAGCGTCCCTTTTTGTCAAGAAGGTGAGAGTGTCACCGGGAGTACGGCTAGGTCATGCAGAAGCTCTGCTGACATGCAACGCCAAATACCCTGTGGACCGTGTAAGCATGAAAGTGTTTAGCATCCCGAGAGGCAGCCGTGTCACCAACCAGGAGAATCTCTTTTTGGGTCAATTACCCAAGCAGGTGATTATAGGCTTGGTGGACAACGACGCCTTCAGTGGAACTTACAACAAGAACCCCTTTAACTTTAAGCATTACGACATCAATTTTGCTGCGCTGTATTTGGATGGAGAGCAGAACCCCACAAAGCCATTTCAACCCAACTTTGAAGATGGAAACTGTGTCAGGGAATACATGAGTTTGGTGCAGACAGCAGGCAAGCATATGAAAGACCGATCTCTTTTAATCAACCGTGACGAATATGCAAGAGGTTACACGCTTTTTGCATTTGACCTTACCCCAGACCAAGACGGTGGAGATCATTATTCGTTGATCAAAACCGGGAACCTGAGGGCTGAATTCCGGTTCGCCAGACCTCTGCCCACTACCGTGAATATGATCGTATATGGTGTTTTTGACAATGTGATAGAGATAAATCACAGGAGAAACGTCTTGTATGATTATATGTAACATGGACAGCGTGCAATTAACCCGCATCCTTTCTTCAAATCCTTATACTCGAAAGCCGTTCTATGGAGTCTTCCCGTGTGACATGCTCCCTAGAGAGAAGCTGATACAAAGACCTGTCTGTCTAGTCATCAACACTCACCCCCACAATCTCCCTGGAGAACACTGGTTGGCTATCTACTTAACAGAAGAAAATACCGGTGAATTTTTTGACTCCTACGGACACCCTCCCGACCACCCGCTCTTTCCTAAAACCATTGTTAAATTTTTAAGAAAAAACACCAGTAAAACAAGGTTTCAACCCAGAACAGTGCAAGCCTCAGACTCTGTGGTGTGTGGTTACCACTGTGTGTTTTTCCTTCAGCATCGCTGTAAAGGCCTGACTTTTAAAAATATTCAAGAATTATATTCTCACGACTTGCAAAGAAATGATGAAATGGTGGTTGAACATGTAAAAACAAAGAGGAACATGCCAAGGCTTGTCTCATACATGCCCAGACTTGTCCCAAACATGTTTCAACCAGCCCAAGGATGTATAACCTGCAACGCTTTTCATAAACGTTCTTGTCAATAAATAGATCCTCTAGGAAGGATTTTAAAGAATTTTTCTTGTTTGTGTTTTTCTTTTAACTAAAATAAAAACGTAGACTTAAGTGATAATTTTAACTTATTTATTTCTCTTTTTGAAAAAGCATCAGGAGAATCATAAATGGAGCCAATTAGCTGTACTAGACTGTCTCTGTTTTCTCAAAGCTTTGCGGGAGGTCTTGGGGGTGTGAAACAGCACCGGAGTGGCAGCGTTGGGGTTCTTTAGCTTGTCCAAAAATTCTCTGTTGGCATGGTGCTCAACCACAGACGTTGGGACATTGAGCTCTGCCATGGCCCTCATGAAAACATCCCAGCCTTTTGGAACATGTTTGGCTGGTAAAGCATGGGTCTGAGTAACCCCCTTGACTAAATCCAGCATATTGGACCCAGCCACAGGTTCCCCTTTATAGACAAAGGATCCTTTGTCATTCCATGAAGAGATACTCTTGTGTTGCTTCATTTTGGTTAACAACACCCTTGCTGCATTCTTGTATCTGGCAGGCAGGCTTTCCAGGATTTCTTGAAACAGGGGTTCAGAGGAGTTGGCCAATCCGTTTTCAGGGGTCTGTTGCATTTGAGGCAGAATTAGATTTATGTTTTCTTTCTCTGTTTCCTTCTGTCTGACATGAGTCAAATACCTTTGAAGCAAACTGTCATATTGTTTTGCTTTTTCATACTCTGTTAAGTCAGTCCTTTGAAGAATCCTCTGCATCTCAGCATCCAGGGTATATATGGCCTTAGTTCTGATATTTTCATCCTTAGGAGATGAGCCCTTTAACTGTTCTAACTGATGGCTAGGGACCAAATACATCTTTTCTGCATATTCCATTACTACCTAGTTAAAAGGCTGGTTATCAGGGGTACAGCAAAGCTTAACAGCGGACCAAGAAAACCCCCAGACTGCTTCACCAAGACTTTTTTCCTTCTCAGCGAGACTCGCTTGTTACCCAGAGTTTTAATAAGATGGCGCCTCTTTCTCAGTACACGCACCTGATGAGGAGATAAGGGAATGTTGCCTTTTAAAGCGTTCAGGGCTATTTCTGAGATGGCTGCAACCAGGTCATTTGAGGCTGTACATAAAAAAGCTTTCCTCTGGGGTGGGGGCATCTTAACGAGTAGTTTTAAGAGCGCAAGGTTTCTTTTCACACGCCCAGACATGTTGACCCGAAGGGAGTGGTGGGAGCATTATGGTTTGGGAATTAAAGCTGAAGCCTTTTGTAACCACCGGCACCTTTCTTCATGGTATATACTACCGGCCAGTCTGGAGGAAAAATGCCCGTTCGTAACCTGTAAGCTTCTGGCGTGTTAGTCTGCAGATCAATAATCTGGTAACCAAAGGGCTTGCTTGTTGCATCCGCAAAGGCTTCCATGAAGAATTTAGTGTTCCCTGGGTACATCTGACGAGCTAAAGTTGCAATTTGTAATTTATCCCTAGGATTTTTAAACAGCACCATGTATTTTGCATTTAAGCTGATGGTCCGGAAGCTTTTTCCCTTGCAGAAAATATTTTGTGTGATGAAAAAGACACTCAGATTCCTGTGATGAACGTGGACTGTAAACAGTCTTTCAATATTTGAAGTATCACAAGACTGCATTAGATCGTCTATCACTAAGAACTTTATTTTTTTCAGGGGTAACAAATCTTCATTATCAAAATTATCAGGCATACCCTCTACAAATTGAATAAAAGGATATTTGCATAGCAGTTCTTGGTACAAAGGTTGCCAGCAGCTATAACACCACAAAATTTTCTCAGGGTGCACTGAAAACAGACTGTGAGCGTTATCCAACATCTTTTTTACAAATACAGTTTTTCCACAGTTGCTCGGTCCTGCTAGAATAGCTGAGAAGGGGTGTTGCCACCGCGTAGACATATTCAATAACCGTAAGGGAGAGTCTTAAACCCTTCAGTAATCACTCTCTTGTCATAAACCACTCTTTGAGTTTTCTTTAGCTCTTTTGTGTGGATAGACCACTGACGTTTATTTCTAACAATCCCTTGTTGCTGCACCACTATTTCATGAGCACCTCCTTTCTCTCTGTCTGAGGTGCAGTCAAACACCAGGTCCTTCAGACTGTCAAAATTAATTTTTTCACAGTTAGCGACATTCAGTGTGATCCCTTTGACCTTCAAGCACGCTGTACCCCCCGAAAGCTTGTACCCGTAGGTTTTGGGTCCAGCTGATACATATTCTGTGATACGTTGATCTGGGGGGATTTCACTGGTGAGATCGCCCAGGTGATCCCCAAGAGGGGGGGACCATTCTCCCTCTCTACTCACAAAGATGACACTATCTGTATCATGGTACAGAACTCTCTCTTGAAGCTTATCTAACAAAGAATAAAGTTCAATTCTAGCATAAGCGGTTGTAAAACAGGCAATGAACTCATTCTTTCTACCTGCGGTTGTTATGCGGTCAGCAGAGTTTTTCCAGGACACACAAACAGCCTCTTCATCAATGAACTCAAACATCGAAACATTGTAAGCATCAGAAAATACAAGATTGAAGAATTCATCAGGATCCCTCACCACCTGTGTGTTAGTCAGGTTCGTTCTCTGGCCAAATTTTCCCCACAAAGAATTTAAAAACAGCTTGGCAATCTGCCGCTTTGCAGGATTAACAACAATTTCTTCCTTGCGCAAAAGGACCCCCTCTTTTTCCTCAAAATCAGCTATGTATTTATTTTTGTCTTCTTCAGTAACACACCAGTGGGGAAATCCTGATGCCTCCTGTTTCTGGCGAAGATGTAATTTAATATATTCTTCAAATAAACCCCCTGACCGGCGTTGAAAGTTCCACACTTCATAGATTTTCATCACCTTGTAACCCTTTTCTATAGCTACATTCAGCTCTGTAGTACACCAAGTTCCCAACAAACACCTTTCCTCATCTGTATGATTGCAGGGGTCCTGCTGGCGATGTTCTGCACAAGTTGCACACAGTACAAACATGAGCTTTCCACCGATTCTACTGGGCAAAACAGGAAAGAACAAACCACGAGGGGGCAGTATTTTAAGCTTGGCTAAGCCAAAATACTCTGAGAGCGGTCGAAAATTCTCATAAATGATTTGAGGGTGTCCAAGAGGATATACTTTAGTTTTGTTGACATAGGGGTACAGACTGGTAAAATCATAATACTTAATTTCCTCACCCTCTTTGGGCTTGTAGTACAGACAGATAGCGTTTGTACGACCACCAAAGAGAGCACCCCTGGCCTCTAAGGCAGGTGGAAATTCAGCTTCAGCAAGAAATTGCTTCAGCTGCTCATCTGTTTTTTGCTGGGCTGTCCACTGATGTTCCCAGATTGACCGGACCTCATACCCTCTGCTTTTCAGTTCAGCTGCCTTTTGCTGGGTAGCATTGTAAAGAAACTCAAATGTATTCCCCAGAAGCGAGTTCCAGCCGTCTGGAGAATAACATAAAGGGCAACCATGCCAGTAACAGCCGTTAAATTCAAAGGCTGTCTCTTTATTATCTATGACAGCATAGCCATCAAGATAATAGTTGCCGACTTTTACTTCTCCACCATTTAGGGCATGCTGAATCTGAATGTTCTCTTTGTGTTCAAGGTACGAAAGCCATTGGATTGCAGGGGTTGAGAATCGCTTGCAATAATTATGGTACTTATCAGGCTGGGGAATTGCAATCTGATCCTCCTCTAGAAAATTAAACTTGTACATTGCAAAACACACACTAGCCAGGGTCGGGTACTGTAAAGGGTCTATGGCTACCCATCCTTTCTCCCCTGTTTCTGTCTTCTTGTACACTTTTGTCAGATTAAAGATCTCATGTCTATATTTGGTACAAGCTTGTGCCAGAATATTGACATCTTGCTGGCAATAAAAGGCCAGCTCTTTCTGCATGTCAAAGGTTTTTGTCTTGTTGTCTTCATACCATGCTAAAAAAGCCTCCTTTGCCCCAGGCATCATGGTTTCCACACCATAATCCTCAGGTTTAGGCATAGGGCCAACATAATTCCAGTTTTCAGGGGTGTTGAAAAAATGAGGGAAATATCCCTTACATTCATCAAAGCCCAGGGCCTTTGGGAGTCGTGCTAGAGCCATGGGTAGGTGACTAAGTGAATCAATGAATTTTAGATCTACACCTTTCACTTTTACACATATCAATTTACCCCCTTGAGCAATAATATCAACATCCACCTTTTCTTTGACCAATTCTTGGAGGACAAAATAGGAATCATACCCCTTCGAATTGTGGGCTATAAACGTGGTACCCCCAAATTTGCCATCAATTATGAATGTCTTGATAAACTCAGACATGCAACCCTCCCCCTTAAATTCCCAGGTCTGTCCTGCAGGGCCCCACTCAGGCTGTAACACCTCATTTTCATCACACAGATTTGCATGATTAGCTTTTCCTTTCTTACCACCCTTATTCTTCTTTTTACTCATTCCCCCGTCATCCTTTAAACACTCCACAGTTTCCCCCTCAAAGGCTTTGGCAAAACAGTAATTAGGAACATGGACACCTGTACCCTGGTGGGTCTCAATATCGAAAAAAATATACTGGATTGATGTTTTTGGGTATTTTATAGGGTGCATGTAGCACAGATGTTTAGTATCCTTTAGGATAGGACCCCAACAAAGTGTGCACAGCACCCCTCTACATTCACTTTTATCATGGTCAAATGTGACATAACGGCCACACTTCTCACAAAACGTTTTAGGGTCACATCTGACTTTTTCTTCCAAGGCTAGTTTTCTGTGCCTCCTTAAGCAGGCCCCGGATCTACAGTTCAACTTACACCTAAAACATCTTTCCATTTCATCTACTTTAGAAGCACAATCACGTTCTTTACACATTCTGCAATAGTAAAGGCATGAATGTTTGTGAGTAATTAAGTATTACATATTAAACAGAGATTCCTCTTCCCAAAGAGACCTTTCACATTGAGGACCCCATAAAAATGATCTTCATGTAGCAAAACCGTGTATGTTTCTGGATATTGGATTTTCTGTGTCTTAAAAAGACTCCAGCCCTTGTCAGAGTAAAGGGCAACATGGATGTTACACTTTAAATGCTCTTCAACAAATGAAATATCACTAAGGGATACTTTTTTCTGGTCAGACCATCCCAGCTCTTGGTATAATTTAGCAGCGTCTCTCAGCATTTCTACATCTGTGGGAACCTGCTTAGCCATTACTGCCACAAGGCTTGCAGCAAAACATAAATTAGTGCCTAAGTTAGTAGGATCCACCAGATGCTGCTTCTTTTTAGCAATAATTGAGCTGTAAGGTATAGAATCTATAGATCTGGAACGGCCCCCTCCTTGAGGAGCTCGCACAATAGTAATAACCAATCGGAGTGTTCCCTGTGCACAGATGTCCATATTACTCTGCAGGAGGTTACTTATGTGAGATAAAAAATCCTCAGCATTCATAAGATCCCTGACTCTTTGCACTGAAAACAGAGGGTTTGCTAAACCTGCATCTTGTAGTCTTAGTTGGATAAAATCCCCAGGCCCCGCTCTAAAAATTGCCCGATCCAGAACCTCTTGGATAGCCTGATGGACAGCAGCTTCTGCAAAGACATGATTTTCTGAAGGTGGGGGTGGTGGTGGAGGGGTAGGAGGGGCAGGGGGTGGAGGGGTGGGAGGGGCGGGAGGTGGAGGGGTGGGGGTTGGAGGGGTGGGAGGTGCTGGGGGCAGGACTGGAGATGGAGGAGGTGTTGGAAGTAGATTTTGGTGTTCACCTTGGAGGTTATTTGGAAGCAGGCCTGGAGGGCGTGGCAGCGGCTGAACTGGAGGGGGTGAGGGGGGTGGGGTCGGGGGAAAGGGTGCAGCTTCGGGGCTGTTTGGTGGTGGGGGTGGAGGTGAGCGTGGGCGTGGAGGAGTGGGAGGTGCAGGAGGCGCCCCTACACCTTCAGAATGTTGTACAGCAGCCTGAGAAGCCCTATGTTTACGTTTTTTCTTTGCTCCCTTCCTAGATGTAACAAGTGTCTTTCTTGCCCTGTTTAATATTTTAATAGCTCTTTTTCTCCAATACTTCATTTCTTTGATAGACTTTTTTCTTTTTCTGGCCTTTTGACAATTAGAACTTCCCCCACCTACTTGAACATTTTCAAAGGGTGTGTCACCACAGACCACATAGTTACAGTATTTTTTAATGGCCGTCACAATAGCCTCCAGATCTGCACGTGTACACTGTGAATTAGCTGCAAGCCTATTCAACGTGTCGCGATGTATCCATATTTGCTGTGCGGCTCTTTGTAAATGAATAAAACAGTCATATATTGTCTTATACTTGAAAGCAAATTCTTTAAGAAGATCCTCATCATGTTTTTGTCTCTTGGGAGGTCTGCTCTCAGGGTCTTCTCCCTTTTGAACTTTATTGTCTAAAGAAGAAGAAGAAAGGTATCAGTAAATAGGGTCCCTACTCCATTTGTAGCACACACTGTATTCAAACATGGAAAGAGCAACCATTTAAATGGCGTTTTTCCCTCATTATATCTTTTCCTGTAAAAGAAATATTGGGCATTTCAAGTACAGTAATAATGATTTTAAATGCACATACTCACCAAAAATCTTTCTTTTCTTTCCACTTGGTGTCAGAGTTTCAATGGAGTTCTTGTCCAGAATCTTTGAGCTGCCTGCTGAAAGAGCAAGGGAAATAAATAAGTAATAATAATAATAATATTGCAATGAACTAGACCTTTCAGAGACTATACATGTTATATTCTTAAACGCGCACACACCTGCGTTCTTCAGATCTCTCTGTTCACTTGTCCTTATGGCATCCTTAAGTTTAGAGCTGCCTGCTGAAAAAGCATGGAAAATAAATATTATTAATAATAATAATAATGCAATTACATAGACCTTTCAGAGACTATACATGTTATATCCTTAAACCCACACCCACCTGCATTCTTCAAATCTCCCTGTTCACTTGTCCTTATGGTGTCCTTAAGTTTAGAGGTGCCTGCTGAAAAAGCATGGAAAATAAATAATTAAATAAATAATAATAATAATGCAATGAGCCAGACCTTTAAATGAAATATATGATAGTCTTCAAAAACACGCGCCAGAATCATTTAATTTTCACTTGGTTTCATGGCGTGCTTAGAGGTTTAGAGATGCCCGCTGCAAGAACTGATGCACATTAGTAAGTTCTTTATAATACACCTTAACCCTCCTCCTATAAAATATATAAATATAACTTACCGAAATCGGAATCATCACTGTCCACATATTGACAAGCCTTTTCTATGCCCATTCCTAATAGGAAAGGAGGGGTGCAGTTTAGCATCAGGCACATCTTGGAACCTCTGTAATTTTCCAAGGTTAACCCTAAAAGAAAACCTCTTTACCTGTTTGTTTAGATGATGCCATGGCGTTTGTTTCAAAATGTATGTCTCAGAAGATTTGAGATAAATCTGAAAAGCATATACAACATTTTTACCAACAGCAGTGCATAGAAACCGCGTAGTGTCCCACTGAATGTACAAGGACATCTCCTGGGTCACACCCTGGGGAAATGACGCCCTCTTATCTTCAGGGTAACATGTTGAGACATGTTAGTACACATCCAGGGATCATGCGCAGTGTCATTTTGTAAAAAACAAAGAATGTGTGTTTGTGGTGAATTTGGCCCGACAGCAGGCGGTGTGCCTCTCTCATAAAACCATTGTTCCTTTGCAAAAAAGAAAAACTCTTTGGATGCTTAATTTTAAAAGCATCCCTTAAATCAGAAAATAAATGAAAAGAAATATAAATATGCACAGAGTTAATAAAAGAACACATTTTATAAAACTTTTAACAAGAACAACATACACACAGAATGCAAAAAACAACATACAAATGGAGGAAGAGACAAAAAGGCTGAGACAGTGTCACTCTGTCTAAGCACACACAGAGTGCTAGTTGAGGATTGTAAAGCTCAGAAAAAACACACAGAATGCAAAAATATCCTTATACAAAATAACACTTAATTTAAATGAAATACATTGCACTTTAAAAGCAACTCTTAAATAAGCAGAGAGTAAAAGAAAATTATTTTTACACACACACAGATGAGGGGCACTTAGATCAGAAGACAATGAATGAATACACCCTAACTATATTTTATTTTTCAAACTGTCTAATATTGAATGTGTAAGGGCAACATTTTCATTTCAATCAGCATGGGCCATGTGATTTAAAACCTTTAAATGAAATATTTAAATAAAACACATTGCACTTTAAAAACGTTCCTTAAATCAGAATATATATATATATATATATATATATATATATGCATGAACACACACACACACACACAATAATAATAATGATTTAAACAGAAAGGAGCAAGTTACACACACACACACACACACACACACACACAGTAATAATTATAATAATGATGATACTTATTTAAATCATAGCAGCACAGAAAGAGAGATTAAAAACCAAAGTTTACACTTTTAAACAGTTAGGCAAATAATCATAATGACACAAAACCTGTCTATGGTTTATTATTGATCTGACTAAATTGATAATGCAAGACATATTTTGTTTCATTAAAAAAAAAAGTAGGGAGAATGAATGCTTGGAACAGTGTTATTTTAACATCGGGGGGGGGGGGTGCCTCAGAATAAACCCATGTTTTAAACTTTGAAATTTTAACTTTAACAGAATATATATATATATATATATATATATATGCGCACAGGGTTATTACAATAACACATTTTAGAAAAACTTTTAACAAGAGCAACACACGGGAAAGCAAAATTACACACACAATAATAATAATAATGATTTAAACAGAAAGGAGCAAGTTACACAGAGACAAAGAGACTTTAGCAAAAACAATGTCTAGGTACAACAGCAGACTTTAGAAAAGAATGTAGGCTAGCAATTTAGCAAAATGAGGGGAGGAAGGGTTCACTCCTTCACAACCCCCCCCCCCCTCTGATAATAGAGACAGACTGTGCTGATCAGAGAAGGATGCAAAACATGTTTTAAACAGAAAGGAAAAGAAACACACACACACACACACACACACACACACAGAATCCAAAATCAGAGAAACAAGAAAAACACAGAAAGAGGCAAAATATCTTTACACAAAATGAAATACATTGCATTTTGAAAATAGCTCTTAAACCTAGACACACACACACAACAGGGCCTGTCTATATTTTAGAGTTACTGCCTGAACACGTTTTATAAAAACTTTTAATAAGAGCAACACAGAGAGAAAGAGAGAGACAGAGAAACAGAGACAGAGACAGAGACAGAGAGAGCCAGAGAGAGAGAGAGAAATAAGAAAACATACTCACCCAATTTTCAGATGTCCTTAAAGTGGAGAAGCTTGCTGTGTTACAGTCAAGTAGGGAAACTTGCTGTGTTTTAAACGTGGAAAGAGCCTCTCTTTTTATAGGATTTTTGGACTCTTTATTTAGAAAAAAATATCTCACAGGCCATATCAGTGTCTCCAAAATAACAAATAATATAGATCACATCATTTAATTAAGTCATGTTTTGCTTTGGAATAATTATCTTTTATACCTGATAGAAAAACAAGAAGTTAGATGCTCTATATCCTGGGTTCTCACGGTCATGAAATTATACACAAACACCATTTATCATGATTCTCCAAATGCAAGCATCCTTTTGCAAAAAGATCATTTCATTAAGTCATGTTTTGCTTTGCAAAGCTATATATTCTACATGACAGAAAATAGGGTTCGGGACACTCAATCCTTGTGAGTGGCCTACCCTCCCATTCCTTCCCACCCCTTCTGACCCCAAACAGCATTTACTCAAAGGGTCTCTGGCCCTTCCAAACCTTATTTAGTTGAATACCTTCATAGACCCTTATATAGAATATAGACATATCAAGAAATAGCAAAAGGTTTTTCCCCAAACAGGCTTTATTTGATAAGTTCTTATAAGAACATTGATACATAGGAATTTATTGTTTACAGATCATAGAAAGCTGTCTCTGTTTAATTACCGTTTCTACATATTTTAATATTGATTTATCTGAAGGCTTCAATAATGCTTTTAAGACATCAATAGCATGTTCAGATTTACTTAAAATCATAACAGTATTTAATATAGAATCGATACCTTTTTTTGTCAAGAGCATATGATTTAAACTGTAGGATACTACAATGATCAAGTGTATTAAATTTTTAAAGCAGATTTTACAGCATATCTCTCTCACATATTTAGATAGTATTTTTTTATCCTTTTTTATACAGGAATGGCATTCTAACGATTGCTGTGCTGCAGATGCACAAGCAGAACAATTTTTTTCCTAATTGTGCATCGACAATTTTTCTTATAACCACAAAAATGACGCTTCTAGAGATAGCTTTCATAGTCCACCATCTTTTGCATGGCAGAACAGGGGTTGCTTCCATGCTTAAAATGCGTCGCATTCTGAGGTATGCAGGTTCAGTAGTAGGGTGCTCCACAGATTCCTAAATATTAAAAAGAAAACACTTTTAATTAGTGCTTCTATACACAGGCTTTTACTACCATTCTTCAGATAGATTCACACACCTGTACATCTCCTGTAGAGACGAGCTTCTGCAAACTTATATTACAAGGACCTTCGACATATTTTGCATCAGCTTGACAACTGTTTCTTTCAGGCCTCTGTAATTTAAAAACAATCGTTATTGCTTTCGATCTCCATCCATGAAGCCCCAATTTAAAAAAAAAGGTTTTGGATTTGTATTTTTACCTGCCTGACAGGCTTCTCTGAGTCCAAAACCGTATGAAGCCCCTTAGAATTTTCTGGTGCACAATTCTCTTTGTCAGAATGTGAGATCTCAGCCATATTCAAGGGTACGGGAGGGTCACTAAAGCCCACAGGCCCACGGTAGTTGAGCCAGGATGTTATCATTGTGGTTTTGATTCTCCTGGCTGTAGAAGGTCTAGCCAAACGCTGTGGGGTGCTCGGTACCTCCATGCTGCCTTCGCAGAACGTGTCTGGGCATGCATAGAATGGCAGCTTCTCGATACGGCCTAGAGATCTCTGCTGCCCGTCTTCTATTGGCTGGCGCAGACCACGTGATTCTCGTAGGGACCAAACCATTGTCCAGGGCGTGGTGAGGCGGGGTCTTACAGGAGGATCACGTGCCCCTCAAGGGGCTAATGGGAATCCCTGGGAGGGCAGGGGGAGGGGGCGGACCACGCCACCATGGATTGGGTCTGTCACGTGGCACGGATGTCCCGCCCTAGCATTTCCGGGGTAAGGACACGCCCATCAGTTTGACAGGTCATCCATCATTCTTGAGGGAGGGGCCAAAGGCGGGGCCAAAGGGTCATAAATCATTCTAGGGGGTGTGGCCAGGGGCGTGGCTAAAGGGTCATAAATCATTCTAGTGGCGGGACCAGGGGCGGGGCCAAAGGGGCAGGGTTAGGGGAGGGGCTCAAAGGGGTGGGGCCAAAGGGTCATAAATCATTCTAGGGGGCGGGGCCAAAGGGTCATAAATCACTTTTTGACAGGAGCTACACCTACATACTACTCACAACAATCCACATGTGTCCTGTATTGTGTATTGGTTGTGATCCATCTCCTGGTGCCACACAGCATGAAGCGTCCTCTGCAGTTGGCTTGCATCATGCCATGTGCTCTGACTCAGGACTCTCTGGCCGTCTCACAGGATATGATGTCACTTTTCAATCAAAATATTTTACACATGTTTAAAGGAATCTTTTTTCAACAGTCTGTATGACTATCTGCTTCAACTGATTACCTCAAGGTAGTTCCCCCACAATCTCTTCTTTGCCAGCTCCTGTGAGTAAGGATATAATCGTTTCATGGATTTGGGGCATCTGCGACAGGGTCCTGCTCAGGTCACCCACCCCAACTTTATTAATTTAATATCAAATAGGGAGGTATGAACGTAGGGCTAAATCTTGGGCTAACACTTTCCTCAATTAACTCTGATATTCAGTATTATTTTCCTTCTTTACAGAAGAACTTGTCAGTCATGAGAGAGTCCACACAGGAGAGAAGCCATACAACTGCCAGCATTGTGGGAAATGTTTTTGTTTCAAGTCAGTCCTAGTGAGACATCAGAGAATCCACACCGGAGAGAAGCCACACAAATGCCAGCATTGTGGAACATGTTTTTCTTGGCAGTCAAACCTATTGACACACAAAAGAATCCACACAGGAGAGAAGCCACACAAATGCCAGCAGTGTGGAAAATGCTTTTCTCGGAGGTCAGGCCTATTCCGTCACCAGAGAGGCAGCACAGGAGAGAAGCCACACAAACCCAAGAAGTGAATGAACATTATTTTTGTAAAGGTAGAATACAAAAATATTTTTTTCCATCCAGCGGTGCTAAAAAGCCCATATGAATTTATTTGCACAGTTTCTCTGTCCATATGTCTGTTTATGTTTTAAAGTTATGTTTAGTAAAGTTTAGGTTTTAATTGCTACTAGTATAGATAATTGCTTTGGGTTATAAATTTGGCGGGGGATTATGGGTCGTGGTTTAGGTTAGTTAGATGGGGGGCTGGGGTTTGTTGCGGCTGGCTAGAATAGCAATGATAGCATTCGGAATTTGTGGGATGTTGGCTGAAGAAAGTTGGGGACCTGTAGTAACAGAAAGGGATCCAGTTTCTTCGAATGTCTGGGGCAGGGAGAGATTGTGCGTGTGAGAGGGATGGCAAAGTGGGGGATAGATGGTGGGAATTGTAGGTGGGGGCTAGGTTTGGTAGAAGGTGGAGTTTTAGGTTTGGGGGTTTCAATATATTCTTTGGCTTGGGGAGGGCAGTTCTAGCTTAAACACTGAATTTCTGACTATGTGTTTTAATAAAGTTTTTTGCTATTTCAACAGACTGGACTCTTTGATGCGCAGAAGTTGTGAATTTGCACAAAACGGACCCTTTCTTCTCTCCTCATTCCTCAGCTCCATTCCCAGCCATAAGAACAGCAAAGGCAAACACACACACGAGATACGAGCCGACTTGGATGCCAGCATAATATAATAAGAAAAGATTTATTTCTAGACTGCTCTATGAAGGAGAATCTGTGCTGGTTTCAACAATAAAATACATCGAGGTTACAATAAAATCCAAAAGAAATCAATCCCCCCCCCCCCCCCCGATCCCAGTACTAAAACTGGATTAAACAATGAGAGTATAAATGTTGGGAGAAAATGCAGAGGTGAACTCAGAGCAATCTTGGAAGCTTGTGAGTAGATAGACAAACTGGCAGACTGGAGCTTTGCCAGGAAACACAACTGCTAGATTAAAGCACCGTAGGCTGGCTTTTCTCCAAGAGGCACTGTTTATTTTTGGTTGCAAAACATACACGAGAGCTAGACCAACCCCATCCACCAATTCCAAAACCCACACTGTACAATGATGATCTGAGCTTATATACACTTTTGCCATGTGGCAATCTAGCTCAACCCCTTCCTGTACAATTTCCTGTGTTACCTGGATTACTGTCCATCATTCCAGATGTCACCGCATATTTACACAAGTGCTATGTGCTGCTCTCTGGCACACTCCGCCACAATCTTGGACAATCCCCTGCTGTCTGGAGCCACAGCTGCAACCAATTCCTGGTTAAGAGCAGCGAGTGTCCATTAGCTTCTCTGCCACATCTGAACATTTTCAATGCTGCTCCATACCTCAACAATAAAAACAGTAAAGACATTCCAGTGACTCTGTGAATAAGATCATACTGGATCATTGTGAATCTGTGAGTACTGAGGATGGGGACAAGCTCCTTGGAAGTGTGAAGAAGACAACTTGCCCTGTCAACCCTTGCCTTTCATGGCTGGTCATCCAAGGAGGAGATGCTTTGAGGACTCACCTGAGATATATCATAGATGCATCTCTTAGGGAGGGCTATTTTCCATCTTGCTTAAAAGAAGCAGTGATACGGCTGCTTCTGAAAAAGCCCTCCCCAGATCCCTTGGACATGAAGAATTACAGAGCGGTCTCCCGTCTTCCATTTCTCTTCAACTCCAAACAGTCTTGGATGAAACAGATTACCTAGATCCATTTCAACCTGGCTTCAGGATGGGATACAGAGTCAAGATTGCTATGGTTACCTTAGATGATCTCCGCTTGAGTATCGACAGGGGAAGTGTGACCCTGTTGATGCTTTTGGGCCTCTCAGTGGCTTTTGATACTATTGACCATGTCATCCTTCTGGAACTCCTGAGGGAATTGGGGATCGGGGGCACTGCATTGCAATGCTTCCGGTCCTATTTCTCCAGCAGATTCCAGATGGAGATGCTTGGGGACAGTTGCTCCTCTATGAGGGATCTTAAATGCAGTGTTCTCCAGGGTGCCATCCTATCCCCAATGCTAGTCAACATCTACATCAAACCGCCAAGAGAGTTCATCTGGAGGCATGGGGCGGGTGCTTTCTGTATGCTCATGACATCCAGAGGTATCTTAGTGTCAACTAAAGAAGGCATCTCCCTCTGAATGAATGTCTTGAAGCAGTAATGGGCTGGATGAGGAAAAACAGATTGAAACTGAATTCAGATTAAACGGAGGTGTGTATTGTGGAGGTCCTATTCTCGGTATGGAGGTCTGTTAACCGGTCCTGGATGGAGTCACACTTCCCCTAAAGGACTGTGTTTGCAGTTTAGGTGTGCTCTTGAATCCGTTGCTCCAGATGTCAGCTCAGATAGATAGGATGGCCAAGAGTGCCTGTTATCAGCTTTGGTTGATACGTCAACTGCGTCCCTTCTTGGAACCTGAAGACCTAAACACTATGGTGCATGCACTGGTAACCTCACGTCTTGACTTCTGTAATGTGCTCTACATAGGGCTACCCTTGTATTAAGGTTAAGAGGTGATATGATAGCCCTGTTTAACTATTTGAAGGGGTGTCACATTGAGGAGGGAGCAAGCTTGTTTTCTGCTGCTCCAGAAAACAGGACTTGGAGCAGTGGATGGAAGCTCTAGGAATAGAGATTCCACCTCAACATTAGGAGGAACTTCCTGACAGTAAGGGCTGTTCGACAGTGGAACAAACTCCCTCGGAGTGTACTGGAGTCTCCTTCCTTAGAAGTCTTCAAACAGAGGCTGGATGGCCATCTGTCAGGGATGCTTTGATTGAGAGTTCCTGCATGGCGGGGTAGGACTGGATGGCCCTAGTGGTCTCTTCCAACTCTATGATTCCAGGATTCTATGATTCTGAGATCACAATGGGACAGCCTCAATGCTTCAGGTAAGGAGCACCAGCCTGAAATCAAAATGTGCAGACTCAATGCATGAGGGAAGGAGCATCAGCCTTAGGTCACAATGGGCCATTCTCAATCCAGGTAAAGAGCACCTGAACTGATAATAGTCCCATTTCAATCTTTAAGGCAAGGAACTTTAGGCTGAGATCACAATGAGCCAGTCTCAGTTATTCAGGTAAGATGCATGAGCCAGAAGTCACAATGAGCCAGTCACAATCCTTCAGGTAAGGAGCATCAGACTGAGGTCACAATGGGCCAGTCTCAAAATGGCCGCTGGACCACAAAATGGCTGCCAGAACACAAAATGGCTGCCCCAGCCTCAGCTCTTTGCAGTTGGCAGTTTGAGGCCTTCAAGAAAGCCATAATAGAGGATGTAACATCCCTAAAGTCAGAAGTGACCCCAAACAGGATTTCCCAGCCTTAAGAATACCCAAAAGTTTTCCTGATGCTCTAATATAGAGACTCCCTGAGATAGTCAGTATTCGCAAGCAAAGGAGGGCCAAGAGAGCCCTGGAGAGCCTTGCCTTGGGGTGGCTCTGGATCTCTGGTGCCGCAAGAAACTACAAATCCCAGGATTCCACAGGAAGGAGCCAGGAGAGTTAACACAGTTTCGAACTGGAATATTTCTGCAGGGCAGATACAGCCTGAGCTGGTTGTAAAAGGGTCGAAGCACCCAAGTCTGGTTTTTACCCTCTTAATCATGGTTTTACTTTCAAAAAATAAGCTCTTTTTTCTGTCTAATCCTTACTTTTGTTGTTGTTTCTTTGTGTCTATATTTGTTTGTTTTATTCTTGGTAATGTGAGATGGTCTGCTTTGTCAACTTCCTTCATGAGTAAAAATCTCTTAGTAAGTAAGAAAACTGGGGAGGCTTTTAAAACCTCCCAAAGGAGCTGCTTTTGGCCTTTTTTCTAAGAGGGGGCAGTCTTCCTCTTAGAAGCCAAAGCCCAATGTTTGTGAAGAAGAAGAATCAGGCTTGTATTAAAACTATCCTCCCCATTTCTGATCCCTTTTAAAACCCATGTTCCCCAGAAGGAGCAGAGCTGTGTAATATGAAAACCCTCTCTGAAAAGAGACACAAAAGACACACAAAGGGACACACTTCCTTCCTTTTGACCCAAGGAGCCTGGCTTCCTTATCACTCTAAAGCTTCAGGGAGAGAAAGAGAAGCCAATGGTCAGAGGAGGTTCTGGAACATTATTCCCCACAGTCACAAGCAGCACACAAAATGGCTGCCAGAAAACAAAATGGCTGCCAGAAAACAAAATGGCCGCCAGAAAACAAAATGGCTGCCAGAAAACAAAATGGCCACCAGAAAACAAAATGGCCGCCGGAATGCAAAATGTGAGTCTGGGGCAGGCAGGGTCAGGGTCTTCTAGCTGCTCTGCCCCCATTGGCCAGCCTTGAGAAGAGGTGGAGCTTCAGCTTCTCTATTTAGCTCCATGCGTGGAAGAGTGAGCGAGGAGAGGAGCAGAGTGTCCTAGAGAGAAAGAGAGAGACAGACAGACAGGGAGGGTCAGCAGAGAGACAAGGCCTGGAACCACTAGGCTTCACTGCTGCACTGAGGGCTGGCTGGGCCTGGCTTGGGTCTACTGCTGCTGATGCTTTCCTTTGGCCACTGCCACTAAGGTGGGGAGGAAGGAGGCCCAGCAGTCCTTCTAGGCATGGGCCACTCTCTCTGAAGGTGGGAGAGTGGGACTCCCCAAAAGGGATTTTAATGCTTTTAATGGTGGCTCTCATGCTGTAGTGATGATGATGATGATGATGATGATGATGATGATGATGATGATATTATCAGACCTGCGGGGCAGAGGATGGAGCTGCTGCCACACCTTAATCATCATTAATGCCACCTTCCTGGGCGTTCTTGATGTGCCCCACCGTAATGGCCATGGCTCTGTCTTATGGAACTCTAGGAATATTCTTTTGGCTTGGCATTTTAAGTGTTGTTAAGGTTTGGAAATCCTGTTTGGGGTCCCTTCCGACTTTGGGGCCCTTTCAACCTCCATTATGGCTTCCCTGAAGGCCTCAAACTGACAACTGCCAAGCACTGAGCCAGAGGCGGCCATTTTGTGTTCCGGAGGCCATTTTGTGTTCCGGAGGCCATTTTGTGTTCCGGAGGCCATTTTGTGTCCCGGAGGCCATTTTGTGTCCCGGCGGCCATTTTGTGTTCCGGACGCCATTTTGTGCTGCTTGTGACTCAGTTGAGCAGAGGCCTCTCTTTCTCTCCTGAGGCTCCAGAGCCAGGAGGAGGCCAGGCTTTTTGGGCCAAAAGGAAGGAAGTGTGTCCCTTTGTGTGTCTTTTGTGTCTCTTTTGAGAGAGGGTTTTCATATTACACAGCTCTGCTCCTTCTGGGGAACATGGGTTTTAAAAGGGATCAGAAATGGGGAGGATAGTTTTAATACAAGCCTTATTATCATTATTCTTCACAAACATTGGGCTTTGACTACTATCCCTGTTTTTAATAACTGTTTCAATAACTGTCCAATAATTTTAAATAACTATCCAGTAATTTAATGGCATTTTGTTTTGGATGGGAGTGTTAGGGTTAGGGTTTGGCAGATCATGAAACATGTTTTTATTGTATTGTATGAATATTTTTATTGTAAGCTGCTAAAAGGTGGCCATTCTTGTGTAGTAATTGTCTTGTGATTAACTCCCACAACAGCCTTGTAAGGTAGGCTTCGTAGGCTCCTAGGGCTGGAAGGGAGCCCCAAGGGCCAAACAGTCAGCCCCATTCTGCCCTCCAAGTCCTCCGAAGAGATGGCCATCCAGCCAGAGACTCCTCCAATGTTCTTTGAGGCAGCGTCTCCCATAGATTTGCTCACAGGTCATGGAGGTCCACAGTCCCATGGGAACCAGTTCTTTCCACCCCACTTTGGGAAAGGAGACCCCCTCAGCCCCCTGGACTCACTCCTGCCACTCATTCCTAGAATGGCTGGGACTCAGAGGGGTTCCTAGGCATTGCCACCTTCTGCTCTCCATGGCCATTGGCACTGACCTTTCCCCATTCCCTTTCCTCCCTCAGCCCTGTGGACCTCCTCCTCCTTCGCACTCAGAGCAACCCTTCTCTACGGTTCAGGAGACAGCCTCTGACCCAGGGAAGCACCGGCAATAAAGGACTGCAGGAGAGGGCTGCAGGAATCAGGGTCTTTGCAGTGAAGGTAGGCCTTTATTCCTGGAGCTGAAAGAGGACCTTTGTTTAAATGTTTCAGTCCAGGATTGTGTGGAAGGGTTGCAGCTGAGAGAGTGAGCCATGCTTTGCAGGTATAAAGCCCCAAATTCAGTCTCTGGCAGCATTGTCCTCCCAGAAGGTGGAAGTTGGATTTCCAGACCCCAGACGCACAGTGCGCCAGTGAGTCCTTTGTGTGGGGACTGTGTGTGTACATGTTGTTTACGAGAGCTTTGTGAGATATTTGTTTCACTGGGTTTATAAAATGAATTTCCATAGGTCTTCACATCTCAAAAATTAGCATAGTCCAGGATGCAGTCTTCCCTCATAAACCTATACAGAAGAAGCATAAATTAGATATCTAAAACAAAGGAGTTTTGAACCAGCAAACAAGCCAGGAAGATGGCTTGCCAATAAAATAAGAAAGTTGAAACAACGAAACACGATTACGGAAATAAACAAAGATTCGACATTAACATCTGGCCAAAATAAAATTAAGAAGGTCTTCCAAAAATTCTATGCTAAATTATATAAAGGATCTCAAACGTCTAGAGCCAAAATGGAGGAGTTTTTGGGAAAAGCTAACTTAAAGCCACTTTCAGACCAACAAAGAACTATATTAAATGGACCGATGACAACAGCAGAAATCATGGAAGTAATAAGAAAAAGGGAAAAAAGGGAAAACACCAGGAATGATGGCTTCATCGCCAGTTATCATAAAGTATTTGAGGATCGACTGTTAACACCACTCAAATTAACGATAAATGCCATCAAAGGAAACCGTTATCCTGAAACATGGAAACAAGCTAATATAACTTTGCGGTTAAAAGAAGATATAGATGCAACTGAAGTAGAGCTATAGGCTAATTTCCTTATTAAATATGGATTATAAATTATTTTCTATGATAGACTCAAAAAGGTTCTTAAAGACTGGATTCACAAGGACTAATCGGGATTTCTCCCCCACAGACAACTCAGTGATAACATACGAAACGTCTTAAATATAATTGAATATTTAGAAAGGCACAACGGAAAAAAATTTGCACTTTGTCGATTTAGAAAAGGCCTTCGATAACATAGGATGGGATATGTCATTTGCGACACTTGAAATAATCGAAATAGTAGCTTCTTATTTAAGATAGGGGCAATGTATAAAGATCAAAGAGCCAAACTGTTAGCTATAAAAAGAAGAAGAAGAATTTAAGATTTCTAAAGGTACACGGCAAGCTTTCCCACTATCACCCCTTTTGTTCATTCTGATCCTTGAAGCGTGAATAATAGGATAAGATTAGAAAATAAGATCAATGGAATAAAAATTAACATACATTGAGTTTAAAATGAGAGTCTTTGCAGACAACATTTTGTATTCCCTGGAGAACCCAGAAAAGAGCATAAGGGAATTGATGGATGTAATACTGGAATTGGAATATGTTTCGGGACTAAAAGTAAACAGAGACAAAACAACAACAAAAAATATGGAGGAAAGGAAGAACAAATCCTGGAAGAAATTATTGGATTTAAAGTGGGAAAGAAAGTTAAATATCTAGGAATAAATTTCACCAATAAAAACGCAGATCAGTTTCACAATAACTATGAGACAATAAGGAAGGAAATCAGAAAAGACCTAGAAAAATGGGGGAAATTACACTTATCTCTATTAGGAAAAATATCACTGATCCAAATGAGTTTCCTTCCTTTTTTTTTTTTTTAATTATTTTATTTTAATTAAATTTTAATGCAAACAATACAAGTATATACAGTCCGACAAACATACACAAACATGGCATCCACCCCTACCCTTCCCCTCCCAAGTCATTTATTCTACGTATTCCTCACCCCCCTTTCCCTCCCCCGACCCCCTATACCTACTAACGAGAATAGAAAAAAAGAAAGAAAAGAAAAGAAAAAGGAACTCAATTTACCCTCTTATCATCTACTATCGCCTAATTACCTCTACATCTAAACTATCATCTATCATACAACTCTAACTCATTCTCACACATCCTGAGACTTCCATCCTCTTTGCTTGAATTATTATGTTCTTGTATCTCTTATATATGTTCTATTTGATCTATTCTATACTAAGAGTTTTCCTAAGTACATTCTCCATTTTTAAATACTTCACTTTCTCTATCTTATTACAATTACTTCATTGTGTATACTACGCTTCTTCAGCAGATAATCAACATACAAATTATTAACAAATCAGTACAATCTATCATCAAATTTATCAATATCACTATTTTACAGTATTATTCCTTTACATTGTTTCCTCATATATTCAAACACCAATTGCCATTCATCATTAATTTTCTTCTCAACATCCACCATGGCTGTATCCCTTATTACCTGTGTTAATTTGTCCATTTCTATAATTTCCATCAATTTTATTATCCATTCTTCTTTTTTTGGAATAACCTTTGATTTCCATTTCTGTGCCAATAAGATTCTTGCTATCGCCATCATATAAAATAATTGTTTTCCAAATTTTATTTCTATTTCATTCTCGAAAATTCCTAATAAAAAGCTCTCTGGTTTTAGTTCTAATTTGATGTGTAATATTTCCCCTATTAAATCTCTGATTTGTTTCCAAAAATTATTTATGTTCTTGCAACTCCGCCAGCAGTGGATAAACGTCCCAGTTGTGTCTCCACATTTCCAGCATTGATTGTTTTTGTTTTTATATATGTTAGCTAATCTCTCAGGGGTTAAATACCACTGACAGAACATTTTAAACCAATTTTCCTTTATGTTTTGCGATGCTGTGTGTTTCAATCCTTTAATCCACATAAATTCTCACTGATCCAATTGTATATTATGTCCCACATAATTTGCCCATTTGGTCATAGTCTCTTTAACCACTTCTCCCTCCATTTCCCATTCTAGTAGTTTTTTATATATTTTCCCAATTTCCTTTTCTTGATTATTGATTAATAATGCCTCCAAATCTGTCTTATTTTCTTCATCTCCAATTTCTTTTAGGTCTTTCATCATTCTTTCGTATATCCTTCTGTATGCATACCATCCCATATCAAATCCTTCTTGTTCCAATTCTACTTGTGATTTTATTATTATTTTACCCATATATTTTTTTGTCAATTCACTATATTTGAACCATTTTTCCCTTCTGATCATTTCTTTTCTATATATAGCCTCATGGGGTGATAGCCACATCGGGAGTTTAATAATAATCCGCCTTTTGTATTTATTCCATACCGCTAATAAATTCCTTCTCACGCAATGATTACTGATTATTTTGTTAACTTTTTCTTTATTATACATTAAATAGGCATGAAAGCCATAACTAAGCCCTTCTCCTTCTAGTTCCAAAAGTTTTCTCTCCTCTAAACTCATCCACTCTTTCAGCCAAATAAGGCTACAAGCTTCTGAGTATAATTGCAGGTTCGGTAATCCCATTCCTCCTCTTTCTTTGGCATCCTGCAATAGCTTCAATCTAATTCTTGGTCTTTTATTCTGCCAAATGAATCTTGATATATCTCTTTCCCAATTTACGAATGGTTTCTTTGAATTAATAATAGGAATCATCTGAAACAAAAAGAGAATTTTGGGGAGAACAGACATTTTTATTGTAGCTATTCTACCCATAAACGATAGTTTTAACTTATTCCAGTTCGATAAGTCTTTCTTAATATCCAACCACAGTTTGACATAATTGTTTTCAAATAATTCATTAGTTTTTTTTGATAACCAAATTCCCAAATATTTTACTTCTTTCTTTATTGCAATTCCCGATTTCTCCTCTAACCACTTCTCTTCTTCTTTTCTAACATTTTTTGTTATTAGTGCTGATTTATTTTTGTTAATTTTACATCCCGAAAATGCTCCGAATTCTTCAATTAGATCCAGTAATGGTTCCATACTAGTTTGCGGCTCTTCCAAATTTATCACGACGTCGTCTGCGAAAGCCCGGATTTTATATTCAAATTGTTTAATTTCCACACCTTTAATTGTGTCATTATTTTTTATCCTAATCATCAAGGTTTCCATTATTAACAAGAAGAGAAGTGGTGAGAGAGGGCACCCCTGTCTTGTACCCCTCTCAATCTCAACTAACTTTGATAGGTCTCCATTGATGTTAATTTTTGCCTTTTGTATTGTATAAATTTGCGAAATCCAATTTCTATAATTTAATCCACAATTAATCTTTTCCAAAATTTCTAGCAATGCCACCCATTTGACCGAGTCGAAGGCTTTCTCCATATCCACAAATACCAGACCCAACTTTTTATCACTATGTCTTTCATAATATTCTATGATGTTTAATATATATCTAATATTGTTTCTCATATATCTTTTTGGTAAAAAACCACATTGATCCGAGTCTATCAATACTTCTAAACAATTCTTAAGTCTGTAGGCCATAATCCTTGCAAAGATTTTATAATCCAAATTAAGAAGTGAAATCGGTCTATAATTTGAAATCTCTAATTTGTCCTTGCCTTCTTTTGGAATTAAAATTATTTCTGATTCTTTCCATGATTCCGGTATTTTCCCTATCAAGATATTATTCATAGTCAATCTTAAAGGTTCGGTTATTTCTTTTTTGAATACTTTATAAAACTCTATAGGGAAGCCGTCTGGGCCAGGTGATTTGCCATTTTTATTTTTCTCAATTGCCATCTCTACTTCATCTTGTGTAATTTCTGCTTCTAAATTTGCTTTTTGAAGTTCGTTAAATCTGAATAATTTCCCTTCTTTCAGGAATTCTCCTAATGTGATTGGATGGTCTTGTCTTTTTGAGTATAATTTATTATAATATTCCCTAAAATGTTCTATGATCTCCTCTTGCTTGGTAACTATCTTATCATTTATTTTTATCTTTGCTATCGTTCTTTCCTCCTTTCTTTTTCTTAATCTGTACGCTAACCATTTCCCTGGTTTATTTGCATTCTCAAAATACTGTAGCTTAGCCTTTCTTAGTTCGTTTCCTACCTCCTCTGCCAGCTCTAAGGATATCTGATTTTTCAATCATTTACTTTCCATACGTGCTTGTTCATTTTGGGGATTTCTAATTAGTAAACTTTCTTTTCCTTTCAAACTTTTACTTAATTGCTCAATTTTTGTATTTTTCTTTTGCCTACAAATTATATTTTGTTGTATTAAATGACCCCTAAACACTGCTTTCCCAGCGTCCCATACTATATCTGGTGCCGTTTCTTTATTTGAATTCTCTTTGAAATAATTTGTTATTACTCTTTTAGTATTCAATACTATATCTTCGTTTCGTAATAAGTCAAGATTCAATCTCCATTTAAAGAAAGGTTTCTTATTTGTAAAATCCTTTAATTCCAGTACTTGTGGGTTATGATCCGAAAGGATCCTGGGCATAATTTCCATCCCTTTAACAAATTTCGCTAATGTTTGTGTAATTAAGATTAGGTCAATTCTAGCCAGAGAATTGTGTCTTGATGAGTCATGAGTATATTCTCTTGCTGAATCATACAAGTATCTCCAGGTATCTAATAGGTTTATGTTGTCCATTAGCCTAAAAAGTGATTTTGGTAGCTTCCCCTGTTTCTCTTTTATAATTTTACTTGAATTTCTATCCCGTTCTGGGTTTATCACCCCATTGAAATCTCCTAACACAATTATCTCTTCATATTTTTGTTCTAATAATATGTCTTGTAATTCTTCAAAAATTTTTGCTTTTTTTTCTTGGGGTGTGTAAATTCCCATTAATAAATTTTTTTTCCACTAGTGTAAATTTCAATACCCAACAGATAACCTTTATTATCATTATAAATTTCCTTAGATTTTACGTAGTCCTTTACATAAATTATTACTCCCTTTTTCCTTTTTTGGTTAGTTGATATGTAACATTTCCCTAGTCTTTTGCCTTCAATATATTTTTTTTCTCCCTTTTTTATATGAGACTCTTGTAAGCATATTATTTCACATTTTTGTTTTGCCAAAAAGTGGAATACTTTCCTTCTTTTACCTGCTGAGTTCAAGCCATTTACATTCCAACTTAAAATTTTCATTATTTATTAGCTTACGCCTTTATTTAATCAGTATAATCGAATAAATGAGGAAACAATTTGAAATCACCCCACAATACAAAAGGAAAACAGTACAGCCAAGTAAATATTCACTCTTTCCATGACTTCTCCACTAAATCTTCCTTAACCCAGCATCTTATCAAGGTCTGGATCCTTTCCTTTGTCTGGATTTTTATTTCCCCCCAATGTCTTTACTTGTTCCTTCTTGGTTTGTTCTAAATCCAGCAGCCTTGCCGCCATCCCTCTTCTTCGCACCCCTTGTTCGTGTTCTGAATGGTTTTGGTCTCTTGCCTTTTCAATTGCTTTCCTATTTCTTTTCCAAAAATCAGTTGCTTTGTCCATTGAGTCAATCTTGTATCTTTTTTGTTTCCACGTTAATGTCAGTCCTTCAACCTCATCCCATCTGAATGGTATTCCATAAATCTTTAGCTGATCTGATAAAAAACTATAGTCTCTCCTCGATTTTAAGACAGCAGCTGGAATGTCTTTAAAGATCTGGATCAAACGTCCTCCTATTATCAATTCTTTTTTGAAACTTTGCTGTATAATTAGGTCCCGAGTCTGTTTTCGTACACAGTACACCACAATGTCCCTGGGAAGTTTCTTCTGTCTTGCTGCTTTCGAACTGATGCCATACATCGTCTCTATCTCCCAAGGGAACTGTTCCGCTGGTTCTTCAACAAAGTCAGCTAGTAGTGGGATCAAAAATTGATGAAGGTTCTCCTCCTCCTGCTCTGGTACTCCACGAAGTTTGATACAATTTTGTCTCACTTTCGTTTCTAGTCTTATTATTGTTTGTTTATCAATCTTTCTCTCTTCTTCCATCCTTTTGACCTTTTCTTCCATCTGTGTAGCATTGCTTTCCATTTGCTTCACATTGAGTTCCAGATCTTCTACTTTGTTAGCAATTTTCTCCATGTCCTTATTAATCTTTTCCAAAGAGTCTTTAATTTCTCGCATTTCTCTATGGATCTCATTCCTTATCTCCAGTTTCAAATCATCTCTCAATTTTTTATTATCATCCTTCAGTTCATCTTTCAATCATTGGTTATCTCCTTTTAAATCAGCTCTCAAATTCCTTATTTCATCCAGCATTGTTAAGTCACGAATTTCATTAGGTTTATTAATTAATTCCACAGATGGTCTTTTTTGGGGTGGAAATAAGGGAAGTGCCTATGCCTTGTTGACTTTCCTTTTTCCCCCTTTCTTTCTCTATCTCCAGGGAGTTAGTTTAGTCTTGCACCAGCAAGTTCTTATCTATACTTTACAGGTGTTCTCACGGACATTTACAAAGTGCCAGTTGCTACCCGTAGGCTTCTTACAAACTTACTCTGAATATATGTTTTAATCCCCCTTAATAACCAACTATTAAGCCAAGAAGTTTATACCCCAGACAAAGTCAGTAAGGCAAAGGAAATAATAGAGAGACCATAGAGACAAAGCACAAAATTGTCCTCTTCATCACACCAACCAAAACAATGACAGTAATAATAAACCCCAAACCCCGAGTTTAGCACGTTTCAGTCACAACTTGTTGTCATGATATATTTCAAACTCCAGCACTGGTGTCTCCACTGTATTCTTTCACTTCACAAGGGGCTTGAAATCACACAGGTATAAGGAAATGGTTTTAGGATGCAGCTTATTTTTGTAGCTAGCTAAGTGGATTTTCTCTTGTAATCCTTAGCGTAATAGAGTCAATAGGTACATTTATGTATCCATGAGATGCCTATCTTCCAGTGTATCAGATCTTCCAAACCCCTGAGGTATTTTGTCCTACTTTTTCGGAGTTCTTTCCTGCAATCTCCGCTCTTCGCCTCCACTCCTTCTCAGAAAGACACTCCTTTCTTATCTCCCTCACACTCCTCAGTGAAGTTGCAATTAAACTGTCACAATGAAGGATGGTGTAGAGATTATTTCAAAGAGGAGAGCGTTTTCTTTCAGTTTCTTTCTTCTTGTTGCTTAAGAGTAATAAAGTGGTAGGTTCGCTTACACCAAAAGGCCGGCTGCTGGTTCCGAGCTCACCCGCGCACCCCTGGGCTCCTTTCCATACCGGTCTCCCAGATCTCATCCAGACTTCTCTCCGTCCTCTCCTCCTTTCAGCCTTGGGGATCGGATGTCAGGAGTTCACAGGGATGCAAAGTGGGCGCCTCTGGTTCCCCTTATCGAGGGGCTACTTCAGCTTTGCTTGGATGCCTCGCACAAAGCCTGGTCCCCAGCAGCTGTCGCTTTGAGTGATGAGCCTCACTCACAAGCGGCCACCGCGATCGGCCATACCACCGGAAGTCCCAAATGAGTTTCATTCCTGAAATACTGCTTCTGCTTCAAGCGATACCCATCATCCAGAATGAAAAACCATTGACTCTATGGCAAAAGGAATAAAAAAAGAGCCAGGATAAAAACAAAAATACTTTGTGATGACAAAAGTAGAGGAGGGCTGGGTTTACCAAAAAGAAAACTTTATGATGCTGCTTGTTGTTTAGTTTGGATTAGAGAATGGTTTATGTTAGAGAATGAACAATTGTTATGTCTGGAGGGTGAACATTTAAGATTTGGGTGGAATGGATCCCGAATTTACGGCAAAGAGAAAGTTCATAAAGAAAGCACAAATCATTTCGTAAGAAAAGCTCTGTTGAAGATCTGGGGGGAAAAGAAGTGTAGAATATGTCCAAAAATACCTTCCTGGTGTTCGTCACATGAGGCACTTTTTGGGAGGAAAGGTATCCAGAAAACTCTATGGTTAAGATACAAGGATGTACTGAAAGAATCGCAAGGAAAACTAGAGATCAAACTTAAAGAATCTGGCCTAGATTTTTCAATGGTGTCTTTATCGTCGAATAAAGGAGAGGTTTAAAATAGATGTGAAATTAGAAGGAATACAAAATGAAAAGTGGGAATTGTGGAAGCCATGCTCCATGGTTATTCCATGCCTGATGAGAGTGTTGGAGAAGCATGCAGCTGTGTTTCTCTAGCCAGAAGCAAAAAGAAGGCATTCTCCTCTGAGGGCCACTGGGGAGGTCAGGAGGTTTCAGCAGATGATGCGCTCATGTCACATCTAGCTCCAGGGACATAGCCAGGGTCCTCTCCAATTCCCATCCCCTGACCCCCCCTCCACTCTCACAAGGCATGGAGTGTCAGGACCATGGTGAACAGGTCTGAGGAAATGACAGGCATGTGGCCACTAGGTGGAGCTGTTGTGGAAGTCATTGACAGCTCTAGAGGCAGCATTTAAACAGTGCATCATTGGAATGTTGATGCAACTGTCAACTGTCATTCTCAACTGTCACTGAGGAAGAGTCAGATAGTGTGAGCCTCAGAGTGGGTTGTTACTGGTGTGGATGGTGGATGGTGTCGATGTATATAGGGTTGTACACAGTGGAACTTCTTATATGAATAAAAGCCTGATCTGAGAGAAGATTACAGTGTCTCTGCTCATTGAGAAAGCGACAGGTGTTTATTCAGCTCACAAGCTACTGACTACAGTCAAGGTGGAGAATCTGGTGCCATACGTTAACGTGTTGCCTCACGTGCAGCGCAACACAGCAATGTCAAAAGCGTTTAACATGGAGTATCTGTTGTGTAGGCGAGCTGCAGTGAATCTATGCTAGGTCCAGAGGGCTTTGTTTGGTGAAGAGGGAGGAAGGGGATACCCACCTCTGCATTGGCCCAAAGGCATATGTCACCTGCGTATCTCACTAGCAGCATGCTGTTCTCTGTGTCTTGACAAATCAAGCCTAACCCTAGTCTCTTTTCTCAGGAACTTCATCTCAGTCTCCTTCTACACAGCCTTGGGCCATATTTTGCTGAAAGAGACACAGGTGCAGGGCCACCAGGACAACCTAATGGCCAACACAGAGGCCAAGCGGAGGGAGTTGGGCTCCAAGAGAAAGAGGCTGTCGAAGTACAACAACTCTTTGGTGAGTTGACATCCTGACTATTAGTTTCCTTTGTGTCACTGCTGGGGCTGTTCATGAAAGTGAGCGGAGAACATATTGTTCCAATTTGGCAGAGAAAGTCCTGGTTAATCCTCTGTCACCCCACTTTTTCAGGGGCTTTCAAAAATGTCCCGGTTTCTCTCTCCTCCTCCCACTTTGCCCCTTCTCCTCAGCTGCCTTGGGTTACTGCGAAGTGACTTCCAAGGAGTTTGCACCCCATCAACTCAAAAATGGGGACAGGAGAGGAGATAAGTTGCAAGGGTCTTCCCTTGCCAGGAGGCTGAAGCAAAAGCAAACTGCTGTGCCCTTCCTAGCTTGTGTGATCTTCCTCCTAAACAACCTTGGCCATCCTCACCACCTTCTGGTGTTGCTTGTCCACATGTGCCTTGCTTTTCCTGTCTGTGAAATGTTGGGGATATGGGAGACCATCTCTGGATCTAAATTGGGGGTGGCCCAGTGGCCTTCAAGTCCAGAATGCTCCCCAGAACTGTTTTTTAAAATGACCTTTGCCTCTGAAATGTGGCAAGAAATGGCTAAATGCACCATAATTCTTTTGTGGCTAAATGTACTCTATGTGTTGGGATAGTCAGTATCCTAATCCATCCTCAATATCCCAGCCATGGCCTAAATTATATTGTTTATTACATTGTATGTTATATTGAAAGGATTCAAGACAAACTGATCTGAAAGGCAGTAGCTTTTTGCTTGCTAACAGAATTTAAAGTTTATTTCTGAAGTGATGAAATAACATTTGGGAAGCACCATGTGCTTTCCTCCCCTTTTCTTTGTCACTCTCTGGATGAGGGCTATTTTCTATTTCAGGTGACCTTTGCCGATGTGGCAGTATATTTCTCAGAGGATGAATGGAATCTGTTGACGACGAAACAGAAACTTTTGTACAATTCTGTAATGATGGACAATTATGAAAATGTGGCTTCTGTAGGTAAGGAACCTGAATCTATGGCTCTTTCTATAAAGACTGAGGGCACTTTCATTATTATCATGTTGCTATGGTTCCACTAGAATTATAGAGTCATAGAGTTGGAATAGACCACAAGGGCCATCCAGTTCAATCCCCTTCTGCCATGCAGGAATACACATTCAAATCACGCCCAAGAGATGGCCATCCAGTCTCTCTTTAAAGACCTCCAAAGAAGAGGACTCCACCAAACTCTAAGGGAGTATATTCCACTGTCAAAGTGCTCTTACTGTCACAAAGTTCCTCCTAAGGTTTAGGTGGAACCTCTTTCCCTGTGCCTTGCATCCATTGCGGTGTCTCCTTTTCTCTGTTGCAGCAAAAGCAAGCCTGCTCCTTGCGCAACATGACACCCTTTCAAATGTTTAAACATGGATATCATATACACTCTTTATCTTCTTTTCTCCAGGCTAAACATAACCAGCTCTCTAAGCTGCTCCTCATAGAGCTTGATGGTTTCCAGACCCTTCAACACTTTGGTTGCACTCCTTTGGACATTCCCCAATTTGTGAACATCCTTTTCGAATTGTGGGGCCCAGAACTGGACACAGGATTATTCCAAATGAGCCTTGACCAAAGCAGAATAGAGTGGCACTATTACTTCTCTTGATCTAGAAACTATTCTTTTATAGAGGCAGCCTAGAATCACATTGGCCTTTGTAGCTGCCTCATCACACTGTTGGCCCATGTTCAACTTGCGGTCTACTAGGAGTCCTAGATCCCTTTCAAGCCTAGATTAATTGTGATAGCAACATCCTGTAGAATATTTGAATCTGTAGTTCAGTGAGGCACTATTTCTCTCCAGGTTCTAAGGATTCTAATAACCCCATCCTAAACTGCCAATGCTAGGTTTTTATGGGAAGAAGCTATGGAGATTAATGCTTTTCTCACCGAAATGGTACTCAGCACATCCCTGAGTAAGTTTCCTACCTCTTTTGGCCCCTCTTCCATCCTTTTAAGGCTCTGGAGAGTCTGCTTAGGGGAAAGCCCCCTTGGGCCTGCAATGGTTCAGAGAGGGCCCAACAGTGGCAAAATGGCCTCCACTTCCCCAAAGGGATGTTTCAGGATGTAGAGGGGCAAGACATTATTTCATCTCCCACCCCCCCAACCCCCGGCAATACAATGTGGAGTTGCCCCTGAGATCTCCTCCAACTCCATCAGTAGTCCATGCCTGTCTTATAGAAGTTTTAAGGCTGTTCTAAGGCTGCTCCCTGGCACTTCACCCTCACCAAAATTGGAGTCCAGTTCCCAGCCCCATTGCTCTGCCTTTGCCAATGAATTATTTGTATATTGATTATCCTGCCTTTCTCAACAAATGGGCCTAAAAGGGATGTCATACTGAGGAGGGAGCTGGCTTGTTTTCAGCTGCTCCAGAGACTAGGACCCGGAGCAGTGGATGCAAGCCGCAGGAAAAAGAGATTCCACCTCAACATTTGAAAAAACCTCTTGAGAGTAAGGGCTGTTCGACAGTGGAACACACTCCTTCCTCGGAGTGTAGTGGAGCCTCCTTCCTTGGAGGTCTTTAAACAGAGGCTGGATGGTCTGGGATGCTTCGATTGAGAGTTCCTGCATGGCAGGCGGTTGGACTGGATGGCCCTTGCGGTTTCTTCCAGCTCTATGACTCTATGATCCCTTTTATGCATCACACTCTGTGGGTTTGTGTCTGTAACAGAGAGACGGAGGGAAAGTGAAAAATAGAAAGGCAGGGAAGAGAGGCTGAAAATGAGATGCTGAAGCAGTGTAGATGGGCAAGAGGGAAGGTTGGAGAGCGGAGGGAGAAAGGGAAGGGGATCTGGCAGATGGGAGCCAGGAGGGGAAGGCTGGAGCAAAGCCAGGATCTCCTAGCTCTGTGCGGAGAGGAAGGGACCTCTGGGAAGGGCCAGGAGAGGGGCCTTGGGGATTGGGAGGCAGCCACCAACCTGACAGATTTTAAGAACCGAACCTGTGAGAACCAGCCTTGTCCTTGTTTTCAAACATATTAAGGGGTTCCATTTTGAAATTATGAGCAATGTCTATGAAGAGAGGAAAGGGCAACACAAAAATGCCTTTTTGTCTAATGTTTCTTTTCCATCTGAGCTTGCTTAGCTCCATGGGTGATTCCAGAGGCCCTTTGTTACCCGAAATGCTGGAGTCTGGGGAGGACAATCCCAAGTGCTATGCTTTCAGGGGAATTTCATACTTAGCTCAAAGGAGAGATTGGGGCAACAGTGGCCTCGGGACTCATCCCATTCCTGATCTCCCCCCCCCCCCGGTGTTAGGGGGATCCCATCTATTCTCGAGCCCTATATAAATGAATGGGGCTCCGCACAGGCGCCATTAACCCTTATGGGGCACGCCGCCCCTTTTCCCAGTGTGGCTTTTAGTGTATGCTGAAATCCACGTAAGGCGTGCCCGCATATGACGCAGGTGCACTGTACACTCATGCACACACATATAGGTGTTCACACAAACACACAAGAACTAGGTAACAAAGGTGGGAGTGGTGAATAGATGTTAGGCTTTGCTCTCTTCTTTGCCAGCTCCTGTGAGTAAGGATATAATCGTTTCATGGATTTGGGGCATCTGCAACAGGGTCCTGCTCAGGTGACCCACCCCAACTCTATTGATTTAATATCAAATAGGGAGGTGTGAACGTAGGGCTAAATCTTGGGCTAACACTTTCCTCTCTTAACTCTGATATTCAGTATTGTTTTCCTTCTTTACAGAAGAACTTGTCAGTCATGAGAGAGTCCACACATCAGAGAAGCCATAGAACTGCCAGCATTGTGGGAAACATTTTGCATACAAGTCGATCCTTCTCATGCATCGGAGAGTCCACACAGGAGAGAAGCCATACAAATGCCAGCATTGTGGGAAATGTTTTTGTTTGAAGTCAGTCCTAGTGGCACATCAGAGAGTCCACACAGGAGAGAAGCCATACAAATGCCAGCATTGTGGGAAATGTTTTTGTTTGAAGTCAGTCCTAGTGGCACATCAGAGAGTCCACACAGGAGAGAAGCCACACAAATGCCAGCAGTGTGGAAAATGCTTTACTTTGAAGGTAAACTTATTGAGACACCAGCGAATCCACACCGGAGAGAAGCCATACAAATGCCAGCATTGTGGAAAATGTTTTTATTTGATGGGAGACTTAGCAAGACACCAGAGAGTCCACACAGGAGAGAAGCCACACAAATGCCAGCATTGTGAGAAATGTTTTTATTTGAAGGGAAACTTAGTGAGACACCAGAGAATCCACACCGGAGAGAAGCCATACAAATGCCAGCATTGTGAGAAATGTTTTTATTTGAAGGGAAACTTAGTGAGACACCAGAGAATCCACACTGGAGAGAAGCCATACAAATGCCAGCATTGTGGGAAATGTTTTTCTCAGCAGTCCTACCTAGTGACACACAAAAGACTCCACACAGGAGAGAAGCCATACAAATGCCAGCATTGTGGGAAATGTTTTTATTGTAAGTCAAACCTATTGTCACACCAGCGAATCCACACAGGAGAGAAGCCATACAAATGCCAGCAGTGTGGAAAATGTTTTTATTTGAAGGGAGACTTAGTGAGACACCAGCGAATCCACACAGGAGAGAAGCCATACAAATGCCAGCATTGTGGAACATGTTTTTCTCGGCAGTCAAACCTACTGACACACCAGAGAGTCCACACAGGAGAGAAGCCATACAAATGCCAGCAGTGTGGAAAATGCTTTTCTTTGAAGGTAAACTTAGTGAGACACCAGAGAGTCCACACAGGAGAGAAGCCATACAAATGCCAGCAGTGTGGAAAATGCTTTTCTCGGAGGTCAGGCCTATTCAGTCACCAGAGAGGCAGCACAGGAGAGAAGCCACACAAACCCAAGAAGTGAATGAACATGATTTTTGTAAAGGTGGAATAGAAAAATATTTTTTCAATCCAGCGGTGCTAAAAAGCCCATGGTGGGATACAAACCGCCGCTTTGCGGCACTTCCCCACCGCCACCGTTTGCTCCGCGCGGGAGCTGCAGCAGCCAAACCGCACGGCTCCTGCGCGGAGCAAAAAAGAAGCTCCATTTCGGAGCTTCTTTTTTCGGTGCCTCTATTACGTCGCGAGGCGCCGCTGGGGAATATGCGACGTCATAGGCGCCACGACACGTCTGGACGCTATGCGTCCAGTACGTAAAGATGGCGGCGCCCATGTGGAAGGGGCGCCGCCATCTTGTACGTATAGGATACGTACTAGGGTTAGGGGGGTGCGGAAGAACCGCCCCTTCCTAACCCTAGTACGTATCCTATACGTACTATATGGCGGTTTGTATCCCGCCCATATGAATTTATTTGCACAGTTTCTCTGTCCATATGTCTATTTATGTTTTAAAGTTATGTTTAGTAAAGTTTAGGTTTTAATTGCTACTAGTATAGATAATTGCTTTGGGTTATAAATTTGGCGGGGGATTATGGGTCGTGGTTTAGGTTAGTTAGATGGGGGGCTGGGGTTTGTTGCGGCTGGCTAGAATAGCAATGATAGCATTCGGAATTTGTGGGATGTTGGCTGAAGAAAGTTGGGGACCTGTAGTAACAGAAAGGGATCCAGTTTCTTCGAATGTCTGGGGCAGGGAGAGATTGTGCGTGTGAGAGGGATGGCAAAGTGGGGGATAGATGGTGGGAATTGTAGGTGGGGGCTAGGTTTGGTAGAAGGTGGAGTTTTAGGTTTGGGGGTTTCAATATATTCTTTGGCTTGGGGAGGGCAGTTCTAGCTTAACCACTGAATTTCTGACTATGTGTTTTAATAAAGTTCTTTGCTATTTCAACAGACTGGACTCTTTGATGCGCAGAAGTTGTGAATTTGCACAAAACTGACCCTTTCTTCTCTCCTCATTCCTCAGCTCCATTCCCAGCCATAAGAACAGCAAAGGCAAACACACACACGAGATACGAGCCGACTTGGATGCCAGTATAATATAATAAGAAAAGATTTATTTCTAGCCCGCTCTATGAAGGAGAATCTGTGCTGGTTTCAACAATAAAATACATCGAGGTTACAATAAAATCCAAAAGAAATCAATCCCCCTGGATTAAACAATGAGAGTATAAATGTTGGGAGAAAATGCAGAGGTGAACTCAGAGCAATCTTGGAAGCTTGTGAGTAGATAGACAAACTGGCAGACTGGAGCTTTGCCAGGAAACACAACTGCTAGATTAAAGCACCGTAGGCTGGCTTTTCTCCAAGAGGCACTGTTTATTTTTGGTTGCAAAACATACACGAGAGCTAGACCAACCCCATCCACCAATTACAAAACCCACACTGTACAATGATGATCTGAGCTTATATACACTTTTGCCATGTGGCAATCTAGCTCAACCCCTTCCTGTACAATTTCCTGTGTTACCTGGATTACTGTCCATCATTCCAGATGTCACCGCATATTTACACAAGTGCTATGTGCTGCTCTCTGGCACACTCCGCCACAATCTTGGACAATCCCCTGCTGTCTGGAGCCACAGCTGCAACCAATTCCTGGTTAAGAGCAGCGAGTGTCCATTAGCTTCTCTGCCACATCTGAACATTTTCAATGCTGCTCCATACCTCAACAATAAAAACAGTAAAGACATTCCAGTGACTCTGTGAATAAGATCATACTGGATCATTGTGAATCTGTGAGTACTGAGGATGGGGACAAGCTCCTTGGAAGTGTGAAGAAGACAACTTGCCCTCTCAACCCTTGCCTTTCATGGCTGGTGTCATGCCCAGCCTGGAAGATGGCTTGGAGGACTCAGAGGATGAGCTAGAGCCTCTGGGATCTGAACCTATAACGGAGGAGCCAGACCCCCAGGGGCTTGAACCTGTAATGGAGGAGCCAGAGGCTGGCCCTAGTTCTGCTGGAGCAGAGTTTGTGGCCCCTCCAGAGGTTCAGCAGTCAAGTTTGCCTAGTGCCGAGGCTGTGGACATGGAGGAGGATCTGGGCAGTGTGCCTACCTTCAATGAGCGTCGAGCTGAAAGAGAGGGCCTTTGAAGATCTCGGAGGCTTTATCAGAAGCGTCTTCGCAATCAGGCACAGCTGAAGGCCAGCTCCTTGCCTTTATAAACACCTGGAGCATGTGTGGTTCTTTGCCAGTGGATAGCTGACTCTTTTAGAGGAAAGACTCTGTCTCTGGCTCCTTGGCTTCTTGTCTTGAATACCCGGAAACCTTGACCTTGGACTGCTTCATCGACCTGCCTATCTGTTGCCCTGAACCTCGGACTGTCTGACAATTCTCTTGGTAATCCCTTTTGGTAAAGCTACTGCATCTCTCTAGGACTGACTTTGCTGTGCTGGGAGAGGGTTGTTTGTTTGGGAACTAGCTGCCTTATCAGCCTTTGGCTGCTTTCCCGGACAGAATATCCACTGGCCTTGTAATTAGGCTGATAGCAGCATCATGGCAAGCGAACAAGCTCTGGCCGAGATGATGCAGATTAATTTGCAGCTTTCTGCTCAGGTGCAGCAATTGACTGAGACTGTAGCTGCTATGCAGAATCAAGGGAACCCTTCTGCTCCTGAACGCCGACGGAAATGTTTTGCTTCCCTTCCTGATAAATTCCAGGGAGACGCTACGATGCTGGACAGTTTTCTTGCTAATTGCAAGCTACATTTTAAGCTCCGGAGGGAAGATTTTCCTGATGATTCCCATAAGGTGGCTTTTATAATTAGTTTGCTTTCTGGGCCTGCCAGCAAATGGGCTACCCCTTACCTGAACCAGGACAGCCCCCTCCTCAATAGTCTGCAAGACTTTATTGCAGAAATGCAAGCCACCTGGGGGAATCCTGTAAAGGCTGAGTCTGCAGAACGTCAGATCCAGGCTCTTCGCCAAGGGACAGGAACTGTAGCTGAGTACTCCACCAACTTCCGCTTGCTTGCTCAGGACTTGACATGGAATGATAGTGCTTTGCAGGCTCAGTTTTGGGCAGGGCTCTCTGAAGCTGTGCTGGATGAATTGGCACGCTCTGAGCCTCCTGATTCTCTGAGCTTGTTGATTGCACAAGCTACCCGATTGGACTGCCGCCTCTCTGCTCGTAGACAAGCTCGTCAGAATGCCCTTCCACCTCTGCCGCGTCCTGCTCGACCAGCTCCTGCAGCATTACCTGTGGCTGTTCCCTCTCAGCCAACTGAGGAACCTATGCAGCTGGGAGGAGCACGACCACGGCTCACCGCTACAGAGAAGGAGCATAAGAGGAGGGAGGGTCTTTGCCTATACTGCGGCCTCCATGGACATTTTGCTCGGGAATGCCCTGCTAAGGGACGCCGACCCACCCCGCAGGGAAACGGATCCTCCCAGGTGTAGAGAGGGTTCACCACCTGGGATTGTCCCTCGAACCCACTTCATCCACATCAGCTTCCAGGAAGGACCCTTTGCTAGTGGCTGCCAACCTGAGGCTCCCCTCCATGGAGCTCCTTCCTGTGGGAGCCATGATCGACTCTGGAGCTTCCAGCTGTTTTATGGATCTGAGCTTTGCTCAACGTCATCACATCCCACTGGAGGCTCTGGCTGAGCCCAGGCCGGTGGAGACTATTGATGGACGGCTCCTCCGGTCTGGTCCTGTGACGCATCAGACCCCCGTGCTCCACCTCGAGATCCAGGGCCATGTGGAGCAGATCCGGTTCTTGCTGGCCGCAGTCCCGCACTTTCCTTTGGTTTTGGGCATGTCGTGGCTCTCGCAGCACGACCCACATATCTCCTGGTCTCGGAGGGAACTTCTTTTTGGCTCGGAATATTGTCAGGAGCACTGTTGGCCAGACCGGATCCCGGCTGCAGTGGCTGCGGAGGCCCAGGAATGTTCGGTGGTGTTGCCAGAGAAATACCGGGACTTTGCCGATGTTTTTGATAAGAAGGAGGCGGACCGGCTCCCTCCACACCGCCCTTATGACTGTGCCATCGACCTGGTGCCAGGGGCCCCTATTCCAGCAGGGCGACTCTACTCCCTCTCGGAGCCTGAGCTGGCAGCTCTGAGGGACTTTCTGGAGAAGAATCTTCAAAGAGGGTTCATCCGTCCCTCCAAGTCCCCTGCTGGGGCCCCTGTACTGTTCGTGCGCAAGAAGTGCGGGGAGTTGCGCCTCTGCAACGACTACCGGGCCCTCAACAAGATCACCATCCGGAACCGGTACCCCCTGCCTTTGATCCCAGAGCTGCTGGAGCGGTTGCGCCACGCCAAGGTGTTTACCAAGTTGGACCTCCGTGGGGCGTACAATTTGGTGCGGATCCGGGCGGGAGACGAGTGGAAGACAGCCTTTCAGACCCGGTATGGGCATTACGAGTACACCGTGATGCCCTTTGGACTATGTAATGCTCCGGCTGTTTTTCAACATTTTGTGAATGATGTCTTCCGGGACTATTTGGACCGTTTTGTTATAATTTACTTGGATGACTTTTTGATTTACTCTCCGAGCCAGGCCGCCCATGATGCCCACGTCCGTGCTGTTCTCCAGAGGCTCCGAGAGCACAGGCTTTACGCGAAGTTGGAGAAGTGCGCCTTCGACCTCCGCGAGGTGGACTTCCTGGGCTACCGTGTCTCTGCTCAAGGTGTGGCCATGGACACATCCAAGGTGGAGTCGGTGCTATCTTGGCAACCTCCTCGCAACAGGAAGGATGTTCAGAGGTTCCTAGGGTTTGCGAACTTCTATCGGAAGTTCATCAAGGACTACGCCACCCTAGTGAGCCCTATCTCTCGACTGTTGCGAGGGAAGACCCGGTTCGAGTGGACAGCTGCTGCACAGAAGTCCTTTGAGGTCCTGAAGGTGAAGTTTACGTCAGCCCCGATCCTGCAACACCCTGACCCGAGCACGCCCTTTGTCCTGGAAGCAGATGCCTCTGATGTTGCCATAGGGGCTGTGTTGCTTCAGCCAACGGGGCCCAAGGCACACCTGTTGCCCTGCGCCTTTTACTCCCGACAGCTCACCACCCCAGAGCTTAATTACACCATCTGGGAGAAGGAGCTGTTGGCAATCAAGGCGGCCTTTGAGACCTGGCGGCATTTGCTGGAGGGAGCGGCTCACCCAGTCCGGGTGCACACGGATCACCGGAACTTGGAGCACCTACAGACAGTGAGGAAGCTCTCCCAGAGGCAGCAGCGATGGTCATCGTTCTTTGCCCGCTTCAACTTCCAGCTTCAATATGTGCCTCGAGCCCAGAACCGACAGGCCGACGCTCTCTCCCGGAAGCCAGAGTATGACACAGACCCAGAGGGGGAGATTCTGTCCACCATTCTGCGCCCAGAGAACTTTGCCGCTGCTCTGAGGGAGGCTACACTGCTGGACCAGATCCGGAAACTCCAGGGCCAGGACCCATTTGTGGCACAGCATTCGGCGGAGGGGGACACTTCTCCCTTCGTGATGCGGGATGGCTTGCTTTACCACCGGGATCGCCTTTATGTGCCAGCAGGTCCTTGTAGAGAGACGGTCTTGCAGCTTTGTCATGACTCAAAATCGGCTGGGCATTTTGGCTTTTGTAAAACCCTGCACCTCCTCACCCGGGAGTTTTGGTGGCCTCGAGTCCGGGCAGAGGTGGCTCAGTACGTGGCCACTTGCCCAGTGTGTCACCGGGCTAAAGACCATAGGGGACGACCTGCAGGTTTGTTGCTGCCTTTGCCAACACCAGCAGGGCCTTGGAAGTTAGTATCTATGGACTTTATCACGGACCTGCCCCCCTCTGCTGGTTGCACTACCATTTGGGTGGTGGTGGACCTTTTTTCCAAGATGGCCCACTTCGTACCCTGCGTTGGCCTCCCCACGGCGAAAGAGACGGCCCGGATGTTCATCCAGCATGTCTTCCGGCTTCATGGCCTTCCCGAGGGTGTGATTTCAGACCGCGGTACCCAGTTCACCGCCCGCTTCTGGACCAGCTTGCTCCGCCTCCTGGACATCGCGCCTCACCTGTCCTCGGCACATCACCCTGAGTCAGATGGTCAGACGGAGAGGAACAATGGGATCCTGGAGCAGTATCTCCGCTGCTATGCCAGCTACCGGCAGGACAACTGGGTCGACTTGCTCCCGCTGGCCGAGTTCGCCTACAACAACTCGGTCCATGCCTCGACCCAGCAGACCCCCTTCTTTGCCACTGGGGGCTTCCATCCTCGAGGATTCCCTGCTGTGGCTCCTGTCTCAACGGTCCCAGCGGCAGATCAGTGGCTCCAGGAACTCCGAGCGGCACAGTCCCTGTTGAAAGAACAGCTTGAGGTAGCCAAGGAGGCGTATAAACGGGGAGCGGATCGGCGACGTCAAGAAGGTCCACCGTTGCAGGTGGGGGATTCAGTCTGGCTGTCCACAAGACACCTTCCTCTGCAGCGGTCGTGTCGCAAGTTGGATGCCCGGTTCGTGGGGCCATATAAAATTGTGGCCCAGATTAATCCTGTGGCTTTTCGGCTCCAGCTTCCCCGGACATGGCGGATCCACCCAGTCTTCCACCGCTCCTTGCTGCTTCCTGCCTCAGGGGTTCGGCCGGATGCGGGTTCAACTCCTCCGCCTGATCCAGTCCTGGTGAATGGGGAAGAGGAATTTGAGGTGGCTGAGATTTTGGACTCCCGTCGACATCGGGGTCGCCTTCAGTATCTAATTGACTGGGTTGGCTATGGGCCAGAGGAGCGCTCCTGGGAGGATGCCTCAGATGTTCATGCCCCTCGTCTGGTTCAGGCCTTCCATCGTCGCTTCCCTGACTGGCCTCGTCCTCCTCAGGGTGAGAGGGAGATTGATGAGAGGGGGAGTAATGTCATGCCCAGCCTGGAAGATGGCTTGGAGGACTCAGAGGATGAGCTAGAGCCTCTGGGATCTGAACCTATAACGGAGGAGCCAGAGCCCCAGGGGCTTGAACCTGTAATGGAGGAGCCAGAGGCTGGCCCTAGTTCTGCTGGAGCAGAGTTTGTGGCCCCTCCAGAGGTTCAGCAGTCAAGTTTGCCTAGTGCCGAGGCTGTGGACATGGAGGAGGATCTGGGCAGTGTGCCTACCTTCAATGAGCGTCGAGCTGAAAGAGAGGGCCTTCGAAGATCTCGGAGGCTTTATCAGAAGCGTCTTCGCAATCAGGCACAGCTGAAGGCCAGCTCCTTGCCTTTATAAACACCTGGAGCATGTGTGGTTCTTTGCCAGTGGATAGCTGACTCTTTTAGAGGAAAGACTCTGTCTCTGGCTCCTTGGCTTCTTGTCTTGAATACCCGGAAACCTTGACCTTGGACTGCTTCATCGACCTGCCTATCTGTTGCCCTGAACCTCGGACTGTCTGACAATTCTCTTGGTAATCCCTTTTGGTAAAGCTACTGCATCTCTCTAGGACTGACTTTGCTGTGCTGGGAGAGGGTTGTTTGTTTGGGAACTAGCTGCCTTATCAGCCTTTGGCTGCTTTCCCGGACAGCTGGTCATCCAAGGAGGAGATGCTTTGAGGACTCACCTGAGATATATCATAGATGCATCTCTTAGGGAGGGCTATTTTCCATCTTGCTTAAAAGAAGCAGTGATACGGCTGCTTCTGAAAAAGCCCTCCCTAGATCCCTTGGACATGAAGAATTACAGAGCGGTCTCCCGTCTTCCATTTCTCTTCAACTCCAAACAGTCTTGGATGAAACAGATTACCTAGATCCATTTCAACCTGGCTTCAGGATGGGATACAGAGTCAAGATTGCTATGGTTACCTTAGATGATCTCCGCTTGAATATCGACAGGGGAAGCGTGACCCTGTTGATGCTTTTGGGCCTCTCAGTGGCTTTTGATACTATTGACCATGGCATCCTTCTGGAACTCCTGAGGGAATTGGGGATCGGGGGCACTGCATTGCAATGCTTCCGGTCCTATTTCTCCGGGAGATTCCAGATGGAGATGCTTGGGGACAGTTGCTCCTCTATGAGGGATCTTAAATGCAGCGTTCTCCAGGGTGCCATCCTATCCCCAATGCTAGTCAACATCTACATCAAACCGCCAAGAGAGTTAATCCGGAGGCATGGGGCGGGTGCTTTCTGTATGCTCATGACAACCAGAGGTATCTTAGTTTCAAGTAAAGAAGGCATCTCCCTCTGAATGAATGTCTTGAAGCAGTAATGGGCTGGATGAGGAAAAACAGATTGAAACTGAATTCAGATTAAACGGAGGTGTGTATTGTTGGAGGTCCTATTCTCGGTATGGAGGTCTGTTAACCGGTCCTGGATGGAGTCACACTTCCCCTAAAGGACTGTGTTTGCAGTTTAGGGGTGCTCTTGAATCCGTTGCTCCAGATGTCAGCTTAGATAGATAGGATGGCCAAGAGTGCCTGTTATCAGCTTTGGTTGATACGCCAACTGCGTCCCTTCTTGGAACCTGAAGACCTAAACACTATGGTGCATGCGCTGGTAACCTCACGTCTTGACTTCTGTAATGTGCTCTACATAGGGCTACCCTTGTATTAAGTCCAGAAAGTTCAACTAATCCAAAATATGGCAGCCAGAGTGGTCACTGGAATATCTAGATGTGACCATATCACACCTATACTAAACCATGCCCTATGAGGAACTACCCAGGGAGCTGGGTATGTTTAATCTGGAGAAGGGAAGGTTAAGAGGTGATATGATAGCCCTGTTTAACTATTTGAAGGGGTGTCACATTGAGGAGGGAGCAAGCTTGTTTTCTGCTGCTCCAGAAAACAGGACTTGGAGCAGTGGATGGAAGCTCTAGGAATAGAGATTCCACTTCAACATTAGGAGGAACTTCCTGACAGTAAGGGCTGTTCGACAGTGGAACAAACTCCCTCGGAGGGTGATAGAGTCTCCTTCCTTAGAAGTCTTCAAACAGAGGCTGGATGGCCATCTGTCAGGGATGCTTTGATTGAGAGTTCCTGCATGGCGGGGTAGGACTGGATGGCCCTAGTGGTCTCTTCCAACTCTATGATTCCAGGATTCTATGATTCTGAGATCACAATGGGACAGCCTCAATGCTTCAGGTAAGGAGCACCAGACTGAAATCAAAATGTGCAGACTCAATGCATGAGGGAAGGAGCATCAGCCTTAGGTCACAAATGGGGCCTCCCGACTTACCGGGCAGGCCGAGTTGCTGGGGCCGATCAGGGCGGTCGCCCGGTGTGGGCGCATGCGGGGGTGGCCGCGGGCGGGCCCACATGTCAGGCGGCCCTCCGGGCCGGCATGGCAGCGGACGCCCCCGCGGCGGCGGACTCCAGCTCCCAGGAGCCCTGGGAGCGGAAGCGTTGGGGGCCGCCGCTCCTGGACTACAGCTCCCAGCATCCCTTGGGAGCGGAAGCAGCCCGCATTGGCTGGCGCGGGAGGGGTGTCGGCCACTCTCATTGGCAGGGAGCCCGAGGAGGCGGTCCTCTCGGGGGCTCCCAGCCGCTGATTGGCTGGAGGGCCTTTTTAGGCCCTGGATCGCCGGTGGCCGGAGCCATTTTGAGTTCCTGGCTCGGAGAGGCAGCGTGGGGCTGCAACTCTCCGGCACTGCTTCGCCCTCCACCCTCGTGGAACCGGGCCAAGAGCAGCTGCAGCCAGGACTTTGGAGCTGCCTGCTCCACTTTGTAGGGGTGCGGCGGCGGCGTTAGCGGCAGAGCTAGCGGCGGCGGGAGCAGCGACCAGACTCCTCGGAGCCACTTGCCCCCCCCCCCCCGCACTCCTAATTTTAGGGGCGGTAGAAGGAAGATCACCTGGGCTTGCCTCTCCATTGCAGCTGACCTCAACTTCGGCCAGGTACTATATCTTCCTCTCTGGTTCAGTGGGGCACTGGGGCTGCTGTCAGGTTCATTATGCCCTCTTCCAAGCATGCCGCCAACTCAGTCCCATCTGGTCCAGCGACCAGGGGCCAAAGTGGGCAGGCACCTAAATCTTGGGCAGACCTGGCTCCCAAGCCACGCAAGCAGCGTCCACCACAGCCACCGGGGGGGGCTGCAACATCCAGCCTCCACCCTCGGTCGGGTCAGACAAATGAGACACCCCAAACAGACACGTTGCCCACGGGACAGATATCAGAGACAGCAGCTGCGACTCCACCCCAACCTACGAACTCAGAAACCCCGGCAGATATTACTAGAATTCTCGCTGCCTTTCTGGAGCAACAGCGTATCTCATCACAGCAGCCCTCCTTGCCAGCTCAAACGTCTGTCCAGCACCAGGCTGGGGACCCAGCCGTGGCAGTGATTGACCCCCTCTACCTGCCATGGAGGGGCAGACTGCGACAAGCCTCCTACAGGCCCTCACTGCTTTCCTGGAGCAACAGCGCAAGGCACCTCAACGTCCACCAAGATCACCATCACCACCTGCCCAGCCTCCCGCCGGTGAGCCAGCAGAATTATCGGCTTTACCCCCTCCTCCAGCTTTGGACAGCCAGGCAATGGCAAGTTTTTCGTGCATCCTTTCCGAGTTCATGCAGCGGATGGACCAGCGCGAGCGAGGAAGACAACGTAGATGAACTCGTGAAGAGACATCTAGAGCCAGTACCGCTAGATCGAGCTCTTCATCCAGCAGCAGCTCCTCGGGTTCTAGCTCCTCCTCTTCATCCTCGACATCCTCGTCCAGTTCCAGATCATCCCATAGATCTTCAGGACATAAGAAGAGGTCCAAAAGAAAGAAGCGCAACAAGAAGAGCCGTAGGCGCGACAACAGAGTGGCCAATACAGGGGGTGGTGAGTCCTCCATACCACGGGGAAGACAGGACTATTGGGTTGCAGGTGCTGATATCCCAGGCGTGCCGGCCTGGGCTGCCAGACGCAGGTCCAGGCGTCAGGGGATAGAAGGGGTCTGGGTCGACGGTCAAGCTCCTCCCTTCCCACTCCCAGCCAAGGGCGATACCTATCCAGGCCTTCACCTTCCCAAGTCCACCAGAAAGCGGATTCTTATGGGGAAATATGTTGATGTTTTCTCCCTTTTGGAGCCCCTGGGTGAGGAGGCCGCCTCCCCATCACGGAAAAAAGGTGACAAGAAGCATAGGCCGCGCCAAGCGGAGCGCAATTTCTCCAATTGGACCGAGGGTTTTTGCACTTTTCTAGGGGTTGTTTCCATGGCTTACCCAGACAGGGCTTGGCATCTAGTTAACCACATGTCCAATGTTCACAAAGCCAGAGCTATAGCTGGCGAGGCAGCCGCCATCGCCTATGATGCTGCCTTCCGTAAGCGGGCCTCTGAGAGCAGCATGGATAGGTGGGACCAAATCAACAGCGATGTCTGGCTACTTCGGGTGGGCCCTCACATCAAGGGAAAGTCCGATCCCAAATACTCCAGGTGGGCGTCCAAAAAAGACTCCCTCAGGCTTCTCTGCTGGGAGTTCAATCTAGGTAGATGTGTCAGGTCGGTGTGCAAGTATGACCACTGCTGTGAGGTATGCATGGGCCCTCATGCCAAGCTAGCTTGCACCCGCACCTCGGGTGCCCACCAGCCCTTTCGTCAGGGACGCCCCACCCCTGCAGCCTCTGGTAAACGAGACGTTTCCCCCACAACCACCACCGGGGGGTTGGGGGGTCCAAAATGAGCTCCCCAGGGCTGTTCTGTCTCCTTACTCCCTTGCTCCTACACCTCTCCGCCCGGCCGCCTTAATCAAGCTCCTTCAGGGATACCCCCTCCGGGAGTCAGCCAAGTTCCTGGCTGATGGTTTCTCTCTAGGGTTCAGGATTCCTGCCCAGGGCCCCCGGGAGGCTTCTGATGCCCACAACCTCAAGTCCGCCAGGGACATGCCTGAGGTTCTCAAAGCCAAACTGGACAAGGAAATCAAAGCGGGCAGGGTGGCGGGCCCCTTCCCCTCCCCACCCTTCCCTAACCTCAGGGTCTCCCCACTGGGAGTGGTGCCCAAAAAGACTGCCGGTGAATTTCGCCTAATTCACCACCTCTCCTACCCACCAGGTAGGTCCGTCAACGATGCCATCCCGCCCGAGCTGTGCTCGGTCCGCTATGCATCATTCGATCATGCAGTTAGGCTCATCAGATCATGTGGCCGGGGAGCTCTTATGGCTAAGTGTGATATCCAGTCAGCCTTCCGGCTACTCCCTGTCCACCCAGATGATCACTGCCTGCTTGGGTTCCGATTTGAAAACCAATGGTATTTCCATAAGGCGATGCCCATGGGCTGTTCCATCAGCTGTGTGGCATTCGAGACCTTCAGCTCCTTTCTCGAGTGGGAGGTCAAGAGACGGGCCACCTCCCCTTTGGTCACCCACTACTTGGATGACTTCCTTTTCGCAGGCAGGGCGGGTGACACCGGCTGTGCCAAGCTTCTCGCCACCTTCCAGGCCCTCACTGATGAGCTAGGGGTCCCTTTGGCATCAGAAAAGACTGAAGGCCCCACCACTTCCCTCTCCTTCCTGGGCATACAGCTAGATTCATTGGCCGGTGTTTCCCAATTGCCCGAGGACAAGCTCCTCAAGCTCCATACACTAATCAAGGCCACCCTGTCGGCCCCTAAGGCAACCCTCAAAGAGATTCAGACCATCCTTGGTCACCTCAATTTCGCCTGTAGGGTGGTCTCACCTGGTAGGGCTTTCTGTGCCAGGCTTGCCAGGGCCACGGCAGGTGTTAGAGCCCCTCACCACCACATCTGCCTTTCCAAGGGTATCAAACAAGACCTCCTCATGTGGGATAGATTTCTTGATCACTTTAACGGGATTTCCCTTTGGCAGCGCCCATGGGCCCTGGGTCCAGGCCTCCAAATCCATTCCGATGCAGCAGGCAGCCAGGGTTTCGGGGTCTATTTCGAAGGCCACTGGTGCGCCCAGCGCTGGCCAGATCACTGGTTGACCACTGACATCCTGAGGGACCTTACCTTCCTTGAATTCTTTCCCATCTTAGTGGCAGTTCGTTTATGGGGCAGCGAGTTAGCCAATAAAGAGGTTACCTTCTGGTGCGACAACCAGGCGGTTGTCAGGGTCATCAACACCCAAACCTGCAAGTCTGGAAGGGTCATGCTCCTGTTACGCCCTTTTGTGCTCCTTTGTCTCAACAAGAATATCACTATCAAAGCCCGATTTGTGCCTGGTCTCGATAATAATTTGGCAGATGCCTTGTCTCGTTTTCAGGAGGCCAGGTTCCGGCGGTTGGCACCGGGAGCAGACCCCTCTCCCACTCCCTTCCCACAGGAACTATGGAACATTGGAAGTTTGTTGTGACTCAGGGCGTCCTGGCTTCGGTGGCCCCTGCCACCCTCCGAGCCTACGACGGAGCCATCTCCAAGCTACATGCCTTTTTCGGGGCTTCAGGCCTCAGCCCCCACTGGCCTATCCAGACTGAGACAGTCTTACAGTTCCTGGTGTGGCTCCGGGAGACAGGGATCGCTCCTCGCACCATGGCAGTCCACCTGGCGGGGATCTCCTTCTTTTCTAAGGCGAGCGGCGTCCAAGACCCCTGCTCGTCGTTCCTGGTGCGCAGGGCCCTTGAAGGGTGGCGGAGAACGGCCCCCCGGAGGTCTGATGGCAGGAGGCCCATCTGCTTCGAGATCCTCTGCTCCATTTCCACTCACCTGAAACATGTCTGCCACTCAAAAGCCGAAGCCAGTCTTTTCCAGATGATACTTGTCATGGCTTTCTTTGGGGCTTTCAGGGTCAGCGAGCTAGTTTCCTCGGCCAAGGTGGGCGGGTCTAATAGATGCTTACAGGTGGGGGACGTGGTCTTGGCATCCAAGGCCGTTTTCATAACCCTCCGAATGTCTAAGGGTGACCAGCTGGGAAAAGGGGCCACCATCACCCTATATAAGCTGCGGGGCCACCGCCTGTGCCCTGTGAAAAATCTCCGCAGATACCTGTCATCCCGCACGAACGTGAGGGGCCCACTATTCACCCACGAGGATGGCTCTCCTCTCACTAGGTACCAGTTAGTGTCGGTGCTCCGGATGGCCCTGCGACGAGCTGGTTTCCCCGCCATGGAGTTCGGCAGCCACTCTTTCCGCATCGGGGCTGCTACTTCTGCTGCACAGTGTGGGATGACTCAGGAATCTATCAAGAAGCTGGGGAGATGGAGGTCCAGGGCGTTCAAGGGGTACATCCGCCCATGCTTGGACCAGTTTCATGGACTCTTGGGGGGCTCAAATTTAGGTCGAGGGTTGGCGGAAGGCGGCCCTCTCTAGGGCTTGGCCTTTGTGGCGGAAGCATAGGTCTCGGATCTGGTGGGCGTGGTTTACTGTGCTGCGGAGCACAGGATCGGGAGTCATCTCGGGACCCGGGGGTGCTGAGGGAGAGCGATGTCGCCAATGCGGGGGCGACATCGATTCAGCGTCCCCCGGTGACAAGGGTGGAAAATGTGCATGGGCGCATAGCCGAAGGGGCGCAAGGTCGCGCACCTGGTCGGTTACCCCTCTGTCGTCCCGATGCCTGGTCGTGTCCAGGCATATTCAGTTCATTGACCAACGCGGGTTGGTGGATGACAGATCCGGACCTTATGCTTTTCGGGCCAACCCTCCTTTCAGTTATGTATAGTTAATAAAGCTGTGGCCAATTTCTGCCAATTGCTTGTCTTAGTGGTCTTTATTTCAGTTGTGGTTGTCTTGGTGGTCCCTATTTTATACAGCCCTGCCCAACTCCACAGCAATGGGCCATTCTCAATCCAGGTAAAGAGCACCTTAACTGATAATAGTCCCATTTCAATCTTTAAGGCAAGGAACTTTAGGCTGAGATCACAATGAGCCAGTCTCAGTTATTCAGGTAAGATGCATGAGCCAGAAGTCACAATGGGCCAGTCGCAATCCTTCAGGTAAGGAGCATCAGACTGAGGTCACAATGGGCCAGTCTCAAAATGGCCGCTGGACCACAAAATGGCTGCCAGAACACAAAATGGCTGCCCCAGCCTCAGCTCTTTGCAGTTGGCAGTTTGAGGCCTTCAAGAAACCCATAATAGAGGATGTAACATCCCTAAAGTCAGAAGTGACCCCAAACAGGATTTCCCAGCCTTAACAATACCCAAAAGTTTTCCTGATGCTCTAATATAGAGACTCCCTGAGATAGTCAGTATTCGCAAGCAAAGGAGGGCCAAGAGAGCCCTGGAGAGCCTTGCCTTGGGGTGGCTCTGGATCTCTGGTGCCGCAAGAAACTACAAATCCCAGGATTCCACAGGAAGGAGCCAGGAGAGTTAACACAGTTTCGAACTGGAATATTTCTGCAGTGCAGATACAGCCTGAGCTGGTTGTAAAAGGGTCGAAGCACCCAAGTCTGGTTTTTACCCTCTTAATCATGGTTTTACTTTCAAAAAATAAGCTCTTTTTTCTGTCTAATCCTTACTTTTGTTGTTGTTTCTTTCTGTCTCTATTTGTTTGTTTTATTCTTGGTAATGTGAGATGGTCTGCTTTGTCAACTTCCTTCATGAGTAAAAATCTCTTAGTAAGTAAGAAAACTGGGGAGGCTTTTAAAACCTCCCAAAGGAGCTGCTTTTGGCCTTTTTTCTAAGAGGGGGCAGTCTTCCTCTTAGAAGCCAAAGCCCAATGTTTGTGAAGAAGAAGAATAAGGCTTGTATTAAAACTATCCTCCCCATTTCTGATCCCTTTTGAAACCCATGTTCCCCAGAAGGAGCAGAGCTGTGTAATATGAAAACCCTCTCTGAAAAGAGACACAAAAGACAACAAAGGGACACACTTCCTTCCTTTTGACCCAAGGAGCCTGGCTTCTTTATCACTCTAAAGCTTCAGGGAGAGAAAGAGAAGCCAATGGTCAGAGGAGGTTCTGGAACATTATTCCCCACAGTCACAAGCAGCACACAAAATGGCCTCCAGAACACAAAATGGCCTCCAGAACACAAAATGGCTGCCGGGACACAAAATGGCCTCCAGAACACAAAATGGCTGCCGGGACACAAAATGGCCTCCAGAACACAAAATGGCCTCCAGAACACAAAATGGCTGCCGGGACACAAAATGGCCTCCAGAACACAAAATGGCCGCCTCTGGCTCAGTGCTTGGCAGTTTTCAGTTTGAGGCCTTCAGGGAAGCCATAATGGAGGATGAAAGGGCCCCAAAGTCAGAAGGGACCCCAAACAGGATTTCCAAACCTTAACACTTAAAATGCCAAGCCAAAAGAACATTCCTAGAGTTCCATAAGACAGAGCCATGGCCATTACGGTGGGGCACATCAAGAACGCCCAGGAAGGTGGCATTAATGATGATTAAGGTGTGGCAGCAGCTCCATCCTCTGCATTTTGTTTTTCCGCCCCAAGTGCAATACCCTAAATTTCTCTGTGTTGAATTTCATTTTGTTAGCTGTGGCCCAGCTTTCTAGTCTATTCAGGTCATTTTGAATCTTGATCCTGTCCTCTGGGGTATTAGCTATTCCCCCTAATTTGGTGTCATCTGCAAATTTGATAAGTATGCTCCCAATTCTGTCATCCAGGTCATTGATAAAGATGTTGAATAGCACTGGGCCCAGGACAGAGCCCTGTGGGACCCCACTGGTCACTTCTCTCCAGGATGAAAAGGAGCCATTGTTGAGCACCCTTTGGGTTCGGCCGGTCAACCAATTACAGATCCATTTAACAGTTCCTTTGTCTAGCCCACATTTTACAAGCTTGTTTGCAAGAATGTGATGGGAAACCTTGTCAAAGGCCTTACTGAAATCAAGATATACTATATCCACAGCATTCCCTTCATCTACCAAGCTGGTAATTTTATCAAAGAAAGAGATTAGATTTGTCTGGCATGACTTGTTTCTCTGAAACCCATGTTGACTTTTTGTGATTATGGCATTGCCTTCTAGATGTTCACAGACTCTCTGTTTAATGATCTGCTCCAGAATCTTTCCTAGAACTGATGTCAGACTAATTGGATGATAATTGTTGGGATCCTCTTTTTTCCCCTTTTTGAAGATGGGGACAACGTTTGCCCTTCGCCAGTCTGCTGGGATCTCTCCTGTTCTCCAGGAGTTTTCAAATATGATTGCCAATGGCTCCGATATTACTTTTGCCAGTTCTTTTAATACCCTTGGATGGAGTTCATCTGGTCCCGGAGACTTAAATTCATTTAGATTAACAAGGTGTTCCTCTACTATCTCTTTACTTATTCTGTGCTGAAATTCCCCTATTCTGTCCTCTGCTCCATTATCCTCAGGTTGAGCACCCTTTGCCTTTTCTGAGAAGACTGAGGCAAAGAAGGTGTTGAGTAATTCTGCCTTTTCTCTATCTCCTGTTAGCATTTTGCCATCTTCTCCACGCAGTGACCCTACCGTTTCCTTCTTCTTCCTCTTGCTGCGGACATATCCAAAAAAGCCCTTTTTATTGTTCTTAACCTCTCTAGCAAGCCTGAGTTCATTCTGTGCTTTAGCTTTTCTGACTTTACCCCTACACATGCCTGCTATTTCTTTGAATTCCTTTTTCGTGATTTCCCCCTTTTTCCATTTCTTATACATGTTCCGTTTCAAACTTAGCTCGGTTGAAAGTTCCTTAGTCATCCATCCTGGTTTCTTGAGACACCGCCTGCTTTTCTTTCTCACTGGAACTGTTTGAAATTGTGCCTTCAGTATCTCCCTTTTGAGAAAGTCCCATCCGTCCTGAACTCCTTTATCTTTTAGTATTTCTGACCATGGAATCGCCCTCAATACTTCTCTAAGTTTACTGAAATTCGCTCTCCTAAAGTCTAGGATGCGTGTCTGACTCTGCCTGGCTTCTCCTTTCCACTGTATAACAAACTCCAGGAGAACATGGTCCCTTCCACCTGAGGATCCCACCACTTGCACCCCATTAACCAAGACATCCTTGTTGGTTAGGATCAGATCTAAAATAGCTGACCCCCTTGTTGCCTCTTCCACCTTTTGGACCATGAAATTGTCTTCCAGGCAAGTGAGGAATTTGCTAGACCTTGAGGATTTTGCTGAGTTTGACTTCCAGCAAATATCAGGATAGTTGAAGTCTCCCATCACTACTACATCTCTCTTTTCTGACTGTGTGGTCATCTGTTCTAGAAAGATATCATCCAATTCCTCAGTCTGACTTGGGGGTCTGTAGTAGACTCCCACTGTAACATCCTTGTTGTTTCCCTCCCCTTTGATTCTTATCCAGATGCTCTCCACCTGGCTTCCATGATTGATGTCCAGGATCTCTTCACTGGTGTAAATATCTCTGACATATAGTGCTATTCCTCCTCCTTTCCTGTTTGGCCTATTTCTCTTAATAAGGTTATACCCCTCTATTTCCACATTCCAATCATGAGACTCATCCCACCAGGTTTCAGTGATGCCTATTATATCATATTTGCTTTGTTGTACTAGGAGTTCGAGTTCATCCTGCTTATTTCCCATGCTCTGTGCATTAGTGTAGAGACATCGCAGACCATGGTTCCCTTTTACTTGCTGCCTGTGCAAGTTTTTTTGCCTCCCACTGCTGGGTCCTTGCACTGTTTGCCTTGTTTCCTCTGTGTCAGTTTGACTATTTTCGCCATCCCTTTCGCATTCCTTAATATTGTCTCCCTTCCCCTCGGAACTCAGTTTAAAGCTCTCCTGATCAAGTTCTTGAGACTGTTGGCAAAAACATTTCTTCCAACTGGCGTGAGATGCAACCCGTCTGTTGCAAGAAGTCCCTCCTCATGGAACCGCAGCCCATGATCGAAGAATCCAAATCCTTCTCGGCGGCACCATCTGCGAAGCCAGTTGTTCACATCTGCTATTTTCCTCTCCCTTCCTGGACCATGCCCTTCAACTGGCAGAAGAGACGAGATGACAACCTGTACATCCATTCCTTTCAGCTTCCTACCAAGCGCCTCGTAATCCCTTTTGATGTTCTGAATGCTGTGTCTGGCAGTATCATTAGTTCCCACGTGGACCAAAAGGAAGGGGTATTGGTCAGTAGGCTTGACCAGTCTTGTCAGCCTCTCTGTCACATCACGGATCTTTGCACCTGGAAGACAACACACCTCTCGAGACATCTTGTCAGGCCTACAAATCACTGCTTCTGTACCCCTCAGCAAGGAGTCCCCCACTACGACCACACGCCTCCTCCGAGGCTTAGCAGTGACTGTTCCCTCGGGTGAGACTCTCAGGCTCCTCTGCTCTGTCCCAGAAGTCTGTCCATGCTGCTCTTCTTCATCCTCCTTGATAAGGGAAAGAGCTTCGAATCGATTCTGTAGCTGCAAGCTCCCCAAACAATTCCTTCTTGGCTTACTTCTCTTTGTGACATTCCTCCAGCTGTCTGCCTCCTCTGTTTGGCAAGTGACCTCTTCCACCCTAGCATCTTCCTCTGCGTGGTACGCATCCAAGATGGTTAGTTCTATTGAGTCCAGGAAATCCTCTTGTTCACTAATATGCTGAAGTGTAGCTACTCTGGACTCCAGCTGCTGCACTTTCTCCTCCAAGAGTGCTACCAACTTGCACTTGGTGCATGTGAAGTTCTCCACTTCTGTAGGCAAGAAGAGAAACATCCCACAAGAGTTGCAGGTGACAGCGGCAGATCCCTCGTTGTCCATACTGCAAAGTCTTTAGTAATAAATATAACAGTCAATCTATTGGGAATACTTCTTTAAAGGTAAGTATTGGCTGCTATCTTACACTTAAAGGGAAGGTTCTGTTTCAATATCTGATTCTAACCTGATGCCACTTGAGCAGAGTTGTTGAGTTAAAGAAAATGAAAATTCTCCTTCAGCAACGCCCCTTCAGCAACGAGCACACGGTCTCAAAATGGCTGCCAAGCAGCTCCTCTCCTTCTCCTCTCTCTGGCCGGACTGTTCTGGAAGGCTCTGGAAGTTGGTATATAAAGCTAGTCTGCTAGCTCCGCCCCCTTGTGACTCACAGATGTGACTCACAGAAGCTCCTCCCCTTCAGCAACGAGCACACGGTCTCAAGCACACGGTCTCAAAATGGCTGCCAAGCAGCTCCTCTCCTTCTCCTCTCTCTGGCCGGACTGTTCTGGAAGGCTCTGGAAGTTGGTATATAAGGCTAGTCTGCTAGCTCCGCCCCCTTGTGACTCACAGATGTGACTCACAGAAGCTCCTCCCCTTCAGCAACGAGCACACGGTCTCAAAATGGCTGCCAAGCAGCTCCTCTCCTTCTCCTCTCTCTGGCCGGACTGTTCTGGAAGGCTCTGGAGTTGGTATATAAAGCTAGTCTGCTAGCTCCGCCCCCTTATGACTCACAGATGTGACTCACAGAAGCTCCGCCCCTTCAGCAACGAGCACACGGTCTCGAGCACACGGTCTCAAAATGGCTGCCAAGCAGCTCCTCTCCTTTTCCTCTCTCTGGCCGGACTGTTCTGGAAGGCTCTGGAAGTTGGTATACAAAGCTAGTCTGCTAGCTCCGCCCCCTTGTGACTCACAGATATGACTCACAGAAGCTCCGCCCCTTCAGCAACGAGCACACGGTCTCAAAATGGCTGCCAAGCAGCTCCTCTCCTTCTCCTCTCTCTGGCCGGACTGTTCTGGAAGGCTCTGGAAGTTGGTATATAAAGCTAGTCTGCTAGCTCCGCCCCCTTGTGACTCACAGATGTGACTCACAGAAGCTCCTCCCCTTCAGCAACGAGCACACGGTCTCAAAATGGCTGCCAAGCAGCTCCTCTCCATCTCCTCTCTCTGGCCGGACTGTTCTGGAAGGCTCTGGAAGTTGGTATATAAAGCTAGTCTGCTAGCTCTGCCCCCTTGTGACTCACAGATGTGACTCACAGAAGCTCCGCCCCTTCAGCAACGAGCACACGGTCTCAAGCACACGGTCTCAAAATGGCTGCCAAGCAGCTCCTCTCCTTCTCCTCTCTCTGGCTGGACTGTTCTGGAAGGCTCTGGAAGTTGGTATATAAAGCTAGTCTGCTAGCTCCGCCCCCTTGTGACTCACAGATGTGACTCACAGAAGCTCCGCCCCTACAGCAACGAGCACACGGTCTCAAAATGGCTGCCAAGCAGCTCCTCTCCTTCTCCTCTCTCTGGCCGGACTGTTCTGGAAGGCTCTGGAGTTGGTATATAAAGCTAGTCTGCTAGCTCCGCCCCCTTGTGACTCACAGATGTGACTCACAGAAGCTCCGCCCCTTCAGCAACGAGCACACGGTCTCGAGCACACGGTCTCAAAATGGCTGCCAAGCAGCTCCTCTCCTTTTCCTCTCTCTGGCCGGACTGTTCTGGAAGGCTCTGGAAGTTGGTATATAAAGCTAGTCTGCTAGCTCCACCCCCTTGTGACTCACAGATGTGACTCACAGAAGCTCCGCCCCTTCAGCAACAAGCACACGGTCTCGAGCACACGGTCTCAAAATGGCTGCCAAGCAGCTCCTCTCCTTCTCCTCTCTCTGGCAGGACTGTTCTGGAAGGCTCTGGAAGTTGGTATATAAAGCTAGTCTGCTAGCTCCGCCCCCTTGTGACTCACAGATGTGACTCACAGAAGCTCCGCCCCTTCAGCAACGAGCACACGGTCTCAAAATGGCTGCCAAGCAGCTCCTCTCCTTCTCCTCTCTCTGGCCAGACTGTTCTGGAAGGCTCTGGAAGTTGGTATATAAAGCTAGTCTGCTAGCTCCGCCCCCTTGTGACTCACAGATGTGACTCACAGAAGCTCCTCCCCTTCAGCAACGAGCACACGGTCTCAAAATGGCTGCCAAGCAGCTCCTCTCCTTCTCCTCTCTCTGGCCGGACTGTTCTGGAAGGCTCTGGAAGTTGGTATATAAAGCTAGTCTGCTAGCTCTGCCCCCTTGTGACTCACAGATGTGACTCACAGAAGCTCCGCCCCTTCAGAAACGAGCACACGGTCTCAAGCACACGGTCTCAAAATGGCTGCCAAGCAGCTCCTCTCCTTCTCCTCTCTCTGGCCGGACTGTTCTGGAAGGCTCTGGAAGTTGGTATATAAAGCTAGTCTGCTAGCTCCGCCCCCTTGTGACTCACAGATGTGACTCACAAAAGCTCCTCCCCTTCAGCAACAAGCACACGGTCTCGAGCACACGGTCTCAAAATGGCTGCCAAGCAGCTCCTCTCCTTCTCCTCCCTCTGGCCAGACTGTTCTGGAAGGCTCTGGAAGTTGGTATATAAAGCTAGTCTGCAAGCTCCGCCCCCTTGTGACTCACAGATGTTACTCACAGAAGCTCCACCCCTTCAGCAACGAGCACACGGTCTCGAGCACACGGTCTCAAAATGGCTGCCAAGCAGCTCCTCTCCTTCTCCTCTCTCTGGCCGGACTGTTCTGGAAGGCTCTTGAAGTTGGTATATAAAGCTAGTCTGCTAGCTCCGCCCCCTTGTGACTCACAGATGTGACTCACAGAAGCTCCGCCCCTTCAGCAACGAGCACACGGTCTCAAAATGGCTGCCAAGCAGCTCCTCTCCTTCCACTCTCTCTGGCCGGACTCTGTTGAAGATCTGGGGGAAAACAAGTGTAGAATATGTCCAAAAATACCTTCATGGTGTTCGTCACATGAGGCTCTTTTTGGGAGGAACAGTATCCAGAAAACTCTATGGTTAAGATACAAGGATGTACTGAAAGAATCGCAAGGAAAACTAGAGATCAAACTTAAAGAATCTGGCCTAGATTTTTCAATGGTGTCTTTATCGTCAAATGAGGGAGAGGTTTAAAATAGATGTGAAATGAGAAGGAATACAAAATGAAAAGTGGGAATTGTGGAAGCCATGCTCCATGTTCATTCCATGCCTGATGAGAGTGTTGGAGAAGCATGCAGCTGTGTTTCTCTAGCCAGAAGCAAAAGGAAGGCATTCTCCTCTGAGGGCCACTGGGGAGGTCAGGAGGTTTCAGCAGATGATGCGCTCATGTCACATCTAGCGACAGGGACATAGCCAGGGTCCTCTCCAATTCCCATCCCCTGACCCCCCTCCACTCTCACAAGGCATGGAGTGTCAGGACCATGGTGAACAGGTCTGAGGAAATGACAGGCATGTGGCCACTAGGTGGAGCTGTTGTGGAAGTCATTGACAGCTCTAGTGGCAGCATTTAAACAGTGCATCATTGGAATGTTGATGCAACTGCCAACTGTCATTCTCAACTGTCACTGAGGAAGAGTCAGACAGTGTGAGCCTCAGAGTGGGTTGTTACTGGTGTGGATGGTGGATGGTGTCGATGTATATAGTGTTGTACACAGTGGAACTTCTTATATGAATAAAAGCCTGATCTGAGAGAAGATTATAGTGTCTCTGCTCATTGAGAAAGCGACAGGTGTTTCTTCAGCTCACAAGCTACTGACTACAGTCAAGGTGGAGAATCTGGTGCCATATGTTATGTGCTGCACAACACAGCAATGTCAAAAGCGTTTAACATGGAGTATCTGTTGTGTAGGGGAGCTGCAGTGAATCTATGCTAGGTCCAGAGGGCTTTGTTTGGTGAAGAGGGAGGAAGGGGATACCCACCTCTGCATTGGCCCAAAGGCATATGTCACCTGCGTATCTCACTAGCAGCATGCTGTTCTCTGTGTCTTGACAAATCAAGCCTAACCCTAGTCTCTTTTCTCAGGAACTTCATCTCAGTCTCCTTCTACACAGCCTTGGGCCATATTTTGCTGAAAGAGACACAGGTGCAGGGCCACCAGGACAACCTAATGGCCAACACAGAGGCCAAGCAGAGGGAGTTGGGCTCCAAGAGGAAGAGGCTGTCGAAGTACAACAACTCTTTGGTGAGTTGACATCCTGACTATTAGTTCCCTTTGTGTCACTGCTGGGGCTGTTCATGAAAGCGACGGAGAACATATTGTTCCAATTTGGCAGAGAAAGTCCTGGTTAATCCTCTGTCACCCCACTTTTTCAGGGGCTTTCAAAAATGTCCCGGTTTCTCTCTCCTCCTCCCACTTTGCCCCTTCTCCTCAGCTGCCTTGGGTTGCTGCAGAGTGACTTCCAAGGAGTTTGCACCCCATCAACTCAAAAATGGGGACAGGAGAGGGGATAAGTTGCCAGGGTCTTGCTTGCCAGGAGGCTGAAGCAAAAGCAAACTGCTGTGCCCTTCCTAGCTTGTGTGATCTTCCTCCTAAACAACCTTGGCCATCCTCACCACCTTCCGGTGTTGCTTGTCCACATGTGCCTTGCTTTTCCTGTCTGTGAAATGTTGGGGATATGGGAGACCATCTCTGGATCTAAATTGGGGGTGGCCCAGTGGCCTTCAAGTCCAGAATGCTCCCCAGAACTGTTTTTTAAAATGACATTTGCCTCTGAAATGTGGCAAGAAATGGCTAAATGCACCATAATTCTTTTGTGGCTAAATGTACTCTATGTGTTGGGAGAGTCAGTATCCTAATCCATCCTCAATATCCCAGCCATGGCCTAAATTATATTGTTTATTACATTGTATGTTATATTGAAAGGATTCAAGACAAACTGATCTGAAAGGCAGTAGCTTTTTGCTTGCTAACAGAATTTAAAGTTTATTTCTGAAGTGATGAAATAACATTTGGGAAGCACCATGTGCTTTCCTCCCCTTTTCTTTGTCACTCTCTGGATGAGGGCTATTTTCTATTTCAGGTGACCTTTGCCGATGTGGCAGTATATTTCTCCAAGGATGAATGGAATCTGTTGACGGCGAAACAGAAACTTTTGTACAATTCTGTAATGATGGACAATTATGAAAATGTGGCTTCTGTAGGTAAGGAACCTGAATCCATGGCTCTTTCTATAAAGACTGAGGGCCCTTTCATACTATATTATCATGTTGCTATGGTTCCACTAGAATTATAGAGTCATAGAGTTGGAATAGACCACAAGGGCCATCCAGTTCAACCACCTTCTGCCATGCAGGAATACACATCCAGCCTCTCTTTAAAGACCTCCAAAGAAGAGGACTCCACCAAACTCTAAGGGAATATACTCCACTGTCAAAGTGCTCTTACTGTCACAAAGTTCCTCCTAAGGTTTAGGTGGAACCTCTTTCAATGTGTCTGGCATTCATTGCGGTGTCTCCTTTTCTCGGTGTCAGCAAAAAGCAAGCCTGCTCCTTGCGCAACAGGACACCCTTTCAAATGTTTAAACATGGAGATCATATCCACTCTTTATCTTCTTTTCTCCAGGCTAAACATAACCAGCTCTCTAAGCTGCTCCTCATAGAGCTTGATGGTTTCCAGACCCTTCACCACTTTGGTTGCACTCCTTTGGACATGCCCCAATTTGTGAACATCCTTTTCGAATTGTGGGGCCCAGAACTGGACACAGGATTATTCCAAATGAGCCTTGAACAAAGCAGAATAGAGTGGCACTATTACTTCTCTTGATCTAGAAACTATTCTTGTATAGAGGCAGCCTAGAATCACATTGGCCTTTTTAGCTGCCTCATCACACTGTTGGCCCATGTTCAACTTGCGGTCTACTAGGAGTCCTAGATCCCTTTCAAGCCTAGATTAATTGTGATAGCAACATCCTGTAGAATATTTGAATCTGTAGTTCAGTGAGGCACTATTGCTCTCCAGGCTCTAAGGATTCTAATAACCCCATCCTAAACTGCCAATTCTAGGATTTTATGGGAGGAAGCCATGGAGATTAATGCTTTTCTCACCCAAATGGTACTCAGCACATCCCTGAGCCTCCACTTCCCCAAAGGGATGTTTTGGGATGTTGAGGGGCAAAATATTATTTCATCTCCCCCCCCCCCCCCAGCAATACAATATGGGGTTGCCCCTGAGATCTCCTCCAACCCCATCAGTAGTCCATACCTGCCTTATAGATGTTTTAAGGCTGTTTTAAGGCTGCTCCCTGGCATTTCACCCTCACCAAAATTGGAGTCCAGGTCCCAGCCCCCTTGCTCTGCCTTTGCCAATGAATTATTTGTATATTGATTATCCTGCCTTTCTCAACAAATGGGCCTAAAAGGGATGTCATACTGAGGAGGGAGATGACTTGTTTTCAGCTGCTCCAGAGACTAGGATCCGGAGCAGTGGATGCAAGCTACAGGAAAAGAGATTCCACCTCAACATTTGAAAAAACCTCTTGAGAGTAAGGGCTGTTCGACAGTGGAACACACTCCTTCCTCGGAGTGTAGTGGAGCCTCCTTCCTTGGAGGTCTTTAAACAGAGGCTGGATGGCCATCTGTTGGGATGCTTCGATTGAGAGTTCCTGCATGGCAGGCGGTTGGACTGGATGGCCCTTGCGGTTTCTTCCAGCTCTATGACTCTATGATCCCTTTTATGCATCACACTCTGTGGGTTTGTGTCTGTAACAGAGAGACGGAGGGAAAGTGAAAAATAGAAAGGCAGGGAAGAGAGGCTGAAAATGAGATGCTGAAGCAGTGCAGATGGGCAAGAGGGAAGGTTGGAGAGCGGAGGGAGAAAGGGAAGGGGATCTGGCAGATGGGAGCCAGGAGGGGAAGGCTGGAGCAAAGCCAGGATCTCCTAGCTCTGTGCGGAGAGGAAGGGACCTCTGGGAAGGGCCAGGAGAGGGGCCTTGGGGATTGGGAGGCAGCCACCAACCTGACAGATTTTAAGAACCGAACCTGTGAGAAGCAGCTCAGGTCCTTGTTTTCAAACATATTAAGGCGTTCCATTTAGAAATTATGAGCAATGTTTATGAACAGAGTAAAGGGCAACATAAAAATGCCTTTTTGTCTAATGTTTCTTTTCCAACCTGAGCTTGCTTAGCTCCATGGGTGATTCCAGAGGCCCTTTGTTACCCGAAATGCTGGAGGCTGGGGAGGACACTCCCAAGTGCTATGCTTTCAGGGGAATTTCATACTTAGCTCAAAGGAGAGATTGGGGCAACAGTGGCCTCGGGACTCATCCCATTCCTGATCTCCCCCCCCCCCCCGGTGTTAGGGGGATCCCATCTCTTCTCGAGCCCTATTTAAATGAATGGGGCTCCGCACAGGCGGCATTAACCCTTATGGGGCATGCCGCCAATTTTCCCAGTATGGCTTTTAGTGTATGCTGAAATCCACGTAAGGCGTGCCCGCGTATGACGCAGGTGCACTGTACACGCATGCACACACATATAGGTGTTCACACAAACACACAAGAAGTAGGTAACAAAGGTAGGAGTGGTGAATAGATGTTAGGCTTTGCTAATGGTAATACATAACCTAGACGGAACTTGATTCCAATTGCTGAGGGTCCACAATGGGGAGAGAAGTTAGTAACTCCCATGGCAAGTGGAGCTGGCGAGTGTAGTGAGGCGTTTAGCAATGTAAACCAACAGAGTGTCTGTCTGCAACTGGACTGCAATATTTATACTGAAATGGTTGCTAGTGGGCAGAACCCGAGTTTTCTATAAGGTTTAAATCGTTTTAGAAAGTTTCCTGGGTGGGGAAAATATGGTCCAAAATCAAATTGAATGCAATGGGTGCTTGGTGCAAATACCTCAGACATAAGGGATTACCACACCGATCCTCAGGTCCTTGTTGGCTCTGAATTCCAGTCCCGTTCACAAGCCAATGTACAGCGCAATGTGAGCATGATGCTCCCAGATGCAGCTCAACAATAACATAGCACAGTATGGAAACAACGTTCCAGATACAGGTATTGGCAATGCACTGGCCACATTTCACACTTAAAAATAAGTCACAGACACAGGTGATTTCATCCGAATCTTTGGAGGTTCTCTATCTTGAGTTGCAATATAATCAAAATATTTGCAAGCTCTCCTCTCTGACTTCCATCATGTTCACCATCTCTTCTATACACAACTCCAATCCAATCCTATCCACAGCAATCCACATGTGTCCTGTATTGTGTATTGGTTGTGATCCATCTCCTGGTGCCACACAGCATGAAGCGTCCTCTGCAGTTGGCTTGCATCACGCCATGTGCTCAGACTCAGGACTCTCTGGCCGTCTCACAGGATATGATGCCACTTTTGAATCAAAATATTTTACACATGTTTAAAGGAATCTTTTTTCAACAGTCTGTATGACTATCTGCTTCAACTGATTACCTCAAGGTAGTTCCCCCACAATCTCTTCTTTGCCAGCTCCTGTGAGTAAGGATATAATCGTTTCATGGATTTGGGGCATCTGCAACAGGGTCCTGCTCAGGTCACCCACCCCAACTTTATTAATTTAATATCAAATAGGGAGGTATGAACGTAGGGCTAAATCTTGGGCTGACACTTTCCTCTCTTAACTCTGATATTCAGTATTGTTTTCCTTCTTTACAGAAGAACTTGTCAGTCATGAAAGCGTCCACACATCAGAGAAGCCATACAACTGCCAGCATTGTGGGAAACATTTTGCATACAAGTCTATCCTTCTCATGCATCGGAGAGTCCACACAGGAGAGAAGCCATACAAATGCCAGCATTGTGGGAAATGTTTTTGTTTGAAGTCAGTCCTAGTGGCACATCAGAGAGTCCACACAGGAGAGAAGCCATACAAATGCCAACACTGTGGGAAATGTTTTTGTTTGAAGTCAGTCCTAGTGGCACATCAGAGAGTCCACACAGGAGAGAAGCCATACAAATGCCAACATTGTGGGAAATGTTTTTGTTTGAAGGGAGACTTAGTGAGACACCAGAGAATCCACACCGGAGAGAAGCCATACAAATGCCAGCATTGTGGGAAATGTTTTTATTTGAAGGGAAACTTAGTGAGACACCAGAGAATCCACACCGGAGAGAAGCCATACAAATGCCAGCATTGTGGGAAATGTTTTTCTCAGCAGTCCTGCCTAGTGACACACAAAAGACTCCACACAGGCGAGAAGCCATACAAATGCCAGCATTGTGGGACATGTTTTTCTCGGCAGTCAAACCTACTGACACACCAGAGAATCCACACAGGAGAGAAGCCATACAAATGCCATCATTGTGGGACCTGTTTTTCTTTGAAGGGAGACTTAGCGAGACATCAGAGAGTCCACACAGGAGAGAAGCCATACAAATGCCAGCATTGTGGGAAATGTTTTTATTTGAAGGGAGACTTAGTGAGACACCAGAGAATCCACACCGGAGAGAAGCCATACAAATGCCAGCATTGTGAGAAATGTTTTTATTTGAAGGGAAACTTAGTGAGACACCAGAGAATCCACACCGGAGAGAAGCCATACAAATGCCAGCATTGTGGGAACTGTTTTTATTGTAAGTCAAACCTACTGACACACCAGAGAGTCCACACAGGAGAGAAGCCATACAAATGCCAGCATTGTGGAACATGTTTTTCTCAGCAGTCAAACCTACTGACACACCAGCGAATCCACACAGGAGAGAAGCCATACAAATGCCAGCATTGTGGGAAATGCTTTTCTCGGAGGTCAGGCCTATTCAGTCACCAGAGAGGCAGCACAGGAGAGAAGCCACACAAACCCAAGAAGTGAATGAACATTATTTTTGTAAAGGTGGAATAGAAAAATATTTTTTTCCATCCAGCGGTGCTAAAAAGCCCATATGAATTTATTTGCACAGTTTCTCTGTCCATATGTCTGTTTATGTTTTAAAGTTATGTTTAGTAAACTTTAGGTTTTAATTGCTACTAGTATAGATACTTGCTTTGGGTTATAAATTTGGCGGGGGATTATGGGTCGTGGTTGAGGTTAGTTAGATGGGGGGCTGGGGTTTTTTGCGGCTGGCTAGAATAGCAAGGATAGCATTCGGAATTTGTGGGATGTTGGCTGAAGAAAGTTGGGGACCTGTAGTAACAGAAAGGGATCCAGTTTCTTCGAATGTCTGGGGCAGGGAGAGATTGTGCGTGTGAGAGGGATGGCAAAGTGGGGGATAGATGGTGGGAATTGTAGGTGGGGGCTAGGTTTGGTAGAAGGTGGAGTTTTAGGTTTGGGGGTTTCAAGATATTCTTTGGCTTGGGGAGGGCAGTTCTAGCTTAAACACTGAATTTCTGACTATGTGTTTTAATAAAGTTCTTTGCTATTTCAACAGACTGGACTCTTTGATGCACAGAAGTTGTGAATTTGCACAAAACGGACCCTTTCTTCTCTCCTCATTCCTCAGCTCCATTCCCAGCCATAAGAACAGCAAAGGCAAACACACACACGAGATAAGAGCCGACTTGGATGCCAGCATAATATAATAAGAAAAGATTTATTTCTAGCCCGCTCTATGAAGGAGAATCTGTGCTGGTTTCAACAATAAAATACATCGAGGTTACAATAAAATCCAAAAGAAATCAATCCCCCCCCGATCCCAGTACTAAAACTGGATTAAACAATGAGAGTATAAATGTTGGGAGAAAATGCAGAGGTGAACTCAGAGCAATCTTGGAAGCTTGTGAGTAGATAGACAAACTGGCAGACTGGAGCTTTGCCAGGAAACACAACTGCTAGATTAAAGCACCGTAGGCTGGCTTTTCTCCAAGAGGCACTGTTTATTTTTGGTTGCAAAACATACACGAGAGCTAGACCAACCCCATCCACCAATTACAAAACCCACACTGTACAATGATGATCTGAGCTTATATACACTTTTGCCATGTGGCAATCTAGCTCAACCCCTTCCTGTTTAATTTCCTGTGTTATCTGGATTACTGTCCATCATTCCAGATGTCACAGCATATTTACACAAGTGCTATGTGCTGCTCTCTGGCACACTCCGCCACAATCTTGGACAATCCCCTGCTGTCTGGAGCCACAGCTGCAACCAATTCCTGGTTAAGAGCAGCGAGTGTCCATTAGCTTCTCTGCCACATCTGAACATTTTCAATGCTGCTCCATACCTCAACAATAAAAACAGTAAAGACATTCCAGTGACTCTGTGAATAAGATCATACTGGATCATTGTGAATCTGTGAGTACTGAGGATGGGGACAAGCTCCTTGGAAGTGTGAAGAAGACAACTTGCCCTCTCAACCCTTGCCTTTCATGGCTGGTCATCCAAGGAGGAGATGCTTTGAGGACTCATCTGAGATATATCATAGATGCATCTCTTAGGGAGGGCTATTTTCCATCTTGCTTAAAAGAAGCAGTGATACGGCTGCTTCTGAAAAAGCCCTCCCCAGATCCCTTGGACATGAAGAATTACAGAGCGGTCTCCCGTCTTCCATTTCTCTTCAACTCCAAACAGTCTTGGATGAAACAGATTACCTAGATCCATTTCAACCTGGCTTCAGGATGGGATCCAGAGTCAAGATTGCTATGGTTACCTTAGATGATCTCCGCTTGAGTATCGACAGGGGAAGTGTGACCCTGTTGATGCTTTTGGGCCTCTCAGTGGCTTTTGATACTATTGACCATGGCATCCTTCTGGAACTCCTGAGGGAATTGGGGATCGGGGGCACTGCATTGCAATGCTTCCGGTCCTATTTCTCCAGCAGATTCCAGATGGAGATGCTTGGGGACAGTTGCTCCTCTATGAGGGATCTTAAATGCAGCGTTCTCCAGGGTGCCATCCTATCCCCAATGCTAGTCAACATCTACATCAAACCGCCAAGAGAGTTCATCCGGAGGCATGGGGCGGGTGCTTTCTGTATGCTCATGACATCCAGAGGTATCTTAGTGTCAACTAAAGAAGTCATCTTCCTCTGAATGAATGTCTTGAAGCAGTAATGGGCTGGATGAGGAAAAACAGCTTGAAACTGAATTCAGATTAAACGGAGGTGTTTATTGTTGGAGGTCCTATTCCCGGTATGGAGGTCTGTAAACCGGTCCTGGATGGAGTCACACTTCCCCTAAAGGACTGTCTTTGCAGTTTAGGGGTGCTCTTGAATCCGTTGCTCCAGATGTCAGCTCAGATAGATAGGATGGCCAAGAGTGCCTGTTATCAGCTTTGGTTGATACGCCAACTGCGTCCCTTCTTGGAACCTGAAGACCTAAACACTATGGTGCATGCGCTGGTAACCTCACGTCTTGACTTCTGTAATGTGCTCTACATAGGGCTACCCTTTTATTAAGTCCGGAAAGTTCAACTAATCCAAAATATGGCTGCCAGAGTGGTCACTGGAAGATCTAGATGTGACCATATAACACCTATACTAAACCATGCCCTATGAGGAACTACCCAGGGAGCTGGGTATGTTTAATCTGGAGAAGGGAAGGTTAAGAGGTGATATGATAGCCCTGTTTAACTATTTGAAGGGGTGTCATATTGAGGAGGGAGCAAGCTTGTTTTCTGCTGCTCCAGAAAACAGGACTTGGAGCAGTGGATGGAAGCTCTAGGAATAGAGATTCCACCTCAACATTAGGAGGAACTTCCTGACAGTAAGGGCTGTTCGACAGTGGAACAAACTCCCTCGGAGTGTACTGGAGTCTCCTTCCTTAGAAGTCTTCAAACAGAGGCTGGATGGCCATCTGTCAGGGATGCTTTGATTGAGAGTTCCTGCATGGCGGGGTAGGACTGGATGGCCCTAGTGGTCTCTTCCAACTCTATGATTCCAGGATTCTATGATTCTGAGATCACAATGGGACAGCCTCAATGCTTCAGGTAAGGAGCACCAGCCTGAAATCAAAATGTGCAGACTCAATGCATGAGGGAAGGAGCATCAGCCTTAGGTCACAATGGGCCATTCTCAATCCAGGTAAAGAGCACCTTAACTGATAATAGTCCCATTTCAATCTTTAAGGCAAGGAACTTTAGGCTGAGATCACAATGAGCCAGTCTCAGTTATTCAGGTAGGATGCATGAGCCAGAAGTCACAATGGGCCAGTCGCAATCCTTCAGGTAAGGAGCATCAGACTGAGGTCACAATGGGCCAGTCTCAAAATGGCCGCTGGACCACAAAATGGCTGCCAGAACACAAAATGGCTGCCCCAGCCTCAGCTCTTTGCAGTTGGCAGTTTGAGGCCTTCAAGAAACCCATAATAGAGGATGTAACATCCCTAAAGTCAGAAGTGACCCGAAACAGGATTTCCCAGCCTTAAGAATACCCAAACGTTTTCCTGATGCTCTAATATAGAGACTCCCTGAGATAGTCAGTATTCGCAAGCAAAGGAGGGCCAAGAGAGCCCTGGAGAGCCTTGCCTTGGGGTGGCTCTGGATCTCTGGTGCCACAAGAAACTACAAATCCCAGGATTCCACAGGAAGGAGCCAGGAGAGTTGACACAGTTTCGAACTGGAATATTTCTGCAGTGCAGATACAGCCTGAGCTGGTTGTAAAAGGGTTGAAGCACCCAAGTCTGGTTTTTACCCTCTTAATCATGGTTTTACTTTCAAGAAATAAGCTCTTTTTTCTGTCTAATCCTTACTTTTGTTGTTGTTTCTTTGTGTCTATATTTGTTTGTTTTATTCTTGGTAATGTGAGATGGTCTGCTTTGTCAACTTCCTTCATGAGTAAAAATCTCTTAGTAAGTAAGAAAACTGGGGAGGCTTTTAAAACCTCCCAAAGGAGCTGCTTTTGGCCTTTTTTCTAAGAGGGGGCAGTCTTCCTCTTAGAAGCCAAAGCCCAATGTTTGTGAAGAAGAAGAATCAGGCTTGTATTAAAACTATCCTCCCCATTTCTGATCCCTTTTAAAACCCATGTTCCCCAGAAGGAGCAGAGCTGTGTAATATGAAAACCCTCTCTGAAAAGAGACACAAAAGACAACAAAGGGACACACTTCCTTCCTTTTGACCCAAGGAGCCTGGCTTCCTTATCACTCTAAAGCTTCAGGGAGAGAAAGAGAAGCCAATGGTCAGAGGAGGTTCTGGAACATTATTCCCCACAGTCACAAGCAGCACACAAAATGGCTGCCAGAAAACAAAATGGCTGCCAGAAAACAAAATGGCCGCCAGAAAACAAAATGGCTGCCAGAAAACAAAATGGCCGCCAGAAAACAAAATGGCTGCCAGAATGCAAAATGTGAGTCTGGGGCAGGCAGGGGCAGGGTCTTCTAGCTGCTCTGCCCCCATTGGCCAGCCTCGAGAAGAGGCGGGGCTTCAGCTTCTCTATTTAGCTCTATGCGTGGAAGAGTGAGCGAGGAGAGGAGCAGAGTGTCCTAGAGAGAAAGAGAGAGAGAGACAGACAGACAGGGAGGGTCAGCAGAGAGACAAGGCCTGGAACCACTAGGCTTCACTGCTGCACTGAGGGCTGGCTGGGCCTGGCTTGGGTCTACTGCTGCTGATGCTTTCCTTTGGCCACTGCCACTAAGGCGGGGAGGAAGGAGGCCCAGCAGTCCTTCTAGGCATGGGCCACTCTCTCTGAAGGTGGGAGAGTGGGACTCCCCAAAAGGGATTTTAATGCTTTTAATGGTCGCTCTCATGCTGTAGTGATGATGATGATGATGATGATGATGATGATGATGATGATGATGATGATATTATCAGACCTGCGGGGCAGAGGATGGAGCTGCTGCCACACCTTAATCATCATTAATGCCACCTTCCTGGGCGTTCTTGATGTGCCCCACCGTAATGGCCATGGCTCTGTCTTATGGAACTCTAGGAATATTCTTTTGGCTTGGCATTTTAAGTGTTGTTAAGGTTTGGAAATCCTGTTTGGGGTCCCTTCCGACTTTGGGGCCCTTTCAACCTCCATTATGGCTTCCCTGAAGGCCTCAAACTGACAACTGCCAAGCACTGAGCCAGAGGCGGCCATTTTGTGTTCCGGAGGCCATTTTGTGTTCCGGAGGCCATTTTGTGTTCCGGAGGCCATTTTGTGTCCCGGAGGCCATTTTGTGTCCCGGCGGCCATTTTGTGTTCCGGACGCCATTTTGTGCTGCTTGTGACTCAGTTGAGCAGAGGCCTCTCTTTCTCTCCTGAGGCTCCAGAGCCAGGAGGAGGCCAGGCTTTTTGGGCCAAAAGGAAGGAAGTGTGTCCCTTTGTGTGTCTTTTGTGTCTCTTTTCAGAGAGGGTTTTCATATTACACAGCTCTGCTCCTTCTGGGGAACATGGGTTTTAAAAGGGATCAGAAATGGGGAGGATAGTTTTAATACAAGCCTTATTATCATTATTCTTCACAAACATTGGGCTTTGACTACTATCCCTGTTTTTAATAACTGTTTCAATAACTGTCCAATAATTTTAAATAACTATCCAGTAATTTAATGGCATTTTGTTTTGGATGGGAGTGTTAGGGTTAGGGTTTGGCAGATCATGAAACATGTTTTTATTGTATTGTATGGATATTTTTATTGTAAGCTGCTAAAAGGTGGCCATTCTTGTGTAGTAATTGTCTTGTGAATAACTCCCACAACAGCCTTGTAAGGTAGGCTTCGTAGGCTCCTAGGGCTGGAAGGGAGCCCCAAGGGCCAAACAGTCAGCCCCATTCTGCCCTCCAAGTCCTCCGAAGAGATGGCCATCCAGCCAGAGACTCCTCCAATGCTCTTTGAGGCAGCGTCTCCCATAGATTTGCTCACAGGTCATGGAGGTCCACAGTCCCATGGGAACCACTTCTTTCCACCCCACTTTGGGAAAGGAGACCCCCTCAGCCCCCTGGACTCACTCCTGCCACTCCTTCCTAGAATGGCTGGGACTCAGAGGGGTTCCTAGGCATTGCCACCTTCTGCTCTCCATGGCCATTGGCACTGACCTTTCCCCATTGCCTTCCCACCCTCAGCCCTGTGGACCTCCTCCTCCTTCGCACTCAGAGCAACCCTTCTCTACGGTTGAGGAGACAGCCTCTGACCCAGGGAAGCTCCGGCAATAAAGGACTGCAGGAGAGGGCTGCAGGAATCAGGGTCTTTGCAGTGAAGGTAGGCCTTTATTCCTGGAGCTGAAAGAGGACCTTTGTTTAAATGTTTCAGTCCAGGATTGTGTGGAAGGGTTGCAGTTGAGAGAGTGAGCCATGCTTTGCAGGTATAAAGCCCCAAATGCAGTCTCTGGCAGCATTGTCCTCCCAGAAGGTGGAAGTTGGATTTCCAGACCCCAGACGCACAGTGCGCCAGTGAGTCCTTTGTGTGGGGACTGTGTGTGTACATGTTGTTTACTAGAGCTTTGTGAGATATTTGTTTCACTGGGTTTATAAAATGAATTTCCATAGGTCTTCACATCTCAAAAATTAGCATAGTCCAGGATGCAGTCTTCCCTCATAAACCTATACAGAAGAAGCATAAATTAGATATCTAAAACAAAGGAGTTTTGAACCAGCAAACAAGCCAGGAAGATGGCTTGCCAATAAAATAAGGAAGTTGAAACAACGAAACACGATTACGGAAATAAATAAAGATTCGACATTAACATCTGGCCAAAATAAAATTAAGAAGGTCTTCCAAAAATTCTATGCTAAATTATATAAAGGATCTCAAACGTCTAGAGCCAAAATAGAGGAGTTTTTGGGAAAAGCTAACTTAAAGCCACTTTCAGACCAACAAAGAACTATATTAAATGGACCGATGACAACAGCAGAAATCATGGAAGTAATAAGAAAAAGGGAAAAAAGGGAAAACACCAGGAATGATGGCTTCATCGCCAGTTATCATAAAGTAGTTGAGGATCGACTGTTAACACCACTCAAATTAACGATAAATGCCATCAAAGGAAACCATTATCCTGAAACATGGAAACAAGCTAATATAACTTTGCGGTTAAAGGAAGATATAGATGCAACTGAGGTAAAGAGCTTAGGCTAATTTCCTTATTAAATATGGATTATAAATTATTTTCTATGATAGACTCAAAAAGGTTCTTAAAGACTGGATTCACAAGGACTAATCGGGATTTCTCCCCCACAGACAACTCAGTGATAACATACGAAACGTCTTAAATATAATTGAATATTTAGAAAGGCACAACGGAAAAAAATTTGCACTTTGTCGATTTAGAAAAGGCCTTCGATAACATAGGATGGGATATGTCATTTGCGACACTTGAAATAATCGAAATAGTAGCTTCTTATTTAAGATAGGGGCAATGTATAAAGATCAAAGAGCCAAACTGTTAACTATAAAAAGAAGAAGAAGAATTTAAGATTTCTAAAGGTACACGGCAAGCTTTCCCACTATCACCCCTTTTGTTCATTCTGATCCTTGAAGCGTGAATAATAGGATAAGACTAGAAAATAAGATCAATAGAATAAAAATTAACATACATTGAGTTTAAAATGAGAGTCTTTGCAGACAACATTTTGTATTCCCTGGAGAACCCAGAAAAGAGCATAAGGGAATTGATGGATGTAATACTGGAATTGGAATATGTTTCGGGACTAAAAGTAAACAGAGACAAAACAACAACAAAAAATATGGAGGAAAGGAAGAACAAATCCTGGAAGAAATTAGTGGATTTAAAGTGGGAAAGAAAGTTAAATATCTAGGAATAAATTTCACCAATAAAAACGCAGATCAGTTTCACAATAACTATGAGACAGTAAGGAAGGAAATCAGAAAAGACCTAGAAAAATGGGGGAAATTACACTTATCTCTATTAGGAAAAATATCTCTGATCCAAATGAGTTTCCTTCCTTTTTTTTTTTTAATTATTTTATTTTAATTAAATTTTAATGCAAACAATACAAGTATATACAGTCCGACAAACATACACAAACATGGCATCCACCCCTACCCTTCCCCTCCCAAGTCATTTATTCTACGTATTCCTCACCCCCCTTTCCCTCCCCCGACCCCCTATACCTACTAACGAGAATAGAAAAAAAGAAAGAAAAGAAAAGAAAAAGGAACTCAATTTACCCTCTTATCATCTACTATCGCCTAATTACCTCTACATCTAAACTATCATCTATCATACAACTCTAACTGATTCTCACACATCCTGAGACTTCCATCCTCTTTGCTTGAATTATAATGTTCTTGTATCTCTTATATATGTTCTATTTGATCAATTCTATACTAAGAGTTTTCCTAAGTACATTCTCCATTTTTAAATACTTCACTTTCTCTATCTTATTACAATTACTTCATTGTGTATACTACGCTTCTTCAGCAGATAATCAACATACAAATTATTAACAAATCAGTACAATCTATCATCAAATTTATCAATATCACTATTTTACAGTATTATTCCTTTACATTGTTTCCTCATATATTCAAACACCAATTGCCATTCATCATTAATTTTCTTCTCAACATCCACCATGGCTGTATCCCTTATTACCTGTGTTAATTTGTCCATTTCTATAATTTCCATCAATTTTATTATCCATTCTTCTTTTTTTGGAATAACCTTTGATTTCCATTTCTGTGCCAATAAGATTCTTGTTATCGCCATCATATAAAATAATTGTTTTCCCAATTTTATTTCTATTTCATTATCGAAAAGTCCTAATAAAAAGCTCTCTGGTTTTAGTTCTAATTTGATGTGTAATATTTCCCCTATTAAATCTCTGATTTGTTTCCCAAAATTATTTATTTTCTTGCAACTCCACCAGCAGTGGATAAACGTCCCAGTTGTGTCTCCACATTTCCAGCATTGATTGTTTTTGTTTTTATATATCTTAGCTAATCTCTCAGGGGTTAAATACCACTGACAGAACATTTTAAACCAATTTTCCTTTATGTTTTGCGATGCTGTGTGTTTCAATCCTTTAATCCACATAAATTCCCACTGATCCAATTGTATATTATGTCCCACATAATTTGCCCATTTGATCATAGTCTCTTTAACCACTTCTCCCTCCATTTCCCATTCTAGTAGTTTTTTATATATTTTCCCAATTTCCTTTTCTTGATTATTGATTAATAATGCCTCCAAATCTGTCTTATTTTCTTCATCTCCAATTTCTTTTAGGTCTTTCATCATTCTTTCGTATATCCTTCTGTATGCATACCATCCCATATCAAATCCTTCTTGTTCCAATTCTACTTGTGATTTTATTATTATTTTACCCATATATTTTTTTGTCAATTCACTATATTTGAACCATTTTTCCCTTCTGATCATTTCTTTTCTATATATAGCCTCATGGGGTGATAGCCACATCGGGAGTTTAATAATAATCCGCCTTTTGTATTTATTCCATACCGCTAATAAATTCCTTCTCACGCAATGATTACTGATTATTTTGTTAACTTTTTCTTTATTATACATTAAATAGGCATGAAAGCCATAACTAAGCCCTTCTCCTTCTAGTTCCAAAAGTTTTCTCTCCTCTAAACTCATCCACTCTTTCAGCCAAATAAGGCTACAAGCTTCTGAGTATAATTGCAGGTTCGGTAATCCCATTCCTCCTCTTTCTTTGGCATCCTGCAATAGCTTCAATCTAATTCTTGGTCTTTTATTCTGCCAAATGAATCTTGATATATCTCTTTCCCAATTTACGAATGGTTTCTTTGAATTAATAATAGGAATCATCTGAAACAAAAAGAGAATTTTGGGGAGAACAGACATTTTTATTGTAGCTATTCTACCCATAAACGATAGTTTTAACTTATTCCAGTTCGATAAGTCTTTCTTAATATCCAACCACAGTTTGACATAATTGTTTTCAAATAATTCATTAGTTTTTTTTGATAACCAAATTCCCAAATATTTTACTTCTTTCTTTATTGCAATTCCCGATTTCTCCTCTAACCACTTCTCTTCTTCTTTTCTAACATTTTTTGTTATTAGTGCTGATTTATTTTTGTTAATTTTACATCCCGAAAATGCTCCGAATTCTTCAATTAGATCCAGTAATGGTTCCATACTAGTTTGCGGCTCTTCCAAATTTATCACGACGTCGTCTGCGAAAGCCCGGATTTTATATTCAAATTGTTTAATTTCCACACCTTTAATTGTGTCATTATTTTTTATCCTAATCATCAAGGTTTCCATTATTAACAAGAAGAGAAGTGGTGAGAGAGGGCAGCCCTGTCTTGTACCCCTCTCAATCTCAACTAACTTTGATAGGTCTCCATTGATGTTAATTTTTGCCTTTTGTATTGTATAAATTTGCGAAATCCAATTTCTATAATTTAATCCACAATTAATCTTTTCCAAAATTTCTAGCAATGCCACCCATTTGACTGAGTCGAAGGCTTTCTCCATATCCACAAATACCAGACCCAACTTTTTATCACTATGTCTTTCATAATATTCTATGATCTTTAATATATATCTAATATTGTTTCTCATATATCTTTTTGGTAAAAAACCACATTGATCCGAGTCTATCAATACTTCTAAACAATTCTTAAGTCTGTAGGCCATAATCGTTGCAAAGATTTTATAATCCAAATTAAGAAGTGAAATTGGTCTATAATTTGAAATCTCTAATTTGTCCTTGCCTTCTTTTGGAATTAAAATTATTTCTGATTCTTTCCATGATTCCGGTATTTTCCCTATCAAGATATTATTCATAGTCAATCTTAAAGGTTCGGTTATTTCTTTTTTGAATACTTTATAAAACTCTATAGGGAAGCCGTCTGGGCCAGGTGATTTGCCATTTTTGTTTTTCTCAATTGCCATCTCTACTTCATCTTGTGTAATTTCTGCTTCTAAATTTGCTTTTTGAAGTTCGTTAAATCTGAATAATTTCCCTTCTTTCAGGAATTCTCCTAATGTGATTGGATGGTCTTGTCTTTTTGAGTATAATTTATTATAATATTCCCTAAAATGTTCTATGATCTCCTCTTGCTTGGTAACTATCTTATCATTTATTTTTATCTTTGCTATCGTTCTTTCCTCCTTTCTTTTTCTTAATCTGTACGCTAACCATTTCCCTGGTTTATTTGCATTCTCAAAATACTGTAGCTTAGCCTTTCTTAGTTCGTTTCCTACCTCCTCTGCCAGCTCTAAGGATATCTGATTTTTCAATCATTTACTTTCCATACGTGCTTGTTCATTTTGGGGATTTCTAATTAGTAAACTTTCTTTTCCTTTCAAACTTTTACTTAATTGCTCAATTTTTGTATTTTTCTTTTGCCTACAAATTATATTTTGTTGTATTAAATGACCCCTAAACACTGCTTTCCCAGCGTCCCATACTATATCTGGTGCCGTTTCTTTATTTGAATTCTCTTTGAAATAATTTGTTATTACTCTTTTAGTATTCAATACTATATCTTCGTTTCGTAATAAGTCAAGATTCAATCTCCATTTAAAGAAAGGTTTCTTATTTGTAAAATCCTTTAATTCCAGTACTTGTGGGTTATGATCCGAAAGGATCCTGGGCATAATTTCCATCCCTTTAACAAATTTCGCTAATGTTTGTGTAATTAAGATTAGGTCAATTCTAGCCAGAGAATTGTGTCTTGATGAGTCATGAGTATATTCTCTTGCTGAATCATACAAGTATCTCCAGGTATCTAATAGGTTTATGTTGTCCATTAGCCTAAAAAGTGATTTTGGTAGCTTCCCCTGTTTCTCTTTTATAATTTTACTTGAATTTCTATCCCGTTCTGGGTTTATCACCCCATTGAAATCTCCTAACACAATTATCTCTTCATATTTTTGTTCTAATAATATGTCTTGTAATTCTTCAAAAAATTTTGCTTTTTTTTCTTGGGGTGTGTAAATTCCCATTAATAAATTTTTTTTCCACTAGTGTAAATTTCAATACCCAACAGATAACCTTTATTATCATTATAAATTTCCTTAGATTTTACGTAGTCCTTTGCATAAATTATTACTCCCTTTTTCCTTTTCTGGTTAGTTGATATGTAACATTTCCCTAGTCTTTTGCCTTCAATATATTTTTTTTCTCCCTTTTTTATATGAGACTCTTGTAAGCATATTATTTCACATTTTTGTTTTGCCAAAAAGTGGAATACTTTCCTTCTTTTACCTGCTGAGTTCAAGCCATTTACATTCCAACTTAAAATTTTCATTATTTATTAGCTTACGCCTTTATTTAATCAGTATAATCGAATAAATGAGGAAACAATTTGAAATCACCCCACAATACAAAAGGAAAACAGTACAGCCAAGTAAATATTCACTCTTTCCATGACTTCTCCACTCAATCTTCCTTAACCCAGCATCTTATCAAGGTCTGGATCCTTTCCTTTGTCTGGATTTTTATTTCCCCCCAATGTCTTTACTTGTTCCTTCTTGTTTTGTTCTAAATCCAGCAGCCTTGCCGCCATCCCTCTTCTTCGCACCCCTTGTTCGTCTTCTGAATGGTTTTGGTCTCTTGCCTTTTCAATTTCTTTCCTATTTCTTTTCCAAAAATCAGTTGCTTTGTCCATTGAGTCAATCTTGTATCTTTTTTGTTTCCACGTTAATGTCAGTCCTTCAACCTCATCCCATCTGAATGGTATTCCATAAATCTTTAGCTGATCTGATAAAAAACTATAGTCTCTCCTCGATTTTAAGACAGCAGCTGGAATGTCTTTAAAGATCTGGATCAAACGTCCTCCTATTATCAATTCTTTTTTGAAACTTTGCTGTATAATTAGGTCCCGAGTCTGTTTTCGTACACAGTACACCACAATGTCCCTGGGAAGTTTCTTCTGTCTTGCTGCTTTCGAACTGATGCGATACATCGTCTCTATCTCCCAAGGGAACTGTTCCGCTGGTTCTTCAACAAAGTCAGCTAGTAGTGGGATCAAAAATCGATGAAGGTTCTCCTCCTCCTGCTCTGGTACTCCACGAAGTTTGATACAATTTTGTCTCACTTTCGTTTCTAGTCTTATTATTGTTTGTTTATCAATCTTTCTCTCTTCTTCCATCTTTTTGACCTTTTCTTCCATCTGTGTAGCATTGCTTTCCATTTGCTTCACATTGAGTTCCAGATCTTCTACTTTGTTAGCAATTTTCTCCATGTCCTTATTAATCTTTTCCAAAGAGTCTTTAATTTCTCCCATTTCTCTATGGATCTCATTCCTTATCTCCAGTTTCAAATCATCTCTCAATTTTTTATTATCATCCTACAGTTCATCTTTCAATCGTTGGTTATCTCCTTTTAAATCAGCTCTCAAATTCCTTATTTCATCCAGCATTGTTAAGTCACTAATTTCATTAGGTTTATTAATTAATTCCACAGATGGTCTTTTTTGGGGTGGAAATAAGGGAAGTGCTGTTACTTTTTTATTTGCTGACATTTCTTTTCCAAAGCTTGGCCACACAAAAATGAAATCCACTGGAATACAACCAAACATACACAGCTTCCTAATCTAATACATACTCAAATAGATTCAATTATACTAATCTTTAACAGGGAAGGAGAAAAAACAAAAAAAAAGAAGATATACCCAATTATTGCCTTTTAAATTATTATACAATGTTGTTACAATTTAATTAATTCCTCACTTTCCTTCCCTGGTTCTCCTTAATGACAGCAGATGGCACTCTTACCCTTTTTAAAGCACTTTGTTAGCCTATGCCTTGTTGACTTTCCTTTTTTTTTCCCCTTCTTTCTCTATCTCCAGGAAGTTAGTTTAGTCTTGCACCAGCAAGTTCTTATCTATACTTTACAGGTGTTCTCACGGACATTTACAAAGTGCCAGTTGCTACCCGTAGGCTTCTTACAAACTTACTCTGAATATATGTTTTAATCCCCCTTAATAACCAACTATTAAGCCAAGAAGTTTATACCCCAGACAAAGTCAGTAAGGCAAAGGAAATAATAGAGAGACCATAGAGACAAAGCACAAAATTGTCCTCTTCATCACACCAACCAAAACAATGACAGTAATAATAAACCCCAAACCCCGAGTTTAGCACGTTTCAGTCACAACTTGTTGTCAAGATATATTTCAAACTCCAGCACTGGTGTCTCCACTGTATTCTTTCACTTCACAAGGGGCTTGAAATCACACAGGTATAAGGAAATGGTTTTAGGATGCAGCTTATTTTTGTAGCTAGCTAAGTGGATTTTCTCTTGTAATCCTTAGCGTAATAGAGTCAATAAGTACATTTATGTATCCATGAGATGCCTATCTTCCAGTGTATCAGATCTTCCAAACCCCTGAGGTATTTTGTCCTACTTTTTCGGAGTTCTTTCCTGCAATCTCCGCTCTTCCCCTCCACTCCTTCTCAGAAAGACACTCCTTTCTTATCTCCCTCACACTCCTCAGCGAAGTTGCAATTAAACTGTCACAATGAAGGATGGTGTAGAGATTATTTCAAAGAGGAGAGCGTTTTCTTTCAGTTTCTTTCTTCTTGTTGCTTAAGAGTAATAAAGTGGTAGGTTCGCTTACACCAAAAGGCTGGCTGCTGGTTCCGAGCTCACCCGCGCACCCCTGGGCTCCTTTCCATACCGGTCTCCCAGATCTCATCCAGACTTCTCTCCGTCCTCTCCTCCTTTCAGCCTTGGGGATCGGATGTCAGGAGTTCACAGGGATGCAAAGTGGGCGCCTCTGGTTCCCCTTATCGAGGGGCTACTTCAGCTTTGCTTGGATGCCTCGCACAAAGCCTGGTCCCCAGCAGCTGTCGCTTTGAGTGATGAGCCTCACTCACAAGCGGCCACCGCGATCGGCCATACCACCGGAAGTCCCAAATGAGTTTCATTCCTGAAATACTGCTTCTGCTTCAAGCGATACCCATCATCCAGAATGAAAAACCATTGACTCTATGGCAAAAGGAATAAAAAAAGAGCCAGGATAAAAACAGAACTACTTTGTGATGACAAAAGTAGAGGAGGGCTGGGTTTACCAAAAAGAAAACTTTATGATGCTGCTTGTTGTTTAGTTTGGATTAGAGAATGGTTTATGTTAGAGAATGAACAATTGTTATGTCTGGAGGGTGAACATTTAAGATTTGGGCGGAATGGATCCCGAATTTACGGCAAAGAGAAAGTTCATAAAGAAAGCAGAAATCATTACGTAAGAAAAGCTCTGTTGAAGATCTGGGGGGAAAACAAGTGTAGAATATGTCCGAAACTACCTTCATGGTGTTCATCACATGAGGCACTTTTTGGGAGGAACAGTATCCAGAAAACTCTATGGTTAAGATACAAGGATGTACTGAAAGAATCGCAAGGAAAACTAGAGATCAAACTTAAAGAATCTGGCCTAGATTTTTCAATGGTGTCTTTATCGTCGAATGAGGGAGAGGTTTAAAATAGATGTGAAATGAGAAGGAATACAAAATGAAAAGTGGGAATTGTGGAAGCCATGCTCCATGTTCATTCCATGCCTGATGAGAGTGTTGGAGAAGCATGCAGCTGTGTTTCTCTAGCCAGAAGCAAAAGGAAGGCATTCTCCTCTGAGGGCCACTGGGGAGGTCAGGAGGTTTCAGCAGAGGATGCGCTCATTTCACATCTAGCGACAGGGACATAGCCAGGGTCCTCTCCAATTCCCATCCCCTGACCCCCCTCCACTCTCACAAGGCATGGAGTGTCAGGACCATGGTGAACAGGTCTGAGGAAATGACAGGCATGTGGCCACTAGGTGGAGCTGTTGTGGAAGTCATTGACAGCTCTAGTGGCAGCATTTAAACAGTGCATCATTGGAATGTTGATGCAACTGCCAACTGTCATTCTCAACTGTCACTGAGGAAGAGTCAGACAGTGTGAGCCTCAGAGTGGGTTGTTACTGGTGTGGATGGTGGATGGTGTCGATGTATATAGTGTTGTACACAGTGGAACTTCTTATATGAATAAAAGCCTGATCTGAGAGAAGATTACAGTGTCTCTGCTCATTGAGAAAGCGACAGGTGTTTCTTCAGCTCACAAGCTACTGACTACAGTCAAGGTGGAGAATCTGGCGCCATACGTTAACGTGTTGCCTCACGTGCTGCGCAACACAGCAATGTCAAAAGTGTTTAACATGGAGTATCTGTTGTGTAGGCGAGCTGCAGTGAATCCCTGCTAGGTCCAGAGGGCTTTGTTTGGTGAAGAGGGAGGAAGGGGATACCCACCTCGGCATTGGCCCAAAGGCATATGTCACCTGCGTATCTCACTAGCAGCATGCTGTTCTCTGTGTCTTGACAAATCAAGCCTAACCCTAGTCTCTTTTCTCAGGAACTTCATCTCAGTCTCCTTCTACACAGCCTTGGGCCATATTTTGCTGAAAGAGACACAGGTACAGGGCCACCAGGACAACCTAATGGCCAACACAGAGGCCAAGCGGAGGGAGTTGGGCTCCAAGAGGAAGAGGCTGTCGAAGTACAACAACTCTTTGGTGAGTTGACATCCTGACTATTAGTTTCCTTTGTGTCACTGCTGGGGCTGTTCATGAAAGTGAGCGGAGAACAGATTGTTCCAATTTGGCAGAGAAAGTCCTGGTTAATCCTCTGTCACCCCACTTTTTCAGGGGCTTTCAAAAATGTCCTGGTTTCTCTCTCCTCCTCCCACTTTGCCCCTTCTCCTCAGCTGCCTTGGGTTGCTGCAAAGTGACTTCCAAGGAGTTTGCATCCCATCAACTCAAAAATGGGGACAGGAGAGGATATAAGTTGCAAGGGTCTTCCCTTGCCAGGAGGCTGAAGCAAAAGCAAACTGCTGTGCCCTTCCTAGCTTGTGTGATCTTCCTCCTAAACAACCTTGGCCATCCTCAGCACCTTCTGGTGTTGCTTGTCCACATGTGCCTTGCTTTTCCTGTCTGTGAAATGTTGGGGATATGGGAGACCATCTCTGGATCTAAATTGGGGGTGGCCCAGTGGCCTTCAAGTACAGAATGCTTTCCAGAACTGTTTTTTAAAATGACATTTGCCTCTGAAATGTGGCAAGAAATGGCTAATGCACCATAATTCTTTTGTGGCTAAATGTACTCTATGTGTTGGGATAGTCAGTATCCTAATCCATCCTCAATATCCCAGCCATGGCCTAAATTATATTGTTTATTACATTGTATGTTATATTGAAAGGATTCAAGACAAACTGATCTGAAAGGCAGTAGCTTTTTGCTTGCTAACAGAATTTAAAGTTTATTTCTGAAGTGATGAAATAACATTTGGGAAGCACCATGTGCTTTCCTCCCCTTTTCTTTGTCACTCTCTGGATGAGGGCTATTTTCTATTTCAGGTGACCTTTGCCGATGTGGCAGTATATTTCTCCAAGGATGAATGGAATCTGTTGACGGCGAAACAGAAACTTTTGTACAATTCTGTAATGATGGACAATTATGAAAATGTGGCTTCTGTAGGTAAGGAACCTGAATCCATGGCTCTTTCTATAAAGACTGAGGGCCCTTTCATACTATATTATCATGTTGCTAAGGTTCCACTAGAATTATAGACTCATAGAGTTGGAATAGACCACAAGGGCCATCCAGTTCAACCCCCTTCTGCCATGCAGGAATACACATTCAAATCACGCCCAAGAGATGGCCATCCAGTCTCTCTTTAATGACCTCCAAAGAAGAGGACTCCACCAAACTCTAAGGGAATATATTCCACTGTCAAAGTGCTCTTACTGTCACAAAGTTCCTCCTAAGGTTTAGGTGGAACCTCTTTCAATGTGTCTGGCATTCATTGCGGTGTCTCCTTTTCTCGGTGTCAGCAAAAAGCAAGCCTGCTCCTTGCGCAACAGGACACCCTTTCAAATGTTTAAACATGGAGATCATATCCACTCTTTATCTTCTTTTCTCCAGGCTAAACATAACCAGCTCTCTAAGCTGCTCCTCATAGAGCTTGATGGTTTCCAGACCCTTCACCACTTTGGTTGCACTCCTTTGGACATGCTCCAATTTGTCAATATCCTTTTTGAATTGTGGGGCCCAGAATTGGACACAGGATTATTCCAAATGAGCCTTGACCAAAGCAGAATAGAGTGGCATTATTACTTCTCTTGATCTAGAAACTATTCTTGTATAGAGGCAGCCTAGAATCACATTGGCCTTTGTAGCTGCCTCATCACACTGTTGGCCCATGTTCAACTTGCGGTCTACTAGGAGTCCTAGATCCCTTTCAAGCCTAGATTAATTGTGATAGCAACATCCTGTAGAATATTTGAATCTGTAGTTCAGTGAGGCACTATTGCTCTCCAGGCTCTAAGGATTCTAATAACCCCATCCTAAACTGCCAATTCTAGGATTTTATGGGAAGAAGCCATGGAGATTAATGCTTTTCTCACCCAAATAGTACTCAGCACATCCCTGAGCAAGTTTCCTACCTCTTTTGGCCCCTCTTCCATCCTTTTAAGGCTCTGGAGAGTCTTCTTAGGGGAAAGCCCCCCTTGGGCCTGCAATGGCTCAGAGAGGGCCCAACAGTGGCAAAATGGCCTCCACTTCCCCAAAGGGATGTTTCGGGATGTTGAGGGGAAAAATATTATTTCATCTCCCACCCCCCCACCCCCCGGCAATACAATGTGGGGTTGCCCCTGAGATCTCCTCCAAACCCCATCAGTAGTCCATGCCTGTCTTATAGATGTTTTAAGGCTGTTTTAAGGCTGCTCCCTGGCATTTCACCCTCACCAAAATTGGAGTCCAGGTCCCAGCCCCCTTGCTCTGCCTTTGCCAATGAATTATTTGTATATTGATCATCCTGCCTTTCTCAACAAATGGGCCTAAAAGGGATGTCATACTGAGGAGGGAGCTGACTTGTTTTCAGCTGCTCCAGAGACTAGGACCCAGAGCAGTGGATGCAAGCTACAGGAAAAGAGATTCCACCTCAACATTTGAGAGAACCTCTTGAGAGTAAGGGCTGTTCGACAGTGGAACACACTCCTTCCTCGGAGTGTAGTGGAGGCTCCTTCCTTGGAGGTCTTTAAACAGAGGCTGGATGGTCTGGGATGCTTCGATTGAGAGTTCCTGCATGGCAGGCGGTTGGACTAGATGGCCCTTGCGGTTTCTTCCAGCTCTATGACTCTATGATCCCTTTTATGCATCACACTCTGTGGGTTTGTGTCTGTAACAGAGAGACGGAGGGAAAGTGAAAAATAGAAAGGCAGGGAAGAGAGGCTGAAAATGAGATGCTGAAGCAGTGCAGATGGGCAAGAGGGAAGGTTGGAGAGCGGACGGAGAAAGGGAAGGGGATCTGGCAGATGGGAGCCAGGAGGGGAAGGCTGGAGCAAAGCCAGGATCTCCTAGCTCTGTGCGGAGAGGAAGGGACCTCTGGGAAGGGCCAGGAGAGGGGCCTTGGGGATTGGGAGGCAGCCACCAACCTGACAGATTTTAAGAACCGAACCTGTGAGAACCAGCCTTGTCCTTGTTTTCGAACATATTAAGGGGTTCCATTTAGAAATTATGAGCAATGTCTATGAAGAGAAGAAAGGGCAACACAAAAATGCCTTTTTGTCTAATTTTTCTTTTCCAACCTGAGCTTGCTTAGCTCCATGGGTGATTCCAGAGGCCCTTTGTTACCCGAAATGCTGGAGTCTGGGGAGGACACTCCCAAGTGCTATGCTTTCAGGGGAATTTCATACTTAGCTCAAAGGAGAGATTGGGGCAACAGTGGCCTTGGGACTCATCCCATTCCTGATCTCCCCCCCCCCCACCGGTGTTAGGGGGATCCCATCTATTCTCGAGCCCTATTTAAATGAATGGGGCTCCGCACAGGCGGCATTAACCCTTATGGGGCATGCCGCCCCTTTTCCCAGTGTGGCTTTTAGTGTATGCTGAAATCCGCGTAAGGCGTGCCCGCGTATGACGCAGGTGCACTGTACACGCATGCACACACATATAGGTGTTCACACAAACACACAGGAACTAGGTAACAAAGGTGGGAGTGGTGAATAGATGTTAGGCTTTGCTAATGGTAATACATAACCTAGACGGAACTTGATTCCAATTGCTGAGGGTCCACAATGGGGAGAGAAGTCAGTAACTCCCATGGCAAGTGGAGCTGGCGAGTGTAGTGAGGCGTTTAGCAATGTAAACCAACAGAGTGTCTGTCTGCAACTGGACTGCAATATTTATACTGAAATGGTTGCTAGTGGGCAGAACCCGAGTTTTCTATAAGGTTTAAATCGTTTTAGAAAGTTTCCTGGGTGGGGAAAATATGGTCCAAAATCAAATTGAATGCAATGGGTGCTTGGTGCCAATACCTCAGACATAAGGGATTACCACACCGGTCCTCAGGTACTTGTTGGCTCTGAATTCCAGTCCCGTTCACAAGCCAATATACAGCGCAATGTGAGCATGATGCTCCCAGATGCAGCTCAACAATAACATAGCACAGTATGGAAACAACGTTCCAGATACAGGTATTGGCAATGCACTGGCCACATTTCACACTTAAAAATAAGTCACAGACACAGTTGATTTCATCCGAATCTTTGGAGGTTCTCTATCTTGAGTTGCAATATAATCAAAATATTTGCAAGCTCTCCTCTCTGACTTCCATCATGTTCACCATCTCTTCTGTACACAACTCCAATCCAATCCTATCCACAGCAATCCACATGTGTCCTGTATTGTGTATTGGTTGTGATCCATCTCCTGGTGCCACACAGCATGAAGCGTCCTCTGCAGTTGGCTTGCATCATGCCATGTGCTCAGACTCAGGACTCTCTGGCCGTCTCACAGGATATGATGCCACTTTTGAATCAAAATATTTTACACATGTTTAAAGGAATCTTTTTTCAACAGTCTGTATGACTATCTGCTTCAACTGATTACCTCAAGGTAGTTCCCCCACAATCTCTTCTTTGCCAGCTCCTGTGGATAAGGATATAATCGTTTCATGGATTTGGGGCATCTGCAACAGGGTCCTGCTCAGGTCACCCACCCCAACTTTATTAATTTAATATCAAATAGGGAGGTGTGAACGTAGGGCTAAATCTTGGGCTAACACTTTCCTCTCTTAACTCTGATATTCAGTATTATTTTCCTTCTTTACAGAAGAACTTGTCAGTCATGAGAGAGTCCACACATCAGAGAAGCCATACAACTGCCAGCATTGTGGGAAACATTTTGCATACAAGTCGATCCTTCTCATGCATCGGAGAGTCCACACAGGAGAGAAGCCATACAAATGCCAACACTGTGGGAAATGTTTTCGTTTGAAGTCAGTCCTAGTGGCACATCAGAGAGTCCACACAGGAGAGAAGCCATACAAATGCCATCATTGTGGGAACTGTTTTTCTTTGAAGGGAGACTTAGCGAGACATCAGAGAGTCCACACCGGAGAGAAGCCATACAAATGCCAGCATTGTGGGAAATGTTATTCTCGGAGGTCAAACCTAGTGAGACATCAGAGAGTCCACACAGGAGAGAAGCCATACAAATGCCAGCATTGTGGAACATGTTTTTCTCAGCAGTCCTACCTAGTGACACACAAAAGAATCCACACAAGAGAGAAGCCATACAAATGCCAGCAATGTGGAAAATGTTTTTATTTGAAGGGAGACTTAGTGAGACATCAGAGAACAGAGAACTTGTGAATTTGCACAAAACTGACCCTTTCTTCTCTCCTCAGTCCTCAGCTCCATTCCTAGCCATAAGAACAGCAGAGGCAAACACACATATATCTATTTATATCTATCTATCTATCTATCTATCTATCTATCTATCTATCTATACACATACAGTATACACAGAGAGACTATTTCCAAAGCAGAGCCTTCCTTTCCTGCCTTTCCTGGGCTCCATTGTGGCCTCTTCAATATCTCCTCGAAGGAAGGAAGGAAGGAAGGAAGGAAGGAAGGAAGGAAGGAAGGAAGGAAGGGGAGGCTGCTGAACCCCCGGCGCACTCCTTTCCTTCCTTCAAAGGCCGCTAGTGGAATAAACAGCAGCAGCACTAAGGCCCTGGTGATCCCTGTACATGATCAGAAGGGGCCTTTGTATGTATGTGCGCATGTGCCATCTCAGACCTGAAGCCATTGCTGCTTTCACAGTCTGTTCTGAGGGAGGGAGGGAAGTGGGGAGAGCCCTCGTTCCTTTGGAGGAATGGCTGGAGGGTTTTCCGCGGGGCTCTTGGGAGGTTATAAGAAGGAAGGAAGCCCCTCTTCTATGAGCCCCTCTTCTTTAAAGGCAGGGGCCCTGCCAGGCTTCCTCTCCCTCTTTCCTTCCCTGCCTCCTCCTCGGGGGATTCCCTGGGGACCAGGTACTTGGGGGGGGGGGGGTTATTATCAGAAAAGAGAGCAGAAGGGACCCTTGTATAGAGGCATGGCCATGGAGGGGATCAGGATCCAAAGGTAAAAAGGGCTTTGAGGAGCCCCCTCCCTCCTGGAAAGTGGGGCAGAGGAGAGACCCTCCATTCTGATGCCTCATTTGGAGAATATTTTTTGTGCCAAATAAAGGGCATCACACAGGATAGCATCAGAAACAACATTTTTCAGGTGGGAGGAGTTTTCCCTGGGTCTTGGGGAAGGGGCTCTGTCTGGGCGGGAGAGAAGAGCCCCAATTGAAGACACAGCCAAGAGAAGGCAGACGGAGGGGACCCAAAGCCCCTTCTGGGGAGAGGGACACCCCCCCCTGGCAACCTGGGATCTAGGCTTAGAGGCCCACAAGATCTGCATTTTCCTTCACAACCAGTCTGCGAAGGAGGACCAGCAAAAAGACTCTCAGCCCCAGAAAGATTACCACCACCCCCTCCCCGTTCTGGAAAAATGCTGAAAGGGGATTGGACCCCCTTGAAGGGATGTATGTTAAAAGAAGGGAAGGAAGGAAGGAAGGAAGGAAGGAAGGAAGGAAGGAAGGAAGGAAGGAGTGTTATCAAGCCTGAAATTTTATAAAAATACCCTCACAAATACCTATCCCAAAATGCATCGGCAATCAGCTGCCCCTTCTTCCCTGGCATTGTTTGATCATAGAGGCCTCTAAGCAAGTCCTGCATCTATAGGGTGAAGGTTTGTCTCCTTATGACCCTAACGGAAAGGCGTTATGGGAGATGCTCCTTGGCTGCCATGATCTGAAAGCGGAGCATAATATAACATAGCATAGCATAGCATAGCATAGCATAGCATAGCATAGCAACATAACATAGCATAGCATAGCATAGCATAACATAACATAACATATTATGTTATGCTATGTTATGCTATGTTATGTTGCTATGCTATGCTATGTTATGTTGCTATGTTATGTTATGCTATGTTATGCTATGCTACGTTATGTTGCTACACTATGTTATGCTATGTTATGTTATTCTATGCTATGTTATGCTATGCTATGTTTTATTATGCTATGCTATGTTATGCTATGTTATGTTATGCTATGCTACATTATGCTATGCTATGTTATGGATCTGTCAGTTCATCTCCATGCACAAAGACCAGTCTCTGGTTCTACAGACTAACAGGGCCATGTCCTTGATCGGCCTCCTCCTATTACTATGACTGCTACAGCTATTACTCTTAAAGCTCCTAATATTGATATTGTCATCGATATTGTTGTCACCATCCCTATCCCCCCCATTCGCCCCCCTTATAGGATAACCTTTCTGTACAATCCACCCACAATTTTATTATTTTATTATGCTTGCCTTGGCATGTTTTTATATCTTTTGCTGTTTACTCTCATTTTATGGTTTGCAGCTATGTTTGCATCTAAGTTTTTGGGGGGCGGGCTGGGTTCTGGGATTATTTCTTTTAATTGGAATTTTTACTGTATGCTGTGTGATTTTAGACTGTTGTAATCTGCTTTGATTCCTTTGCAAAAAAGCAGAATATAAATTAATTTATTATTATTATTATTATTATTATTATTACTATATCTTCGAATTTTAGCTTGTCTGTTCTTCCTCATTCATACCTTTCCCCATCTTGACCACACTCTGATGTAACTTGGCCGCATGGGTCCCCCTTTTCATCTGTGAAATCTTGAAGGGCATGTAAAGTCCCTCAGGTGCAAAACAACAACTCACAGTCTGGAAAACAAAGCCTAAACCAAACCCTCATTTATCTTTGATTTTCTAGGAAGCGAGTCTAATTTGCACCCTTACAAATGCTTTGACATCTGTTCCTTGGACAATGTGCCGTTCTTTCCCACTTAATCACGCTTTGGGAAGCGTGGTTGTGCGAGAAAGAAAAGAGAAGTCCCCCAATATGACAGCTCTAATTTGTCTCTGCAAAGCAGTTGCATAAATAACCCAGGCGACAGGAAGCCCATTTATACTTCTTGGCGGGCTTCTGCAAAGATAAATAGCTAATAATTCCTATTATGGGGGTGATTACATTTCACAGCTTTGTTTCCCACTGGGAAGATTAATACCTTGGGGAGGGGGAAAGGGGTGTTTGCAGAGAATGGGTTCTGTGGGTACAAAAGTGCCATGTTTCTCTGTTCCAGCAAGAAGAGGAAGCATCGTCCTTTGAGGCAAAGAGAAGTGGAGAGGAAGGAAACCAGATTTAGTGGGTGATGCTAAATTACTTTTCTGTTACAAACGGAGTCGAAATTTTGGCTGCAGAATTAATGCACTTTGACGCTGCTTTACTTTCTCAGGCTCCGACGTAAAGAGTCCTGAGATTGGTAGTTTGTTGTGGCCCCAGAGCTCTCCGAAACGTAAGGCTAAATATCTCACAAAACTACCATATAGACTCGACTATAAGTTGAGGATAGGTTTTGGGGCCAAAATGGATGGATTTTGATATGACCCATGGATAAGTTGAGGGTAAAACTTAGCAGCATGTGCAAAGGTTGTAAAGGATGAAGCAAAGGGAAATGCTTGTGCTCACCCTAAAGGCAGGATGGATGAGAGAGTAGAGGGGTTGAAGTTTCTTTTAGGTGCTCCATGGAGAGATTATGCTCTCACCTTTCACCAGGGCATGGTTTCTCTTTTGATAATAAACTTCTATTCAATTCTAAGAGGTAAAGTACAGTACAGTCACCCCTTCTAACATGAGGAACCCGGATCCATGCCTTTGGAAATCTGTGGAGGGTGCACGCATGGGCATGCACCCCATTCAAACCTCGGGCTCCCATCTCCCATTGGAGATGAGGTGGCAATTAAAGTGGGGTCAAACGGCTTTATTTCCCAGTGCAGAGGCACCAGGCATCCATTTTGCAAATTATATATATATGTGTGTGTGTGTGTATGTGTGTGTGTGTGTGTGTGTGTGTGTGCAAATGTGAATCTGCAGTGAAACAGCTCCAGTTTCTCAATGTCCTTTTAAAATTGTGGTGCCCAGAACTGGACACAATATTCCAGGTGGGGCCTGACCAAAGCAGAATAGAGTGGCACTATTACCTCTCTTGATCTAGACACTATGCTTTTGTTGATGCAGCCTAAAATTGCATTGGCCTTTTTAGCTGCCGCATCACACTGTTGACTCATGTTCACCCCAGAGGACAGGATCAAAATTCAAAACGACCCGAATAAACTAGAAAGTTGGGTCACAGCTAACAAATTGAACTTCAACAGGGAGAAATGTAAGGTACTGCACTTAGGGCGGAAAAATAAAATGAACAGATATAGGATTATGGGGGACACCTGGCTGAATGAAACTACATGTGAAAGGGATCTAGGAGTCCAAGTACATTACAAGTTGAACATGAGTCAACAGTGCAATGTGGCAGCTAACAAGGCCAATGCGATTTTAGGCTGCATCAGTAATAGTATCTAGATCAAGGGAAGTAATAGTGCCACTCTTTTCTGCTTTGGTCAGGCCCCACCTGGAATATTGTGTCCAGTTCTGGGCACCACAATTTAAAAAGGATGTTGAAAAACTGGAGCCATGTGTCCAAAGGAGGGCGACTAAAATGGTGAAAGGTCTGGAAACCATGCCCTATGAGGAACAACTTAAGGAGCTGGGAATGTTTAGCCTGGAGAAGAGGAGGTTAAGAGGCGATATGATAGCCCTGTTTAAATACTTGAAGGGATGCCATATTGAGGAGGGAGCAAGCTTGTTTTCTGGACTCGGAGCAATGGATGCAAGCTCCAGGAAAAGAAATTCCACCTCAACATTAGGAGGAACGTCCTGACAGTAAAGGCTGTTTGACAGTGGAACACACTCCTTCCTTAGAGTGCAGTAGAGTCTCCTTCCTTGGAGGTCTTCCAATGGAGGCTGGATGGCCATCTGTCGGTGATGCTTTGATTGAGATTTCCTGCATGGCAGAATGGGGTTGGACTGGATGGCCCTTGCGGTATCTTCCAACTCTATGATTCTATAAGTATTTCACTGATAACCCATCCAAACAGATATTCATTTCCAATAACAATTTCCCCCTCTGAATTATATACAATGGATAATTTAAACCCATGGCTTTCCACACTACAGACCGATACATCTTTTGCAATGTACATTTCTGGAATGGTCTGGAGTGAGGTGAACGCCAGGGTCCCTGAGATCCAGAGGCTTCGATAATAACCAGCTTGGACTGCAGATGGTGCCACTAAACTAGATTTAAAAGCATGGACTGATCCACAGTGGTGTGAGGACTGAATTTCATCTCCTTGTTTAAGGGTGATTTCAGAGAAGGCTTTTATGTTGGCTCCCTTTGCTATGCTGCTGTGTTTTCGTGCATCTTTTCAATGGCGTCATGATCCGCTTGCTAGGAGGCGAAAATTAAGTTGGTTCTCTTGCACAGCTTCCTTGAATCAAGGACATCTGTTTGTTTGTTTTCCCTTTAAAAGCAGGAGGGGTTCAAGGTCTGGAGAAAATGCAGCAGCTTCAATGAGCTTTGGGAATGGAACTGCAGGATGCCTTGCTATTTTTGTCAGATGTGTGTTGTTGTTGTTTTTTTACTGTGCATGCTTGATTTCCTGCTGGGGAAGGAAATGTGTGCAGTACCAGCAGAAGCAAGGCTCCTGCGTATTTTATAACAAGGGTGGATGGGATTGTTTTATCAGCTACAGTTATTGGGTTTGGGAAGGGAAAGAACTGCAGTTCGAATCACTGATGACAGCAATGTAAAATGGGTATGAGAGGGGCACAGAGAACAGCCCTCTTCTATCCTTATTGCCGTTGCTGTTGTTGTGTGCCTTCAAGTCATTTCAAATTTATGGCGACCCTAAGACATAAGGGTTTTCTTGGCAAGCTTCTTCAGAGGGGGTTTGTCGTTGCCGCTCTCTGATGCCGAGAGAGTGTGACTTGCTCAAGATCACCCAGTGGGTTTCATGGCCAAGTTGGGATTTGAACCCTGGACTCCAGTCGTAGTCCAGCACTCAAACCACTATACCATGAAGGCTCATCCTTACTTCCATACCATCCTAAATACCCCTGATCTTGTCTGATTTTGGAATCTAAATAGGGTTGGACCTGATTAATATTTGAATGGAGGCAATCAGGCTATCTTATGGATCTCTAGGAAGAAGGCTGCCTCAAACTCTGGAATGCCTTTGCCAACGGGCAGAGCTAACAACCCTGAACTCAGTATAAAGCAGTGTTTTGCATTCCTATAACAGTGGACAATTCCCACCAGGGACATAGCCAGGATTTTGGGAAGGGGGGGTCCGGACTAAGTGCCACTATTATATTGGGGCTTGGGTGCGGTGGCGCAGCAGCACGCACCATTCATTTTTCTAACGGACCGCATCTTAGGCTGCACAATTCCAGCCCTGGGTCTAAAACTACCGGAAATGTTTAATTCGGCTTTTTCTCAGGAACCTCTGTAACTGCAAATACGGATAGAAACTCCTTGCTAGACTTTTCTCTCCCCCTGTGCATTGCAGCCATTTAGCCTCATGGCCACAGTTAGCTAGATTGGAAAAATGTTATATCATTAACTAGGTGTCAGAGACATCCTAATTTATTATCCCCAATTGCCAAGAGACCTAAATTCGCACTGAGCTGGTAAAGCTGTATCTGAATGGTGCTACCTCAGCAGCAGCAACAACATCTAAGGTCTGAGGAGAGGATATTTATGTATAGGAGAGCCAGTCTGCTGCCAATAAAATCCCATGATAGGTTTGACTTAGGGTTGCCATAAACCAGAAACGGCTCATAGGCACACAACACACACACACATACGTATGTATATATTTGTATGCACAAATGTACATGTTTGTACATGCATACTACTTTTGCACATTTTTGTAGTGTTTTAAAACTGTTTTTTTTTTAAATCCCAGGTTAGTCCTGCAGTGTTCAAATCAGGATAAATTTTTAATTGTTTTAACGTTACAGCTTTATTTACGTTTTAATATGTACCTATTGTACATTTATTGATATTGTAACTGTTTTAATATGTAAGCCTGCTTGAGTCTTGGGTTTGGAGGACAAGGCAAGTTATATGGTCATTGTGTATTTTATTTTTTGCATGTGTGTTGGCATGTTTTTAATACAACCTGGAGTTATGTTAGTATGGTTTAACAACAACAACAACAACAACAACAAAATAAATTTCAACAAAGTTAAATAAACAAAAACAGGCTGTTCTGGAATAGTGAAGAGGAAGCGAATTTACGTGAATTCGAATTGCGTTCGAACTGGCTTCCCATTGCCCGAAAATAGCTTGCCATTGCCTGAAATTGCGTGTGATCACCTCTCACGCAATAACGTGAAACCCCATGATTGCATTCGGACTGACTTCCCATTGACCGAAATTGCGTGTGGTAGTCTATCACGCAATAACGTGAAACCCCATGATTGTGTTCGGATTGCCATCGGATTATACTTCCAATTTCCCTTGTCTTATAAATTCCAAAGTCAGCTAACATCTACAACAAATGCATAAGAGGAATAAAAGCAAACATGACTCTTGAATGGAAGGAATATAGCAGGTAACCCAAACTAGCCTTCTCCACTGTTCTCTTTTAAAATCTCTTTAAAATTTGTGAGCCACTTTGGGTTTCTTTTTGGGAGAAAGGTGGTATAAAAATGAAATTGCATTAAAGCCCTCTGAGTAGCACTCCCTGCAAATTCACAAGGTTTCCGTGCAGGAATGCCATGTGCCCAGTATGTGGCAATTGCGAGATCAGTACATTGTTGTTGTTGTTGTTGTTGTTGTTGTTGTTGTTGTTGTTGTTTTCATCAGGCCAAACTTACCCATTAAGAGAGAATACCATTAAGAGAGAGGGTGGATTGGAGACCTGTGGAAGAGGACAAGGCTGCAACCTTGGACAGGACCACCTCACACTGTAACCTTTGGTTGTACGTCTCACTTGTGGTTTAACTAAATATACAGACCTAGGACCTGAATTGGTAAGATCTAAAATAGATTCTGCATTTCCTATTATTATCTTTTTTAGTCGAATTAAGCCCACATATCTTATACTGATGAGCTGGTACAAGAGTTTGGTGTCATGCAGAAAGTACAGACCTCATACCCATTACGTTCCCTTTATTAGTTTAATGAGCTTGGCTTTATTCCTGCAAATGATGCTGCCTTTTTTTATTATTGCTGCCTCTACAGTTTTAAGAATATCATTAAAACAGGAATCTGTAGAAAATGCAAGCATCAGTTAATGGATTTGCTTAGGAAATTGCACACGCCGGGAGCTCCCCCCGCCTTCTGCCAGTGTCATCTTCCGTGGAGTAATTATTTTGGTCGACTTTGGCGCGTTACAAACCGCCATTTACTATGCGCTCCGCGCATACTAGGATTAGAAAGGGGCGTGCTAGGTTTAGGAAGGGTCTTACCTTCCTAACCGGCCCCATTCCTAATACGCGTGGAGCGCGTAGTAAATGGCGGCGCCCATCCACACGGGCGCTGCCATATTTACGTCTCTGAGCACAGTGTCCGGACGTGCGCGCCTCGCAGCGCCACTTCCAGGGGCCAAAAAGGAGCGTCATTTCGGCGCTCCTTTTTAGCTGCGCCTGGAAGCCTCACAGTCTGGCCGCTGGGGCTTCTTGGCATAGCTAATGACGGCGGCGGCAGACCGCCCGCTTTTGGGCGGTCTGTAACGCGCCTTTGAATCTGTAGGGATGAATTCATGGCTTGTCACCAAACATCTTTCCCTCGATAAAGGAAAAAAACTCATTATCATCATGATCATCAGCAGCACTTGCCACTGAGTGACCTCAGCACCAGGTCTGCAAAATGGCCATTTAAATTGCAAACCAAACATTTAGGGCAGCCTTTACCAATGTAGTATCTTATGGGTGTTTTGGTCTACCACTGTACAACCCATGACCATTGGCCATGCTGTTGCTGCTGTTGTCCAAGATGTCTTGAGAGGCACCAGATGATCTTGGACTAAAGCTGGTTGGGGATGCTTTGATTGTGATTTCCTGCATGCCAGAATGGGGTTGGACTGGATGGCCCTTGCGGTCTCTTCCAACTCTATGATTGTATGATTCTAATTTTATTAGCCCATGTATCAAATCTGATATTCTTAATATTCTTAAAAGGGGCTTTTTTTGGGGTAAAATAGTACCCATCAGTCCAACGGTCTTCAAGAGTTCTGCTCAATATCCTTCCAACCCTCTGAAATTCATGGAGGAAAAGGGCATATGTTACCCTCTGTCCACAAAGGCGTACGCCAAATGAACATATTTAAGGTTCCACTATAATGTTTGTTGCGGCTTTTGCTGTGATAGACTAACACAGCCACCCACTCCCCAGAAATTCAGCCAAAATACAGGTGTTGATGTTTTCATGTGGGAGTCCTCCAGGTGTCATTGGACTCCGTCTCCCATCAGTCACCTTCATGTCCAATTTTTTGTTACACTCACCTTGCATGTAGAAAGTCTGATAGTAGCAAGTAGCAGGAAATACCTCTAACCAGGAGACCAGAGAAATGCTGCTAGTCACTGTAAGCAACTCGGAGGAACATGTTAATAATGAAAATGGGAATGAAATACATATAGTTTGGGAGGAGGAATGAAGAATATCCCAAAAGATAGAAAGTTGAAATGATACTGGAATGTACGGAATATAGAATATATGAAGGTAAATGAGTGAAGGAAAATATATAAGCCACGCAGGTGGCGATATAGATAACATATAATGTATGGTATATGGTGGAGCGAAAAATAAATATAGAAAAGTGATGTGATAATGGGTTTACAAGCCTTTATTTAGAAGTATTAAGAAGCCAGTGGTAGATAGTAATGAGATAAGAGTTCAGTTAGATTAAAATGGATTTATTTTTGGAGAGATCTGGGGAACCAGGAAGTTTATTTAAAGACATTTACATAAGTTTAATAACATAGTGTTATTTCTGGACATGTTGGAAAAAGTGAAAGTAATTGGATTGTCATTTATATTTTTAATGTTTTCAATAATAAAAAAAACATTTTATTAATGTTTTAGTTGTCCAGGTGGTTGCCCATGTCCACCCAGCAAAAGGAAGCAAGCGTTTTATTTCTCTTCTCCAACTTCCTTTAATCATAGAATCACAGAATCATAGAGTTGGAAGAGACACCAAGGACCATCCAGTCCAACCCCATTCTGCCATGCAGGAAATCCAAATCAAAGCATCCCCGACAGATGGCCATCCAGCCTCCGTTTGAAGACCTCCAAGGAGGGAGACTCCACTACACTCCGCGGGAGTTTGTTCCACTGTTGGACAGCCCTTACTGTCAGGAAGGTCCTCCTAATGCTGAGCTGGAATCTCTTTTCCTGTAGCTTGCATCCATTGTTCCGGGTCCTATTCTCTGGAGCAGCAGAAAACAAGCTTGCTCCCTCCTCAATATGACATCCCTTCAAATACTTAAACAGGGCTATCATATCACCTCTTAACAGGGCATGGTTTCCAGACCCTTCACCATTTTAGTCGCCCTCCTTTGGACACGCTCCAGTTTCTCCACATCATTTTTGAATTGTGGCGCCCAGAACTGGACACAATATTCCAGGTGAGGCCTGACCAGAGCAGAATAGAGTGGCACTATTACTTCCCTTGACCTAGACACTATAATTCTATTGATGCAGCCTAAAATCGCATTGGCCTTGTTGGCTGCTGCATTGCACTGTTGACACATGTTCAACTTGTGGTCTACTTGGACTCTGAGATCCCTTTTACATGTATAAATCTCATTCAGCCATGTGTCCCTCATCCTATATCTGTGCATTTCATTTTTCCTCCCTAAGTGCAGTACCTTACATTTCTCCCTGTTGAAGTCCATTTTGTTAGCCGTGCCCCAGCTTTCAAGTCTAATTACTGGTGTCTTTTGAAATCTTTTTGACACAGGAAACATTCATTTCACGGCTGCAGCATATTTATAGGCCATTCTCACACTGTATCGATTGTGTCGGTCAAATGACTTGTTCCTGTGGAGGAAATGCTTTGTTGGCTGCTACGCAGAAGCTGCTCCATCCAGCCTGCTTCGCACAATAGGCTTGTCTCGCCCAATACTGAGCATTTGGCTCCGTATTCTGGATCTTCTGGCTCGGCATCCTGACAAGAAGTCTCTACGTCTCCAGTCCTTCCCATCTGGGCTACTTTTTAAAGCCTGGGGTGAACAGAGGATTGTGTACAGCTCCCCAAGACTGTTTTTACAGCTCCCAAACCCCCACAGACTTTCCTAAATGTTCTTTTTATACCCCAAAAGGGGATGAATTACTGTATATACTGACAACGCATTCAGGGGCAGCTGTGTTGGCCATTTAACAAAAAACAAACAAAAATCCCTGAGTCAGGGACGTAGCCAAGGGGGGGGGGTTCTTGGGGTCCGGACCCCCCTTCCATTAGAAAAATGAATAGTGCGTGTTGCTGCGTCACCGTGCCCAAGCCCCATTATAATGGTGGCATTCAGTCTGGACCCCCCTCCCTTCCTAAAACCCTGGCTATGTCCCTGCCTGAGTGATACCTTTACTGACCAACCGAAATGCATGATAGACTTGCTGCAAGCTTTCAAAGCTCCATGGGCTTCTTCATCAGGCAAGATGTTACAAACCAACCAGGAGAGGAAGGAAAAACCAATTGGACATGTTAGTCAGATGCCTGCATGTTGGACTAAGGGCTCAAACAACATGCAGCCATCTGTCTAAGATCTCCAATTGGTTAATATCCTTGAGCATTATTGTTGTTGTTACCTAAAGCCTTCAAGTTAGTTTTAACCTTCTGAATGAGACACCTCCTAGACCCCCTATCCTCAACCTCTCAGCTCAGGTCCCACAAATTCATAGAATCATAGAGTTAGAAGAGAGCGCAAGGGCCATCCAGTCCAATCCCCTGCCATGCATGAACTCTCAATCAAAGCATCCCCGACAGATGGCCATCCAGCCTCTGTTTGAAGACCTCCCTCATTAAGTCTGACATGTGGTCTTCCTCTCTTCCTACCGCCTTCTACCTTTCCTGGCATTATTGCCTTTTCTAATGACGCATGCCTTCTCATGATGTGGCCAAAGTATGACGGCCTCAATCTAGTCATCCTGACTTCTAGAAGAGATTCAGTTTTGCTTTGCTCTAGGATCCATTTATTTGTCTTTTTGGCCATCCACAGTATCCAGCACTACATCTCAAACGAATCAACGTTCTTTCTGTTCGTTTCCTTCACTGCCCACCTTTCACATCCACACCTGGTGACTGGGAATACAATGGCTTGGATGATCCAAAGTTTTATATCAGTTTTATATCTTTCCACTTCAGGATCTTGTCTCGTTCTTTCAGATCTGTCCTTCCCATTCCTAGTCTTCTGGTCCATGTTTGATCCAAGGTATGGGAAAATCTCTATTTCATGTTTCTGCATCATCTAGGATGACTTCATGTAGATCTTCTGTGGTCATTATTATATACCCCCTTATCCCAAACTTTGTTCTGGAGGACAACCTGGACCACGGTTCAAATTGCATGACATGGATGCTGTTTTTTTTTTTTTTTTAAGAGTTTTAAATTTTGCGGCAATCCGAATGCAATCATGGGGTTTAACGTTATTGCGTGATAGACTACCACACACAATTTTGGGCAAAGGGAAGTCAGTCTGAACACAATCATGGGGTTTCATGTTATTGCATGAGAGGTGATCACATGCAATTTAGGGCAAAGGCAAGTTATTTTCAGGCAATGGGAAGTCAGTTCAAACGCAATTTGAATTCACGTAAATTTTCCTACCAGACTGAATGTTTGCAAGTACTCGTTCTGCCAATGGGTGTCAGAGACAACTTCATCTCACCATCTACTTCGCACATTGCAACATAGAACATTACACTGTACTCCGAGACCCTTTTTATAGGATGGCTTGCAATAATAGAAGAGAGAGATTAACTCAGTCGAGTGGCTGAAAGTCCACAAAGCAGCATAAACTAAGAAAGACTCTTGCCTGAACATTTGGGTTGGCAGCAGGGGAGATGAGGATAGAAACCACTTTTGATGTGAACAATAGCCTTAAATTCCATTATGTCCCCTTAATCTTAAATCAGAATTGACTAAAGCCGGCAGAGAGAAAGCTGATTATGCCTCCCCCTTTTCGGCTTTGGATGTGAAAGCGTGCATTGGGGTTTTTATCTGGAATGAAAGGTATCTCATGTAAATTTGAGCGTTTGTTAAATAAGAAAACAACCAACAATTTAATAAAAACTTCCTTAAGTCAGGAGCAAGGTGCTTCAGGGAAGAGAATAAGAGAAATGAATACAGGCGGTTTACAGACCACTCCTTTGGGGCGCAGGGACGTAGCCAAGGGGGGGTTCTTGGGGTCCGGACCCCCCCTTCCATTAGAAAAATGAATGGTGCGTGTTGCTGTGCCGCCGCGCCCAAGCCTCATTATAATGTTGGCACTTAGTCTGGACCCCCCCTTCCTAAAATCCTGGCTACGTCTCTGTGGGGCGGCCTGTACCCGCCCCTTTCCCTGACGGATCAGGGCCTCAGCTGCCACTGCGGCAGCCCTGAGGCCCCAATCCGCTGCTTTTCCAGGCCGCAGGGAAGTGGCAAAAGGCTTCAAGCCCCAAGGACACCCCAACAGCTGTGGGGAAAGGGAGAAAGGGGCCACCCGTGTAAAGGCTGTGCCAGCGACACAAAACCAACAAGGAGCTCCAAAATGGAGCTCCTTCTGGTGCTGCGGAAAAGGTGCCACAGGCGCCCTTCCGTGCCACCAGGACATCACATCTGCACCGCTCCGTTTGGAGGCGGCACGGCCGTGACGTCGTAATGGTGGCGCCCATGTGGACAGGGCACTGCCATTTTGTATGTACTCTGTATGCACTAGGGTTGGGGGCACCTAGAAGAGATGCCCCCAGGCAACCCTAGTACATACAGAGTACGTACTAGGGTTGGGGGCGTCTAGAAGAGATGCCCCCAGGCAACCCTAGTACATACAGAGTACGTACTAGGGTTGGGGGCGTCTAGAAGAGATGCCCCCAGGCAACCCTAGTACATACAGAGTACCTACTAGGGTGCCCATTTGTAAAGGGCCACAGTGTCTGAAGTTGCCACTTTGTACTGAGATGATGAATCCTCTTCCTTTTGCAACTTCTAAGATCATGCTTTGCTTGTGGGCAGTTTGCCATTAGTTCTGAATCCCTCATCACTGATAAGAGCTTCTTATCTGCAAAATGGATAGATGAGCCCTTTTAAAGGAACTGCAAGCTTGTGGAATGTAGAGATGGAAAAGAAAGTTGGTGGTGAAGTCAAAGGTTTTCATGGCTGGCATCCATAGGTTTTTTTGTAGATTTTTTGGGCTATGTGGCCATGATCTAGAAGGGTTTCTTCCTGTGGCTGGTACTTTTTTTGTCACAGTACCCCTCTTTTCAGGAAAAAAAATGCAATTTGTGAGGCTTGCAGTACTTTTTTGAACAACCAACTCTTCCCTCCACCCTACAAAACCATGCATACTTTTAAAATGTGCAAAATTGAAAAAAATATGTGCAAATATGCTTCAGTCAAAGGGGAATGTGTGTACAAAACCTGTGCGCATTGGGGAAAGTACACGTATATATTCATTTATCACAGAAAATGCACATTAATTTGTCTGCAAGAAGAATAAAGCAAAGATTTACAATGTGGTACGGACAACACATGGGAAAGGAATAGAGGTGGAGTTTGGAAAAACACAATGAAATTATAACACACACATTAAAGCACACACACACACACATAAACACACAATATGTTGGGAAACACAGCAAAACAGAGAATTTTCCACACCCCTAGCAGAGCACATAGATGGAAATGTGGGAGTGGGGCAATGAAAACACTCACGAAGGTGTGTGTAAGTCCATACACTGCATTAGGAAGTGTAACAAGGCTTTGGATGCCAGGACGGTTTCATCCCTGGGGTAACTGTCTCTTAAGCCAAGGAAGCTGCCGCAGTGTTGGATTTGGCCTGCTGACAAAACTCACAACGTGAGCTGTTTAACGGAGCCTTTGTTCCTTAACGCCAGCAGATCCAATTTGGTGGATAATCAGGGTGGATAATAGCTTTTGCTTCTCCGTTCTCAGGATTGTGGCAGCTCATTAAAAGTTTTGTTTGCTTTTCTCTTATCTTGAGAAAAAACTTGTCAACTGCAGTGCCCAAGCTCCCTACACAACAGCTGTGTGCGAGTGACATTGCTGGCTATATTATGCGCTGGAGGAGAGTAGTCTCTGGACTGCATGGTCAGCCACAGCACCCTGTTTATGGCACATGTGAGTGCATGTATATCCTAGAGCTAGTCTATACATAAGTGTATTATGCACATTGCTGCAGATTTTTGCACATTTGCATTGACACTTGTCTTCACTTTTCTGTGCAAATCCTCATCTATTCACTCTCATAGAATCATAGAATCGTAGAGTTGGAAAAGACCGCAAGGGCCATCCAGTCCAACCCCCTGCCATGCAGGAAATCACAATCAAAGCATCCCCATTGACAGATGGCCATCCAGCCTCTGCTTGAAGACCTCCAAGGAAGGAGACTCCACTACAATCCGGGGGAGTTTGTTCCACTGTCGAACAGCCCTCACTGTCAGGAAGTTCCTCCTAATGTTGAGCTGGAATCTCTTTTCCTGCAGCTTGCATCCATTGTTCCATGTTCTAGTCTCTAGAGCAGCAGAAAACAAGCTTGATCCCTCCTCAACATGACATCCCTTCAAATATTTAAATAGGGCTATCATATCACCTCTTAATCTTCTCTCCTCCAGGCTAAACATTCCCAACTCCCTCCCTCTGCAGAAAATGTGCAGCCATGCAAATCCATGCAGATCCATGGGAAACGGGTGGATGGCCACTCATTCAGTAAGGCACATCCTCATGGATACCCACTGATACTCCAGCAAAAAACATGAAGCAGTGTTTCAGTGGTTTTAATGGAGTCCCTTCCACTTCAATACCTCTGAATTGCAAGTGGCCGGATCACAGTCTATTCACTTTGAATGAGGAGTATTTTAGTTGTGCAGACAAGCCCCTGGTATGTGTGTCAAAACAGCAGAACTGTGTTGAGATAGTCCAAGCTAATTCCCCCCCCCCCCGTCTTTACAAAGTCTGGGCCCCTTCCTCAAGTCCTGCCATATTGGTCACTAGGAAAATTGCCAGCCCTCCAGGTACTGACCTGAGGCCTGTTACAGACTGCCAAAATAAAGCTGCTTCAGGTCTCTTTGGATGCATGCTATTTAAATGATGCATGCATCCTAAGAATCTGGAAGCTGCACCAAAGCTGCACTCCAGGGCTTAGGAAAGGAGTGTGGCTTTGGCGCGACCTCTGGACTCTTAGGACTCATGCATCATTTAAATAGCATGCCTCCAAAGAGACCCGAAGCAGCTTTATTTTGGCAGTCTGTAACGGGCCTCAGTCTCCCAGAACCTCTGAAAGTCCACAATGGAAATGTTGCAAGATAGAGTTGTGATCTCACACTTGCAAGAGATTTAGCAGGCGATACAAAGAGACAGCCAGAAGTGAGAGAAAGGAGGCACAAAGGATTCAAAGAACCATTCCCTGTATTTCATACCTTCCAATATTTCACAAATTAAAATTGCACGTGACGAAGGAACGATGGCAATGCTTATAATGAGGCAAAATACCTAAACTAGGAGAGGTTGCTGCAGTTTGCTTTTGCCTTAGCCCACTGGGAAGGACAAGAGGATCCCTTCCTCTCCTCTCCCTGCTGCTGAGTTAATGGAGAGCAAACTACTTTTGCACTTTGAACTACGTTTGTAACAACTGAAGTAAGCCAAACTCTAGACGAGAAATGGGAGAAGGAGAGACAAACGGAAACATTTTATAAGCAGTTGAAAAAGTGGAATGACCAAAGGATTAGTTGGGACAGTCCCAGCCAAAATCAGTGAAGCTGGAGATGATGGTCTCTGTCCCAAAGCACGTTGGAACTGCCTGTTCAGACTGGAAAATGCTGGTTTGCACTATACTTGTTGGCTTTTTCTTTCTTAAATTTAAACAAAAACATTAAAACATGTGACAAGATATTGCTGCTAGTGAAAGACATGCAGACGGTGGCACTATTTTAAAAGAGGACAGTGATAAGGATGAATAGTGCAAAGAAAATGCATTTAAAACTGGCTTTGCAGAGTTAACAGAACTGCAGTAGAAAGCCTTCTCTGCTGTCAAGGAGGAAGGAAGGGGAGCGGAAAAAGAAATAGAAATGTGGAAGCACCTTTAAGTCTAATTAGGTTTTATTTTCACATGAGCTTTCATGGATGGAAACCTACTTCTGTGGATACAGTTTGTTGTTGCTGTTGTGTACCTTCCAGGTTTGTTTTTTTTTACTCATGGTGACCCGAAGCCGAACCTATCACGACACCAAATGAATTTCCTGGCTGAGCTGTAAATTGAACCCTGGTCTCCAGAGTTGTAGTCCAACACAACAGCACAGAGTGATAATAAATGTTTTGCCATCAAAATCACTGAAAAATTTGCATACTTTTTTGTTTGTTTGTTTCTGTGTTTGTGTGCGCATGCGCATGGGACTGTGGCTGCTCTGTAAGGTGGCTACATGTCCTACACATTACAAATGGCAGGACCATGGGGTTTAACGTTATTGCGTGATAGACTACCACACGCAATTTCGGGCAATGGGAAGTCAGTCCAAATGCAATCATAGGGTTTAATATTATTGCGTGATAGACTACCACACGCAATTTCAGGCAATGGGAAGTCAGTCCGAACGCAATCATGAGGTTTCACGTTATTGCGTGAGAGGTGATCACATGCAATTTCGGGCAATGGCAAGCTATTTCCGGGCAATGGGAAGTCAGTTTGAACGCAATTCGAATTCACGTAAATCCGCTGAATTAGCAAATTCACGTGAATGCGTTCTGGCCCCACTTTCTTTTCCTTTGAACTTAAGAGAAATCCCTCCTGTGTGATAAACTCCATCAGCCTTGTGCAAACTGGTATCCCTTTTTAACTCTCATTTTTAGAGACTCAGTTCCCTTCTTCCTTCTTCCTTTATTCTAAACCAGCCCAGCTGAGGTTCGGACTGGCGTAGGGTCAGCGAAGGGTGTGACTTTTCATTTCCCGTGCAGTATTTTCCATGGCTCCTGCCCTCCCGCCTCCTGCATCTCCTCCAGTCCTGCCACCGGTTTAGAGCAGCCTGTGACATTATTATTGGAAACTGTGGCAAAACTCAGCTCTGTTACTGAATGTAAATCTCCTCTGGATGGAGTTTCCACTTGAAAAATATATCGCTTGATTTGCGGTGCAGTGTTTATGGCTGCCTTTTCCCATTATCATTTCAGCAAGGCGGAGTGGCAACGCATACGCTGGCTTTCCTGATGCAGAGAAAATTAGTGCTTTGGAAAGATCCATCTTCTCTTCCTCCGCCGCCCTCCTCTTCTTATTGATGTCCTGTCAGTAACCGCATTCTAATACTCTCTCCAGAGAAGCTACTGACACTGATGGAAGACACTCAAGCTGCCGTTTCCCTTAGAATAGTTAGATAAAAAGACAATGTTATTGAATGGGGGAAATGTGTTAAGAAACCAACAGCTTCGTTTGGGGGATGCAGAAACATGATTTGCTTTCCTCGACATGGATAGTGCTAAAATAATCCGCCACCCACTCCCCGTGCCATTTCTGGCCACCCAGGCATTGGAAGTGAGGTGGGTGACATATGAAGAGCCACAGTGGTTCAGACTAAAGTAGCCGTCTGTCCAGGATGCTTTGATTGAGAGTTCCTGCATGGCAGGGCTTGGACTGGATGGCCCTTGGGGTCTCTTTGGCCTGTTCCAGACTGCCAAAATAAAGCTGCTTCGGGTCTCTTTGGAGGTATGCTATTTAAATGATGCATGGGTCCTAAGAGTCCGGAGGTCGCTCCAAAGCCACACTCCATTCCTACGCACTGGAGGGCAGCTTTGGTGCAGCTTCCGGATTCTTAGGGTGCATGCATCATTTAAACAGCATACCTCCAAAGAGACCCCAAGCAGCTTTATTTTGGCAGTCTAGAACAGGCCTATGATTCTATGATTCTAAAGGCCTTTCCATTCTGTTACTCAAAATAATATGGTGGGGGGGACTGTGGGTCAGTGTTAGTTTAAATGATGGGGAAGTTAGCATTGCAGGAGTTTGGGTAACCTTTAGGGCTGTTGGCACCTGTGTATACCAGGCATCGTCATAATACATAATAATAATACAATTTATTTTTATAAAATACGAGATGCAATCAGGGCGGCTTGCAAAGATTAAAAAACATGTATTCCAAAACCCTCAATCCCCCCTCTTAAAATACAATTAAATCATCATTATCATCATCATCATCAACAATATCCCACACTTTCCCCAAAACTGCGACTCAGGGCAGCCACAATATTAAAATAAATAAATAGTACAACCAAAAGCACACAAAAATAGTACATTAAAATAGGATTAAATTATTACAATATTAAAACAAGTTACATTTTAATAATAATAATAATAATAATAATAATAATAATGTTTATTTATTTATTTATATCCTGCCTCTCCCTGTATTGGATCAAGGCGGGTAACAAGATATCAAAAACAATAAAATCAAGTAAAAAACAAACAAACAAACACAGAAACAATAGTTAAAAGACATATTACATTTCAAGTTCCCAAACTCCTTCGTCTTTTCCTCCCATTGAGCCCTGCCCCACTCACACCATCTCTTCAGCGATTTAAAGAGATGCAGGCAAACCCACATCCATTTTCTGCAAAATACAGATTTTTGGGGAGCAGTAGTCTCACCCCCCTGTTAGGCTGTCAGCTGGTGTGATCCGCATCCCCAGCACCCCTCTAGTGACACCCCTCTAGTGACACCCCCCTGTTAGGCTGTCAGCTGGTGTGGTCTGCATCCCCAGCACCCCTCTAGTGATACCCCTCTAGTGACACCCCTCTAGTGACACCCCTCTAGTGACACCCCCCTGTTAGGCTGTCAGCTGGTGTGATCCGCATCCCCAGCACCCCTCTAGTGACACCCCTCTAGTGACACCCCCCTGTTAGGCTGTCAGCTGGTGTGGTCCGCATCCCCAGCACCCCTCTAGTGATACCCCTCTAGTGACACCCCTCTAGTGACACCCCCCTGTTAGGCTGTCAGCTGGTGTGGTCCGCATCCCCAGCACCCCTCTAGTGACACCCCTCTAGTGACACCCCCCTGTTAGGCTGTCAGCTGGTGTGGTCCGCATCCCCAGCACCCCTCTAGTGACACCCCTCTAGTGACACCCCTCTGTTAGGCTGTCAGTTGGTGTGGTCCGCATCCCCAGCACCCCTCTAGTGACACCCCTCTAGTGACACCCCCTGTTAGGCTGTCAGCTGGTGTGGTCCGCATCCCCAGCACCCCTCTAGTGACACCCCTCTAGTGACACCCCTCTGTTAGGCTGTCAGCTGGTGTGGTCCGCATCCCCAGCACCCCTCTAGTGACACCCCTCTAGTGACACCCCCTGTTAGGCTGTCAACTGGTGTGGTCCGCATCCCCAGCACCCCTCTAGTGACACTCCTGCTATGTGTGTGTATGTCTAGGCTCCTATGCTTAGGAGTTCTACAGCCCTCTCACCAAACATAAGGATTTGGGGAGCAAAGCTAAATCCACACTGCAGAAATAATCCAGTTTGACACCACTTTAACTGCTGTGGATCAGTGCTATGGAAATCTTAGTGTTTATGTTTTGTTGTGGCACCTTAGCTGTTTGACAGAGAAGGCTAAATATCTCATAAAACTACAGTTCCCAGAGTTCTGTAACATTGACCCATGGCAGTTAAAGTGGTGTCAGACTGGATTAATTCGGTAGTGTGAATGCAGCCCAAGAGAAAGTAAGGAGAGGCAGCCTGCTGGCCTGGAAGGATATTGGACCGTGGCATCTGAGTTGTTAGAATGCACAAAATTAACCTTCTGTCATATACACTTCAGACAACAACAGAATTTTATAGGCTATAAAATGTATTGTACAGATTTTGTATCTGGTCAGGGGAGCTAAATGAGAACTAGACCCTGGTCCTTTCTCTGTTCCAGTCTCATGCTGAAATCATTCTCTGAAGTTGTGGCAAATGTCCACTGGAAGTGACCCAAAAGAGAAAATGCCTTGTCCTAGGGCTAGCTCCCTGGGGAACGTAAAGTGGTGATGAATCAATCAAGGAATCCAGAACGGTTTGCTCTTGGCTTGCTGAACCTGCCATTGGCAAATTGAAGGGACAATAATGAGCGCTTCCTAATTAGTCTTTGCAGCTGCCGCATTACGACCCCATATAGGACATACCTTGTTAAATTTCATGGTATGTATAATAGAGCATTGTAGTTAAAATGATTAAGATTGGCTGTATGTACGCTTAGTAAAACAAAATTAGCCAGACTCACAGCAATAAATGCGTCGCTTTCGGCAGATGGCCCTGGGATTAACTAATACCAGAATCTCTTTTAACGCTAGAGTACAAAATTGCAACAGAGAGAGTGGAAGAGAGAGAATTATTGCATGCCAAGTATTAGCGTCTTGGTCTGAGATCAGCAGTTGTTTGGGAAAGTGTCATCTTGATATCACAATGTGCACCTAAGACTAAGCAGATTCACTGACGTTTCTCTTTTCAATTGTTCCACTTCTGGGTTTGTTTGATTGAAGGATAGTCTTCTTTGAAATAGTTGTTGAGTCTTAGCAGGATCAAAGCAATGGGCAGAAAAGATGATCCTGGCTGCTGAGTTTTGTACAGAGATTAGGGAGCTAAGGTGGGAAATAGGAAGACCCACTAGCAATGGGTTGCAATAATCCAGGAGTGATATCGCCAATGCATGCCGTTGAAACAGAAAGAAACGGTCGAATCCTGACAAGATTATAAAGAAAGAATCTGTATGACTTGGCTGTCGCCTGGATCTGTGCTGTGAATGAAGACTCAGATAGGAAGCCAAGACTACGGGCTTCACTGACAGATTGAATAGAAATGTCATTCACAGTAATTGACAAGGAACACTGCAAAAGTGGCTTGGGTGAGAAGACAAGTAGCTCAGTTTTGGCCATGTAGAGCTTCAGACGCCGGTGAATCATCTACCCAGAGACAGCAGCAAGACATGATGATAACCATTGCTCAACACTGAGAGAAATCTCAGGGGTAGAGAAGTACAGCTGGGTGTCGTCGGCATATAGGTGATGTCGAAAGCCGTAGGAGCTACAGGGACGTAGCCAAGGGGGGGGGGGGGTTCTTGGGGTCCGGACCCCCCCTTCCATTAGAAAAATGAATGGCGTGTGCTGCTGTACCACCACACCCAAGCCCCATTATAATGGTGGCACTTAGTCTGGACCCCCCCTTCCTAAAATCCTAGCTACGTCCCTGGGGGCTAATAAGATTTCCCAGGGACAGGGTATAAAGGGAGAACAGTAAATGATCCAAGACAGAACCCTCCAACTCCAACAGTTAATGGGACGGGGCAGAAACCTGACCTCATGTAACCACCGCAAAAGACAGGTAGGATGTAAACCAATTTAAAACTGATCCCGCACAACCCGGGTCTTGGAGTAAATCCACCAAGAGACCATGATCAATGGTGTCAAACGCAGTAGAGAGTTCCAGGAGGACTAGAATAGAATAAAGACATTTAGATTTAGTCAGTAAAGGATCACCAATGATCTTAGTCGAATGCAGTGGGTGAATGCTGGACTGAAAAGGATCAAGGATAGAATTAGCAGTGAGAAACTGCAGGCAGCGAAAATGAACGACACGTTCTTAGATAAAAAAGGGAGGTTAAAATAGAGAGGACAACAGAAATCAAAAGACAAGAAAGAAGCGGATCGAGAGGGCAGGTCATAGGTTTAGAAAGAACTCACCTCTCTTATATTTGATATCAACTTAATATTAAAAGGGACTCTGGATATAGGGTGACCTGATAATGCCCCCAAAGAAGGACCAACCAGGGAGGAAACAAGGCACTCACTACAATACATCGCCCAAGATATCAGCATCATCCCTTTTGATCTATGGAAGGTGGTGATGGGATTCCACCAAAGGAAGATGGCAGTGCTTGTAAAGACAAGGATCTCTCTTGCCAAGACGTTCGCCCAACGTCTTAGAAAGTACTGTAACGCCCATCTCCGAAGATCTACAACTCTCAGCTTTTGGCCTGAAAACATTTGCTGTAGCCATCAGCGTTTGTCTAAGCAGCCATTGACACACCTGCTGCAATCCCCATCTAATAGTCCTTCCTGCCAAACCATTTGACACAGATGGTTCAAGATTTCTGCCATCAAGGCACATTTTTGGTGTAAATATGACCCCTTAGACCACAGCTCTTTGGTCTAGTTTGGAAGCAGGCATCCATGCTGCTGGTTTCCCTCTAGATTCCTCAATAGCCAGCCACTCCACATGTTTCCAAGAGGCGACTGAATCCATTTCTGTTCCGGACCTCCTTCAGTTGGAAACAAACTTCATAGTTGGTACATATCACCATTAGCAAAGCCTTTTACTATTCACCTTTTAGCACCTTTGTTTCTTTAGCTCAGGTGTGTATGTGAGTGTATGTGTTTCTTTATATATGTTACTTATTGGCTTAATAAACCACAAATTAATTTGGAATTGCATCTGGAGTTCTGTGTGATTTGGACTTGATATACACCGGGTATGATCTCAAGACGGCCTGTTTCCCAGTCATACTATATTCTCCTTTGAGCTATTATTAAAATTCCCCTGAAACATATTAACTGGTGGATGCCTTTAAGGGCCCCCAGCATTTTTGGTAACAGCTCCATGACATTGCAAAAGAATTGGTTTTCCTCTTTCCCATTTTCCTCACTGGCCCCTATCACACATGAGACTGGAGCCAATGCGAATTGAAGGGGAAGAAGAGTCAATTCGAATCCAAGGCAATTCACGTGATGAATTATCTCATGTGAAGAACGAAATTGTGGTGATTCCTGAGTCAAAGTGGAGTGAGTGCACATTAAATTCCCATCTCAGCCATGGAAACCCATTGGGTGACCTATGGCAAGTCACACTCTTTCAGCCTCAGGGAAAGACAATGGCAAACCTCCTCTGAAGAAATCTTGCCAAGAAACCTCCATAATAGGGTCACCTTAGGGTCGCCAAAACTTGTAGGCACACTAGTGTTGATATTTTGGGTGATGAACCTTGCCCGTGGTCCCGGTCTGGTGCCAACTGGATGAAGATGCCGGCTTGACTCTTTTCTGGCTCAAGGCTATGGAATTCTGGGAGTTAGAATATGTTCTGGGGTCCAGATATCAAGGCTTGACTCTTTTCTGGCTCAAGGCTATGGAATTCTGGGAGTTAGAGCATGTTCTAGGGTCCAGATATCTGCTTAAAGACCTCCAAAGAAGGAGACCACCACTTTCTGAGGGAGTGTGTTCCACTGTTGAACAGCCCTTACTCTCAGGAAGTTCCTCCTAGTCCAACACACAAAGCTAAATCCCAACCTCCTATCCAGGAAGAATCTCAAAATGTTCTCCATTTTGAGCATATCTGAGAAACATGAATTTATATTGTTTTTTATTAATGTTTTTGGCTTTTAGTTGGTTGTGTTCTCCATTTTTGAACGTCCTACAATTTCTCCTACATTTTGTCATACATCATGTCCTACATTTTGAGGGGCTACTGGAGGGGGGGGGGAAATATTTCTTGCCTCGGGTGGCCAAATATCTAGAGCCGACCCTGAGTGCACTTCTCTCCTAGATCACTCAACAACTGTCTCATCCATTGCACCTCTCCAGCCAACTCAGACAACGCAGAAAATGCCGCTTCTGTTGAACTGAGTGCTACACAATGTTGCTTCCTACTTCTCCAGACCACTGGACTACCTGCATACTTGATCACTAGTCCTGTCACCGACTTCTTTTCCGTCGGTTCACTTGCAAAAGAACTATCTGCAATGAGTGTGACTTGACCAAGGTTACCCAGTGGGTTTACATGTCCAAGCTGGAATTTGAACCCTGGTATTCAGAGTCATCGTCCAATGCTCTAACCGCTGCACCACACTGGCTCTTAGAATGTGTGTGTATGTGCCTTCAAACTGCCTGTCGACATACAAGAGACCCTCTTAACTTCATAGGGTTTTCTTAGGAATACTCAAGAGGTGGTTTAGCCTGTTCCATCTTCTGAAACATAACCCGTAGTACCTGGTATTCCTTGGCAGTCTCCCATCTAAGTACTAACCAGGGCTGATCCTGCTTGGCTTCCATGATCAGACAGGCTCAGGGACGTAGCCAGGATTTTAGGAAGGGGGGGTCCAGACTAAGGGCCACCATTATAATGGGGCTTGGGCGTGATGGTGCAGCAGCACGCACCGTTCATTTTTATAATGCAAGGGGGGGTCCGGACCCCAAGAACCCCCCCCCTTGGCTATGTCCCTGACAGGTTGGGGCCATTAGAGTATTCTTAATATCAAGGTTGTTTCTGTCCCAACAGATGACCTATCTTCCTCCCCTACAGCAATTAAAAGCAATTCAGGCTTTCATAGTGACCTTATCATGGCGACAGAGACTATTTCCCATTTCACTTTGAAAGGCTAACCATGAAAAGTCATTTGTCTTTTGCTGAATTTGGGGGTATGGGTTATATATATATTTAAATTATTTAAAAGATTTGTACATGCTGGGGATTATGGGGATTATATTGTATTAGAAACCCGCAGATTACTGCTATTTTTGCAAAGCATTTTATATTTAAATTGAAAAGGGTGGAGGAAAAGAGGCCATCCGTTCCGGTTCTCCTTGCCAACAATTAAAGAATCCAGTTTGCATTTTATTCTGCCCCCTCCATCCTCACCTTCTTCTGAGCTTTTGCTCATTAGGCTAGGTTTTTTTTATTACAGCTTTTCATATCCATCACCGTTTGTATCATCCGAGCAGCTATGTAGACAGACAGCTTATTATCAGTATTAAGTGAAGGAACAGAACACAAGCATAGCTGCAAAGGAAAAAGGGAAAGGGAAAAAGGTAATTAAAGTTAGCACTGGAATATAAATGAAGTGTGGCCTTTTGAAGGTTGACATAAAAAAATTAACCCCTATCATTGCAAGGCTGCATGTCAATAATGGGAGAAAAGGGAGACGGGACCAAGGAAAAGAGAAGACCAAGGCTGCATCTGCACTGCAGGAATAATCCAGTTTGACACCACTTTAACTGACATGGCTCCATGCTGTGGAAGTCTGGAAACTGTAGTTTGTCATTGCATCAGAGCTCTCTGACAGAGGAGGCTAAATGTCTCACAAAACCACAATCTCCAGAATTTGATAGCATTGAGCCATGGCAGCTAAAGTGGTATCAAGATTATTTCTGCAGTGCAGACAGCCCCCAAGAGAGAACTAAACCTCTATTCTTGTACCTAAATTTCCCTTGTTTTGTTTTATGATTGGTATGATTAGCCCAGTGGAAGATTCCCGGATTTAAAAATTGCCAGAGAACCCAGATCTTGTCATATCCATATAATTCTTTCATATTCTTTTCATTTTCGTTAAACTTGGGGGTGCATCTACACTGTAGAAATAATGCAGTTTGACATCACTTTAACTGCCACAGCTCCATCCTACAGAATCCTGAGGTTTGTACTTTTGCAAGGCGCTAGCATTCTTTGGAAGAGAAGGCTAAAGGCCTTGTAAAACTACAAATCCCAGGATTCCATAGGCTGGGGCTACAGCACTTAAAGTGGTGTCACACTGTATCATTTCTGCAGTGAAGATGCGCCAGTATACATTCTTGTTATGTGCTTTCAAGCCATTTCTCACATAACATCCCTAAGATATCAAGGGTTTTATATGACAAGACTTATTCAGATGGGGCTTGCTTTTGCCTTCCTTTGAGGATCAGAGTGTTTGACTTGCTCAAGTTTACCCCACTGGGTTTCAATGCGTCTTAGGCCCTTATCACATGTGGGGGGTTTGCAGCTCGGATCTACAATCACTCCTATTCTAGCAACGTGAAACGTGATGTTTTTTCACACCAGATTCGGAGTCACTCCTGTCTAGCAATGAGAATTCACGTTAAAACGTGATGTTTTACCACACCTGGTTGCCTTTCCATTGCCTTTCCGAATCGAGGGGGAAGCAGAGTCAGTTCGATTCCAAGCAAGTCACGTGGTGCGGATTCAAGCAAAGCGTGGTGAGTGCACATTGTATTACCACACTGGAGACAGGGATGTAGCTAGGATTTTAGGAAGGGGGGGTTCAGACTAAGTGCCACCATTATAATGGGGCTTGGGTGCGGCGGTGCAGCAGCACACACCATTCATTTTTCTAATGGAAGGGGGGGGGGGCGGACCCCAAGAACCCCCCCCCCTTGGCTACGTCCCTGCCGGAGAGTTCAACGATTCGAATCGGCACCCTTGCGCATGCTCAATGGGGCTCCGGACGCTGTCCTCCTTCCCTGCCCCCTCCTTAGATGTCATCCTTCATCGGGTGGCAGGGTGGCAGAGAGGACGAGATGGGGATGCAGGAGCAGATTGGGGATGATGGGATGGGTGGCAGGGGGCCAAGGAGGCCGACATTGGAGTGATCTTCCACACCAGACCAATTCGAAGTGAAATCGAAGCGAGCTTAGAAGCAGGGTTTGGTGAGTTCGCTTGTTTCCAAATTCACCAAAACGAGGAGTCAGAGCAGATTGAATGCGGAAGCGCCTCTTAAGAACCCCCCATAGAAAGCAATCACATAACGCATCACGTTTTAGCAGGAATGCACATCGTTGGAACCGCACTCATGTCAGAACCGAGCTGCAAAAAGCTCCCCAACAGGGATGTAGCCAAGGGGGGTTCTTGGGGTCTGGACCCCCCTTCCATTAGGAAAATGAATGGTGTATGCTGCTGTGCTGCCGCACCTAAGCCCCATTATAATGGTGGCACTTAGTCTGGACCCCCCCCCCTTCCCAAAATCCTAGCTACGTCCCTGTCCCCCAATCTCCATGTGATAAACACCTTAGTCCAGTACTCAAACCCTTGAAACCACACTAGCCTTCTCAATGCATGCATGTGAATGAAAAAGCAAAACAATGAAAACTGCGCATGGGGGAAAAATGTAAGCATTTTCCTGTGGACTCTTAAAACAAAATTTGGAAGATGCTGTGCGACTGGAACCGAAGAAAAAACTGCAAATATGAGAAGCTGAGAGAAATAAAGCTTGACGGATTCATCCTCCCGTATTTCAGATGGCACCATAAAGACAGAAAGCGCAACAAGAGATACTATTTTTGCCGAAACCATCTAACACATTTATCCGTCTGAAAATAGTTCAGGGCACTGATATCATAAGACTGCTTCTCTCCCCATCTCTTGCCACGAACTGAACGTCCTGGATTTTATTAGCTAGCGAAGCCTCAAATTCACAAATTAACGCGAACATCCAAAACGGCTGCTTGAGAGAGAACAAGAGCAGAAAGGCAGGGTTTGTATATGTGTGTGTGTGTGAGTTTTAATGCAGTTTTTGGCATTTACAGATCCTTTGTGAAAAGGTCACCCTGTTCTTGGGATCTTTTATTAACACTGAAATGCAGTCCAGAAAATGTCATCTCTTTATACCGTGATATTTACACAAAAAAGTACGACTAAGTATGTAGGTTTTGTGTGGGGTTTTTTGAGCAGAATGGCATTAAAAAGGCCTGGAATAATCAGCTCTTGAAGGGAACCTATTGCCTTGGCACCTCATCACTATTAACCTACAAAAGGCAGTGGCTCCTACAATTTCATTTTCAATGGAGAACATGCGAAGAACCAGGTTGGATCAGGCCAAAGGCCTGTGGTAGCCTAGCGCATCCTCTTTCACCAGGGACCAAAAAATAGTGCTGGGAATGACCAGAACATGGAAAGGTGTGCAAATACGCTCAACAGCTAGTGTGCCGTAGTGATTTGAAGTCTCCCTTCTGAGCTGAAACTGTGTGAGCAGGATGCAAGGGTATATATAATATGCACAGGCATCTTCAAGCTTTTTTTTTAACCATCGCTTTCTCTAATTTTTCAGACCTCTAGTTTCTCAACATGCTCTGGGTGCAAATCCCACACCCTTAAATGACGAGACGCTTCTGGTTTTTGCTCAGCCCTGTTTCACAAAGGCTGGATCTACGCTGCGGAAACAACGCAGTGTGATGCTGCTTTAACTGCTATGGCTCCATCTTATGGAATCCTGGGATCTGAAGCTATCTCACAAAACTACACATCCCAGAATTTCACAGCATTTACCTTGGGTCCCTCCTGGGAGAAAGGTGGCATACAAATAAAATAAATTGAGCCAGGGCAGTTAAATGGTGTCAAACTGCATTATTTTTGCAGTGAAGATTCATCCTGCAAGATTAACATCCAGAACATAACTGAAAAGAAGAGGAACATGACATTTTTCTTCCCTGGGTGCTATATTTTTAATTGTCTTATTGATGTGACTGGTATTTTAAAGCTTATATATAGATATATTCCTTTCATTTTCTTCATTTGCTTTAAGTTTACACTTGTTAGATGCCACTCTTTTGTCAGAAATATGAAAAATGAGTCTACGCTGGGATCCTGTGGTGGATAACTGTAGGGAGCTAGGAGGCCACATTGACCTCCAATATCCTTGGAAAGAGGCCCATTCCCTGCAAAATTATATATATATATATACATATACATATACATAATAATAATAATAATAATAATAATAATAATAATATGATTTATTTATATACCGCCCAATCACTGGGAATCCGAGTGGTTTACAACAGAGGGGATAATAGACGGTTACATGGCCCCAATGAGCTTGGTCCTGAGCATAGTGATGTTTCCAAGCGCACAGTTCAACAAGCCATTTCCTGTTGCTATTGGAGATATAGAATGCACACCCAATGCATTAATTCAGCGCACAAAATGGCTCAGGGCATTGCATAGGCTGATCCTCTCTGTTCATTTCACTCTTGTTTGCGTCTGCTCCTCATCCTCTGCACCTTCCCCCACCTTTCTTGGGAAGACTCCAGCTTCTTCTCAAAGGGACAAAACCCACTTCTGTCTCACTGGTCCAATTTCCCACAATGAGATGAACGTATCATTGGAACTCCTGACCTTTTCTCTAATAGCTCCCTATTGAACAGTGCCAGGCCTATTATGCCCTCCTGTATTCATTGCCGTGGTTCAGCTTCTCCTGGGAATCACACTGCAGCAGCAGGAACAATGATGCAATGAATGCCTGTGGAATATATTGGTGGGCAGCCAAGCGAAATGGGAGCTGGATGGGGTGGCAAAGGACCTTACCACACGGGGACTTTTTGAGCGTCAGTTCGCATTGGCCAATGCGTATTCACCTTATATAGCATTGGAGTTCCACACCCCCGCTCTCTGAATACACTTTGCCAATTCGTATTCGCGTCATATTGCATCATTCATCCACACCTGGGCGGCCTTCCTGATCGAGGTCTTGCGCATCGGCCAATGCGTATTCACGCAAAGCGAGGCCAGTGCAGATTGGATCACCACACCAGCCCAATAATGTGTGTTTGCCAATGCGCATCGGCAGCTTTGCGCATGCTTTGTGGGGCTCTGAACGGGGCGCAACATTTTTAACTTCCGGGGGTGAAGAATAAGGTCACTGTTTAGCGCAGTATATTGCGAGATTTGCTGCCTTTAGCCACTTACGAAAGGGGTATGCACCATCTGTATATGTGTGTGTGTGTATGTATATATATATATATATATATATATATATATATATATGCACACACATAAATACATACATACATACTTATATATATACACATAGTGGTACAGCCAAAAGTGTGATGCCTTTTTTATGTGTACACACACATTTGTCTGTATGAGAGTTTATATATATACATGTGTGTGTGTGTGTGTGTGTGTGTGTCTTTTTAGATTGTAAGCCTGAGGGCAGTCCAATTAAAAAGATTGTATGTACAGCGCTGTGTAAATTTACAGCGCTTTATAAATAAAGGTTAATATATATATATATATATATATATATATATACACACACACACACACACACACACACACAGATATATACAAAAACACACTGTGCCACAGCCAAAAGTGTGATGCCTTATTTATATGTGTACACACGCATCTGTCTGCTTGAGTGTTTATATATATATGTGTGTGTGTGTGTGTGTGTGTGTGTATATACACACACACACACACACACACACACTTATAGTGTTACTGCCAAAAGTGTGAAGCCGTATTTATATGTGTACATACACAGCTCTGTGTGTGTGTGAGTGTGTGTATGTATATATATATACACACACACACATACATATACATATACACACACGCATATATATATATACAGACACACACACACACACATACACACAAACTGTGGAGCAGCTGAAAGTGTAATGCTGCATGTATATGCTTGCACACACACCTTTGTGTGTGTGTGTGTGTGTCTGTATATATATACACACACACATACATATACATATACACACACGCATATATATATATATATATATATATATATATATATATACAGACACACACACACACACACACAAACTGTGGAGCAGCTGAAAGTGTAATGCTGCATGTATATGCTTGCACACACATCTTTGTGTGTGTGTGTGTGTGTGTATACACACACACACACACACACACACATATACATATACATTCCCCCCTCCCCGGACACAAAAGGTTTCTGCTTTATCTCGTTCAGTGGAAAGAACGCTCCCAGCCCCAGCGGTTGTGCTAAAAGGGGAAAGTGCCACCGGAAGGAAAAGGGGGAAATTCCAGCGCAGCATCATGGGAGATTTGTAACCCATGGTTTTCGGGAGAACCAGCGGATTGGATGTACACACCAGCCAAAGCAGCAGAGCTTCCGCACTGGCCATCAGTGCGGATCCAGCCGATCCCCTAATTTTGCGCACTCGCAAAACAGAGGAGCCGGCTGCCTTCAGTTCCGAACCCAGCTGTGAATACGCATTGGCCAAAGCGTATTCACGTTATATCGCATTGGTCAATATGTATTCAGAGCTCACAGGTGTGGAACTCCCATGCTATATAACGCGAATACGCATTGGCCAATGCGAACTGACGCTCAAAAAGCCCCCGTGTGGTAAGGTCCTTAGATGTCTCACAGAAGAGTTTTGATGAAGATTCTAACACTGCTGCCATTTAGCATTATCATATGTCAAGGGGGGGGGGGGAGGAGACAGCTCTTAATAAGATGGCACACAGAGTGTTAATTATAGAATCAAGGAATCATAGTGAGACCCCCAAGGGCCCATCCAGTCCAACCTCCTGCCTTCGACAGGGACACAGAATCCAAGCAACCCCTACAGATTGCAATTCAGCCTCTGTTTAAACACCTTCAAAAAAGGAGAGTCCACCACACAACAAGGGAGTGGGTTCCGCTTTTGAATAGCTCTTTCTTCCTAATGTTTAGATGGGATCTCTTTTCCTGTAGTTTGCATCCATTGCTCCATTGGGTCCTAGTCTCTGGAGCAGCAGAAAACAAGCTTGCTCCATCCTCAATATGACATTCCTTCAAATATTTAGACAGGACTATCCTATCGCCTCTTAACCTTCTGTTCTCCTGGCTAAACATACCCAGCTCCCTAAGTCACTCCTCATGGGGCTTTATCGTTTCCAGATCCTTCACTGTTTTAGTAGCACTCCACTGGGGCACACTACAGCTTGTCCACATCCTTTTTGAATTGTGGTGCCCAGAATTGGACACAGTATTCCAGGTGAGGCCTGACCAAAGCAGAATAGAGTGGTACGATTAGTTCCCTTGATCTAGACACTCATGCAGCCTAGAATCACTTTGGCTTTTTTACTGCTGCGTAACTGGCTCAGTTCAACTCGTGGTTTACTAGGACTCCTAGATGCTTTTTACATGAATTGCTGTCAAGCAGGGACGTAGCTAGGATTTTAGGAAGAGAGGGGTCCAGACTAAGTGCCACCATTATAATGGGGCTTGGGTGCGGCGGTGCAGCAGCACACACCATTCATTTTTCTAATGGAAGGGGGGGTCCGGACCCCAAGAACCCCCCCCCTTGGCTATGTCCCTGTGTCAAGCCAGGTGCCCCCCATCCTGTATCTGTGCATTTCATAACATTCATGAGATTGACTTCTCTGTCCATCATCCCCAAATGGGCCAAATGAATCTAACTTCAAAAAGCATAATGTCCAGAAGCATTCCTAAGATTTTTCTGCACTGCATAGTTTTAGCTTAAATCGAATTGTCATGGCTCAGTACTAAAAAACAAAATAATGGCCTGTTCCAGACTGCCAAAATAAAGCTGCTTCGGGTCTCTTTGGAGGTATGCTGTTTAAGTGATGCATGCATCCTAAGAATCTGGAAGCTGCACCAAAGCTGCACTCCAGTGCTTAGGAATGGAGTGTGGCTTTGGCGCAACCTCCGGACTCTTAGGACCCATGCATCATTTAAATAGCATACCTCCAAAGAGACCCGAAGCAGCTTTATTTTGGCAGTCTGGAACAGGCCATACTCTTTAAAAAGAGAGCCGGTATGGTATAGTGGTTTCAGTGTTGGACTATGGTCCCAGTCACCAGGGCTCAAACCCCTGCTCAGCTCTAGTTAAATTTGGCCTTCAACGCCATTTTACGTGACTTGCCCAAAATCACCCAATGGGTTTCATGGCCGAGTGGGAATTCAAACCCTGGTCTCTAGATGGGCTCCTGCAATGCACTGACATCGACAGGAATTGTCAAAAAACAATCTGAACGGCAACAACCTGCTGTACACCGTCATTGTGTTTAATTCACAAACTGAAACAACCCAAAAGCCACAGGAGAAAGGACTCCTCAAAATGTCACAGAGCAGCAGTGAAACAATTCTGTTTTTTTCCTCAGTGGTGGCCACGAAACACTAGAAAGTGGATCAACAAAGCATGAATCAATTTCACACAGGTCTCATGCGGAATAGCTGCAACAAATCCCACCGGTGGCAGTTTGGCATCCGCCCAACGCCTTGAAATGTGACATGTGCTTGACATTAATTAGAAGCAGCTGAAACAGGCAAAAGATGAGTGACAGTAAATGTAATGCACTTCTGATATTCTTCGTCTCCTTGGTGCTGGCATGAGACTGGGAAAAGAAAGGAAGGAAGGAAGGAAGGAAGGAAGGAAGGAAATTTTCCATTACCACCAATAAAGGAGAGTCTATTCATATGTGTTTATTTGGGGAGGGAGATGGAAGGGACCCAGAGGTACAAACAGATATAAGAAAATAGCCAGCTGTCAACACACACACACACACACACACACAAAATTGTTCTATTTACAGTTTAAGAGAAGGTTAACATGATACACCTTTCCTGCCAATCTGATGTATATTGTATCTCTGCAGCAATTATCTCCTATGCATCACACATCACCTTGGGGTTGGAGAAACAAATCTTCTTCCTCTAAAATAGTGGATCACAATTACGTGGAGCTGGTATTCTCTCACTTTATCCAGTTCAGATATTTCCAAGTTGCTTTTTAAGATGACAAGAAGGCAGTGTACAGCAGAAGTGGATGCGCACCAGACCCTGCAGTGTCAGTGATCCAATTTTGGGAAGCTCTGGGACTCCACTGCGCAGTGTATCATTGTGCCCACCATTTGTGCCAACTAAAAATGATACTATACCACGCACCTTTTAGGTAAGGTTTTGTTGTCCCAAGGAGGAATGGGGGCAGAAACATCATTTTAAAGCATCCCGGAGCTACTACAACTGTTGTTTGGGCCAAAATATGCAAGAGGGACCTTTTTCCAGTGGTCCAGTGACAGTGATGGTGGGCTCCCAGGGGCACCTACAATTTCCAACCTAGCATTAAAGTAATTAAAGCAAGGGCATTGTACTATTTAAAATATGAATAACAGTAACAGCAATGGACATTTACAACCAATGCCAATGAAGCCATTTACAATCAAATGCAATTTAAATTGAGAGAGGGGTGAATTTGTTGGTTTCACTTATCCCCCCCCCCCCCCCCCCCAGTTTTCATTTCAACCTTCTGGCAAAGATGCTAGATTGCCTCCTACTCCAGAAATCATTCACTGAACAGGGAGTTGGACTGCATGATGTCTATGCTATGATTCTATGTTAAATGCATGAACATTATTATTATTATTATTATTATTATTATTATTATTATTAACCTTTATTTAGAAAGCACTGTAAATGTACACAGCGCTGTACATACAATCTTTTTAATTAGACAGTTCCCTGCCCTCAGGCTTGCAATCTAAAAGGAGAAGGGAATGGTGGCGGGGAAGGGGATGAGGTCCAGCAGTTCTTCTCTCCCTCAGAGGCCTGGACCAAGGCAGATGGACTGCAGGAAGGGCTCTCTTTCTTCAGGCTAGCCCTGATGGAGCTGAAAATTATAGTATACTCTGGTCCCATTCACACTACGGAAATAACCCAGTGTGAAACCAGGTTATTTCCATGACGTTCCCACTGGCTCTGAATGCACCTGGTGCTGTTTGCGGGAGGGGCACAGAAAAACCCACTTAACCTGGTGTATTTGACGCTGGGGCCTTAAACTCATATTTTTTAAAGAGCTGCGATGAGCCGCATCCTCAGTAGTGTAAGCTGTCAAATCGACTGAGATCGCACTGCATCATTCCTGGAAATGGAGACCTCTCCATTTTAAACCAAAACGGTAGCAAGTGTGAATAGCAACAGGATTAAAATGCCACGGATTGATTCAGAAACAGAAAAAGTAGTGGGAACACCAACCCGGTATTGCATCACTGTGGAGCTCTCCTCAGGGCAAAAAAGTACAGTGCGGCCGCACCATACACGGATGTGCCATACGCGGTCTTGAGCGTATGCGCTCAAGCCACGGGGAGCGCGCGGGGCACAAGGGGTGGTGCGTACCATTCAATTGAATGGGGGTGCACGCCCGTGGCGCTCCGCGTGCCACCGCACCACCACGCTGCCATGCACGAGCCCCATTGTTTCCAATGGGGCTTGAGCATAGGCGGAATTCGCTTTATGCGGCGGGATCCGGAACGGATCCCTCACGTAAGGCGAGGGCCGACTGTAAATGTGCATGCTCCCTTGTCAGGGCACAATATGGAAAAAAACAGAAGGGTCAAGATTAGATGAAACTACATTTTAGCACCCTCTTTAATTTATATCTGGAACATATACACAAAGCACAATTAGATGCAGAGGAAGTACCTGTAAGTGTGAAAGTTGGTGGAGGGAACATCAATGATTTAAGATATGCAGTTGATATCATATTACTTGTAAAAAAGAGCAAAACATGGAATGCAATTTTAGGCTGCATCAATAGAAGTACAGTGTCTAGATCAAGGGAAGTAATAGTGCAACTTTATTCTGCTTTGGTCAGGCCCCACCTGGAATATTGTGTCCAGTTCTGGGCACGACAATTCAAAAATGATGTGGAAAAACTGGAGCCATGTGTGGGCAATTAAAATGGTGAAGTATTTGGAAACCATGCCCTATGATGAATGACTTAGTGAGCTGGGGATGTTTAGCCTGGAGAAGAGAAGGTTAAGAGGTGATATGATAGCACTGTTTAAATATCTGAAGGGATGTCATATTGAGGAGGGAGCAAGCTTGTTTTCTGCTGCTCCAGAGAACAGGAGCCAGAGCAATGGATGCAAGCTCCAGGAAAAGAGATTCCAGATCAACATTAGCAAGAACTTCCTGACAGTAAGGGCCGTTCGACAGTGGAACAAACTCCTTCCTTGGAGTATAGTGGGCTCTCCTTCCTTGGCGGTCTTTAAACAGAGGCTGGATGGCCATCTGTCAGGGATGCTTTGATTGAGAGTTCCTGCATGGCAGAATGGGGTTGGACTGGATGGCCCTTGCGGTCTCTTCCAACTCTAGGATCTATTCTGTTCTATTCTACTGATGAAAGTTAAGGAAGAAAGTGCAAAACTAGTGTTACAGCTGAGTATTAAGACAAAAATTATAACCACAGAAAGCAAATAAGATTCTGAGCTGGAGCAATAAGAATATAGTGTTTAGATCATGGGAAGTAACAGTGTCACTCTATTCTGCTTTGGTCAGACCTCATCTGGAAGAACATGTCAACTTCTGAGCACCACAATTCAAGAAGGATACTGACAAGCTAGAACATGTTCAGAGAAGCGTGTCCAAAATGGTGAACGATCTGGAAACCATAAAGCCCTCTGAGGATGACTTAGGGAGCTGGGTATATTTAGCTGGGAGAACAGAAGGTTAAGGGTGACATGGTAGACATGTTTAAATATCTGAAGGGATGTCATATTGAGGATGGAACAAATTTGTTTTCTGCTGTTCCAGAGAACAGGACATGGAGTAATGGATTCAAACTACAGAGAAAGGGATTCCACTTCATCACAAAGAGGAATTTCCGCAGCCAGATCAGCATCAACTTTCTTTGGAAGACAATTCTCCGCAGCGTTATATTCATGAGCTTAGGTGTTAGCCCTTGTCTGATTGAACACATTTCACTTGCCGAAAATATATTAACCTTTCATTGTTCAGTTCATAGGGGAATTCAACAAGGCATATGTTTTTTTCCTCGCCTCCAATAATTAGTTGAAATTTTTCCAAGAAGCTTTCCTATTATTAAATACTCCAAGAAACAGCATGGGCTCGTGGAGCTGGTTGGAAGGCTCAAAGGCAACCCAATGCACTCCATTGAAAGGTGAAAGAGTCTACACGGTTTTCACTGTCAGCACAACTGCTGGGGTCCAACAACCACTGTCAGTAACTCAAACGAGTCCTGTGGTTCAATCCGACCTTTGAGCAGAGCTAGCAATTTTCAGCAGAACCGTGGTACCAAAGCCAGTTGAGATAACAGCAGCTGGATGTCTTCCAGGAACTGAAGCAATGCAGGAACCTCCGGGGACACTCAGCAAACCGATGTCAGACTTCTTCTGATAAACCACCAGAGAAGCCAAGTCTCCCGAAGTGCTCTTTATTCACAGTGCTATAAATACAGATCGCGAATATTTACGAATATTTATGCACAATTCTAAATATACACTGGACTGACTATGTGACAAATGTTGCTGTCCTTGAGCAAGCAGGGATCACCAGCATTGAGGCCATGCTATTGAGGACGCAGCTGCGCTGGGCAGGACACGTTTCTAGGATGAAGGACCATCGCCTCCCAAAAATAGTATTCTACGGTGAACTCGCCACGGGTCAAGAGTGTAAGAGGGGCGCCCCAAATAAGAGATACAAGGACTCCCTGAAACAACATCTCAGGCTTGGCCAGATAGATCACCAACAATGGTCCTCCCTGGCCTCACATTGGGAGGCATGGAGATGCACTATCCACGCCGAACGAGCCTCAAAGAGAAATGACAACGCAGAAAGAACCGCAACCTGGAAACATCACCCAAGGAGACTTTCTGCTGTGCTTTCTGCAACCGGACCTGTTTATCCCGAATTGGCCTTTTTAGTCACCAACGTGCTTGTACAAAGCGCGGGATGAGTCCTTCCTGAATCTTCGTTCGCGAAGCAAAGCCAGAGAGAGAGAGAGAGAGAGAGAGAGAGAGAGAGAGAGAGAGAGAGAGAATACAGATACAGATCTCCAAAACTCCAAACCATACCAAACCAACTCCTACTACAAACCCACAAGCTATCACTTGCAATCCCTGGGTTTATATAGACTCCATCCCATGTGGTCTCCCAAACCCAGTGAGTTCCTGTGTGTAACCATGACAAGTGTCCCCTGTGTAATCCAGACACATTGTTTCATCATCCATGGCTACGTGCATCTAGTCACCAAAGTGTCCTTGAGCCAATGAGCATCAGCTGTGCTACTCAACCTTGTCCTTCTGCTGAAATGCTCATGGTCAAACACACACACATCAAGCATTTCCCTGTGTGCTGTGTTTTAACCCTTGACACTCTGACATTCACATGCATGGAAAATCATTTTGGTGGTTGTGAGATTCTCAGCAAGGTCACCTATTTCAAAATTTTCCAAGATCCAAGATTTGTCTTACACTGCAGGCGTATGACAGATTTCTGAGTTTTGCCGTATATTTCACACACATGAAATCACGCTCACATATTAAATACAGTCAGCCCTTCTTATACCTTCTTATACACAGATTTTTTAATATACGGATTCAAGCATCCACAGTTCAAAAATGTTCAAATTTCAAATATCAAACCTTGATTTTCCATTTTGTATAAGGGACACCATTTTGCTCTCTCATTATATTTAATGGGACTTGAGCATCCATGGATTTTGTTATCCACGGGGGATCCTGGAACCAAACCCCAGCGGATAACAAAGGTCCAGTGTATATGAACGTCTTGTGATTTTGCACAATCTCTCTCTTTGCACAATAGAAAGCAGAAAAAAACCTGAGCAAGCATGCTATAGTCAATGAAGAAAATGCATGATGAAGTGCATAAAAATATGTACCAAGCAGAAAGGAAAATAAAAACACAAGCTTTTGCCACCTAATGGATGGGACAAGAACGTAGGGAAGATCTGAAGAAATGCAAAACCAAAGGAGACTGAGCATTTTCCATATCTGTAGCTCACGCAAACTGCCGCAATAGAATGAATTGTTTTGTGGTTGTATTGTATTTGCATTGTAAGCATCTTCCAAAGAATTCAGGCTTATAGATACATGGTTATCTATGGCTATCCTCAAAACAACTCCGTGAGGTTGTCTAGCTGTGAGATAATGGTTCACAACTGAGGAGGAAGTCAAAGCCAGCTTTCCCCCTTCCAAATACTTCCATTAAACACAGAGTTTTCAAACATCATAGGTTTCACCTCTGTAACTTTCTTCCTCCTCCTCCTCTGTTATCTGTTATCTAGTGTGGTTTTTGCCTCTTCCTTTGCATTTATATATAAGCGCATTCAATATCCAGAAGAACAGAACGAAAAGCACAGCTTTGGAGTAGTGCATGTGGACAGTCAACTGTATTACAAGACTGGACATCATCATCTGTTCTCTTCCACAGATCTGAAGGACTGCCAGACAAAATAAAATATTTCCATGGAGATATTTAAATCATAACAGGAAAGATGAAAGAAGAACAAGAGAAACCCTTTGAAGGAACTGGATTTACCCGCCAGATGGCATTAGAAATGTGTACATAATGGAATCAAGACTCAGCCATGAAATGGACTATACAGCATCCTTTGCTTTGAAAAAGAACCAAACAGTGTATAAAGAGGATCACAATCAAGGTACTTTATCCTTAGAAGAGCCCTTAGGGATACAAATCCTTTTAGCTTCCTTTGGAAGGATGTAAGGTTAAAAATAAGAAGAGCTAGCCTCCCTTTTATGTATTTTGTTTTATCTTCCAGTAAAATCAATTGAATGTAAGGCCTGTTCCAGACTGCCAAAATAAAGCTGCTTCGGGTCTCTTTGGAGGTATGCTGTTTAAATGATGCATGCATCCTAAGAATCCGGAAGCTGCACCAAAGCTGCCCTCCAGTGCTTAGGAATGGAGTGTGGCTTTGGCGCGACCTCCGGACTCTTAGGACCCAGGCATCATTTAAATAGTATGCCTCCAAAGAGACCTGAAGCAGCTTTATTTTGGCAGTCTGTAACAGGCCTAAAATCACGGGTGGATCTAGGCTCAGTCAGATGTGTGCATTGTAGTGAAATATGTGTCCAAACACCCAGTAAGATGTCTAAAGCCCATAGAACCTGAAGCTGTCATTCACGTGAGGCTAGCATTCATGTGAAAGTGGAACCAGGACGTGGCCCCTTCTTCAACCCAGAAGTGCAGAGGTTCACGATGCGTTCAGACTCCCACTGAGCATGTGCCAGAGAACCGATTCGAATTTTTGAATCTGCATGATATGCACCGGTGTGGTATTAAAATCTGCACTCACTCCGCTTTGCGTGAATCCGCATCACGTGACTTGCCTTGGATTCGGTTCCCTCTCGATTCGGAAGGGCAACGGAAGTGCAACTAGGTGCGATAAAACATTCACGTCATGACGTGAATTCGCATAGCGGAACCAGGCATCAACCTGGATCTGAGCTGAAAAAACCTCCGTGTGATAAGGGCCTATGTCACCTTGCAGTAAATCAGCTGAGATCAATGGAATTTGAATTTGTTGGATGAATGTGAATGACAAGACTCTTAAGAGTCTGGAATAAGGCTGTATATCCTCCCAACATGTCTCATCTTTGCATAGTAAACATAACAGTTAAAAAAGAACTCCTCTGTTCCTCAACAAAAATTGTTGCAAGCTTCAACAAGACTGCGGGCTTTTTGTTTGTATATTTTTAAAAGAGGTTTCCACACCTTTCTATCAAATGTATGAAGTTTATCGCACTGGGGTTAAAACGTTCCCCAATGTGTTCTAACGTGCACGAGCAGGGCCGCGCACAGAGCGTGATGGGAACCCGATGGGGCCCAGAACGTGACTTTACCACACAGGGAACACCGCCGCCACCTCCGAGCTTTCCCATCGGGTTCCCTTCGGGTTCCAGAGGGTGCCATTGGACGCCATTTCTGGGAACTGTTTCAAAAGCGTTCCCAGAAATGGCGCCCTCTGGAACCCTCATGCACGTTAGAACGCATCGGGGAACATTTTATCCCCGGTGCGGTAAACTTCTATATCAGGGGCATCCCTAGGGAGTACAGATCACACTGGATAACATCTTGGGGCAGGGTGATACCCATCTTGTTTTGCCCTTGAAAGGTTTGCCAAATCCTTAGTTCAGAGTCTCAGCATTTCAAGCACTGGGTAAAAGAGAGAGAGCTTCTCTCACCCAGTCATTGCTAGCAATCATCATCATCATCATCATCATCATCATCATCATCATTATCATCATCATCCAGTTCAGGTTTATTGCAAGGCTTCAATTAGTCCAGTACAACAGAATTCAAAGATATAAGTATGAACTAATTAAGTCCATACGTCTGATCAATGTGGTACCTTTCAGATGTTTGTGACTTTAACTCCCATAGTCTTTGACCACTGGACATCTTGGCCGAAGTTGATGGGAACTGTAGTCCAAAACATCTTGGAGGGGGGGCATCACATTGAGGAAGCCTTTGCTAGATGCCAGGGAGAGCATATGGGACTTGAAGCACTGTAAAGAGAAGCATTATCAGCAAGGCCCAGTGAAGAAGGAATCACATCTTAAGCTGCAGATCATGTCCCTGAGTCCGATCTTCATTTCTTGTTAAAATTCACTGCAGGTGCTCAGATGATCCTTTTTTCCTAAGTGTCCATGAACCAGCAAGAGTTAGCAACATGGAGCAATCCATACACAGCTCCTGTCAAGTGAGTAGGAGTTTAATGCTGTCGCTTAAACTGACTTAGCTTTGCTCTAAACATACATAATCAATTGAGTTGCCACTCTCAGATTGTAAGTCACTTCCTCACTTTTAATGGCCGGTGTATATTGAAATTCATGACATCAGTAACTCAGCACTGAAGAAATCCTGCTGACTTGTCCCTAAAGGCAAGCTTAGCTGTTGACAATTTATGATGCCACCCCACTCCTCCTCTTCTCTTTTAGCACACTCCTGAAAGGAGTAAATAGCACTTTCTCACTTACAGAGCTCAGAACCTGGAAATTGATATTTGGCACGGAAGGCATATCCCTTATATGTATTTTCTTTTGGGCCTTTTTTCTAAGGGCAGGCTACTGGTTCTCATCATTTGAAATTGCTCAAGCTGCAGCTGTGATATTTGTTGTTGTTGTTGTTCTTTTCGTTAACTGTCTTCAAATTGCCCCCAACTCATGGTGACCCCGTGGATGAGATGCCACCAAGATGTCACCAAGGTCCTGTACATTCATCCCCATGACCTCTGTAATAGATGTCTATCCATTTAGCATGCGGTCTTCCTCTTCGTCCGGTTTCCTCCACCTTTACTAGCATTATTGTCTTTCCTAATGAGTCAGGACAGTTTGATCATCTTGGCTTTCAGGGAGAGTTCAGGCTTGATCTGTTCAGGGACCAATTTGTCCATCGTTTTGGTGGTCCACTCTTCTCCAGCACCACATCTCAAAGGAATTGATTTTCTTCTTATCTGCTTTCTTTACTTTCCAGCTCTCACATCTGTACATGGTGATGGGAAATGCAGTGGTTCGTACAATGCTGACTTTAGAGCTCAGTTGTATATCTTTGCTCATCGGGATCTTTTATGGCTGTGATATACTACTGGGCAACACAAATCAGAACTGTATAAGATGGGATGGGCAACTGTCAGAGGTTGGGGAAACTATGCTGGTCCCCCAGGGTTCCTTGGAGGGCCATATATCCTCAGTGTCTTTATTTTAAATGCATAAATTTCCCCTAAAGGGCTGGATGGACAATTTTATCTGTTTATCCAGAAGGAGAGGCCTTTTCAATAGAAAGTGGAAGAAATTATAGAATCATATATGGCCTGTTCCAGACTGCCAAAATAAAGCTGCTTTGGGTCTCTTTGGAGGTATGCTGTTTAAATGATGCATGCGTCCTAAGAATCCGGAAGCTGCACCAAAGCTGCCCTCCAGTGCTTAGGAACGGAGTGTGGCTTTGGCGCGAGCTCCGGACTCTTAGGACCCAGGCATCATTTAAATAGCATACCGCCAGATACCCGAAGCAGCTTTATTTTGGCAGTCTGTAACAGGCCATAGAATCACAGAGCTGGAAGAGACCGCAAGGGCCATCCAGTCCAACCCCATTCTGCCATGCAGGAACTCGCAATCAAAGCACCCCCGATAGATGGCCATTCAGCCTCTCTTTAAAGACCTCCAAGGAAGGAGACTCCTGTTCATGGGTACCCAAGACTTGGCAAACATGTGCCCATCGGCCTAGTGGACAGCAATTTTGGGGTGGTGGGGAGCCCTAGGGGAACACAAAAAGGGACCAACTTCTATGTTACCCACAGACAATGCTATGCCTATCCCTGGTGTAAGACCATTCAGTATTGCTGGAGCAATTCATTTGACTAATGTCTCCAAGTGAACTGACTTGACACCATATTCTGGGGTAACGTGTAGACCAGAAATGCAGCACTCCTTCAGATTTTTTGAATCTTCACATTTTGAAATATTACTGTTTTTAGATCGCAATTGCATGAACATGTGTATTAAAAATGTATATTTTAGGGTAAAAGGTGTATCTTTTATGAGTAAATAAAAATACATATTAGCTATTTCATGACTGCTCACATGGAACCAGGATAGAGAACTGGGGAGGGAAGGCTTATCTTTATTATAGTTAATGGATTTTAGTGTGTGTTTAAAGTTACCCCCCCCCACACACACACACACAAACATTAGAATCTGGCCTTATTTTTTGGCCAAGATCTTATGCAATGCTGGAGGTCCAGAGAGCCAATACTGCTACTTCTTCCCGGCTGAGTAATAGCAAGTGAATGGTGCTCAGGTACAGTCCCTGACAATCATTGGTTGAATTGTGTCCTGGTGCTGTGTCTGGTCAAGAAAGAAACAGTCCACTTGGACTTGCTGCAGATTCCCTTTTCAGCTGGAAAAGAAGGGGGCACATTTGTAGCTACTAACCGGTTGTGGTCCCATCTGGCTGCCATTGTAGAAATAGGGAAAACACAATGCACAAGGAGGTACGGGATTCCTACTTGTGCAAGTATACTTACATTTGTGTATCTGGAGTTTATCAGACAAGGGAAATTGGAAGTATAATCCAATGGCAATCCGCATGCAATCATGGGGTTTCACGTTATTGCGCGATAGACTACCATACGCAATTTCGGGCAATGGGAAGTCAGTCCGAACGCAATCATGGGGTTTCACGTTATTGCGCGATAGACTACCACACGCAATTTTGGGCAATGGGAAGTCAGTCCGAACGCAATCATGGGGTTTCACATTATTGTGTGATAGACTACCACATGCAATTTCGGGCAATGGGAAGCCAGTCCGAATGCAATCATTTTATTGCATGAGAGGTGATCACACACAATTTCGGGCAACGGCAAGCTATTTTCGGGCAATGGGAAGTCAATTCGAATGCAATTCGCATTCACGTAAATTCGTTGAACTAGCGAATTCACGTGAATGCGTTCTGGCCCTACTTTCTTTTAAGAGAAATTCCTCCCGTGGGATAAACTCCTTTGAGGAAATTCTCTATCCTGGGGCCTTAGATGCATGCATCCCTGGGGAGAGTCCTCCACGACACCCATGTATCCATGTATCCCTGGGGAGAGTCCTTAGCTGTTCTGTGGAGGGTCTGGTATCCATCTGCTTTCTCCAATCATGGAACAAAAACAACAGGGATTTTTTTCTCTGCTCTTTTCCTTTTGTGAGGAAGGGAACGTAGCAATGAAGCCTGGCTTCAAGCTAAAGAGCCTGGGAGCAAAGCACTACTTGGCACTTCCCCTGGAAATCTAATATTACTGGGGAGCAACAAGCTGCTAGAGCTTCCTAAAAGGCTGGAAGCCATGCCAAAGCCACAGTCCAGTCTAAGGACTCAAGTGCAGCTTCTGCCCTCTTTAGATCCATGCGTCATTGAAACAGCATACCTCCAAAGTGACCCGAAGCAGCTTTATTTTGGCCTGTCTGTACGGGCCCAAAAGTGTCTCTATTCAGCCAAAAGTTTGCTTTTGAGACCTTTTGGACTAACTGTTCCAACCCGTTGGTCGAAAAATATTTTGAAGCCTTTTTCAAAGCACTGTTTGTAAACGGTCTTTTATAACCGGATATAAAGTCTTGCTTGGTTTTTTAAAAAATGCACATACACAAAGAGAACCAATAATTTTTTTTATTCACAAGGGATGTATGGATTTTCCTCCCCGCGGAGAATGTATGGCATTGACTTTAAGTGTTCCTGTCCTTTTTCGAAAGCTTCAAAGACGATTACTGTTCAATTACTGTGCTGCATTAACTGAGCTAGGACCCATATAAATAACAAGTTCCTGGTTAAAAGAAGAAAAAGAGGAGGGTAACTGTAGGGACTGAAGCAAAGAAGGAAAGAGTCAAGAAGAATACCATGCGGTGCAATGAAGGGCGGTGTTCACGCTGCAGAAATAACTCAAAACAAATAAGTTTGACCCCATCTTGAGTGCTGTGGCTTAGTGCTATGGAATTCTGGGATTTGTACTTTTGTGAGATATTGACCTTTCTCTGTCAGAGAGTGCTCTGGTGCCACAACAAACTACAGATCCAAGGATCCCCTAGTATTGATCCATGGCGGTTAAAACAGTGTCAGACGGCGTTATTTCTGCAGTGCATATGCAGCTTTCACACTTGCATCATATACTTTGTGCATTTTGGTTGGCCCAAAAAGGGTATCGCTTTGTGGATTTGGGATGTTATTCTACTTTGCTGTATAGTTAACACAGGGACATAGCCAAGGGGGGGATCTTGGGGTCCGGACTCCCTCTTCCATTAGAAAAATGAATGGTGTGTGCTGCTGCGCCGCCACACCCAAGCCCCATTATAATGGTGGCACTTAGTCTGGACCCCCCTTCCTAAAATCCTGGCTACGTCCCTGGCTAACAGGCTACCCTGGGTATGTTTTGTGGTAGATACAGTTCACTTCAAGGGTGTCAAGTGTAGTCTGCAGTCATAGAATCATAGAATCATAGAGTTAGAAGAGACCACAAGGGCCATGCAGTCCAACCCCATTCTGCCATGCAGGAACTCTCAATTCCTGCTGCAGTCCTATGAACAGTTCCAACACTATATTGAATAACTGATACAAGCCAGGAGTTTGTAAACAAGAATTATGGTTTTTTTACTGTAAAGTTTTAATTTTAGTACTCTTTCTGTATGCTCAGGACTAATGATTTCTTTCGCTTTCTTGTGTCTGCTTGCAGTATTCCCAAATACTAGTAGTTTCCTTGTTGGCTGAGGCTTTTAATAATAGTTCTATCAGAAAGTTTTATTTCTTCTGGCTGAACAATTTTACCCTTATTTATTGATAATGGGGCACATTTATCAATTCAAAATGCCTCCTAGACGGCTAAATATACTTACAATTTTCCATGAGGATTTCTTTTCCGATGGAGACGTTCCATGTCGCTTTAAATCAGCCATACAGGATAAATGGTTTATCTTGACATCTTGATTTGATATTTCATATCCCTGACTTGTTTCCTTTAATATTACTGAAGGTAGTCTCATCGCAGTGACATATAATAAGGGAGCTAGTAAGTCACCCTAAGTTTTGTGATTTCATTCGCATTGAAGGAAATTTTCTGATATACTGCTTGGTTCCTAAAATTTGAAGATCTCTTTTGATCTGTGTGTGTGGCACAGAAAGAAAGAAAGAAAGAAAGAAAGAAAGAAAGAAAGAAAGAAAGAAAGATATATATATATATATATATATATATATATATATATATCCCCATGCATTTTGGGAGAAAGAAAGGTGGGATATGAATCCAATAAATAGACAGATAAATTAATAAATTAATAAATATAAATCCAGTAAATAGACAAATAAATAACTAAAGTCTCTCCTCTCTTTCTCTCTCTCTCTCTCTCAGCCTCTCAACTTTCATCCCTCTCTTTGCGCTATGCCCAGGCCAAAATTTAAACATAATAAAGCCACACCTTATGTCATGTTTGAGAGGCCCATAGAACTACCCAAAAAGTCATTTTCAAAAAATTGCAGCACTAAACTAAACTTGCTGAACTTGCATGTAAATACAGCCCTGCCTTCCCTGCCTAGAAGGCAAATGGGAGAAGAACAAATGGTTTTGCTTCCACCTGCAGCTGAAAAGAGCATCGTAGAGGGGTTGTTGTTGTTGTTGTTGTTGTTGTGTGCCTTCAAGTCATTTCCAACTTATGGTGCGTCTAAGGTGACCCTGTCACAGGGTTGTCTTGGTAAGATTTGTTCCGAGGAGGTTTGCCATTGCCTTCCCCAGAGGCTGAGAGAGTGTGACTTCTTGCCCATGGTCACCCAATGGGTTTCATGGCTGAGCTGGTAATGGAACCCTGGTCTCTGGCTTATAATCCAGTTTTCATAGGCGCGTTACAGACCGCCTGTAAGCGGCCCTTTCCCCGCTGTATTGGGGCCTCAGCTGCCACAACGGCAGCCACCAAGGCACCGATCTGCTGCTTTCCAGGCCACGGGGAAGCGGCAAAAGGCTGCTTCCCCACGGCCTGGAAAGGGGTGTCCTTGGGGCTTCAAGCCCCAAGGACACCCAGCGATGGCGGGGAGGAGGAGAAAGGGGCTGCTTGTTCGTGACATCGTAATGGTGGCCCCCGTGTGGAACGGGTGCTGCCATTTTGTATGGACTGGGTCCGTACTAGGGTTAGGGGCATCAGGAAGTGACACCCCTTTCTAACCCTAGTACGTCCCCAGGACATACTTTTATGCCCGTTTGTAACAGGCCATAGAATCGTAGAGTTGGAAGAGACCGCAAGGGCCATCCAGTCCAACCCCATTCTGCCATGCAGGAAACCTCAATCAAAGCATCCCTGATAGATGGCCATCCAGCCTCTGCTTAAAGACCTCCAAGGAAGGAGATGCCACTACACTCCGATTAATATAGCAAGAGGTAAATATTAAATCCCTCCAGATTTAAGCTAGTCTTGAGTTTTATACAGTGGTCCCCCGGGTTACGAAATTAATTCGTTCCGCGGTTAATTTCGTAACCCGAAAAACCTTCGTAAGCCGAAACAATAAATCCCTATGGGATTTATTCGTATCCCGAAAAATTCGTACCCCGGGTAATTCGTATCCCGGGGTACCACTGTACTGCGCTGTTTGCCATCCAGGCTGCATCTTCCACCCAACTAATGCAATTCAGAAAGGCACCCTTTGCAAAGGAGGAGTCAACAATATGCTAAAAAGAAGGATCAAAAAGTGACACTTCACCGCACTCCAACTTTTTAAGTGTTTGCATTACCATTTCAAAAAGAAAAAATAATGTTGAGCAAAATGTAGCATTCATTTCCCCCCCTTTCCTCCTCCAATCTTGCATGCCATAATTAAGAAGAAACAATAACTCCCTAACAGGCATTTGCCATAGTACGCCTTTGGTGGTGCCATTCATCTCGACGGACCCCTTCGTCTTGTAAACAAATAGCTAAAACGATCGGTGGAAATATTGCTGTCTGAACGGCACCCTCCTCGAGATGAACAAGTCAAAGTGACATTTCAAAAGAGACCGGTTACCTGCTTAATAAAGAGACCGGATTCTCTATTATGCTCCAGCCTGACACCTGGGCTCCTTCTAGCTAATTACTTGCTCTCAGAAAATGATCTGAGAAAGATGGATAAGGCAACTCTAGTTCAAAGATTTATCTTTGTGCCGAGGAGAGATGCAAGCTACTTAAAAGGGGGAGGAAGGCAACAACAACTCAAAAGGGGAGCTTTCAGTACGATCAAGAGAAACTGGAACACTTGTAAGCAATTTGTTTGGAGATTTGCACACTGAGAAGGGATTAGTCAAACTGCTTTCTCTGTCTGTTTCCTTCTCTTATCTTTCCAAAGGCTCTTCTCTAGGCTGCATATTAATAAGGAATTTAATACAGGGATGGTCAAATCTATCAAATGTGGTTCTGCTCAGTTTCTCATTTTCCCAGCGTTCATTCGCTCTCATCAGTTTGCATTTTTAAAAAAGAACTATATATGTATTGTCATTTCTCTTAATCTATGCATGTTTTCTCATTTGCATACATTTAAAAGCCAGCTAATTAAATGCATTTTGAGGGCACTTTTGTGTATTGCACAAACTTTTATACACTGTTGTTTGGAAATTGCATTGTAAAAAGATATCGCCATATAATGGCATCCTGGTTAGGTAAGTGCAGATTAGGTAAATATACATTACAATGCAAATGGAATGATTTCTCACTGTCCCTAAATTAAAAATGTTAACCTGTTTCCTACTGAATAACCATTCCTCCCCCGAACGATTCTGCTACGAGAATGATTTATGCAGATTAAAACAACTAGTTATATCATGGCCATAATTAGTAATACAATGGGTTTTGAACTACGTTTTGGACTGCAGTGTCCAAAATCCTCAAGACCGTGCCGGCTGAGACAATTCTGGACACTGTGGTCAAAAAGTAACTTTTTCATACCATGATACAGCAACTAAATTCAAACTGCACTGGAACTAAAGAGAGAGCTTAGGAAAAATTGCCAATGCTTCTAATTTTTGGTGAAGGAAGGAGAGAAACATAGGCCCTTTGGAGACTGACAGAAAGTGCCAGCCGGTGGGTGGAATCAGGCCTGAGTGTCCTGACACTCGACGCCCTTACGCTGCCGCCAGGGCACCATTTTGGTGCATGCCCATTTACGCAGCGCACACCATGATGACGCCACTCTGGTGCAGGGCCCAAATGGCACAGAAGGGGCATCCTCATAGCAAACCGCTTTGCCTATGATGCCCTTTCCAGGGAGCAAAAAGAAGCTACCGTATTTTCCAGCGTATAAGACGACTTTCTGACCCTTGAAAACTGGGTCAAAAGTCGGGGGCGGGGCGTCTTATATGCCGGGTTGAGCCCGGGGGCCCTGCGTGCGCACGCTCTGGGGCCACCTCCAGAGGCCTGGGAAGGTGGCAGCCCTGCGCTGGCTTCTAAGGGGCCTTTGGAGGCCCTTTAGAAGCCAGTGTGCGCGCTCTGGGGCCGCTGGCTTCTCAGGCCTCCGGAGGCCTGGGAAGGTGGCAGCCCCGCGCTGGCTTCTAAGGGGCCTTTGGAGACCCTTTAGAAGCCGGCGCGCACACTCTGGGGCTGCCGGCTTCTCAGGAGGAAGGGTAGCCTTATACGATGAGTATAGGCTAAACCCTAGATTTTTGTTTTAAAAGTTGGGGGTCGTCTTATATGCCCAGTCGTCTTATACGCCGGAAAATACGGTAGTTTTTGCGGCTTCTTTTTTGTTCCTTCTGGAGGTTACGGCATGCGGTTGTCGTGGCCCCAAGTCCAACCAATCTGTACAGCCCCATAATTCCTAAACATCCTTATTTCAGGTTCACTGATTTGGAACTAAGATTAGTTCAACTACTGCTAACTGATAGCAAGTTATGTTTCTTGTACAATAGTCTGCTGGCCTGGCTTTGTGGGAAATGGATTTGTCAAGCAGAGATATTAAACAAAGATGTTCTAAAACTTTTCATTACCTAGTTCAGAGTACAAATTTGTCCAGCTCATAACACTTGGGTGTCTTGAGTACCATTTCCCCAATATATTCTTCTGCATGTTTGCTCAAAGATAAATTAAACTCTGTGCTCACAAAGTCAGTTCTAGCAGACCAAGTGCTCTGCAGATGAATGCACAGTTTCAGAGCCAGAAACCATAAAACAAGTCAATAATCAAAGCCAAAGAGCACATCAAGATCAAATGGCAATGACAGAGTTGAGAAGCCAGTTAGACCTTAGGACTAAAGAGCGAATCAGAACGATAGGACAAATCAGGCGGAGCAATTGAGGAGAAAGACACCAGTCAGGAGTAAAGAACTGTTGAAAATTGGAGTGCAAACATGCCAGCACTAAGGGCTATGTGTCTGCAAGCGCACCATTGTTAGGTAGCATTTCCAGTGCATTTCCTTCTTGTTCTGTGCAAAGTGTTCTTTCTGATGTTCTCAGGGTGATTTCCTCCTTCTCTTTCTCTTCCACACATGTATCTAGTGTAGGGTTGCCATAGTCGAGCCCCTCATATTTGGACATCTAATTTTCACATTATGCAAATTACTCCAATTATGCATATTATTCCTTTTATGCAAATTCAACACATTAACCATTGCACTTTTTCTACCTTTATGTTTGAACCTCATTACCAGTACCAAGCTAAGATTTCTTATTTTCTTCTGGCAGTGGAGTCTCTTTCCTTGGAGGTGTTTAAGCAGCGGCTGGATGACCATCTGTCGGGGATGCTTTGATTGAGAGTTCCTGCATGGCAGAAGGGGGTTGGACTGGATGGCCCTTGTGGTCTCTTCCAACTCTATGATTCTATGAAATTCTATCAATTCAGGTTGTAACTAGATGTTATTTTAACCCTCTCGGCTTCTCCTAACCTATTGCCGTTCAAAGTTTTGGACTACTTGCACGCCATCTGGAACAGCATGTGGCATCATGAAGCCCTGGAAGCAGTGTTAGGGCGTCCAATGTCAGGACACTCCACGCTGATTCCACCCAAAGGCCAGGACAAAGTTCAGGGCCTAAGTGTTAAACAAAATGGGAGTTGGGGTGGATTTTCCTTGCCATGGTGAGATGCAGTGCACCTTTGGCTTATGTGGGGGATCCGTTCCAGACCCCCCCCCCCCGCGTAAGCCAAATACCACGCATGTTCAAGCCCCATTCAAGTGAATGAGGCTCGTGCATAGAATCATAGAATCATAGAATCGTAGAGTTGGAAGAGACCACTGGGGCCATCCAGTCCAACCCCCTGCCATGCAGGAAATCCAAATCAAAGCATCCCTGACAGATGGCCATCCAGCCTCTGTTTAAAGACCTCCAAGGAAGGAGACTCTATCACCTTCCGAGGAAGTGCATTCCACTGTCGAACAGCCCTTACTGTCAGAAAGTTCCTCCTAATGTTCAGGTGGAATCTCTTTTCCTGTAGCTTGCATCCATTGTTCCGGGTCCTGTTCTCTGGAGCAGCAGAAAACAAGCTTGCTCCCTCCTCAATATGACATCCTTTCAAATATTTAAACAGGGCTATCATATCACCTCTTAACCTTCTTTTCTCCAGGCTAAACATCCCCAGCTCCCTAAGTCATTCCTCATAGGGCATGGTTTCCAGACCCTTCACCATTTTTGTCGCCCTCCTTTGGACACGCTCCAGTTTCTCAATGTCCTTTCTGAATTGTGGCGCCCAGAACTGGACACAATATTCTAGGTGGGGCCTGACCAAAGCAGAATACAGTGGCACTATTACTTCTCTTGATCTAGACACTATACTTCTATTGATGCAGCCTAAAATAGCATTGGCCTTTTTAGCATGCGGTGGCGCAGTGGCGTGCATGCACCATGGGCTATGCATTAGGAAGTGCTTCCTGTGGTAAGGTATTGTTTGATGGGAAAACACACTGCTTTGGAGACTGGTGGGCTCTGTTTGGTTAGCGCAGCGGTTTTCAACCTGTGGGTCGCAATCCCTCCCGGGGATCACCTAAGATCATTGGAAAACACATATTTTATATTATTATATTAATCATTTTATGGTTGGGGGTCACCACAATATGACGAACTGTATTAAAAGGTGGCGACATTAGGAAGGTTGAGAACCACTGGGTTAGAGGTCTTTAAATGTAGGCTAAATGTTCACATCTCAATTCAAGGGTTACTTTAGCAGTGCATTCTTGAACTGGAAGAGAATTGGACTAGATTAGTGGTTCCCAACCTTTGGTCTTCAGCTCCCATAATTTCTGGCGGTTGCCCAAGTTCGCTGTTTGGCAACCACTGAACTTGATGGTTCTCCGGGATCCCTTCCAGCACCGTGATTCTAGTGCTGGAAGGGTGGTGAGGCCCATGGTGGGTTTGGAGGGTGGCTAGAAATTGGATCCTTAGCTCCCAAAGCCTACCCACCAAAAAACCACCCAAACCAATCTTTATAAAATCTTCATGAATGCTCATCCAGAGAATATATTTGTTATGACCGTATCCAATGGCATTTGGTGGCAATTCAGAAATGGTCTTTTCCATGGTGGACACCTACTCTCTGGAATGACTCCCTTCTTGTGAATTGGAAGGGGGGGGGGGAAAGTAGTCCATTTCCAAGGGTTAGTACTCATTTGGTACTTTTTGAAGCATTCCTTTTTGGGCATCTACATTCCAATGCTTTTATTTATATTTAGATTTGTTTTTAATGTGTGTTTCACTGTTGCCAACCCTCTTTCTAAACGTGAAGAAGCGTAATCCACCAAAACCTTTTACTTTCTCCAGTTTTTTTTTTTTCTGGCAAAGGTAAGCTCTGTTTTCTGTCTTGAAGTCTCTAACAAAGTTGTTTTCATTAACCTGAAGGGTTAATGGAAAGAAATCCTTGGTGGAATGTTAGCATTTTAAGTCCTTCTTGTAACCAAAATGAAAACTGGGAAAGCCACAGCGGGAAAGAAAGTAGATTGCATTTTCTGTGCATCAGGTTTTATTAACTCTAAAGATTGGTCTATATTACCAGAGCTCTTCGCCCACGGTTGAAGCACATTGGATAAATGGACTTTCAAAAGCACCTACTGATGAAACTGACAATATTGTTAGGGTTAACTATCAATCACCTTCGAAGAACAGCATAATGGGATTCATTAAACATTTGCCTTGTGTCGTAAGTCATATCCTCCAAGCAAACAAATGAGCATGGAACACAACCTCTATACAGTTATTCCTTAATAAACTGTTGCAGTGGCATCCTCAAATGTACAACAGAAAATGGATGTCTATGCTGCATGCTGTGGCACTTGGTAGATTTGGCACATAGTCCAAGCCAACATAATTAACAGATGGCAATTATGTGAGTCCATCACCTAGCATGTGCTCCCTAGCTCTAGAAAAAGGAAAGTCACGTTTTAGACATGCCCTAGCCTGCTCCTGTATTTCTTTTAGGGTAGTCAGTTCAGGATCATTCCAGCCTCACAGGTTTCAGGGGGATGCTGTTAAGCATTATGCATTACAATACTAAACACAGTTGTTCATTCAAACACATGCACACTGAACATATCTTTGGAAATTAACGCAGAAACTTGAGCTAAAGGGGACATTCCCAGAGTAGAGGGTATTATTCATTCTTATTTTACGTAGGGAGATGGGATAAAGAAAATTTACTCTAGCTTACTTGCTTACAGGGACGTAGCCAGGATTTTGGGAAGGGGGGGGGTTCCAGACTAAGTGCCACCATTATAATGGGGCTTGGGTGCGTTGGCACAGCAGCACACACCATTCATTTTATCTAATGGAAGGGGGAGGTCCAGACCCCAAGAACCCCCCCCTCCCCTTGGCTACGTCCCTGTTGCTTAGGGAGCCAGTGCCATGAAGTGGTATGAACACTGGACTAAGGCTCTGGAGATCAGAGTCTGAACCCCGCTCAGGCATGGAAACCCATTGGGTGACTTTGAGTGAATCACACTCTCTCAGGGAGGCAAAGGCTCTGAACAGATCTAACCAAGAACACCATGTGATATGGTTTCCCTAAGTTGGAAACAACTTGAAGGCACACAACAACAACAACAACAAACTTGCTTAGGACAGAAGGTAGATAGAAAGCAGAATGAAGGGTAAGCCTTAGCACCATAATATCTGGCAAGGAAGGAGGGAGCTAACTAACGAATGGTACATACCATCAAGAAGCGGTGATTCTAGGGTTAGGGACCATGCACCAACCGCATGATCCCTATCCCTAGCACATCATGTTGTTGTTGTAATGGTGGCCTCCCGTCTATACGGGGGCTGCCATCATGACGTAAGTGATGTGCAGCATATAGACATAATTGTGTGTCACTTATATCATGAGTGCGCGCCGCTGGCGCACTCATGACATCCATACGGCATTAGAAGAAGAACCCATTTTCTCCAGGTCCTTTTTGGAGCCGAGGGACGCCACACAGTTTGGCTGCTGCGGTGTCTCTCCGGAGGAAAACTGTCCGCCTTCCGCTCGCCCTTTCGGGGTGGTTTGTTTCGCGCCAAAGTAAATATGCCCCACAAAGAGTCTATCCAAGTTGCAGCAGTAAATCAATGAAGGGTTGCAAATTGTAGCACGGAGCTGCTTCAATAGCTGAGCTGGTGATCTGCACACAGTCCTTTTCTCCTGCTTGGAGCTGAACACACCAGAGCTGGTGAATGTGCGCTCTTGTCTCCTACCTAGAAGTAACTCATGAAAACTGGAGGCTCAGATTTGATTATCTTACTGCCAGTATAGACCAGCAAAAAGAGTCAGTTTCAGGGTGGCATGGGGGCATGGCGTCTGCATGTCGCATGTCCACAAGCCAGCATCACACCACTTGCCCAACCGGACTACAGGCAATGTTGAGATGTTCCTGCAGTGCAGCAATTAGATGCCACATGCCACAGAAATGCGGGAGAGCTGCTGGTTTGGTGAAAGGAGTGGTTTTCTTTCCAATCCCAAAAAGGAGCAACATTTTGCCACTTCTTTTTGGGCTGGAATAACACCAGTGTGTGGTTGCTGCAGCCCCAATCCAGTGCTCAAAGGGGCGGCCATTCCAGGGTTCTGGGCACCACAGTTCAAAAAGGATGTTGAGAAACTGGAGCGTGTCCAAAGGAGGACGATTAGAATGATGAAGAGTCTGGAAACCATGCCCTATGAGGAATGGGTTATGGAGCTGGAGATGTTTAGCCTGGAGAAGAGAAGGTTAAGAGGTGATATGATAGCCCTCTTTAAATATTCTGCTGCTCCAGAGAAAAAGACACAGAGCAATGGATGCAAACTGCAGGAAAAGAGATTTCACCTCAACATTAGGAGAAGGGCTGCTCAACAGTGGAACATACTCCTTCAAAGTGTAGTGGAGTCTCCTTCCTTGGAGGTCTTTGAACAGAGGTTGGATGGCCATCTCTCGGGGATGCTTTGACTGTGATTTCCTGCATGGCAGGGGGTTGGACTAGATGGCCCTTGTGGTCTCTTTCAACTCTATGATTCTATGATGCTATGAGATTCTTGCAAACAAGCTTGTAAAATGTGGGTTAGACAATGCAATTGTTAAATGGATTTGTAATTGCTTGACTGGCCAAATCCAAAGGTGCTCAACAATGGCTTCTCTTCATCCTGGAGAGAAGTGACCAGTGAGGTCCTACAGGGCTCTGTCCTGGGTCCAAAACTAACAACATGAATTTCAACAGGGAGAAATGTAAGGTACTGCACTGAGAAATGTAAGGTACTGCACTGAGACAGAAAAAATGAAATGCATATATAAGATGGGGGACACCTGGCTTAATGAGACAATGTGCAAAAGGGATCTAGGAGTACTAGTAGACCACAAGTTGAACATGAGTCAGTAGTGTGACTAAAAAGGCCAATGGTATTCTAGGCTGTATCAATTGAAGTAGATCAAGGGAATTAATAGTGCCACTCTATTCTGCTTTGGTCAGACCTCACTTGTAATACTGTGCCCTGTTCTGGGCTCCACAATTCGAAAAGGATGTTGAGAAACTGGAACGTGTCCAAAGGAGGGCGACTAAAATGGTGAAGGTCTGGAAACCATGCCCTATGAGGAATGACTTAGGGAGCTGGGAATGTTTAGCCTGGAGAAGAGAAGGTTAAGAGGTGATATGATTCAAGTCTTTTCTGACTTATGGTGACCCTAAAACTTATCAAGGGATGCGGTGGCTCAGTGGTTAAGATGCCAGTACTGATGATCAAAAGATCAGAAAGTTGGCAGTTCGAGGCCCAAGTGCTGCATGATGAAGTGAGCTCCTATCACTAGTCCCAGCTCCTGCCAACCTACCAGTACAAAAGCATACAAAATGCAAGTAGATAAATAGGTACCACTTAACTGGGAAGGTAACAAGTGTTTGGTGCCGTCCTGCTGGCCACATTACCACCAGACCAGTCCTCAGACAACACTGGCTCTCCAGCTTAGAAATGGAGATGAGCACTGCCCCTTGCTAGACATTCATGTCAAGGGACTACCTTGACCTTTACCTTTAAGGCCTATCACGGGATTTTCGGGGCAAGTCTTGTTCAACGAAAGTTTGCCATTGCCTTCCCCTGAGGCTGTGAGCATGTGACTTACCCAAGGTTACCCAATTTGTTTCCATGGCCAAGCTGGAAATTGAACCCTGGTCTCCAGAGTCATAGCAGGGATGTAGCCAAGGGGGGGGGGGAATCTTGGGGTCCGGACCCCCCCTTCCATTAGAAAAATGAATGGTGTGTGTTGCTGTGCCGCCCCCCCAAGCCCCATTATAATGGTGGCACTTAGTCTGGACCCCCCCCCCCCCTTTCCTAAAATCCTAGCTACGTTCCTGGTCATAGTCCAACACACAAACCACTCGGTCACTCTAGCTTTATTGTTTACATCTATTTTAATATGAAGAATTATATTTTGGTTATATGATTGTTTCAGTGACAGCGTTACTATGTGTTTTCCCCCCTGCTGGTTATGCTTGTCGGTGAGTACTAGTACAATTTGCAATTGCCACTGGCTTGGCACAAATAAAATGTAATTTGATTTGATAATGTATTAATTAGTCCCTATAAAGTGAGATTCTGATTCAGGCCCAAACCAAATAAGACAGTCTCTGGAGTAAATAGTCCCAAGCAAAGTCTGGATCACTGAATTGTAATCCTAACCAAATCAGATGTAGCACTTATCTGCTACAGACCTGAGTCAAGTCTTGTGGCTGCATCCTTAGCCTGAGATTCTGCTTCTTCCCCTGCGGGATACCCGAAATGTCAGGTCAAATCTGGAGACCTGACAGCCCTAAGCAGGCCATGAGCAATAAGTAAAGAAGTTCCACAGCCAGAGGACGATTACAAAAGCTGGAAATTGTGCGGTGCAGAGCAGGAGGACTGGACTTCTGTCTTCCCTAATAATGCATGCACAACATGTTCTTCCATGAGTGCATAAACAAGGATGTTTGGTTGCCTGAATTCCTAATGTGACATGCGAAAAGTGACGTGGAAGGCTGTTTTTTTCCAGGGCAAGTCAATGTTCCAATTACCAGCAAATTGCTAAGACTCGGAACAGCTCTGCATATTAATTTACACCGAACTGTTCTCGCCATATTGCCTTGAACAGTAAATGTAGCTTACTTGTGCAGTTATAGAAATGTCAGGGTATTTTCCCCCCCATTTAAAGGAGTTCTGGAATTAATTACTCTTCAACTGGTGGGTAGAAAAGTTCTTTATAATTAATCAAATTGGATAGAACAGAGCGAGAGTAACATCAAGCTCTTGCAAAATGCACAAAATACAGATGTTTAAAATCTGTGGTGAAAGGGAGGGTACTGAGAGCAGATTGCAGTAAACCAGAAACCATGAGAGCTAGTGTAGTGGCTATGAGCTTGAGTTACACATCATGACATCCCTGCTTCACCAATTGACTCATCAATCACTTTATTTGTATCCCCCCCTTTTCCCCAACTGTGGGTCTCAACGGATTGAGAGAGAGTTCAAGAATACTTTTTAGTGAGGCAATATAAGTTAGGACTGGGTCCAAACTTCTCAATATAAAACATCTGGGCCATTGAGACGGGATATAGGTTGGGTGACCAGATGTCATAACCATAAAGGAGGACAAGTCACTGCAAAATGTAGAACATTCCAGAAAAATGTAGGACATTCCAAAATAAAAGCTAAGAACCCTAATATAAATATAAATTCATGCTACTTAGCCATGCTCAAAATCGAGGACATTTTGATGTTCCTCCTGAACAGAAAGTTGAAATGTGGGACATGTGGCAGCAGGAAAATGCACAGGGACTGTGGCCCGTTACAGATAGGCATAAAGTACGCGCTCCGTGTGTACTAGGGTTAGGAAGGGGCGTCACTTCCTGACGCCCTTAACTCTAGCACCCGCGGAACACGTACAAAATGGCGGTGCCCTATACACATAGGCGGCACCATGGCTACATCACGACCACACTGTCTCCAAACGGGATGGCGCCGAAGTGACGCACTGGGGCTGCGCGAGGGCGCCTGGGGCACACTTTCCGCAGCCCTGGAAGGAGCTACGTTTTGGAGCTCCTTCCACCTTTGCGTCGCTGGGCGCAGCCTTTACATGGCTGCGCCAGCGACGCAAAGAAGAAAGGGGTCAAGCAGCCCCTTTCTCCTCCTCCTCCCCGCCACCACCGGGTGTCCTTGGGGCTTGAAGCCCCAAGGACACCCCTTTCCAGGCCGCGGGGAAGCAGCCTTTTGCCACTTCCCTGCTGCCTGGAAAGTGGCGGATCGGGGCCTCAAAGGCTGCCGTTGTGGCAGCTGAGGCCCCGATATGGCGAGGAAAGGGCTGGTTACAGGCCGCCCCAAACGGGCGGTCTGTAATGCGCCTATGCTGCTGGTAATGTGCAGAGGAGCTCAACAACCATCCTCAAATTTCTTATGATAAGAGGAGGCCAAACTTTTTGAAGCCAAATCAGTTGCACAACTGCTTTATGGACCCCAACTGGGACCCCTCCCCAACTCTACACCATGAGAACTTGTGCAATCCAAATTTCTCAGATCAGAATCCCAAGCTCCAAAATATCTTTCTAATGCAATTCTGAGACTAGAGTCAGGCTTTATAAAAATGGAAGCCAGAATGTGGATGACCATACTCAGCTACTGGCACAGACTAACCTTCTTCCCCATCAGCCTTGCTCCACTTACCTGATGAATTAGTGTCTATGTGGTAACAGATGGTGTTGGTTAAAATTTCTTCACTGGGCTTCTCTCCAACAGATACTTGGCATCACCCATGGCATACTTGGCAAAACTCAAAGTACCTAAACACTGGAGAGCCTTTACTTTGGCACGATGCCATGCCCTTGAAGGCCCATACAAGACGATCCCCTTCCCAGACAGATGATGCCCCTGTGACTCTGGCCAAATAGAGACAACGGAGCATGTATTACTCCAATGCTCTTACTACAGGGACATCTGACTCAGCCTTATTTCCCCTCTATGGCATAAACATCAGGGAGACACCAATCAATTTTACACCTCTCTGTTTCTTTCGGACACCAATCCAAATATAACATATAATGTTGCCAGATTCTGTGCAACTGCAGTTAAAATCCATCAGGCTAGTACTAATCTTGCTCTGCCACACTGGATTTTAAAAGGACATTTTAAGTAGTATTTTTTTTACCTGTGATGGTCTATGACCGTAATAAACATGAACTGAACTGCGGTAACATGATAACCATCTTTGTATATCTGAAGAGATATCAGAAAATGGAGTAAGCTTGTTTTCTGCTGCCCAGTGACAAAGCATAGTCCTTACTACCACCACCACCACCATTTGAAAGGCTGAAATGTATTCCAGCAACATCCCTGGGCAAATTTTGTTTTGAGCAGCTGTTTGCTCATACTTTACATGGGAAAAAATTTACATGGAAATGATTCCGATGCCACCCACTCAGCCCTCCATGCCTGTTTGAAAGCCATTGATATGAACTCAAGCAAGGCAAATATTTACTCCCTCCCATAAGAAATGCTTTGACTAAAATTGTAGATAAATAAAGGGGATAAATAATGTCGATCAGTTGTGGCAAAAGCGCTCGAGAAGCTCATTATGCACCATTCATTTTGTTGAAAATAAGCACCGAGAAGATATTTATCATATAGATTGCAGGCATCAAAGGGCAGACAAAAAGCATTACTGTTTATAAAACAGACCATTTCTTCTTCTTCTAGCGAGAAATTATTAGCATCCAACCTTCCGTTTCGGAGTACGGCGTTACTATAACTCTGATGTGCCATTTATTGGAAGCACTCCCCAGAGAGACTTTCTGTATATATCGATTTATTGTTTATTTTTAAATTTTTAAATTGTAGTTTTGTTGTTGTTGACTGCCATCAAGTTGACATTAACTTATGGCGACCCGATGAGTGAGAGGCCTCCAAGGCGGCATCCACACTGCAGAAATAGTCATAGAACCATAGAATCGTAGAGTTGGAAGGGACCGCAAGGGCCATCCAGTCCAACCCCATTCTGCCATGCAGGAAATCCAAATCAAAGCATCCCTGACAGATGGCCATCTAACCTCTGCTTAAAGACCTCTAAGGAAGGAGACTCCACTACACTCCAAGGGAGTGTGTTCCACAGTTGAACAGCCCTTACTGTCAGGAAGTTCCTCCTAATGTTGAACTGGAATCTCTTTTCATGCAGCTTGCATCCATTGTTCTGGGTCCTGTTCCAGTTTGACTGCCATAGCTCAGTACTGTGGAACGCTGAGAACTGTAGTTTTGTAAGACATTTAGCCTTCTTTGTCAGAGAGTTCTGTTGACACACCAAACTACAATTCCAAAAATGTCACAGCACTGAACCACGACAGTTAAAATGGGTGTCAGAATGGATTATTTCTGCAGTTTACTTGGCTAAGCTTTAGTGTCTCTTCTAGTGAGTCCTGTCTTCTCATAAATATGAAAAGCATGACAGTTTAGTCAATGTGGCTTCTAGGAGGAGGTCTAGACCCAGAAAAGGTGAACCACTGGCTCCACAGATGTTCACCTCCACATTTTGTCTTCTTTCACCACAGTCTGTGGTTGCAGGAAGACGGACCTCTGGTAAGGGATGGATTAGGATTTCCCTGCAAATGGTTTGTTGCTGAAGCATTCCTGGTTCTTCCTGGGATCAATCCTCTCAGATCGTGATGTGTGCGAAAATCTTTGCTGCAATTGTGCATCTTTCTTGGGAAAATGCCCTTTTAATCCCCTTATTTCCCCCCCGTTTGATAGTCTCCATAGAGCGAGCATGGTGTAGTGGTATTGAGCGTTGGACTATGACTCTGGAGACCAGACATGGAGATATTCTATAATATCTACTGATTTTTAATCATTGCCATCATAATGCATAAGTGAGTGTTGGGCTGAGACTCTGGAGACCATTATATTCATTCCTATGATCTGTTTAATACCTGCTGTGGCCACATATAGAGTATAACAACCAGCTAATGGGTCCAGATGCTAACGCTCAGCAATCTCTTTTCCTAGTGGTTATATTGCGGCCGATGGCTAACTTCATTCTCACTCCCCCCTTAATGGTCCTGCATGGAGCTCATCCGTTGTTGGGTTGTGCAAGCGGTGAGGATGTATTTTGTGCATTTAACACGCCACATCCCTTCTCACTAGTAAAGAACTATTTGCCTGCTTTTATTCAGGATGCAAAGAAGAAATTGTGCAAAAACCACACACACACTGCCTCCTCAAGCAAATCAATACTGAAAGTAGACATGCTTGAGGGTTTTATTGCTCCACAGTTGAAAGTCCTGATTAATTCTCTGATGTTCCAGTATTTCAGCTGCTTTTAAAATGTTCCAGTTGCTCTTTAAAGGGCTAGATCTTGCCCTTCCCTGTAGGCTCAGGAAAAAGCAAACTGTTTCAGCTTCTCCGAATTTATGGGTCCTTCCATTTGCCATTTTGATCCCACGCTGGTGTTGCTGTGTGCCTTCAAGTCGTTTCCAACGTATGATGACTCTAAGGGACTTTCTTAGCAAGATTTGTTCAGAGAGGCTTTGCCATTGCCATCCTCTGAGGCTGAGAGAGTGTGCCTTGCACAAGGTCACACATCCTAGGGAGTTTGCCATTGCCTTGCACAAGGTCACGCATCCTAGTTTTTGTCCATGAGCTATTGAAGAGTTCTGGTTTAAGGCCTATATATTATTGCGTAACATACACTATGGAATATAACTGTTCAAAATGTGCTTTATTTCATTCCTTTGTTATTTAGCATGTTCCTTGTGTAATGAAAAGAAATATAATTAGGTAGCACAGAAGGGGACTGAGGATATTGCTCTCCAAAATAATAATTCTATTCCCCTCCTCATGATTTTTCCCGTTCCGTTCCCAAATTGCTAGCACTGCGGAGAATGAGACATTGAAAATTGTTCTCACCTTGCAGTCTTCTGTCTGCTGTGTTTGCATCCCCTTGGTAGTTTTGCCTGCCTTTCTTCTTTGGATACCTAAGCAGTATCTCTAAATGGCCAAATAAGGTTGTAAGGTACTGCAATGCTATAAATCTAGGAACTGAGATAAGATTTCATTAGGGAGGGCAGAATTCTTATTTGAGGGAAATGCCCTTGTTGGGTCCGCCAGGAGCTACACTCATGTTCTTCTTCAATGTCCTACTCCTCTCTCTCAAACCACCCCTTCCATCCTGCTATTCACCCACTCCCTTCTCTTTTTACCCACCTAATTCTCCCGTTAGCTACATTCACACTTTCCTATCCTCTGTATTGCTTTAAAAATATTACTCAGAGAATGAATACGTTTTACGTGCCCTATCAGTGATGACTGAAGATCATGTGTTTTGATTAGGAATGGGAAACAAAACAACTCAGTGACACCACAACACAGATTATAATAGTCTGTATTTGCTCGGTGGCAAAGCATTTCTGATGAACAATTGTCCATTTTGCAGAACCAAAGACTGCTTCTGAAGCAAAGCTCGTCTGCACAGCTTGCAACACATTCTGTACACACTATGGCGCATTGCAGACGTGCTGAAGGGGTGTGCTAGGGTTAGGAAGGGGCGTGTAAGGGTTGAGAAGGGGTGTCCCTTCCGGACGCCCCTCAACCCTAATACGGACCGAGTCCGTACAAAATGGTGGTGCCTGCCCACACAGGGGCTGCCATTTTGACATCGCGGACATGTAGCGTCCAGACGTCGCATGGCGGAAGTGATGCTGCAAGTGTGCGACTAGCGGCACCACTTACGGGGCCCAGAAAGAAGCCCCATTTCGGAGCTTCTTTCTTGTTGAGCCCGGGAACCAGGCGGTTTGGCCACTGCGGTTCCTGGACGTAGCAACCGGCGGCGGCTGCAGACCGCCCGTTTTGGGCGGTCTGTAACTCACCTATGTCATTGTGTAGACAGAAAATTCACAGTTTTAAAATATGTACAGCTAAAATGCATACCACTGGGGGGGATCCATAGGAACATATTGATGGGGAAATCTGTGCAAAACACACATACACAGCCATGGTCGATGATCTCCGTCTGGGCATCGACACGGGAAGTGTGACCCTGCTCATGCTTTTGGACATCTCAGTGGCATTCGATACCATCAACCATGGTATCCTTCTGGAACGGCTGAGGGAATTAGGCATCGGGGGCACTGCGCTCCAGTGGCTCCGTTCCTACTTTTCAGGCAGGTTCCAGATGGTGAGGCTGGGGCATAGCTGCTCTTCTAAGAGAGAGCTGGCATCTGGCATCCCTCAGGGCACCATCCTATCCCCTTGCTATTTAATATTTACATGAAGCTGCTAGGAGAGATCATCTGGAGGCAGGGGGCACGGTGTTATCAGTATGCTGATGGCACTCACATTTATTTCTCTATACCTCTGACTCTTGCAGTGACCAAGGATGGCATCTCTCCTCTAAATGCCTGCCTTGAATCGGTAGTGGGCTGGATGAGGGAAAACAAACACAAGTTGAATCCAGAGAAAATGGAGGTACTTGCAATAGGAACCCTTGGCTCAGGCAAGGAGTTTTGCCAACCAGTCCTGGACAGGGTCACACTTCCCCTAAAGGACGAAGTTTGCAGTTTGGGAGTACTCTTGGATCCATCTCTACAGTTGTCATCTCAGGTAGATGCGACGGCTTGGAGTGCTTGGTACCAACTTCGGTTGATACGCCAACTGCGCCCTTACCTGGACCAAAAGGACCTTGAAGCAGTGGTACTTGCACTGGTAATCTCTCGTTTAGATTTCTGTAATGCGCTCTACATGGGGCTACCTTTGTACCAAGTTCGGAAGCTTCAAGAGTCCAAATCGCGGCAGCTAGATTGATCACTGGAGCATTAAGGTTTGACCATATAACACCTATATTAAAATCCTTACACTGGCTGCCGATTAGCATCCGGGTGCAAAACAAAGTGTTGGTTATTACCTTTAAAGCCCTAAATGGCTTGGGCCTGAGTTACTTGAGGGAATGCTTACTCTGGAGAGCAAGGGGTTCTGGCAGTGGGTGGTTTCATGCATTATTCCAACAAGGCATCTCAACTGCAATATCTAATAAGCAAAAGGTACTCATTCAATCAAGGAACAGTATCTTATGCATCCAGCAGCTTTATTCAGATCCCACATGCACTGAAAATAAGCCCTAAAGGCAAGCAATAAGCAAAAATATTTCATCAAACCAAGAGGACCAATGGAAAAATACACAGAGATAGAGAGACCCTTGGAGTAAGCCAGAATTCAGCCACGATAGTTACAAAACGAAAGACGTTTTATACTACATATTGCTCCCCGTTGAGTCCAAATTTCAAATATCCACACTTATACCTGCTTTCTGAGAAATGAATGAACTGCAAATTCTATACCCCATGGTTACAAACATATTGTGTGCAGCTTCTGAGTGTCATAAATCGTTTTAGAGAGTGATTTTACCCTAGTGTTTATGATTTTACCCTGCCCAGTAGTGCCATAGGGGAATGAACAGAGCGCTTGTGATGGAGATGAAGCTCAGCCGGATGGAACAAATAGGGGCAAAAGAAAATCTCCCCAAGGTTCCAGGTGAACAGTTCCTTTGATGTATACCAAAATTATAATATGCTTCCACTATTGTTCTGATACCACCAAGCCTGACCTTTTGCTGTTCATTCAGACATAAATTCAGAGTTCACTGAGGTTCATTCACATTCACATTCAGGCCTCCATTCTTCTGAAGATGCTACAAAGAGGGATGGTGCAACTGCAGGAGGTCCAGGAGGCCCATTCTTTCTCCCCAGGACCTTTCAAGAGGCATGGCTGCCTCTGGCTGCTTCTTCCTTCCCTACATTTCTGCTAGTCTTCTCCTTCGCTTGCTTGCTTAACCCCAAATGCTGTACTCTATAGTACGTGTGTGTGAGGGGGACCTCTCAGTAGGAAGAAAGAGAGACTGTGAGAGAGATCTGCCACCCCTCACATTCTGCCAACTAAAGTGGACATCTCCATTCCTTATGAGGTAGATACTTCATTATGCCAGAGGGCTGAATCCATGAAAATCATTCCGCTAGACCAGAGCTGTATTCATACTGCAGCATTAAAGCAATTTGACATCACTATAACTGCCCTGACTCTATCCAGTGGAATCCTAGGGTTTGTAGTTTGGTGAGGCACCAGAGCTCTCTAACACTCAAGGACGAATTCTTCAGCAGGATAGATACAGGACTGTTAAAGTGGTGTGAAAACTGCTTTAATTTTGCAGTGTGGATACATCCAAGATCTGGATAAATCTGGACATGCCTCTGGAATTCTTGCAGTAGGTAAAAACAATAATGGGTGGCTCTTTTGTTAATAGTCTTATTTTACTACTAACATGACAGATACTCAGGCTCACAGGTTTGCTGTTATGGGGAAGGACAAGCAGGGTCTGCAAGTGATGCACCACAGCTTCAAGCCAGGCATCTAGGACCGTCTCCAAGATACTCATTTTCTAAGTGAGGTTCCAAAACAGGCATCTAGGACCTTCTCCAAGATACTCCATTTCTAAGTGGAGTTGCAAGCCAGGCATCCAGAATCTTCTCCAAGATACTCAATTTCTAAGTGGGATTCCAAACTAGGCCTCCAGGATCTTCTCCAAGATACTCTATTTCTAAGTGGGGTTTCAAGCCAGGTATCTAGGATCTTCTCCAAGATACTCCATTTCTAAGTGGCATTCCAAACCAGGCATCTAGGACCTTCTCCAAGATACTAGATTTCTAAGTGGGGTTCCAAACCAGGCATCTAGGACCTTCTCCAAGATACTCCATTTCCAAGTGGGGTTTCAAACCAGGCATCTAGGACCTTCTCCAAGATACTAGATTTCTAAGTGGGGTTCCAAACCAGGCATCTAGGACCTTCTCCAAGATACTCAATTTCTAAGTGGGGTTCCAAACCAGGCATCTAGGACCTTCTCCAAGATACTCCATTTCCAAGTGGGGTTTCAAACCAGGCATCTAGGACCTTCTCCAAGATACTCAATTTCTAAGTGGGGTTTCAAACCAGGCATCTAGGACCTTCTCCAAGATACTCAATTTCTAAGTGGGGTTCCAAACCAGGCATCTAGGACCTTCTCCAAGATACTCAATTTCTAAGTGGGATTCCAAACTAGGCCTCCAGGATCTTCTCCAAGATACTCCATTTCCAAGTGGGGTTTCAAGCCAGGTATCTAGGATCTTCTCCAAGATACTCCATTTCTAAGTGGCATTCCAAACCAGGCATCTAGGACCTTCTCCAAGATACTAGATTTCTAAGTGGGGTTCCAAACCAGGCATCTAGGACCTTCTCCAAGATACTCCATTTCCAAGTGGGGTTTCAAACCAGGCATCTAGGACCTTCTCCAAGATACTCAATTTCTAAGTGGCATTTAAAACTAAGCACCTAGGACCTTCTCCAAGATGCTAGATTTCTAAGTGGGGTTCCAAACCAGGCATCTAGGACCTTCTCCAAGATACTCCATTTCCAAGTGGGGTTTCAAACCAGGCATCTAGGACCTTCTCCAAGATACTCAATTTCTAAGTGGGGTTCCAAACCAGGCATCTAGGACCTTCTCCAAGATACTAGATTTCTAAGTGAGGTTCCAAACCGGGCATCTAGGACCTTCTCCAAGATACTCCATTTCCAAGTGGGGTTTCAAGCCAGGTATCTAGGACCTTCTCCAAGATACTCAATTTCTAAGTGGCATTTCAAACCAGGCATCTAGGACCTTCTCCAAGATACTCAATTTCTAAGTGGCATTTCAAACCAGGCATCTAGGACCTTCTCCAAGATACTCCACGACCATTCACGCACACATTCCTGTCTTCACTAACTGTTTTTTGACATTCTGCAATTAATGGTCATGCTCAATTGTCACTCGGGTTGCTGCTAGTGCATGTGGTGCATGTTAAAAAACCCCACACACTTTATGTTTTCCTTCTGAAATTGTTTTGTGGAAGGCATTTCTGCAACCTCCCATTTCCCTTTTACTTGGTGATACCTGCTCTTTCTTCCCTGTCTTGGCTCCATAGCCTTTGGCATTCGCCATCTGAGTTCTCTATTAGAAGGCAGGGGAATGATTTATAAATGATCTTCACCCACTGCCGTTGCCTAGCAATAGCAAATGCCTTCTCCTACCCAAGGAACTGACAAAAATAAGGAGGAGGGGGATGCTCAGTTCTCTTTGCTGCTCCGTACATTGGGAATTTTTTCCTATTAGCAAGTTACCACTTGCAACTATAGATTGGTATTTTTGCATTTGTATGCACTGAAGAAATCCAGTTTTCCCACCCCTTTCTCTTAAATGGTTCTGAGTTTGCTCAGGGTCATGCAAGCAGAAGATCATGCTTTTGTGTGCTGCCTTCAGTTTTCTATCCAAAGACACAATTTTCCTTTCGTCTTATAGCATTCATTTGTTGGGTCCCCAGGCAGAGCTGGAGACTTGGGGAGAGAGGAGAAGAAGGGTAAGAAGGCATTTAAAATTGTAATCAACTTCCTGAATGGCCAAGGACAATATCTCCCTTCTCCAGAGTAATGCAGTCAAAGGCAGCTTTCAGCAGGTAGACCTAATGTCATGTTCTTCCACCCAAAACCTATTTTAATGGGCTCTGCAGAGAGAGAAAGGAGGGACTGCTGAGGACACATTGTTTTCTGGAGATCCCGTGAATTGCTTCCATGGTGCAAAATCCCATGATGGTAGCAGAACTGCCAATTGGATTAAGGGATGTACAAATCAGTCCATGTTCAATCCCTGGCAGTTTCACAGTTATTCTGTAATAAGTCTGTTCTGTCCAATTTCTACAGCATTCTGGGATTAAAAAGAAGAATGAAAATGCACATTCCTTTTTGTACACTGCTTCCCTGAATTTAACAATTGGTTACAGATCCTTCCCAAATATGCTCTACAATAGACACATTTCTATATGACGCATTTCCTATATTATGTGCTTGGTTTGGTTCTTGAAGAATATGCACATTTTTGTATATACGGGCCCAAAGAGACAGGCCAAAATAAAGCTGCTTCAAGTCACTTTGGAGGTATGCTGCTTAAATGCTGCATGCGTCCTAAGAATCCGGACGCCGCGAATCTTAGGATGCGTGCATCATTTAAACAGCATACTTCCAAAGTGACCCAAAGCAGCTTTATTTTGGCCTGTCTGTATGGGGCCTACTTTTCATGGATGATTCAGGCCTGTGACCCCCCCTGACTGAGTCCATCCATCTGGCCTTTCGTCTTCTTGTCCTCCTTGTACCTTCTACCTAAAATGATACAATAGAATCAGAGAGTTTGAAGAGACTGCAAGGGCAATGCAGTCTAACCCCATTCTGCCATGCAGGAACTCACAATCAAAGCATCCCCGACAGATGGCCATCCAGCCTCTGCTTAAAGACCTCCAAAGAAGGAGACTCTACCACACTCTGAGGAAGTGTGTTCTACTGTCAAACAGCTCTTACTATTACAAGGTTCCTCCTAATGTTGCGGTGGAATCTCTTTTCCTATAGCTTGTATCTGTTGTTCTAGTCTCTGCAGCAGCAGAAAACAAGCTTGCTCCATTCTCAATGTGACACCCCTTCAAATGGTTAAACAGGGCTATCATATCACCATCTGTTTTCCAGGCTAAACATACCCAGCTCACTAAACCTTTCCTCATAAGGCATGGTTTCCAGTCTGTTCACCATTTTGGTCCCCCTTCTCTGGACACACTCCAGTTTCTCAACATCCTTTTTGAATTGTGGTGCCCAGAACTGGACACAATATTCCAGGTGGGGCGTAACAAGAGCAGAATAGAGTGGCACTATTACTTCCCTTGATCTAGAGACTATACTTCTATTGATGCAGCCTAAAATTGCACTGGCCTTGTTAGCTGCCACATCACTCATGTTCAACTTATGGTCTACTATACTTTGAAATTATTACTTCAATTTGCTTTAAGGAGGGATAGTGGGATTTATTTTATTTTACTGATGTAAGCTGCCTTGATCTTGGGATAGAAATAAATATTGTTGTTGTTGTTATTGTTATTATTGGACTCCTAGATCCCTTTCATACGTAATCTTCTTAAACCAGGTGTCCCCCATCCTATATCTATGCATTTCATTTTTTTCCACCTAAGTGCAGTACCTTACATTTCTCCGTGTTGAATTTCATTTTGTTAGCTTTGGCCCAGCTTTCTAGTCTATTCAGGTCATTTTGAGTCTTGATCCTGTCCTTTGGGGTATTAGCCATTCCTCCTAATTTTGTGTCATCTGCAAATTTGACAAGTATGCTCCCAATTCTGTCCTCAAAGTCATTGATAAAGATGTTGAATAGCACTGGGCCCAGGATAGAGCCCTGGGGGCTCCATCCTTTTTATGTTGCAAGAGTTTTCTCTGAAAACACATACACACTGTTATTCAGTGCATTTGGAACATGCCTATTTTGGATGCCTTTCAGCACTTGCATTTCAGTCCGACACCCTCTCCTTCATACTTATTAGCAAATTATATATATATAAACCCTCTGAAGAACCCACCACTGTTTTTTTTGTGTCTACTTTTATACCAGGTGAAGATCTGAAGGGAAGACACATGTTACTGTTTCTTAAGGGCAAAGTGTTGAGAGTTTGTCGATGCATGCAAATAGGCTTATGCGTCAGGCATATAACCCTGAAAATAATTGAAAAACTGAGCCTGTCGGCATCATGGGAGGCTGTGATAAGGGTTTTGAACCAACTTATTCCACGTAAAGCCACAGCAAAGTTCATTTTGCGCTAACAGTGTAATAATGGAAATGGAGGCATAATACGGGGAGGTGGGGAACGCCCCAACTCTGTTTTTGTAATATATGACAGAAGGTGGGGAGACTGATGCGGACTATGCACCAGCCAGCATTTGCCCAGAACAGTTTTAGGATGACATGGCCTTTACTGCTTTCGACTGATGGCTAAATGCACCTCCAGTTATTTTACTTTAAAAATCAGAATATAGAAGCCTAGCAGATGGTAAAACTGCCTAACCATATTCTATGGACAGGTATTTAATCTCTTTTTGTCTAGAAATGCAATTGACTGTATTGACTTTTACCTGCAGTCTCAAGTGGCATAGCTGTCAATCTTAGGAAAGATTATAACCGTAGAATCATATCGTCCAGCCCAATTTGTTTTCCCAAACAGTGTGTCCTAATAAAGCATTCAGTGCAAGTAATGAAATATTTGGGAAATGCTGAATGTTGGCGGTAGTCACTTAAATGCTTAAATGAGGCCCAGAGAACGCAATTTTTATCTATACGTTTCAAGTCACCAAGTGGTGAATTGCAAAACAAATGTAAACTGCAAGTCGATACCGGTAAGTATACAGTATCTGCTTGCCAATAGAGTACATGATTGAACAAAATATGGCCTCATCAGGGTTACAGAAAAAGCAGCTACTGTTTACAAGTGTATATATCAAGTGCTGTGCTGCATGTTTAAACCCTTAGTTGTTAGGGATTACTCCTATCCCTGAAATGATTTTATAAGCAGCAGGTGCAAGAGAAATACTCCTCCTGGTGTATTAAGGAGTGGGTACATATTTTCTCCCACATGTTGTGTCTTCATCTTATATGCTCTTGCCTGCCTTCCATTCTTTCTGAACTTTACTTCGAACTAGAATTAATCCTGGCAGGGACGTAGCCAAGGGGGGGGGGTTCTTGGGGTCCGGACCCCCCCTTCCATTAGAAAAATGAATGGTGGGTGCTGCTGAGTCGCCGCACCCAAGCCCCATTATAATGGTGGCACTTAGTCTGGACCCCCCCTTCCTAAAATCCTGGCTACGTCCCTGATCCTGGAAGTGGAGAATGTCATAGATTGGGAAGGGATTCAGAGATCATCCAGCCTGACTTCAGTTACTCAGGAAGATTACAGCAGCAATAGCATCCTTGAGAGATGGCTGTACAAACATCTGCTTAAATGCCTCCAGCCAAGGGAAGCCTGGCATCTCCCGAGGACAGTTTTCCGGGACACACACCTTCCGTGGATACCAAAATCCATGGATGTTCAAGTCCCATGAAATACAATGGTATAATAAAATGATGTCCCTTATATAAAATGGCAAAATCAAGGTTTGCTGTTTGGAATGTATATATTTAAAAACATTTTAAAGCCATGGGTGCTTGAATACATGGATAAAAAAGCCATGGATATGAAGGGCTGGCTGTACATTCTGAGCTCAGCCATGAAATCCAGTGGGGAGCCTTGAGCAAGTCACACGCTCTCAGCCTCAGGGGAAGGCAATGGCAAACCTCCTCTGAACAAATGTTGCCAAGAAAATCCCACGCTAGCTTCCTTAGGGTTGCCATAAGTCAGAAACAACTAGAATAACAACAACAACAACAGCTTTTACCATTAGGGAGTTTATCAATGAATTTCAACATGGAGAAATGTAAGGTACTGCACTTAGGGCAGAAAAATGAAATGCCATTGGATTATACCAGGGACGTAGCCAGGATTTTAGGAAGGGGGGGTCCAGACTAAGTGCCACCATTATAATGGGGCTTGGGTGCGGCGGTACAGCAGCACACACCATTCATTTTTCTAATGGAAGGGGGGGTCCGGACCCCAAGAACCCCCCCCCCTTGGCTACGTCCCTGATTATACTTCCAATTTCCCTTGTCTGATAATGTTCACTGAGTTCTCAAGAGGAAAAAATGTTGTCCAAATTGATGACAGCAAGCAAGACACATGCAGATGAGGTCTGATGATACGACAGGTAAGATTCAAATGGCAGAATAACAACAACAACAACAACAACAACAACAACAACACTGAGGCATGCTGATCGTGTTCCAGTCCTGTGGTTTAAGAAATTTTGTGGGTTATTCCCAAATTCAAGAGCAGTGGAAGGATTTTAAAAAGTAAACCATTACACTCCATTTTAAAAGTAAACCATTATACTCCATTTTAGAATGGCTAACTTTAAAGGTCCAAGCCTTGAACCCCATTTTGGGAGAAAGGTGGGTTAAAAACCCTTGAAATAAAGAGATAAGCCAATGCACATTTACCTTGGAGCAAGTGACGCGAAAACCAATGGAGCTAACAACTGAGCAGATACACTTTGTATTGTACCAATTTTTAGTACAACGGCTGTGTTGCAATGGAAAGGCCCTTGACTGATCAATATAACAAACGAATGTTTTGCTCCATCCATCTAATAACGACATCATGTTATCTTGGACTTGGATTAAAATTGTAACATATAGTGTCATAGAATCCATTTTAATAACTGATGGTTAACACTTTTTCTTCTCCCCCCCATCTTTAGTATTAAAGTGGCTATAAAAACTGTTTAATTTCCCCCCCTTTTTCAGATTTGAAAGGTCTCAAGGAGAAAGCAACCCTAACTTTGATGTTCGATGACACTTAGTCAATGAAGGGAAGGGGGAACAAAGGGAGGAGAAGGAAATCCAAGTGGCGTTCTGTCCATCTCCTGGCTTTCTCCAGCACTAAATTACAGACTTAATAGGCTTTTAGAAGAGACTGACGCAAAGTTACTGTGGAAAAGACAATTAAATGGGGAAAGCTAGTGTTTTCAACACATTTAATTTTATCGGGAGGCTTCAAGATTCTATAAATCTCTTTCTTATTTCATCCACTCCCCTTACCCCCTTCCATAACAGGTATTAAAAATGTCAGACAGGGAGGTAAAAGATTTTAAGGTCTTACTCCCTGCATAGAAAGATTTGTCTTGCTGTTATGCTTCTTGTCCATACGATATGAGCGAACATAGCTGCACTGACGACTGGGTTTCTTATTTTTAGTCGACTACGTGATGGAAGTGAGGGCATGGCACAGGTCTGTAAAGTTATGCACAAGGCGGATGGAAGTCAATATATGCGGGTGGGGAATCTTCTTGCACTGGAGGGCAGCTTTGGTGCAGCTTCCGGATTCTTAGGACGCATGCATCATTTAAACAGCATACCTCCAAAGAGACCCGAAGCAGCTTTACATTGGCAGTCTGTAACAGGCCTTAGTCTTCTTGTAAAACATATAAAAATGACTTTACATACAAAAAAAAAAAAAAATCCCTTGTATGTAGTCTAATGGATAAGACGAAGAGGGGTGAAAGTGCATATCAGAAGGATGCAATAACTGAGATGATGTGGTAAAATAAGCAAACAGGAAACGACCATAACTATATATTGTGCCTAAACAGACAAATAAGTGGTTTAAGTTGCAAAGATTGGTAACTCTCAACCATGTGTGCATCTTTGAAGGCCCATCTTGATTTGCATCTTGCTAAAGGCTTGGTCAAGACGTTGTTTCAGGAGCGGGACATAACAGGGACGTAGCCAAGGGGGGTGTCTTGGGGTCCGTACCCCCCCTTCCATTAGAAAAATGAATGGTACGTGCTGCTGCGCCGCCATGCCCAAGCCCCATTATAATGGTGGCACTTTGTCTGGACCCCCCCCCCTTCCTAAAATCCTGGCTATGTCCCTGGACAGTAGATCATCTTGGCTATTCCTTTCTCAGTCAGCACACACACACACACCATGTTGTATCTTGTTCTAGTGTGCTTATTGCATGACATCATGGAATCATAAAGTTGGAAGAGACCTTGGGCTATCCAGTCCAGCCTGCTGCTGTGGAGGAATACTCAACCAAAGGGCCCCTGTGACAGATAGCCATCCAGCCTCTTGTCTCAAAACCTCCAAAGAAGGAGACTCCACCACTCTCCAAGGCAGAGCATTCCACTACTGTCAAACAGCTCTTACTATCAGGAAGGTCTTCCTAATGTCGTGGTGGAATTTCTTTTCTTGTTATTTGAAGCCATTGCTCCAAGTCCTAATCTCTGAACCCTCAAATTTATAGGTAGTTGAACACAGCCTGCAGCTATGACTTTTTGGCTGCATTCACGCTACAGAAATAATCCACGTTGGTGTCACTTTAATTGCCATGGCTCAATGCTATGGAATTTTTGGCAACTGTAGTACGTTGTGGCACCAGAGCTCTCTCACAAAGCTACACTTTCCAGGATCCCATAGCATTGACCGTTGGTAGTTAAAGTGGTGTCAACGTGGATTATCTCTGCAGTGCGGGTGCAGCCTTTGATGAAAAGTTGCAGAAGAAGAAACAGATGGGCTGTCTAAGAGTGGCGCACAGACATGTAAATATTTGAAGGGATGTCATGTTGAGGAGGGAGCAAGCTTGTTTTCTGCTGCTCCAGAGACTAGGACCTGGAGCAATGGATGCAAGCTGCAGGAAAAGAGATTCCACCTCAACATTAGGAGGAACCTCCTGACAGTAAGGGCTGTTCGACAGTGGAACAAACTCCCTTGGAGTGTAGTGGAGCCTCCCTCCTTGGAGGTCTTCAAATGGAGGCTGGATGGCCATCTGTCAGGGATGCTTTGATCTGGATTTCCTGCATGGCAGAATGGGGTTGGACTGGATGGCCCTTGTGGTCTCTTCCAACTCTACAATTCTATGATTCTATGTACAGCGCTCCACCAGGCAGGAAGGATGCAGATGGATTGCTTTTTAGCATAGCTTCCTCCTAATAGATGGATGTTAAACACTGTCATTTTAAATACAGAGAAGAAGCAGTGGAGCTGTACAGGCCACAACTCCAGGCTTTGCAAAGCAGAAACGATCACATCTTGCCTGCTACTTTAAAAGAGACTGCATGAACTCAAACAGGGTGTTTGGGCCTGGAATGAGAAACTAGGCAAAATTCTGGCGCAGCAAAGCTTGAAAAAAGGTGAAGCAAGCCAGTGTTATACATCAGTAACAAAGACAGGGATTCAACTTTTATTCTAGCTTTGATGACTTGATTTAGAAATACCACAGTTACTCAGCAATTGTACATCACTTGAACAAGGAACTTGAGTTAAAAGAATTAGGGGATAATGTATATTGTCTAGGCATACAGATTCAGATACTCCAGATATCTTCACCCACACATAAAAGAAAAAAAGATAGCATTCCTTGATTGTGAGATCCACAAAAAGCCAGCAATTTTTTATGATTCCTGAAATCATCAAATGCAATAAACATATTGCTTACATCAATAAGCATAATAATTAGACACTTGGAAACATGTGGTCAATTGATAGATACCCTAAGATGATAGTAATTCTACTGGATGGATGTACTTTCCAGACATCTTATTCTTTTGTTGTGATTCCAAGCTTGATCCTAACCAATAAGGAGGAGTTGTTCACCGGAATCAAAGCGATTGGAACTTTAAGGGGGAATAACCATGGCGGGATACAAACCGCCATATAGTACGTATAGGATACGTACTAGGGTTAGGAAGGGGCGGTGCTTCCGCACCCCCCTAACCCTAGTACGTATCCTATACGTACAAGATGGCGGCGCCCCTTCCACATGGGCGCCGACATCTTTACGTACTGGACGCATAGCGTCCAGACGTGTCACGTCCTTTGTGACGTAGCGAGTGCGCCCCTGGCGCCTCGCTACGTCACAAACGCGACTCTAAAAGGCGGGATACAAACCGCTGCTTTGCGGCGGTCTGCCGCCGCCGCCGGTTAGTCCGCGGGGGAGCCGGAGCCTCCACACGGCGCGGCTCCCGTGCAGACTGAAAAAGAAGCTCCAAAATGGAGCTTCTTTTAGAGTCGCGTTTGTGACGTAGCGAGGCGCCAGGGGCGCACTCGCTACGTCACAAAGGACGCGACACGTCTGGACGCTATGCGTCCAGTACGTAAAGATGGTGGCACCCATGTGGAAGGGGCGCCGCCATCTTGTACGTATAGGATACGTACTAGGGTTAGGGGGGTGCGGAAGCACTGCCCCTTCTTAACCCTAGTACGTATCCTATACGTACTATATCGCGGTTTGTATCTCGCCAAAGAAGCTCCATTTTGGAGCTTCTTTTTCAGTCTGCACGGGAGCCGCACCGTGTGGAGGCTCCGGCTCCCCTGCGGACTAACCGGCGGCGGCGGCAGACCGCCGCAAAGCGGCGGTTTGTATCCCGCCCATGTAAGTCATGATTGTGGGGCAGGCCAAAGAAGAGTGTGGTCAAGCACAAACCTTGGATTTCAGGAAATCTGATCTTATCGAACCCAGTGTGGGATAGTGGACTTAAAGAATGGGGAGAGGGGGGTACAGTTACCTATCCTGAAGAAATGGTCCACTGAAAGCAGGAAAGAAGACTGGTATGAACCACGAGGGTTTGGAGAAGCAGCTTTGGGAACTGGATGACGTGGACAAAGGAACTCAGTCTACAGTCACCATGAATGTGAGTGGGAAAGCAGAACCGAAAGTAGAACATGGTTGACTGCAGCAAAGTGCTTGAGCTTTGAGGGTGATCGGTACACCCTTAAAACCAACCGTTGGAAACTAAAAGTTTGATTACCTCTAGTGGAACCAGAGCAAGTCTCCGAAGTGGAAGGTTTGTTTAGGTATTCAGAAAATGAGAAGATTTGATTGTGATCGATTATGCTTCATGGACTTTACAACATGGGTTCCCCAAAAATACGATGCTATCAGGGGGCATTTAGGAACACATAAAAGCTTAAATGGGGATTGGATCTTGTTTGATCTGGCAGACCTAATATTTTGGCTGTTGGCGAATGTGAACAACCTCCAGGAAAACCCGGCACAAGTGTGAACATCCCCAATTTACACCGGCTTAGAAAGCAGGTTATTTTTCAGTGTGAATGCCCCCCCCTCCTCCAATGAGGATTTGGCACACTCAGGATCCTAGATTTCTGTCTGCCTTGGGGCCTAAGAGAGGAAACAGAAACTATGGGAAAGGAGAAATATAATGGAGCCTGTGGAATCCAGGTTCAGGAGCAATCCATGCTGTCCAAGGCAAATGCCATAGCCAACCTGAGCTACCAAAATTTGCAACACAGACGGCAGAAAAGGGGCGGTCAGCAGCCGCCCCTTTTCTTGCTGGGTTGGAGGCAGGGCATCCTCACCAGCAGCCCCTCCGGCTCCAATCCGGCACTTTTCCAGGCCATGGGGAAGCAGAAAAATGTCACTTCCCCGTGGCCTGGAAAAGGGTGTCCATGGGGCTTCATGCCCCATGGACACCCCAATAGGCACAGCCAGAGGAGAAAGGGGCCACTTGGCCCCTTTCACCCTGGCTTTGGTCCCACAGCAATCTAGTTGCTGCAGGAATGAGGCGCCCTCCCAGAAGAAGCTCTCTTTCGAAGCTCCTTCTTGCCCCGCAAATAGGGTGCCCTAAGCGCCTTCCAGAGGCGCAATGATGTCAGGCATGTGCCAGTCCATTTGGACGTGGCGGCGCGTGACAGCATCATTGCGCACTGCATATGAATGGCGCCATGCCAACATGGCACCCTCCATACGTAGTAGGGCTGGGGAGCATGCGGTTCCTGCGCGCTCCCCACCCCTACTTTTGGCCCCAGCATGGGACTTCCACGCCGTCTGTACTGGGCCTAGGTTAAGTATTTATAAAAGCATTTTCTTCCTTGGCATGGCTTATGGTTAAGCACTATTTCTAATTTCCCCTGGAGAAATGGGTTGGAGACGCGGAGGAGATAAATCTGTCAGCATGAAAAGTAATAAACAGAACTGTGGGCTTGAATATCGTCAAACTTTTGCCAGGATCCGCATACCTGTCTTGTCTTCTCAGCAGGTTCCTCTAAATCCACCCCTTTAAGAGGTGTTAAGTCTCCTGACAAATTTCTTTAAGCTTGCTGAAACTCTTAACTCCCTTCAAACGTCCTAAAATTCTTCTGTGTGGGATCCTGCCATTTTGTCTCACATTTTAATCTAGAGCGGCATCCACATTGCAGAAATAATCCAGTTAGATACCACTTTAATTGCCTTGGCTCAATGCTATGGAATTCTGGGAATTGTAGTTTCTTATGGGACCAGAGCTATCTGACAGAGAAGGCTAAACGTCTCACCAAACTACAAATCCTAGAATTCCATAGCATTGAACCATGGCAGTTAAAGTGGTGTCAAACTGGATTATTTCTGCAATGCAGATGAGCCTAGAGAATGTTTGAGGGGAGCACCAAGAATAAATAACCCCTTTGACGGAGCGATAAGGGCTCATTGCACCATACACCTATGGCACATTTCCAGAAGCAAATGTTTTCAGAAGGATTACAGAGAACAACGGCCAAAGAATATTGCATCATTTCTTGCTGCATGTGTTCTATGCAAAATATTTCAAGCAAGAAGGAATGCCAACAAAATTTGCTGGCACCAGATTTTTCCTTTTCCGTTGTAGTGGCATCCTTTCAGCATATGCTGAAAGCAGCACAGGAATGTGTGGGGCGCAAGGGGCGGTGCATCCCATTTGAATTAATGGAGCATGCACCTATGGTGCCCGTGCACCACCGCGCCACCGCACCGCTGCATGCACAAGCCCCATTCACTTCTGAGCATGCACAGAAATTGCTTTATGTGGGGGAGTCCGGAACGGATCCCCTGCGTAAAGCAAGGGCGGACTGTATAATTTTAAAAGTGTGATTTCAAGTTCTCCAGGACTTTAGAATAATATTTAAGCTGACTTTTAAATTCAAAATAAATTCAGTATTTTGCAACTTTCCATTCATTTACCTTCTATTCCGCTGCCCCCCTTTCAGGCTGAGGCTGCAAATCTATACCCAGTTTCCTAGGGCTATTGCCCCATTGAACTCCATGAAAACCACGGGTGTAGAAATAATGCCATTGGACACCACTTGGGCCTACCAGAATCCCTCGCCAGTATGGCTGTGGATTCTGGGAGCAGTAGTCCGAAAAGTCATTTCCCATTCTCATTTAGGTAAGAAGGAACTTAAAAGTACTGTGAATTGTATTGTTCTATACAACATCTGGAAATAAAATCAACAACTAGGCAATGGAGAATGTGCAACGCATTGCTTCCTCTGGAAAAACAGTCTCAAATAACTGAGAGCTGCAAATCCCAGGAAACACCTGGAAGAACAGGCCTCTAATTGTATGGCAACAACATCCTTTGCAGGTGTTTTGGGAGCTAGAGGAGGTTTATTCAAAATGGCTCACCTGCCTACATTATGTATCTTCCTTTATTATTCTTTGCCACTGAATAGTGCGGGTGACAATGCAACTCACATCAGTAGGACTCATTATTATAATCAGTTGCCTGCTGTCTTGACAGAAGAGAGGTATTTTGGCAGCCTTTGCTGGGAAGTGTGAGGTTTCACAACACTGAGATTCATATTATCCTCTTGGGTCCGTTTCGTCTTTCTTTTTTCTTTTTACTCCTTGTGGATTTTCCTCTTGTATAACACACATGTAAAGGTCATTTCCCCCCTTCCTTCTCCTATAACGTGATACATCAAAATAATGAATACAAATGAAAAGGGAAGTGCACTTACTTTCTGGAATAAAGGATTAGGGAGGCAGAAATAGCATAAAATAAAATAAAATAAATCAAGATGTATTGTAAACAAGCTGCTAGATTTGCAAGTTGTTTGAAATCCACTGAAGCTCATCCCAAATTTGCCATAAAATGTTTTTCTTAGGAAATTTCAGCTCAGTGATGGTAAACCTTTTACAGACTGAGGCCTGTTCCAGACTGCCAAAATAAAGTTGCTTCAGGTCCCTTTGGAGGTATGCTATTTAAATGATGCATGGGTCCTAAGAGTCCGGAGGTCGCGCCAAAGCCACACTCCATTCCTAAGCACTGGAGGGCAGCTTTGGTGCAACTTCCGGGTTCTTAGGATGCATGCATCATTTAAACAGCATACCTCCAAAGAGACCCAAAGCAGCTTTATTTTGGCAGTCTGTTGTCCATGTGCCCAAACTGCAACCCAAAACCCACTTATTTATCACACAGTGCCACGTTCCTCTGGCTTTCTAGTAGCAAACTCTGGCGAAGTCTGTGCTGGGGTGACAGAGCGTGTGCCCACAGAGAGGGCTCTGAGTGTCACCTCTGGCACGCATGCCATAGGTTCGCCACCACTGTTTTAGATCCTCCCCCTCCTGTGTCTTGCCCCCAAAAAGCTGTTTTGTGGAATGTTCTTTGAATTTATTTGTTTATGTATTTATTTTAAGATAGATGATGTTATGCCCTGCAGGTCCTGGCATGGAAAGGCCCAAGGCATTGTGAAGATGGAGTAAAGTGGCCAGGCAGCCAACACAACTGTTATTGCCATTTGCGATGGTGAAGAAACACAGAGTGCACCAAACTAGACGTTATGCAAAATGCATGGAACCTGCAAAAAAACCTTCCCTATTGCAACGGGGTTTTCTCAAACATATAATCCTGAGCTAGATAGGCTGATCCAGTGTAAATCTATATAGGCCTGTTACAGACTGCCAAAATAAAGCTGTTTAGGTCTCTTTGGAGGTATGCTATTTAAATGATGCCTGGGTCCTAAGAGTCCGGAGGTTGCGCCAAAGCCACACTCCATTCCTAAGCACTGGAGGGCAGCTTTGGTGCAGCTTCTGGATTCTTAGGGTGCATGCATCATTTAAACAGCATACCTCCCAAAACTACAAACCCCTGAATTCTATGGCAGTTAAAGCTGTACCAAACTGCATTATTATTGCAATGCTGATGCAGCTCTGGTTATTTAAAGCCCTACAAACAGGCCCCTAAACTCAGTTCTTCATTTCACATCTGTGTCAACTCATGGGTTTCTGGAGTCAGGATTCTGGCTTGCACAACACTGGGGGTCAAGGGAAAGTTGCACCAGATAGAACTGTAGTGTCTAGATCAAGGGAAGTAATAGTGCCACTCTAGTCTGCTCTGGTCAGGCCCCACCTGGAATATTGTGTCCAGTTTTGGGCACTACACTTCAAACAGGATGTTGAAAAACTGGAGCCATGTGTCCAAAGGAGGAGGACTGAAATGGTGAAGGGTCTGGAAAGACTTATGGAACTGGGGTTGTTTAGCCTGCAGAAGAGAAGATTATGAGGTGATATGATAGTCCTGTTTAAATATTTGAAGGGATGTCATATTGAGGAGAGAGCAAGCTTGTTTTCTGCTGCTCCAGAGAACAGGACATGGAGCAGTGGATGCAAGCTACAGGAAAAGAGAGTCCACCTCAACATCAGGAGGAACTTCCTGACAGTAAGGGCTGTCCGACTGTGGAACATACTCCTTCCTCGGAGTGTAGTGGAGTCTCCTTCCTTGGAGGTCTTTAAGCAGAGGCTGGATGGACATCTGTCAATGGGGATGCTTTGATTTGAAAGCACATGTGCACAGAGTCATGATGTGATTTGGCCAACTTAATCCTAGTGGAACATATTCACATGAAGAACTTTGCAACATTCAGCACAGATTCTTTAGGGAAATCTGAAAGAAATAAAAACTATCCGATCTGCCTGGGAACTTTTCCAAGATTGGATCTATAAACTGAGAGCAAATATCCTTATAATACAAGCAACATAGCAGGACGTTTTCAATTATTTCAACCATGTCTGATTGGAAAGGACAGATACACTGTCCGCAAGGAATTTGTAGGCCTCGCCAATTCAATTGGATGATGGTAGAATACTGAAATGGGCCAAAGGTAAAAAAAAGTGATATTTAGGCATTTCCAATGCCTAAAAATAATCAGCCAGAACAAAGTTTGTGCTATGGTTGCCTGCTGCAGGGTAGTGTTGAGTTCTTGCTCAGTCATCATGCAAGGCTGTGTCCCAGATCTGTTGCTGAATTGTTTCTTTGGCCTTAGGAAATCCCAAATTCAAGAGAGCTTTAGGGGAGGACCTACTCTGTTGTGGTTTCAGCTTAACAGTCCTCAACCAGGCAGAGGAGAAGGGTGGTGCAGAATGTAGGGAGACTGGATGGCCCTTGTGGTCTCTTCCAACTCTATGATTCTATGATTCAGACTACTGTCCTCTTCTCAAAGCATAGCGGCTTTATGTGGACAATATCTTCCAGGGCAAGAAGAAGGTTGTGACCTTCTGTCACATGGTGAAGAGTCTGCAAGCCAAGCCCAATGAGGAGCACTTGATGAAGCTGGGCATGAGAGACGAGACATCTGAGACAATGGCCATCTTTCGATATTTGAAGGACCGTAATGCCCTTCAAATATTGAAAGACAAGGGCTTCAGATGGTTAGACAAGGGCTTCAAATGGTTAGATGAGGGCTTCAGATGGTTAGACAAGGGCTTCAGATGGTTAGACAAGGGCTTCAGATGGTTAGATGAGGGCTTCAGATGGTTAGACAAGGGCTTCAGATGGTTAGACCCAACTCAATATGTTCAAGGAGAAGTGATTTTTGATGGAGGAAGTACTTTCAGGAGGAACTTCCTGAAAGGAATTGTTCACCAATGCAACAGATTGCCTTAGTAGGTCATGGGCTTTTCTTCGTTGGAGATTTTAAATCGAGGTTGGGGGGCTATTTGTCAGGGATGAGATACATAACTGTACATTTTCTGCATCAAGAGGTAATTAAAATAGAGGGGCACGAGGCCCCTTCCAATTCTTCTGTTCTATGATTCCCTGACCATTATTACACTAGGCTACTGTTCCATGCAAAAAGCACTTCCCACCTACTTAGTAAGAGAGCAGGGCCATGCTATCTTTCACACTATTCCTGCAATGCCATTTCAATGACATTAGTTCTCACATTTGTCTTTTCACACCAGAGTGCTGAAAACAGCCTTTATTGCATGCATATGCATACACCATTGGCTCTAGGATCATCATTTTTCTCATCCTATTTGGGCAATTGGGCAACTATGGTTTGTTGCTTTCTTCCTTTGTTGCGCTGGGCATTTGCTTTTGGGGTGGCACCGAGAATTCTGACATGGCCAGTTTTTTTACACGCCAGCTAGCCATGAGGCTCTCCTCTTCTTGATGAATGCTGCAAGGTGTGTATCCTTCTTCACATGAGCCATGTCCTTCACATAAGCCTCTGAAGGGTATAGTATTTTCAAAGGGTAGGATGTGTGTCCACAATGGGAACTGTTACAATTATTACTGGGGGATGTTCTTGCATTTGTACATTTTCTGGTACAATATACAGTCTGCCCTTGTTTTACGTGGGGGATCCGTTCTGGATTCCCCCACGTAAAGCAAATACTGTGCATGCTCAAGCCCCATTTAACTGAATGGGTCACATGCACGCGGAGGCGCGGTGGCACGGCGGCGCACATGCCACGGGTGCACGCCCCATTAGTTGCAATGGGACGTGCCGCCCCTTGTGCCCTGCTCACTCCCGCATGGCTTTTAATATATTCTGAAAGTCGCATATAGTGCACTGTACAATGTACAAAAATTCTATGCTTACCTTCCATAGGACATGGATGGCTTCCAGGCAATGGGGTCCCTCATTGTGTGTGGGCTTTGGATGGAACTCATATCCCCACATGAACCCCACATAAGTGGCGAGAGGAATTATGTAATCTCAATCCTACTCTGTTTTGCACTACGGATGACAGGAGCAAGATCACGGCAGATGAATTTTACCCCTCCACTCTCTGCCCACAGCTGGTCTCTGTGTTTAAATGTAGGTCTTCTCTTGGCAACTGCAGTTGTCAGGTTATGCATGCTATCACTGCTATTATCTTGCTATATCTAGCAGCTTTGCTAAATAGATTCATTTCCCATTTTGATTATAACGGACGACCATTAGAGCTGTTTGTGTGATAGATGTGGCTAAACATAGCAAGGCTCAAGGATATTAACCCTTGAAAGCTTGTGTGTCTTTCAGCAGGAAGAAAATTGCTAAAATAACTCGCTCCTTCCTTTGAAAAGCAATAAGTGACAATTGCATCCTTACACTCCTTCCCCTCTTCATCAGACATAGAACCCAACCCTGTTTGTTTCCCCATAGATATACACTGGTGGTATCATAGAATCATAGAGTTGGAAGTGACCGCAAAGACGCACCTGTCTTATAATCTTTTCCAGAAAATTAAGACACAAGGAGCGGGATAAGAATGTGCCGCAGTGGAAAACCCTGTGGATCCCCCACCGCATGGAACCTCTGGCTGGAGACTGCCATCACCATGCTTGAGGAGGGGAACAGTTTTGAAGGACTTAACAAGATTACATGTGAAAGGGATCTAGGAGTCCCAGAAGACCAGAAGTAGAACATAAGTCAGCAGTGTGATGCGGCAGCTGAAAAAGCCAATGTGATTCTATGCTTTATCAATATGCTGTCAGACTTGAGTAAATTCAGACTTCTTTGCTGTCAGACTTGAGTAAGTCTTTTGTGGGTTTTTTTCAGGCTGTGTGGTCATGTTCTAGGAGAGTTTATTCCTCATGCAGGGACGTAGCCAAGGGTGGGGGGTTCTTGGGGTCCGGACCCCCCTTCCGTTAGAAAAATGAATGGTGTGTGCTGCCGTGCCGCCACACCCAAGCCCCATTATAATGGTGGCACTTAGTCTGGACCCCCCCTTCCTGAAATCCTGGCTATGTCCCTGCCTGATGTTTCGCCAGCATCTGTGGCTGTCATCTTCAGAGAATGTTGGCATGGAAGAGAGCTGGATATACACACACACACACACACACTATGTGACCCTGGACAGGCAGGAACGGTTTCCATGTTAATCTGTGTATTTGTTCAGTTGTTGATGCCAGGGCCTCAGGGGTGGAAGGATATGCAAAGGAGGATTAGTGTCTGCTAATTGGTGATCATTATCTGCGGGGAAAGCCCCTGATCAGGGACGTAGCCAGGATTTTGGGAAGGGGGGGTCCAGACTAAGTGCCACCATTATAATGGGGCTTGGGCACGGTGGCGCAGCAGCATGCACCATTCATTTTTTAATGGAAGGGGGGTCCGGACCCCAAGAACCCCCCCCTTGGCTACGTCCCTGTCCTGATCCTGGGTGACTCGGCCAATGCAAATGGGAAATCGCATCTAAACGTATCCTGAAATCGCACAGCACTTCCCAATAGTTTATTCATACTTTTAAAAGACTTTTTAAAATACCATAATCCTTTTGCTCTCCGTGCTGCTAAATGGATTACAAATATGATTTTCTCTCCCCCTTGAGTTAGGTGGATAGCTTGCTTTTAGCATATTTCTGCAGCGGCTATTTAAAGCAGCTGGGAATGAATGACTCAGCTAGAGGCGTCAGCCAAGCAAATCCACCCAGGATCAGCTCTGAACGTAGAAGCACCAAAGTGCCACTGTGAAGTGAAAGGGTGTGTATGAGGTGTGTGTATGTGTGTAGGAGGAGGTGCATGATAAACCAGTCAAGGAGATTACTCTGTCTTAAATAAGATTACTGGATGCAGAGGATGATGCTGTGCACAGCAAGTGTTGGCCCACTGCATTTGGTTTCACACCCCTGAACAAAAATGGATATTGAAGGTGGGGAAACAACTGGAGTTCTCATTGTCTTCCTCACATGCACAATAGCAATAGCATTAACATTTCTATACCGCTTCATAGTGAACTCAGCACTCTCTAAGCGGTTTACAGTCTGTAAGTCATTTGCCCAAACAAGGTGGATACCCATTTTACTGACCGACAAAAGGATGGGAGGCTGAGTCAACCTTGGAGCCCTGGGATCAAACTTACAACCTGGGATCAAACCTACAACCCAAGGGCACCCAATGTACCTGCAGCGATGGATGTATTTGTACTTTATTCACCATGTATGCAGTGATATAAACTCCAATGAAAGTTCCCTGTTATTAAGAGATTTTGAAGTATAGTGGGCCCTCCAGAAATTTAAGCTCCAAATCCACAATGTTGAGAAACTGTGGATCATCATCACGCCTCATTATATTAACTAGCAGTTATGTGAACTTACACACTTCATCATGTTCACATTCATTCATTTAATTAATGATTAAATTATATGCCATTTAATTACACGAGATGTGATAATCTGAGCATTTTCCTATCCATGAGGTCCCTCGAATGGGACCCCTGCAGATTAGAAGGGTACCCTGTATGTATGACATCCTTTTCAACCCCACTAAACAGCATAACATGGTTGGCTATTTGGGGTTTGTTGGTTTGTTTCTTTACAATAGTTGATCAAACCATGGGCAGCAACTGAGAAAACAAAAAATGTCTACTGGTCAAAGGCCATGTCAACGTGATCAGGCTGTCCAGAAGTAACTAATGGGTTAAAGGAAGTGTGAGCCTTCCAGATGTTGTTTTCCTGGCCCTGATGGAAGAGACGGTGCCGCAATCTGAAGCTTGTCCATTAGAGAGAATGAAGGTTTTTGGAAAGAGCAGAGCAGATTACTTCCTTAACCAGCTTAACCATCACTTCCTTAACCAGCTTCAAAACGGAGCTGAAGACCATCCTGTTCAGAGAAGCGTTCCCAGGCATTGCATAATTGTCACTTGCTTTTTGTTGTTCTTTTGTTGTCTGTTTTATTGAATCATTTCCTGTATTGCTATGTATTTTATATGTATTATCCTACTAGAGAGGTCCCTTCCCCACCACCTTTCCCTTCGCCTTTTGTGTCGTGTTTTTTTAGATTGTAAACCTGAGGGCAGGGAACTGTCCAATTAAAAAGATTGTATGTACAGCGCTGTGTAAATTTACAGCGCTTTAAAAATAAAGGTTAATAATAATAATAATAATAATAATAATAATAATAATATTTTCCTGGAAAGGTAACACTAAACTCTGGGGAGAATGGCAATTCCCAAACACAGGAGTCAAACACTTGGAAGAACGTGACACACAGAAGCAGAAACAATCATCATCATCATCATCTTTATTTTTATCCCACCTCTTCCAAGGATCAAGGTGGCATACAAATCACAAAGCATCCCTGACAGATAGCCATCCAGCCTCTGCTTGAAGACCTCCAAGGAAGGAGACTCCACTACACTCCGAGGAAGGAGTGTGTTCCACTGTCGAACAGCCCTTACTGTTAGGAAGTTCCTCCTAATGTTGAGCTGGAATCTCTTTTCCTGGAGCTTGCATCCATTGTTCCGGGTCCTAGTCTCTGGAGCAGCAGAAAACAATCTTGCCCCATCCTCAATATGACATTCATTCAAATATTTAAACAAGGCTATCATATCACTTCTGATCTTTCTCTTCTCTAGGCTAAACATACCCAACTCCCTCTCTTCATTTTGGTGAAGTTCCTGTATGGCAAAGGGTTGGACTGCATGGGCCTTCCAGTTCTATGTTTCTACAATTCTATGAATGTCTGTTGCGTTGATTTAGGACATGGAGGAGTCTTGACAATCCATCATGTGCAAGATCACTTCAGATCAGAAATCCAAGCACTGGTAGTAAATCAGGAGAACTTTATTCAGAGATCAAAGGTGTTCACAGCAATCCTACATTGTCAGGAGTAAAGCAATGGCAGTTACGCAACATAATAAAAGCACATAGCAATTCAAACTTTGGGTGGGCTTGCATTCCATTCACCCATAGACCACTCTTGTAAAACACTCTTGCATTTTCCTTTTTCCAGGGTCCAGGGACGTAGCCAGGATTTTAGGAAGGGGGGGTCCAGACTAAGTGCCACCATTATAATGGGGCTTGGGTACGGCGGCACAGCAGCACACACCATTCATTTTTCTAATGGAAGGGGGGGGGTCTGGACCCCAAGAACCCCCCCCCCCCCCGGCTACATCTCTGCAGCGTCGCCTCTGCTCCCAACATCCTACCAGCCATTCTCATGGGACCAACCTTGTTCATCTCTCCTTTTACACCTTATGTAAAAGAATCTCTCTATAGGCTGTATGTCTGGTAACACACTCTCTAGAATCTAGAGTCTGGATTCTGTTTTTATTTTGTTCAGTCAGTTTGAAGAAGAGGGCCTTTAAATAATGTAAGCATTTCACAGTGGGTTTTGACACTATTATTATTATTTTTTAGGTAGTTAAAATGATCAAAGCTATTAGAAAGCTCATTTCACTTAACTGGAATTCTTTGGCTGGGGTTATTTATTCCCAAGCATGCATTGAGCATTCATTCTGATGCATTGTATGGTTTCCATTCTTAACCCCGGTGTGTTTGTGGAAGAAAAGGGAACAATTTTCTCATTCTCTCATCTTCTGCTGCTTTTTCAGAGCATCTTTGTTCACCAGGCAGGTTTTTTCATCCCCTGAAGTTCTCATAGACTGTTCCAGACTGCCAAAATAAAGCTGCTTGGGGTCTCTTTGGAGGTATGCTGTTTAAATGATGCATGCACCCTAAGAATCCAGAAGCTGCACCAAAGCTGCCCTCCAGTGTTTAGGAATGGAGTGTGGCTTTGGCGCGACCTCCGGACTCTTAGGACCCATGCAACATTTAAATAGCATACCTCCAAAGAGACCCAAAGCAGCTTTATTTTGGCAGTCTGTAACAGGCCATATATTCATATACATGCACACATACCCCTACTATGTGTGGGAAAGCTGTCAGTTACACTTGGAGATTTTCTTCGGGGATATTGCAGTGATGATGTACATGTCTGAAATGCAACTTGCTGAGCTGTAATTTCTACAGTTACTATTTATTGATATCAACAGTAGTGCACTAAATATTAAGAGAGACATGTTAGGAAATGCAAAGCCTGAGTTGCAGCATGAAGTAAACTGCAAGGATGAGGAAAATATTGTTTGAGGACTTGGTCAGTGCCAGATCCTGCATCATAGTGGCACTTGGGTTTCTGCTTTAGTACCCATTAGTTTATCCATTCCCCCAAGATCAGGGACTGGGAATTGTGCATGGATATTCAGCCTTTGGGATATTGTCACATGCCCTGTGCCCAGTCCTGGCATTCAATAGGAATCACTGAACTGCAAGTCCTTTCTGGGCACCACTAGAAGCAATGCTGAGGGCTGAAGAGGCGAAAGTTGGGTCACAGATCCTTAGTACATGCTCACTCTTGCACAAGCCACAATGCATGCAGTCATTTGGGGGGAATACAAGGCCAGTGAAAGAAGCTGCTCTTAGTGCCTTACCCTGGTCTTTGCTTGCAGAGAAGGTAGAGATAGGAAACATAGCCTTTTTATTCCACAACGCCCACATAATCACAGAGTTGGAAGAGACCACAAAGGCCATCCAGTCCAACCCCATCCTGCCATGCAATAAGACTCAATCAAAGCACGTCTGATAACATACCCTGCTCTCTAAGTTGCTCCTTGCAGGGCATAGTTTCTGGACCTTTCACCATTTTGGTTGACCTCCTCTGGATATGCTCCAGCTTGTCAACACCTTTTTGACCTGAGGACAACCAAAATGAGTCTCTTCAACCAATGAACCAAACCAAGGCGCCAACCCTCAGAAGGAGGGAGCAGGAATGGAGGAAGAGACATTGCCTTCACTGAACCCATGGCAAGGGCAAAGGTGTCTAGCCACGGGTTGGAGATGCTGGCATTCCAGACACATGGACCCTGGGAGCCACCCTGTCCATGTGTTACCAACCCCATGGTACTGATGGGCCCCACCATCATTCTGAGGGATTGATGGGCCTCACCAATATTCTGAAGGAATATTGCCTTCAATAGCTCGGATCCACTGCTCCATGTCCTATTCTCTGGAACAGCAGAAAACAAGCTTGCTCCATCCTCAGTATGACATCCCTTCAAATATTGCAAAGGACAATGAGATTCTGTCAAGGAAGCTAAAGGACATTAGCATCAAGGTTGGTCCCATAACATGCTCTATGCTGAGCTTAATTTCAAACCTGGTTGGAAACTTCATCTGGTCTGAAGAGCTGCAGCCAGATTGTTAACTGGGGACACACACCTCTCAGCTTCACTGGCTGCCCATCCATTTCTGAGCAGAATTCAAAGTGCTGGCAATGATCTATAAAGCCCTATACCGTTCAGGTCCAGGTTATTCAAAGGACTGTACTTTTCTTTATGAACTTGCTAGTGTTTGAGATCCTCCAGGAAGGCTCTCCTCTCTGTTATGCCACTCTCACAGGCCCGTTGCCTTCCAAATGCCTTGCTCAGAGTAGAATCTGGAATGTTCTCCCTTGAAACACATGCTTAGTTCTATACTGGCTCAAGTTGAATCTTACTCCTGGGTTTGCCATCTTGGAGATGATCACACAGGGGATGGGATGTCATCGTCCCATCCTTGTCTCATCCTTCCCGCAAGATGGTGGGAAGGACTTTCAGATGACATAGTGCTTATCCAGATATTATGCCATTCGGAAAGCACAAGTGACACCGATCGCGCAAAAGACTTTTATATGACGTTGTGTTGATCCTGTCATTGTCCTGTCATTCTCCTTTTGTTGGGTGCCTTTATGTCATTTCCGATTTATGGTGACCCTAAGGCTAACCTATCATGGGGGTCTTCCGGTCCTGAGAGTGTGTGACTTCCCCAAGGCCACCCAGTGAGTGCATTTTGCATTAACGGGAGTTTGCGTTAATGCAATGCAACTTTAATGACAAGATAATGACAGGATCAGCGGCATGTTATGAAAGGCTTTCGCATAATCACTGTCATAGGTGGGAGAGAGATCCAGTCCCTATCCCATCTGCGTAATCCCCTACATTCTGCACCACTCTTCTCCTCTGCCTGGTTGAGGACTGTTAAGCTGAAACAACAACAGGGTAGGTCTTCCCCTTCAGCTCTCTTGAATTTGGGATTTCCTAAGGCCAAAGAAACAATTCAGCAACAGATCTGGGACACAGCCTTGCATGATGACTGAGCAAGAACTCAACACTACCCTGCAGCAGGCAACCATAGCACAAACTTTGTTCTGGCTGATTATTTTTAGGCACTGGAAATGCCTAAATATCCCTTTATTTTCCTTTGACCCATTTCAGTATTCTACCATCATCCAATTGAATTGGCGAGGCCTACAAATTCCTTGCGGACAGTGTATCTGTCCTTTCCAATCAGACATGGTTGAAATAACTGATACTGTCTTGCTACGTTGCTTGTATTATAAGGATATTTGCTCTAAGTTTATAGATCCAATCTTGGAAAAGTTCCCAGGCAGATCTGATAGCTTTTCTTTCTTTCAGATTTCCCTAAAGGATCTGTGCTGAATATTGCAAAGTTCTTCATGTGAATATGTTCCACTAGGATTAAGTCGGCCAAATCACATCATGACTCTGTGCGCATCTGCTTTAAATCACCTGTTGACTAATGTCTATCCCATGAATCCTATTTGGTTTTCTTAGGCAAGGAATCCTCAGGGTTAGCTTTGCCAGTTCCTTCCTCTGAATTAGAGCCTACAACACCTGGTATTTGTTGGTGGTCTCCCATCGAAGCATTAACCAGGGCTGATCCTGCATAGCTTCCAAGACCACATGGGATCTGTCACCTAACCCTTGTAAATGCCACTATGTATTGGTTTAGAGAGAGAGAGAGAGAGAGCATGATGTAGTGGTTTGAGTGCTAGACTATGGCTCTGGGGATCATGGTTTGATTCCCTGCTTGGCAAGGGAAACTCACTGTGTGGCCTTGTGGAAGTCACACACTCTCCGGACCAGAAGACCCCATGATAGCTTAGCCCAGTGATGATGAACCTTTTTGAGGCCGAGTGCCCAAACTGAAACCCAAAACCCACTTATTTATTGCAAAGTGCCGTGTCCCTCTAGCTTTCTAGTAACAAACTCTGGCAAACTCTGTGCTGGGGCGATGGCACATGTGCCCACAGACAGGGCTCTGAGTGCCTCCTTTACATGGAGACAAAGGAGGGAAAGCTGTTTGGCTTCTATGAATCCATAGACTCAGGATGCATTTACACTGTACAAATAATGCAGTTTGACACCACTTTAAGTGCTATAGCTCCATCCTATGGAACCCTGAGATCTGTAGTTTTACAAGTTTTTTAGCCTTCTCTACCAAAGAGTGCAGGCGCACCACAAAACCACACATCCCAGGGGATTCTGTAGGATGGAGCCATGGCTGTATAGGTGCTGTCAAACTGCATTATTTCTACAGTGTAGATGCACCCTGGGTCAGGATACTGATCACTGATTACCAGCAGGTATGGACCCATTGCTATGCCCTCCTGAGACGCGTGACTTTTCTTTTTCTCCAGCTTCCCATAACTATAAGCACTTGTTCTAACTGCAGGCAATGAATGTACATGTGATTCATCAATAGGATTTTTTTTCCTGATTTATTTCTACGCTTAATCATTGTTTTGGAGACCCTTCTTGGCTCTTTATTTCATTCAGTGATTCAATGCAGCCAACAATGGCTTGTTCCAGACTGCCAAAATAAAGCTGCTTCGGGTCTCTTTGGAGGTATGAGGTTTAAATGATGCATGCCTCCGAAGAATCCGGAAGCTGCACCAAAGCTGCCCTCCAGTGCTTAGGAACGGAGTGTGGCTTTGGCGCGACCTCCGGACTCTTAGGACCCATGCGTCATTTAAACAGCATACTTCCAAAGAGACCCAAAGCAGCTTTATTTTGGCAGTCTGGAACAGGCCAATAAGTTTGAAAAGGAGAAAAAGCAGGATGAATTTTTTTGCAGCATCCCTTTACACAAAGTTTGGCGATCATGTCCCTTTCTTATTTGTTACATAGAAATGTCATTGACCATTGTGTTGTGGTGTGCCTTCAAGTTGTTTCCTAATTATGGCAACCCTAAGGGAAGCCTATCATGGGTTTTTCTTGGCAAGAGGGGGTTGGCCTTTGCCATCCTCTGGGGCTGAGAGAGTGTGACTTGCCCACAGCCAAATCAGGATTCGAACCTTGGTCTTCACAGTCATAGTCCATCCCTTAAACCACTACGCCATGCTGGCTCTCCATTGACCATTATCACTTTGGAGTGTAGTGGAGTCTAGGCACAGAAAATATTGGAAGTAATAATTAACATAATGTGAAATAGTTTTAGCCTCTTCAGCTCATTGATATCGCACACTTTTAAATACGAGACTGACATTTGGACCAAACGCTTCTTAATACAGATTTGTCACCGCTGAGGAATATTTATGACTGTACATCAGTTTGCGATGCTGTCATGCCTCTGTAATTACTGCAACTGTGATGTTCCCTGACCCAAGTGAAAACCAACAAGAGGAACCTTGAACAAAATGGGGAAGAAAAAGGAAATCCATCATGTAAATATATTTTTGCTATGCATATTGGGCATAGGTAGCAAATGTAAACCGTTAACTTTATATTTTATTTGAATTTGTCAACATACCATATCAAAGCCATTTGAAATACCTTTTAAAATCATTTAGAAGAAAAAAACCCTCTTAAAGTACCTTTCAAATTTTGGAACTGAATGCACATGGCTATTGCACTAGTGCAAAATCCATTCACACAATGAATCCCAAAGGGGAAGACATAGGAGTTTATCAGACAAGGGAAATTGCAAGCATAATCCAATGGCAATCCGAACGCAATCATGGGGTTTCACGTTATTGCGTGATAGACTACCACACGCAATTTCGGACCATGGAAAGTCAGTCCGAACACAATCATGGGGTTTCACGTTATTGCGTGAGAGGTGATCACACGCAACTTTGGGCAATGGCAAGCTATTTTCGGGCAATGGGAAGTCAATTCGAACGCAATCCGAATTCACTTAAATTCGCTGAACTAGCGGATTCACGTAAATGCATTCTGGTCCCACTTTCTTTTCATTCGAAATTAAGATAAATTCCTCCCGTGGGATAAACTCCATATCCCACCATCCCAGAATAAAGAACATGAAAGAAATACACCTTTATATCCCTGCTCATGTACAGCCTTTTTCTCCCCTAAAACCACTATGTATTAACTTCCTTCCTTCTTTCTTTTCCTGTTCCTCAGATCTATCCTGAATGGCAGAGAACATCATTTTATTCCTTGCTTGTGTAAAACACTTAAACATAGGCTCTGACACCAAGATTGATTGGAAAAACTGATAGCACCATAAAGTGATGTGTAGCAATCCCATCTTGTTGACAGACCATGTCAGCTGTGTGCATTAGATGAGAAATGATCTATCTCCTCGAAGCGGCAGGGTAATTCGCTCGATTATTTAACCATTTGGAAAGGAAGAAGAAAGGTGAGGGTGAGCAATTTCTGGAGGGTGGTCCCTTTCCCAGGAAATGGCTCTTTCGTGAATTAATGTATCAATACTGATTCTAGCTATAAGGTGAATAGCATTTCTACTACATGCTGTGGAACATAAAGCTCTGGTGCAATACACAATGCATAAAATGCTTTTTCCGCTGAGTGTTTGGTAAGCGTAGGGTCTTGATAACAAAACAGAGGGACAGGTGACAGCCTGGGCAGGGATGCCACGGCGGAGGGCATGACTGCTCATTGCTCCTCAGGAGTCAATGGAGTTTATCAGACAAGGGAAATTGGAAGTATAATCCAATGGCAATCCAAATGCAATCATTATTGCATGATAACATTACCACATGCAATTTTGGGCAATGGGAAGTCAGTCCGAACGCAATCATGGGGTTTCACGTTATTGCGCGATAGACTACCACACACAATTTTGGGCAATGGCAAGCTATTTTCGGGCAATGGGAAGTCAGTTTGAACGCAATTCGAATTCACGTAAATTCACTTGAATGTGTTCTGGCCCCACTTTCTTTTCATTCGAAATTAAGAGAAATTCCTCCCGTGGGATAAACTCCAATGTAACACTGACTCTAGGGCTGAGCAAATGGGCCAGGAAAGCACAGGTTGGTTCCATGCTTTCCTGGCCTGGGATCAGTCCATGGGTTGGTGTGGGGATGGGCAGGTGTTTACATGGCTGTCCATCCCCGTGCCATGGACTTGGTACCACCATATATTCCTTACCTCCATCTGTCATTGCTGCTAGTGAGTCCCCATCACCATGCCTGATGTGGAGATTGGGCACCTGGTTGTCGTCATGTGGCTGCCACAGCAAACGGCAGCTCAATTTGATCCACATTGTGGCCTGTTACAGACTGCCAAAATAAACCTGCTTCGGGTCTCTTTGGAGGTATGCTATTTAAATGAGGCATGGGTCCTAAGAGTCCGGAGGTTGTGCCAAAACCACACTCCATTCCTAAGCACCGGAGTGCAGCTTTGGTGCAGCTTCCGGATTCTTAGGATGCATGCATCATTTAAACAGCATACCTCCAAAGAGACCTGAAGCAGCTTTATTTTGGCAGTCTATAACAGGCCTAAGACTCTTTTGCCTCAGGATTGGGTTGAATCAACCAGATCAGCATCCAGTCTTCCAAGATCCATCCTGATCCTGGCCCTGGAGTTTTGGCCTGCATTGGCCAATCAGGGCGGTGTGAGAATGGAGAAATACAGGTTATGTGGCCTTTGCAGATAGATAGCCCCTCAATGATTGGTTCCATGATGGTAAGGCAGATCCTGCAGAATGGGCAATTTTCTTCAGGCGATTCTAAGCTCTGTGAGATGATTTTATTTCAGCTGCAAGACAGGGCTTCCAAGTAAGGTGGAAAATCATTTGGTTCACATTTTGAGACATGCATGCATACATTAATTGAAACAGAGGATTGCTTTCAATATTCAGCCTCCCGCAAATTCCAGGATGCCATTTCATCCATTCAAAATGCTTGTGAAAAATGTGCACCGCGTGCCGATATGTGAAAATCACACCAAAACGTGCATTGCAGGAGGAGAATTGTATGCAAAACTATGCCTGTCGAAAACTATCGTAACCAAAATAATAATGTGCCTGTTCAGAGAAGTGTGCTTGTTTTTTTTTAAACAGCTAAGCACTGATTCAGAAATAGGAAAAGTACTTAGGCGTAAAAGAAAATAAACTTCCTCAATGCAGATAACAATTATTCCATACCACTGTTGTGTTCATGGTTTCCTTTAGTCCCATCTTGGGAGTAAGGTGGTTTTATTATTGTTGTGAACCGCTATGATCTATGGAATAGCGGTATATAAATAAATATATTATTATTATTATTATTATTATTATTATTATTATTATTATTATTGAAATTCAATAAAAACACCAAAACCTCACTGGGTGAGTTTTTGGGGCTATGCGGCCATGTTCGAGAAGAGTTTCTTCCTGACGTTTCGCCAGCATCTGTGGCTATGGGCATCTTCAGAGAATGCTTGGCTGGAAAGGAGTTGGGGATATATACTGTATGACCTGGAAATGCAGGAGTGATCTGCATGTGTATTGTTCTGCCTTTCCAGGTCACACAACATATATACCCAACTCCTTTCCAGCCAAGCATTCTCTGAAGATGCCAGCCACAGATGCTGGCAGGCTGGATGCCGTACCAAAGCCACAACCCAGTCCTAAGGACTGGAGCGCAGTTTTGGCGCAGCTTCCGAACCCTTAGGACGCATGCATCATTTAAGCAGCATACCTCCAAAGTGACCCGAAGCAGCTTTATTTTGCCTTGTCTCTATGGGTCCCTTAGTGACTGTTATTTAGTGCTAAATTTTCCTTGGGTGCAAATGTACAGATTGCAATCGGATTTGCCTGAATTTTTGTTTCCCCATTCTCTTGGTTTTGATTTTAATCGTTTCTGTTTATTTTCTTCTCTTTCTTTACCAGCATCATATGAGTAGAATTCAGTGTGGCAACTACAAGGATTTCACTTCGTCAGCTGTTAATTAAATGTGAATTAAAAATGATTTCCTTCCTCCCTCCCTCAGGCTAGGTGACAAGGAAAACCCGCTGAAGTGATTTATCCTAAAACGTTCGCCTGTACAGACAGATGATCACATACACACCCCTGAAAACCTTTTCTCCCCATACTAGGAAAGACTGTCAATAGTGGAAACCATAATTATTCAATCTTACCAGGATAGATTACTGTTTTTATATTGAAGGGCTATCATATCATCTCTTAAACTTTTCTTCTCCAGGCTAAATATACCTGACAGGTTGGAGGAGGGTGACATAGGGCATGGTTTCTAGACCCTTCACCATTTTGGTGCCCCTCCTTTGGACACATGGCTCCAGTTTCTCAACGTCCTTTTTGAATTGTGGTGCCCAGAATTGGACACAGTATTCCAGGTGGGGCCTGACCAGAGCAAAATACAGTGGCACTATGACTTCCCTTGATCTAGATACTATACTACTATTGATGCAGCCTAAAATTGCATTGGCTTTGTTAGCTGCCGCATTGCATTGTTGACTCTTGTTAAATTTGTGGTCTACTTGGACTTCCAGATCCCTTTCTCATGTAGTTTCATTCAGCCAGGTGCCCCCCATCCTATATCTATGCATTTCATTTTTACTACCTAAGTGCAGAACCTTACATTTCTCCGTGTTGAAATTCATTTTGTTAGACAGACATGCCCCAAACTTACTCCCAGCAGCTCCTCTCATTTTGTTAGTCATGGCCCGGCTTTCTAACCTATTAAGGTAATTTTGAATTTTGATCCTCTCCTCGGGGGGGGGGGGGGGGTCTTAGCCACCTCCTACTAAATACTGTTAAAACTGTATTAAATAGACATTTTTAACATGATTTTTTTTTTGTTTTTTTGAAGGTTTGTATTTTTAACCATTTTAACTGTATTTTGTTTCAACTGAATTTTTTTAAAAATGTATTTATTACTAGCCTCTTTCGGTACCATATTGGGAGAAAGGTAGGATGTAAATTAAATAAACAAGTAAATAATAAATAGGTGGATTCACACATTTATATGCTCATGTCCCAGACAGAGGAGAAATGAATGAATGAATGAATGAATGAATGAATGAATGAATGAGTCTTTATTTATATACCGCTATATATATATATATCTACACTGAGAATGATACCCATATTTTTTTTCATATACCCATATTTTCACAGGGATTCTTCTACTGTGCTTCTTCAAAGTATCCCATTTGCACAAAAGCACTGAACTGGGAAATCAAAGAACGCCGAGAGAGAGGGTGAGCATCCGTTCTTCATCTGTATATTTATTGCTGTGATTGACAAGCAGTAGGTGGCAGTGTCCCCTACAACACTTTCAAATGTGTCGTGTAGGGACTGGCCTTTTCTAGGTTTAGCAATGGCAAACAATGGCCTGTTACAGGCTGCCAAAATAAAGCTGCTTGGGGTCTCTTTGGAGGTATGCTGTTTAAATGATGCATGCACCCTAAGAATCCGGAAGCTGCACCAAAGCTGCCCTCCAGTGCTTAGGAATGGAGTGTGGCTTTGGCGCGACCTCCGGACTCTTAGGACCCAGGCATCATTTAAATAGCATACCTCCAAAGAGACCCGAAACAGCTTTATTTTGGCATTCTGTAACAGGCCAATATTTAGAAGCTTACAGTCAGAAAAAGGGCAAATTAATTCAAATCAACATCTGAAATTCTCTCTCTCTCTCTCCCTAACACAGAGGAGTTTATCACACGGGAGGAATTTCTCTTAAGTTTGAATAAAAACAAAGTGGGGCCAGAACGCAGTCACGTGAATTCGCTAGTTCAGCGAATTTACGTGAATCCGAATTGCGTTCAAACTGACTTCCCATTGCCTGAAAATAGCTTGCCATTGCCCAAAATTGTGTGTGATCACCTCTCACGCAATAACTTTAAACCCCATGATTGCGTTCGAACTGACTTCCCATTGCCCAAAAATAGCTTGGCATTGCCTGAAATTGTGTGTGATCACCTCTCACGCAATAACTTTAAACCCCATGATTGCATTCGGACTGACTCCCCATTGACTGAAATTGCGTGTGGTAGTCTATCCTGCAATAATGTTAAACCCCATGATTGCGTTCAGATTGCCATTGGATTATGCTTCCAATTTCCCTTGTCTGATAACGTCCATGGAAGGAAAGCAGAAGATTAGCGGTTGACCCAACCAGTTTGGTCTTGGAGCAAAATGCTCATTTCTGTTCTTGACACCACTAGTAATGGCTTGTTCCAATTGCTCACAACCAAGATACAAAAAGCAAAGCTTTCGGTTCAACCGCTGACGATTTATTAATTTATCATTCTCTTTCTCCCACTCTTGCCTCTTTTGTTTTCCTTGTTAATACAGAAGTAACACAGCATCCTTGCCTTGTTACCAGGAGCACCGAATAATGCTGGCAGACGTGAAAACGCTTGCGCTGCTGAACTAGTCCCTGGTTGCTAAGGAAACAAAATCTGTATGACAAGGCTAAACCATATCTCTTGCTTTTCATACTGAACCTGTTGTTCCCCCATGCCCCCCAAATTAGGACTACCACCAGTGAGCTTGTGTTATTTAGGGGGAAGAATTTGGTCTGGATGCTAAGGGAAACCAGTCAATGGTTAGATCAGTTTGACCCCAAAAATATTCACTGGGAGCAGTGGTGGGCTCCCCTCCCTGGACAGCTACCTGTTGAAGATACTCCAACTTTACTGGGAGTTGGATGGACACTCTGCATGCAATGCAGTCACTATGCCAGTGATTTGCATGAGCCTGGATTGACCCTCCATGATAATGTTTAGGTGCTGCATCACCTGTCACACCTCAAATTACAAAACCAACAACAAACACCGGGAATACTGTGTCCAGTTCTGGGCACCACAATTCAAAAAGGATGTTGACAAGTTGGAGTGTGTCCAGAGGAGGGCCATCAAAATGGTGAAGGGTCTGGAAACCATGCCTTATGAGGAGAGACTTAGGGAGCTGGGTATGTTTAGCGTGGAGAAAAGATGGTTGAGAGGTGATATGATAACCCTGTTTAGGTATTTGAAAGGGTTTGACATTGAGGATGGAGCAAGCTTTTTTTTTACTGCTCCAGAGACTAGAATACAGAACAATGTATTCATGCTACAGGAAAAGAGATTCCACTTCAACATTAGGAGGAACTCCCTGACGGAAAGGGCTGTTTGACAATGGAACAAACTTCTTTCTCGGAGACTGTGGTGGAGTCTCCTTCCTTGGAGGTCTTTACGGAGAGGCTGGATGGCCATCTGGATGGCCATCTGCTTTCATTCTGATTTTCTGCATGGCAGCGGGTTGGACTGAATGGCCCTTGGGGTCTCTTCCAGCTCTGTGCTTCTATGAGTCTAAACCTCAAATATGAACATTAGAAGCTGCTCCAGGATCACTGAAACCATTGGTCCCCCCAACCCAATGTGGTCTGCTCAAACTGGCAGCACATGTCCAGGGTCTCAGGCAGGGAAAGGCCTTTCTCATAACTTCCTCTCTGCTCATTTCCATCTCATAGAGTAATTTAGGCCCCATACAGACAGGCCAAAATAAAGCTGCTCCGGGTCACTTTGTAGGTATGCTGTTTAAATGATGCACGCGTCCTAAGAGTTCAGAAGCTGCGCCAAAGCTGCGCTCCAGTCCTTAGGACTGGAATGAGGCTTTGACATGGCTTCCAGCATCTTAGGAAGCATGCATCATTTAAACAGCATACCTACAAAGTGACCCGGAGCAGCTTTATTTTGCCCTGTGTGTATGTGTGTGTGTGGGGGGGCATAATCTTAGAGTTGGAAGGCACTGCATCCACCATGTAGCCTTGCCCACATTGAGCAATAGCAATAGCAAGTATATTTCTATACCACTTATTAGTGAACTAGCACTCCCTAAGCAGTTTACGATGTATAATCCAAATGCCCCCAACAAGCTGGGTATTCATTTTACTGACCTACGAAAGGATGAAAGGCGGAGTGGACCTTGGAGCCCTCCTCTATGAACGAACTTCGTGGCTGCAGTACCAGCATTTAACCCCTGAGCCACCACACACTTAAGCTACTCCTGAAAGATGCTCATCCAACCTCTGTTTAAAGACCCCGAAAGGAGAGGCCGCCCCTCTCCAATTTGCAGTCTGTTCCACTGTTGGCCAGTTCCTATAGTAAAGAAATTATTCTTAATGTTTAGGTGGGATATCTTTTCTTCTAATATGAATCCAGTGGTTCATAATCTAGGCAGGGACGTAGCCAAGGGGGGGGGGGGTCTTGGGGTCCGAACTCCCCCCTCCATTAGAAAAATGAATGGTGTGTGTTGCTGCTGCACCGCACCCAAACCCCATTATAATGGTGGCACTTAGTCTGGACCCCCCCTTCCTAAAATCCTGGCTACGTCCCTGATCTAGGCAGCATAAAACCACCTTGCTCCACTTTGAAAGCCTTGAAGAGATGTAAGGTGGCAATTTTGTTCTGGCACCAGAGCTCTCTGACAGAGAAGGCTAAACATCTCACAAGCCAGCGATCCCCGGAATTCCACAGCATTGAGCCATGGCAGTTAAAGTGGTTTTAAACTGAATTAATTCTGCAGTGCAGATGCAGCCTTGAAGATTGACAGTATGGAATGGGGCAGATCTTGTGGAGACCCTCTATGTCTCATTGAATTTCTTCCTTTTGTGCTATTACATTTCACATTAATCAAGCCACAGCTGAGGCGGTATATAGCCTGTTCCCTTTCCTTAAGCCAGTGGTTCCCAACCTTCCTAACGCCGTGACCCTTTAATACAGTTCCTCATGTTGTGGTGACCCAAATCCACAAAATTATTTTCGTTGCTACTTCATAAGTGTAATTAAATAGGTGTTTTCCAATGGTCTTAGGCGACCCCCATGAAAGGGTCATTCGACCCCCAAAGGGGTCCCGACCCACAGGTTGGGAACCACTGCCTTAAGCATTCTCATTGATCCTATCCTAACCACCTGAACAGATCTGTAGTCAAACCAGCTTTCAGAAGGACTGGATTTCTCAGGACAGTGTACAAACTGTGGAACAATAATGGAAAAAGAAAGAGGGTGTCCACCAATCCCAATATAAAACCTATTATTATCCTGCTTTCCCCCCAAAATTGGGACTCACAGCAGATTGCAAATCCAAAAAATGTCAGCATTCTTCGGAGGGATTCCATCATCCAAAAAACTGTGAGCCCACTAGAGATGGGCTGACAGTTTTGACCCAGCTCCAAAGGCAGTGCGCTTAAACCGAAGCATACATTTCTCATCAAAATCTGATTTCAATGGAATTTAGGAACATGCTAAGGCTTTCATCAGACTCATGCATTCATGGACGGAGCCTCAGATGAACTCTCTGCTTCGGATCACAGGCTATATTTAGTAGGGTATTGATTTAATTCAATTCCAGTTCAACTCTTTGCAGCCCCTTCTTTGCCAAGGCCCAAAGCTGAAACAATAGCTCTGAACTAATAGAACCAAAAATTCATCCTCAGACCCCTTTGTATTTTTTTTGTACATTGACCTACTTAACTGACTTCCTCAGCAACCATTCATTTCAAATAAGGTCAAATTATTTAAATAACGACAACAGCAGTGGCTATGGAAAGCCTTCCAGTTTGAAAGTTATGATATTTCTAGGCTAAGCCCCTCTTCAACTGGATCAAGTTTAAATCAATAGGAGCAGATGATCTCTATTAATCTTCTCTACATGGGTAGAGAATAGATATGGCATCACCCTAGTTGAGTCGCATATATTCCCTTTGATTACAGACTCTGAAAGGGAAAGGAAAGGGGGGAAAGTGGATGTGCGCACATGGAAGAGACGCGTGTTTGCAAAAAAAGGGGTTAACACGTCCGAGTAATTGCCCTTAAAATCTAAACCAATTACATTCCTGCTGGAGGGAAAAATCTTTTAACTATTTTGTTAATTTATGGGCCGATACAGATCGCCCCAAAAGGGTGCCAAGTTTTCCGCTCGGGAGGAAAACGCAGCAGACAAACCATGCGGCTTCCTTGCAGAGCAAAAAGAACCCACAAAGAGTGGGTTCTTTTATGCCGCAGTGTGCCAATGGTGCACTCACATCAGTATCACGCCGTGATGTGCAGACGCTAATCGTCCATCACATCAAAATGGCGGCGTCCATCTATACAGGCCGCCATTTTGATATACAGAATACGTGCTAGGTTTACGAGGCGTCTGTAAGCGACGCCCCGAGGCAACCCTAGCACATTATCAAGACATGCGTCGAGGTCCATCTGTACTGGGCCAATGGTTGGCATTTAAATGTACAGTGGTACCTCGGGATACGAAATGATCGCGTTACGAAATTTCCGGGATACGAAAAAGTTAGATTGGAAAAAACTGTTCCGGGTTACGAAATATTTTTCGGGTTACGAAATTCATTTCGGCGCGAAATTCAAATGCAAAGCGCGGCTATCGGCTTTCCAGCACTAACGGAAAGCCTTTTCGGGTTGCGAAATTATCGGGTTACGAACGGAATGGCGGAACGAATTAATTTCGTAACCCGAGGTAGCACTGTACATTACATTACAATGCTAAAAGTGTTGGACTATGACACTGGAGTCCAGGATTCGAATCTCAGCTCAGTATGGAAACTCCGCTGAGTGGCCTTAGGCAAGTCGCACTCTTTCAGCCTCAGAATATGGCAACGGCAAGCCCCTTCCAAAGAAATGTGCCCAGAAAACCCCAGGACAGGGTCGCCATAAGTCGGAAGCGACTTGAGGGCACACAACAACAACAACAAATCCATTCTTTTGGTATTTCCCTATTTTGATTCTTCCTTCCTAATGGTTTCTCCTTTCCTTTTAGCTCACTGCTTTCCTGTGGGAATCTCCGGGAAAGGACCAGAGAGAAGAATGTCACATTTTGTTTCCTCCAATAAACAAGAATTCTTGATCCAGCGAAGAATACGGAAGGACTATCTGGATGCAAAGACTACACCTGAGCAAGATGCCCTTTCTGCTTGTTTGTTTAGGATAGTTTAATCTGCGGATGAAATAAATGGTCATACTCTCCAAATCATGAATGAAGAAAAAGCAACGTTCCATTCCCTTATTCGAACTCCTAAAATTCCTAATAAAAACGCCACGTCTGGTTTTGCATTTTCATTTGCGGTGTTTTAAATCTCCATTTGGACTGAGTGGGCTATAGTTGTAGTTCTTACTAAACTTGAAGTCCCACTTGCTTTGTAAAAAAAAAGAATATCTATTTTTGGGGAAGGATGCTAACAGAAATTGCCCTTTTCACTGGCAAACTTCCAACTATTCATTAAGTTCTTCATCAATCCCTATTACAGAACCAATATTTGCATATTGCTCATATATTTCCCTGTATATTTAATCTTTCTATGGTAGACAAACCAATATTTTGTTTATAGAATCAATAGGTGCACATTACATATTTCTATATTATAACATGTATTTCTCTGACCTTAGTTTCTGGTTAGTGGATGTCAGGGATGAAATAAGAAAACAGAGACATAGTTTTTAATCTTATACTGTTTAATCTTCTTTTAAGAGGGACACTATGTATATAAGGGGGGGGGCACTATGTATATAAGGATGTAATTTAGCTTGTTGTACGCCATTTTGATTGCCTGGCAAAAAGCGGGATAGAAATAAAAAATTATTATTATTATTTTATTATAGTTAGAATTCTTTACCAAAGAGAGCGGGCAAATTCCCCAGAACTACTACACTTCAATCCATCCATATATCATCATCATCATCATCATCATCATCATCATCATCATCATCATCATTCCGGCTAACTGAAGGACCAGGAACACCTGAGGGGAAGGCGGGGAGGGGCGTGCCAGTGAGAGGGGCACGCCATAAAGTCTACCTGTGGGCAAACCTCCTCGTCCTGCCCCCTCCAAGGCCCTGAGGGACGCCGTTGTTTGCTGCTGTTGCCGGGCTGCTCCTTGGGCAGCGAAGAACTTGCACAGCTGCGCATTTGTCCAGGGACTTGGCAGCCAACGGATTTTGTTCGCAGCTGCGCAGCTGCACACCATCACAGGCAGGCTTGGGTCAGGTCCTGATTTGCTGTGTGCGCAGCAGAGGAATAACGTGTAGTGTTGTCTTCTTCTGCTGCATCTTTGTTACATTGCTGTGTGGGTATTATTGGGCCATGGATGATGGACAGCTGGGCGAGGGGATGGTGGATTGTTCTGTGTTGTATGGAGCTCCTATTAGAGTAGTGTGGGGCAGGGGGAGATATAGTGGTAGGAGAGTGGAGTCGTTTCGGAAAGGAAGGCGGGATCGATGCGTAATATCTATCCCTCCTTCCATCCTCTCTCCTAACCAAAAAGATCTGTGGGTCAGTCCAATTGTACCACAAACCCTGTCTCTGCTCCTGTGCAATGCCAGGTCTGTAAAGAACAAGACCCATGTCTTGTATGATTTGTTGGAGGAAAAGTGTTATGACCTGGCATGCATTACTGAGACCTGGCTTGGGCCTGAAAGCGAAGCGGTGTGGGCTCAGGCCCTCCCAGCTGGGTACTCAGTTAAGGACCAATGCAGGTTAGGTGGGCGGGGGGGAGGTGTTGCTTTGATCCATAAGAACACCCTTTCCTTGACCAGGAACCATTTACGTCAGACAGATTACATCGAGTGTATTTACCTGACCCTGAAGAACAGGGACAGTTTGGGGATTTTGTTGGTCTACCGGCCACCCCATGCGCTAACAGACTCCCTGACCGAGCTGACACAGCTGGTCTCGGAACTGTTGTTGGAGTCCCCTAGACTTTTAGTCTTGGGGGACCTCAACATCCCTTTCGAGACCAGTCGTGATCCAACTGGTGCGGCTTGGGAGTTCATGGCTACCATGACAGCCATGGGCCTGTCCCAATTAGTCTCAGGACCTACGCATTCGGCTGGTAATACACTTGATGTTCTCTTCTGTACGGATATGGAGACGCCGTGGGCAGAGGTTTCTAATGTCTCTCCCTTGTCATGGACGGACCATTTCCTGGTCGAGGCTAATATCAAGGCTTCTACCCGGATCCCTCCTGGGGGTGGCGGACCTATTCGGATGGTCCACCCTCGAAGGCTGATGGAACCCAAAAGGTTCCAAGAAGCCCTAGAGGGGCTTATGGTTGGAACTGACGGTGATTCTGTTGATGCCCTAACTAACATCTGGGATATTGATCTCTCCAGGGCTATATACAGTATCGCCCCCAAGCGTCCTCTCAGACCTGCTTCCAAAAAACGGCCTTGGTATACGGAAGATCTTCGGGCCAGGAAGCGGGTTTTGCGACGACTAGAGCGCAAATGGCGGAAACATCAGACCTTAGCCGACAAGACACTCCTGGACTCTCTTTTGAAGGACTATGGAGTGGCGATAATCGCAGCGAAGAACTCTTTCTTTTCTGCGCGTATCGCGTCCGCGGAGTCGCGTCCGGCAGAGCTGTTCAGGGTAGTGAGGGAGCTTACTCAACTCCCTCCTCCCCTGAACCCTATTTTGGAACCATCGAAAGCCTGCTGCGACGAGTTTAACAACTTCTTTACGGATAAAATCTCTCGGATAAGGGTTGATCTTGACTCCATTATTAGTTCAGAATCTAGAGTAGAGGTGTCCAGAGCCTCCGTGGACTTGGTTAAACTGGATCACTTTGAGTCTGTCTGTACTGAGGATGTGGACAAGATTCTTCGAAGTGTTAGGAAGACGACTTGCTCTCTCGATCCCTGTCCTTCATAGCTGACAGCTCAAGGGGGAACGGTTGTGACTAATATGTTGCACCGTATTATCAATACATCCTTCAGGGATGGGCAGTTTCCATCAACTTTGAAGACGGCCATTGTTAAACCTTTGTTGAAAAAGCCCTCCCTTGACCCCCTAATTCGGAACAATTATCGGCCTGTCTCGCTGCTGCCATTTTTAGGGAAGGTGATCGAGAGGGCAGTTGCCTTTCAGCTTCAAGGGATCTTGGATGAGACGGATTATCTGGACCCATTTCAAACCGGCTTCCGGGTGGGCTATGGAGTTGAGACTGCTATGGTCGCCTTAGTTGATGATCTCCGTCTGGGTATGGACAGGGGGAGCGTGTCCCTGTTAGTGCTCTTGGACATTTCAGCGGCCTTTGATACCATCGACCATGGTATCCTTCTGGGTTGCCTGAGGGAGTTGGGTATCGGGGGCTCTGCTTTGCAGTGGTTCCGTTCCTACCTCTCGGGCAGATTCCAGATGGTGGAGCTGGGGGACTGTCGCTCCGATAGGAAGGCCCTGACATCTGGGGTCCCTCAGGGAGCGATTTTGTCCCCTATGCTTTTTAACATTTACATGAAGCCGCTGGGAGAGATCATCCGGAGACACGGGGCGTGGTGTTATCAGTACGCTGATGACACCCAAATAGTTTTCTCTTTGTCTCCGTCTGACGCAGTAACTAAGGATGGCATCTCTCCTCTTAATGCTTGCTTGGAGTCGGTAATGGGCTGGATGAGGGAAAACAGACTCAGCCTGAATCCAGAGAAAACGGAAGGACTGGTGATTGGCTCTCCTGGTCTGGGTAAGGAAATTTTTCCACCTGTCCTAAATGGGGTCACGCTTCCTGTGAAGGACTCTGTTCGCAGTTTGGGGGTGCTTCTGGACTCATCGCTTCATCTTACTGCTCAGGTGGATGCGGCGGTCAGGAGCACCTGTTATCAGCTTCGGCTGATACGCCAACTGCGACCCTTCCTTGGCCGGGGGGACCTTGAAACCGTTATACATGCTCTGGTAACCTCTCGATTAGATTTCTGTAATGCGCTTTACATGGGGCAACCCTTGTACCAAACCCGGAAGCTTCAATTAGTGCAGAATATGGCTGCTCGGCTGGTTACTGGATGTTCCAGGGCCAACCATATAACATCAGTCCTAAAAGATGTCCATTGGCTGCCTATTCGCTTCCGGGCCGAATACAAGGTGTTGGTTATCACCTATAAAGCCCTAAATGGCTTGGGCCCAGGGTACTTGGAGGATTGCTCTCCCCATACAATCCGCCCCGCACTCTCAGGTCGGGTGAAAGACATCTTTTAAGAGTTCCAGACGCTCAATATGTATCAGCTCAGAGGGCTTTCTCTATTTCCGCCCCTCAGCTCTGGAACTCCCTCCCCAATGAGCTCCGTACTTCCACCTCCCTCGATGCTTTCAAGAAGAACTTGAAGACTTTTTTGTTCCGCCAGACTTTCCCCCCGTGAGCCTTGTGGTCATTCTTTTCTCCGTGGCAATGTTTTTGTGTATTCCATTCTACACAGCCACTTGTATAGGGTGTTGTTAGGTTTTTTTTTTTAACTGTTCTTAATTATTAACTTTGTATTATTTCATGCTAATGTTTCAATTGTCTTACTCTTTGATGTACACCGCTGTGATCACTGGAATAGCGGTATAGAAATAAAATTTTATTATTATTATTATTATCATCAAAAACAACAACAACAACAACAACAACAACACCATCATCCCACTTTCTCTCCAAAATTGGGATTCAGAGTGACTTACAATTTTTTTAAGTACAATTAAAACAAACAAAAGAAAGTTTTAAACTTGGATTAAATTATTACAGAATTGAAATGATTCACTTGCTAAAAAATTAAAATACAATTTTGAAAAGATAAAAGCATTGAAAAACATTTGAGAACAGAACAGCACACCCGTGTTATACATGGGTGTGCTATACGCGGCTTTGCGCATATGAACAAAACTGCACGGGAGTGAGTGGGGCGCAAGGGGCGGCATGTCCCATTCGGTTGAATGGGGTGTGCGCCCGTGGCGTGTATGCACCACCGCACCGCCGCACTGCTGCATACATGAGCCCCATTCACTTGAATGGGGTTTGAGCATGCGCAGTATTTGGCTTAAGTGTATGGGGGGGTCCGGAACGGATCCACTGCATAAGCCAAGGGCACACTGTACATTATAACAGTACAACACCCCAGCATGTTCAACACCATATAGCAATCACTTTCTTTATATTCCATCTTTTTCCTCTGAGTGGAGACTTGGTGGGACTTCGCCAAACTACAAATCCCAAGATTCCAGAGACTGGAGCCATGGAAATTACAATGACATCAGACTGATTATATTTACTATGTTTGTTGCTGTTTCTAAAATCATAGGCTCATAGGTACACAACATATATATTCTATAAAAGGTGGTCAAGATGGAACAAATCATACCTACCAGTTCAACACACACACACACACACACACACACACACACACACACACACCTTTAGATGGACGTGGTGCAAAAAGTCATACAAACATCACATGAACCACCTGCATGTTCCCATCCAGATATGGTTTCTTGGAAAGGGCATTTTTGGTCGTATTCTAGAACAGCATTGGCTATGCCAACTTGCAGCCCAATGGTAGGAGATACAGTCCACAAAACCTCTAGGAGGTCATGTGTTTGCAAACTGTCTTCGGAGCATTACAGATTGCCTAAAAGTGGCGGTCTGCCGGCGCTGCCAGTTGCTCTGCAAGGAGAGCCGCAACAGCCAAACCGCGCAACTCTCTCATGGAGCAAAAAGAAGCCCCAAAATGGCGCTTCTCTTTGTGGCACAATTATGACACCACGAGGCGCCAATGGCGCACTCGTGGCATCATATGCACCGCGTGACATGCGGACGCAATGCGTCCACTACGTCAAGATGGCGGCACCCGTGTGGAACGGGCGCCACCATTTTGTAAGGACTCAGTCCGTATTAGGGTTAGGGGCATCCGGAAGGGACACCCCTTCTCAACCCTAATATGCACTGAGTCAACCCTACGACGCTGCTTTGGCGCGTCTGTAACGCGCCATCGTTTCACAAACAGTAGGACCTCACACAAGGCTTTCTATGTTCTTAAGATCACCGATTAGGTCTTTTTCTCTCTGTCTTCTTGTCCAATTCTAGCCTGATTCTCATGGTGTGGCATGAAGATAGTAATTAACTTAAGGATATTAACCAAGATCCTATTTAACACCAGGAAAATGTAAAGCTCTACCAGAAGGTTAAAGTCTGCCATGAGTTGGGGTTGACAACAAGAAGGCATCTTGGAAATAATGCCATATTTTGTCATGTTTGAAACAGATCCAGTGAAGCCACTAGAAAAAATTAAGTCACAATTAATCAGTCATGTTGTTCTATATGGGTCTTCTCAAAGTGCAACCAGGGCTGCATCTACACTGCAGAATGAATGCAGTTTTGACATCACTGTAACTGCCATGACTCGATGCTATGAAATGAAATTTATTACGGTCGATGACCAGCATAAAACAATAAAAAAGTACAATATTATACAATGCCCAAGAGGAAAAAAAAACACCAATGCAAATGGTACAGTACAAATACCATAGGAATGCAGCTTGGAGGCTATACAGTACATTCAGATAACTATATAGAGCGAAAGCCCTTCAAATACAAATACTAGATGAAATCCATAGAGTAAAAATTAAAAATTAAGACACCATATTTCGTCTACAAGCTGTTGCAGCAACGCAAGAACTTGCCACCTCGGTTGCAATCCCTGGCTGCTGATCAGCCAGAAGGTAATGCTAGAGAATCCTGGGATTTGTAGTTTTGTGAGATATTTAGCCTTCTCTCTCTGATACTAAAACAAATCGCACATCCCAGGATTCCATAGGATTCCATTGAATGGAGCCATGATGGTTAAAGCAGTGTCAAACTGCATAAATTGTGCAGTAGCTTAAGTAATGGTATTCTGGCTGAAAGAATAACATCTTAAACAAAAACATCAAGAGTAAAGCATCCCTACATCCCTATCAAGCTTCCTTTCCTTTCCCTTTGATAATTTTCAAATAAATTAACAGAGATAGGATAACATCACAAGAGGACATTTCAAACATTTCTCCCTTAATCGTTTAATACTTCTTTCGCTCTTTTTTTTTGGAGCGGGGGGGCAGTGGCCATCAAATTACGCTGTGGGCAGAATTAAATATACTGCTTATGCAAATTGTGTTTATGTAAAAAGAGTGCATGGACTGGATTTTCCAAATGATTTATTTAAATGCAAGCTTTAAAATTTCGCCTTGATCACTGTCAGGAGCACTTGCTTTCCCAATTTGTCACTCTGGACACTTCCCTTTCGCTACTTCTCTTTGGATTTTCAGCTGACGGGTTTAGAAGATTATGGCGGGCTGAAATACTTGCTGAAATCCTCTTGGCGACTTGTGCTGTCATAACCAAGGTTTATGCCAGTTTAAATGCTTTTGTGGGTCTCGCACAAAGAGGTACCCAGTATCTCTCTCTGCGATGTTGTTGCCCCAGTTGTGCAATTGAGGCAAGATGGCACCAGGCACAACTCTCCCTGCCTTGACCCAGTTGGCCAGCTTTCGAAAAAGGCTGCCACATCGTGGATAGTGTGTCTCCATGCCTCCTGATGTGAGGCCAGGGCGGACCATTGTTGCGGATCGATTTGGCTGAGCCTGAGATGTTGTTTCAGGGAGTCCTTGTATCTCTTCTTTGGGGTGCCCCTCTTACGCTCTTGACCCGTGGCAAGTTCACCATAGAATACTATTTTGGGGAGGCAATGGTCCTTCATCCTAGAAACGTGTCCTGCCCAGCGCAGCTGCGTCCTCAATAGCATGATGTGTTTTTTAAAGAGTTTATGATATGAGGCCATGCTCTCATATCATAAACTCTTTAAAAACACATCAGTAACCCTATACAGGTACAATATCACCATCTAATTTCCCATACATGCTCCAAATGAAGTCTCACCTTAAAGCTGTTATAGCAGGTCTGGGGGATAGGCTTGCCGGAAGAGATCCGCCTTGAGAGCCTTCTTGAAGGCATCTAAGGTGGTAATAAGACGGATCTCCGCTGGCAAGCCATTCCACACTTTGGGAGCCACAGCAGTGAATGCCCTGTGGGAAGTAGACCTTAGTCTGGTCTTTGGATAATCCAATAGATTCCTCCCATTTGTTCTGAGAGTGTGGGGCGGATTGTGTAGGGAGAGGTGTTCCCGCAAGTAACTCGGGCCCAAGCCATGTAGGGCTTTAAAAGTAATAACCAACACTTTGCACTGCGCCCGGAAACTAATCGGCAACCAGCGAAGAGATTTTAAAACTGGTGTTATATGGTCTGACCTTGATTTTTCCGGTGACCAGTATGGCTGCCGCATTTTGCACCAGTTGGAGTTTCCGAACTTGATACAAAGGTAGCCCTATGTAGAGCGCATTACAGAAGTCAAGACATTGTCCTGGGAATGTGTGACTTGCTCATTCCTGGGCGGAGAATCAAACCCTGGTTTCCAGTGTCTTAGTTCAATACTCAAACCACTACACTACACCGATTGTCATTACTTCCACTGTTAGCAGAGGTCATATTTTCTCTCTCCAAAATATGTACGTAGCTCTAATAAAAGTCCATCTTCGAAAAGGATGTTGATGGCTGCAAATGCCACTCTCCTACCTGCCAACATAAATACATCCATGATGATTCCAATGACACCCTTCCCCCTTTTGCATTAGTCGCTTTAAAGGACAGAGGTAACGTTTTAAGACCATTAGAGAGAATGACCTCTCCAAATACCTTTTACTGTGATTAATAGTTATTGGACCGTATCAGGTGGCTTTTCTAAAAAGTGGCAGTTAAAAGAAATATTACAGTGCGGTTTAAATGGAGTTAAATAAGGAGGCCTGGCTCAAAGAACAAGTATGGAGAAGATCTACCATTATGGCTGGGGAATGGGGGATGGAATAGGATGGAACAAGTAAGTATTCTTCCAAATTTGATTTTGGACGTTATCAGACAAGGGAAATTGTAAGTATAATCCAATGGCAATCCGAACGCAATCGTGAGGTTTCACGTTATTGCGTGATAGACTACCACACGCAGTTTCGGGCAATGGGAAGTCAGTCCGAACGCAATCATGGGGTTTCACGTTATTGCGTGATAGACTACCATATGCAATTTCGGGCAATGGGAAGTCAGTCCGAACGCAATCATGGGGTTTCACGTTATTGCATGAGAGGGGATCATACACAATTTCGGGCAATGGCAAGCTATTTTGGGGCAATGGGAAGCCAGTTCGAACACAATTCACGTGAATGCGTTCTGGTCCCACTTTCTTTTCATTTGAAATTAAGAGAAATTCCTCCCGTGTGATAAACTCCATTGAACCTTGAAACCACTGCTGGACTAATCAATGAACTAAAGAATAATTGATGATCTCTCAGATGATTAGACTAATCAATGTGGTGGTAAAGAATACTTGGCAACCTTTGGATTATGTAAAGACAGGGAGTGAAGCTTTTGAAAAATGTATGTAAGTACAACTAGAGATGAAATGGAGTGCCAGTGATTTCGGAAACACAAAATCAGCGGCACGGCTTCGTCTGTACATTTTGTAGCAACACTGCCGTCTTGATCAATTTTATATCGATGTACATCAACCCAAACCAGTTCCCATTTCTAAGTAAATGTAGTCCACACTCTTACCATGTTGACCTGGGATAGTGGTTTGTTTTCTTCTGAAACTGTGAGGGATGGTATTTCGCCACCTTCGTAATACATCGAAGAGATGAGCAAAATCCTGAAAGGGCAGACTGAGAATTTCATTTTCCAGCAGTTCAAGTGAAAGGCTGCAAATGAAAGCAAAAGAGCATAATCTCACCTTAAATATTTCACTGTTGCCAGTTAAAGAGTTTCAGGTAGCCTAACCCAGCATGCTTGTTCAAGAAAGAGAACGTATTCCATTCAACCAAAGACATTTTCTAATCAGCACACATCTCCAATGCTGCAGAAAAGGGGGTGGTGTGGGAGGCGAAGACAAAAATCAATGTACAAGTAGGGTCACCATAAGTGGTTAATAAGGCAGAGATAGAAGAGCAAGCAGAAGAAAACAGCAGTGCCATAGCCCTTATCCATTTGTTTCCAAACACAGCTTTTAAGCACTCCACATTTAAACTGAATAGAAGTACAGCCAAGGCATAATTAGCTTTTCAGCAAACCAGCCACCCCACAGCCACTGATGCTCTACTTGTATGGCAGTAAAACATGTTCCCAGCCAGTGCCTGGCTAGATCCATTGTCTGCGTGGGTTCTTCAGCCTGTCTGCCTTTAGGTCAGTTGCTGGACATTCATCAAACAGAAGGCTGCCTTGCTGTGTTGACCAAGAAAGCTCAAAAGAACAAACTTGTAATATACTTATACAAGCCTTGGTCATTCCAGGGTCTGTCTGCTGCCAGTCAATCACTTGCATGCAAACCCTTATGCCAAGTACAGTGCGCCCTTGCTTTATGTGAGGGATCCGTTCTGGACTCCATAAAGCAAATTATGTGTATGCTTGAGCCCCGTTTAAATGAATTTATTTGTGCAAATTTCAATGTGGATAAAAATATTGAAAAGGAATACATTTCCCAATTTTTTAAAGCTATTATAGCACTCCAAATATAGACATTTTATATAACTGGAGAGCAAGGGGGTCACCAGAGATGCATCCAGCTTTGGGCCATGAGACCAAGTTCCTCGCAGATGCTTTAAACAAATGGGTGACATTGCAAGAGCATATATGAGAGGGAGATGGGAAAATTTTCCCCCAAGGTTTGCAAAACCCTAGAAGCAGAAGAAGACTGGCAAAATAAAGCTGCTTGGGGTCTCTTTGGAGGTATGCTGTTTAAATGATGCATGCATCCTAAGAATCCGGAAGCTGCACCAAAGCTGCCCTCCAGTGCTTAGGAATGGAGTGTGGCTTTGGTGCAGCTTCCGGATTCTTAGGACTCATGCATCATTTAAATAGCATACCTCCAGAGAGACCTGAAGCAGCTTTATTTTGGCAGTCTGTAACAGGCCTAAGTTTGCTATATTGTGTTCTCCCCTTTCTCTTCTGCCTCTCTCATTCTTCCTCTCTTTTTCTTTCTATTTTCTTTTCTTTCGCTTCCTGATGAATGGTTTAACTCCATCTCCGTAGTCCCACCACTAAATGATTATCTATAACATAGATGGATGACAGCTGGAAAGTGCTTTGGAAACCTTCCAAAAGAACAAAATAAAAACATATCTGACAACGTCTACATAATAGTAGCGATAATGATAATTAGGCAAGAGCTTTATGCCCAAATATTCTTGAGTGCCAGAAAATAAAGCGCAGTGTTTTCAGTCAAAGACGGTTGGAAAAGATTATTTGGCTTATCTAAAATAACTTCACTACTCTACTCTCAAGACTCTGCACATCTGTTACATAAATTTGTGCATCTGCACAAAGTGGTAAATGCTGAATAGTCATGTTTATAGCATAGGTTGTGGGTATGAATTCGGAACGAGCTGTAGAGGTCCTATTGAGGAAAAGGGGAGCATGGTTTGGTTTCATGGATTAAGGCTGCCTTTGCAGTGCAGAAATAATTCGGTTTGACACCACTTTAACTGCCATGGCTGAAAACTATGGAATTCTAGGAACTGTAGTCTGTTGTGGCACCAGAGCAGAGCACATGCCCCTTTCACATCTGCTGAGGTCAAGCCAGGTGTCACCCATCCTACATCTGCGTGTTTCATTTTTACTGCCTTCATTTCCCACTGTTGAAATTCATTTTGGCCTGATACAGACAGCATGGAAGTGCCATCCTTGGGTCAAAACTAGGGCTGAGGAGCACACAGCAACCACACACTCCCCAGCCCTAGTTCTTATGGATGGCACCATTTTGGAAGCCCGCCGTCCATATACAGCGTGGGATGATGCCGTTACACACACGCCGCCTCCACATGGACCAGTGCATGCGTGACTTCACCGCAATGCTGCGGGGCGCTTGGGGCGCCCTTTCCACATCACAGGAAGGAGCTCCAAAATGGAGCTCCTTTTGCGCGTGCGCATCACTGATAAACTACATGGCCGCGCCAGCGATGCAAAGGAGAAAGGGGACCTTTCTCCTCTTCGCCGCACCTGTCAGGATGTCTGGGGGCATGAAGCCCCATGGACACCTCTTTCCAGGCCACGGAGAAGCGCCCCTTTTCCGCGTTCTGTATTGGGCCTTTGCTAGTTTTGTCCCAGCTCTAATCTGTTACGACCATTTTGAATTCTGATCTTGTCTATCTCCTACCACTCCTAATGGTAAGAGTGAGTCTGTCTAAGGCAGGGGTCGGCAACCTACGGCCCGCGGGCAGGATCTGGCCCGGCGAGGCCTTGGGACCGGCCCCAGCCCGGTCCTGCCGCCGATTGCCACCCCCGCCGCAGCTTCTGCGCCACTCCGGGCGCCATTTTGAGTTTGGCCCCCCAGTTGTCTGAGGGACAGCAACCCGGCCCCCGGCTCAAAAAGGTTGCCTACCCCTGGTCTAAGGCAACTCAGTAGAACAATTGTACTGCATCATTCCCTCAGAAAATGTATAGGGGACTGTGTGCGAGTATAACTTTCAATAGAATTCAAGTCAATTCCAGCCAGATATTAATCTACCTGCCGGTTCTTTTTAGAGCACCAACTCAATGAATTCCAGTAATGAAGTCTGCTTCCTGAAGTCAGGATTTCAATAAGAGGCTGTGTGGCATGATCCATAATTTGTTTTTCTTATATACCTTTCTGTGTTTATGGGCAAAATGAATCCATCTATTTGCAGTATTTATCTCAAGGCTACTGCTTTCTTTACCACATTGTGAAGAGTTAGCATGGCTCATGATTTCCCAGGAGTAAGAGAAATCCATGTTCGTCGTCTTATAAAGGTTGACTTGTGAGCAAATTCTTCTGCGGGGCAAAATTCATATGTTGACTCTTCAGTCAGGTTAAATTGAGAATGAATTTCTCCCGAAGTGATGAATAATGTTACTCTAGGTCATACTCTCTAATTTTGTTACAGTTTGGGAAGGAACAGTTTTAGGGATGGTCCCAAAACCTGAATAGAAATATCTCCTTGGATTCTGGGGATTTGAATCACTCAATCTGAAGTGAAACAGATATGTTAGGAATTTTGTATGGATCTTTTTTTGGGGGGGATCTTGGGTTTCTTTTAAAAACTTTGTTCACACCATTATATCCCCACCATTGACACTGCCTATTTTCTTTTTTATTTCTGTAATTGCCAAATATAGGCCTGGTACAGTCGGGCCCTTTGCGGCATGCCCATGAGGGGCCATGATGGGCTTTGCAGCCTGCCCATGATGCGCCACAGCTGCACATCACCATTCAGATGGTGCACGCAGTGATGACGTGCGAGCAGTGCAGCATCCAAATGGGGCTGTGCCGCTGGCACGTCATCACACCATCGCTGGCGCTTTGGCGTGGTGCAAGTTCAAAAAAGGAGCCGCTTCCACATGCTCTTTTCTTGCTGCGCAGCAGCATCGCACAATTTGGTTGTTGTGGCGCTGCTGCGGAGCAAGGAGAAGCGCCTCCCTGGCACCTCTTTTTGGTGCTCTGTACTGCACCATACACATTAAAAATTAAAATGTGTTAAAACTATATACAAAAATCTGAATTACATAGCATTTAAGAGCCCAGCCCTCATCTGTTTGAAAAGGTCTGGCGGCACAAGAATGTTTTTAGCAGCTGCCGAAAGGAGAGCAGGGATGGGGGCATCCTGGCCTCTCTAGGGAGGGAGCTCCAGAGCCTGGGAGCAGCCACCAAGAAGCCCTTCTTGCTTGTTGTCACTAAATGAGTCTGAGAGGGTGGTAGGACAGATAGAAGGGTCTCTTCTGGTGGTTTTAGGGCTTTAATGGGATTGCAAATGAGATGTGGTCCATCGGATAACCTGGACAATGTGAAGGCCCTCCTAACTAGTTTTATTTTTGTTGTTGCTATTGTTGTGTTTGGAGGGGGAATTGTTCTTGGTTGGGGCCCCTATTTTTCACCATGAATTAATGAATTTTTGGCCAAGACCCTACATTAATTAATAATAATAATAATAATAATAATAATATTTATATCCCGCCTCGCTACAAATGCAATTGGGGCAGCTTACAAGATTAAAAGGCACCATACTGTCTGCGATGCTATTCAACATTTATATGAAGCCGCTGGGAGAAATCATTCGCAGACATGGAGCAGGGTGTCATCAGTACGCTGATGACACGCAAATATATTTCTCCATGTCCTGATCATCAGCTTTGACAACAGATGGCATTTCTCCCCTCAATCAGTGTCTTGAAGCGGTAATGGGCTGGATGAGGAAAAAGAAACTCAAGCTGAATCCATACAAAACGGAGGTACTTACAGTAGGGCCCTCCAAACTAGGTATAGGGTTGCAACCTCCAGTCCTAGATGGGGTCACTCTCTCCACAAAGGACTGTGTTCGCAGTCTGGGGGTGCTCCTAGATCCGTCGCTTCACATGACGAACCAAGTGAATGCAACGATCAGGAGCGCCTGCTCTGGCTGATATGCCAGCTGCACCCTTTCCTGGAAGTAAAGGACCTAGAAACTGTTGTACATTCACTGGTAACTTCACGACTTGAGTTCTCTAACGTGCTCTACATGGGGCTACCCTTGTGCCCCGTCCGGAAACTTCAACTAGTGCAAAATATGACAGTACAAGGTGTTGGTTATAACCTTTAAAGCCCTACATGGCTTGGGTCCAACCTATTTGAGGGATTGCTTGCTCCCATATAATCCGCCCTGCTGCACCCTCATGTCCTCTGGGAGAAGTCTATTGCAGCCTTTCTCTCTGGCTTTGCTTCACGAACGAAGATTCAGGAAGGACTAACCCTAAGCCGTGGCAAGTTCGCCATAGAATACTATTTTTGGGAGCCTTTAAAAACCAGACTAATTGCTACCTCCCAGAGGGCCTTCTCTGCAATTGCTCCCAAACTATGGAATGGCCTGGCGGACGAGATCCATCAAATTGCCAGCTTAGATCTCTTCCGGCAGGACTTCCGGCGCGGGAGGCAACAGAGAAGGACATGGGTTAGAGTTGCTCTCTGCCTTAACCTTCACAGCAACAGTTCTAGCTGGAACGGGGCAACAATTTACCCGTCCGTATTCTTATTGTGATATAGGAATATCCTGGCAACTCAAAGGGGGGTTCAGGGAATCCTGGACCGAAGAGTTGTGGGCACCTGTTGCTGTAGCCGTTGTAATGGTGAAAGATGCCTGCCGTGTTTTGCAAGATACAACAGAGCTACTAATTTAAGCTTATTTATATATTTGGACTTACTTACATCTATTTCATTCCTGGTGTGAGAAAGCCACATGGTTTGAAGGAGCTTCATGCAGAGAGAAATGTGAGCAGATTTTGTCTTTTTCCTTTCCTTTTTCTTTGAGAAACTTCCTGATTTTTCATAAAGTAAACGGGCTCCATTTTGTGGGCAGAGAGGAGACACTGACACAGGACTTCAACTCCCATAAGCCTTTGGTGGCAGAGACCCTGATATTGGGAAGAAACGGAATGGAATAGTGAAAGTTTGTTTTGGAAAGAGTGTGGGAGTGTAAGCATTGGGCATTGTTTTCCTCCCTTTAATCTGAGGAACTAGCTGAAATTAAAGTGATTTGGTCACCTCTGAAGTAAAGAGAACAAAAACGACCAGCTCTGAACTACAACTCCCATGAGCCTATAGAGTAGGCGGGCTCCATTTTGTGGGCAGAGAGGAGACACTGACACAGGACTTCAACTCCCATAAGCCTTTGGTGGCAGAGACCCTGATATTGGGAAGAAACGGAATGGAATAGTGAAAGTTTGTTTTGGAAAGAGTGTGGGAGTGTAAGCATTGGGCATTGTTTTCCTCCCTTTAATCTGAGGAACTAGCTGAAATTAAAGTGATTTGGTCACCTCTGAAGTAAAGAGAACAAAAACGACCAGCTCTGAACTACAACTCCCATGAGCCTATAGAGTAGGCGGGCTCCATTTTGTGGGCAGAGAGGAGACACTGACACAGGACTTCAACTCCCATAAGCCTTTGGTGGCAGAGACCCTGATATTGGGAAGAAACGGAATGGAATAGTGAAAGTTTGTTTTGGAAAGAGTGTGGGAGTGTAAGCATTGGGCATTGTTTTCCTCCCTTTAATCTGAGGAACTAGCTGAAATTAAAGTGATTTGGTCACCTCTGAAGTAAAGAGAACAAAAACGACCAGCTCTGAACTACAACTCCCATGAGCCTATAGAGTAGGCGGGCTCCATTTTGTGGGCAGAGAGGAGACACTGACACAGGACTTCAACTCCCATAAGCCTTTGGTGGCAGAGACCCTGATATTGGGAAGAAACGGAATGGAATAGTGAAAGTTTGTTTTGGAAAGAGTGTGGGAGTGTAAGCATTGGGCATTGTTTTCCTCCCTTTAATCTGAGGAACTAGCTGAAATTAAAGTGATTTGGTCACCTCTGAAGTAAAGAGAACAAAAACGACCAGCTCTGAACTACAACTCCCATGAGCCTATAGAGTAGGCGGGCTCCATTTTGTGGGCAGAGAGGAGACACTGACACAGGACTTCAACTCCCATAAGCCTTTGGTGGCAGAGACCCTGATATTGGGAAGAAACGGAATGGAATAGTGAAAGTTTGTTTTGGAAAGAGTGTGGGAGTGTAAGCATTGGGCATTGTTTTCCTCCCTTTAATCTGAGGAACTAGCTGAAATTAAAGTGATTTGGTCACCTCTGAAGTAAAGAGAACAAAAACGACCAGCTCTGAACTACAATTCCCATGAGTCTATAGAGTAGGCGGGCTCCATTTTGTGGGCAGAGAGGAGACACTGACACAGGACTTCAACTCCCATAAGCCCTTGGATCAGTATATGGGCGAGGCTTCTTTAATTAATGGAACCACTGAAAGACAATAAAGCTCTTTAGATCCCCCACCTTCTTAACTAATGGCACAGAGGCAACATCCAGGCAAGGCTCTTTGAGGGAAGGCAAACAGCTGTTTTTTCCCCCTCTATCTTCGAAGGAGCAGTGGCAGAGACATTATTATTGTGAAACAACACTCTTGACAGCACGGACTATTGGTTGTCACTGGTGAGGAGGTGGTGCAGGACACGGAAGATAGCTTGCAGCCCCTGGAGGTGTAGGGGCAGAAACGCAGAGGGGTTCTAAAGCTTTTCATTTTACTTCTTTAGTAGCTGGCAGTGTGAAAGCAACATTGGGGCGAACCTCCGGACTGGCTTGTGATTTAGCTACTGTTATTGACGGGGTAGCTTCAGAGGAATAAGGAAATTTGGAGACCTTCATATAACTCTTTATCTTGCTGGTGGTAAAATTGTTTGGGGGAAATTCTTTAATTAGCTTAATTGACTTAATTGACTATAGTTGTGAGTAATGCAATGACAAAAACAGTTAACTTAGTGAATGTGAGGAATAAGAAGAAGAGAGGAGAATCTGAAAGGAACAAGGAAAGACTGAGATAGAGATAAGTAAGAAAACAAGTAAATAAAAGAAAGTAAGGAAGTAAGAAACAAAGTAAAGAAAAGATAGGGGTGAGAAATAAGATTATTTTTGAATGGATTAATTAGATCCCTATAGTGGAAATAAAACTGGATTAAGAAGATACAGTCTTAGAGACTGTAATATATAAGCTGAATTAATTAACAAGTGACAATATCTGTCTAACCTAAGAGAACTGAAACTGTTATAGTTAAACAACACATTACAATGTTATTGTTTTATTTTATGCAGGTGCGTAAAGTAATTTGAGTTTGTGAATTAACAGGACAAAGCAATTTAAAGCTAATATTGGGAGTTAAGTTTGATATATTTGTCAGATTCATATGGAAACTAGAGACGCTGCAAGGAGGAAGGTAAAGAAATAACAACAATTTTTACAGATAATATTTGTATATTGTTACTTCCCTCTTCTTTCCCTACCTATAGAGTGTGTTATTTTGATATTTGTAGATTATCAGATATATACGCAATGGGTGTGTAAAATTTTCTTTATATATCCTACACTAAAAATCTTTGTTACAGAATTAATTTAATAGCGAAATAAGTAAATCTGTTTAACGGCATATAATTACTAACAGGAGGAAATGGCTAAAAGCAGCAAAGGACTAACACAATCACAGCTATTATTGACAACAAGAAGAGGTTCAATGGAAGACTCAATCAAAATAACGGACCCCAATATACGTATCCTGGATGAAATAAGGAAACTACAGCAGGAAATAAAAGATGCAAGGCTGGAAACTAAAGAAGATATCAGAAATGTATGTGTGGAATTAAGAGAAGAAATAAAGGACACAAGAGCTGAGATTAGGAAAGATGTTAAAAAAGAACTAGACTCTTTTGGGAAAAAAATTGACAAATTATCAGAAGATCTTAATAAGACAAAAAAAGAAGTTGAACAGATAAAAGAAAGAACAGATATTTTAGAAAAATCATCTAAAGACTTTAGCCAACAACAAGAAGAACAAAGACGTATGGATTGGAACAACGAATTACGGTACAGAGAAAAATGTATCAAATTAAGGGGTCTGGCTGAAAAGAACAGAGAAGATCTATATGAAAGACTCATTCCAGCCTTGGCAAACTATGTTGATATAACTCCAGAAGAATTGGAGATGGAAATAGACAAGGTTTTCCGGATAAATTCTCCCTTTAATAAAGAAAGAGCTACACCAAGGGACATTGTAATTTGTTTTGCAAGGACTAAAGTTCGGGATAGATTTATCCAACAGAGTTACGAATTAAAATTAGTGATTGAAGATACCGAAATTAAAATATTTAAGGACATCCCTCCACAAATAATGTTGAACAGGCAGAAGTATAAACCTTTGACTCAACTCTTGAAATATTTGAACATTGACTATAGGTGGGAAAGGATAGAAGGTCTAACCTTCTTTTATCAACAGAAAAGATACAAAATAGACACTTTAGAAAAAGCTAACGAAATAGAAACCAAAATAAAAAAAGAAAATAGAAGCAACGAAGGAAAAAGATCAGAGGGAGAATATACGAAAAAGGAATGGAAACCAAGTAAAAAGAAAAATAAAGACATAGATAGTCCAATTAATGAGGAACAAAAATTGGGAAGTTTTGAACCATTAGAAAGAACGGAAACTGATCTACTGATTCAAACCTAAGGACTATAAAGCAAGGAGACAGCTGTTGGGCTAAATCTATATTGATTACACAAGGTCTACTGAAAAACTTTGTACACGAAAAATAAATAAATAAATAAATAAATAAATAAATAAAGATTTAAATAAGTAAATAAAAGGGGCGGAAGGGGTGGAACAACATTAAAATAAAATTAATAGCATTAACCAAAAATAGAAAGTGAAAATATAAACAAAATGTCAACTAAAGTAATTTCTTGGAATGTAAAAGGAATAAATTCGAAATACAAAAGAAGCATAATTTTCCACCAACTCGAGAAATTAAAAGGAGACATAACTTGTATTCAAGAGACTAAGATTAAAACAGAAGATAAGAGATACCTAAGAAATCCCAAGCTAGGAACATGTTATACATCAACAGCTAGTAAAAGTAAAAAAGGGATTGCATTATATGTTAATAAAAAATACGATTCAAGAGAAATTTTTTCGGACACAGATGGAACTTTCCTTGCAGTGGAAATAAAATTACGAAATTTAGTTTTGTTAGTAATTGGAATTTACGCACCTCACGAGAATAAAGATAACTATTTTTTAAATATACACAAAAAAATTCAAGACTACTCATATGACAATATCTTGTTGTTAGGAGATTTCAATGCGGTAATAGATCCCAAAGTTGATAGAAAATCTGTGAAAGGGAAAAATATTAAAAAAACACAAGGAAAACTACCAAAAACTTTCTTTGTTATGTTAGAGGACTTAGCTCTTAGGGATGTGTGGAGACATAAATATGGGAAAACAAAAGATTATACCTTCTTCTCAGAAGTTCACAACTCATTCTCAAGAATCGATTTATTTTTAGCATCCAGATTTCTTCTCCCATATATTCAATCATCAGATATTCTTGAAAAGCCAACATCAGATCATAACCCAATTGTTATGAGCATTCAAGAAAGAAAATTAACATATTCTTGGAGATTAAATATGGACCTTTTGAATAATGAGAAAATTACAAATAGGGTGAAAGAGGAAATGCGATGGTACTTTAAAGAAAACATAACGGAAAATTTATCAATGAATACAATATGGGATGCAAGTAAGGCTGTGGCTCGAGGAATATTTATTAAGATTAATGCAGAACAAAGAAAGGAGAAAGAGCTAGAAGAATCTCAATTGAAGATTAAATTGAAACAAAAAGAACAAGAGTGGAAAGCAAAAGGGGATAAAAAATTGAAACTAGAAGTAGAAATATTGCAAGAAAAGTTGAAATCACTATCAATCAAGCAAATTGCGGCCAAAATAAGAACAATAAAACAAAAAAATTTTGAAAGCGGCAATAAGGCAGGAAAACTGCTAGCATGGAAACTTAAAAAACATAGAGAGAAAAAAATCATCAATATGATTAAATACAAAGGAGAACATTATACTACACAAGGTGAAATTATAGAAAAATTTACAAGCTACTATGAAGAACTTTATGATGATAAGACTGAAATTGTAAATAAGAAAGCAAAAATCAATGAATATCTGAATAAACAGAATATTAAGTGTATTGAGGAGTACCAGAAAGATAATCTTAATAAAGAAATTTCAACAACAGAAATCTTAGAGGCGATCCAAAAACAAAAACTAGGGAAGGCTTCAGGTCCTGATGGTCTATCAGCAATATATTATAAAAAACTGAAAGAAGTATTATTAGAACCGTTTAAACAAACACTTAATGAGATACAAAACAATGGTTTACCTGAATCATGGAAAGAGGCACTAATAACGATAATTCCGAAAGGAGATAAAGATCCCTCAGATATAAGAAATTATAGACCTATATCTCTCACTAATGTAGACTATAAGATCTTTACAACGATAATATCTGAAAGGTTAAAGAAAATCCTAACGGAATATATACATAAAGACCAAAATGGTTTCTTACCAGGAAGACAAGGCCAAAATAACATAAGATCCTTCATAAATGTTTTGGAGTACTATGAACAACACAACGAGAAAAAATTAGCATGCATTATGCTAGACGCAGAGAAGGCCTTCGACCGGATAGATTGGGACTTCCTTATAGCAGTCATTGTAAAAACTAATATGGGCGATAAATTTGAAAGATGGATCAAATCAATTTACAGTTATCAAAAAGCAGCTTTACTTATAAATGAAGAAAAATCTAAGAACTTTAAGATTGGAAGGGGTACGAGGCAAGGATGCCCCCTTTCCCCCTTGTTATTTATACTGATACTAGAAATACTAGCTAACCAAATAAGGGAAGAAGATAAAATTAGAGGGATCAAAATTCGAAATACGGAATGTAAATTAAGGATATTTGCGGATGACATTGTAGTTTTCTTAGATGAACCATGTGATAGCATTAAATATATGATTCAAATCATAGAAGAGTATGGTGTACTAGCGGGATTCAAAATAAATTCTGAGAAAACAACTATTCTTACAAAAAATCTTTCAAAGGATGAAGATAAGAGACTTAAAGAAATATCAGGATATTCTATTGAAACCAAAATCAAATATTTGGGAATTTACTTCACAAAAAGAAACATGGAACTTTTCCAAAACAATTACACAAAAACATGGCATGAAATAAAAAAAGACTTAATTAAATGGAGTAAATGTAATTTATCCCTTATGGGAAGAATCGCCACAATAAAAATGAACATCCTGCCACGAATGTTATATCTATTTAGCAACATTCCAATAATAGCAAACGAGAAATGTTTTGATATATGGCAGAAAGACTTGTCCAGATTTCTATGGCAAGGTAAAAAAGCAAGAATCAAATGGAAATTACTTACAGAAGAAAAAATCAAGGGAGGATGTAATCTACCAAACTTAAAGATCTATTACTACGCAACATGCCTTAATTGGTTAGAAGAATGGATCAGCCTAAGAGATGAAAAATTGCTGGATTTGGAGTGTGCAAATTTAAATATGGGAATCCACGCATACTTGTGGTATGTTAAACCTAAGGATAAAAGCAACTTTAATCACCATGTGTTGAGGAAATCATTAATAAAAGTATGGTATAAAATTAAAAAACAATTCTATAATCGCATCCCCAAATGGGTTTCAATTCAAGAAGCATATTACAAAAGAACAAAAGACAAGGATCAACAATGGATAAAATATGAAGACTTAATTTGTAAAAATATGGAAGGGAAACTCATCATAAAAAAGATAGAAGAAATTAATATAAATGGAGAAATGCAGGACTGGTTTCTATACAACCAACTAAAAAGCCGCTTCAAAACTGATAATGAAACAATCGGTTTGACCAATGATAACAATGAACTTGATAAAATAATATTTGATAAACAAGGAAAACATATATCTAAATATTACAAATTACTGAAGGGAAGAGATTTGGAAACTGAAGTGATTAAATATAACATGATAAGATGGGCACAGGACATCAAAAAAACAATCACTATAGAAGAATGGGAAAAATCGTGGAATGGGACAAATAAATTTACACTCTGTCAAAATTATAAAGAAAACTACCTGAAGATGTTTTACAGGTGGTACTTAACGCCTCAAAAAATTCATCAAATTTATAAATCAGGTAGTGTTAGTTGTTGGAAATGTGGAAGACCAGAAGGAAACTTCTTTCATATGTGGTGGCTGTGTCCCAAGACAAGGAATTTTTGGCATCTGATTCATAAGTTTATAGAAGATATCTTTAAAATAAGTATCCCTTTTGAACCGAAATTGTTTTTACTGAACATGGTGCATGACATTAAAAACGTTAAGTTAGGCAGAGTTATTTTATATATGGTTACGTGTGCAAGAATGTCCTTTGCACAATATTGGAAAACACCAAATATTCCACCAATCGAGGAATGGCTGAGCAGACTTTACGAGGCTAAGAATATGGACATATTGTCTGCTTTACTAAAGGGAAAATCTGTAGAAAGCATGGAAAAAGAATGGAGTGTATTGAATTTTATTGAAGGAAATGTGTTATTAAACAGTTCAAAGAAATAAGGTTGATATATAATTGAAAAACGGAACGCACCATGTGAATTTAACATTATAAGTTATAGACCAGGAACAAATGTATAGATTACAGTATATAGTAACATCCAGATATAAGGGAAGGAACAAATAGAAGGATAACAATATGGATGATCAGATGTAAATATTTGTTATATGCTTAATTGTTTAAATGTGTAAATGTTGGTTTTAATAGGGGTGTTTCTAAGGTTATGGGGTTTCTTCTTCTTTATTCTTTAGATGTTGTAATAGTGTATTCTAAATAAAATTATTAAAATAAAATAAAAAATAAAAAAAAAAAAAAAAGATCTCTTCCGGCAGGCCTTCCCTGAATAAAAGGGCCCGGCCACAGAATGACTGCCCCTCACATCATGTATTAGCCCACCGCTCTCTCCTCGCTGTATTTTTTATTGTTTTTATTGTGTTTTTAATAGATATTTTAATTGTAACATGTTTAATCCTGTTTTAAGGAGGGGGGATTTGGGACATAATGTTGTAAATGTGGATATTTTAATATACTGTGAGCTGCTTTGATTGTCTTGTCATCACAGAAAAGTGGGATAAAACTCAAAGTTTTATTTATTAATTATTTATTTTACGTGGGAGGATATGTGTGTCATTTCATTAACAATCCACTATCTGCGGGGAAACCCCCTGACCAGGGTGCTGTTCATTTGCATGTATTGCGTTTTAATTTTGGTGTTCTCCAGCATTGGCGGCCAAACTTTCTTTGCTTTCAGTATTAGCAACGAACGAATAATTTATTACGGCATATGGCCAGCGCAAAATAATAAAACGTTTACAGAAATTACATGGCATTGCATCCATCGGAAACATGGATTTCGGTACAGTGTGCCCACGTTATAAGCGGGTGCGTTTTACGCGGTCTGGAATGGGCACGCGCATGTGTGGTGCCCTGTGCGCCGCCGCACCGCCGTTCACGAGCCCCATTGTTTCTAATGGGGCTTGAGCATAGGCGGAATTTGCCTTATGCGGGGTGTGTGTGTGTCTGTGTGTCTGGAACGGATCCCCTGCGTAAGGCAAGGGTCGACGGTATTTCTTTTTTCCAGTTGAGGTTATCCAGGAGCTTGTGGATTTCAGTGGCTGCCCTGTGCATGCTGACCTGCAGCTGTGCATTTTGACTTGCCAGTGATTACCAGCTTTGAAGAATACAAAGCTAGGACAATTGTCCATAGCTCTGATTCTCGATTCCTTCAAGATATTGTCCCATCCAAGCTGTAATACGTAAGAAGTATAAGAAACACACAGAATCTTAAGGGGATGGAATCCCCTCATTCTTAATCCTTAAAAGAGAATGGAGAGAACAAAATTCATAAACACGGGCCTGTTACAGACTGCCAAAATAAAGCTGCTTGGGGTCTCTTTGGAGGTATGCTGTTTAAATGATGCATGCATCCTAAGCATCCGGAAGCTGCACCAAAGCTGCGCTCCGGTGCTTAGGAATGGAGTGTGGCTTTGGCGCAACCTCTGGACTCTTAGGACCCATGCATCATTTAAATAGCATACCTCCAAAGAGACCCATAGCAGCTTTATTTTGGCAGTCTGTAACAGGCCATGGTTTCGTATTTTCACAACTGGATGGACGCCCACCCCACTACTTGTTTGTATGAATTAGTAAGCAGGCCCTTCCACTTCAGTTTCCAACTTGTTACTCTTCTCTGCCTTTTTCTTTCTTTCTCCTCTTCTTTCCCCTTTCAGCAAACAGAGAGAGAAGGAGAAAAAGAGACGTTGTGACTGCACTTGCTTTCATCAGAGGCCAACCAGAGTGAATACAGCCCAAATCTTTTATTGATAAGAGCAGCATGGAGTTTGAAACAGGAAGGGAATGCATAAAAAACCCTGCCAAGATTCCCAAGAGACACATAAGGAAGCTAAAATTATTAAAACATACGGTGGCACACGCTGATTCCTGACAGTTCCTTCTGTGGCTGTGAGACCTAATTTTCTTTCTATTATTTCCTTTACAACTCCCCCCCCCCAAAAAAAAACCAACAAACCCACATTCTCAGCTTTAAATAGTTCTTTTAGGCAGATTCTAACATCTTCCTTTCTTCTCAAGGTAAACTGGCAATGAGAACAGCAACAGAGTCAATACAGAATAAGGCTCTTAGATATTCAATCCATCTTTCCACCCCTAGGAAAAAACTAAAATATTCATATATATTTTTAACATTTTACATTTTTACATTTTATTATGGAAGGAGATTTTTTAAAAAATGATTTATTGGAATAAAACAAAATGAAATTATTATGGATGGGTAGGAATGCAGCAATCGAGATGTTACTATTACCTAAAGTTCTTTTCCTATGTCAAGCAATACCTGTTATAGTATCAAGAGAGCCACCACTGCAAAAAAGTAGTGCTATGGTGGGTCTTATACATTAGTAAACTCCTTAGCAAAGTCATCTTGTGTGCATAGTCATATCAAAGCTGTACTGTTTTTGTAGTTTTTGCTTCACACACACACACGCACATAATCTGTAGGAACCCAAATATACACAACACACACAGTGGCCTGTTACAGACTGCCAAAATAAAGCTGCTTGGGGTCTCTTTGGAGGTATGCTATTTAAATGATGCATGGGTCCTAAGAGTCCGGAGGTCACGCCAAAGCCACACTCCATTCCTAAGCCCTGGAGTGCAGCTTTGGTGCAGCTTCTGGATTCTTAGGACCCATGCATCATTTAAACAGCATACCTCCAAAGAGACCCAAAGCAGCTTTATTTTGGCAGTCTGTAACAGGGACACACCTGGAGGTTTTTAAATTTGACAGCATCTGCGCATACTGCCGCCTGGTTCTTTTTGTAAAGAAGGAGGCGGGAAGCAGACTTCCGGTTGCCCAATGGCTGCAGGAAACGTCACCCTGACGAAAGCGGAACTCATTTGATTGACAGCAAAGGTGCCTTCATTTTAAACTAGTTCCGCGCTGCAATGGCATTCAGGGTTAAATTAACCTGGTTCAGGTAAATTTCTAGTGGGCACTTGCTTCTGGAGGGATTCAGGAGCAGCGCAAATAGGTGAGTCTGAATGGGGCCTCCGCTTCAGCAAGGAGAGGAGGGATGGAATTTTGTCTATCCCAGCAAGTTCAGGCAATAGCAAACAGCCTCTCCTGTGCATCCTTCCCCATTCATACCTTGTGCCAACGTGATTGCATTCTGATGTTGCACTTGGCCACAGATTTCTGGGTTTTCACCTGTGAAATTTTGGAGGGTAAGTTTCATCAAGCCCATTTACCAGTAACCGTGCAGCTAGTTGTAGCTTTCACTAGCGCTGTTTATGCACAATTCTAAACATACACTGGACTGACTATGTGATGAATATTGCTGTCCTTGAGCAAGCAGGGATCACCAACATTGAGGTCATGCTATTGAGGACACAGCTGCGCTAGGCAGGACACGTTTCTAGGATGAAGGACTATCACCTCCCAAAAATAGTATTCTACGGTGAACTCGCCACGGGTCAAGAGCGTAAGAGGGGCGCCCCAAAGAAGAGATACAAGGACTCCATGAAACAACATCTCAGGTTTGGCCAAATTGATCACCAACAATGGTCCACCCTGGCCTCTCATCGGGAGGCATGGAGACACACTATCCATGATGCTGCAGCCTTTTTCGAAAGCTCACGCCGAACGAGTCTCGAAGAGAAACGACAACGCAGAAAGAACTGCAAACCAGAAACATCACCCAAAGAGATTTTCCGCTGTGCTTTCTGCAACGGGACCTGTTTGTCCCGGATTGGCCTTTTTAGTCACCAACGCGCTTGTACAAAGCGCAGGATGCTTCCTTCCTGAATCTTCGTTCGCGAATAAAAGCCAGAGAGAGAGGCAGCTAGTTGACATTCAGTGGGCACCATGTCAGAAATTAAGCCACCTTGGAATCCTTCCAGTTGTCCCCTTGCCTGCCTGCCTGCCTCCTCCTCTAACAGATGCAGTTCATTAGGGTTGACTAAGATAAATGATGGGATTTGTAGCATTTCACTTGAGCATCCTGCTCCCTTGTATGGTGCCATAGAAAGACGAACCTTGGATATATAACACACAATTGCCTATAAAGGCAATTCTGCCAGATGCTGCTAGTGATTTAGAAAAAAACAGGATCAGATGAAAAAGAGAAAGAGAGAGGGGACACATGTGCATTCGCCACTCCATAAATATAGAAGAGGGGAGTCAAGACTGAATAAATACAATTTTAAACTGCAGAGTGACTTGGTGATGTATAGAATAGCAATTTCAAACCTTCCCCTGTAATAACAGCCCCAAGAAATCTAAGGGCATTGCCACACATTTCCATTTCCTTCATGTTATTGACAAATGTCCTGTTGTAGAAGAGAATGTCTCATTATAAAGCCTCTCACTATGCATTTTCCCATAAAGCTGGAGTGGGGAACTGGCAACTCATGCGTCATTATAAATACATTATTATTATTATTATTATTATTATTATTATTATTATTATTATATCATCCCATCTTTCTCCCAATATCGGGACTCAAGGCAGCTAATGCTAAGGTTAAAAAGCATACGATTTTTTAAAAAATACAAAACATTTAAAAAGTATAAATATACACTTTAAAGAACAATGTTAATTTTAAGTTAAAATGAATTTAATATATGCTTTTATTTAAATAAAGTGACACATTAAAAATATTAAAATATGCTACAAAGTATATACAAGCCTGACTTCTGACTTACAAAGCATTTGGAAAGCCCAGCCTTAATCAGTTTAAAAAGCCTAATGGGATAAAACTGTTTTTACCTGCTGTTGAAAGTATAGCAATGACAAACTCCTTCTGTAGAAACTTGCACAAAAAAAAGGGGGGGGGGGGGGATAAGTTTTCCTTAGGATTGCCGTAAGTCAGAAATGACTTGAAGGCACACAAAAACCAACAACAACAACAAACAATATGGCCTATGATACTGGGGTAGTTCCAGTTTCATCAGGGCTTGACAGACGACCCCAAAAGAGCAGTGTCCTGCCACCCTTTTCAGCGCCAGATCAGGGCTGCAGCAACTGCATGCCGCAGGCCTGATCCATCACTTTGTGGCTCTAAAAAGAAATGGCAAAATGCTACTCCTTTATAAAGCATCAAAAAGCCACCCTTGCCATGACGGCGGTGGCTTTTCCACATTTCTTCAGGGCAGTCAGGGATGTAGCCAAGGGGGGGGGGGGTTCTTGGGGTCCGGACCCCCCCTTCCATTAGAAAAAATGAATGGTGCATGCTTTTGCGCCACTGCGCCCAAGCCCCATTATAATGGTGGCACTTAGTCTGGACCCCCCCTTCCTAAAATCCTGGCTACGTCCCTGGGGAAGTGCATCTAAATGCTGCGCCAATAAATGGTATGATGCCACCCGCCATGCGGTCAGGCAGGCAGCGTGATGCTGGCATCGGTGCAGAGTTGAGGCACGCGGCGTAGGGTTGCTACACCCTCACTCCACTCCGATGCCGGCATTCCTTGCCAGTCTGTTTAGCCCCATCATTACCTTTGAGATGAATGGTCAGTGACAGAGAGGTGGCCAAAGTGTCCTGTCTGTAACCTCTCACCTTTGAGAACCAAGTAATCCTTACAACAAAGGTGGACAATTGCAGAAGACCAGAGGTCTCACCTACTCTTTCTTTCCTCTCTCTGGAATGCAATCCAAGGGAAGTCTTCTCAGGAGTGTCTGCTGTGGAACTTGGCTGTTGTTGTTAACCTCTCTTGAGTCAATCTCAACCTATAGTGACCCTGTGGATGAGACATCTCCAAGACTTCCTATCCTGCATAGTTCTGGTAAACCCACACCTGTGACCTCCTTAATAGAGTCCATCCATCTGTGGCCTTCCTCTTATTCTACTTTCATCCACCTTTCCTAGCATTATTGTTTTCCCCAGTGAGTCTTGCCTTCCAGGGACGTAGCCAAGGGGGGGGGGGGGTTTCTTGGGGTCCAGACCCCCCCTTCCATTAGAAAAATGAATGGTGTGTGCTGCTGCGCCGCCGCACCCAAGCCCCATTATAATGGTGGCACATAGTCTGGACCCCCCCTTCCTAAAATCCTGGCTACGTCCCTGTGCCTTCTCATGATGTGACCAAAGTAGAACAGCCTCAGTTTTATCATCTTGGCTTCCAGGGAAATTTCTGCCTTGATCTAATGCAGATCTATTGTTTTAAACGTTGATTGTTTAATTGTAGTTTTAATACTGGGGAGGGGGTTGGGAAGGGATAGATTAGTATTTTATTGTATTTCTAATGCATTTTGACTGTTGTAACCCGCCCAGATTCCTAGTGATTTGGCGGGCTATAAATAAATCTATTATTATTATTATTATTATGTTCTAGGACCCATTTGTTTGTTTTTTTGGCTGCCCATAGTATCCTCGGTGCTCTTCTCCAGTACCACCTCTCAAATGAATTGATTTTCTTCATGTCTTCTTTCTTAACTGTCCAGCTCTCACATCCATCCATGGACATAGGAAATACAATGGTTGGTATGATTCTGACTTTTGTGCTGAGTTGTACATCTTTGCATTTTAGGGTCTTTTCTACTCCTTTGCTTAACTAGATCTTTTCTTTTGTCTGTCGAACGTACTTCCAGGTAAATGTAAATTTATCACTGTCGAGGTACATTGCAGCCTTAGACCTAAAGGTCACTTCTGAACATCAATGCAAGGCGTGACACCAGGCCACCACGCAAATTCGTGTTTACATTGCAATAGCTGGCCCTTGAAACTTTTCTCCACCAAATTGTTATGCATTTTCTCAACTTTTCCGCTTGGCATTATTTTCAAAACAGTATTTCCATACATTCGATTGGACTCTCTCAAGGTTTTCAGAAACTGCACATTAAAAGTGCCTTGTCCCCAGAGTCGGCCAGAGATAGGAATGTGAAATGACTGCATTCAAAGGACAACTCTGATTTGTGATATTTGACAGGAAAGCAGTATTGTGCTGAGAGCATCAGTTATTCGCTGGATTGAGGCTCATTTCTTTCATCTCCTCAGCGACATCTGAAGTCAGATTCATTGAAATGCACTTTAAAGGGGTCCCGAAACGTTATTTGCTATGATCATTAAAGCAGATTCTTTTCCTTTTCCCCTTTTGGGATGGCAGTGAATCTGAGGATGTTGCTGTGTACCTTCAAGTCATTTCTGACTTATGGTGACCTTAGGGCGAACCAATCATGGGGTTTTCTTGCCAGGATTTGTTCGGAAGGGATTTGCCTTTGAGGGTGAGAGAGTCACCCAATGGGTTTCCATAGCCAAGCAGGGATTCAAGCCCGGGTCTCCAGGGTCCAAGTCCAACACTCAAACCACTACAGCATGACTGTTGTGGCAGCCCATGACAATTCAGGATGCGTTGGAGCAGCATGTAGTGAAAGCTACACAAAAGGTTTTCCTTTCCCAATGTACATTTAAAAACCACCAGGATCTGTTTTTGGGGGCACTTCGGGAAAGGTTTGAAGAGGGAAGTTATGATGCATTAGAATTGCCAGATTCCGCTTTCTCAAATCCATGTGCCTAATTTGCATATTATGGAAATCATTCCAATTACCCAAATTAGGCATATTAATTGTGACATTTCCCCCCCAAAAAAAGCCTCTCTAGCAAGCCTATAGTCATTGTGCACTTTAGCTTTTCTGACTTTATGGCTACACTTGCTAGCTCATTGGTGGGTTACAGACGGCCCTCAAAGGGCCGTTTTCCTGCCGCCACCATTCGCTGCAGAGGGAAGCCCCAGCGGCCAGACAGTGAGACTTCCCCGCGCAGCAAAAAAGGAGCACCGAAATGGCGCTCCTTTTCAAAACACGGAAGTGCCACCGTGAGGGGTGGAGCGTGCCCTCACGGTGTCGCTTCCGCCACGAGACGTCTGGATGCACAGTGTCCAAGACGTCAAAATGGCGGCGCCCATGTGGATGGGCGCCGCCATTTACGACGCGCTCCGCACGTGTTGGGGCCAGGGCAGGTTAGGAAGAGGCGACTCTTCCTAACCCTAGAACGCCCCTTTGTAACCCTAACACGCACGGAGTGTGTCGTAAGTGGCGGTGTGTAACCCGCCTTTTGTTTGAATTCCTCTTTGGTGATTTCCCCTTTTCCCATTTCTTATGCATCTCCCGTTTGAAGCTTGGCTGAGTTGAAAGTTCTTGAGTCCTCCATCCTGGTTTCTTGGGACACTGCTCCTTACTGAAACAGTTTGAAATGGTGACTTCAGTAGGTCCAGAAAAAAAAGCAGCTTTGGTGATACTTATCAAATGGCTATGCCTCCGACCCATAGCTGCTGTATCCCATCTCATTACCACCATATACATACATTTGTTGGAAGAAAAGAGGGGAGTCCTGGTGTACATCCATCTGTCTTTCACTCCCCTCCGATTAATTAGTGCATGGCAAGGAAACCATCTGCGGAGTCCTTATTTTAGCTTTAAAAAACACTGCAGCAGAAACCAGTATGTGATGTAGATTATGTCTTGTCTCTGTAGTAAAAAGGGGGGCTGGGTAGTGTTATATTTCAGAAAATGAAGGGCCCTTTTGTATTGATGTTTTTGGCCACATTCCAAAAGAAGATGAGTACGTATGCTTATCTTTTATTAACACAGAGGAGTAGCAATTAGCTTACACAATGAGCTTGAAAACAGATCAGAGAACCTCCCAGGGATGCATCCCTGTGGGACCCTGTGAGCATATTTATCATCCAATCTCAACGCCAGTTCTTCAGAGGTGAGGAAAGAGATGAACATTTCCAGTCCTTTAAATGTGGTCAAGATGTGTGTGGTGGACTGAATGTCCAGATTTCATTTTCACTTAATTTTTCATTTCCCTCTTACGGCTTACTTTGTATTTCATTTCATTCTCATCTGTTTACATCTCCTCTATGTTTACATCTCCTCTATGGGTCTGAAACATGGGTCACCTATCGCCAACACCTACAACTCCTTGAACGCTTTCATCAACGCTGTTTATGCACAATTCTAAATATACACTGGACTGGCTATGTGACAAATGTTGCTGTCCTTGAGCAAGCAGGGATCACCAGCATTGAGGCCATGCTATTGAGGATGCAGCTGCGCTGGGCAGGACACGTTTCTAGGATGAAGGACCATCGCCTCCCCAAAATAGTATTCTACGTTGAACTCACCATGGGTCAAGAGCGTAAGAGAGGCGCCCCAAAGAAGAGATACAAGGACTCCCTGAAACAACATCTCAGGCTTGGACAAATCGATCACCAACAATGAGGCATGGAGATGCGCTATCCGTGATGCTACAGCCTTTTTCGAAAGCTGACGCCGAACGAGTCTCGAAGAGAAACGACAACGCAGAAAGAACCACAACCCGGAAACATCACCCAAGGAGACTTTCCGCTGTGCTTTCTGCAACCGGACCTGTTTGTCCCGGATTGGCCTTTTTAGTCACCAATGCGCTTGTACAAAGTGCGGGATGCGTCCTTCCTGAATCTTCATTTGCAAAGAAAAGCCAGAGAGAGAGTCTATCATGCAATAACGTTAAACCCCATGATTGCGTTCGGATTGCCATTGGATTATACTTCCAATTTCCCTTGTTTGATAAACTCCTAAGGCAAACCTATAATGAGGTTTTCTGGGGGCGAGAGTGTGTGACTCACCCAAGGTCACCCAACAGATTTCGATGGACAAGTGGAGAACTGAACCTGGGTCTCCAAAGCCAATGTTCAACGCACTACGCTCTTGCACCACCTCTTACCAATTCATTATGTTTAGTCTGGAAAAATCTGAAATATGATCATAATCATAATCATAAAATCATAGAGTCGGAAGAGACCCCAAGAAGGGTCATGCAGTCCAACCCCATTCTGATAGCTGTCTTCATGTATTGGAAAGGCTGTCATACAGAAGATGAAAGCATAGCTGGGGTAGTTGTGTTGGCCATAGAGCAAAGTTGGAATTAACCCTTTGAGGATTTTAAACAATTGGGACAATTATTTGGTGTGCTTTAACTTAACGGCATCTAAAAGTGAAGCAGAATATTTCGGGTGTGGGGGGGGGGGTTAAACTTGATTTTGTGTGCTGGCCACGCTTTGTACAAAATGGTACCAAATTGTCACAGAGGAGACCATGCTGTGCCTGCCTGCCATGTGATTGTTAAAGATGAGTAGCTTCTCAGACAAGAAGAGAAAAAGGACAACTCATCCAGCACCAAAGGCACAGTTTTATAGAAAGAGATGCGTCCAAACCCAGCCATTTAAAAGCTAACACCAAAAGCCCTCTTTCCGAAACGGACAATTCTGTCATCTTCACTTTCACTCACATTTAATTTTGGGGGGAACAAAAAATTATTAGATTCCTTCCATCCTGTTTACAAAGACATTTGTGAATGAATAGCCATCAAAAATGAACCAGACCTAGATCTATTGCATGTGGTTTCTTGCACATACATTGGCCTTTCTGGCATGGCATGTCTATCTCTTGGAATCAGGACTGAAAGCAATATTAAAGGAAAAAGGGGAAGGATTGCTTTTCACAGGCAAAGGCTTAGTCCATCCTGAAGGATGAAGGGATTAAAGAGGAAAGTTATAACGTTTTCATTAATTCTGGGATCCAGATATGCCATTTTAGCATTAAACAAACGATGAGGTTTCATTACTTTCTTCATTGTCTCAGAAGAACCTTGAAACGTATAATTAGGAGTGGGCTCCCTCCTTGAAAGATTATTTATTCCAGCCTTTGCTTTGATACCTCTTCCTTCAGTATACAACTCTGAAGAGGAATAATTAAACCAAAAATGCTTTGAACTTTTGAGGTGTAGTAGAATATCACGGACCAACATGTCAGTTTTGCTTTATCTCACATTCAGATTTTCCAAGTCCATGTTCTTTTCATCCTTTTTATGCAGAAATACATACAGAAATATGCAAAATCAGTAAATTCTTTGACAAACGAATAAAGAAATGGTCTATCATTGGTACTAGCCAAACTCAGTAGGCCTTGTCCTGTGTCCTAACAGCAGTTAGCTTAGTGGGTACACATAACAGCTTTTTCTGTAGCAGTGCATCAATAGAGGTATAGTGTCTAGATCAAGGGAAGTAATAGTCCCACTCTATTCTGCTTTGGTCAAGCCTCACCTGGAATATTGTGTCCAGTTCTGGGCACCACAATTCAAAAAGGACATTGAGAAACTGGAGCGTGTCCAAAGGAGGGTGACTAAAATGGTGAAGGGTCTGGAAACCATGCCCTATGAGGAATGACTTAGGGAACTGGGGATGTTTAGCCTGGAGAACTCTTGTTTGAATCCTGTTTTCTCCCTAGTGTGATAAAGCAGTAGGTCTTCCAGTGCGACTCTATGGTCAACATCCAGGAGAAGCTGACCATGAAGTCATGCTGGAAGACCTACACATGTCTAAAGAAGCATTTTTTCTTGCAATCTCTAGGTCTTCTATAGTATAACTATGGCCAGCTTCCAATACAATCACTCTGAGGACCTAGAGAGTCCTAGAGAGAACTTATTAATAACATCTATGAATAATCAAACCCACCAAAGTCAAAGCTGCAGATGTGGGGGTCAAATATATTTGTTCGTTGTTGTACCTTGCCTTGATCCATGGGGAGAGCCAGGAAATAAATTGTTGTTGTTGTTATCTATTTTTCACAAGTTCTTCAGGTTTGCTTCTGTGGCCATCTCTATTCAGACTGTCATTTTAAGAAAAACTGGCTTACAAGGAAACTAGGGGTGGGGGGGGGGCATAAAGGATATTCCTTTCTAGATACGCTTTAAAGGGAAAGGTAGATGTTACATAGGGGATACCTGCAATTTATTCATTTGAAACCTGCCAACCGCGCTTCCATCTGAACAGAACCATTCTTGCAATGTTTCTCTTTATTCTGTCAAAAACAGTTATTGGGAAATCCTTTTAAAAATCAAATATAAGAGTACATAGCACAACTTACCTCCTCATACACCTATTTCTCTGCAATTTGACAGGGATACCTAGGGCCTGTTACAGACTGCCAAAATAAAGCTGCTTTGGGTCTCTTTGGAGGTATACTGTTTAAATGATGCGTGGGTCCTAACAATCCGGAAGTGCTTAAGAATGGAGTGTGGCTTTGGTGCGACCTCCGGACTCTTAGGACCCATGCATCATTTAAATAGCATACCTCCAAAGAGACCCAAAGCAGCTTTATTTTGGCAGTCTGAAACAGGCCTTTGGGACTTTTCCACACAGGCTGAAAAATGGCTCTGCCCCATGTTGGAACTCAATTGTTTAGATAATGCATGTGGTCAAAATGGGAGGAAAGTGGACCCAATCGACGTTCTAGGGCTTAACACCAGAGTGATATACATCCTGGGAGAGAAACGGGGGACATACCGGGGGGGGGGGGCACCATATTTATGATGTGGCAGTGTGTCACTGAGCACACTAATGCACTATATGGGCAATAGACCAACCATGGTATCAAGTGGCCAGTCAGTGGGCGGTGCAAGGCATGACTGGCAACTTTGGTGGAGTGTCAGTGTACACATGTTCATGCAATTGAGCAGAATGGAGGGTGGAGGGGTGGGAAAGACAGTGTGGCTTGTTGATGCAAATGCTCCATTCTAGTGGATCCTTCCTCATAGTGGGGGGGGGGGGGGAGGCAGACTGCACATCAGTTGTCAGGCTGTTGTGGGAACTGCTGGTGCAGTTAGCACATTTCCCCTGTGAACTGGAAAATAATAATAATAATAATAATAATAATAATAATAATAATAATAAATTATTTCTATTTCCCACCTCTCCCTATGGATCGAGGCGGGATTACAACAACAGGAAAACATGTCAAATACATGGCATAAAATACATCACTATCAATACAATATACAGTTGTATACAATACAATACAATATACAGTTGGTCAGTTGTATACAATACAATACAATATACAGTTGGTCAGCTCTCCATGAAAGCAGGCAATGCTGACTGGGTAAGAGTCTATCCACCAAACCTCACCGGAAGAGATCCGTCTTCCAGGGACGTAGCTAGGATTTTAGGAAGGGGGGGGGGTCCAGACTAAGTGCCACCATTATAATGGGGCTTGGGTGCGGCGGCGCAGCAGCACACACCATTCATTTTTCTAATGGAAGGGGGGGTCCGGACCCCAAGAACCCCCCCCCCCCTGGCTACGTCCCTGACTGATCTCAACAGAAGATTTGTGCTTTTTTAATTATTCCCAAGCACAAGTTTACATGTCCGTTCTGTTCACTCATCAGATTGTTTGATTCCAGATGTGCTGTCAACAGGCGCTCTTGCAACCTATCGATTTTTGCGGCTGCCAACCTGTCGTTTAATGGCGAGAGGTAAGCGAGGGAAAATGGAGATGTGATTTAGTGAAACCCAGAACAAATTGAGTGTTTGGCAATCAACAACATCCCCCCCCCCTTCCAAATTATATATTGTCAAGGCAGAGTGGCATACACTGAACGCAGAATGGTTTTAGCAAAAGCCAAGCACCACGAGACAAATTGACACGGCTGATCTACAGATGGAATTCAATGCCAGAAACTTTGCGCGGCTAAGACATGGATAAAAGTACTAAGGTTTTCTTTCAGTTTCTCATCTCCCCCCCCCAACCTCATCTGAAGTCCATTTGTATCTCATTTCAACATAAGTTCATTATTATTTTAAAAATCCCACAGGAAAATTGGAAGACTTGTATGTGTATTTTCCTAATAAACACAGTTCTATATGTAATTTTCACTGATGCAACCAATGCGTTTTATAAGCCATTTCTAAGAGTGCAAATTTTGTAACATGTTGTCCATTGACATGTTGTTTATTCATTCATTAGACTTACTTTTTATCTCACTCATTCCATGGTAATACACAATGGGGGGGGGGGGATGATAAACTATTACTTAAAACAGATTAAAACAGGCCTACAGAAACACACATACCAAAAACAGTACCAAAAAGCAACTGTAGCTTTAGAAAGCAAAGAACAACACAGTCTTGGCTGCCTCCAAGGAGTTTATCACAAGGGAGGAATTTTGCTTAATATCGAATGAAAAGAAAGTGGGGCCAGAACACATTCAGGTGAATTCGCTAGTTCAGTGAATTTATGTGAATTTGGATTGCGTTCGAACTGACTTCCTATTGCGCCAAAATAGCTTGCCATTGCCCGAAATTGCGTGTGATCACCTCTCACTCAATAACGTTAAACTCCATGATTGCGTTTGGACTGACTTCCCATTGCCCAAAATTGCGTGTGGTAGTCTATCATGCAATAACGTTAAACCCCATGATTGCGTCCGGATTGCTATTGGATTATACTTCCAATTTCCCTTGTCTGATAAACTCCTAAGTCCTTGCTACACCGTGGGATAGCATCAAATACCCCTCAGGGCTATGAAATCAGATATAAATATCAGCCCAGTTCTAACCTCCCATGCTCACAGTTTTCCAATGGACTTTGTGTGCACCGAGGTTCTCATCTATTGTGTAGCTCTCAGATTCTGTCTGACCCACTATCCGTCTTCAATGGATTAGTAATCATCACTCCTTCAGAGTTCTGGTTTCCAGCCTTTCACACTTTTCTTGCATGGTTCTTAAGGCTGCATTGGATCTGTATGTTTGCATGCAACTTTGCACATTTCTAAACAAAACTATTTTATTCATTAAAACTGGAGTCTCTCTGCAGTACTGTTATACATAGGTGGAAGTATCCCTTTAAATTACCCACCTCTCGCAGGCCATCTTTTGAGCTAATAATTTCCCCAACATACCAAGGAGATGCTGTCTCTAGTTGTGGAGACCCCCAAGTCCCCCCCCCCCACCACCTTTTTAAGTAACACTGCCAAAACCCAAGAGCATATATATCTGATAGTAATTTACTACAGAAGTAGACTGGTCCATCTGTATCTAGATGTTTGAAATATAAGCCTTTTTAAACCCTAAACTAGATTTTGGTAATGCTTTTTTTCGGGGGGGGGGGGGCGGTGTCCTCCAGACAGGGACGTAGCTAGGATTTTAGGAAGGGGGGGGGGGGTCCAGACTAAGTGCCACCATTATAATGGGGCTTGGGTGTGGCGGCGCAGCCGCACACACCATTCATTTTTCTAATTGAAGGGGAGGGTCCGGACCCCAAGAACCCCCCCCCCTTGGCTACGTCCCTGCTCCTGAACAATGGCTGTAGTATAGAGCACTGATTGCTCAGAAGATAAAGAAGATCCCTGCTTCCATTCTGAGGGATGGAAGAGATCCTTGTCTGGAAACCTGCAGCCCACATAGGCAACGCTGAGCTAGGTAATAATGATAATGATGATGATGATAACAATATTTGTATCCCACCTCTCCTGTTTGAGCGAGGCGGGTAACAGCAAGGAAAATTTCAAATACAAAGTCACAGGGGGGGAAAAAGGAATCAGTCCCCGAAAACCCCCACCCTTCTACCCTCCCTCCCATCAATTCAAAATAATAACAAAAACATTTAACTGGAACAACATCAGTTAAAACACAAACTCCCTCGGAGTGTAGTGGAGTCTCCTTCCTTAGAGGTCTTTAAGCAGAGGCTGGATGGACATCTGTCAATGGGGATGCTTTGATTGAGAGTTCCTGCATGGACTGGATGGCCCTTGCGCTCTCTTTCAACTCTATGATTCTATGAGATCAGCAAGAAGTGACAGCAAATGCAGTAAACCAAATTCAGCTGTCTATGTTCGTTGGGAAAGACAATGGGAACTTTAAACTATACTGTAAATAAGCCCTCACAATTCGGCACCTATTGAAAACTGGCTGCGGTCTGACACATCTTAAAGATCATCGGCACCATGGTTTCGAATGCCCCCCACCGTAGTTCATAATGGGGGGGAAACATTATTGAAGTCCTGCTGCTAATAAGCCTTTTGTGTAAAGGTCACCTTCATCTAGGAATGCTTTATTATCAGTGGAGCAGAGCAGGGCTGAATATGTAATGGCTTTTATCTGATGATGGCTTTGTATTTTATTCTGTGAGAGAAATGCTTCAGCGATAACCATTTACATACAGACGCTGTAGAAGGGAAACAAACTCATCCAGGCAAATTAATTATAGAAGTCACTTGAGGCATAGGCTGCATTTTACTGAACTTGTGCTCCATCTTTGCAAGTAGCGTATGCATTGTGGGGTATAGGGCCAGTTTCCTTTTCCAGCAGCATTGGAGTTTATTAGACAAGGGAAATTGGAAGTATAACCCAATGGCAATCCGAATGCAATCATGGGGTTTAATGTTATTGCGTGATAGACTACCACACGCAATTTCGGGCAATGGGAAGTCAGTCCGAACGCAATCATGGGGTTTCACGTTATTGCGTGAGAGGTGATCACACGCAATTTTGGGCAATGGCAAGCTATTTTTGGGCAATGGGAAGTCAGTTCGAACGCAATTTGAATTCACGTAAATTCGCTGAACTAGCAAATTCATGTGAATGCGTTCTGGCCCCACTTTCTTTTCATTCGAAATTAAGAGAAATTCCTCCCGTGGGATAAACTCCATTGAACCTTGAAACTATGCAGTGTGGCACATTGTCACAAACTCTAACTATAGGAACATAGTGTAAGAAGAAAGAATGGTGAGTGAGGAGGTGCATGGAAACCATTAATAATGCAGTGAAGTCAGTAGGCAGACAACTGCTTCTTTCCTGGCCTTTTCCAGTGACACCAAAGAGTTCTTATCAAGACTGGTAAGTGGAGCAGGAATGATTTGCTTTGTCTTTTAATATGAAGTGACCGAAGTTGTATTTCCTAAGTAATATATGATGATCCAGAATGTAATTGTTTTTTTGGGGGGTTGACTTCAAATATCTTCTAAGCTATATAGCAACACTAATTGAAAAATGTGTACATTGTGGAGAAATGTGTAAAACAATGAGCATATTGGTGAAAATTATGGTGACTATCTCCTTGTTCCCTATTTCGGCCATGGAGAAACAGCTAGAGCACGGAGTGAGCTGGGCCATTTCCAGCCCTGTTCACACTTTGTTGGAGGACAAACTGGGACTGTCAGTTTGGTCACCGAAGGAGGCCCCTCCTAAGCCCCCTTCTAAGGTCTAGGAACATTCTGCTTATGTTGGACAAGTTCCTTCAAGAAACAATGGGAAAAGAGAAATGTCCATCCTCTCTGACTTGGAAAGAATCAAAGAAGAAGCAGGTGGACCAACCTCCAAATCCCTCCAAAGCCTCAGTTCATTCAGGTCCTTCCACTCAGGAGCTTCATTTCACATTCTCACCTAACTGCCATCCCATCACCAGTGTCACTCTGCTTCGGTCAGACCTCACCTGGAATAATGTGTCCAGTTCTGGGCACCACAATTCGGGAGGGATAATGACAAGCTGGAGCTCATCCAGACAAGGACAGCTAAAATGGTGAAAGGTCTAGAAACCTATGAGAAGCGGCTTAGGGAGCTGGGTGTGTTGAACCTGGGAAAGAGAAAGTTACGAGGGGACATAATAGCCATGTTTAAATGTTTGAAGGGATGTCATATTGAGGATGAAGCAAGCTTGTTTTCTGCAGCTTCAGGGAGCAATGGATTCAAACTACAGGAAAAGAGATCCCACCTAAATGGTAGGAAGAACGTCCTGATGGTACAGTGGAATGTGCTGCCTAGGAGTGTGGTGAAATCTCCTTCTCTGGAGGTTTTTAAATAAGATGGATGACCATCTGTCAGGAGAGCTTTGGTTGTGTATTCTTGCATGGCAGGGAACTGGACTAGATGGTCCTTGAGATCTGCACTACCAGGAGCCCTGGTGGTGCAGTGGTTAAATGCCTGTACTGCAGCCACTCACTCAAAGCCATAAGGTTGTGAGTTCAGTACCAGTAAAGGGTTCAAGCTCGACTCAGGCTTGCATCCTTCCAAGGTGGCTAAAGTGAGTACTCAACTTGTTGGGGGCAATTAGCTTACAGTTGTAAACTGCTTAGACACTGTTAGTTCGATATGAAGCGGTATATAAATGAAGCTGTTTGTTTATGAGATCTCTTCCAACTCTATGATTCTATGAATCATAGGTGGGTTATAGACCACCGAAAAGCGGTGCTCTGCTGCCGCCACCGGTTGCTGCATCCGGGAACCGCAGTAGCCAAACCGCGCGGTTTCCAGACGCTGCAAAGAAGAAATGCCAAAATGGCGCTTCTTCTTGCGCCCCAGATGGGACGCTGTGAGGCGCTACTGGCGCACTCGCAGCGTCACATCTGGGGCACGACGTGCATCCGCAGCGCGTCCCCTACATAAAGATGGTGGCCCCTGTGTGGAACGGGCGCCGCCATTTTGTACGGACTGGGTCCGTATTAGGGTTAGGGGTGTCCGGAAGGGACGCCCCTTTCTAACCATAATACGGACCCGGTCCGTACTTTATGCCCATTTGTAACGGGCCATAGTCTGTCTGAGAAAGAGCCAAAGGATCCAAAAAAGACTGAGCAAGGCCAATAGTAGATGTTGATTCCAGCGACCTTTCCAGTTCAAGATGGAGGCTCATCAAACTGTGCTCAAGTTCCATCAGTGCTTTTTAAAATGTCCTCCACTAGAGGAGGGTCATATCATGTGGAGGCCTATGTTCCCAAGTTGCCCTTCCTTGCAGGTGGGCATTCCTCTGGATAGGCACCAGCTACCCTCTGAGTATCCTCTGATATTCTCCCAGGTTGGGAGGGAACCCAACATCTTCTAACTCCAACCAGTCTGGATTCTATCAAGGAAAGCTGGGCTGCCTCCTCCTTGTTTTCCTTCCAGCTGGTAAAGAGGATTTATTCCTATTTTTAAATTATTCATGAAGGCTTTGGGCAATTGACTGTTTACTGAAGCTAATTTCTTTCCTATCCGGCTGGACAAGGTTTTTCAAAATTGTGGAAGAGGTTGTTGTCAGAGTTTATCTGCAGTAGTGAAGCCCAAGGCCAGAACATCTAGACAGACTTCCCAGCTTAGCTGAGAGGGGTTACCCCCATGTACTTGTCTAACAGAAATTTAATTTGGAGATAAATCATTCTGAGGAAATCTGATGTTTACTTTAAAACGTAAGGAAAATATTTGCTTTAGGCATTGGCAAATTTTAAGCTGGATTTCTTTCAAATGTGTCCTGGTCTGATAGACAGCGTTCTGAAACCGGTGGCAGAATGTCCATCGCTCCTGATCCCCTACTAGAAGGATTTTTGTATTTTCATGTCAAACATTATTGGGCATTGGCCTTAGGGTAATGAGTATGCATGGCCATCATGACCCCTATAGCTATGTCCCCAGGGCTGAGATCCTTTAAATCTGCTGTGGCTGAAAAGGACACCCCAGGCACAGGGACGTAGCCAAGGGGGGGTTCTTGGGGTCCGGACCCCCCCTTCCATTAGATAAAATGAATGGTGTGTGCTGCCGTGCCACCGCACCCAAGCCCCATTATAATGGTGGCACTTAGTCTGGACTCCCCCCTTCCCAAAATCCTGGCTACGTCCCTGCCAGGCAAAGCCAAGTGGATTCAATGTTTCTTTTTCTACCTGCTCCTATCATACCTTGAGACCTGGGTATGTATCTCTTTTTCTATAAACGAAACCCTTCTTGTGAATGTGTATTTTTTAATTGCCATGGTAATAAATAATGAATTCTGCCAATTGCAACATGTGCTCAAAAAGCTAAAATATCCTTTTTAGTTCACCTGCGGTTTCAGTGAAATTACAAAGAGCATTTTAGCACACTCACTGCAGAATACTTAGGTTCGGTTTAACATTATAAAAAGCATGCCAACAAGAGTGTGGACACTTGTAAATGTAGCTTGAAAAGGGCACTTAAAATTAGTCCTGTTACCTTCCAAGTCATCTCAGCATGAATGACCACAATCCTTTGTTCCAGTTTTTAAATGTATTGATTCTTATTCATAGGACGGTTGTTGAGGCAATCGGTTCAAAGTATACTTTTTTATACTTGAGTCTGGCTGAGAAAGAAAGCTGAAGTCCTGATGCAAATGCAACACTGCAATATCTAGCCAAAATGTAATGGTAGGATGATGATGATGATGATGATGATGATGGTGATGATTGATATCTTGCCTTTTTTTTGGTTTGGGACTCAAGCAGAGATGTAGCTAGGATTTTAGGAAGGGGGGGGTCCAGACTAAGTGCCACCATTATAATGGGGCTTGGATGCAGAGCACACCATTCATTTTTCTAATGGAAGGTGGGGGGGAGTCGGGACCCCAAGACCCCCCCCCCCTTGGCTATGTCCCCGACTCAAGGTTTATGAACATAGCTAAAAAATCTCAATACAAAATGTAATTAAACTATAAAAAAAATTAAAAGTTGTTAAAAACATAAAACCATTAAAAGGAAAATAACAGAAAGAACAGATTACATAATCCAGCATATTGTGCGAGGCCCTTTCCCCTTGAGCAATTAGTTTTCCAAGTCCTATGGAAACAGAAAAGTCTTCATTTGCCTGCAAAAACGCAGCATGGCAAGTGCCAGGCTAACTTCTCTGGACAGGGAGTCCCAGAGCCTGGGAGCAGCTGTGAAAAATCCTGTTTACAGTATTTGCGCCATATGTACCTGCAAGAGTGGTGCGACAAAGAGAAAAGCCTCCCCAGAGGATCTCCAAACACAGGCAGGTTCCTATGGGAGAATACAGTCATCCCTCTGGATTTCTGGGGGTGGAGGACCCTCATGAATATGAAAATGCACGAATAATGGGGAGGGGGATTAGTGCGCACACATGTCTCCCTTCCGAAGCCTCAAACAGATCTAGTGTCTAAAGCACTGGAAGGGCAGGGCAATACACACTGGCCGCTGGCTCCTTTCCCAAGGCTTGAGAGGTGTCCAGAGACCGCTCATGCCTTGGCAGGGAAGGAAAGAGAGATGGATAGCCACTTCTTCCTTCTTTCCCCAGGCAAGAGGGGGGTCCAGAGACCCCTCTTATGACTTAGAAAGAAAGGGAGGGAGGGAGGGAGGGCTTGCCGCTTCTTCCTTCTTTCCCAAAGCTTGAGAGGGGTCTGGAGACCCCCCTCATGCCTTGGGGACGAAGGAGGGAGGGTGCACCAACAGCTTCAGGGAGCTGTATTATTCCTGAGTCCATAGCTGTGCCTGCGCACCCTCCTGGCTATTCTCGGCTTTTCTGTCACTCACAGGGTGGGATGGAGGGGGAGGATTGTGCATGCGAATCCCAAAGCCGTGAAACTGGGGGGGGGGGGGGGGCATGGCTTTACAGCTCTTCAGATATGGAAAAAGGCTTCCCAAAAGATTGGATATAGTACCTGTGCAAATTTCTTGGAATAAATTACCATATACACTCATCTATAAATCTAAAACTTTATGCCCAACAATTGATCTCCAAAATCCCAGGTCAACTTATTTATGGGTCATTATGGTAATGTGATAGCAGCTCTTTCAGATTCCCCCATGCAGTTTCTTTCTCCCTTGAGCCAAGCAGAAAGAGTCCTGGGTGACTGACGGATATTATTGTTTGTTTAAGAGTTGCTCTCCCACCCATGTGCCTTCAAGTAATTTCCGGAAAATCAAATCTGATGAGCAAATGCTTGGCAGAGCTACCACAGGTAATGCAAAATCAAGCATAATTGCCCATTTTCTGTCATTGGTAAGGAGGAGTAACAAGGGGCAGCAGGAAAGACTGGCATGTTTGGTCAATGGATTCATACAGAATTACTGAGCAACCATAGGCTCAGAGGGGTGGTAAGGACCGCTAGCCTAGGCTAGTGAAGCCCTTTGCTGGGGTGCTGCAGTTTCATGAAGATGCTTCTGTACCTTTAAGGAGGAAATACAGCGCACTTGTGTCATACGCAGGCGCACCTTACGTGGACTTGAGCTTACGCGCTCAAGCTGCGGGGAGCGTGCAGGGTGGAAGGGGCGGTGCGTCCCATTCAATTGAATGGGCGTGTGCGCCCATGGCACCTGCGTGCCGCCATGCCGCCGTGCACGAGCCCCATTGTTTCCAATGGGACTTGAGCATAGGCAGAATTAACCATAAGCGGAGGGGTCCGGAACGGATCCCCCGCGTAAGGAGAGGGCCGACTGTATATGAAAAATAAGCGAAAAGCCTATGAGTCTTTGTAGCAATAAGACAGAAAATGACTAGAGAGGAAGTTAATAGGCTATGTCACTCTGTGGACTGGTTGTAAGTCATGACAGTAGTGCTCTAGTTGAAGATAGCCTGATTCTTAGCCGAGGAAGTCAGTGTTCCACTTGCCCTAATGGACCAGAATCCACAGAATGACTCACACATCCATGTTATATACATGTCCGGATCATGTTTTTCTATTAAGTAGAACTAAATGGATTCAGAATGCGCAGGCCTGTCTCCTCCTCCTCCTCCTCCTCCTCTTTCTTCTCCTCTCTTTTTTAAAAAGTGAAAATTGGCTTCTGAATAACAACAATGGCACAGAATAAGGAATTTATGTTGCATATGTATAAATCCCTGTTGCAAATGCAAACACATTTTGAGCATCATTTTATGCAAGGCTATTTGCTAGACGAGTAGCTCAAAGGATTGTCTGTTAGACATGTGTCTGAGGCACTGAATTCCATTGCAATTAATCACTCCACAGCTATGCCATTGACAGCTTCCCAATTAAATTACCATCTATTAAGATCGCATTGGTTTTAAACTGGGAGTGATGAAATTTCCTTTCCTAACCATGGACCGATAATTAAAAACAGGCCACTTGCAATGGTAAAGGGAGGGGGGGATGTAAGTTGATGCCCAGAATACTGACTGGGGAAAACAAAATTGTTTTCGAGGTGAAAGATATACTCAGGCAATGCACTATTTGAATAGTGCATAAATTGACTGTACTGGACACATATAGTGCTCCCACATATGCTGAAAGCTGTGAGGAAGAGGTGATATGGCCTGTTACAGGCTGCCAAAATAAAGCTGCTTGGGGTCTCTTTGGAGGTATGCTATTTAAATGATGTGTGGGTCCTAAGAGTCCGGAGGTTGCGCCAAAGCCACACTCCATTCCTAAGCACTGGAGGGCAGCTTTGGTGCAGCTTCCGGATTCTTAGGATGCATGCATTATTTGAACAGCATACCTCCAAAGAGACCCGAAGCAGCTTTATTTTGGCAGTCAATGGCCCCAAACAGACAGGCCAAAATAAAGCTGCTTCGGGACACATTGGAGGTATGCTGTTTAACGTTGCATGCATCCTAAGAATCCAGAAGCCACACCAAAGCCACGATCTAGTCCTAAGGACTGGAGTGTAGCTTTGGCGCAGCTTCCGGACTCTTAGGAAGCATGCACCATTTAAACAGCATACCTTCAAAGTGTCCCAAAGCAGCTTTATTTTGGCAGTCTGTATGGGGCCTGTAACAGGCCTATATAAGCAAAGACAGGCTTGTTTTGCCACTTCGCTGCTGCATAATGGGCGCAGCAGAGAGTCCACACTAATCCGTGATGGTCTTCACTGGGAGAACCTATGCTTTATGTCCATGGCACATGCTCAATAGGAGCTTCTGTTGCCTAGCAATGTCTGTTGCCTAGCTACAGAAGTTTCCTATTTAATGAAGGCCACTGGGAAGAAAAGCAGATGGACCTGCTTTTAGAAGCTCCGTTGGTTAGACTACAGTGATAATAACATGAAGGTGATGGGTTCAGTCCTGTGGAAGCCAACAGAGGTTTTATTGTTTGGTGCCTAAACTGTCAAATAAATGCATATTGATCGAAAGGGGATGTACATTTTGTTGGGCAATCTGGTTGAAGGCTTATCCTCAAATCTCTTATGCGTCTGTTCTCTGTTGATTCTTTGGGTATTAAAGCCAGCTTTCCCATCTACAATCTGCCTTGATCTCTGGGCTTGGCATATTTTGTATGGCCTTATTTAATCTTATTTTGTTGGGTTGCATTTTGACTTATTATTGCTTGCAGCTCAGTGGACATTTTTGGCAAAGCAAAGACTCTGCGGGCAGAATTCGGTTGCATTTTTTGTTGCAGAATTGTGTGCATTACTGGAACTCTGTTGTTGTTGTTGTTGTTGTGTGCCTTCAAGTCATTTCTGACTTATGACGATCCTAAAGCAAGCCACTTTCTATTAACTTCTCATTTTTCAAAAGGCTTCACGGGGAGATGAAAAGAGTCTGCAAGACCGGAGACAGATTGCTGATCATAGGGACATCTCTCATTCATTGGATTAGCATACATCAAACTCAACATGGCAACACTTAACAATAAAGAACAACATTGTTGTTAGATTTGGTGGTTTGTCTTTTAAGGCATAACTCCCCAACTTGTATAGCCAAATAGAATTGGAAATCCACCTCAAGTTTGGTCTAGATCTTTTCCATATGTATTCACCCATAAGACCATCCGTTCCTATTTCTGACATCTGTACATTAGTTCAAAAACTGAGAATCAGATTGATTTATGTTCCGAGTTTTGAAGGAAGAAAAATCCTATCTTGAGCTCTAAGACAGACTCACTGTTCTCATTATTGGCGCGTTACAGACCTCCCAGAAGGGGCGGTCTGCCGCCGCCGCCATTTCCAGCACGGAGGATCCCCAGCATCCAAACTGCGAGGCTCCTCCGCGCTGCAAATAAGAAGTGCCAAAATGGCGCTTCTCTTTGCGGCGTGGATATGATGCCACGAGGCGCCAATGGTACAGTTGCAGTGTCATATGCGCCATGCGACGTGCGGTTGCAGTGCGTCCGCTACGTAAAGATGGCGGCCCCCATGTGGAACGGGCGCTGCCATTTTGTACTGACTCGGTCCGTATTAGGGTTAGGGGCGTCCGGAAGTGATGCCCCTTTCTAACCCTAATACGGATCCAGTCCGTACTTTACGCCCGTCTGTAACGGGCCTTTGTTTGAACAGTCTGATCAAGGAAGAAGTTGATCAACAGAGATTTATTTTGTCTGCATTTTCCTACAATACATGATAATCTAAGTGTGGGTTGCTGCAGGGATGAAAACGTTTTGAGTAACCATCTTCAGCCCAAGTTTCCAAGGCAAATTCCGAGAGACAGATTAAATTTGCCTTACGACCTGAGAAAATTTCACATCTCTCCATGTTTTCACCATGCAATAAATCGCTTGGGACTCACCCATTATAACTGTCAATACACTGTTGTCCGAGCCCATGGCTATTTTAAGCTATTCTTGGGTTACACAATGCTATTTTATGCTTCATTTGTCTGTTTTCTCCTGGAGGCCATGAATAAATGAAGCATAAGTTGTTGGTTTTTTCCATGGAGCAGTGAAAATAAGCAAAATAAAGGCTACAGCCATTGTACTTGTAAGGAGGGGTGCAACAAAACTGCACCTCCAATGACCCCTCTGATCATGCATAATAGTGGAACGGCAATCGTGTTCTTATTCAAAGGAATGAATGGATTTTACCTATCCTGTTAACGTTTCATGGATTCATTCTTAGCCCATTTTGCTCATCCTCTGTTCCACTTTAAGTTCTGGAGGAGGAAGAGCAAACAAGGGCTCCCCCCCCCCCCAACCAAAAAATGCAAAGAATCTTACAACAATTGCAGTATACACAGGTTAAAATAAAAAGAGTAACAATTGTGTCTTCTAACATGTGAGCCACAATTCACATGCACATAGAATCATAGAGTTGGAAGAGACCGCAAGGGCCATCCAGTCCAACCCCATTCTGCCATGCAGGAAATCACAATCAAAGCATCCCCGACAAATGGCCATCCAGCCTCTGTTTAAAGACCTCTAAGGAAAGGGACTCCATTACACTCCGAGGGAGTTTGTTCCACTGTCGAACAGCCCTTTCTGTCAGGAAGGTCCTCCTAATGTTGAGCTGGAATCTATTCTCCTGCAGCTTGCATCCATTGCTCTGGGTCCTAGTCTCTGGAGCAGCTCACTCCTTCTTGCAGTTTTGCAGTACTGTATAAAGGAATCGTCAGATATCCCCATTGCGGTGAAATTTTTGTGTTGTCCTGGCAGCTGAAAGCCTCAGTTCCATGCTGATGGAGCTCCTGCAATCGTGTCCATAACTCCACACTCCACATAATAACAATAATAATAATAACAACAACAATAATCATCATCATTATTTTTATCCCGCCCCTCTGCACAACAGGCAACTGGGGTGGCTTACAACATGAAAAAGTATACATTACAAATCCCCCAGTCCCTCTCTCCCTTATTAAATGATACATAACAGTTAAGCAATAATTAAACAGCCAACAACAATATAACCTAATAACAACAATATAGCCTAACAACAGCCGATCAGGGTCAGTAACTGTATATTGATTTTTTCCCTTTTTCTATTCCGGAAAGTCCTGCAGGAAGAGATCCGTCTTAACAGCTCTCATCCCATTTCACAATCAGGGAGCGATTACCAAGAAAGTCCTCTGGGCAGTTGTAGACAGCCTGGTTTTTACTGGTTGTAATAAATTCCTCCCAGAGGACCTTAGTGTGCGGAGTGGATTATACAGAAGGAGGCAGTCCCGGAGATAGGTTGGACCCAAGCCATTTAGGGCTTTGTACTGGGCCCGGAAACTAATGGAGATCCAGTGAAGATTTCTTAAGATTGGTGTAATTTGGGAGATTACCGCAAATTTCCTGCATGGCAGAATGGGGTTGGACTGGATGGCCCTTGGGGTCTCTTCCATTCTATGATTCTATGATTCTATGAAATACCCAATATCAAATGTTCTGGATTAAGTGGTTTTTTTTGGTAATCCCCTCCCCAAACTTAATCGGGTGCATTCAGGATGTATGTGAACAACAGAGAAAACAATCCAGATTCATCCCGGATTATTTTCACAGTGTGAATGACCCAAGGGCCTCCAGAACATGTGGCTGGTCATTTCAAAACACTTCCATGTGGGCGGGTAGGGTTCTCCAAAACCAGAAAGGACATCAAGTTACATGGGAAAAGCATGTAAGTGCATGCAGGTTACACTTCTTACCTGGGTTCTACATTGATGTCTCCCTCCAGCATCTCCCCCCTGAAACTTGTTAGATGGAGGTTTTCATAGACCAGGAAATCTTTGTTTCCCTTGTTTGTGAGAAATGAGAATGATAAGGTCACCAAGTAAGAGGCTGTGTGGGATAGTTAAAAATAAGTTTTGCTCTTCGGTTTGGAGATGGCAAAACACCTCAGGCTCTTTCCTCTTGACTGGCATCATTTCAGAAGGATGAGTTCAGCAGAGGAAGTGGAGGTCTCTGGAGTAAATAACCACTGTATGGATGCAGCATCAAAAAGGGCAGGCGACATGTTGCATTCAGCATCTCCCAAGAGATGGTTGAAATGGCAGTAGGCATTTTTAGAAACAGTTCACAGACTATTTCCTTCCCCAAAGAAAATGTTTAGCCCCAGGAAGACTCTTTACTTGTAAGCCTTGTCCACATGTATCCAATCCATTTGTCTAAAACCTATATAATTTCAGCAATGTTTTTAAAAAATCACATCCACAGGTTATTGGTTCACTTCGTATTTTGTTGTTGTTGTGTGCCTTCAAGTTGTTTCCAATTGATGACAACCCTAAGGTGAACCAATCATGGGGTTTTCTTGCCATGTTTCTTCAGTGGGAGTTTTCCATTGCCAACATCTTTCTTTTTTTTGGGGGGGGGGGGGCGTTCAATCAGCTTAAAAAAGAAGCGTTTCTTTATTTGCATTTATTCCACTTTCATGGGGGTCCTGTGCCCCCAACTCCAGTGAATGCTAGGGGCCTACTTCTGTTTTAAATCTATTTTAATCTGTTTTCAGGAATGTGTTTTTAACAGAGCTCATACTCACTTTCTGATGTTCTTAACAGTATATTTCTACCCATGGCTAACTTCTGAGGCTGAGAGTGCGTGACTTACCCAAGTTCACCCAGTGGGCTGACATACCTGGGCCAGGATTCAAACTCTGGTCTCCAGTCATAGTCCAGTGCTCAAACCACTACACCATGTTTTATTCCTATCCTTTGGCCTGTTCCAGGCTGCCAAAATAAAGCTGCTTTGGGTCTCTTTGGAGGTATGCTATTTAAACGATGCATGGGTCCTAAGAGTCCGGAGGTTGCGCCAAAGCCACACTCCATTCCTAAGCACTGGAGGGCAGCTTTGGTGCAGCTTCCGGATTCTTAGGGTGCATGCATCACTTAAACAGCATACCTCCAAAGAGACCCGAAGCAGCTTTATTTTGGCAGTCTGGAACAGGCCTTTGTTGGCTTCTATGGGCAGTTTAAGGTGTTCTTAATGTCAATTTTGGCTGCCATTTCTAAGGTCCACTATGTTCCTTTTTACCTCTCCCAGGACAATCTGGGGGGAAATGGCCACTGTGGTTGTGGGCACTGGAAACAGAACAAAACAGAAGTGGGTAGGATGTTGCTCAGAACCTTATGGCCACTACTAGGCCTGACCATAACTCCTGCACTCGATCCCCCAACCACTACAAGTAAGGAGTCTGGTAAATGGGAACCCACAGACCATTAATGCCAGCAGTTCCTCTTCAGAAACAAGACTGAAAAGCTTGAACTCCAGATTCCAGGGATGAGATTCCATGTATGATGGCCAAACCCATCTGTGTCTGACCCATGAGCCTTTCCAATTTCTTAGTGCTGGGAAACTTATGGCATGCGTGCCAGAGGTGGCACTCAGAGCCCTCTCTGTGGGCACATGTGCCATCGTCCCAGCACACAGTTTGTTACTAGAAAGCCAGAGGGACACGGCACTTTGCAATAGATAAGTGGGTTTTGGGTTGCAGTTTGGGCACTTGGTGTTGAAAAGGTTCAACATCACTCCCATTTCCATCAAAAACTGGAAATGTGCTTTAAATTTTTAAACATTTAAATCCATATTTAAAACGCACACTCCTAAATGTATTTAAACTTTACATCTGTAAACATGTTTTGAGAATATGATGATGGTAGTGTTGACGGCAGCTGAGGATTGCACCCTAATGTTTTTGGATGTGTGGAATTCAGTGAATAGCTTAAGGCATTCAAGTAGCCACTCCATGAGCTCAATGACTATAAATACCGTGTCTTTCCCATAGTACAGGGCCCAAAAATTTATTCCTAAGAAAGAAGTATAGGATTATAAGGCTGGTTGACAACCCACATGTCAGCCTGGGTAGTGCAGATGAGATAGGTTTGTGCTGAGTTTCTAAGCAGGAAAAGAAATGGAAATATTGTTCATTGTTGGTGCAAAGTGCAGTACAGAATATATGGAACATTGAGGTACAATTTGTCCTTAGTACCTGCAGAGGTTATGTCCCCCCCCCCCCCCCCCATCAAGTACATATCAAGTCCAAAGAATGCAATTGCAAATCAAAACATGCAGTAATATAGTCTCTCTCTGGCTTTGCTTCGCGAACGAAGATTCAGGAAGGACGCATCCCGCGCTTTGTACAAGCGCATTGGTGACTAAAAAGGCCAATCCAGGACAAACAGGTCTGATTGCAGAAAGCACAGCAGACAGTCTCCTTGGGTGATGTTTCCGGGTTGCGGTTCTTTCTGCGTTGCTGTTTCTCTTCGAGACTCGTTTGCCGTGAGCTTTCGAAAAAGGCTGCAGCATCGTGGATAGTGCGTCTCCATGCCTCCCGATGCGAGGCCAGGGTGGACCATTGTTGGTGATCGATTTGTCCAAGCCTGAGATGTTGTTTCAGGGAGTCCTTGTATCTCTTCTTTGGGGTGCCCCTCTTATATAAAGTATATAAAGAAGTTAGATACAAAGCAAATTTCATTCCTAGGATGCATTAAATTATTAAAACATTTAAAAAAATAAAATAGAGCATACTAAGGAGACCAAAATATATATCCTTCAATTTTAAATCACTGATGGCAATTTATATATATGTATCCAAACAGTTGCATACCATAAAAGGAAAGAAAAAGAAGAAGGGGAGAAAAGGGAGGGGAAGAAGGGGAAGGAAGAAAAGAAGACTGAAACTTCATTGTTTCTTTTCTACCAAAACTGCAGCTGGTTCCTCATACTGGCAATGGCCCGAGATGTGCTCAATGTAAATGTCTCTGGACCATCTAATGGCATCTGACACCATTAGCTTGCGCATGAGTCTTGCATAGCGCTTTCGCACTCCTCAAACTCTCAGCACAGGTTCGTTTGCTGGATCCCAAGCACCCAGGGCTCCAACAAGCAATTCATGGACAGAGACCTCATGCCAAAAAAACATGGGACCTCTAGCCCTGTATTTTTAATTGAATTGAATGAATTTATTACGGCACATGGCCAGCACCAAAATAAAGCAAACATACAAAACATATAACATCAGATGTACAGCACAACTATGGCGCGTTACAGACCACCCAAAATGGGTGGTCTCGCGCCACTGCCAGTTGCAGCATGGAGGAGCTACAGCAGCCAAACTGCGTGACTCCTCTGCACTGCAAATAAGAAGTGCCAAAATGGCGCTTCTCTTTGCGGCGCGGATATGACGTCGCAAGGCACCAATGGCGCACTCCCAGCGTCATATGTGCTGCGTGATGTGCGGACGCAGTGCGTCCGCTACGTCAAGATGGCGGCCCCCGTGTGGAACGGGCACCACCATTTGTATGGACTCAGTCCGTATTAGGGTTAGGGGTGTCCAGAAGGGATGCCCCTTTCTAACCCTAATACGAACCCAGTCTGTACTTTATGCCCGTCTGTAACGGGCCTATATATACATTCTACTCCAACGGAGATGTATATATATCCAAGTAGGAGGGGAGAATGCTCCTGCAGCACAAAATTCACACATTATTATAAGACGTTGGAGTAGTCGAATATTATAAAACATTGGCACAGTCAACAGTCAGATACCGCAATTGGCATAGTTATACAGTTACCAACAAACAACTTTTCCCAGAGTCATTATATAAAATGGTGGCGGGGTACATACCGCCGATTTGCGGCGGTCTGCCGCCGCCGCCAGTAGGTCCGCGGGGGAGCCGGAGCCTTCAGACGGCCCGACTCCCGCGCGGACCGAAAAAAGAAGCTCCAAAATGAAGCTTCTTTTCAAGTCGCGTTTGCGACGTAGCGAGGCGCCAGGGGCGCGCTCGCTACGTCAGAAGCGGCGCGACACGTCTGGACGCTGTGCGTCCAGTACGTAAAGATGGCGGCGCCCATGTGGAAGGGGCGCCGCCATCTTGTACGTATTCTATACGTACTAGGGTTAGGGGGGTGCGGAAGCACCGCCCCTTCCTAACCCTAGTACGTATAGAAGACGTACTAAATGGCGGTGTGTATCCCGCCGGTATAAAGATAAAATATATAAAGACAATAAGATGATGGCCAAAGTCCAAAGTATTATTACTTCATCTGTATTAAAAAGTTTTTACGGCAGATAATTGCAGCCGCAAAGAACTTGGCAACTTTTATTGTTACCAGTTCCTTGCGATCTGAAAGAAGATAGCATACATAAAATTGCTCTTTTCTGCTGGGTAGGTGCTATAGTAGCGGGAATATATAAAGGGGGCAACGAGAAAGAACATGTCCAATTGTCTCAATTTCCTCAGAGCCAAAGGGGCATAATCTGCACGGATAAGGTATCTTTTTATATTTGCCTTCGACTACGGCTGACGGAATGATATTAAATCTTGCGAGCATAAATGCTCTTCTAAACCTAGGCGGGTTATAGACCGCCCATTTGGGGCAGTCTGCACCCGCCCCTTTCCCCGGTGTATCGGGGCCTCAGTGTGCAGAGCGGCAGCCGCTGAGGCCCCAATCCGCCGCTTTTCAGGCTGCGGGGAAGCAGCAAAACGCCGCTTCCCCGCAGCCTGAAAAGGGGTGTCCCTGGGGCTTCAAGCCCCAAGGACACCCCGCGGCGGCGGGGAGAAGGAGAAAGGGGCCGCTTGGTCCCTTTCTCTTTTAGTCTGCTGGGTGCAGCTGTCTGAAGGCTGTGCCCAGCGGACTAAACCAGGAAGGAGCTCCGAAACGGAGCTCCTTCCTGCTCCTTGTTCAGGGCGCACTAAGCGCCCTGGCGCGAAGCAAGGATGTCACGTCCGCGCCGCCCCGTCTAGAGGTGGCGCGGCCGTGACGTCCTCACGGCGGCGGCCATATGGAAGGGCCGCCGCCGTTTAGTGCGTGACAAGCACGCACTAGGGTTAGGGCGGTGCAGAAGCACCGCCCTTTTGTAACCCTAGTGCGTGCTCGTCACGCACTAAAGTGCCAGTCTGTAACCGGCCCTAGGGATGCTCAAGTTATCAAAGTATTTGGCATGTATGAAAACTCTTTCAGTTTCCCTAATTATGGGATAAAGAATTGTTTTGCTTTTGTGGGTTTGTAGGTCAAGATCTTTAATTCTCTGTGTGATAACACTTTTTGCTTTATTGTAACCCAACATAAGTACATGATCCTTTTATAACCCAATAGAAGAGAGTTTCAAAATTAAGTAATTTATCCAAGTTGATCTAAAAGGGCCGATCTTAAAAACTTGGTTTGGACAACCTCAAAAGGAGCATAGGCGCATTATAGACGGGCACATGAGGCGCCGTCATCACGCCGCGATTATGCGCGAGGGGCGGTGCTTCCTGACGCGCCTTGCCCCTCGCGTGTAATCAGTGCGTCAAAATGGCGGCGCCCTATACAGATGGGTGCCGCCATCTTGACGTAGCGGACACTCTGCGTCCGCACATCCCAACCCAGAAGAGATGTCACGAGTGCGCGCTTTGGCACTTGCGGCATCTCTTCTGGGTTGCCGGAAGGAGTGCGATTTTCGCGCTCCTTTTATGCAGCGTGGAGGAGTCGCACGGTTTGGCTGCTGTGGCTCCTCCGTGCTGCAACCGGCAGCGGCCCAAGACTGCCCCTTTTGGGCGATCTGTAACGGGCCAAAATTACTGAAGGAGCAAACCCCCGAACCGTACAATAGCTGAGCTAGAACTTTAGACACAAAACCATGCAGTGCTGCAGGTACATATTGACCTCCCTTGTTATGGAAGAAGGAACAGAGAGCTCTGATGTGCATTTTTAATGGTGACACACATGCGCACAGCCACGCTACTGCAGCTGCATGCATCCTCTGCCACTAGAACCAATGGAGCTTGCCATTTGCGGATGCTCAGATCCATGGAAGGCAAGCCCATGGTTGGGGCGGGCAGGCTGCACTGTGTTACATTTTGGTTGTGTACAAGATATGGTGCTGAGGATACCATGGGCAGACAAAATGACAAACGAACGGGTCCTAGAGCAGATGAAGCCTGAAATATCCCTGGAAGTCAATGTGATGAAACTGAGGCTGTCATACTTTGGCCATATCATGAGAAGGCATAACATAAAGGCAATCATGCTAGAAAAGATGGAAGGTAGCAGAAAGAAAGGAAGACTGCATGCCAGGCGGCTAGACTCAATCATGGGCCACAATATGCAGGATCTAAGCAGAGCAGTGGAGGATGGGCGTGGGGTGGAGATAGTTGTCGTCATCATCAATGGAGCCCTGGTGGCGCAGTGGTTAAATGCCTGTACTGCAGCCATTCACTCGAAACCACAAGGTTGCGAGTTCAAGACCAGCAAAAGGGCCCAAGCTTGACTCAGGCTTGCATCCTTCCGAGGTCTCTAAAATGAGTACCCAGATTGTTGGGGGCAAATTAGCTTACTTGCTAATTAGCTTACTTGCTGTTCACCGCTATGATCTTTGGAATAGCGGTATATAAATAAAACAAATTATTAAAATTATCATCATCATCATCATCATCATCATCATCTTCTTCTTCTTCTTCTTATATCGCGCCTTTCTGCCAACATAGGGACTTCAAGCGGCTATTCTAAATTCAATGACAAAACAGCACACTGTCTGTGTTCTTGGGAGACATTTCCAGTAGGTAGTGTCTGTTCTTTCATGCTCTTCAAACTGCTTACTGGCTATAAATTCCCAAATGCATGGCGAAAACAGGCATCGTTGTTTGTGATGTTCTTTTCCACAGCACATTCCTTAATGAGCAAAGTGTGAGTCAGTTCCGGAATGTCAAAAACAGTTTATTTTGTCACTGAAGTTTGAAGGTAATTTCCCCCGAAGAGACACAAAAAGGTTATTAGAATTTTCTGGCGAGGTCCAAATCTGCTGGAGAAAAGTTAAAACCATAAGTCGGGGATTTACACATGCATCAGAATGAGAAGATCAAGTGTGGGCTGTACCATTTCAAGCTGTAGGTGGAAAATTAGGCCTGTTACAGACTGCCAAAATAAAGCTGCTTCGGGTCTCTTTGGAGGTATACTATTTAAATGACGCATGGGTCCTAAGAGTCTGGAGGTCGCACCAAAGCCACACTCCATTCCTAAGCACTGGAGGGCAGCTTTGGTGCAGCTTCCGGATTCTTGGGATGCATGCATCATTTAAACAGCATACCTCCAAAGAGACCCGAAGCAACTTTATTTTGGCAGTCTGTAATAGGCTTTACTTTTTAAAAATGTCCCTTTGCATGAAAATAACATAACTTCCTTGAAAGTGCAAAGTCAGGATTTCTGCTAAGAACAGTCCACTGGGTTTACTGGTTTATGGGGAAAGCTTCTCCAGGCGCTAATTCTCCGAAGGCTCTTACAGGCCAAAGGTTTTTTAAATGGACAATTAGCTAGACTCCAAATAAAAATTGGGTACAAGGGAAGAAACCAGGTCAAAAAGAAGCTGATTTAGCAGCAAAAACAATTATTTACTTCTGCAAAAGTTAGAAAAAATAACAGCAGAAACCAACAGAATAGTCTATAGGTAAGCTGTTTCTCAAACTAAGAGGGGGAAATGGCATGGGAACGAAAAACCCTACTCCTGACCAAATCTAAGAAGAGTATAGCTAATCTTAAAGGACTATGGGTTAAATCATACTGAATCTAACCATCCGATGTAAAGGGGAGTCTGGAGATCAGAGCATGAAAGTAGGTCTCAGGGAGAAACAGACTCTGTATTTATCCTCTTCTTAACTCAGGGGTTGTCTCCTAAAAATGAAGGGGATGCCTCTGGCCTCAATATTGTTCTGTGGATGGTTCAAAAAACAAAAAGTGTGCTTAAAGTGAAGAGTACAAAGCATGTCCCTCTCTGCAAAAGTGCAGATGTGAATGTGCCCTGAAGGCACTGGTAATAACTCTTAGGCCTGTTACAGACTGCCCAAATAAAGCTACTTCGGGTCTCTTTGGAGGTATGCTGTTTAAATGATGCATGCATCCTAAGCATCCGGAAGCTGCACCAAAGCTGCACTCCAGTGCTTAGGAACGGAGTGTGGCTTTGGCGCGACCTCCGGACTCTTAGGACCCATGCATCATTTAAATAGCATACCTCCAAAGAGACCCGAAACAGCTTTATTTTGGCAGTCTGTAACAGGCCTTAGATAGTCTGGGAAGCAGTGGACAATGGGCTGAGTACAAAAGACAAAGCCAATTAAGTAGATCATAGAATCATCTTTCAAATCCAGGCAGTGTTGCACAACATCTCTGGAAACTGCAGATGGCTTCCAGAGCCACAATTGGGGTGTGTGTGTGTGTGTGTGTGTGTGTGTGTGTGTGTATCAGCCAGAGTCAGTTTTGCAGGGTCTCCGCTCAGTGAACCTAAACAAAACAGTAAAGCTATGTTTGTTATCATCAATGGAACCACTTACTTGTCAGCAGGAAGAAATGAGGCTTGACTCTTTTTCAAGATGTACAAGGGTCCAGACCATTAGCCCTACCTTGTCCAGTATGAACACATAATATCTGCAGACTCTGGCAATGGACATCTTTCTTGCCTTATGCATCAAAGTCTAATGTTCATATTTATTGAACATAACACATCAAGGGGAAATGTTTGCCTGGATTTACTTGCATGGTTTTTTGTGTGTGTCATGCATGCTGTGCACGGAAAATAACGTCCTTCTAAAAATTAGTCACTAGGTATAACTGTCCTTAATACTGTTTGTGAGTTCAAGGCCTCGTGTGTCCCTTCTGTCTCATTTAAAAGACTGACATTGACATTCTTGTCTAGATTTCTAACTGGAGTGTCCTCTAAGTCCGTGGCACAAGGGAACCTTTTAAAAGGTTAATGGACTTTCCTTTCTTGGAGGTTTTTAAACAGAGGCTAGATGTCCAGCTCTTAGATGTGTTTTAAAGATGAATTCCTGAAGTGACTGATGGTCGATCTAGATGGCATTGGTGTCTCTTTCATTTCAATAGTGCTACAGATCTCCATCTGGTGTCTGACCAAGTGGACAGTGGTGCGTTCCAAGCAGGACATGGAAGTGGTAGCCAAGGATAGAGACATAAAAGCAGTACATTCTGGAAAAATCTATTACCATTTGTTGTTGTTGTTGTTGCTGCTGTGTTCTTTCAAGTCATTTCTGACTTATAGTGACCCTAAGACAAACTTATCATGGGCCTTTCTTGGCAAGCATTCTTCAGAGGGTTGCCCAAGGTGGGTTTCCATGACAGAGCAAGGATTTGAATCCTGATCTCGAGAGTGGTTCAACAGTGAAACCACTATACCATGTTAGTTCTCTGTATTGCCCATTGCTGTTGTTGTGTGTCTTCAAGTTATTTCCAATGTATGGTGAGCCTAAGATGAACCTACCACAGGATTTTCTGGGTCTGAGAGTGTGCAACTCACCCAAGATCACCCACTGGTTATCAATGGCCAAGAAGGGAATCAAATCCTGATTTTTAGTTGAGTGTCTAAGGCGGGCTACAGACCGCCAGAAAGAGGCGGCCGCCTCTCTTTTCCATGTAACTGTGCCGCAGCAACCAAATTGCATGGTGCGGCTACACAGAAACAAAAGGACGGCTAAAAAGCAGCTCCTTTTAGCGCCGCCGCAAACTGCCTTTGGCGGCGCGAGCAAGTCGCTGCTGCGCGTGCCCATCTGGAAGGCGTGTGCCAGTGACGTCACTGCTGTGCACGCCATGTATACGGCGCCTCACAGCTGTGATGTCCTGGTGACGTCCTAGGGTTGTGGGGCATCTGGAAATGGCGCCCTGAGGCAACCCTAGCACATCGCCAGGATGTGCTAAAGGGCCCGGGTGTATGTGATTGTCCATACTCTAAGATCTGGGAGGGAAGGCTTTCTTTTTGTCCCACCACTACTTCGGCACATCTGGCAAGGACATGAGACTCTTCTCAGTGGTTGCCCCAATCTATGATGCTCTCTTCCTTGAATGGTCCACTTAGCCTCCTCTCTGCTGTCTTTCCAACAGCTGGTAGAGACCTTTTTATTTAGGGAAGTGTTTGATGTGTTGTGTCTTTATTTTATTGTGCTTTTAAGTATTGTTTAATGCTGTACAGTGTGCCCGCACCATACGCGGGTGCACTATATGCAGCTTCCAGCTTACGCAGAAGCCACACGACAATAAAAGCAATGGTGTGCACGCCACTGTGCGCACACACTGAAATCTGAAAGAGCTTCCCCACTGTTGACTTACCAGATGCTCAGGCTCAAGCCAGATACACAAAGGAGTTTCTTCAGCCTTAATGTAGATATTTGCACCGTCTATAAAGTCATGTGGCCCTGTTCATGTGTTAATTCAATGGTTGGGCATGGTGAAAGTAACAAGAAAACACGTACCCACAACCACATTCAAATTAAATTGCCTCCCTGGTGGAACAGTCTTGCCATACATATTTGTTGGCTTCTACTATGCTTTGAATAGAGTTGTTAGCAAATTTGGTCACAGGAGCCCAGGAGACGTCTGTTTAATACTTGCTTTAGGGCTTTTATTCTTCCAAAGGTCCTTTTAATTTGTGCATTTTGGCAAACCAGAACCAAGCGGAAGAAAACCTAGTGGCTCAAAATACCTCCGCAACACCTTAAAAATACAAAACCAACTTTCTTGCATGAAAAATCCCCAACCCTTTTTCTCAATCAAAAACATTAAACAGACTCTGCTCTTGTAAGGGCTGAGTGTTTCTGAGGCTAAATGCTTCTCTTTTGCATGCAAGTCACATTTTAATGAACTCAGCACTCCACAAAGCCTTTGCGATGAAAGGAAGACACACAGGCCATTCCAGAAAAGGTGCCTCAATTGTGCCGGTAATGACAACCGCCTGAAACCAGCCATTTGTAAGGTATTGATTTTGTAGGTTAATTCTAGGCACAACACTTGGAAGTGAATTTTAACCTCGGATGTATCTTGACACCTAACAGACAATGATATATTCATTTATATCTCACCTTTCCTCGCGGAAAATTAAAACCAGAACATATAACAATATTAGTAAAACATACGAGCGTTATCTTAAAACCAATTGAATAGCTAATGATTTTTAAAAGTAATAAAACAATCTATGGAATTAAAAGTATTAAAACACTTAATCATTTAAAAATCATTCAAAAACAAATTAACTCATTTGAAAAGAATATTAAACAATTTAAAAAAAATAAAATAAAATGGTCTTAAGAGCACAGCCACCATTTGACCTGTCGCACTTTCCAAATGTTACTATGCTCTGAAATAAAAGGATTGCCAAGATATGTTTACATCAAGCATTTCAGGTGAAAATATATAGAAAATGTACCCTTAACCAAGGAATTCATGGCCCTGGGTTTGCAAGACCTAAGCAGGCTTGTTACTGAGATTACTTCATGGCCCATAAAAACAACACTGGTCAAAAACGATATGGATTTTCATGCAATTTTAAAAGTTGCAGACCAACGTGAAAGTAGATCAGAATAAACACATGAAACTGATCAGATCTGTCTATGGAACCAGTTGCCTACAGAGATGGTGGGGTCTCTCTCTCTCTCTCTCTGTCTCTCTGGTCTTCTTCAAAAAAGGCTGGATTGCTACTGCTAGATTTTTTGCACTAAGTGGCAGGTTAGGCTCAATGGCCTCTGGGGCTCCTTCCAACTCTTTGATTTTATGAGCCTATTTATCTTTGCTTTTCTTTACATGTGCAAAACTTTAAAACTGCGATGGCATTTGTCTTAGAGCATGGAATATTTAAAAAGTAGAAAATTGGATTGATCGTGTATTTGTGATCCATTAACTTGCATTTTGTGCTTAGCTCCTTAGTGCATAATTATTTTTGTTGAAATTCTAACAAATGCAGAGGCAGAGAAAAGCGCTTGGAGTCTTGGCATCACAGCTGTGACAACTCTTCTCATGAACTCCACCATGTTGGAACGGTCTATCTTGTCCAAAACCTCACCAACTGTCTTTTTTTTCACAGCAATGTCTATATACCAGGATTACTGAGAAATTCTGGCCTGTTCCAGACTGTCAAAATAAAGCTGCTTGGGGTCTCTTTGGAGGTATGCTGTTTAAATGATGCATGCATCCTAAGAATCCGGAAGTTGCACCAAAGCTGCCTTCCAGTGCTTAGGAATGGAGTGTGCCTTTGGCGCAACCTCCGGACTCTTAGGACCCATGCATCATTTAAATAGCATACCTCCAAAGAGACCCAAAGCAGCTTTAGTTTGGCAGTCTGTAACAGATAAAGTCTGACTAAAGATTCTTAATGCAAAGAGATCCTTACTAAGGTTTAGATTCCAAGCTGAAAAATTCTAAAACTCAGCAAAATCTCAATTCGGGGTGTATTCCCTTGACTTCCCAACATGACTTCCAGCACAGCTGTATTTATTTCCCAATAGTCTAAGCTCAGTGTTTAGCCACTGGACAGCCTAGTACTAACCCAGTGTCCAGTGTATGTGAACCAACAGCTGGTAGTCTAACCTCTTGTTGTACACTTTTCCCCACTATGAAGCAAGCCACAGGACTGGCTTTTAGGATATTAGCCTGTTGAATCATTCGCACACTTATTAGGTATGTCCCAGGAGGACAGGGAGCTATATAAAATTGTCCTTTGTTGAATTTAAAGTCTTGTGATACAGCCTACCTATTTGTTCAGGAAGGCAGTATAGAAAAAGATACCATTAATGCTGTTTTTCAAAAACTAACGGTGGCTAGCTTGCATCTCTTCCTTTGCTTTGCTTTGTTGTTGTTGCTTTGCTTTGCTTTGTTGTTGTTGTTGTTGTTAAAGGGCATAAAACCACATGCATTCCATTCTGTGCTGGTCAACGGTGCAAGAGAATATACAATTTAAGGGTGCTGAGAATTGGAAAGCTTTTTGTCCCTGTTAGGAAGGAGTTTGCTGGAAAGGATCCAAAAGGCATTTCAAAAATCATTTACATCTCACAAATAGCTTGGAGCTATGGATTCAACTAGAGCTAAAAGCACTGTAAATACATCCTTCTTTGCAACTCAGCGTATGAAATGTTCTAAGATGGAAAGCCTAGGTAGGGGCATTCAATTATGGGCACAAGGAAAGTGCCGGGTTGAGAGAGGTTTTTAAATTATTATTTCAGGTAATGACACTTTAAAACAAAGATTCCATAAAATACAGTCAAATTCATGAAAACACAATCGGACTCGAAAAATGCAGAACAGTACAGATTGCGTATCCGTTATCCGAAAACCGGCATGCTCCAAAACCTAAAATGTTCTGACCACCAACATGATGCTTCAAGACCATAATTTTGAATATTTTTGATTTTAGGATACAAGTAGCACAGTACATACTATATTTGGAAGAATGGAGAGAGAGACATATGAGGCTGGAGAAAGATTCTAGGATCTGTGAAGTAGTGGGAGGTGTGGATTTGTACGAAGCGCTACTCGCGGATTCCCATCCTTTCACAGATCCTCGCATCTCTCTCCAGTAACAATAACTCTGAAACACTTCTGGTCACAGGCATTTCAGATAAGAGATACTCAATCTGTACAAACAATGTTGAACTATAACAGTATATAAAAATATTTCCTTTCTGCGATGCGGAGCATATTAACCTATGGTGGGACTAGCAACAAAGTTAGATGGGTCCATATTGTTCATACATATTCTCTTCTGGTCTACACATACAATGGAATGAATGGGTAAATACATGATATGGAATTATATAAAAATAGGTTGTTTATTAAAAACTGAGATAGATTGGAGTTACTACCATCATCAGAGTGAATTTCCCCTCTGCAGATGCTTTAGTGGTCGGAACATGGGACATTAATGTGCATGTACAACCTTCGTGATGCAGTCATTCACATTTTGGGAGTTAAAAACAGAAAACCTTTCTTTCTGAAGTCCTTGAGATCTGTTTCCAGTGCTAATTGGACTAGATTTTTTTTGGTATATCCATAGCAAAAGGAAGTTTTGTTGCTAGTCCCACCATAGGTTAATATGCTCTGCATCGCAGAAAGGAAATGGTAGAACCACTCCGTGGAGAAGATGGTGAAATGCTAACGGAGACAGAGACAAGGCAGAACGACTCAACGCTTTCTTTGCCTCAGTCTTCTCACAAAAGGAAAGGGTGCTCAACCTGAGGAAAATGGAGCAGAGAACACAATAGGGGAAATGCAGTACAGAATAAGTAAAGTACAGGAATACTTGGTTAATCTAAATAAATTTAAGTCTCCGGGAGGACCAGATGAACTACATCCAAGGGTATTGCCAGGATCAGTGGACTCAGTTCCCCATAACCAAGAGAACATCTTAGGCCCGTTACAGATGGGCATAAAGTACGGACTGGGTCCGTATTAGGGTTAGAAAGGGGCATCCCTTCCGGATGCCCCTAACTCTAATACAGACCGAGTCCGTACAAAATGGCGGTGCCCGTTCCACACGGGGGCCGCCATCTTTACGTAGTGGACACGCTGCGTCCGCACGTCGTGTGGCGCATATGATGCTGCGAGTGTGCCACTGGCGCCTTGCGGCGTCATATCCGCGCCGCAAAGAGAAGCACCATTTTGGCGCTTCTTATTTGCAGCGCGGAGGAGTCGCGCGGTTTGGCTGCTGTGGCTCCTCTGCACTGCAATCGACAGCGATGCGAGACCGCCCACTTTGGGCGGTCTGTAATGTGCTTTAGTGTGTTTTAAACAAATGATTTTAATCTAGAAATTAAGATAGACGTTGCTCTGTCCAGGGTTTGTGTTGGAATAGAAAAGTTTTTCCTAGATCATACTTAAAAGTTCTCATCATCCAGCCCCCCTCCCCAGCTACTATCCCAAGCCTTTGTTCTGGGACAAAGGCCCCATACAGACAGGCCAAAATAAAGCTGCTTCGGGTCACTTTAGAGGTATGCTCTTTAAATGAAGCAGGCATCCTAAGAGTCCTGAAGCTGCGCCAAAGCCATGATCCAGTCCTAAGGACTAGAGCACAGCTTTGGTGCAGCTTCCGGACTCTTAGGATGCATGCATCACTTAAACAACATGCCTCCAAAGTGACCCGAAGCAGCTTTATTTTGGCCTGTCTGTATGGGGCTAAAGTGACCTTTTATGTTCCCCCTTTCCTTTCCTGCATTATCATTCAGTCGCACCTAGTGAAGGAGATCATTTATTTATTTATTTATTTATTTATTTATTTATTTATTTATTTATTTATGGTATTTATGGATCCAGGCGCAAATGAGACCATCTCTCTTCCCAATTGTACATATTTGTGTGGAGAAGAGAACTGCTTCTCTCTACCCACCATCATCCCGGAGCCTCAAAAGGTAATGGAGGACTCAGCTGAGGTTGATTGTTTTGATTGTTTGACTAATGGTTTTAATGATTTATTTTAGTTTTTGTCATTGTTATATTTGGAGTTTTTGTTATGTATTTGAAGCAGGGGGGAGGGGGAATTATGTGTATTGTGTTATATTGTATTAGAGTTGAATTGTATTGCATTATTGTATTGCATCCCATTAGAGTTGCATCTGCTATTATTATATACAGTTGTCCCTCTGGATTCGCGGACTTCAGATTCGCGGTTTTGATTATTCGCGAATGGGAGGGTGGGGACTGGAGCTGAAGAGAGGCAGGCACGCACTTGCCTCTCTTCATCCACCCAGCCCTTGTGTCTCAGAGCCAGCTAGAGGGACTGAAGGAGTGAGGGGATGAGGAGAAGCAGGCACACGATCCATCCCCCCTGGACTCCTTCCCATCTGGATCGCTGCCTGAGCAGCCTAGGCAGTGAATCCGGCTTCGGGGGATAGAGGCTCCTTTCCCCTTTCTCTGCCCCATTGCTCCCTGGGGAAGGAAGCAATCGGGCTCTGTGCACCCTCCATTTCCAAGGTATGGGGGAGGTCTGTGGACCCCTCTCTGGCCTTGGGAAAGGAGGAAGAAGGGCCCAGCCCGCCCTTTATCCTTCCCTCCCAAGGCATGACAAGGGTCTCTGGACCCCTCTCTTGCCTTGTGAAAGGAGGAGGCAGCGGCCAGCCAGCCCTCTTTCCTTCCCTCCCATCTGCAGATCCTTCTCTTGCCTTGGGAAAAGAGGAAGAAGGGCTCAGCCACCACCACCCCCAGACCCTTTACCTGCCCTATTGCTCCCTCAGCTGTCTGGGGAGCGATTGAGCAGGCAAACAGGGATGTAGCCAGTATTTTGGGAAGGGGGGGTCCCAACCAAGTGCCACCATTATAATGGGGCTTGGGTGTGGCGGTGCAGCTGCACGCACCATTCATTTTATCTAACAGATGGGGGGTTCCAGACCCAAGAACCCCCCCCCTTGGCTACGTCCCTGAGGCAAACGGAGGAGCTGGCTAAGGAGACAGGAGGGCGAGGGGATGAGGAGAAGAAGACGGGTGCCTGCTTCTCCTCTTCCCCTCGCCCTTCAGTCCCTTTAGCCAGTGCTGGGAAGAGATTGAAGGAGAAAGAGGCGCGTGCCTGTTTCTCCTCTTCCCCTCGCCCTTCTATGATTTTAAGGGAAAGAGAGAGATGGGGGGCAGAGACGTAGCCAGGGAGGGGGTCCGGGGGGTCCGGACCCCCTTCCATTAAATACAATGACTGGTGCATACTGCTGCGCCACCGCTCCCAAGCCCCATTATAATGGTGGCACTTAGTCTGGACCCCCTCCTTCCCAAAATTCTGGCTACGTCCATTTTCCATTCATGTTAACATTAGTTTGACGATGACGTCGTGTGAAAATCGACCTGCTTTTGCGGGGATTTTCCAATTTAAACCCCTGTTTTTGCACGGGATTTCCCCCATGTGATAAACTCCTATGAAAGTTTATGCTACAGCTTGTGTCACACAGTTATTCGCAAAGGTGCTACAAGATCCCTTTGCATACTGATATTCCAGAGTAACATGGCTACGTCTCTGTTTTAGACCTCTGTCTTTCAAAATTGTAACTGACTTCAGTCATTTTGGGTTTTGAAAAAAAAAAGCCTCCCTCCCACCATCATTTTAACTGAGGAGTGGGGCAAAAATGTAGTGAAATTGCCTCCCATTGCCACTCCATAGAGAGTATGAAGGGCTTTCTGGGGGTCAGGGACGTAGCCAAGGGGGGGGGGGTTCTTGGAGTCTGGACCCCTCTCCCTTCCATTAGATAAAACGAATGGTGTGTGCTGCCGCGCCATTGCACCCAAGCCCCATTATAATGGTGGCACTTAGTCTGGACCCCCCCCCTTCCCAAAATTTTGGCTACGTCCCTGCGGAGGTGCATCTACTCTGTAGATATAATCCAGTTTGACACCACTTTAAATGCTGTAGTACCATCCTACAGAATCCTAGGATTTGTAGTTTTCCAAAGTTTTTAGCCTTCTCTGCCAAAGCGTGCTGGTGCCGCATAAAAGTACAAATCCCAGGATTCTGTAGAATGGTACAGAATCCCAAAATGACTGAAGCCAGTTACAATTTTGAAAGACAGAGGTCTAAAACAGAGGCATAGCCATGTTACTCTGGAATATTAGTATGCAAAGGCATCTTGTAGCATGGTTTCAAGTGCCATTATTTCTACTGTGTTAATGCACCCAAAGTTTTTTAAAGAAGGACTGCAGACTTTATCACATATGAGGAATTTCTCTTAATTTCGAATGAAAAGAAAGTGGGGCCACAACGCATTTACGTGAATTCGCTAGTTCAGCAAATTTACGTGAATGTGAATTGCGTTTGAAGTGGCTTCCCATTGCCCGAAAATAGCATGTCATTGCCCGAATTTGCATGTGGTAGTCCACCACGCAATAACTTGAAACCCCATGATTGCGGTGGGACTGACTTCCCATTGCCTGAATTTGCGTGTGGTAGTCTATCACGCAGTAACGTTAAACCACACGATTGCGTTCAGATTGCCATTGGATTATACTTCCAATTTCCCTTGTCTGATAACGTTCTGTGTCAGGGGCTCTGTTGCAGTCTTCTGTGGTCCTACAGGATCAGGGTCTTTGGAATTTGTTTCCCCTGGACTCAAGACAAACAAAGATAGATACTGGAGAATGGTTTCATTTCTGGGGTTGCCTCAAGACATGTTTTTGTTATTCTCTTCGATGGCCCTTGAGGTATCTTCCAACTCTATGACTCTATGATTCTCCATCTGTTGGGAATGCTTTGGTTGTGTCTTCCTGCATACGGGGTTGGATTGGATAGACCTTCAGGTCTTTTCCAAAACTATGATTCTATTCTATGATTTATCTATGGTTTATCATTCATTTTCTGAGGATGGCATGATGGTTTTCTCCCTCCGTCTCCCTGACTTCTTTTGAGTGTCAGTTCCCAGTTTTTTCAGTGTGTTCTTGTTGTGACTGTAGCAGGGATACTGCAGTAGTTGCTTGGTAACTGGCTGCTGCATTTCAAAAACGCCTCGCTGTTCAGCGAAACTTTCCAAGCTAATGGCTATGAAAGGAACAGTTGTTCTTTCAGGATCATTTTGTATATCTCCTTTTAATCCTCCTTTCAGAGGAAAGTATACATTCACAGCTGGGCTTGAAAAGACATCCCTTCCAAGACTTTGCCTGTCTTGGGACCAAAAGCCTGGAAGACAAACGTGCTTTGCTTTGGAGTACAAAATTTTGTTTGTAATTGAGGAATATAACAATCAGTGTCAGTCAATAGTACTTGGCTGGAATAGCGGACTGACTAACAACAACAACAATAATAATAATAGTAGTAGTAGGATTTATTTATACGCCGCCCCATCACTGGGAATCCGGGCGGCTTACAACAGAGGGGATAATAGACGGTTCCCTGCCCTCAGGCTTACAATCTAAAAAGACACGGCACAAAAGGAGAAGGGAATGGTGGGGGAGAGGATCAGATCCTGCATTCTTCTCTCCCTCTGAGGCCTGGACCAAGGCAGATGGACCGGAGGGAGGGCTCTTCTTCTTCAGGCTAGCCCTGGTGGAGCTGGGCCTGCCTGGTCAACTCCCTAGCAGGCCGGAGGATGGCAGTTATGGAGGGAAGAGTTTCTTCGTCCAGGCTAGCCCTGAGGGAGCTGGGTCTGCCTGGTCAACTCCCTCATAGGCCGGAAGATGACAGTTATGGAGGGAGGAGTCTCTTCTTCCAGGCTAGCCCTGAGGGAGCTGGGCCTGTCTGGTCAACTCCCTCGCAGGCCGGAAGATGACAGTTATGGAGGGAGGAGTCTCTTCTTCCAGGCTAGCCCTGGTGGAGCTGGGCCTGCCTGGTCAACTCCCTTGCAGGCCAGAGGATGGCAGTTATGGAGGGAGGAGTCTCTTCTTCCAGGCTAGCCTTGGTGGAGCTGGGTCTGCCTGGTCAACTCCCTCGTAGGCTGGAAGATGACAGTTATGGAGGGAGGAATCTCTTCTTCCAGGCTAGCCCTGATGGAGCTGGGTCTGCCTGGTCAACTCCCTCATAGGCCGGAAGATGACAGTTATGGAGGGAGGAGTCTCTTCTTCCAGGCTAGCCCTGAGGGAGCTGGGCCTGCCTGGTCAACTCCCTCATGGGCTGGAAGATGATAGTTATGGAGGGAGGAGTCTCTTCTTCCAGGCTAGCCCTGATGGAGCTGGGCCTGCCTGGTCAACTCCCTCGCAGGCCAGAAGATGACAATTATGGAGGGAGGAGTCTCTTCTTCCAGGCTAGCCCTGAGGGAGCTGGGCCTGTCTGGTCAACTCCCTTGCAGGCCGGAGGATGGCAGTTATAGAGGGAGGAGTCTCTTCTTCCAGGCTAGCCCTGATTGAGCTGGGCCTGCCTGGTCAACTCCCTCGCAGGCCGGAGGATGGCAGTTATAGAGGGAGGAGTCTCTTCTTCCAGGCTAGCCCTGATTGAGCTGGGCCTGCCTGGTCAACTCCCTCGCAGGCCAGAAGATGACAATTATGGAGGGAGGAGTCTCTTCTTCCAGGCTAGCCCTGATGGAGCTGGGCTTGCCTGGTCAACTCCCTCATAGGCCGGAAGATGACAGTTATGGAGGGAGGAGTCTCTTCTTCCAGGCTAGCCCTGGTGGAGCTGGGCTTGCCTGGTCAACTCCCTTGCAGGCCGGAGGATGGCAGTTATAGAGGGAGGAGTCTCTTCTTCCAGGCTAGCCCTGATTGAGCTGGGCCTGCCTGGTCAACTCCCTCGCAGGCCAGAAGATGACAATTATGGAGGGAGGAGTCTCTTCTTCCAGGCTAGCCCTGAGGGAGCTGGGCCTGTCTGGTCAACTCCCTCGCAGGCCAGAGGATGGCAGTTATTATAGGGCTACCTCCTGTAACCGCCTTATCTGTTTTTCATAATAGCAGTGGACTAAAACAGGAATTTCAAACCCACGTTGTTTATGTTATGATTAATTTATGTCTCAAGCTCGCTCATCCTTGGCTATTCAGTCTGACAGTTACCTTAATTTGCTGGTTGTGACCTTTAACAGGAAGATATTTTTTCCCCAAAGAGGAAAGGTGGCTTTTAATCACGTGACGCTCTTCTGCCCTCAAACATTATGCTAATGAAACCAAAATTCACCAAGACAGACTAATTGCTGTGCCGATATTATTTCTCCCTCTGATGCCAGAGAGGGGAGTAATGCTAATGATGGGACATGGGCTAACCCCTAAAGAAGCACAGCAAATTGATTTCACACTCAGATGTAGAGTCTGTATCGGTGTGATCAGATCTTGGTGTTTGCAGTCTGCTAATTGCTAATATCAGTTCCCAGTAGCAAACTGCACACATTCAAACAATCTGATATAATGCTGCCACCATCTTAACTCTGTACTGCCACTGACTCCGCACAACGAAGGCAAACTTCTTACAGATGCCTGTTTAAATGATGCATGCATCCTAAGAATCTGCACCAAAGCTGCCCTCCAGTACTTAGGAAAGAAGTGTGGCTTTGGCACAACCTCCCGACTCTTAGGACCCATGCATCATTTAAATAGCATACCTCCAAAGAGACCCGAAGCAGCTTTATTTTGGCAGTCTGTAACAGGCCCTAGTCTCTGGAGTTGCAGAAAACATATCTTCAATATAATGTCCTTCCAAACATTCAGTCATGGATATCATGTCACTACTTAACCATCTCTTCTCCAGACTAAATGTACCCAATTTATCTGGATAAAAAAAAAGTAGGTAACAAATGAGCTTCGTTTGAATTTGCTCAAGTTTTTGCATTTCTTTGAATTTTGTGATAAAGTTCCTGGCTCAGGATGAATGAATGAATGAATGAATGAATGAATGAATGAATGAATGCCCCAAATATGCATAAATGTGTGTTTTGCTCCATTTGTGAACAAAATATGTTTAAAATAATGGAAATTGTCATGTTTCATAATGGCAGGTGGGTGTAAACTGTCAGAATGGATTTATGAATGAACATATGCAAAACTAACACAGAACAGAAAAGATCCATCCTTGTTGTTGGCTAAATCTTTTGATCATTTAATGATAGGGATTTCAACTAAGATCAGACAGCTCCATTGTCACCAGAAATCCACAGAGACAGGCTGATTAACGAAAGTGACAACATGCCAGAGAAATGGGGTGATGCCCATTGTGTGGAGAACAGCAGGCCACAAACATGCATGCACAATCACTACACCCCCAAACACACCACAATGGTGTTTATCACATGGAGGTTTTTGCAGCTCAGATCCGGGGTGACTCCTGGTTCAGCTATGCGAATTCACATTATAACACACATGTTTCATCACACCTGGTTGCCCTTCCGTTGCCCTTTCGAATCGAGGGGGAATCGAATCCAAGGCAAGTCACGTGATGCAGATTCACGCAAAGCGGAGTGAGAGCAAATTGTATTATCACACCGGTGGGATTCAATGATTCGAATCGGCACCCTTGCGCATGCGCAGTGGGGGTCTGAAAGCATCCTGACCGTGTACATTTCTGGGGTAAAAAGGGGTGCAAGTTCTTGTTCCCTGTTTTGCATAATTGCGTGATTGAGTGAATATTTGCCTCGTGAATATTTCTGTGTCTTCTTCATCCCCTTTTTATTTTCCCTTCCATTTCAGCAATTTCAACACACACATAGATAGATAGATAGATAGATAGATAGATAGATAGATAGACAGACAGACAGACATATCTGTATATTCACATTCACGCACATACACACACACATGTATATATTCCCCCCAAAAATGAGTTGCCCTGAAAGTTGCCCTGAAAGTGAAAGGACCACCAAAGGAAATGGGGGGGAAATTGCAGCGCCACATCATTGGAAATTTGCAACTGGGGGGTTTGCATTGGTGTACCAGAGCAGAAGCAAAGTTGCATTGCACACCAGACCAATTCGGAGTGGAATCGAAATGAGCTTGGAAGCGATTTCTGTGAATTCGCTTGTTACCGATTTCACCAAATTGAGGGGTCACTTTGGAATCACTGTGGAAGCCCCACGGAAGGAGCCCCCATAGAAAGCAATCGTGTGTGATAACACATCACGATATCACGTGAATTCGCATCGTTGGACTCGCAGTCACGTCGGATCTGAGCTGCAAAAAGCTGCGAACCTCTGTGTGATAAGGCTCACTGTGGCACTATGATGGTTTTTAGCATTGCAACTAATTATTCTGTTTGGACCATGAAGCAGATACAGTTAGCCCTATGTATCCATGGATTCTTCTTCGTGGTCTCTGTGGGTCACACAATAGGGTTTTGCACCGGTGCAGAGACTCCATTGAGGTAGCTGAAAAGCATGCCCAGTCTCACCAGTCTGGCTCCTCCTTCAGTTCTCTTTCGTCCATCACAAGAGAAACATCTCCTTTGGGTTGTTCCTGAGCTGAGTATTATTATTATTATTATTATTATTATTATTATTATTATTATTATGCTTTATTTATATAACGCTTTAGATTTCTACTGTAGGGTAGAATATTTTTTTCCTAATTTTTCTTTCCTTCAGAGCATTGCTCTTCTTTTTTATAGAATTGGAGCAAGGTTTTCTTTTCCTTTCCTTTCCTTTTAGTCCAGATGGGCCCCTCGCCTCCAGGCCCCTTATGGCCTCCAACTCTTTATTTAAAACCTGCATTGATTGTGATCGAAAGATCCCCTTCACCGACAGCCATTCTCAATGTCTTTATTGCCTGGGTGAAGCTGCCATAGCCTCTCCTCAAGAGGAGGCAGCAGACACTGCAGCTCAATCATAAGTGGACAAAGAAGGCAGACGCCTCAACATCTTTGGCCGTCGTTTTTATTCCTCTGCGACCCTTAATGCTAAACTTGTCAACCTCCAGGCCTGTATGGGCGCATATCAGAAATTTCTTTGGGACAAGATAGCATCTTTTATCCATTACTTACATGAGGATCAGAAATCGGCTGCCCTTGAGTTCTATGCAGAAGCACTATGTTTAGTCAACCAACAACTCCACTTGGCTAGACATTCGGTCGACTGCTCTGCTAAGATAATCTCTGGAGCTGTTGCTCTTCACCCGTTATGCCTGGCTCTGGTCCACTGACTTAACTGACGGACCTAGGAAGCAGATTGAAAATCTTCCCTTAGAAGGTGATGGCCTTTTGCAATGAATACAGAGGATTCCCTTGGCACTTTGGCCAAAGCACATGCTTTGGTCTTACCTTTAAGAAACAGCAATACAAAAGGCAGCAGTGGCATGGTAGGGCCACCTGTCCTCGCTCTGGGACCTTTTCTCATCTGGTGCCATCTGGCCATGGAGGGAGAGATGCAGGCCCAGCTCTGTCGAGCCTGGACTAGAATAAGAAGAAGAGCCCTCCCTCTAGTCTATCTGCTACCATTTGGCCATGCAGGGAGAGATGCAGGCCTAGCTCCATTGGGCTTGCCCTGCCTGAGCTAAGAAGAAGAGCCCTCCCTCCAGTCCATCTGGTGCCAACTGTCCATAGAGGGAGAGATGCAGGTCCAGCTCCATTGGGCCTGGCCTGAGCTAAGAAGAAGAGCCCTCCCTCCAGTCCATCTGGTGCCATCCAGCCATGGAGGGAGAGATGCAAGCCCAGCTCCATTGGGCCTGGCCTGAGCTAAGAAGAAGAGCCCTCCCTCTAGTCCATCCAGATAAACAATAATGCTTGGTAAAGTAGAAGACAGGAGGAAAAGAGGAAGACCACATGCCAGAATGATAGACTCAATCAAGGAGCCCATGGCCCTGAGTCTGCAAGACTTGAGCAGTACTGTTGATGATAGGGTGACTTTGAGTTATCTCTTTAATGGGGTCACCGTTAGTTGAACTTGACTTGATGGGAATTAAGAGCAACAAATAATTATGGCTAGGCCCCAGTCTCTAGGGATCTGTGCAGACTTTTCAATAAATGTAAAAACTGATGCCAGCCTTGGCACCGAGCAAACTATGTTGTTGCTTAGCATCCCTGAAAAAATCATATCTGCTTCCAGGCTCTTGCCGTATTTTAACAGTGCGATCAGTTACTGATGTGTAATGGGGGCCAGGGAGGAAGAATCGACACACCACTATCTAAATGAATAGCATGGTCAGAGCTGGCTGAATAAAGAACCTGGAAATGTGCAGCAGAATCAAAGCAGGACATCCTGGGAGTACGCACTTGAAGAGCATCTGACACAAAGCACTGGAAGAGTGAGGAACTGTTGGTACTAGTGGCATTGATCAGCTGTAGCCAGCATTCCCTTAGTGCTTTTTTCTTTCTCTGTCTAATTAACTGCTTCTAATGCTGTTTTAAGAATTATATTGTGGGGGAAATGCACCTAGTACTCCACCTCCTATTTTATTTAAATAGATGTACAAAGTATTTCTTAGAAATCTTGCACTCATGGTCAAATCAAGATTTCAAGTTGCATCTTTTAGGGGGAAGATTGATGACACAGATATCTCTTAGCAGCATCTCTTGTAGTCCAAGAGATAACTCTTGCTACAGCTGAATATCTGTCTCAGGTGACGTAGCTGAGATAAGCTTGCTGCAGAATAGGGAGGCTTGGCCTGAGCTGAAAGAGCTAACTTCATCTGTCTGCCTCCCTAGATCATCTTACTCTTTTGTATCTAAAGCCAGTATCAAACGTTTCCAGAAGATGAGTTACTTCCCAAAGGATTGGCAGATGGGTACCATCTTGTTGTGTCTTAATTTTTAGGTGACATGCCATACCTAGCAATTAGAGTTAAGGTAGGACAAGCTCTGGACAGTTTTTCTAACCTCTTCTCTGGCGAATATGCCATTTCTTTTCTGGGGTTCATAAGGACATCTGGATGAGTGAGAGCATGGGTAGGAATCAGCTGGCTTTTCGGGGTATGCACCACAAACCTGGAAATTGTAGGCATGCAGGAGTGATCTGCAATGCTTTGAGTTTCCTCTGAAGGACTGCTAGCAAAAGCAGATTGTCTAAATAAAGAAACAGATGCATCTCCTGCAGTCTCAGGTACACAACTATCTGTCTGGTGCATATCTAAGGAGCTGTGGCTAATCCAAAGTGCTTCAAGTGAAAAGTGAAATGGCCTATGAGGAGCGATTTAGGGAATTGGGTATGTTTAGCCTGAGGAAGTGCTAGATGCTCATGGTCAGAAACACACACATCTAAGCATTTCCCAGTGTGCTGACTTTAACCCTTTAACACCACGTCCCTCTGGTTTTCTAGGAATGAACTCTGGCAAACTCTGTGCTGGGGCGACAGCATGCGTGCCCACAGAGAAGGCTCTGAGTGCCACCTCTGGCATGTGTGCCATAGGTTCGCCACCACTGGATAGTGGAACTGAGCCCTGAGGGACACCATAGAATGTGTCCCTCCTTCTGAATCTGCCCCTCCAAGAAGTACCTCTGAACCTCATCTCAGAAAGACAACCTAGAATAATACTACAGTCAATGGTATTGAAGCCCCTGTAAGGTCCAGCAGAACCAAGAAGGGACAAACTCTTCCTGTCCGCTTCCCTGAGTAGGTCATCCACTAAGATGACCAAAGCTGCCCCTGTTCTATAGCCAGGCCTGAAAAGAGATTGAAATGGTCCCTCCCAGCACTATCACTGTATGCCTCTATGACCCCAAAAGAGGGATTTTAATCCCAATGCCCTGAGTTCTTTTTGCTGTACTTCAGTTGAGATTATTGCTGATTCATTTGGGATATTACAGAATTAATATCTATTCAGAAGATCTCAGGCAGCAGGCAGCCACTGAGAATGATCCTAACTTTAGATCAAAAAGGACCTCATCATTAATGAAGAGGCTAAAGTGTGAGTTCAATAAGAGGTATGTCCCAATCAGCGCTTTGAAGTCGGGGTGATAAAACCTCTTCTGTCACTTGGGAAGCAGGATAATAAAGGCATAAGAACCATATCAGTTTTATCGCCATGTAAGGATGATCCAGCTTTAAGTGAGGACCTTAAAACACCGTCTCAAAGTCCATTAATGCACCACAGCATATCTGGCCAGTTCCTCAGTTAGAAGAAAAACGAAAATGCAGGGGATGTCAGAGTTAGAGGATGATAATCTGTTATCCTCATTTGCTTATCTGCCTTTAGGAGAACAACAGGAAATGAAACACAGATTAGCCAAGTTACAGTGAAAATTGGATTGCATACTGCAGAATAATCATTTGGACGACAACAAACTGGGCACAAATCAATACAAGAAAAAAGACGTTCTATCCAAATGCATAGTTGAAACAAAAGCCAGTAATGGATGTTTTGGACTAGTAGATGTGGCGAGGCACATTCAAAGTGGTAGAATCAGGTTATTAAACAGAAATAAATATAAATCAATTAAACTGACCATGGAGACTATCGCACATGACTTATCCCATCTTTTCCCCAACACGTTTAAGTGTCAGTGATACATCTTATTGCATTTTCCCAGGGCCAGGCATATGCGGCCTTTATGGAACCTGGGCTTATCCTGTGGCTTTCCAAGGATGGGAAAATGTCATCCTTGAAAAGCCACGGGACAAGCACATGTTACAAACTGGCTGCATATGGGCTGCATACACCCAGTCATAAGAGAATGCGATAAGATCCATCATTGACACTTAAACGCATGTGTATCCTGTTGAGGAAAAGACGGGATACGTTGTGTGTGATAATCTCCCATAAGTAACTGGTTCTCACAATGCTCAAGCTAGGTAGCTCTTTGCCAGTAATTACAATAGACACAGACAGCCCAAAGGAAGATTTCCTCCTCCTCCTCCTCCTCTTCCTCCTCTTCTCCTCCTCCTCCTCCTCTTCCTCCTCCTCCTCTTCTTCCTCCTCCTCCTCCTCCTCTTCCTCCTTCTCCTCCTCCTTTTCCTCCTCCTCCTCTTCCTCCTCCTCTTCCTCCTCTTCTCCTCCTCCTCCTCTTCCTCTTCCTCCTCCTCCTCTTCCTCCTCCTTTTCCTCCTCTTCTTCTCCTCCTCCTCTTCCTCTTCCTCCTCCTCCTCCTCCTCCTTTGTTATGGTTTGTGTCTTCAAGTCATTTCTGAGTTACAGCAACCATAAGGTGCCAAGTTGGAGTTTTCTTAGCAAAATTTGTTAGGAGAGCGCTTGCCAGTGCCTTCCCGTAGAAGAAAATAAAGGATGTGATTTTAGATATTATTTGAACAAGGTGAACGATTTAACTGTAACATTTTAAATGACACCAGATTAAAATGACATCAGTTTGGTCTTCTAAGGAGAGCAATCACCACTTTTTGAACTTTTGGGGCCTGTTACACTTTTGCAAGAGACATGGCAGGAAGGACCTATACAGCTGGACAGATATCGACACCATCATTTGACAGCTACAGCTTCTGCTAAGGGGGAACGACTGAGGGAGCTGGGGATGTTTAGCCTGGAGAAGAAAAGCTTAAGAAGTGAAATGATCACCCTGTTTAAATATTTGAAGGGATGTCATATTGAGGACATCATAACATAACATCCCTTCAAATATTTAAACAGGGCTATCATATCACCTCTGAACCTTCTCTTCTCCAGGCTAAACATCCCCAGCTCCTTAAGTCGTTCCTCATACGGCATGGTTTCCAAATCTTAGGAACACTAAGACCTGAATAAAAGTTTGTAAAATCTTGAAAACAGGGAGAACTTGAGAATCTGCTCATGAAATGGATTGGTAGGTGTTTGAAATAGGTAACATGGAAGTCATTTCTCACCCAGTGCATGACCTGTGAAGTTCATTGCCAGACACTGTGATGAAAACTACTGGGTTGGATGAAATTTAAAGAAGATTAGACGTTAAAGATAATAATTAAAAAAGAGATTAATTGCAACTGTCTCTGATAAATCAGGACAGCTGGACGTTATGCAGCTGACAATAAAGAAAACAAATATTACTGTCTTCATGTCTCTCTCTGGCTTTGCTTCGCGAACGAAGATTCAGGAAGGACTCATGATCCCGCGCTTTGTACAAGTGGGTTGGTGACTAAAAAGGCCAATCCGGGACAAACAGGTCCGGTTGCAGAAAGCACAGCGGAAAGTCTCCTTGGGTGATGTTTCTGGGTTGTGGTTCTTTCTGCGTTGTCGTTTCTCTTCGAGAGTCGTTCGCCATCAGCTTTCGAAAAAGGCTGCAGCATCGTGGATAGTGCGTCTCCATGCCTCCCGATGCGAGGCCAGGGAGGACTATTGTTGGTGACCAATTTGGCCTTCTTCATGTATGCTGGTGATATTAACACCTACTCTGTTTAACTAGTTATGAACAGTCCTTACCCTGAATGTGTGTTGAGTTCATTTTGTTGTTTTCCTAAAGCTCTGGGTTTGTTTTGCTTTGGTTCATCCAGGTTGCAATTACTGAAGCACTTTACAGCTTTTTAGTGCAGGGACATCTTCATTAATGAAATGGATCTGTTTCTGGGCACGGCTTCTTTAACAGAGAATCTGGTACTGCATACAGAAATAACATGGAAAGAATAGGGAAAGGGGAGACACAAAGGAGCAGTTCATGTTTCAGCAGACCTTTAAATGAAAACTAACAATACGCACATGTGAAAGGAAACCACCTGGTCAGATAAGACTTGTATAAGTAAACAAAAACCTTTTCAACTTGATACCCAGAACTGGCTTGGACTCAGAGGCAGGATCAGAAGAAGGAATATTAACCACCTAAAATACGCAGATGGCACGGTACTACAGCGGGAAGCAACAAAGACCGCGAGCAAATGCTGACGTAGGTCAAGGAAGAAAAGTGCTTTGTTCGGCTTAATGTTGAACTTCGAGAAAATAAAACTAATGGCCGAGAATTCATCCCAGACCACCAGAAAATTGTAATAACCAGAGTTCCTACACCTTGGTTCAAATACTGATCAGAATAGAGACTGCAGTCAAGGACTCAGAAGACTCGGATTGGGAAGGGCTGCAATGAAAGAACTGGAAAAGATCATAAAATGCAAAAACATTGAACTCCAAGTCATTGTATTCCCCATTACCACGTACAGATGTAAGAGCTGGACTAACTCATTTGAGATGTGGTGCTAGAATCATAGAATCCTAGAGTTGGAAGAGACCCCAAGGGCCATCCAGCCCAACCCCATTCTGCCATGCAGGAACTCTCAATCAAAGCATCCCCGACAGATGGCCATCCAGCGTCTGCTTAAAGACCTCTAAGGAAGGAGGTCTTTAAGCAGACGCTGTCAAACAGCCCTTACTCTCAGGACGTTCCTCCTAATGTTTAGGTGGAATCTTTTCCTGCAGTTTGCATCCATTGGGTCCTGGAGCAGCAGAAAACAAGCTTGCTCCCTCCTCAGTATACCATCCCTTTAAGTATTTAAACAGGGCTATCATATCACCTCTTAACCTTCTCTTCTCCAGGTTAAACATCCCCAGCTCCCTAAGTCGTTCCTCGTAGGACATGGTTTCCAGACCCTTCACCATTTTAGTTGCCCTAAAAGCTATCATGGAGTTTTCTTGGCAACGTTTGTTCAGAAGAGGTTTGCCTTTGCCTTCCCCTGAGGCTGAGAGCATGTCTTGCCAAAGGTCACCCATTGGGTTTCATGACTAAACTGGGAATCCAATCCCAGTCTTGAGTCACAGTCCAATGCTCAAACCACTGCAGGTAACCACCTAATAATACCACAGAGCAGTTGTTATTATTATTATTATTATTATTATTATTATTATGAAGTGACTAGTATATAGGCTCCAATGTGGAGGATTCATCTTTCACATGAGTGGATCAGGAGGCTGCATAAGCATTTCTCTTTCTGCGTCTGCCTCTTTCTGCTGTATTATACTGTAACATTGTGATTTAAACTGTCACAAGTTATGGAACAAATAAAGCAGCAGATCTTCTGGTGTGATGACAGCTTCCACTGGAACTGGTCTGCCGAAGAAGTTCAGTGATGTGTTGATCTATAGCAGTAGTCTTCATTGAGGCTGAATACAGACAACAGATGGGATGCTTTCCTGTGGTGGGAGATGCAGGAATAACCCACAGCTGGAATCGGGGATGGTTGAATGTGCATTTTTGCTCCTATAAAGCAGGGAGCATTGCTTTCCAATGTTCTGTTGCAGCAACAATTCACAAAAGGTCTACTGTTGGATACCTCTGAGATTAGATTTCAACAAACCATGGACCTAGTGTTTCCAGGTCATCCAGTGGGTGTCAATCCTCATTTTATTTCATCAAGGTTGTTCTACGGCTATTCCTTGGGACTCAGTGTTACAAGGAGCAATGTTGGTATGCAATACAGATAACATAAGAGCACACTCATATTTCATTTCTGAGTGAATTTGGTGCTAGAACAATACAAGATTGGAATCCTTCCTTCCTTCTTTCCTTCCTTCCTTCCTTCCTTCCTTCCTTCCTTCCTTCCTTCTCACCTTTCTGCTTCCATCTAAAGTGGCTGCTACATTGCAGAATTAATGCAGTTTGATGCCACTTTAACTGTTGTGGCCCCATGTTACAGAATCCTGGAACTGGTAGTTTGCTGTGGCACCAGAGCTCTCTGACAGAAGTGGCTAAATAGTTCACAAAACTACAAATCCCAGAATTCCCTAGCATTGAACCATGGGATTTAAAGCAGCATCAAACTGTATTAAGTGCACTTTGCAGTAGACGCAGCCTAAGGAAATTATCGCATATCTATTTGCGCCTGTTGGGCACAAGCTTGAACAAGTGAAAACGGATCTTATCACACGCCTTTTTGCCCAACTCAGCTGCATCATGTACCCAATCCAGACTCCTTGCATACTTTCCAAACCTACGATACTTTCCTGTCCTTCAAAAAGTATACCAGGAGTCCGGATCAGGTATGTGATGCAGCTGGGTTGGGCAAAAAGTGTTAGGAAATGACATGTATGTGACCACAAGATGGAGCTGTAGCAGAACCTATTACAGTTCCAATGGCAGTTGACAGTTGACACTTGCATTATGGAATGTTGATGCAGTCAGTGTTCTTCTGAGAGAGTGTGTCAGTTATGACAGTTGGTGTTAGAGTAACTGCCTCTCTGTTTTGTTGTTATGGTTGTTTGGTTGACAAAGTCACTTCTTTATTAAGGCCTTTGTGTAGAGTGAAAGCTTGAAGTGCTCTTGTCGTTATTTCTCAAGCCGTTTGCAGTGGTGAAGAAATATTTTCCTTCCTGGGCTGAATACCTTTGCAGACGTCTCTTCAGATTCCTTCTCCCTGGCGTCCTGTCGACGTGGTTCAACTCTGCAGGTGGTCGCGGTGGACACAGCGCGTCTTTCCACGCCCCAACAAAAAAGTGTGCAATAAAATCCGTTTTCACCCATTCAAGCCCATGCCCAGCCTATACTCAGATCGGGCAAAAATAGATGTGCACCAATCTCCTAAAATCAAATGAAAGACTACTGTTGGATCCCATTGCTTCTACCAGATGTGGCACACTCTCCTTCAGCTCTTTATGCTCTCTAAAAGAGTGTATAGGGGCCTGAATAAACCTCTAGCACAATTGTGTGTAACATGGAGGGCTGAAGTGGAAAGACAGGGGAAATCCTAATTCTGTACCCATTAGATATTGATGTTTGTTGTTGGATATGATTCTTGGAGTCTATTGAATCATATTCAGTGCAGTGAAGTCCCATGGATGTTCACTGGATTTATGGATGTTGGCTGGCTTGTTAAACCAAATCTTTTTACTTAAATCCCCATTACATAATGATATTTTTATAATCCTGTACTGGCTTTGTATTTTCCTTTGGTGTTTTGTTTTTTTGTTTTTAAATTAATGCCCATATTTTTAGGTTTTCCTCATTATTTGCCTTTTCCAGACTGCCCAAATAAAGCTGCTTTGGGTCTCTTTGGAGGTATGATATTTAAATGATGCATGCAACCTAAGAATCCGGAAGCTGCACCAAAGCTGCCCTCCAGTGCTTAGGAATGGAGTGTGGCTTTGGTGCGACCTCTGGACTCTTAGGACCCATGCATCATTTAAATAGCACACCTCCAAAGAGACCTGAAGCAGCTTTATTTTGGCAGTCTGGAACAGGCCATCGAATCAGATCATTTCTGTAGTGCAGATGCACTGTTCCGGTAGATATTCCTTTTGAGTAGGTATGTAGTAGTCACAGTAGCAGCGGCAGTAGTAATTTATTAATGCTTAGACCATAGGCTATTTGTATACATAAAAGCGCAGTGATATGTACTGGTACAGGATAGTGTATGTCTGATGAGATAATAAAATACATTGGCGCGTTACAGACGCACCGAAGGGGCGTATTAGGGTTAGGAAGGGGCGTGTTAGGTTTGAGAAGGGGCGTCCCTTCTGGATGCCCCTCAAACCTAGTATGGACCAAGTCCGTACAAAATGGTGGCGCCCGTCTACACGGGGGGGTGCCATTTTGACGTTGCGGACGCATAGCGTCCGGATGTTGCGCGGTGGAAGTGACACCGCGAGTGTGTGACTAGCGCCTCATGGCACCACTTCCGGGTTGCAGGAAGAAGCGCCATTTCGGCGCTTCTTTCTTGCTGCGCCTGGGAACCGCGTGGTTTGGCCGCTGCGGTTCCTGGACGTAGCAAACAGCGGCGGCAGCAGAGCGCCCTTCTTGGGCGCTCTGTAACGTGCCATTGATTGGTAAAATCTGTTGCTGTTGCTTTTCCCTCATTTCAGGTTGTTTTTTGCTAGGTACATTTTTATTATCCTATTGATTTAATGGTTTCAGGTATGTGTGTGATCCTATGTTTCAGATAGTTTTAAATATTTCTGTGCTGATTGATGCTCTTTTTTAATAGCTTTTGGTTCATTATTGAAGTATTTTTTTTTTCTATAGGTAGAATTAAAAATATAGCCGTGTTAGTCTGTAGAATCAGTACGTAGAGAGATCTTGTAGCGCCTTTGAGATTCATTGAGAGAAAGAAGTTGGTAGCATGAGCTTTCATAGACTTTGGTCTACTTCCTCAGATGCATTCAGGGACGTAGCTAGGATTTTAGGAAGGGGGGGTCCAGACTAAGTGCCACCATTATAATGGGGCTTGGGTGCAGCGGTGCAGCAGCACACACCATTCATTTTTCTAATGGAAGGGGTGGGCAGGACCCCAAGACCCCCCCCCCCCCGGCTACGTCCCTGATGCATTTTATATGCATCTCAGATGTAATGCATCTGAGGAAGTCGACTGAAGTCTACAAAAGCCTATGCTACCAATTTCTTTCTTTCAATTAGTCTCAAAGCTGCGACAAGATCTCTCAAAGTACCTTTTCTATTGGCGCTTTTCTTTTAATGTGCAAATGGCATTCTTTTATGGACTCTGCCTTGGGAAAGGAGTTTTTTTTCTTACTGGGTAGTTTATCAATATTTCAAAATAAAATCAATATTGCTAAAATTGCTAGACTGCACAAAATTCAAACAGCAAACAAACAAACAAACATCCAGTCCCTGTGCTGATATCTTTGAGACTAAAAATAAATGGTCTAGGTCTGAAAGAGGAAATGCAATGAAAGTATTTCATTGCTCAAAGAGAAATCAACATATTCTTGTCCCCCCCCCCCCCCTCAAAGAAAATGACATTATTGGGTTGCAACTCTTTTAACTGAGACTCTGTAAACAATTACAGAATCATTTTTATCTGTGAGATGGAAGTGGATGCGTATAGAAGGCAGCCACAGTCGGAGTTACGACTATATTGGAACAAGACCTTCTTTGCAGATCCACCCTGAAACGTGTTTTTCCACCTAGCTAGCACCAGTCTTTTGCATGCTAAAAATGGTGAAAGAAATGACGATGAAACAATCTGTTTTAAAAAATACAGCTGCTGTATTGCATTGCAGTGCATTGTAATTCTTATTTTAAGCTTCACTGTACCAATGGCATTTTGGTGCAACTCCAGCGCTTGCCTTCCTAAGCAGCTTTGCAGACATTCATAGCTGCAGAAGAACTGGGGAATGGTTTTTGGTCATAAAAGGAGAAAATGCTAACATCAGGATGTTTGAGTATATATATATATATATATATAATTAAATGTCACCAGACTGATCCAAATTGCTGAGATGGATGCCGTTCCCAATTACATTTGACTTCCTTTCCCTGCTGCAGCTGACAAGCAAAGCAAACAAGGCACGGCTTATTTCCCTGGGTACCAGAACCGACACTAGTGAGGTTTCGCATCCTGTGCTGTCATGCCAAAAGGTGACCGGATGAGTCACTTAGGACCCCGGAGAACTCTGGTTTTGTGCAGCAGCAAAATCTGGCGCACACTGAGCATGTGCGAAGCGGGGATGCTCTCTCTTAGGCTCAGTTAGTTACTGATATAAACAGCTGGAGATATTCAAGTGCTGGGCTTAGAGACCAGCAGAGCTGCAAGAGGAGGGATGCAGGAGGATTACAGCTTCTGTGCATTAAAATCTGGGTGGCGGAGGAAGGATTAGCAGAGCAGGGCACCAGGAGATGGACTGATCTGCTTTTCAAAGCTGCATTACGGTTATTTGGTCCTATTTCACTGGATTTGCCGAGAACTTTGTCTCTCTGGAATTGAAGGGTTTTTTTGTTTTTGGTATATGTGTTTCCTTTTTAAGGTGAGTGTTGCTTTCCTTCTTCAAAGCATTTGCGGATATCCCTCCCTCACAGCCTGAATCACAACTAGACAACTTTTTTTGCGTGTGCGATTCGTCCACTGCAGATGAACTGTTAAGAATTGCGTATATTAATAATACTGGCATCTTGCAGGGTTGGAAAAATAATGTATGCCAGTTCGAGCGTGTGAGATGTAGCAGCGCACTGTGAAGATTGTGCTGCGGGCTGAAACACCCCTCATATAGCGGTTTAGAATGTGCTTGGCTGAAAACCAAGCTGCATGTGTGTTTTGTGTGTATCTGTGCGTGTGTGAGAGAGAGAGAGAGAGTGAGAGAAACCAGGATTGCCATCTGTGTGCGCTTTCAAGGCGGCAGGTCAAGTCCAGTGTTGCTGTTTTGTTAAAAGCAATGCTCAGCACACACATACGTTTCCTGGTACTTTCTAAATAGCATCTCATCCATTTTGGTTTCTTGGTGGTTGTTGCAGCCCTTTGGTGTTTTCCAAGCCTTTGAGGACTGGGCCTATTAAAATATATATTTGGAATGATGTTCTTGCTTGATATTCTCTCCAAAATTAACGTTATGCAGAGTGTCTTCTCCCCTTAGCGGGGAAAAAAGCCTTTATTTCTCTTAATCATATTGGTTTACAGAACAGATGACAGAGAAAGCATCTTGACCTCTGGTTCAGGGAAATCCAACACGAGAGACATGTTTTCCAATGAGATTTAAGGTGGGGAGTCTCAATCTGTGGGTTTCGTGCAATTTATTATTTACGAACCTTCGCTGTTCCCTCCTTTAAAAAATAAAGAAACGGATACCTTCTTGCGCATATTTAAGTGTCACAATGGAACTTTGCTCCTCTATAGGGTTCTTTGTTTATACCTCAGAAGTGTGTGTGTGTGGTGGTGGTTTTTGTGTTATAATCTGGTGATTTTATCACTGGCCTATTGGGATGAATTGGGTTGACGGCATGGTTCCTGAAAATGGGGATACATGTCCATCTCAGTGCATTCCACCAAGACTTTTGGAAGGAAAGAAAGCCTGTTCCAGACTGCCAAAATGAAGCTGCTTCGGGTCTCTTTGGAGGTATGCTATTTAAATGATGCATGGGTCCTAAGAGTCGGGAGGTCGCGCCAAAGCCACACTCCATTCCTAAGCACCGGAGTGCAGCTTTGGTGCAGCTTCCGGATTCTTAGGATGCATGCGTCATTTAAATAGCATACCTCCAAAGAGACCCAAAGCAGCTTTATTTTGGCAGTCTGGAACAGGCCATAGAGGGCCGTGGAAGTCCCCAGTTACTTCTGCTGAGGGGCATTCCCCCTCTGGACTTCAACTATCTTTATTTTCCCTAGAGTAACATTCACAGCGGTGGTCTCAAAACCAATTCCAGAAGTGTTTCCTTCAACAAACTAATCTTGACTTAAACCTGGGCCAGGCAAAAGAGATGCTAACCTCGGATTTTAACAGATGGCAGCTATGGTAGACTTTGAAGTGCTAGCTAAAAATCCTCTTCCGTAACTACTAGCTAAAAAATATAGTTGTACTGGCCATGTAGTTTGTCATAGAGACTGGGAGAGAGACAGGATACTTGGAGGGTGGAGGAAGAAAATATTGCCTTCTTGCCTTTCCCCCTGTATCTGTCCATGGCTGCTGCTCCCCATTTTGCCTCTGTATATGCCATCATGGCATGGCATGCACAATATCCTGCCTTCTGTCACATTCTTTGGCACCCTAACCCTAAATGTGTCCCCACCATTGCTTCCGCCTTCTCTCCTGTGATGTTCTAAGAGGCCACATGTGAGGCCTCTTTGTCTTTTCCCATCTGTTTTGTCTGTTATAAACCTTGATTTGTTGCAAATATCTTCCCAACTAGGCCTCTCCTTGTAAAAAAAACCATCATTGCACACTAGCTACTGGATTGACAGACTGAAGTAGCACTTTGCAACCTGGACAGGGGCACAAAAAGAGACATCATAGAACATGCAAAGGATTGATGGTTACTGGTAGTAAATCCAGACCAGTGGTTTGCATGGAAAATAGGTCTATCAAAACCTATTTTCCCATGAAGTCTTTAGAACAAGGAAGCACAAGAAATGTCTTTTCGCCCAACAACTAAATTCAGTTTTGGAAAAGGTCTTAAATGCTACATTCTAGAGTGGTACCACCATGGCATTATATTGTTGCTGTTGCTGTTGCTGTGTGTTGTGTGCCTTTAAGTCATTTCCAGCTGGGGTTTTCTCGGCAAGATTTGCTCAGAGGAGGTGCTAAGTTAATTTATTATTTATTATTCTTTATTTATTTGATTTATATCCCACTTTTCTCCTTATGCAGGAACCGGGATAGCCTTGAAGCAATTGTTGTCAGTAACTATACCTTAGGAAAGGCATTTCCGTTTTTAGCAATGGAAGACAATCTGCACAAAAACTAGGACACCTTCTGATGATGGTGTTGTAGGTGTGCGGCTTTTTGAGGAACTCAGGCGGTTTACAGACCGCGGCCTGTTCCCGCCCCTTTCCCCGCCGGATCGGGGCCTCAGCTGCCACAGCGGCAGCCTCTGAGGCCCTGATGCGCCGCTTTCCAGGCCACGGCGAAGCAGCAAAAGGCCACTTCCTCGCGGCCTGGAAAGGGGTGTCCTTGGGGCTTCAAGCCCCAAGGATACCCGACGGCGGCGGGGACAAACATAAAGGGGCCGCTCGATCCGTTTCTGCTTTGCGTCACTGGCGCAGCCGTCTAAAGCTGCACCCAGTGACACAAAGCTGGAAGGAGCTCCGAAACAGAGCTCCTTCCAGCACCGCGGAAAGGGTGCCCCAGGCGCCCTTGCACGACGCCAGTACGTCACTTCCGCGCCGCTCCGTTTGGAGGCGCGTGGTCGTGACGTACCAATGGCGCTGCCCATGTGTATAGGGCGCCACCATTTTGTACGTGCTTGGCACTTAGGGCGTCCGGAAGGGACGCCTTTTTCTAACCCTAGTACGTGCCGAGCACGTACTTTATGCGCGTCTATAACGCGCCTCAGAATGGGATGAGCTGCCTCCTGCTATACAGAGTGTCTTTACCCAAAAGTAATATGGCACTGGCTGGTATTTGCTGTTGATAGTTGCCCATTAGTTTCAAGGAAACATTTGATGGACCTCTGCAGACACTAGGATGGAGGAACAGCGGGATCTTTGGTATGACTGAACAGCATTCTGATTAGATGTATGTATGTATGTATGTATGGTATTTATTCCCTGCCCATCAGCCCTAAAGTAGTTCACAAAGAGTGTATTGTAGATAAACAGTTGCTGAGTACAAACAACAAGGTACTTGTTTTTATATAGTTCAACAGAATTCTTCCTGTGCTCATGTTTTATTAAATCCTGTAGCGTTGTATTTTCAATATATAAAGGTTAGGCAAACTTCAAGATTGTGGGGTCTACTATGTTTGTGTGAGTATATATGTATGTATGCATGCACACATATTACTACTACAACCGCCAGCACTTAGAATAGTGGCCTAACTCCAGTTTTTAGTCCCAACTAAAATTAGACCCATCGAATCAAGTGACGAATTGTAACTCAGTACTTATGTAAACCCCATTAATTCACCGTTTACTCTAGGTCAGACTGATGGTTGGAATAGAGCCCTGAGAACACTGAATTATTCATCGCCGAATTCCTGATATTAGTGGGCCTTTTAATCTATGCAATCACAGTGCTATGATTGCACTTTAATTCCCATGGCCGCACCCTATGGAATTAATAGGCTTGTGGTTTGGTGGATGTGCTAGAGTTCTCCAGCTGAGAGTTCGAAACGCTCCTCTCTAAACTGCACATCCCTTCCTTTTATAGGATGTTGCCATGACAGTTAAAGTGGAATCATGGTGCTGTAATTGCCTGGTGTGAAGGGCCCTCAATAATTATTGTATTGAGTGGACCTGATAGTCCTTCAGCACAAAACAAAACAAAACAAAACACGCAGGTGTCCTGCAAGCACTCAAACGCATGCTGACAGGGTGGAGACCATTCAGGATTTGATGCTGGATTCTAACAACCTGAATATTTTACAAACAGCAGTGCAGGGTTTATGTCAACAGTGAGATTGTAGAGGTTTAGCAGCATTAAGGTCCAGAATTCCAGTTTAACTAAGGCCTGATACAGCCAGCCAAAATAAAGCTACTTCAAGTCACTTTTGGAGGTATGGTGTTTCAATGATACATGCGTCCTAAGAGTCCAGAAGCCGCACCAAAGCCGTGCTCCATTCCTAAGCACTGGAGTGCAGCTTTGGTGCAGCTTCCGGACTCTTAGGATGCATGCATCATGTAAACACCATGTCTCCAAAGTGACTCGAAGCAGCTTTATTTTGGCTGCCTGTATAGGGCCTAAGAGGATATTGAGGCGTGTATGGATTGGGGAGGGAATGAACTCCACACATAGATTGTTCACGGTTTATTGCAGCTTTCTATTCTTTCATTGCATCCTTTGCAACATGATCATTAGGCAGTTTCATCCAGATTGTTTTCGTGTGTTGTTTTAATGATGCTGCACATGCTCCATTGTGCGTTGTACATTTTATATATATATATAGTGTGTGTGTGTGTGTGTCTTAGTATTGCACTGCAGTGTTATCACTGCGTATATGTCTATAATGTGTGTAGTTACATTCAAGTGAGAAAGACTAAAACAACTGAAAGGTGCAGCAAGTCATGCTCTCATATAGGTGCATACAGAATTTAGCCCAGGAAAAGTAATCTACAGCCCAGCTAGAGATTACTTTAGCACTGCTCTAGGATCTTTTAATTTGCCAGTCAGATGATGCCAACTGGTACTTTAGTTGGGTCAACATGTACTCAACTAAAACAGTATCCGTTCAACGAGGGGTTTCCCCAGATTAAGTGCTGATTCTTTTATATGTTTACACTATCATAGTTCATAGGCTTCCTGCATCAAGGGGGCAAAAATACCCCCAAATCAACCCAACAACAGACGTTTCACTGGATCAACATTTGGACATTTTTTGATCTCAAGAATAGGGTTAAGGCTCGAAACTGCTGCCGGCACTGGTTTTTGTTAGTTAGGGCACGACCAACATGGCATGCTCTGAAATCTGCGATGTATTCATCTTGTTGAAAATAAGCAGGTCTGGGTTGGGCCAGTGCCTGGATGGGGGTCACAATGGAACCCTTTGTATAACAACATGAAACCCTTTGTATAGAGTGGAAGAAGGTGTTCTATACATGGACTGAGTAAAACAAGATGAATAGTGACTTAAGGAGCTGGGTATGTTTAGCCTGGGGAAGAGGGCGATATGATAGCCCTGTTTAAATATTTGAAGGGGTGCCACATTGAGGAGGGAGCAAGCTTGTTTTATGCTGCTCCAGGGAATAGGACCCGGAGCAATGGATTCTAACTACAGTACAGGGAAAGGGATTCCACCTCAACATTAGGAAGAACTCCCTGATGGTAGGAATTGTTTGACAGTGGAACACACTCCTTTGGAGAGTAGAGGAGTCTCCTTCTTTGGAGTTTTTGAAACAGATGCTGGATGGCCATCTGCTGGGGATGCTTTGAGTAGGAGTTCCTGCATGGCAGAATGGGGTTGGATAGGATTGCCCTTGTGGTCTCTTCCAACTCTATGATGCTATGACTCTATAGAGGGGCTTAAAACACCAAAGTTACAGGGGCAGACACTGTCTGTTGTTACTTGCCATGACATTACCCCTAGTAACACAGGCAGGATATCTTTGAATACCAGTTACAAGAGTATGTGCAAGGCAAGGATGATGCTGTTGCTTCCCTGCAGGGACATAGCCAGGATTTTAGGAAGGAGGGGGGGTCCAGACTAAGTGCCACCATTATATTGAGGCTTGGGTGCGGCGGCACAGCTGCAAGCACCATTCATTTTTCTATGGGAAGGGGGGGTCCGGACCCCAAGACACCCCCCCCCCTTGGCTACGTCCCTGTTCCCTGTCCTGCATGTGTGTTTCCTAAAGGCACCTTATGGGTCGCTGTGGAAACATTCGGATATTGTGTTAATGGATATTGTGTTAATGATGTGCATTGAGAGGCTTCTGGAGATAGGCTAATCTATTCATTCCAGATAAATAAACATAGCCGTGACCCCAAAACTCAGATGTCTGTGAGCACTGCCTTTCTAGTTTGCCTTTGCCTTCATGCACATTGATCTAGCTATTATATTAATTTGGACTTTTCCTTCCCATATAAAGCTGCCGAGGGCGAAATGAATATCTATACCTAAAGGGAAGGCTAGAAGCCAGAATCTATTTTGGTTCGGTCCTTCAGTTGTTTCCAAGCCCACAAACATTTGTCTTGAAAGAGTGCTGACAAAGTGTAAAAGCAATATTAAATGGATCCATAGAACTGTTATCCCTTATACCAGTGGTTCTCAACCTTCCTAATGCTGTGACCCTTTAATACGGTTCCTCATGTTGTGGTGACCCCCAACCATAAAATCATTTCCATTGCTACATGCAAATATGTGTTTTCCAATGGTCTTAGGTGACCCCTGTAAAAGGGTTGTTCGACCCCCAAACGGGTCCCGACTCCCAGATTGGGAACCACTGCCTTATACCAATATATTGTCAATATGTTTTAGTAGACTCTTACCTAAAATGTTACCCTTACCTGAAACTTTTACTTTAAGGTCATGGAGCACAATATTAGTAGATATTCTAATTCTTTGCAATAGATATTCTTAAGGTGGGGCCTGCAACAAAATGATGCATTGTATTGTAATAGTCTATCCTATCATTCTAAGAACTGATGCCTCTTCAGTTCTTAACAGAAATGGTACAAATGCATGGCCACTGACAACCTGCAACAGGGATTACTATGCTGGGAAAGACACAAAGGTATACCAATGCAACAGATTCTATCCCCTATCCTCTTTCCCGAATCTAATTACAATGGATTATGCCAAACAATCCCTGGATGTTAAATGTCACTTTCAAAATAAAATATTGGGCAGGGACGATTGACTAACCTTCTTGTGCCTGATAGCATCCTGGTGGAGGGCAAGGCTGTGTGGCAGGACCCTGAAGAGAAGAACTTGAAGGATCATAGAGTTGGAAGAGACCCCCAGGGCCATCCAGTCCAACCCTAATCTGCCATGCAGGAACTCTCAGTCAAAGCACCTCCAACAGATGGCCATCCAGCCTCTGTTTAAAGACATCCAAAGGAGGAGACACCATACACTCTGAAGAAGTGTGTTTCACTGTCAAACATCTCTTAATGTCAGGAAATTCTTCCTAATGTTGAGGTGGAATCCTGTAGTTTGAATCCATTGCTCCGGGTCCTGTTCTCTGGAGCAAAAGAAAACAAACTTGCCTCATCCTCAACATGACATCCCTTCAAATATTTAAACAGGGCTATCATAGCACCTCTTTGCCAGGCTAAACATGCCCAGCTCCCTAAGTCTCTCCTCATAAGGCATGGTTTCCAGACCATCACCATTACGGTTGCTTTTCTTTGGACACGCTCCAGCTTCTCAACATCCTTATTGAATTGTGGTGACCAAAACTGGGCACAGTATTCCAGGTGACCAAAGCAGAATAGAGTTGTTCTCACACTATAGCTCCTTGGGTTTTCCTGAGTTTAGCCAGTTGTTGTCGCTCCTATGTGCCTTCATTTTCTGTATCATTGTACCTCTGGAATGAGAGGAGCTATTCATAACAATTCCTTGGATCTGCACTAGGACTGTTGCAAAGTTGTCATTGTTTTAATGGATGCATGGCTTCCTGAGGTAGTCCTGTGGCAGGAGGGCGACTAAAATGGCAAAGGGTCTGGAAACCATGCGCTATGAGGAACGACTTAGGGAGCTGGGGATGTTTAGCCTGGAGAAGAGAGGACTAAGAGATGATATGATAGTCTTGTTTAAATATTTGAAGGGATGTCATATTGAGGAGGGAGCAAGCTTGTTTTCTGCTGCTCCAGAGACAAGGACCTGGAAGAATGAATGCAAGCTACAGGAAAAGGATTCCAACTCAACATTAGGAGGAACTTCCTGACAGTAAGGGCTGTTCTACAGTGGAACTCACTCCTTTGGAGAGTGGTAGAGTCTCCCTCCTTGGAAGTCTTTAAGCAGAGGCCATCTGTCGGGTATGCTTTGGTTGGTGTGACCCCTGCCTCAAGCTTATTACTGCCCATGTTTGCTGTTTCTGGATGAAGTTAGGTCAGCAAGCAAGTCAGATGCTAATACACTGGTACCCCGGGTTACGAAATTAATTCGTTCCGCTATTCCTTTCGTAAGCCGAAAATTTCGTAACCCGAAGCGCTTTTCCCATTGAAAATAACTAATGCGTTCCATGACCTCAGACTGAACCTGCAAGTCAAAACAAAGTCACAATAGAGGCCTATTAAGCTAAGTACCCTACAATACAATGTAATACAAAGTTGCCTGAGGCACTAAAGAGCTTAACAATGACTGGCAGGTCCATTCTAAACTTTCTAAGGATCTTAACAATGACTGACAGGTCCATTCTAAACTTTCTAATGATCTTAACAATGACTGACAGGTCCATTCTAAACTTTCTAATGATCTTAACAATGACTGACAGGTCCATTCTAAACTTTCTAAAGGATAAAGAAAAAAAGTTTTTTTCTCTCTTTGATGGTTCTGGCATCTCAGAGTCAGGCAGGAGGAGGAGGATGAGCTCTCAAATCATCACACCCATGACCAAAGCACCCCAAATCTAAAAAAGCAACCCCATGGTCACACTCTCTGGCCCAAACTTGCAAAAGTCCCACCCCACACTTTGAAAACATCACAGCCATGGCCAAAGCACACAAGAACTCAAGCCCATAGGCCAGAAACCCAAAATCTGAAAATGCCACCCCATGGTCACACTCTCTGGCCCACATCAAATCAAGGCCAAACTTGCAAAAATCGATGCCCACACTTTGAAAACATCACAGCCATGACCAAGCCACCCCAGAACCCAAACTCAAAGGCCAGAAACCCCAAATCTGAACATGCCACCCCATGGTCACACTCTCTGGCCCACATCAAATCAAGGCCAAACTTGCAAAAATCGATGCCCACACTTTGAAAACATCACAGCCATGACCAAACCACCCCAGAACCCAAACTCAAAGGCCAGAAACCCCAAATCTGAACATGCCACCCCATGGTCACACTCTCTGGCCCACATCAAATCAGGGCCAAACATGCAAACCTCACATCTCACACTTTGAAATCATCACACCCATGACCATGCCACCCCAGAACCCAAACTCAAAGGCCAGAAACCCCAAATCTGAACATGCCACCCCATGGTCACACTCTCTGGCCCACATCAAATCAAGGCCAAACTTGCAAAAATCGATGCCCACACTTTGAAAACATCACAGCCATGACCAAACCACCCCAGAACCCAAACCCAAAGGCCAGAAACCCCAAATCTGAACATGCCACCCCATGGTCACACTCTCTGGCCCACATCAAATCAAGGCCAAACTTGCAAAAATCGATGCCCACACTTTGAAAACATCACAGCCATGACCAAACCACCCCAGAACTCAAACCCAAAGGCCAGAAAACCCAAATCTGAACATGCCACCCCATGGTCACACTCTCTGGCCCACATCAAATCAAGGCCAAACTTGCAAAAATCGATGCCCACACTTTGAAAACATCACAGCCATGACCAAACCACCCCAGAACCCAAACTCAAAGGCCAGAAACCCCAAATCTGAACATGCCACCCCATGGTCACACTCTCTGGCCCACATCAAATCAGGGCCAAACATGCAAACCTCACATCTCACACTTTGAAATCATCACACCCATGACCATGCCACCCCAGAACCCAAACTCAAAGGCCAGAAACCCCAAATCTGAACATGCCACCCCATGGTCACACTCTCTGGCCCACATCAAATCAAGGCCAAACTTGCAAAAATCGATGCCCACACTTTGAAAACATCACAGCCATGACCAAACCACCCCAGAACTCAAACCCAAAGGCCAGAAAACCCAAATCTGAACATGCATCCCCATGGTAAGGCCCATTCTAAAGGATAAAGAAAAAAAGTGTTGCTGGTCTTGGCATCTCAGAGTGAGGCAGGGGAAGGAGGAGGAGGAGCTGCTCTCAAATCATCACAGCCATGACCAAAGCAACCACAAATCTAAAAAAGGAACCCCATGGTCACACTCTCTGGCCCACATCAAATCAAGGCCAAACACATCTCACACTTTGAAAACATCACAGCCATGACCATACCACCCCAGAACCCAAACCCAAAGGCCAGAAACCCCAAATCTGAACATGCCACCCCAAGGTCACACTCTCTGGCCCACATCAAATCAAGGCCAAACATGCAAACCTCACATCCCACACTCTCAAATCATCACACCCATGACCATACCACCCCAGAACCCAAACCCAAAGGCCAGAAACCCCAAATCTGAACATGCCACCCCATGGTCACACTCTCTGGCCCACATCAAATCAAGGCCAAACATGCAAACCTCACATCCCACACTCTCAAATCATCACACCCATGACCATACCACCCCAGAACCCAAACCCAAAGGCCAGAAACCCCAAATCTGAACATGCCACCCCATGGTCACACTCTCTGGCCCACATCAAATCAAGGCCAAACATGCAAACCTCACATCCCACACTCTCAAATCATCACACCCATGACCATACAGTACAAAAGTGTTTTTCTTATCTTTGCTGGTCTTGGCATCTGGTCCTGGCATCTCGGAGTGAGGCAGGAGGAGGAGGAGGAGGAGAGGGGCAGCCCAAAAAGCCAAATTTAAACCAATTCAAGCAATTTAACCACTTCAGCCAATTCAAGCAATTTCACCACTTCAGCCAATTTAGCCAATTCAAGCAATTTAACCAATTCAGCCAATTTAGCCAATTCAAGCAATTTAACCAATTCAGCCAATTTAGCCAATGCCACCAATTTAACAAAGTTAACCATTTTTTTAAAAAGAATTTGGTGTTTTTTTTAAGGGTCACCTTTTTTTTAAGGGTCACCTTTTGCCTTCTTGGAAGACGGTTCTCCCGCTCTAGGGAAGAACTGGTCCAAGGATGTCTGCTTTTGCCGGCCCTTAAGCAGGTTCTTAAAATGGCTAAGGCAGACATTATCAAAATGGGCAATGGCATGGCTGGTGAGCACCTGCTCAGGGTGGTGCTTCTCCACAAAGGAAGCCACATTGTGGAATTGCCGCAAAATGTCTTTAATTTCTGCCGTTGGCAGAGATGCCCCCGCAGCCTCCTCCTCCTGGCCCCTGTCGAAATGGAGCACGTCTTCATCCACGGCCGAGTGTTGCATCGCCGCCAAGGCCTTCAGGTCCTCTGTTGTCAGGTCCTCGTTGTGCTCCTCGATGAGTTCCTCCACGTCCTCGTTGTCCACGTCGAGTCCCAGGGACCTCGCGATGGAGACGATCTCGTGCACCTCTTCCTCTTCACCTGGCTCAGCACCCTCGGACTGTGACCCTTCCAAGGAAGAAGCATCAGGCCACAGCTTCCTCCACGCAGCAATCAGGTTGCGCCTGGTGATCGCCTGCCAGGCCAAGTCCACCATCTTTAAGCACACCACGATGTCAAAATGCTGCTTCCAGAACTCACGAAGGGTCAGCTGTGTGCTCTCGGTCACATCGAAGCAACGCTTGAAGAGGTGCTTGGTGTACAGCTTCTTGAAGTTGGCGATCACCTGCTGGTCCATGGGTTGCAAGAGGGAGGTCGTGTTGGGTGGCAGAAACTGGACCTTGATGAAGGAGAACTCCGCGAGGATGTCCTTCTCCAGGCCATGCGGGTGCGCAGGAGCATTGTCCAAGAGGAGGAGGCACTTCAGGGGCAAATCTTCTTCCTCCAGGTACCGCTTCACTGTCGGGGCGAAGACACTGTTGATCCACTCGACGAAAAGGAGGCGTGTCACCCATGCGCGGCCATTGGAGCGCCACATCACTGGCAACCTGTCCTTCTGGATGTTGTGTGCCTTGAACGCCCTGGGATTCTCGGAGTGGTACACCAACAGGGGCTTGACCTTACAGTCCCCGCTGGCATTGGCACACAACGCAAGTGTGAAGCGGTCCTTCATTGGCTTGTGGCCTGGCTGTCTCCTCTCCTCCTGGGTGATGTAGGTGCGGCGAGGCATCTTCTTCCAGAAGAGGCCCGTCTCGTCGCAGTTGAAGACTTGCTGCGGGACGTAGCCTTCCTCCTCCACCATGGCCTTGAACGCGACGACGAATGCTTCAGCGGCCTGGTGGTCTGCGCTGGACGCCTCGCCGTGACGGACGACAGAGTGGATCCCGGTCCTCCTCTTGAACCTGTCGAACCAGCCACGTGATGCTTTGAAGTCCGGGGTGGCTGGCTCCTCCTGCGAAGAAGTTCCTTCGCCTGCCTCCTTGCTGGCCAGGTCTTCGTAGATGGCGGTGGCCTTCTCGCAGATGACCGAGGTGGTCACAGTGTCCCCGACTCGCTCCTTTTCCTTGATCCAGAGGAGAAGCAGGCGCTCCATCTCCTCATGCTTCGGTGTCCTCTGCTTGGCGATGGTCGTCACGCCTTTCGCTGGAGCCACAACAGCTCTGATGGCCTCCTTCTGCTTGAGGACAGTGCCAATCGTCGATGGGTTGCGTCCATACTCCTTGGCAATGTCCACCAAGCGCACGCCCCTCTCGTGCTTGGCAATGATGTCCTTCTTGTCCTCCAAGGACAAGGGAGCCCTCTTCTTCTTCTCACCGCTTGGCTTGGGAGCCATACTGTACAGTAGCTCAAGCCTAAAAAGGACAAAAGGCACAGGCACTGAGCAAAAGCCACAATTGGAAACCACCCCCACCCCCATGGTCACACTCTCTGGCCCAAACTTGCAAAAGTCCCACCCCACACTCTCAAATCATCACAGCCATGGCCAAAGCACACAAGAACACAAGCCCATAGGCCAGAAACCCAAAATCTGAAAATGCAACCCTATGGTGAGAGTCTCTGGCCACATGTGACCATAGCCAAAGTGTTAAAAGTCTCACACCACACTTTGAAAACAGCACAGCCATGAAGAAATCAAAGCAGCAAATGAAGCCCATCATCCACACATGAGAGCATGTTACCCAAACAGCAAAAAAACCCCAAAAAAGCAACCCAGCAGCTCTAACCCATCATCCACACATCAGAGCATGTTACCCAAACAGCAAAAAACCCCCAAAAAAGCAACCCAGCAGCTCTAACCCATCATCCACACATCAGAGCATGCCACACTAACAGCAAAAACCCCCCAAAAAAGCAACCCAGCAGCTCTAACCCATCATCCACACATCAGAGCATGTTACCCAAACAGCAAAAAAACCCCAAAAAAGCAACCCAGCAGCTCTAACCCATCATCCACACATCAGAGCATGCCACACTAACAGCAAAAACCCCCCAAAAAAGCAACCCAGCAGCTCTAACCCATCATCCACACATCAGAGCATGCCACACTAACAGCAAAAACCCCCCAAAAAAGCAACCCAGCAGCTCTAACCCATCATCCACACATCAGAGCATGCCACACTAACAGCAAAAAACCCCCAAAAAAGCAACCCAGCAGCTCTAACCCATCATCCACACATCAGAGCATGCCACACTAACAGCAAAAACCCCCCAAAAAAGCAACCCAGCAGCTCTAACCCATCATCCACACATCAGAGCATGTTACCCAAACAGCAAAAAACCCCCAAAAAAGCAACCCAGCAGCTCTAACCCATCATCCACACATCAGAGCATGCCACACTAACAGCAAAAACCCCCCAAAAAAGCAACCCAGCAGCTCTAACCCATCATCCACACATCAGAGCATGCCACACTAACAGCAAAAACCCCCCAAAAAAGCAACCCAGCAGCTCTAACCCATCATCCACACATCAGAGCATGCCACACTAACAGCAAAAAACCCCCAAAAAAGCAACCCAGCAGCTCTAACCCATCATCCACACATCAGAGCATGCCACACTAACAGCAAAAAAACCCCAAAAAAGCAACCCAGCAGCTCTAACCCATCATCCACACATCAGAGCATGTTACCCAAACAGCAAAAAACCCCCAAAAAAGCAACCCAGCAGCTCTAACCCATCATCCACACATCAGAGCATGTTACCCAAACAGCAAAAAACCCCCAAAAAAGCAACCCAGCAGCTCTAACCCATCATCCACACATCAGAGCATGCCACACTAACAGCAAAAAACCCCCAAAAAAGCAACCCAGCAGCTCTAACCCATCATCCACACATCAGAGCATGCCACACTAACAGCAAAAAACCCCCAAAAAAGCAACCCAGCAGCTCTAACCCATCATCCACACATCAGAGCATGCCACACTAACAGCAAAAACCCCCCAAAAAAGCAACCCAGCAGCTCTAACCCATCATCCACACATCAGAGCATGCCACACTAACAGCAAAAAACCCCCAAAAAAGCAACCCAGCAGCTCTAACCCATCATCCACACATCAGAGCATGCCACACTAACAGCAAAAACCCCCCAAAAAAGCAACCCAGCAGCTCTAACCCATCATCCACACATCAGAGCATGCCACACTAACAGCAAAACCCCCCCAAAAAAGCAACCCAGCAGCTCTAACCCATCATCCACACATCAGAGCATGTTACCCAAACAGCAAAAACCCCCCAAAAAAGCAACCCAGCAGCTCTAACCCATCATCCACACATCAGAGCATGTTACCCAAACAGCAAAAAACCCCCAAAAAAGCAACCCAGCAGCTCTAACCCATCATCCACACATCAGAGCATGTTACCCAAACAGCAAAAACCCCCCAAAAAAGCAACCCAGCAGCTCTAACCCATCATCCACACATCAGAGCATGTTACCCAAACAGCAAAAAACCCCCAAAAATGCAACCCAGCAGCTCTAACCCATCATCCACACATCAGAGCATGTTACCCAAACAGCAAAAAAACCCCAAAAATGCAACCCAGCAGCTCTAACCCATCATCCACACATCAGAGCATGTTACCCAAACAGCAAAAAAACCCCAAAAATGCAACCCAGCAGCTCTAACCCATCATCCACACATCAGAGCATGTTACCCAAACAGCAAAAAAACCCCAAAAAAGCAACCCAGCAGCTCTAACCCATCATCCACACATCAGAGCATGTTACCCAAACAGCAAAAAAACCCCAAAAATGCAACCCAGCAGCTCTAACCCATCATCCACACATCAGAGCATGTTACCCAAACAGCAAAAACCCCCCAAAAAAGCAACCCAGCAGCTCTAACCCATCATCCACACATCAGAGCATGTTACCCAAACAGCAAAAAACCCCCAAAAATGCAACCCAGCAGCTCTAACCCATCATCCACACATCAGAGCATGTTACCCAAACAGCAAAAAACCCCCAAAAATGCAACCCAGCAGCTCTAACCCATCATCCACACATCAGAGCATGTTACCCAAACAGCAAAAAACCCCCAAAAATGCAACCCAGCAGCTCTAACCCATCATCCACACATCAGAGCATGTTACCCAAACAGCAAAAACCCCCCAAAAAAGCAACCCAGCAGCTCTAACCCATCATCCACACATCAGAGCATGTTACCCAAACAGCAAAAACCCCCCAAAAAAGCAACCCAGCAGCTCTAACCCATCATCCACACATCAGAGCATGTTACCCAAACAGCAAAACCCACAATCCACACTTTGAAAACACCAAAAAAATAAAAATAAAAAAAATAAAAATTAAAAAAAAATTAAAAAAATTTAAAAAAAAAAAAACAGCACCCCAGCACCCCAGAGCAAAAGCATGGTCACACTGTCTCAGCCCACCCCACCCCACAAGAAGAAGGTAAAAATCCATCAACCTACCTGTAGAGAAATTCCTGATGGCCGGTCTTGATCCGAAGATACACCTGGCAAAGGCAGCAAAAGTCCAAAGCCAGGCAAAGTCCGAACCGCAAGTGAACCCAAGAGTCAGAGCTCAAAATATCAACTCTTCCTCACACAGTCCACAGGGCCAGACAAAGGAGCAGATCGATGGAAGCCGGCTTTTGTACCTCAAGCCAGGCCACCCCCCCCAATTTCGTTAGCCAATACAGTTGATCAGCTTGATTTCGCAAGCCAATCACTGCTGCTAACGAAATTCAAAATTCGCGCCCAAGCTAACCCCTAACCCAGCCCCCTGGGTTAGCCGTTAGCCCTTTAAATCCCTGGAAAGCCTATCGCTGCAGTTTGCATCTTTTGAATTTCGCGCCGAAAAGGATTGCGTAACCCGAAGAATCTTTCGTAACCCGGGACAGCTTTTTACAAGCCGCATTTTTCGTATCCCGAATATTTCGTAACCCGGTCCTTTCGTATCCCGGGGTACCAGTGTAGTATACAAATCATGTGTCAGTTTGAGTCAGAGCATCATTTATTGCCGAGTTGAGACCAAGTCAAGTCATTGAAGCGAAGCCGAGTCAGTCAACTTGAGGCCACATCATTGGTCTTGGCTCCTGTCATGTGGCCACTTTGCTCCGGGGAGAAAGCAGGTTGAGCAACTGAGCAGCCATGTGAGAGGAGCCATGGCAAAGGCTGGCTACCTGCATGTTGATGTTCAGCTAATATGGGCTAGCATTGGTGGAATTTGCAAAAAGCCAGTGTGGCATCATGGTTTGAATTTTGAACTAGTACTCTGGCAGATCAGGGTTTGAATCCTTGTTCAGGTGTGTAAGTCCACTGGTTGGCCTTGGGAAAGTCATTCTCTCTCAATCGCAGAGGAAGGCAAAGGGACGTAGCCAAGGGGGGGGGGGGGGTTCTTGGGCTCTGGTCCCCCCTTCCATTAGAAAAATGAATAGTGTGTGCTGCTGCGCCGCCGCACCCAAGCCCCATTATAATGGTGGCACTTAGTCTGGACCCCCCCTTCCTAAAATCCTAGCTACGTCCCTGCACACACCCAAGAAATTCTGCCAAGGAAACCCCATGAGAGGTTCACCTTAGGATCACCATAAGTCAGAGACAACTTGAACACAACAACAACCATCTTCATTAAAGAAAAGTTAGCTGTGAGGAGGGAGGGAGAGTGAACTATGATCAAATAATGGATGCTATTTCCCCCTATCACCCCCCCCCCATTTGAAACATGAGATGGCCGGTTGAAATCTAACTTCACTACCACCCCAGGTGGAAATACTGACAATGAAGAGTGGCCATTAAATATGAATGGTTTAAGTCACATCTGTGAAACAGACTAAGCCTGTTCTTCACATAAGCCTTAACTCCTTAACACAGAGACCCAGACACCCCGGGGGGGTTTGCATTTGCCCCGCTTTATCCCAACTGAAATCGATCTAATAAGGATCGGAATCGATTTCAAGTGGGAACGAGGGTCATATACCTCTATCTACAATTTGGTGTAAATTGTAGTGGGAATGAGCCGCTGGAAACCTTACGTCAGATCTCTCCTGCCAAATGCTAGAGCCTGTTATCTATTTGCTTCACTTAGGTCAAGATGCAAGGGCATGATTTTGTATCCTGCAGGAACAGAATCAGGACCCCTGCTTCGTTCTAGGGCCACAACAAACTACAGTTCCCAGAATTCCATATCATTGAGCCAGTGCAGTTAAACTGGTGCCAAGCCAGATTATTTTTGTAGTGTGAATGCAGCCTTAGTTTTGCCATTTTTTCTCATCCCCCTTTTCATCCACCTATATATATATGCATCAAACAAAGCAATAACATTAAGCAACAAGTCTAAATGTCATGACATTCATGTTCAGATTATGAAGGCAAAATGTAGCCTGTGTTGACCTGAATTTCCATGCTGTGCAACATATTGGATGAAACCCAGCACAGAAGATAAAATGTCTGTCATTCATGACTGCGTATCATCTCCTTGGTATTATCATCTTTTGCGGTCGCATAAGTGCTTCTGCATGGAAAGGAGAGGGAGTCTGCTCTGCAGTGTTTATTATTTAGCTCTCGAAACTGAAAAGTGCAATGGCTGCTTTTAATGACCCCAGTGTATCAGCCAAACATGTTATCATGAGTGGTCAATAAAAGTAGTGGCTAGTGGCTGTCAAGTGAGGTGGTCAGTGGCAAAGTTTTAAATCTGCTCCAATGCAGTTGTGACCCAAAGCAGAAAGATGTTTGGGATAGTGGTGAGGAGATGCACAACAGTACAGGTGTACTTGAAAGAAGATTTACTGTGCCTTTAAATCATGCTTACTGCATGAAATGGTTATGGTTAATCATGCTTCCATCTGATTCTGTCCTCTCCCTGCACCAAACCTAAGATTATATGGTTAGAACAATAGAATCATAGAGCTGGAAGAGACCTGAAGGGCCATCGAGTCCAACCTCCTGCGATGCAAGAAGACACAGTCAAAGCACCCCTGATAGACGGCCTTCCAGGCTCCCTATTCTAGAGAGATTCTTTGGAACTGGGAAGTGAATGTTGTCTTTAAAGGAGCAATCCAAGGAGGTGAACTTTTATGTCCAAGATAGGCTCAGCATGGTGGATATCCCCATTAATGTCTGGATTAAAATCTAGAGTGGATTCACTGCCCCATTAACATGGAAGTCATTAGCTGCCACTGCTCTGGGCAGCCATTGGCCCCATACAGACTGCCAAAATAAAGCTGCTTTGGGTCTCTTTGGAGGCATGCTGTTTAAATGATGCATGCATCCTAAGAATCCGGAAGCTGCACCAAAGCTGCACTCCAGTGCTTAGGAATGGAGTGTGGCTTTGGCGCGACCTCCGGACTCTTAGGACCCATGCGTCATTGAAATAGCATACCTCCAAAAGTGACTCGAAGCAGCTTTATTTTGGCAGTCTGTAACAGGCCATAGCCTTTTGGTGCTTTAAAGCTGGTGCGAAAGATGACATAGGGTAGCATAACGATATCTATACTGCTGAAGAATGTTTTTAATCATGTTAACAACTGCAGTTTCAAGACTTTGAGGAGTTTTAGTATACAATTCTGTTAAATAATTGTAAACCTGTTCCTTGAAACAACAGATAGGCGTTTATTGGTGTGAAAGGACATGAAATGAATGAAAGATCCTATTCACAACGGAAATACAGGAGCATGCAATTCAACCTGCCTTGGATCCCATTTTGGGAGAAAGGTGGTATATGAGTGCAATAAATACATAGGAATAAATTTGTTGCTGTTTTGTATGCCTTCAAGTGTTAAGCGTTCTTCAAGGTTCTGCAACAGGACAGACAGTCAAAAACTTTGAACATATTGGCCCATTACACATGGGCTCTTCTGGTGCCCCCGTCACATGCTAGGGGTCGGCCGAGGACCTAGCGTCCATACCGGCCTCACCCCTAGCACGTGACGGGGGCGTAAAGATGGCGGTGCCCTATACACATGGGCGCCACCATCTTTATGTGCTGGACGCGTTGCGTCCGCACGTGTCGCCCCGGAAATGACGCCGCAAATGCGCCCCTTGCACTTTGCGGTGCCTCTTCCGGGGCCTCAGAAGGAGCGCGATTTCCGCGCTCCTTCTCGGCAGCGTCCAGGAGCCGCGCCATTTAAAGGCTGCGGCTCCCGGATGGTGCAAGCGGCGGCGGCGGCAGACCGCTGCAATCCGGCGGTCTGTATCGCGCCATTGTGTGTTGGTTGTAATTACATCTGTGCAGAATGTGAACCACAGTGGGAATAGCAGCAACTATCTCAACTGTATGATATTCTGGCTCTAGTGGAATGTTGTTGTTGCTGTTGCTGTTGTGTGCCTTCAAGGCATTTCCAACTTACTAAGGCCACAAGGGATGCAGCGACTTAGTGGTTAAGATGCCAGTTCTGACAACCAGAAGATTGGACAGTGGGCAGTTTGAGGGCCGAGTGCTGCATGAAGGCACAAGCTCTTGTCACTAGTCCCAGCTTCTGCCAACCTAGCAGTTTGAAAGCATGCAAATGCAAGCAGATAAATAAGTACCACTTGGAAAGGAAGGTAACAGAGTTTGGTGCAGTCATGTTGGCGACATGACCACCAGAGTTGTCTTTGGAAAGTGTTGGCTCTTCTGCTGCTCTAGAGACTAGGACCTGGAACAATGGATGCAAGCTCCAGGAAAAGAGAATCCACCTCAACATTGGGAGGAACTTCCTGACAGTAAGGGCTGTTCAATAGTGGAACACACTCCTTCCCCAGAGTCTCCTTTCTTTGAGGTCTTTAAACAGAGGCTGGATGGCCATCTGTCAATGGGGATGCTTTGATTGAGATTTCCTGCATGGCAGAATGGGGTTGGACTGGATGGCCCTTGCAGTCTCTTCCAACTCTGTGATTCTAATGGAGGTGAGCACTGCCCCCTACAGACATTCATGTCAAGGGACTACCTTTACCTTTACCTTTAAAGCCATATCAAGGTTTTTTTTGGGGGGGGCAAGATGTGTTCAGAGAGGATTTGCCTTTGCTGTCCTCAGGGACTGAGAATGTGACTTACCCAAGGTCCTCAAAGTGAGTGACTGGTGGCAGCAGCAAACACGCCAAGGTCCTCAGCGGGATGCATTTCAAACAGGTGCTCAGAAGATCAAGAGCAACTGGCGAGTTTCTTAAATCCTGGATAGGAGGGGTAAAACAATATTCTGGAGATGAACAAGTTGACTGTCATCCAGTCTGATCACAGTGAGGCAGTTGCATTGGGCCTGTTTCCTGACTTTTTAGTACAGGAGAATATTTGGAAGACCTGCTGTATGAGCAGAATTTGCAACTTCTGGTTCACCCTTGACTGTCTTTTCATTTTACAGACATGTTTTCACACAGAGACACACACACACAGTAGCTTACAGAAACTTTGGAGGCAAGAAAGTAGCAATAGCAAGTATGAAGTTGAAGGCTTTCATAGTCAGCATTCATTGGTTTTTGTGAGGTTTTTTGGGCTATGTAGCCATCTTCTAGAAGAGTTTCTTCCTTACGTTTCGCCAGCATCTTTGATGCCAGCCACAGATGCTGGCGAAACATCAATATATGTATATTTACATGTAACTTTTTCCAAACACGCACATTTCTGCATGCCGTTTTTGACCTAAGAATGGGGTTTGGGAATCATCCATCTCTATGCGCAGCAATGTACTTCATTGTGTTAAGGATGCTGGAGAATATAATTTGGTCCAAAATAAGTGCATTAAAAAAGAAGATTGATGTCGGATACGATACATGAAAAAAACAACATAGAAAGGATGCTAAAGATTCATATATCTCTAACATACATTACATTCTCATCTACTGAAGCTTCTTAATATTCACACCGCTTAAATGTTTCAGTTATTCCACTTCTATGTCATGTTTCATCTCGAATCAGAAACGGAGACAAACGTTGCAAATGTTTCCTTCGGCATCCTGCAAGTTAAACCAGAAACAAAATGTTTTCTTTTTCCTGTGCCAAAGTGCTTCCCCAGCAAAGACGCTCTTTGGAAACACAGAGAAGACTCTTGGCCAGGAGCCGTCTTTCATCCGTACTAAAAGGTTAAAGGTTACCTAAAGCATCAAAAGCGCTTTTCTCTTCTCAAGGACAATCCCTCCACTGTGTAAATCACCATAACAAAAAGGCCAGTGAGGCCCTAGAGCTGGCTAGAAATGCATGACAAGTGTTAGAAATCCTGAATCTCATGAAAGAGTGAAAGCTCTTTTTAACTAGAGTGTGTGGAAGCCTTAAAAGTCTACCTATTCAAAAACACGTACACAATGAATGATAAAACCCATCAAATGCACCTACACTAACTCTCTTGCCTTTGTGATGGACTGCTTTAGCCCGCCTCTGCATAAGAAACATATCATGCTGAGGCCAGTGGTGCAGACTGTGGGGTTATTTCAGCCCATAATGGGTTTGGGATTGATATGATTTTCTTTTTTCAAAAAAGAATTTGGTGCAGAGACATTGGGCATATGCCTTTTCGAACTTTCTCAAGGGAGAGGAGATATTTTCCAACAGCTTCTCGGGTTCAGGGGCCATTATTAGGAACTGGATCAAAAGGACATTGAGAAACTATAGCGTGTCCAAAGGAGGGCGACTAAAATGGTGAAGGGTCTGGAAACCTTGCCCTATGAGGAACGACTCAGGGAGCTGGGTATGTTTAGCCTGGAGAAAAGAAGGTTAAGAGGTGATATGATAGCCCTGTTTAAATACTTGAAGGGATGTCATGTTGAGGATAGAGCAAGCTTGTTTTCTGCTGCTCCAGAGACTAGGACCTGGAGCAATGGATGCAAGCTGCAGGAAAAGAGATTCCAGCTCAACATTAGGAGGAACTTCCTGACAGTAAGGGCTGTTCGGCAGTGGAACAAACTCCCTTGGAGTGTAATGGAATTTCCTTCTTTGGAGGTCTTTAAACGGAGGCTGGATGGCCATCTGTTGGGTAGGATTTGATTTGGATTTCCTGCATGGCAGGGGGTTGGGCTGGATGGCCTTTGCGGTCTCTTGCAACTTTATGATTCTTCTCTGGCCTCCGCGTTCCCTTCCCGGCCTGGCATTGTCCCTTCCCCAGCCTCTAACCCCATTCCCAGTCTTGCCTCTGACCTCTTCCTCCTTTTCTCTGCCACCCCCCCCCCACAGCCTTGCCTTGTTCCATTGCCATCCTCCTCCTCCTGACTCCTTCTTCCTTTTCCTCCCTCTTGCACAGCTCTGACCCTTTCTCATCACACTATCTCTCCCTCACACTCTCTCAGCCTCAGGTCACACTCTTTCAGCCTCCACCCCCCTCCCAAATTTCCAAGTCATGCTTACATCAGATGATTGACAGGAGATTTTGAAGCGGCGCCGCCAGTGGGAATGACAGTTGTGCCAAAAAAGGCGATCACACTGTATAAGGAGGGAAAACCCCTTTCACAGTGGGAACAAGGGATCTTTTGACTTTGCTTTCCAAACTGGGGCAAGAGCAAATCAGGAAGCAATTCATCCTGCCAGTGGAAATGACCCCCCCCCCCAATCTTGTGTTTCTTCCACTGTTGGCAATTGTACAGAACATTGGTTGTCCAACTGCTGTTTTGCACCATCCACAATGGTCTGGAGGGGCATTACTCCATTGTAACATGGAGGAAAATACTCGCATAAAATTCTGCAATATCCCCAGCAGATATTGAGGGAGAGGAGAGAGAGAAACCTCAGAAATATGATCAGAAAAAGCATGTCCCAAGAAATTTTAGCTTGGTTCTATTTGCAGACATGGACAAGCAGAGCTTTCCAGCCTGCATCAGTTTTGTCTGTGTTTTAGGGTAAGTTTATCTTCTTCAGAGAGTGGTGGAGTCTCCTTCTTTGGAGGTCTTTAAGCAGAGGCTGGATGGCCATCTGTCAAGGATGCTTTGATTGGGAGTTCCTGCATGGCAGAATGGGGTTGGACTGGATGGCTCTTGGGGTCTCTTCCAACTCTAGGATTCTATGATTCTATGACTCTATTCCATTCTGTGATTATTATTTTTAAGTACAGAAATTCTCATTTAAAATGTACACATTTCTCCATAAATATGCATTTTGGTGCATAAAAAATGTGGGAACCCAGAATAACAGTGATGTCCTATTTTAAACTGAAGGGTGTGACATTGGAGCTGTCCTATATTCCAGTGTTTCTCCATTAAATCTTCTTTTTGAAGTAAGAAAAAGGAGAGGGAAGGTGGTTTATATATAACTGAAGATCAGTGGTTTACTCTCTCTTCCACCCCAATAAAATATTCTTATAGGATTATTACTTTACAAGTATTGAATGATTAACAATAGATGGAACAAAGGCCTGTTACAGACTACCAAAATAAAGCTGCTTTGGGTCTCTTTGGAGGTATGCTGTTTAAATGATCCATGCACCCTAAGAATCCAGAAGCTACACCAAAGCTGCCCTCCAGTGCTTAGGAATGGAGTGTGGCTTTGGAGCGACCTCCGGACTCTTAGGACCCAGGCATCATTTAAATAGCATACCTCCAAAGAGACCCGAAGCAGCTTTATTTTGGCAGTCTGGAACAGGCCAAAGTTTAACTAAGGATTGTGTCGTGCAAATAAATCACTGTGAGCTGAAGTTCAAAATATTTTGCTTTCATGTTGCAGATTTGGGGACTTTAGTCTCTGAAATGTGACGGGCCACAAAGAAGAAGTGATCAGCATTGATAAATCAGATATCCCGAACCCCCAGAGCCTCCTGGATACAGAGGGCCATGGATATGTACTTGGAAACGATAGGAGAAGAAAATGTTTTTGAGGAAGGAAACGTTCCAAGATAATGAGATGTCGCTGTTTGAGGAACTATCAAGAAGCCTAGCTTTGGCTTCAAGGCCATTCTGAAGGTGTGAGGAACCCAAGGTAAAGGGTATGGCCAAACCTTTTTCTAGACCCCAGAAATTTCTTTGGAGGACCCAGTTTCTGCTCTTCTTCCTCACTGCCGCTTATCTGATGGCTGGCAGTCTTCTTCTCCTACAGCGATCCCGCTTGGTTCTCCAACAAGGTTTTCGTGGGAACGCCGGAAATCAGGCCCTACCAGCCACAGATATTTTGTTACCTGCTGGAGATACAGATACTAGGCAAGTTCAAAATCCTCACTTGATCCCTAAACTCATAGTGAACATGGATGTGCTCCATGGACCAATGCCGGACCAGAAGTATGGACCACGGTGGCTGATGTCCAGAAACTCCGAACTGAGACAATTACGAAGGAGATGGTTTCTTCGGTTTGTGAATGAGCAAGAGCCAGCGCATGGTGCGGGGGCCAAGGTGCTCAAACACACACAGGAGAACAAAGGTAAATGGCTTTATAAACCTCCACATCTAGGAAGGGAAATGGGCACAGATTTTGTATGTTTTCCCAAAGGTGAAATACTTATGTATCTCATTGAAATATGGGCAGGGACGTAGCCAAGGGGGGGGGGGTTCTTCGGGTCCGGACTCCCCCTTCCATTAGAAAAATGAATGGTGCGTGCTGCTGCACCGCCGCGCCCAAGCCCCATTATAATGGTGGCACTTAGTCTGGACCCCCCTTCCTAAAATCCTGGCTACGTCCCTGATATGGGTCTGTACAGACAAGACAAAATAAAGCTGCTTCGGGTCACTGTGGAAGTAAGCTGTTTAAATTATGCATGCATCGTAAGAGTCCAGAAGCTACACTGAAACAATGCTCCGGTGCTTAGGACTGGAGTGTGGCTTTGGCATGGCTTCCAGCCTCTTGGGACTCATGCAGCATTTAAAGAGCATACATCCAAAGTGACCCAAATACAACACACATTCATGGTTTTGCTCATCCTCCTCTCTTCTTCTTTCCACTCTACTGATATATCTACCACCCTTCCTCACTTTTCCCACTTTGTGTTGTCGAACTGCTCATCCATCTACCTGAAATCGCCTCATGCCTATCTCTTTTCCTCTCTCTCGTCCTCTCTTCCCTTCTTTCCTTTCCTCTCTCATGTCCTTGAAAATCTCCTTTGCTTCTTGTAATCTGATTAAATTGATGCGTGTTTTAGCTGATGTCTTTTTAACTTATGTGTTTGTCTGTTAATTGTTGTTGTTCCCCACCTCGATCAATGGGGAGCGGTGGGTAAGAAATCATCATCATCATCATCATCATTATCGTCATTGTCATCGTCGTTGTCGTCGTCGCCGTCATCGTCGTCATCATCATCTACCCCTGATGCCACCTTGGCACTTCTACTCTCTCCCATGCCTTATCTTGAACCTTTACAATATGCCCTTTCTTTAAACTGGACTTGGACCGGATGGCCCTTCATATAGATGACAGTCTTAGGTGAATCTGGGCGCATAGCCACACTAAGGAATCCTTGTCATTGGGTGCAAGTTCCACCCCTTGGACTTCCAGCTAAAATCTGTGGCATGCATCCCTGTAAACATGTTTGTTAGCAGGAGCAGATTGGAAGAGAGGAAGCCCTTTTTAAAAATAGATCTCATTTGCCCAACTAAGCAATTACCAGTTTTGTGAAGGGGAAAAATAACCCTGAGGAACAGCGCCTGTGGAAAAACAAAGTAACCGGTATGGCATACACATTACTCCCCTCTTCTTAATGAGTTATTGTGGGTGTCTATTCACAGCTTGTGAACTTCCTAATTGCATGTTCACAAAATTGCCAGTGTTCACCTTTTCAGCAGAAACATACTATTCACCCTTGTTTCAACATCTCATTTGCAGAGTTCTGGCGTTTCTTCCTACATCGCTGAATTTCCCTCCCTCCCACTCTGCATTTTAAAAAGAGACTTAGATCATAATATTTAGCTAAAAATCTGAATCCCCAAAAATCTGCACAATTGGGAAGAATGCTGCAAAACAACAAAACATGTTTCCTGGTCTCATGGAAAGAACCCAGACAGATGCAGTTTTGTTTGTTAGCCCTGAAGACAGGCTTCTACCAAGTACCCTCAAAATATGTTAGACCTCATCTTCCACCTCTCCAAGTGGCATGGCCAATGGTAAGGTGCACAGGATGATGGAAGCTATGATTTTAAAGCCTGGTGCATTGGACTCTGGAGATTATGACACGGGGAACGTCCCATCTTTTCCCCGTTCTTGTCCTGTCCTTTCCATGCGATCACAGGAAGGACTTTCAGATGACATTGTGCTTATCCGGACATTGTCCCGTCCAGAAAGTGTGACTGACCATAACCCCGCAAAAGGCTTTCATTGTGCTTATTCTGTCATTGTCCCAATACAAAATGCTCATGTCCTGGCATTTTGTATTAACAGGAGTTGGCATTAATACAACTCCACTCCGATGACAGGATCAGAGCGACATCTCTGAAAAGCTTTTGTGCAATTGGGACAACAACAGGAGAAAGATGGAATAGCAATCTGCTTCGCTTCTGCCCCCGTCTTGTCCCTGGCCTGATAATCTCCCATGACTCTGGAGACCAGGGTTCAATTTCCGACTCAGCCATGAAACCCAGAGGGTGCCCTTGGGCAAGTCACATGCCGCCAGCCTCAGGAGAAGGCCATGGCAAAACCCCTCTAAACAAATCTTGCCAAGAAAAACCCATGATAGCTTTGCCTTAGGGTCACCACAATTCAGAAATGTGACTTGTGACCAAAAGTCAGAAAAGTCATTCCCTGCACAAGAGGAACATCTTTATCAATGACTTGGATGACAGAATTGGGGGTATACTTATCAAATTTGCAGATGACACCAAATTAGGGGGGCTAGCTTAATACCCCAGAGGACAGGATCAAAATTCAAAATGACCTGAATAGACTAGAAAACTGGGCCAGAGCTAACAAAATGAATTTCAACAGGGAGAAATGTAAGGTTAGGGCGGAAAAATGAAATGCACAGATATAGGATGGGGGACACCTGGCTGAATGAGACTATTTTGGGCTGTATCAATAGAAGTATAGTGTCTAGATAAAGAGAATTAATAGTGCCACTCTATTCTGCTCTGGTCAGGCCCCACCTGGAATACTGTGTCCAGTTCTGGGCAGCACAATTCAAAAAGGATGTGGAGAAACTGGAGCCATGTGTCCAAAGGAGGACAACTAAAATGGTGAAGGGTCTGGAAACCATGCCCTATGAGGAACGACTTAGGGAGCTTGGGATGTTTAGCCTGGAGATGAGAAGGTTAAGAGGTGATATGACAGCCCTGTTTAAATACTTGAAGAGATGTCATATTGAGGAGGGAGCAAGCTTGTTTTCAGCTGCTCCAGAGACTGGGACCCGGAGCAATGGATGCAAGCTCCAGGAAAAAAGATTCCACCTCAACATTTGGAGTAACCTCCTGAGAGTAAGGGCTGTTCGACAGTGGAACACACTCCTTCCTTGGATTGTAGTGGAGTGTCCTTCCTTGGAGGTCTTTAAACAGAGGCTGAATGGCCATCTGTTGGGGATGCTTTGATTGTGATTTCCTGCATGGCAGGAGGTTGGAGTGGATGGCCCTTGCAGTCTCTTCCAATTCTATGTTTCTATGATTCTATCATTCTAATAAATCGCTTTAATTTTCTTTGTGCCATCCATATGTGATGCAAAGTGGGTGAGGTAAAACGAATGGAGTGAAGAAACTGTAAACCTGCTGAAAACCACAACTATGACCCAGCTCTGGATTTAATTTGAGACATCCTCTCCGTTCATTCAGATTGACTGGGAGTGAGATACAAGGCTGATAAAACACGTGGAGAAATATATTGCAATGGGGAAAGTCTGCCATAGCACACACAAAAGCCAAAAAAAATCTGCAAAGAGGCCTTCCTTAGTGAAGAGAGGGGGAAAATCAGACTGACAAATTTTGGCTCAGCTCTTGTAGACTTTAGTCTTTGGGGAGAGAGGAGAAAGTGATAAAGAGAGCCTGAGGCTCTGTGTCTCTTGTTACGTTTTGTTCAACCTTTAACAACAAGATGCTCCCATCCCTGCTGCAGCCAAATCCTTTCACTGGTCTTTGCTTATAGAACTGGATGCTACTGCTATCACCCAAGGAAAGAGCCAGACACTCTTTATAAAGGAGAAACTTGTGTGTGTGTGTGTGTGTGTGTGTGTGTGTGTGTGTGTGTGTGTGTGTATATATATATATATATATATATATATATATATACTGTGTGTATGTGTGTGTATATATATATAATGTTGTAACAGTCTGTGCTATTCTCATATACTCAAGGTACTTATATCGGATGTTTCGATGACGATCCCAGAGAAAGGAAGATGAAAGGTGCCGTGTTTTATGACTTGAGGAAAATGACAATTGCTCACTGCCAGGAAGCTTGTGCCGAGAGGTAAATACAATGGTATATTTTGTTTTCTTTGTTCTTTTCGTCTCCAATGTTCAAAATATGAATGAATGCATCAGTTTTGCATGTATTTATAATTCTGATCCATAGAATTTCCCCATCAGATTGCAAACTTTTATGAAGTTAAATACGCAGAGTGAAACTTATTTATTCCCGTACACCGCTTTCCCTAATATGTATATTTTTGTATCCAGCTTTCCTTCACACATTGACTTTTCTCTTACGTTTCAAGACTTCAGATGGAGTCAGGGACGTAGCCAAGGGGGGGGGGTTCTTGGGGTCCGGACCCCCCTTCCGTTAGATAAAATGAATGGTGCGTGCTGCTGCGCCGCCGCACCCAAGCCCCATTATAATGGTGGCACTTAGTCTGGACCCCCCCCCCCTTCCCAAAATCCTGGCTATGTTGAGGTGGAATCTCTTTTCTTGTAGCTTGCTATGGCATCCCTTCAAGCATTTAAACAGGGCTATCATATCACCTCTTAACCTTCTCTTCTCCAGGCTAAACATCCCCAGCTCCTGCAGTCGTTCCTCATAGGGCATGGTTTCTAGACCTTTCACCATCTTGAGCCAGTTATTTATCTTCTAGTGTAAACTATTTCAGAAGGTTCATAAAGAGTGAGGATGGGGACGATCCTGGAGTGGGATTAAAATACCTGTCATATCAGATGCTGCAAGTATTCATGCTTTGTAAGACCAGCACATGGATAAGAACAAGCCCACCGGTTCCAAAAGTATCACATTACTGAACCCACTCATTTCATGGGTTTGGTTATACCTCTAGGAAAATAGGAAAAATTGTGGGAATTTTGCCCTAATTCATAATGGTCACAAGCTCCAGGAAAAGAGATTCCACCTCAACATCAGGAGGACCTTCCTGACAGTAAGGGCTGTTCGACAGTGGAACACACTCCTTCCTCAGAGTGTATTGGAGTCTCCTTCCTTTGAGGTCTTTAAACAGAGGCTGGATGGCCATCTGTCGAGGATGCTTTGATTGAGATTTCCTGCATGGCAGAATGGGGTTGGACTGGATGGCCCTTGTGGTCTCTTCCAACTCTATGATCCTATGAAGGACCCAGCATGGTATAGTGGTTTGAGTACTGGATTAGGATTGTAAGAGAACAGAGTCTGAATCCCCACTCAGCCATTGAAACCCATTGGGTGACTTTCGGCAAATCACATTCTCTCATTAGACAAAAATAATAGCAAGCCCCTCTGAACAGAGCTTGTCATTGTAGGGTTGCCTTTGGGTTGTCCTTTGCTGGAAATGACTTGAAGGCATACGATGAAAGTAGACACGCTGAATTAATTGTTTAATGGTGAATCAACCCATAGTTAAGTGCCATTAATGCACTGGGTCTTTTGCAGCTTGATCCAACAGTAAGATTCAGGACTTCCTTGCTTTTTTTGATACCTTTTAACATGTACTATTACCAATATTTTTCGGAACAACTCACATGATAAAAAAGTTTAAAAACGGCAGATAAATAATAATAGAGAACCAGCATGGTGTAGTGGATCCATTGTTGGACTACAATCGTGGAGACCAGGGTTCGCTTCTCTGCTTGGCCATGGAAGCCTGATGGGTGACCTTAGGTGGATCACACAGTCTCAGCCCTAAAAGATCCCTGTGTTTTGGGGAGGAGGGTCAGGTCTAGAGGGGGTGGAATAGAAGACTCGACCGACCTCGACACAGCCGCGCTGTCGCTGGGCTGGTGGAGAAGCCTGTTTAAATAGCCTCGCCCCGGTCTGGCTTCAGCTATGCGGCCTATGCTGCTGGTCTGGAGGCGGTGGAGTGGAAGACCTGCCTCGTCCTCACTGCTGCCCCAGGGTGGACCTTGCTGGAATTGGTTCTATTTACACAGCTTTACCCAATTCAGACCACAGTTCACTTGCTGGCAAGGCTATCCATCAGTGAAACCATTTCCTTGTCAGCAGGAGGGGGGGGGGGATGAGGCTTGACTTCTCCAAGGGATCCAGGTTACTAGCTGTGCCCTGGGAAGTGACAGCCTTGTGCGTCAAAGTCTAATATTCCTATTTATTGAGCTTAGCTTAGAAGACACTACACTGTTCTGAGTTAGCTAAACTCAGACTAACCTTTGACCATATGAGAAGATATGATTCCCTAGAAAAGACAATAATGCTTGGTAAGCTAGAGGGCAGCAGGAAAAGAGGAAGACCTCATTCCAGAAGAATCAAGGAATCCATAGCCCTGAATCAAGGAAGCCACAACCCTGAATCTTCTATGGCTGTTGATTATACAGTGACCTGGGGGGCGATCACACAATTCATGTGGTTACCATAAGTCAAAGTTGACAACAGTTTACAACATGTGGAAGATTTCACTAACTTGTTTTCTGCCACTCCAGAGTTCAGAATAAGCACCAGTTTATTATACTGTCAAACCATCAATAAATCATTCCTGATGTTTATGTGAAATCTCTTTTCTTGTCATTTGAATCCTGTGGTCTTGCCTCTGGAGCAGCAGAAATCAAGCCCACCCCATCTTCTGCACGACTTAGTGGACTTTACTTCTTTGGAAGATATTAAAGAGGATGGATGGCCATCTTTCAGACAGGGACATAGCCAAGGGGGGGTCTTGGGGTCCGGACCCCCCCTTCCATTAGAAAAATGAATGTGTGTGCTGCTGCGCCGCCGCACCCAAGCCCCATTATAATGGTGGCACTTAGTCTGGACCCCCCTTCCTAAAATCCTAGCTACATCCCTGTTTCAGAATTGCTTAAGTTGTATGTTCCTGCATGTTGGCCAGTTAGACTAAACGGACCTTGTTTTCCCTTCCAACTCTGTGATTCTATGTTCTATAAACTATTAGCTTTTACCAAGAGGCTGTTCAACAATTTGAGCAAGAATAATTTTGATTGGCCTTAATAAATCCATCTATATTGACCATACAATTCGAAGTTAACATTTCATGGAAATCGATAGTATTATGCCTTTCCTGTTCCCCCAGATTCCATAGGGAATGCTACCTCAGTATTTGGAAGGAAAAGAACATAGAATCATAGAATCATAGATTTGGAAGAGACCTTAAGGGCCATCCAGTCCAACCCCATTCTGCCATGCAGGAACTCACAATCAAAGCATCCCTGACAGATGGCCATCCAGCCTCTGTTTAAAGAACCCCAAGGAAGGAGACTCCACTGCTCTTCGAGGAAGGAGTGTGTTCCACTGTCGAACAGCCCTTACTGTCAGGAAGATTTGTAGCAGTTTTGCAATGTCCAGTTTATGTATGCATACACAGTTGTTGAGCATCTGCCGGGGCAAGCAGCATTCATATTTTTAGTACAAAGCAGTCAGCATAACTGCTCTCTGATATTAAATGTCCAGAGAGACGTTTGCACTGCAGAACTGGCTCTCCGGGGTCATTTGATTCCAAAGGCTGATTGCTTGCATGGCAATTTGGTGATGTATAGGGAGTGAAATTGAACTAGTAAATTGAAGGAAGCTAAAGGTGAGGTTAATCATGAATGCCGTGTGTAAGACTTGTTAAGAAACATCAGAACGGTGCAAGATTCGTAATGCATTTTCTTCCACTTGGAACCGAAAAGACCTAGTAAAACTCCAAACTTGGAAATAGGCAGAGACAGGATTCAGATTTAGAATTCATGAATCAGAGCATAGAAAACAGGTTAAGAACCTTTGGGTAAAAATTAAAGGGAGTGGCAACAGTGACATTATTGTCTGCTATAATCCCCCTAAAGCAAGATCAAAGATTGGGTTGCTGTCTTCCTAGACCACATGGCCTAACATTAAAAGGGGGGGGGGGTATAGTAATAATGAGAGAAAGCATTGTATACTGGTCCGAGTGGACTCTAGAGACAAGGGTTTGAATCCCCTCTTGGCCATGGAAACCCACTAGTTGACATTCGGCAGGTTACAAACCCCTGCTAACAAATCTCTCCCCCCAGGGACATAGCCAGGATTTTGGGAAGGGGGGTCCAGACTAAGTACCACCATTATAAAGGGGCTTGGGTGCGGCGGCGTGGCGGCACACACCATTCATTTTATCTAACGGAAGGGGGGGTCCGGACCCCAAGGACCCCCCCTTGGCTACGTCCCTGCTCCCCCAAAAAAGTCCAGAAATAGACTTAAAAGGTCGCCCAAGTCAGAAATGACTTGAAGGCACACAAGAAGAACAATGTGCTATTCAGTGATGGCCAACCTATGGCATGTGTGCCAGAGGTGGCACTCAGAGCCCTCTCTTTGGGCACATGTGCCATCACCCCAGCACAGAGTTTGCCAGAGTTTGTTACTAGAAAGCCAGAGGGATACTGCACTTTGCAGTAAATAAGTGGGCTTTGAGTTGCAGTTTGGGCACTCGGCCTCTAAAAGGTTCACTGTGCTATATGTTCAATAAAACCAGCCCCAGTCAGCAGTCTAGCTATAGCATTTTAGATGTGCTGAAGTTTCTAAATAATTTCCAAAGGTAACCTCAATTACAATGTCAAGCTGTAATTGTGATATGTGTTACAGTGACCTCACATTTCCAAGAATGAGCACAACTGGTGCACTAGGTACTCCTGTGTATTCCTGGCCACTACTGAAACCTGGTTGTCCAGGCTAGAGGCTGAATCCAAGAGTATATCCAAGCTACATACCTGTGGCCTGTTACAGACTGCCAAAATAAAGCTGCTTCGGGTCTCTTTGGAGGTATGCTATTTAAATGATGCATGTGTCCTAAGAGTCCGGAGGTCGCGCCAAAGCCACACTCCATTCCTAAGCACTGGAGTGCAGCTTTGGTGCAGTTTCCGGATTCTTAGGATGCATGCATCATTTAAACAGCATACCTCCAAAGAGACCCCAAGCAGCTTTATTTTGGCAATCTGTAGCAGGCCTGAGATTTCAGGGGAGTATAATTCAATACAGACTGACCCTCTGTTTCCTGATCTGCATTACTATTGGCATGTCTGTCTTTTCAATTTGTTCTTCCATCCAGTCCAATCCTGAAAGCAGACATTGGATCAATACTGGGACAGCTTCCTTGGCATGAGGTGTGCAGTTGAGCACATTGGTGACACGGAAGCATTGGTGACACTGAAGCACTGGATCAGAAGTCCCAATGCTTTAACATATGTAAAATAGCATGAAGGACAAAACTGAGCCCTGAGGGACTCCACAGCCCAATGGCCAGATCGTCAAACAGATGTCCCCCAGATTCACCTTCTAAGTTGGCCTTCTCAAGAAGGACTGGAAGCACTGTAGAACAATAGTCCCATCCCAGAAATGCGGGCCAACAGGCAATTATAGCTGATTGTATCAAAAGCAACTGAGAAGTCCAGGAGAACCAACAGGGATACACTGCTCCTGTCCAGTTCCCTGGGTAGGTCATCCACCAAGGCAACCAAAGCTGTCTCTGGTCCCATAGCCTGAAGCCAGAATGAAATGATTCTAGCTATTCGGTTTCATTCAAGAACCTCTGGAGCTGGGACACTACCACATGCTCCAGAATCATGCCCAGAAGGGATATTGGATACATACCAATAATTGTGGTGAGGTTCAAGGAGGGTTTCACCACAATATATATATATATATATATATATATATATATATATATATATATATGTATTTACTGTATACCCTGCCCTTCAGCCCTAAATGCTATCAGAGAATCTTACAATTATTATTATTTTTAATACGAATGTTCCCTGCCTTCAGGCTTACAATCTTACAATGGTGGGGAAGGGGATCAGGTCCAACAGTTCTTCTCTCCCTGGACCAAGGCAGATGGACTGGAGGGTGGGCTCTTCTTCTTCAGGAATGACCAGATGGCACTGGGCCTGTCTTTTCATTCCCTCCCAGGCCAGATGGAGTCAGATGCCATGGAGGGAGGCCTCTTCTTCTCAAGGAAAGGCCCAATGTGTTGGGCCTGTCTTTTTACAATCTCTCTGGACAGGATGGAACCTTGCCTTCAGGGACGTGGACAGGATTTTGGGAAGGGGGGGGGGGGTCCAGACTAAGTGCTACCATTATAATGGGTCTTGGGTGCAGTGGCGTGGCAGCACACACCATTCATTTTATCTAACGGAAGGGGGGGTCCGGGCCCCAAGAACCCCCCCCCCCTTGGCTACGTCCCTGTTGCCTTGCTGCAGCGAGGCTTTCACCACTCCCCTTATCCTCTCACCCAGACAGCTTCTGGTTGCTCTTATGAGCTAGGAAGGTCATAGCTCCAATACATGGTGGTGGTTCTCACCTCTCCAAGCATCCTGTCTATATGCTCTGGCAGCACAAACTGAAAGGACAATCAGAAGGCCAAATGTTATCCACTGGACCTATATCAACTACAGCATTTAAGCCAGTGTGCATGTGACTGATTTTGTCTGCAAAGTGCCTTACAAATTCTTCACAGCAGGTTTCTCTTGGGGGGGGGGCAGAACACTGATGGCTCCCAGTGAACATTTGCAGATGCAACAGTGGCAGCAAAGTACAATTTCTTCTCTATTATAGTCACCACACAATAGGTTTGCCATTGGGTTTTAGCCTATGTTTGCTCAGACCTACACATTTCTGCCATACATTTACTAGTCACTTTCCCATTCTTTTCATCATTGCCATCTCGTTGAGGGGTTCCCTTAGCCCCACTCCAAGGGAGTTGAGGGCAATCATGCCCACCACTCCAGCTGTCCTATGCAGAGGTCATCCACAGTAGCAATAGGATCACTTGCCAAAGTAACAGGATAATCTCCAATAACCAAAAGGAATCCATCTGGATCCATTAGCTTCTTAGGACAGATCGTCTTAAATGCTGTGCCCCCAATGTAGGCTCTGCATCCCATTTCTGCATCTACACTGGAGAAATAATGCATTTGACATCACTTTAACTGCCATAACTCAATGCTGTGGCATTCTGGGATCTGTAGTTTTGGGAGGTATTTAGCCTTATCTGTCAGAGAGCTCTGGTGCTAGAATGAACTACAGGTCCCAGAATTCCATTGCATTGAGCCATGGCAATTAAAGCAGTACCAAATTGCTTTATTTCTGCACTGCAGGTGCAGCGCCAGTGAGTCAAAGCCCTACGAGGAAATGATTTGTTCATGGCAATGGACCTACGGAAAGTATTTCCACACCCAAATTACCATCATTCCACCTAGAACAGGAGTATAAGCTACAAGATGAATGGGGCCATGTGTCGTTGGATTCCATCATAATGTGTGATGATGCTTAGTAATGCATCCTTTGTATTATCGCAAAGACTATGGAGACAAGGGAAATTGGAAGTATAATCCAATGGCAATCCAAATGCAATCATGGGGTTTAATGTTATTGTGTGATAGACTACCACACGCAATTTTGGGCAATGGGAAGTCAGTCCGAACGCAATCATGGGGTTTCATGTTATTGCGTGATAGACTACTACACACGAATTCGAGCAATGGCATGCTATTTTCAGGCAATGGGAATCCAGTTCGAATGCAATTTGCATTCACGTAAATTCGCTAAACTAGCGAATTCACGTGAATGTGTTCTGGCCCCACTTTCTTTTCATTCCAAATTAAGAGAAATTCCTCCCGTTTGATAAACTCTTATAGTGAATGTATTTAGTGGGAACTATATTCAGTGCTATAGGTTGTGATTATGGTTTCTAGATCTCAAGGCTTGGCCCTTGTTCTCCAGTCCTCAGGATGAGAGAGGAATTTCACAGTGAGAAAACTGCCTTGGAAATTGCTTGTGCCGTGTGCATGTTCCTCATTTGTTAGACTCTGTATTTTTATTTTAGTTGAATGGAGTACTTTGTGCAGCTCCAGTTGAAATGCATTGTGCTTAATGACATTATGAAGAGCTACCCTCTGTGACGTCACACTTGCAACATCACCAGAGCCTGTCCCTGTGACAAGAGGGCAATCCTAGGCCTTAGCTTGTGGCCCTGAAATATCTAGGTGTATGATTGTCCTGATCTGGTAACCTTGTTGTTGTTATTGTTGTTATTGTTGTGTGCCTTCAAGTCATTCCCAACTTAGGGTGACCCTAAGCAGGGACGTAGCCAAGGAGGGGGGGTTCTTGGGGTCCGGACCCCCCCTTCCGTTAGATAAAATGAATGGTGTGTGCTGCTGCGCAGCCGCACCCAAGCCCCATCATAATGGTGGCACTTAGTCTGGACCCCCCTTCCCAAAACCCTGGCTACGTCCCTGCCCTAAGGTGAACCTATCTTGGCAAATTTCTTCAGATGGAGTTTGCATTGCCATCCTCTGAAGCTTGTGACTTGCCCACTGCGTTTACACGGTCTAGTGGGGATTTGAACCCTGGTCTCCAGAGACAGTCCAGTGCTCAAACCACTACACCGCAATCAACATATTGAAGTGCATGTTTGTTGGGTGTCTAAAGAAAAACAAGACCACTTTTCATTTTTATTTTGTCCAGGTCTTATACTTATGCTGGTTTAGAGTATGGAGCAGAATGCTATTGTGGAAACAAGTTACCAGTGACAGTCGCAAAGCAGGAAGACTGCAACAATGAATGTAAAGGAGAGAAAGGGACCATCTGCGGAGGCATCAATAAGCTCTCTGTTTACCGTGTGGAGGAATCGTGGATTGGGCCAAAACAACGTAAGTGATGTAAGGTTCTTAAAAGAGCATTTACTCCCAGGAAGGATGGAAAGCAGGATGCATGGTTCCATAGTATCCTTCATTACAAAGGGGACAAAGATGAGGTTTAGCTAGGGCTTCTGTTTCAACTGGATTTATGTCCATGGTACTTTCTCCAGAATCTGCTCTTTAAGTAGGTTTAAGTGGCTGGGATGGTGTTATTCTGCCAGCTGTGTCCATGAGGGCTCCTCTTCAGACCTTCTGATGTCCATGCAGAGGCTCTTCCCTCGAAATCAGGCTGCATTCTTACTTCAGAAATAATCCCAGTAGAGACCACTTTAATTGCCATGGATCAGTGCTATGGAAGGGTCTGGAAACCATGCCCTATCAGGAATGACTTAAGGAGCTGGGTATGTTTAGTCTGGACAAGAGAAAGTTAAGAGGTGATATGATAGCCCTGTTTAAATATCTGAAGGCATGTCATATTGAGGAGGGAACAAGCTTGTTTTCTGCTGCTCCAGAGAACAGGACCCGGAACAATGGATGCAAGCTACAGGAAAAGAGAAAGTGAACGCACTCTTTTGCCAAGTGGCGCAAACTGGCACAAACTCATCACTTTACCAAGTAGCACAAACAGTCATCTGTAATGTTTGTCCTCCTGTTTTTGCCTAGGTTAGTGGTAGAAACAGATGAAGTCTTGCTTATTTTGTGCTTCCATTGTGGCAGACCCTCGCCGAACAAATCATGTGGAAATGTCAATACTCCAACACTGCATTTCTTGGGTTCCCATGGTTACTGTGTTCCCAGCTGCACTTTCTAGTCCTGTGCATGAACTCACACATTCTGAGAGCACACATGTGATCTCTGAATCTTGACAGTATTGTATCTCGGCAGATTGATCTCAATAATTCAAACTCAGACAGAGATTGTATTGAAAACACAAAAATGAAAATATACAAATAGTTGCATTAGAGATCAACCAATATTACTGTAGGGCTTCTAGCAGGAATCAGCTCATAAATTGCAAACAATCTGATACACTCTGAAGTCGAAAGCTTTCATGGCCAGCATCCATAGTATCTTGTGGGTTTTTGGGGCTATGTGGACCTGTTCTAGGAGAGGTTCTTCCTGACGTTTCGCCAGAATCTGTGGCTGGCATCTTCAGAGAATGTTTGCCTTGAGATGCCAGCCACAGATGCTGGCGAAACGTCAGGAAGAAACTCTTCTAGAATCTGATACACACTAAACAAATAAAGTAAATACAGTAAAGTCTCGATCATCCGACCTTCGTTAATCCAACATTCTGAATTATCCGATGTTGGATTGGTCAGTAGGCATGGCTTGTAGCCCTTACCACACCCCCAGCTGGAAAAGGCTCCTAGCATGGAGGCAAGCAGCACCAGGCCGCAAGCGAGGAGGCAGTGGCGGTGCGAGCGCCAGCACCACCATCAGGCCCATAGTGCAGCGGAGGCCTGAGCACCAGCACTAGCACCACCACCAGTCCGCAAGCGGTAAGCAGCGCCAGCAGCACCACCCATATGACCCTCCGGATTATCCAACTTTTTCTACTATCCGACCTATGGGACCGCCACTTTATGTTAGATAATCGAGACTGTACTGTATATGCATGGCTTGGCTCCAGAATACTTAAGGGAACACCTTCTTCCGTACTGTCCGTTCTGCACTTTAAGGTCCTCAAGTAAGAACCTTCTTCAGCCAAAAAGAGCTAGGCTAACTTCCGTCACTCAAAGGGCCTTCTCTACTGCTGTGCCAAAGTTGTGGAGCGACCTGCTGAAAGAGATCCACCATATCCCTACTCTTACAGCCTTCAGCATGACGTAACTGGCGAGGTGCGATGTGTGGATGGTATGCATCCGTTACGTCATGATGGCGGCTCCTGGGTATACGGGGCGCTGCCATTATTGCACTGCACAATCCCGTAACCCTAGCATGGTGCGAGTACAGTGCTTTAGTGCCCTGTGTACCACACCAATATTGTTAACTTTCATCAAGTCAGCTTTGACTTACGATAACTTTATGAATGAGAGATTTCCAAGTCACCCTTGTCATCAACTCAGGCCTTGGAAATTGGAGGCTATGGTTCCCTTGAAGAAGTGTATCCATCTGGAATGCAATCTTCCTCTTTTCCTACTACCTTCTACCATACCAAGCATTATTGTCTTTTCTATTGAGCCATGTTACAGTCCGTCCTCGCCTTACGCGGGGGATCCGTTCCGGATCCCTCCGTGTAAGGTGAATTCCGCCTATACTCGAGCCCCATTGGAAACAATGGGGCTTGTGCGCGGCGGCGCGGCGGCGCGGGGCGCAACGGGCACACGCACCCATTCAATTGAATGGGACGTGCCGCCCCTTCCGCCCCGCGCGTGCCCCGCTGCTTGAGCGCGTATGCTCAAGGCTGCGTAAGGCGCGCCCGCATATGGCACGGGCGCGCTGTATTTGCCATGGTTTTCCCTCTACCCACCCAGTATCTAAAACAGCTAGGAATTAATTGCAAACAAACAGAAAACAACAACAAGGCCATGCACATGTAAAAGCTAAATATTCATTAAAGGCCTGATTGGTTCAGATGTCCTTTGGGTTGCTTTCAACACTTGGAAGAGCTGGACGCCTTGACTGAAGCCCATGTGTTCTTATCTCTGTGGCTGACACCAGGGACGTAGCCAGGATTTTAGGAAGGGGGGGGTCCAGACTAAGTGCCACCATTATAATGGGGCTTGGGTGCGGCGGCGCAGCAGCACGCACCATTCATTTTTCTAATGGAAGGGGGGGGTCCGGACCCTAAGAACGCCCCCCCCCCCGGCTACATTCCTGTTGACACCATAGAAATCTATTTGAGCGTTTGAACTTGGTAATAATCTCCCTGACTTGGAAAATGAATAAAGAAGAAGAAGTGCTGTGGAGATAGCTATAATGAAGCACACACACCAAAATGAGGCTCCCTGAAGGAGCTTCATAACTCATTGAAATTCCATTTCTTCCTTGGTGCAAATCACAAGAAGATTTGTAGATTGTTATCAAAGGCTTTCCGAACCTTGCAGGGAAAAATCGGGAAGACGCTGGGGGTGGGCGGGCATCTTCAAAAGAAATTTGAGTCATGAAAACAGTTGTCTTACCTGCTACTAGAGGGGAGATTTAATTTCAACCTTTCAGTGCAAGCTTCTCTCAATAACAGACTCAGGGACGTAGCCAAGGGGGGTTTCTTGGGGTCTGGACCCCCCCTTCCATTAGAAAAATGAATGGTGTGTGCTGCTGCGCCGCCATGCCCAAGCCCCATTATAATGGTGGCACTTAGTCTGGACCCCCCCCCCCCCTTCCTAAATCCTGGCTATGTCCCTGACAGACTGGGCCCTGCTAGAGGTCATGTCATCATTTCAACCTGGTAGGATCGAAAACATCTTTTCTTCACTTTCCACTTGAATATATATATATATATATATATATATATATATATATTACTTCCAGTGTGTGCATTGTGTGTGTGTCCTCTGTGATAGTGAGATGCTTCGGTTGTTGCTGTTTCTACAGAGAAACCTATTTCCTATCCCTGCAGGGCGAAATGCTATCTATCGAGGATGTTTTAGAGCACCAGAAAATTTAACCAACGTCTTGCCAGCCTTTTTAATATGTTCCAACTTGACGGTAGAGATGTGCTCTGAATTTTGCTCCAAGAAGGTAAGGACAGCTTGCTTGCCCCAGTGAAGGGGCGAATTTAGTGGATGACTGGCCCCTCTCCATGTTGTTGGACTATAGCACCAATTATCCCCAGCTGGAAGCTGATGGGAGTTATAGGCTGCAGGTTTTCCATGACTTCCCCCAAGGTCTGTTGGAACATCCTCCTAGAAGATCCATGTTCTGCATCTCTCATGCACAGGAGAGGTCTTCAGAACTATTGCCTTTGTTGTTGTTGCGTGCCTTCAAGTCATTTCCAACTAATGGCAACCCTATAGCAGAACCTATCAAGATTTTTTTTTGGGGGGGGGGGGAACAAGTTTCTTCAGGGGGGGTTTACTGTTGCCATTCATAGAATCATAGAATCATAGATTCTCTGAGGCTGAGAGAGTGTGACTTGTTCAAGGTTACCCAGTGAGTTTCCATGGCTGAGCGAGGATTTGAATCCTGGTCTCCAGAGTCATAGTTCAGTACTCAAACCACTACAACATGTTGGCTTTCTCTCAGATATATATGGCTCTTATGTTATGAGGTCTTGAGCCGTCTCTGCAAAAGAGTGCTGGTGCCTCATGGCACTACAGATCCCAGGATTCTATAGGATGACTCCCTAGCCATTAAAGTGATGGCAAACGGCATGATTTCCACAGTGCAGATGCATCCTATATGATTATTTTTAAAGCATGCATATATATATGGCTGTTCAACTCATTTCCCACTTACAATGAACTAAGGGTCTAAATTCTTCCTCCTTGAAAATGGAGTTCTAAATTAAACCACTTTGAATGTCCTTCACGTGGCAATTAAAAATGACTAAGAGTTCCAGAGTTGTTTCCGCCATGTTCCATGGCAGAGAAAGACCGAATGCAGTGGTTTGAACCCAGTTATGTTGACAACTATTTAATGTCTTGTCACGCTGCTAGAACATGGGAAGAGAGCCTTGGGGACGCTCTATAAATTACCCCATTAGGACTGGATCATTACTTTTGTCCAACCGAGCTTCTCCTCACTGCTGGAGGACAGCATTAGAGCTCTCTCACACATGGCACATTCAATTTTTACTTTATTCAAATGTCTGTTTCAGGACAAAATTCACTTAGAAATGTGCACTTTGAAACAACATGGACTTATCAATATGCATTCAGTAAGAAAATGTGTTCAAAAATTGAAACCGTGTTGATGAATGTGGTTATAAATCCATCCCTCCCAATGTTTTGAATTTCTGCTTGACTATGTGAGCATGTATGTACACTGTAGAAATAATGGCGCTTGACACCACTTGTCACTGTAGCTCCATCCTATGGAATCCTGGGAGTCATAGAGTGTGGGTGCCTCAGGAAACTACAAATCCCATGATTCTGTAGGATGACTCCATGGCCATGCTTATTTTTAAAAGCATAGCATTAACATTTATTTTTACACACAATTTCCCCGCTATATACAATGTTAATGTAGTGTCGCTTCATACAGGCACTTTGGAGCTAAGAAATGCATTGCAAAATTTGCGGTACAATGAAGAATACTTTCCCAAAGTCTCAAAAGTGCTAACTGGGGTTTAAAAGGTTACAGTGGATCCCATCCAGCCTTGGATCCCATCCCAGGGGAAAGGTTTGGTATAAATTCAGTGAATAAAATAAATACGGTCGGCCCTTCGTAGCCATGGATTCTTTATCCACGGATTCAAGCATCCCTAGCTTGAAAACATTCCCAAAAATATAAATTCCAAAAGGCAAACCTTGATTTTGCCATTTTATGTAAGGGTTACCAAGCCAAACAGATGTCCTGCCTAAGGCTCTTAGCTCCAGCAGATCCTTAGCTTCTCCCTGAGTCTCATGTTTTACATTCCTACTCCTTGTATAGTTGAAGATGACCCCTGGAGATCCTCGAATCATGCTGCCACCACCCAGTGAATTCGTATTGGATTTCCCTTAGCATACACTGGGGCTTGTTAAGGACTTCTAGTTCTCTTTCTTTGCTAATCTATTCAAGCATCAACCAAACTAGGACACTTGTTAAGGAGTGTCGAAAGAGCAGATACTTATATGGAAGCATTTATTATAATTAAACAAAACAGAACCAAAGGATATAAATCATGCGAGGTCCTAAGGGCCTTGCAGGTACAATATGTGTAATTCTAACCATTCATTGCATGTAAGCAACCCTAAACCTAACCGTAAATGTTCTAATCTGATGCATTTTCACCTAAATGGCACTTAATGGGACTTGAGCATCCACAGATTTTGGCATTGGATTCCAAGGGCCTACTGTAAATACAAAAAGGTTGGCCCAAAGAAAATTATCACCATCCCCAAATCTCTCTCTCTCCCCCCTATATATATGAAAGGTCTTCATTTAAATATGAATTTGCTGAATTATTAGAATCATAGGTCCGGTACACATGGGTGGCGAAACACTCTAGGCGGCTCCTTTTTTGCGCCATCATAAGGGCTGCAGTGCAGCCCTGTGATGCCACTTCTGTTGACAGGCGTCTTTACGCGTTGCCACAGCTGTGGCGCCCACTGTGTGGACGGTGGTGCGCACCTGTGATGTCACTAGGGATGGGCGTGTCTGGACGCCCAGCCCTATCGAGCCCTAATATCGCCGCAACGTGCCCATCTGTACCGGGCCATAGACTCATAGAGCTGCAAGAGGCCAATACAACCTCCAGCCATGCAGGAGCTCACAATCAAAGCACTCCTGGGAGATAGCCGTCCAGCCTCTGTTTAAATACCTCCAACATTGGGGTATTTAAGAATAAGAAAAGATTTGTTGAACTATTAGCTGATTTGATATTAAAAATTCAAGGAAATATAGACATTCTTGATTCGAAGAACTCCTTAATATACAATTGAAGGCAGTAGATACAGGCAGCAAAGAAGAAAATAAGCTCGTGACTTTTACAGGGGATGGTTCTGGGAAGCGAGGAGTCAAAAGGTAGACAGTATTAGACAGGTTGGCGGAGGGGATCATGCCACGTTTTGCCCATCAGTTTCACATAGGAAAAAGAATGCAAGGTTTTCACATTTGTTTCTGTTCGGACAGTTGTCTTTCTGATGGCTGCTGTGTTCCTTATGGGTATTGTCCTGCTTTTTCCCCTCCACTGTTTTCCTTCTGTGCTAGGAATTCCCTTTGGCAGTTATCAGAGGACCTCAGTGTCACTGTGGCTTCCCTACCATTCATTTCCCATTAGGAAACAACTCAGACAAGTCGCTCTGTATCGTGTCGCAGAATGCCAGCAGCGTGGCCAAAATATCAAGGGAGGAGGACTATCGACTGGTCTATCAGACTCCAGTGCAAGGTAAGAGACACATTTACAAATCTAGCTGCAGATTTGGTGCAGTTTGAAACTGCTTTAGCTGTCCTGGCTTCATCCTATGGAATTCTGGGGTTTGTAGTTTGTTGCGGCACAAGAGCACTCTGACAGAGAAACTAAATATCTTGTTGTTGTTGTATGTCTTCAAGTCATTTCCAACTTACGGTGACTCTATCTTGGGATTTTTTCGGCACGTTTCTTTAGGGGGAGGTTGCTACTGTCATCCTCCGAGGCTGGGTTTACATCTCCCCAAACTACCAATCCCAGAATTCCATAGCTTTGAGCCATGGCAGATAAAGCGGTGTCAAACTGCACCAGTGCTGCTGTGGCGATGCAACTGAAGGCAAAGAACAAGGTGGGAGACAAGGCTTGTAAATCCAAATCCCTTTGTCCCTCAAATTTAAGATTCGATTATGTCTTCTATACAGGTCAATCCAGTGGCCAGCCCATAAAATGCACTGCAAATGCCTAAAGACAAATCCCTGAACTAGCATTGCCTAAGCAGTGGCTATTAGCAAACTGTAGTTAGTATAGGTTAGCTGCAGGCAAGATAAGAAGCCCTTGCCCAGTTGAATGTGCAAGAGACCCGAGTTTGGATGAATTCTTATCCATCAGTTTCTCCTTGGACTTCTTTTTGTCCCAAGATGACCATCTTGAGGCCAGAGATGGAATGTCCTGGGAGACAGAAGAATTTCACTGCTCTTTATTGCTGTTTCTGGTGTGATTACAGTGAAATGCCATCTCTATCTGGTTTTAGATACTCGCTGCACTGACCGGAGGTTTCTCCCTACAAAATCCAAAGCGTTTGTTGCTCTGTCAAGCTTCCCTGGAGCTGGAAATACATGGGTTCGTCACTTAATAGAACATGCCACAGGATTCTACACAGGGAGCTACTACTTCGATGGAACCCTCTATAATAAAGGTCTGTGGATTATTGATTCTTGCCATTACACACGCATGTGCGCACACACAGATGCACATGACTGCAGTTCTTCAGATAACTTGGCCTGAGCAGTGAATCAACCAATCTGGCTGATATATGGATCCTTTTTACCTTTGGAGAGCACAGGGCTGAGCACAGTGTAGCCCTTCCTGTAGAAAAGTGAGGAATGTTGGGAGTTGCAGTCATAGAATCATAGAGTTGGAAGAGACCACAAGGGCCATCCAGTCCAATCCCTTGCCATGCAGGAACTCTCAATCAAAGCATCCCCGACAGATGGTCATCCAGCCTCTGTTTGAATGGCTCTAAGGAAGGAGACTCCGCTACACTCCGAGGAAGGAGTGTGTTCCACTGTCGAACAGCCCTTACTCTCAGGAAGCCCCTCCTAATGTTGAGCTGCAATCTCTTTTCCTGTAGCTTGCATCCATTGCTCCGTTTTCTAGTCTCTGGAGCAGCAGAAAACAAGCTTGCTCCCTCCTCAACATGACATCCCTTCAAGTATTTAAACAGGGCTATCATATCACCTCTTAACCTTCTCTTCTCCAGGCTAAACATTCCCAGAACCCTAAGTTTTTCCTTATAGGGCTTCATCGTTTCCAGACCCTTCACCATTTTAGTCACCCTCCTTTGGACACGCTCTAGTTTCTCATTTCGGGAAAACTCTGTTGTTCTTTTTCTAACCCACCAAAGTTTACGTAATTTACTTTGTGATGGAGCTTACCCCAACAAATGACCATCACAGTGACAAGTCTATTTGAAGGGCTCAAAATGACACATTGTTATGCGCCTTCCTTCCCAACTTATGGCATCCTTTAGGTAGCCATATCATGGCAAAGTTTGTTCAGAATGGGATTGTGACTTGCCTAAAATCATCCAGCCGGTTTCCATGGCTGAGTGGGGATTCAACCCCTGATCTCCAAAGCTGTAGCCCACCACTCAAACCACTGTACATGCTGACTGTCGTGCTTTTATGTACATCCATGTTTTCATATAGGTTTCAAAGGCGAAAAAGATCACTGGAGAAGTAGGAGAACTATTTGCGTCAAAACACATGAAAGTGGCAAAAAGGAAATTGAAATGTTTGATTCAGCCATCCTATTGATACGGAATCCCTACAAGTCGCTGGTGGCAGAATTCAATCGAAAATGCGCAGGTCACCTTGGATATGCCACAGATCGGAACTGGAAAAGCAAAGGTAAATAGAATAAAAATGTGTATATCGAAGCAGATATAAATCAAACCGTTCTTTGTATTACAGGACATGGGTGATTTTTTGAGAATGTACATAAGGTATTCACATGTGAGGACAACTGTGGTTGTTGAGTGGTGGGTGGCGCATCAACAGTGGCGCCATAGCACAGCAGCAGGTGGGTGTCCGAATTGCCAAACTGAACCCAATGGGGTTGGCCATGAGTAAAGGACCTCAATGTCCTTTTAAACTTCTGGAAATCACCTTGGATCCCGCTGTGGAAGAAAGACAAGATATAAATGCAATAGATAAATTAAACAAATCAAAATTGTTTGCGTTTTTCCGGAAACAGTTTTTAAAATGATGCACTGACTTGGCTTGTGTATTTTTTTAGTGACTGAGGGGCTCGACAGACTGCTCCAAAAGGGTGGCCTGGAGCTGCTCATTTTAGCTCCAGAGGGAGCCCACAGCGGCCGAACTGCATCAAAAAGATGCACGGTGGCGTATCAATGATGCAAGCGCAGCGTCCCAATGTACAGACATGGCGCAGCACTTGCATCATCATGCCAGCCCCCATGGGGACAGGAAGCCGCCATGATGGTGGTGTCCATATGGTCTAGGGTTTGGGAGCGCACACCAACTGCACGCTCCCAAACCCTAGACCATATGGACACCACCATCGGCGCCGGTTACTGCCAGTCTGTCTCAGGCCTGGCTCACTGGTGCCTTTCGCTTCAAGCAGTAGGCAAGACCTGGCCCCAAACTGTGGGATGCATTTCTTAGAAGGGAACAGCAGATATGTTAGGCAATAGGCTTCAGGTGGAATGATGCTTCTAACACTTTTGGAAATGTTTACAGGTTCCTCTGATATGCAGTGAGGACAGGCTGCCAAACAGACTTCAACCCCTGCCTGAAGCCCATTGCCTAATACACTTGCTGTTCCCTCTGAGAAATGCACCCCACCTCCTTATTTTTAGCTCCCAGGCTTGAGACATGATTTTACAATACCTTGCAAGGACTTGAGTTGACTCCCAGATCTGATACTCAACATGTGTCTTGACTTAAAAGTCCCTTGCAAGGACATGAGACTTGAAGATAGAGACTTAAGTTATGACTTGAGATTTTGACTAAAAGACCTGAATACATCCCTGACATTTAGGCCCAAAACATACTGCAGAAATAATCCAGTTTGAGACCTCTTTAATTGCCCTGGCACAGTGCTAGGGAACATGGGATCAGTAGTTTGTTGTGAGTTCTCTGACAGAGAAGGCTACATGTCTCACAAAACTAACGTTCCTAGGATTCTTTAGCATTGAACCAGGGCAGTTAAAGTGGTCTCAAACTTGATTATTTCTGTAGTGTGTTTTGGACCAAAGTCTGTAAATGGGGATTTTGGAGAACTGGAAAGGACAAGTGTGGTCCATGGATGGAAATAGATTTTAGAATTTAAGTACGCAAAGCAGTATTAAAGAGAATGAGACCCTATACAGACTGGCACTTTGGGCCGTCATGAAGGCGGAGGCAGAGTGTAGAGTGCTCACGACGCATGCCCCAACTCTGCCCCCAGGGCACTGTGATACTGTGCGCCGCTCCATACGGCACATGGCATCACTGCACTCCTCCGGTGCTGCGTCCATATGGTGCTGTACCGAAGGAGTGTTGCATAGCTGCGGCGCCATGGCTATCACATCCTTTTCAGGTTGCAAAAAGGTGCTGCTTTTTGCAGCTCCTTTTTGCACCCTGGAAAGGCCGGATTAGGGCCACAACGTGACGTTGCCACAGCCCCGACCTGGCTAGGAAAGCGGGGCTGAGAGAACTTTCTTTCTTTCTCCTTTCCTCCCTCTCTCCTCCTTTCTACAGTATTCGTTATTGACTACCTCAAGGCTGCACTATGCTACTTCAGTTGTTTTATTTAACTTGTAGCTTTCTTCTGTCTTCCATCTTATAGGGCCCGAACAGACAGGTGAAAATAAAGCGGTTTCGAGTCACTTTGGAGGTATGCTGTTTAAATGATGCATGCACCCTAAGAATCCGGAAGCTGCACCAAAGCTGCACTCCAGTCCTAAGGACCGGAGTGCGGCTTTGGCACGGCTTCTGGACTCTTAAGATGCATGTGTCATTTAAACAGCATACCTCCAAAGTGACCCGAAGCAGCTTTATTTTGGGCTGTCTGTTCAGGCCCATAGTAATTGACAGCTGTGTTTGAAAATGTGTAAGTCAGTCCTCTTCATTTTCTTCCCCGCTCTGTAGAATGGCCAGAGTTTGTGAACAGCTACGCTTCGTGGTGGGCCTCTCATGTGCTGGACTGGCTTAAATATGGCAAACACCTCCTGGTCATCCACTATGAAGATTTAAAACAGGCTCTGCTACCCAAGCTGAAGGAAATAGTTGCATTTCTGAACATCACTGTGACAGAGGACAGGCTGTTCTGCGTTGAAAACAACCGAGATGGGAATTTCAAACGGTCGGGAGCCTGGCAGAAGACATTTGAACCCTTTACAAAGGAAATGAAAGAGTTGATTAATACATATATTGTAACTGTGGACAAAGCCCTGAAAGAGAGAAACTTTATTGGGCTGCCAAAGGAGTATTTGCCTAGATGATGCCCTATGGCAGGTTTTTAAAAGGAAAGTCTTAATGAGATGGTGCCCTGTGACCAGCGAAACATGTTTTTTAAGGAAAATCTTAGTCATGAAATGAAAGAAAATGCCAGAATTGTATAGCCGTAAAAGGCAAGATTTGCACAGAGTCTGCTGATGGATGCAGATTCTCACGACTTGGATGCTCTTCAGGGGTACTAAGTGCTACGAAAGGGAAGCAACGAAGGATGGAAATTGGGTTATAAACCAAGGCAAAAGCCATTAGCATCTCTGCCTGTGTGTGTGTGTGTGTGTGTGCCCTATTCCTTATAAATGCTACACATTTTTAACACTTTTGTGCTCTGCTAACTCTGGGAAACAGGACGGAGAATGTTCTTTTGTCTCATTACAAATGCCTACTAACAATACTTTCACTCCAGCGTCTGCATTTTAAGCAATTCTGGCCATTCAAATATGTGCGGAGGGGTCTTTTTTTCTTTTCTTTGTGTGTATTAAACCCACCTTGATAAATATTTTTAGCTAAGCCGTTCAATGGGAGAAATGATTTTTAAAAACAAAACCCTTTAAAGAAGTGTTTGTCTTTACAGCTGGGGTACATTTAAAGAGTACTGAACTGGGAGGAAATGCATCATGACTTCCACCTCCCCAATATTTCTAACTTAGACTACATATGTGTCTACTTAGAAGAAACTACTTTGAGAGCATAGAAACTGATGTCCAGATAAGTGTATCAAGCATCACTGCCTTAGGGATTAAATTAACCTGGGATAAAGTGTTCTCCTACCTATAATTCGTTGACAATATGGTGATGCCAATGAAAACCTTTTTTTAAAAAATCATAGAATTGTAGTGTTCACATCCTCAACATATAATGCTACTCCTGTTTGGTCTATTTCTATAGAGTTGTTTACACCTATACATGACTACACTCCAATCATAAAAGGCACCCCATCAGGTTTCGGAGATGCCTATTAAATCATATTTGTCTCCCTTGGTGAAGACTTCAAGTTCGGTGCTTGGTGGGCGTGATGAGTCTTGTCAGCCTCTCTGTTATACCATGGATCTTCGCCTATGTTAGATAGGCCTGCACATCACTGCTTCCCTTCCTCTCCAGAGGGCATCATGTACTAGCACATGTCTCATCTGAGAACTGACAGGTGTCCTTCCATTTGTACCACTTCAGTTATTATCTCCGTACTCCTTGAGGATGAATCTGTTGCCTCTGTTCCTCGTTATGAACCCCAGTCATATGACCACTGGTCCAGGTTTAACAAATGTTGACTAAATTATGTCCATGCTCTTGTACCCTTAATAGAGTTGGAAGAGAGCACAAGGGCCATCCAGTCCAACCCCCTTCTTCTGCCATGCAGGAAATCCAAATCAAAGCATCCCCGAAAGATGGCCATCCAGCCTCCGTTTGAAGACCTCCAAGGAGGGAGACTCCACTACACTCCGAGGAAGGAGTGTGTTCCACTGTCGAACAGCCCTTACTCTCAGGAAGTTCCTCCTAATGTTGAGCTGGAATCTCTTTTCCTGCAGTTTGCATCCATTGCTCCGTTGGGTCCTAGTCTCTGGAGCAGCAGAAAACAAGCTTGCTCCCTCCTCAATATGACATCCCTTCAGATATTTAAACAGGGCCATCATATCACCTCTTAACCTTCTCTTCTCCAGGCTAAACATCCCCAGCTCCCTCAGTCGTTCCTTATAGGGCCCATTAGGGCAAAATTCTTGCCATGCATGGGCTCTGTGTACATTTATTTATATACCGCTATTCCAGAGATCATAGTGGTGAACAGCAAGTAAGCTAATTTGCAAGTAAGCTAATTAGCCCCCAACAGTCTGGGTCCTCATTTTAGCTCCCTCCTCGGAAGGATGCAAGCCTGAGTCGAGAGCTTGGGCCCTTTTGCTGGTCTTGAACTCGCAACCTTGTGGTCTTGAGTGAATGGCTGCAGTACAGGCATTTAACCACTGCGCCACCAGGGCTCAAAATGGAGGCAACATACAGAACATATTCACACTGTTTGGGCTCTTTAAGTGAAATGTGTACAGTCCTAGTGAGTGACTCACCCAGGTTATCCAAGGTAACATTTCATAGTGTTCCATTTTCGTTTTGAAATATGGTCTTTGGATGTTGCACATATTTTTATCAGGAAGGCTGTTTTAAAACAGAAAAGAACAACATACATACTTCAAATCACAAACTGAAGAGGGGGGGGGGGGACCCGGGATGGATGGCTAAGGAACTTTAAACTGAGCTAGGTTTTAAACAGAACATGTATAAGAAATGGGAAAATGGGGAAATCACCAAAGAGGAATTCAAAGAAATAGCGAGCACATGTAGGGGTAAAGTCAGAAAACCCAAAGCACAGAATGAACTCAGGCTTGCTAGAGAGGTTAAGAACAACAAAAAGGACTTTTTTGGATATGTCCGCAGCAAAAGGGAGAAGAAGGAAACGGTAGGGCCACTGCGTGGAGAAGATGGCAAAATGCTAACAGAAGACAGAGAAAAGGCAGAATTACTCAACACCTTCTTTGCCTCAGTCTTCTCAGAAAAGGAAAAGGGAACTCAACCCGAGGATAATGGAGCAGAGGACAGAATAGGGGAATTTCAGCACAAAATAAGTAAAGAGATAGTACAGGAATACCTGTTTAACCTAAATGAATTTAAGTCTCCAGGACCAGATGAGCTACATCCAAGGGTATTAAAAGAATTGGCAAATATAATATTGGACCCATTGGCAATAATCTTTGAGGACTCCTGGAGAACAGGAGAAGTCCCCGCAGACTAGAGGAGGGCAAACGTTGTCCCCATCTTCAAAAAGGGGAAGAAAGAGGATCCCAACAATTATTGTCCAGTTAGTCTGACATCAATCCCAGGAAAGATTCTGGAGCAGATCATTAAACAGAGAGTCTGTGAACATCTAGAAGGCAATGCCACAATCACAAAGAGTCAACATGGGTTTCAGAGAAAGAAGTCATGCCAGATAAATCTGATCTCTTTCTTTGATAAAATGACCATCTTGGTAGATGAAGGGAATGCTGTGGATATAGTATATCTTGATTACAGCAATGGCTCCTTTTCATCCTGGAGAGAAGTGACCAGTGGGACCAGTGTTTGACAGTGGAACACACTTCTTCCTTGGAGTGTAGTGGAGTCTCCTTTATTGCAGGTCTTCAAACAGAGGCTGGATGGCCATCTGTTGGGTATGCTTTGATGAGAGGCATAAAACAGGCCTAGCAGAACCCATTGAAACAAATGACTCTGCGAAACAAAGGTTTCTATGGCCCCATGCAGACAGGCCAAAATAAAGCTGCTTTGGGTCACTTTGGAGGTATGCTGTTTAAATGATGCATGCGTCCAAAGAGTTCGGAAGCTGCGCCAAAACTGCGCTCCAGTCCTTAGGATGGTGAATGGCTTTGGCGTGGCTTCCGGACTCTTAGGATGCATGCATCATTTAAATAGCATACCTCCAAAGTGACCCGGAGCAGCTTTATTTTGGCCTGTCTGCATGGGGCCATAGAAACCTTTTTTTCGCAGTCATTTGTTTCAATGGGTTCTGCTAGGCCTGTTTTATGCCTCCTTTGATTTCAACAGATACTTGAGGTATGGATGGAAATGGTAACATCATAGAGCATCCAGTGCAATTTCCTTAGTCCTACAGAGGAAGGCAGAGGAAAGCAGCATTATATGTCTCTTTTTAATTACCAGATTCCGGAGAATGACTTGAGAGTGAACGTAACCCATAAATGCACTATTAATCATACCGGGTAATGATGGTGGCAGACACAGTAAATACAGTTTCTAAAAGGATAACAGAGGAGAAATAGTTTTGTATGCAGTCACACCCACCCTTCCACCCATTCCAGTTCATGAATGTTAATAAGAAAAGTATGGCGGCATAAAATGTGAACAGATTTAGGCCTATCCATCTCCGGAACAATGGATGCAAGCTACAGCAAAAGAGATTCCATCTCAACATTAGGAGGAACTTCCTGGCAGTAAGGCCTGTGCGACAGTGGAACAAAGTCCCGCGGAGTGTAGTGGAGTCTCCTTCCTTTAAACAGAGGCTGGATGGCCATCTGTCGGGGATGCTTTGATTTGGATTTCCTGCATGGCAGGGGATGGGAATGGATGGCCCTTGCGGTCTCTTCCGATTCTATGATTCTATGATTCTATCTCGTCAACTCTCAGCCACCAACATTTAAAACAATGAAGAAGAAAAAAATTGTGTTGAATGAATTGTGATGTATTTTCTGAACAGTGAGAATTCAATGTACTGAAAGGCGGGGTACAGACTGCCAGAAAGAGGCGCCTCCCCGGTGCGTCTCTTTGCTCCGCAGGAGCGCTGCAGCAACCAAATTGCAAAGCGCCACAGACGGCGCTGTGACGTCGCAGCTGTGCTGCCCCATTTGGACGTGGCGCAGCTACGATGTCACCTTTACGTGCCATGTCTGGTGGGCATGCCACAGCTGTGGCGCCCTCGTCACCTGTGAGCATTGCCGGGCGTGTGGGCGATCTGCCCACCAGGCAACCTTCGGGCGTGATGAGAGTGCCGCAAAGGCCCGTCGGTTCCGGGCCAAAGTTAGCATCAAGTGGCTGAATGAATTGTGACAAGTGGCTAAAACTTGGTGATGTGTGACATTTTTGGGGTGATTATTTTCAACAGATGTTGTCGATGGCAATGTCGTACAATGTACACACTGCAAATTCCACAACGCCACAAGATTCCGGGGGAACGTCCCATCCTGGAGCGTAAGGGTTAAAGTTTTGAATCATATATACTTTGTGGGCCATTTTGGAATGCTGTTTCACAGAAAGCAAATCACCTCCCTCTTAAATGCTGACCTCAGAGCCATTTTAGGCGAGATTTGGCACTGCTGTGAAAATGATTGCTCCGATAGAAAATGTAGTAAATTTGATGGCATGAATAAACTACAAGAGGATAAATGGAATGAATTTGGAGCAGTGAGCAAAGAGCCTCTTGAAATTTGCTCTGCCGCTTTCTCATTGGTGCGGACGTACTCTTTCAGCTTCTTGAGTGAGGCAGGAGCTCACCATTAGAAATAACAACCAAACAATGAAGCCTTTATTGGCCAACTGAAATGCACAATATACTTGTTGCAAGCTTTCGAAGCTCCACTGGCTTCTTCATCAGGCAAGATGTTGCATACTAAACAGGAGAAAAATTAGAGATGTTAGTATGATGCCTGCATTTTGTTGTTTCTGTCCTTAGTTAAGATGGTATGGGGAGGGTATCTTTAGCAGGCTGGCCCCATCTCCTCTGGTCATGCAGCAACTGGGCAAAGCCCAGCAAATTTAAAGTCCATTTGCATTTCGACAAGGTGCAGAGGAAGAGGGCCAGCCTGCTAAAGATACCCTTCCCATACCATCTTAACTAAGGACAGAAACAACAACATGCAGACAACTTACTAACATATCTAATTTTTCTTCTTTTTGATGTGTAACATCTTGCCTGATGAAGAAGCAAGTGGAGCTTCGAAAGCTTGCAACAAATATATTGTGCATTTTGGTTGGCCATCACTGTTCGGTGGTTTTTTGTTTGAATTTACTAAATAGCCAACACAGCTACCCCTGCAGTAAGACATCTGCTGATGTCTTTTAATTTCAGTTTGTTGTCTTTCTTTTTAGCTCTCCCTTCTATTACACTGGGCCAGCCGCTTCAGCAGACTGAAGTGATCTGCAGGTCTGAGCATCTATGGCTAACTATGTCCCATATTGTTGAATGGTGGAGAGTGCATATGGATGTACTGATGCAGACATACACATGTTGTTTCCCCCCGCCATGAATAATATGGGGTGTAAGCATGTTTTTCCCAGAACTCAGAACCAACCCCCTGTGGATGGGTCTGCTCTATGAGGACAATCTACCTACAGTAAGGGCTGTTCGACAGTGGAACACACTCTATCCTCGGAGTGTAGTGGAGTCTCCTTCCTTGGAGGTCTTTAAACCGAGGCTAGATGGCCATCTGTCGGGGAGGATTTGATTTGGATTTCCTGCATGGCAGGGGGTTGGACTAGATGGCCCTTGGGGTATCTTCCAACTCTATGATTCTATGATTCTGTGATTCTACCATGTTGCATCTCCTAAAGCATTCTAGGGCACTTCCAGAAATGCGTCCCTTTCAAATGATGGAGGTTATTTTGACTAGATCAAGGGAAGTAACAGTGCCATACTGCTCTGCTTTGGTCAGGCCTCACTTGGAATACTGTGTCCAGTTCTGGGCCCCACAATTCAAAAAGGATGTTGAGAAACTGGAGCCATGTGTCCAAAGGAGGGAGACTAAAATGGTGAAGGGTCTGGAAACCATGCCTTCTAAGGAGAGAGTTAGGGAGCTGGGAATGTCTAGCCTAATACGATAGCCCTGTTTAAGTATTTGAAGGGGTGTCATATCGAGGACGGAGCAAGCTTGTTGTCTGCTGCTCCAGAGAATAGGACCCGGAATAATGGATGCAAGCTACAGGATTCCACCTCAACATTAGGAAGAACCTCCTGACAGTAAGAGCTGTTCAACAGTGAAACACACTCCCTTGGAAAGTGGTGGGGTCTCCTTCTTTGGAGATTTTAAACAGAGGCTGGATCTGTCGAGGGTGCTTCGATTGAGAGTTCGTGCATGGCAGAATGGGGTTGGACTGGATGGCCCTTCTTGGGGTCTCTTCCAACTCTATCATTCTATAATTCTATGACTAATTTTTTAAAAAATTACCTTCTTCTTCAATTTCTCTGTATAAAAGATATCTCTGAAAACTGTCTTCTGAGCTCTACTTTGATGAAACAGAAATACGTTACACTTTGAAACACAGGCCTGTTACAGAGTGCCAAAATAAAGCTGCTTTGGTCTCTTTGGAGGTATGCTGTTTACATGATGCATGCATCCTAAGAATCCGGAAGCTACACCAAAGCTGCACTCCGGTGCTTAGGAATGGAGTCTGGCTTTGGCGCAACCTCCGGACTCTTAGGACCCATGCATCATTTAAACAGCATACCTCCAAAGAGACCCCAAGCAGCTTTATTTTGGCAGTCTAGAACAGACCGTTGTCATTAACTGTTGCATAAAAACATTTCACTTTAGCAATGTGTTTCATTAATATATGCTGGGCAACTGTGATTAAATAATACTAGGATTCAAAACCCAGCTTGGCCATGGAAGCCAAAAGAGCGCCATAGGAATAAATGACTGAGGGAAGGGACATGACGACCACCACCGAATGTCTGTCCCACTCATTCTCTTACAAGAAGAAGAGATAGAGTCAGTTTTCCCATCATCCCTACAAGCTATCTTTTCTCACTATTGGATTCCCAACTTCAAGTTCAGTGTTCTCTATCCAACATGGCCAATGGTCAAAGATGATAGGACTTGGAGTTCAGGCCTAAAGTTGGGAATTCTCTTGTAATCCATTGATTAATCGGGGGTAGAGAAATGCATGGGCCAACATTTCTTTCAGCCCATGTGGTTCCTAGTTAAATAATGGACAGTCACGGATCCCACTGAGATCAGGATAATACTTGCCTACAGATTTCTACAGGAGGTTCCTCCTCATTATATGAAAGGATTTTAAAATTCTCTTTCAGCTTGTCTTCTTTGGTGACTTCATCGCTAAAGAAGGGTAATGGAAAAGGGGGAGTTGCAAACCTACTATATAATTTGCACATCTGAAAAGGTACTATAGTCATTAAAGACTAATAAAAGAACAGATATTAAAAAGGACGGCTTCCTTAAGGATTGATCTCGGCTACCCAAGGTCAAAAGTAAATTATAAGCAACGCAGTCAAGAAGTTGGAAGGCCCTGGCTGGATAAATGTCACAACTGAGACAAGCAGTAACTCGGTTTTCTATATTTGAACATCTCATTATATCCCATGCCATTGAAAGATGTATTAGGTTCCTGAGAGGTGACACAGAGGGGCCCCTGCTGAAAATCCAGCCCTTCATTATTTCATGGAGGTTAATGTTTCTATAGGAGTGCAGTCGCTTGGTCTTAAGAGTGAGTGATTTCAATAGAAATGAGTTTAATGGGAAATTAATCAAGCAACGCAGAAGAGTCTGGATTAAATAGGAAGCCTGGTAACAACGGCAAGAAGGAGTAGGTCTCAAGTTCAAATGTACCCCTTTGAAGGCATCCGTTGCTCAGATGGCTGGCCTGTCTGGGAACATCGCTTGGACCTCTGCAAAAAGGTACACACTCAGACTTTCATTGGATTAGCTGGTCTCAGGTCTATTTGGAAAGGGCAAAAGAAATGATAGCCCTACAGTCTGTACTAGTCTATTGTGGTTAAATAACAAAAAGTGACACCTTGTAGTCTAGCTCAAGATTGGGTCACCTCTTGACAGCTTTTTTGAAGCCTTCAAAGAGACTCGAAGCAGCTTTATTTGGGCAGTCTGTAACAGGCCTATATTCCACCAAGAAGCTGGAATCCCACCATCACCTCCATTCCTGCCTCCTTCACCTATCCTTGGTTAGTGGAGAGTGCCTTGAGGTAATAGATGCAGCAGTAGGCACATGGGCGCAGATCAAGCAGTACCTGTTGAATTACATTGAATCATGTGCATGGAATCATACTGGGACTCTCGCAACATCCTTAGAAATTGCTTTCAGCTGCACATGTAAGTCTCCAACGTTTCATATGGAGACAGTAATTCACTTGAATTCTAGTATGTTCATCTTTGCTTTGCCAGCCCAACGACTCAGGTTTGGAGTCAAGTACAAAAGACAAAAGGGGGAACCAAATGACCTCTGTTCTGACAGGCACATAATTTTACAGTTCAAAAGTTATTGGAATGTCTTTTGAAAGCCATGTTCATAATTTGCATGCCAAATACCCTCTTTGTATCTGGAAGCCGCAGGAAAGGTTACACGGCTCAGCTTTGATATCAGTGCCCTTTATCTCGAATTAGTGCTTCCTGTCAAATCCCGAGGAGACGATATCTTTGATACTGAGGGAAATTGCAGTCATGTTTTCTGTGACCTTACCCAGGGTGACTCCCACTTCCATGGAAAGTGGACAAGAGAAGCCCCATTAAATTGTATTTGCAAAACCAATATTCTGCTTTCAGATATATGGAAAGAAGAAAGCCGTGCACATAATATGGATGGGCAGCAGACAAAGATATGGAAAATAAATGGAAATAGGAGGGTAGAAATTAAGGAGAGAAATATAAACAGCCATGAAGTATAATATCCATGTCCCCACAGTACAGTTCTGGTTGTAATTCTAGGTCTTGGAGAGAAATGAGGAAGAAGTAAAAATGTTTTAGTGACAAGCACACAAACAGAAAGACAGGATATATCACTATTCTGTTTGTGATATAATCACATTCACGGAAAAAATGTTTTACAAAGAAAGTCATTTTGTAAAAATTTCAAAGGTGCTCCAGAGACCAGGACCTGGAGCAACGGATGCAAGCTCCAGGAAAAGAGATTGCAGCTCATCATAAGGAGGAGCTTCCTGAGAGTAAGGGCTGTTCGACAGTGGAACAAACTCCTTCCTCAGAGTGCAGTGGAGTCTCCTTCCTTAGAGGTCTTTAAACAGAGGCTGTATGGTCATCTGTCAGGGATGCTTTGATTGAGATTTCCTGCATGGCAGAATGGGGTTGGACTGGATGGCCCTTGGGGTCTCTTCCAACTCTATGATTCTATGGTTCTACAAGATCTGAGAACTGGCTTCGGAGCGGCATAGGAGCATGCCCTTTAGACGGCGTAGGAGCATGCCCTTTAGACGATGCACAGCCCAACAATGTCCCCAAGCCGGTGTCAGGCAGCCCACCCAACCACACGGTGGGTAGCACTGTGACGCTCTAGTGTTTATACGCCGCATGCCACAGGAGCATTGAAAAGTCACCACCATGGCAGAAAAGCCAGCTTTTGCTCAGGAAGGAAAGAAACTTTCTGCCACTTCTTTCTGAGCCAGAAAAACGCTGGCTTGGAGTATGCAGTTGGCACAGCCCCAACCCGCTGATCAAAGGCCGCTCACCAAGCCACCCCTTCGATCTGTTCTGTCTTGGCAGTTTGTTTTATTTTAAAGGATCCCATAATCTACATGGTAAGTGACTGAAATATGAAGAAACTGTTTGTAGCTGTTCGGGTGACAATTTTGTAGAATATATTGCTGGTGCAGATCTGTGTAGGCCATGCAACAAAACATGGCTCCGGTCCAAAGCTGTCTTGTGCAGCTGGTTGAGGATTAAGCTTATCAGTGATCTGGGCTGCAATTCTGTGCTCACTTACCTAGCAATAAACCCCACTGAAATCTCCGTGGGCCATGCCTATGAATAAACATGTATAGGGTTGCATTGTTAACGAGGAGACTTAATTATCAGCATCTGTTGTTTTAATTTCAAAAGGAATTATATGTAGACAACCCACAGAACCCTGCTGCTAAACTAGTGGCTTAGAAATCATTTGACATTGGATCATATCAGCCACCCAGCATGCCAGCTTTCCATAGCGTGTGACTTGTCATTGAGAATAGTCAATCTTCATTTTAATTAGTTACGGGGGGAGATGTGTGTGCAACGGAGCTTATCATTCCAGTCTCAGAAGCAATTCATATGGGCATCATATATTGTATTTTGTTCCAAAATGCTTGGAAAAGATAATAGAGAAATGTTGTTTCTGTCATCCCATCCCTTCATAATTCTCTGGCTTGTGGTTTCCAGAAACCACTCGTTCCTTGAAAGCACAAGAGGACCCTTCTTGAGGCTTGAAAGCACAGCAGGGCTCTTCCACATCAGTACAGCTGAGATCCAGTTACTATAAAGAAGCTGAGAACTAACATCTATACATTGAATGTTATGTATTGAATGTGCTCTGAAACTTGGGTCTCAGACTGGGAGAAGGGCAGAGGAATCAATCAATCAATCAATCAGTAAATCTGATGTAATCCCGCCTCGATCCTTGGGAGAGGCGAAAAATATAAATAAACATTATTATTATTATTATTATTATTATTATTATTATTATTATTATTAAATATTGGCATTGTACAATTGAATACACATGTAAATGAGTCACCAAACGAACAGCACACACATGTGCATGCATCTCCATGCACTGCACCCACAATCCTGCTTCCACAACCTTGAAATGAATGTCGACATTACGCACCGGACAAAAATGCCCAATGACTTTTGTTAGGGAACTTATTTATACATAAAATATCAACAGGTTCTGGTTTTAGTAGCCAGCTTCCTTTTATGCACTTACGCTGGCATAATTCCCACTGGGTGTTTTTTTTTAGCCCGAGTGGAATATATTTGCACAGATGGCAGCGCTGTTTGCATAAAGAGAGCGCAAAGCAGTTGTACTTTCCTTGTTTTCAAATATACAAGCAGGGACGTAGTCAGGATTTTGGGAAGGGGGGGTCCAGACTAAGTGCCACCATTATAATGGGGCTTGGGTGTGGCAGCGCAGCAGCACTCACCATTCATTTTATCTAACGGAAGGGGGGGTCCGGACCCCTAGAAACCCCCCCCTTGGCTACGTCCCTGATACAAGCCATAATTTGAATGTGTTTCTAACTGTAAATAATTGTACAATAGGAGTTACCAGCTTGCGTTTCCTATTGCAGAATCATTTGTGCCATGCAAGGCTGCAGCAGCAGGTACCAATGCAAATGGATGATGGGAATAATACCAAGCTATAATCATACTTACTACTAGTACAAATTTAATGACTGGTCCTAAGCATGTAAATTCTTCCTTGTCTCATTCTTGTGTGCAATTGTATTATTGTATTAAATATTGACCAGTATGCATATTTAGCAAGCTACTTTCCCGAATAAATGCATTTTGTAAGCTAGTATCCGTAACGTATACGGTTTTTTTTCATTTAGAGTTTCATCGCAAAATTCAGAGCGATTTAAAAGGAGTGAAGGTTATCGCCAGGTTTTCTTTTAATGCATAAAGTGCTTATTCTTCGCCATCCATCACTCTAACAATAGGTTCCCATTAAGAAGCCATTTACATTTCTGAGACATTGTTTGTGCAGAACTGCCAATTAGATAAAAGGCTATGATGAATAATATCTGAACTCACGTTTGCTATTTGGTATTTTTTAAAGCAGAAAATTATTTTCGTTATCAGTATGCACAAAACATACGTCAGCCTTTGGCAGTGTAAAATTAAGGTCTAGTGGGTTATCATAGTGGTGAGTCCTTCCTGAATCTTCGTTTGTGAAGCAAAGCCAGAGAGAGAGAGAGAGAGATTGTTCGTTTGTAGAGTAGGTTGGAGTTAGTAGGAGTTGCTGTAAGCCAGTGATGGTGAACCTTTTAGGGGCCGAGTGCCCAAACTGCAACCCAAAACCCCCTTATTTATTGCAAAGTGCCGTGTCCCTCTGGCTTTCTAGTAACAAGCTCTGGCAAACTCTGTGCTGGGGTGACGGCACATGTGCCCACAGAGAGGGCTCTGAGTGCCACCTCTGGCATGCGTGCCATAGGTTTGCCATCACCGCTGTAAGCTAATGTGGGTACGAAGAGGAACTCTGTTCAGTTCCTTCTACTGTAAATAGTATCTCCTTATCACCTGTAAATAACTATCTTCACCGTGAGCAGTCCGGTCCAGCTTCCGAATTTCATCTTGGTATCTCTAGCTTAGGCTGAGATACTGGAATCACGTTCACATCTGTTCACAGCATGGCAACATAAAATTAGGCAAAGAACGAATGAACGAACGAACGAACAAACAAAAGAAAGAAAGAAAGAAAGAAAGAAAGAAAGAGGCTAATTTACTTCCTGGATGAATCTTCCAAATTCAAGAAAATATTTTTTTCCTCACTGAATTATTGAAAAGGTCACAGGGAATGTAACACTGCCTTGAGTTTTGAAACTGTCAACTTAGGGGAAAAAATTAATCTTAAGGGAAGTGTTTTGGCAGGGGATAGCAAAACATGAGCAGAAGATAAGAACAACCTTGCTAGATAAGGCCAAATGTCCACTGTCTTCAGGATCATGTTCCCCCCTGTTTCCGGCTAGATGCCAGAAGGAGTCCAAGAAGTAGGGCATGAAGGAAACAGTTCTGTTCTTTGCTTACGGACAAGTGGTATTAAGAGGAAACGTGCTTCTGAAGGTGCAAGTTCCATCTATCTGTTACAGGGCTTTTTTTTGGGGGGGGGGGGTAAATCAAGTTACACATCTCTAACTCACTCCTGCAATTGATTTAAATTAGGCAAAAGACTTTTTGGATTTAAAAGAGAAAGAAATTAATTTTAATTTATGTAAAGGTGTGGCATAGCAGTTTGAAAGTTGGACCACATTTCTGGAGACCAGGGTTTAAACCCAGCTCAGACATGTCACTTAGGCACAGGGACGTAGCCAGGATTTTAGGAAAGGGGGGGGGGGGTCCAGACTAAGTGCCACCATTATAATGGGGTTTGTGTGCGGCGGTGCAGCAGCACACACCATTCATTTTTCTAATGGAAGGGGGTGTCCGGACCCCAAGAACCCCCCCTTGGCTACGTCCCTGTTGGGCAAATCAGCTTCGGATAATGGAAATGGCAAATGCCTCTGAAGAAACTTGCCGTGAAAACCCCAAGATAGGGTGTCCATAAGTCGGAAACAACTTGAAGGCACACAACAAACAACAACAACAACAACAACAACAATTGGTGATGAAAATTCCATTGGGAAGATGTATAAAATGCTGTTAAAACTAGGTTATGGACATTATCACACGGGGCAAAAATGGAACTTTGAAGTGGGGCCAATGCAAGGTCATCTAAGATTTAGGGACTGATTCGCAGCTGCTTTTCACATGAGGCTGCAGGCAATCAGAAGAGATTGCAGGGTGAATGTGAGGTTAGTCAGGCAATAAGTACATTTGCAAAACTACTGGCTTATGGACCCAAGGACGTAGCCAAGGGGGGGTTGTGTGGTCCAGACCCCCCCCCCTCCATTATAATGGTGGCACTTAATCTGGACCCCCCCTTCCCAAAATCCTGGCTACATCCCTAATGGACCCTGTGTGTGTGTGTTGTTTTGGAGTTTGTAAAGGGAGAGAGAGAGAGCATTTTGGAAGTCCTCCTGGGCAGCAATGGAGGACATGCCCTGGGAAAGGATGACATGGAATCAGGCAGGTATATGGATCCTCTGTGTGTGTGTGTGTGTGTGTGTGTGTGTGTGTGTGTGTTGTTTTGGACTTTGCAAAGGCAGAGAGAGGACATTTGGGAAGTCCTCCTGGACAGGAGGGAGTAATGGAGGACATGCCCTGGAAAAGGAGGGCATAGAATCAGGCAGGCCTATGGACCCTCTGTGTGTGTGTGTGTGTGTGTGTGTGTGGTTTTGGAGTTTGCAAAGGGAAACACCTTTTGGGGCTTCGGTGGCAAAGAGGATTTCCCCTCCCCATATCCCCTCCCCATATCCCCTCCCTGGAGCATGTGGGGTGGGGGCACTTGTGGAAATGACAGCTTTGAGCATGCTCAGAAAAGGTATTTCTACGCTGTCAATGGGGATCTGTTTGTCTCCTTTCGATTGCCAAACCCACATTGGACCCACTTTAATGTGCTTTTCACCCCTTGTTGTGCTCTGTGTGTGATAACCAAGAGCAAATGGGCTTGCTTTTCTGGGATGCCACCACTTTAACCATTTTGGGGATGGAAGCACATAGGACCTACGTGTGATAATGTCCTTAGAGAACGAACAAGTCAAGGAGCATATGGTTAAATGAGCAAAAAAAACTGGAAACAATGGGCCCGAACAGACAACTGCATACAGATGCCCTGTTGCATCTTGAACCAGTGGTCCCTCCAAGATGACTGTTTAGGTTTGGGGGAGGGTTGGGGTTTGGGGGTTTTTAAATTGTAATTTTTAATGGTTTGATGTTTTATTTACACTGTTGGAATCCGCTTTGATTCCTTTGTGAAAAAGCGGAATACAAATAAATATTATTATTATTATTATTATTATTAATATTATTAGGTAAGTTCTTGGTTTGGGCATGTTGCAGACTAGTAAGAGCATGCTTAGGATCCCAATGAGACCCCATCCTTCCTTAGCTGCATGAGTTGAGAGAACTTTGATGTTTTTCCCTCATCAAAGGAGAAGAGGAAAGAATGCTTCTGGGCAGTGAAACTAATTGGAGAGGATGAGTCACAGCTTCAGTCTCTAGTTGCCTGTCTCTTTGCTTATGTATTTCATGCATTGCTATCTAGGTCTCTGTTCAGCCCTGGAGGGTTTGCAGCACAGCTCACAGATCAAGAAGCAAAGAAAATAAACACCAGACAGTAAAATCCACCAGCACAAGGAGGCCTACATTCAGTTGTTAGTTACAACTAGAGCAGACCAGAGTCAGCCAATTTTGATTTTTCCAGTTCCCAACATGTGTCCAGAACAATTAAACCGGTTTCCATCCTATAGCTTTGGGACACTTGGGATCGCTCCCCCCTACAATGATGAGAATCTGTGCAGCTTTTATGGACATACTATATCCGCTGTGCTTTCTGCAGCCGGACCTGTTTGTCCCGGATTGGCCTTTTTAGTCACCAACGCACTTGTACAAAGCGCGGGATCATGAGTCCTTCCTGAATCTTCGTTCGCGAAGCAAAGCCAGAAAGAGAAAGAGAGAGATAGCTTTCTGGAAATGGCACAGCTTTGGGACAGATACTGAAAACTGCACCATTCTCCTTATGGAAAGGAAATTGATTACAATTCAAACTGGCAAAGGCTGCAGCTTAAATCAAACCAGGTTTGTTTGGGTTTTTCCCTGCCATATAACTTTTGGGTTGCACACCAAAAGCTGCAGATTCACTCAGCCTGAAGTTCAGAACATGACAGGTATGAACTTTGTGAGGAGAGAAGTGGAGTGGCCCCAACAAGTCTTGAAACTTCTTGCACTGATATGAATACTCTTGTCTGTTGGAGGGATGGTGAGTGGTTACTTGGGAATAGCTTGAGATGGGTGCTGCTGTACAGATCGGATCAGTTGTGCTCTAGACAGGACATGTTCCTGCTGCGCCACTGAGGGGTTCTTCTGTATTGTAATGTCAGCATGCCAAAGAGAATCATAGAATCATAGAGTTGGAGGAGGCCGCAAGGGCCATCCAGTCCAACCCCCTGCCATGCAGGAAATCTAAATCAAAGCATCCCCAACAGATGGCCATCTAGCCAATGCAGTCACTACATTCCCAGCAATGAGACCAAGTGTGTTTCTGAGCCCGATTAAATTGCAGGCATGCCTTGTTCTGATAGTGGCAAGTATGTCCCTGCCAGACTTGAGCAAATTCAGAACCATGTGTATCAAACAGTCCAGATGTTGGAATCCAAAAAACTTTGTTGAATACACATAGTCAGTAATTCACCAGTCAGGGTTTAAGCCAAAACTAGCCTCCCAATAGCCAAGCCGTATATTAAAACCCCCAAAATCCAAACTCCACCCCAACCCCAATGGGCGCCAAAACTAATACACACACACACCCATTCCCACAGCCTATCCCCCCAATAGAAACCAACCACTCTTCTGAACTTTCTCACCAACACTATCTCTTCTACCCAGTAAGGGCTGTTCAACAGTGGAACACACTCCCTCGGAGGGTGATAGAGTCTCTTTCCTTGGAGGTCTTTAAACAGAGGCTGGATGGCCATCTGTCAATGGGGATGCTTTGATTTGGATTTCCTGCATGGCAGAATGGGGTTGGACTGGATGGCCCTTGGGGTCTCTTTCAACTCTATGATTCTATGATTCTATGATTCTACCCTCAGACATTTCCACCATCCACCCCCTCTCCTACAGTACCAGACACCGACACATCCCCCTAATACATATTCCATCCCCATCGCTCTCAAAACTAAGCTAGCCAGCTGCACTCATCCCAACCTTTCTATGCCAACTAGGTATTAGCTATCCCCTATGTCACAATCAGTCTATCTATCAGTCCCAATAACAAGCAAGCATATAAGTTTATTATTTAAACACCATCCCCTCTCCATTCATTAATCACACATTCAGAACCCTGACAGAAACTATGCTTTCATGGTTCTGATGGTCCCATATGTAGTGACCATAGAAGTCTGGAGAGCTATAACAAGAATAGGAAAAGTCTGTGGAGGTACATCTCATGCGACTCCTGTCATACTATCTGCGATGCTCACACCAATGGCAGTGGCACTGAAAATGTCAAGACTTACAGTATCTTTTGTAAAGGTACCTCAGACTCTCGGATGAATTAGAACTGGTAGAGGAAACTGAAGAGGAAAATCTAGATCTGGATTGCTTTGACCGCCAACATGGTGAGCATGGCACTAGAGGCAAAGGCCTAACTGTAGACAAAGTGGGGGGGGGGGGTTGTCTTCTAGAAGGAGGTGTAACTGAGACCCACAATACAAGAAAGGTCCATAATTTCACCCTCTTACACATTCTCACTGTGGTGCCAACAGGGACGTAGCCGGGGGGGGGGGGTTCTTGGGGTCCGGACCCCCCATTCCATTAGAAAAATGAATGGTGTGTGCTGCTGTGCCGCGGCACCCAAGCCCCATTATAATGGTGGCATTTAGTCTGGACCCCCCCCCTTCCTAAAATCCTAGTTATGTCCCTGGTGCCAAGTGGCCTCAACTACTTCCATTTTGGCAGATTCAGAGGGATTGTGATGGGTCTTGAGCTACATGAAAGAACTGCTGGAGATCCTGCAGCCTCCAGTGCAGCTGAGACTGACTAAGTAGAAGAGGAAGGCAATGGCATAATATGGATAGCCCCTTTAGACAAGGTGACGGTGAATGGTGGTGATTATCCTTTTCCTTGGGATGTTTCTCCTTTTTATATTTATATTTATGTGGATGAGCTGTCATTTCTAGCACAGCTTCCAGTAAATAACCAGGTGTAAGCAGGCATTGACTTATCATCACAATATCAAAATGAGCCTGTGAGGCCCTGAACGGCACAAACACTGACTCTACCCATGAACATTTGCCAGCAAAGCAAATGGAGGACTGGGTTGATAAGACTGAAGCCAAAGCCATGGCCGACTTTGATGTTGAAGCTTTCTCTGTTGTTGCCATGCTAATCTATCCCGAAGGTTGAGTAGACAGTATGTGGATTCCGACAATGTAAATAAAACATCAAACAATTAAAAATTACAAATTAAAAAAAACCCCAAACCCCAAACCTAAACAATCATCATAGAGGGACCACTGGTTCAAGATGCAACAGGGCATCTGTATGCAGTTGTGTACATAAGTTCAAGAGTCATTGCTTCAACACACATGCATGCACACTGTATTTATTTTTTCTTGTAATTTGTAGAAAGGAATTGCTGCTGTTGTTGTTGATGTTGTTGTGCCTTCAAGTCATTTCTGACTTCTGATCATCCTAGGGTGAACCTATCACAGGGTTTTCTGGGGTGACCGTGCGTGACTGAGTTTCCAAGGCTGAGCTGCGCATTGAACCCTGAACTCAAGAGTCATAGTTCATTGTTCAAACCACTGGACTATGTTCAAAACCACTGGACACCATGCTGGCTTTCCTGTAGTTTCTTGAAATTAAATGAATAGTTACCATACTAGCCGTCCCTCAAACTCTGACCCTTTTACTATTCCTCTGGTCAGAACACATATTGGTCTTGTTCAGAGACAGAGCTATTTTCCATAAAAATTAATCTTAGTATGCAGTTAATGTCACTGAGATTTTGACAATTGATTAATCACCAGTTCTTTTTGAAAAGGGGGCATCTAAAGGAAATGGGATGGATTCTTCCATCTCTAATATTAAATTAAATATCCCAGCTAAGTTATCAGAAAATTTTCCTAGGTCTCTGAAGAATTCAATATCTGCAAAATCTAGGTACAAGTTTAGTTGCTCTTATGCCTTCCTGACTAATGTGCAAATTAATTTGGAATCACCTTGTTTTCACAGTTTCCAAAAACACCAGCAAAATTTTCATCCCCAAAGTGTCAAAATACATTGTGTGTATTGAAAGAAATTAAGGCCTGTTACAGACTTCCAAAATAAAGCTGCTTCGGGTCTCTTTGGAGGTATGCTACTTAAATGATGCATGGGTCCTAAGAGTCCGGAGGTTGCACCAAAGCCACACTCCATTCCTAAGCACTGGAGGGCAGCTTTGGTGCAGCTTCCGGATTCTTAGGATGCATGCATCATTTAAACAGCATACCTCCAAAGAGACCCGAAGCAGCTTTATTTTGGCAGTCTGCAACAGGCCTCAGTTTTAGATTACGCATTTAAAGAGATTTTTTTTCATGCAGATGTAGATTCGTGCAGAAGCAGAAAGAAATAAAATTATGAACACAGGCAAAAGTGACACAAACTATAAATAGACTTATTCATCCTAGTATCCTAATTGCTATACAGTATTTAGAACAAAGGATTCAATCAGTCAAGAGCTCAGTCAGTAATACCGATCCTGTTGCTATGTTAAATTTGTGACTGCCTTAATGTGCAAGAAAGAGGGCAAAGAAGAGAAAAACTGCTGTCATGACTCATGCGCAGCCGCTTACTCCATTGGCTTTCTGGAACAGGGAAAGAGCTCATCGCTATAGATTTGCCATCATATGACTGTTGACTTTTATTGTTAGTTGCTTTATGAATCTATTAGCTTAAGAGGAAGGATACAAATCTTCACTCCACCAAATAAATGGTCTGGAGACTTAGGCCTGTTACAGACTGCCAAAATAAAGCTGCTTCGGGTCTCTTTGGTGGTATGCTATTTAAATGATGCATGGGTCCTAAGAGTCCGGAGGTCGCGCCAAAGCCACACTCCATTCCTAAGCACTGGAATGCAGCTTTGGTGCAGCTTCCGGATTCTTCGGATGCATGCATCATTTAAACAGCATACCTCCAAAGAGACCCAAAGCAGCTTTATTTTGGCAGTCTGGAACAGGCCATAAACAGTTTTTGCAATCCGCTCCAAACAGACCTGGCTGGTGAGATGGGTAGAGACTACTACCATTGTGCTGTGGGCACTCAATATATGCTGTGTTAAATTATTAATTCCCACAAGGAAGAATTGAATCAATTTTCTCTCCACTGAGAGAAGTCTTTTAAAATTACGCAGTTTGTGGTCTTCTATGGGAAGAAAGGCTGTGACAGTGGGAAGGGGGATATCGGGAAAGTAGGGAGAATAGTAGCTAAACATCTACAGGTTGTAGCCTTCCAGGATTGTTTCCTTGTCCTCGTGCACCAATTCGGCACATAACATCAGGAGACAAGTTCATTTGAGGCGTGTATACTCATACAAACACACATGCATCCACACACTCACTCACTCAAAGCTAAAAGAAGGAAAAGGGAGGAAAAGAGGACAGCGGGCATTTGGCATATCTAACGGTAATACTCGCCTGCAATGATCTCCTCGGAGTCAAAGTAAAGCAGCAACATGGAGAAAGGGAAAGGGGGGCTTGAACCACATCGGAACACAAACTGACAGAGTGCCTCATAGAATCATAGAGTTGGAAGAGACCGCAAGGGCCATCCAGTCCAACCCCATTCTGCCATGCAGGAACTCTCAATCAAAGCATCCCCAACAGATGGCCATACAGCCTCTGCTTAAAGACCTCCAAGGAAGGAGGCTCCACTACTTTCTGAGGAAGTGTGTTCCACTGTCGAACAGCCCTTACTCTTAGGAAGTTCCTCCTAATGTTGAGGTGCAATCTCTTTTCCTGCAGTTTGCATCTATTGTTCCGGGTCCTAGTCTCTGGAGCAGCAGAAAACAAGCTTGCTCCCTCCTCAATATGACATCTCTTCAAGTGTTTAAACAGGGCTATCATATCACCCCTTAACCTTCTCTTCTCCAGGCTAAACATCCCAAGCTCCCTAAAGCGTTCCTCATAAGACATGGTTTCCATACCTTTCACCATTTTAGTTCCCCTCCTTTGGACATGCTCCAGTTTCTCAACACCCTTTTTAAATTGTGGTGCCCAGAACTGGACACAATATTCCAGGTGAGGCCTGACCAAAGCAGAATAGAGTGGCATTATTTCTTCCCTCGATCTAGACACTATACTTCTATTGATGCATCCTAAAATCACATTGGCCTTGTTAGCTGCCACATCGTACTGTTGACTTATGTTCAAATTGTGGTCTACTTGGACTCCTAGATCCCTTTCACACGTAGTCATTACAGTAGTCCAAATGTGATGTAAGCAAGGCATGTACCACTGTGGCCAAATCTGGCTCCTCAAGGGACGGGCGCAGCTGGCGCACAAGTTTTAAATGTGCAAAAGCACTCCTGGTCACAGCAGAGATCTGGGCCTCCAGGTTCAAAGCTGAGTCCAAGAGTACCCCCAAACTGCCAAAGAATATTGTCATATGCAAAAGGTGTTGCCACTACTGTGGGAACATTAATGCAAAAAAGTGTTATTAACCAGAAATAATTAGCATGTTCTCATCATATCTTTAAAAAGAGAGAGAAATAAAAACAAATGCCCCCACACAAACAACATGAGGATGATTTATTTACCCTTAATTTTAACTGTGAATCTATTACAAATCCATTCTGGACAAATGGCAGGCACAGAAACCTTTCATAACAACATCCCAACTAGACGTAGATTGATTGGAGTCCCTTTCTACAGGTCAGAATGTCAATGTTTTGCAAGCATTTGATAAAAGAAAACACAGTCGAAAGGATTATCAGCCCACTGTATTTCTATCAGCTGAATTACTTCAATGCTAGCAGCAGCGCATGTCACTAGCATTTAAACTGTTCAGTAGAACGTATCTGAATAACTGCTGGCTTTTATATTCCTGCATAGAATATTGTCTGCTGTTTCCTTTAACATTTATTAAAGCACAAGTAAAGCCACACAGCAAAAGGGGCACACACACATACACCCACATTCAATGCTACAGCAAGGGAGGGGTAAGTTCAGGAGATAGGTTGAGAAGGAGAGGCACCAGTAGGATATACTACCTTAGAAGTCTTCTCTGGGAAGTCCTGATGCAGCTTGGATGGACAGTGGATCACGGCCGCGGGAGCGGAAAGAAGGCCGCGGACGCTTAAGAGCTGGGTTCAAGTGGGTGACAGTGAGAGCTCAGTGTAGCTCAGTGATTTCAGCAGAGCTTAATGCTCAGAGAACCCAGGTTCGGAAAACTCAATGCTCAAAAGCCCGAGGAGGGTCTGAAAACTCAGGGTTTATATAGTGCCAAACGTATCTGGAGGCTATGGGACTTGCTAGACAAAGGCGTTGATTTCTTGGGCACTGTTAAGCTGAGAGCAAGCAATGGGTTGCACAATGCACTAGGTCAGGACAACATTCGGAAGGGCAGTCGACTTGATTGCTGAGCTGTTAAGCTAATCACTGGCTCATTAAGTGAGAAGCCAAGTCTATTGTCTTTATTTGGGCTAGCAGAGGCGAATCTGGTTTGGCGACTCCAAGACTTCCTATGGAATTTCCCAATTCTAGCTTTTTCTCTAAGGCTCTACCTTGGTCAGGTGAGCTGCCTACGTGGTCTCTCCGCTTTTAGGTTAATAGCGGGTCCTCTATGGGGTCATATCACAGACCGCATGTACCCCAAATTTTATATAAATCCAAACTTGGTAACACAGTCTCATCAACAGGGTTGTCATGAGTCAAGATCGGGTCAAAAATAATTAACAACAACACACAACAGCAACAACAATAGTAAAGAGGTGCGAGAACTCTGGAAGACTAGGGGGCAGTGTTAACCCACCAGGAGACCTCAGAATGCTCCATCCACTTTGCAAGAATGTCATGGGGAACCTTGTCAAAGGCCTTACTGAAATCAAGATATACTACATCTACGGCATTCCCTTCATCTATCAATCTGGTAACTTTATCAAAGAAAGAGATTAGATTTGTATGGCATGACTTCTTTCTCTGAAACCCATGTTGACTTTTTGTGATTATGGCATTGCTTTCTAGATGTTCAGAGACTCTCTGTTTAATTATCTGCTCCAGAATCTTTCCTGGTATCAATGTCAGACTAACCGGACGATAATTGTTGGGATCCTCTTTTGTCCCTTTTTTGAAGATAGGGACCAGGGACGTAGCCAGGATTTTAGGAAGGGGAGGGGTGTCCAGACTAAGTGCCACCATTATAATGGGGCTTGGGTGCGGCGGTGCAGCAGCACACACCATTCATTTTTCTAATGGAAGGGGGGTCCGGACCCCAAGAACCCCCCCTGGCTACGTCCCTGTAGGGACAACGTTTGCCCTCCTCCAGTCTGCTGGGACTTCTCCTGTTCTCCAGGACTTCTCAAAGATTATTGCCAATGGTTCCTATAATAAACGGAGGTCACTAGACTGTTTATTTCTGTTTTGGTTCCCAAGTTCATGAAGCTAGCTTTCTGCTCGAGGGCCATTTGAAGCTATGCCTCCTTCGTTTAAGTATAATTCTTTCTTTCTGCTACACCACATTCTTTCTCTTTCTACTTGTGTACCTTCCCTTTAAGTAGCCTTTCAGAGAAACCAAAAAGTCACCAGAGCATAACAGGTGAAGAATAAGTACATACCTTTTTAAATTTGAAATGTTCTCTGTACTAACATGGACAATATATTCTCTGTCTTTAAAAGCACTTTCTCAACTTCACCTAATTTTATTCGAAACTATTTTTTCTTTCTTTTTATATGCCATAAAAGGAGCAATAGCCCCGGATACTGATTGTGAGACAGAAAATATAATGGATACATAGGAAGAATCTTTCAAAGTAGAGCAGATTCTATTTTCTTTTCTTTTTTAGTAGAAGAAATGCCTCAGGGATTTCATTCAAAATTATTCTCTTCAGTTTTATTAAAATCAATAGGAGATGTTATTACAGTATAAATTAAATGAGATGTTATTTGCTCCTGAACTTTTGAAAGCAAGCACATGAAAATCGCTTCAAGCTACTGTGCTCATCCTGATGTCTAAGTGAATGCTTTCTTAGTTTAGCCATGGAGCCTGGACCTTTTCTTGTTGGATCTCCCCTCACCTTCCCCAAGTAAATGACCAAGAAAAATCATTCACATATAAGACTTGAGCTGGATCCTTTTATGTGAACATTTTATTTCCAATGGAGAGCATAGAAGCAGGACATGAATGAGTAATAGCTGCTTCTAGAACCTGGAAGAATGGATGCAAGCTCCAGGAAAAGAGATTCCAGCTCAACATTAGGAGGAACTTCCTGAGAGTAAGTGCTGTCCAACAGTGGAACAAACTCTCCCGGAGTGTAGTGGAGTCTCCTTCCTTGGAGGTTTTCAAACGGAGGCTGGATGACCATCTGTCAATGGGGATGCTTTGATTTGGATTTCCTGCATGGCAGAATGGGGTTGGACTGGATGGCCCTTGCGGTCTCTTCCAACTCTACGATTCTATGATTCTATGTTCCCAGGAACTAATCTTGAGAGACATACTGCTGCTAATACTGAAGGTAATAATGTATAGGCGCAACGATAAGAAGCATTATGATGGACTTAACGATGGAGAGTGTCACTGAATCTTTGTTGTAGTTGTTGTTGTGTACCTTCAAGTCATTCCCAACTTAAGGTGACCCTAAAGTCCTTATGCTGAAGATCCTATCAGGGGTTTTTCTTGGAACAACTTGTTGAGAGGGGGTTTGCCTTTGCCTTCTTCTACAGTAGAGAGAGGATTCAAACACTGGTCTGAAGCCATAGGAGATTATCAGACGGGAGATGGGAGTGAATCCCATCCTCCCCTTTGACACTGCTCCAAATACTTAAACAGGGCTATCATGTCATCTCTTAACCATCCCTTCTCCATGCTAAACATACCCAGCTCCTTAAGTCTTTCCTCATAAGACATGGTTTCCAAACCCTTCGCCATTTTGGTCACCCTCCTCTGGACACAGTCCAGTTTATCAACATCTTTTTTGAATTGTGGTGCACGGAAATGGACACAGTAGTGCAGGTGGTGCCTGACCGAAGCAGAATACAGTGAAACTATTACACCACATTCCTATTGATGTAACCTAAAATAGCATTGGCCTTTTCAGCTGCTGCATCACACTGTTGACTCGTGTTCAATTTATGGTCTACTAGGCCTCCTAGATCCCTTTCACACGTATAAATCTCATTCAACCAGGTGTCCCTCATCCTATATCTATGTATTTCATTTATTTATTTATTTGCCCTAAGTGCAGTACCTTACATTTCTGTCTGTTGAAATTCATTTGATTAGCTTTGGCCCAGATTTCTAATCTATTCAGGTTATTTTGGATTTTGATCCTGTCCTCTGGGGTATTAGCTATTCCTCCTAATTTGGTGTCATCTGCAAATTTGATAAGTATGCCCCCATTTCTGTCCTCCAAGTCATTGATAAAGATGTTGAATAGCACTGGGCCCAGGACAGAGCCCTGTGGGACCCCACTGGTCACTTCTCTCTAAGATGAATAAGAGCCATTGCTGAGCTCCCTTTGGGTTCAGCCGGTCAACCACTTACAAGTCCATTTAACACTTGCCTTGTCTAGCCCACATTTTACAAGCTTGTTTGCAAGAATGTAATGGGGAACCTTGTCTGAAATCCACAGCATTCCCTTCAAAAGGAAAGGGGCAATAGCCCAGAAAATGTTTGCAGACCACTGATGTAGCCAGTGTGTTTTGTTCTGCTCCAGAAACTAAGGCTGAATCCACACAAATGGAAATTTGTATAGTGTGCACATTTCTATATTGAAAACAAACAGCAATCAATAAAGAGTAAACACTGCTAAATAAAAGTCTGGTAAAACTAACAGGTAAGTGGGATCTGGTATAAACAATGTTCTGTAATGCTGTCATCTGGATTGTTGTTGTCTTTCTGGTAATTTGGCAAAGTGGTCCTCCCTCACTTGTATTTTCAGCTCTTGTTTTCCAGGTTTTTTTTTGTGTGTGTGTGTGTCTGTTTCGCTTCTAAAATGCAAACATGTTTCTGTAGCAGTGTTTTGGAGCAGTGAATACTCACAAGACCCAAATGTTTCGTTCAGGGAAAAATGTAGGCCAGATGACCAAAAGCAGAGAATGCGACAGAAATTAGTAGAGCGGAACACTCCAAACGATGCACTAATAATTTTCCTCTGTTGGAATATTCCTGTTGGCACTTTATGGTAGCAAACAGCTTTTCAAACAGGCCGTTCAAATATCTATGCAATAGTTTAAAGCGAAAAAAGAAAAAGAAAAGAAAAAGAAAAAAAGTTTTAAAGCAAAATTTTAAACATCTGCACAGAAGATCCAAAAGGATTTCCCCTCACCCTCAGAAGTTGACTTGTACACCTGCTATCCTGTAATCGCCTTAAGCTTTTGTCTGCATGGCAGAACTGAGCAAATAACCCATATGCTCAGAGCAGTATTTGTAAGACTCTAGTACAGGGGTTCCCAACCTGGGGGTCGTGACCCTTTTGGGGGTGGCCAGGTTGGGAATCCCCCCTGCCTCCCCCCTCCTCTTCTCCCCATGGGTGCTGGCGCTGGTGCCAGCACCCGCGGGGAGAAGGGGATGGGGCTCCTTCCACCTCCGCTTCTCTCCGCGGCTGCAAGGCACCCACAGGGAGAAAGGGACAGGGTCGGGGCTCCCTCCTCCTCTTCTCTCCGCGGCTGCCAGACAACTGTGAGGAGAAGGGGACGGGGTCGGGGCTCTTTCCTATATCTCTGCGGCTGCCAGACAACCTCAGGGAGAAGGGCATGGGGTCGGGGCTCCTTCCTCTTCCCCTTCTCCCCACCGCTGCCAGATGACTGCGGGGAAAGGGAAAGGGGATGGGACCTTTGCAGCCAGAAGTCCCGCTCCTTTCCCCCAGCGGCCTCCCTAATTTGTTGGGAGGCCAAGAAGGGGTGGAACATCTGGCCACAAAGGCCACTAGGGCTTGTAGGCAGCTGAAAGTCCCTCTCCTTCCCGGCCTCCCAACCAATCATTTATCGAACTCTGCCTATGGTTATTGTTGGATTTTAAAATGTTAGTTTTATACTGTTTAATCTTGTTTTAAGGGGGGTACTGCGTGTATATGGATATATGATTAGCCTGTTGTATGCCGCTTTAATTTTGCCTGGTGAAAAGCGGGATAAAAATAACAATTTTAATTTTAATTTTAATTAAATTTTAAGATCTCTCTACTTACCGATTCTACAGACTAATATGGCTAGACCTTTGAATTTAACACCACTGATTTATTTGTGGTGTAAAAGCTACAGCACTATCCTTCTTCATAGATGCTGTTCTGTGGGTCACCATTTCCCAGGGAGAAATTATAGCCTACTTTGAGCTACAAATGAAAGAATAAGAAACTGTTCTCTGGATTTGCCCTTGGACAGGGACGTAGCCAAGGGGGGGGGGGTCTTGGGGTCTGGACCCTCCCTTCCATTAGAAAAATGAATGGTGCGTGCTGCTGCGCACCCGTGCCCAAGCCCCATTATAATGGTGGCACTTAGTCTGCCCCCCCCTTCCTAAAATCTTGGCTATGTCCCTGCCTTGGAAAGTAGGAATGCTGCCAGTAAAGCAAAGATACTGGAGTTCTTAAAATGCTTTCACCAAGGGAACCAGTTTCTATTGTGAATGAGTCAATGTATTCATTCCTCTGGCTAATAGAAATGGGACAACTGTGTCAGTTGTCTGATGTACTGAGCAGCGTCAGATGAGCATAGATTGAAAAACAGATTGTGGTTTAAGAAGATTGTGTAGGAGAGGGAAGCATTGAGCATGCCGTTCTCTTTAGTTGCACTGGTCCAGATTCACAATAGCAGTGAGGATACTGCAAGAATAAAAAGAATCAAGGAATGGCACAGAGAGGAAAGAACTGATTCTGAGGAGTAGTCATCCCTTTATTCATCTCTGTGATATTGAGTCCTGGAGGCCTGAGTCAAAAGCTCAGAACTACCTGCCATAGCTGAAGCACATGAACCACAGAACAATGTTCAAAATCAAGACGTAATTAGTAAAAGAAGGCTGACAGCATAATAATGATAAATGACAGCCTAGCAGGAGAAATGGTCTTTCCTTTTATTTGCTGCGCCTGATAGCAGAGAAATGCAGCTTAGCTTTAGCAAAATTTCATGTTGCTATCCATCACTGCATGTTTATAACGCTCACCCTTCATGCACAAAAAGTGACATTTTAAGAACAGGTTGTCAGTAGTATGTTGCTTATCAAGCTATTAGCTTTTCACACAGTAATGCAGGCAAGTGACTGGGAACTGTTAGAATTCAAACCTGGGTATTTTCTTGCCACGGCAAAGGTAATGGCAATGAAGAAGGAACTGCACACCAGCCAGGGCATAGAAATTAGGATGCAGGTACAGAGCGCAATGCCTTGGGGGGGGGACCCCCAATTAGCATCAAATTAAACAGTCGCACTAGCTAAATCCCAGTTTAGTCACTCGTCATCTGCATTTCCTCAAAATGCCTCCTGGCTCAAAAAACAAAAACAAAACCAAGATTGAGGAAGATCATACCCAAAAGTCATGTGTTTTCTCAGGCCTCATACAGACAGGTCAAAATAAAGCTGTTTTGGGTCACTTTGGAGGTATGTTGTTTAAATGATGCAAATGTCCTAAGAGTCCAGGTGTGGCTTCTGGAATCTTAGGACACATGCATCATTTAAACAGCATACCTCCAAAGTGACACGAAGCAGCTTTATTTTGACCTGTCTGTATGGGGCCATAGTCTTTTTCCCCCGGAAGCAACCTCACACACAGCCCTGCTCAGGTCCTCCAGACTTGGGGACATGGCTTCCTTGATTCCACCTCGCTTTGCAGTCTTCCTCTTTTCCTCTTATTTATTAAGTTCCGTGGTGGGCCTCCACATTTATTTCTGGGGTTAGGGGTGCAGGACCCCCATGAAAGTGGGAAAAAATCTGCAGAAGGCAGTGTAACAACCTTTATTTAGAACATCCCACTTCTAAAAGAGGGGCATTGATTTGTGCTGTGTCTGTTTAGATTGTAAGCCTGAGGGCAGGGAACCGTCTAATTACAAAGATTGTGTGCAGAGCGCTGTGTAAATTTACAGCGCTATATAAATAAAGCTTAATAATATTAGTAGTAGTAGTAGTACTGTACTTTATATTAAAAGGAGCCACCCTCTTTCTCTAAATAGCGTGGCAAAAGGCAAGCACTTAGTTCAGTGGTTCCCAACCTTTGGAGGTCGAACAACCCTTTCACAGGGGTCGCCTAAGACCATCGGAAACCACATATTTGCATGTAGCAACGGAAGTAATTGTATGGTTGGGGGTCGCCACAACATGAGGAACTGTATTAAAGGGTCGCGACATTAGAAAGGTTGGGAACCACTGACTTAGTTCATCCTGGAGTCCCTAAACTTTAAAGGAAGCACTGCAGGGACGTAGCCAGGATTTTAGGAAGGGGGGGGGGAGTTCCAGACTAAGTGCCACCATTATAATGGGGCTTGGGCACGGCGGTGCAGCAGCAAGCACCATTCATTTTTCTAATGGAGGGGGGGTCCGGACCCCAATAACCCCCCCTTGGCTACGTCCCTGAGCACTGACCCCCCCCCCCCAGTCTCTCAACCAAACAGCCTGCCAGAATTTTGTAAGTACTTAGAAACATTCATTGGCATAATTCCTTACATGCTTTGTGAAATATCAAATTTTTTTACCCTTGATGTATCCATGGGTCATATCAAAATCTATAATTTTGGCCCCCAAACCTGCCCTCGATTTATGAAGTCAATTTATAGTCGAGTATATATGGTCTACATATGCCAGCTACACATATTGCCTCTGATTAGGGGAACAAAGCAAAAACTGAATTTGGCACCTATCACTTTAATGGTTGTGTGGAAGTTCAGCAATTGCTCCGGGTAACAAGCAATACTTGCTGAAATCCCCAGTTTTACGCAACCGTTACATGTTCAGAAACCCTCACAATCACGATCATAAGTTGTAATTCTGCAAATTAGTTCTGCAAATCTGGTTTTAGAATTAGAACAAGGGACATGAGACAGGACTACCACCTGCTCCATCGTCTCAATTGTAGTATCCCATCTAAGTACAGCTAGCAGTTATTGAAAGCCTGAATATGCTTTTCTCTCCTATGTTGCTGGTCTGTACTCTCAAGTTCAGTCTTCATCTTTCCCTCATCTACATTTAAATAATCTATGAAGATCCGCTCTTTAGATGATCGACCATCAGTGGATTGCCTCTTGAAAGAAACGCCAGTGCTTTTTAAGAGATATGCAGCTTTGCAGTGAGCAAACTCCAGAAACCCATTAACAAGAAAGCAGCAACATTATAAATAATTTATGGCACTGTAAACACACAGAAAGGTTATCTATCTTTCAGTATGAGGAGCACAGCACACACTTCTTTAGCTTTAAAGTTCTTCTTTTCGTACAATCTTAGCCGAAGTGGCATATAAACATGAAATATTGCCACCATCAGCCTTCATTTCAGCCATCTATTTCCCTCTTATGCAGTTTTTATAGTTCACAGAGATGGCTATTTAAAGAGGCAATTCTGTTGTTCTGAAGCCAAATAAAGATCTACTGTATGCTGCAAAGTGTGGAGTAAGCAGGTCTACCCAATCCCTCTTTTTCACTTAGACAAAGTCTACAAGTGTAACCACTCACAAATGATAAAACTAACAAGCTTACAGCATTCAGTATGATATGTAATATGGCAGCTGCTGATCCTACTGTCTCACCCAGTCTCTGGCCCGTTGGACCTTCCACATGATCGGCTACAGGATTGCACAATTGATTGACCACACCACATTGGTATACCCAGTGACACCTTGGCAATGATCACATAACACCGGTTTTGAAATCCCTTCACTGGTTACCAATTAGTTTCCGGGCAAGATCCAAGATGTTGGTGATTACCTTCAAAGCCCTACATGGCTTGGGTCCAGAATACTTAAGGGAATTATGAGGAAGCTTTATACTGGTAGGTTTAATAATAACACAACAATGAGCACAAAAAAGACACTTTAAAAAGTGGTGGCGGAACAATCAACACGGAGCCGTGACTCGTGTTTCCCCTTCGCGGTCGTGGTTGCCTCCAGTCCGTACTGCTCCTCCGTCCAGATTTCTCTTTAAAGATTAAATCAAGCAATAAGCCGGAGTGTCGGACCTTCAGATGGGCCTCTTTGCCTCCCCTTTATCAAGGGGATACTTTTGAGCGAGTGGTACCTTACCCCACCACTCCCGTCACCGTCAAGCCGCGATCACCCCTCTGGAGCTTCTCGTCAAGGGTGATCAAGGCGCCGCCATGCCACCGGAAGTCCCTTGGTGATTACCTTTAAAGCCCTACATGGCTTGGGTCCAGAATACTTAAGGGATCGCCTACTTCCATACTGTCTGTCCTGCACTCTAAGGTCCTTGGGGAAGAATGTACTTCAGCCAATAAAATCTAGGCTAACTTCAGTCACCCAGAGGACCTTCTCCATCGCTGCTCGAAGCTATGGAATAACCTGCCAGAGGAGATCCGCCACATTTCCACCCTTACAGCTTTTAAGTAGGCTCTTAAGACGAAGCTCTTCCGACAGGTCTTCCCTACCTAGTTCCTCTCCACCGTTTACTGTGACTTACATCACTCTGTCCACCAATTCTTCTCTTAAATTTAATGAGAAGAATTAAATTAATACAAAATAAAATCCTAGCCTCTTTCAGATCTCCCACTATCCTACCCTTTCAAGATCTTGGGCGATGGGACCTGGAATCCTCTGAATACAGAATAGGGTCCTTGCCATAAAGGTGCAATCTGCTCCCCTTCCAGATCCATCATAAAAAAAGAAGAAGAACAGAAGATAAAACCTAGCCCCTGATGTTCTCTATTACATATGGTCTATTGCCAGGGATTGCCCTGAGGGTGTGTTTTTTATCATGCAAATTAATTCTGTGGGTGCCTCATGGTTGGCGTTCCATCTGTTCTCACTGCAAACTCTGTCCAGAAGCCAAAACAGTAGAAACTGTCAAATATTTCACAGCTGTTTAGCTATTTTGGTAGTGTGCACTTTGGAAATACCTGCCAAAGCACCGATATCCTCCAGCGGCCTTTTTCTCGAGTGTTAAGAGAAAGCAGATGTTACCAATAGCTTTTCAACCTTTGCTAGAACAATACGATCTATGACCACAAAAGGAGGGTGCAATTCCTCTCGATTAGAATAACTGGCAATGTAACAAAATTAGGATTTAGGAAGCATAACTCCAGAATTATAATTCATAGCAGAAACTGACATCATCTGGCACAGTTCGAAATGCTGGAGGAGTTCTTGTACTGACAGGTGAATGAGGCGACAACAAAGCTTTCAAGTTTGTATCATTGTTCATGCTGGAGTATCACAGAGGAAGGTGGAGGACAGAGGGCAACATTCTTGGGACTCTATCATGTGCTCCTTTTAAACCGCATTGTTAGTTGGATAATAGTACCTTTGGCCATAACTATCGCATGACACCTTCTCACTCTCATCACTATCTTGATGAGACAGAGGTGGGGGAGGCAGTTGCTTCTACAAGTAGATAGATGGAGACACAAGGACATGTTGACCTGGATTCTGCTCTGCAGAGGCAAGCTAATGGATGGGAATGCATGGCACTGCAGATTTAAGACGGCCAGGCTCTTCTCAAACTATATATCCTGACAGGAAAGAGTAGGCTATGTTCAGAGTCATATTCACATTGTTGTTGCATGCCTTCAAGTTGTTGCATGCCTTTCTGACTTGTGGTGATGCTATCATAGGGGTTTCATGGCAAGTTTCTTCAGGGGGAGGTATTGACATTGCCATCCTCTGAGGCTGAGAAAGTCGACTTGCCCAGGTTCTCCCAGTGGGTTTCCATAGCTGAGCTGGGATTTGGAGTGTGGTCTCCCAGTGTCACCACCCTCTCCCAGTTGCGTATTCCAGATATGGCCTTGTCTGCATGGGCAAAAGCCATTCTCACTCTTACACCTGTGTCATTTCCATGATGCAAGGGGATGTCTGGGGAAATACCACAGGATTTCCCCATTAACCCAACTTTGTCCTGGAGCTGGCAAAATCACAGGTAGTCTTGGTATTTCTCCCACAATGTGATCAGGATGTCCCTCTGTCCTCATTGGTCACATGGGCAAGCCCATCTTCTGGAGAAGTCCAGGCAGCCTGTCCACAGACCTCCTTCAGGCACAAGAGCTGTGGCCAAGGACTGAGTCCTGTGGCCAAGGACAGAGTCATCCTGGCTGATGCATGCAAACAATGCTGCACTGCCGCACTAGCTTTGGCCTGGTGTGTGCGGTCATCACTGTGGCCAATCCAGGGCCAGTGCTGGACAGGGTGACCAGATATCCTACCTGCAAAGGAAGACAAGACACTGTAGTGCATTCAAGAAAAATATAGGACATAACCAAATAAAAGCTAAAAGCAATGATATAAATGTAAACTCATGCTTTTTAGCCATGCTAAAAATGGAGGACATTTTGAAATTCCACTTGAACAGAAAGTTGAAATGTAGGACATGTTCTGGAAAACATGGCCGTCTGGTCACCTTGGTGCCAGAGCACCAAGGCTCCAAACTTTTGGACACTGCAGATGGCTGAAGATACTCAGAGATACACACCTGTGAGACATCACTTTGGAAATGATTTCCTCTATGTCTCATTTTAAATACTAACTTGAGCAGCATTTGTCTTAACTATGATGATGATTACTGTTTCCTTCTATATCCAGAATAAATGAAGCGTTGTTGCTCTTATTTATTCCGGATACAGAAGGCAGGTCCTGCTATGGACACCGCTTTCTCAACCACTCCTAGTCTGTTGCTTGGCTGACACAGAAGCTGAAGCTCCTTCATTTCATAGCCAATTATCCGGGCTGCTTGCCTTTTACACCCCATGACACAGGCCCATAAGGATAATTGGGTTTAATATGCCATGCCCTTCCTTTAAACAAAAAGAGAGAGAGACCTTTCGTCGACAATAAAATACAAGCGATTTTCTCTAATCAACTTTAACAAGCGATTAAACTGTTCATTTTGCTTCATGGCCAACTGCAGGCTGCATTCCCTCTTAGTATCTTAGACAAGGGCTAATTTTTACATCACTGCATCTTACTGGCTTGTATAGCTAGGTTCTTTCACCCTAAACTCTTTCATTCTGGAGGGACATCTGATATGGCCTGACAGCTTTATCCGTCTTTTAAAAGTGGTTATTGGCAGATAACACTTATACAGGATGCCTCTTCTTTCATCTACTGTATCAGCTGTTGAATGCTGATTGACAAACCACTGCAACTGGCATAGGAGGAAACTAATATTATGTGTTCGCAACTCAGGGGCGATTGAGCTACTTTGGCTGCAGAGGACTGGGTGCCACCTTTTCGAATCACATCTCATGATACGGTTCCTCAGCTGTCGTGATACAATTAATTTAGGAAGATATCATCCAAGGGTAGCTGTGTTGGCCATATAGCAACTCCAGTAAAAAAAATCCACCAAACAGTGATACCTTTATTGGGCAACTAAAATGCACCATATACAGGTTGCAAGCTTTCAAAGCTTCACTGGCTTCTTCCTCAGCAGGGACGTAGCCAAGGGGGAGGTTCTTGGGGTCTGGATCCCCACCTTCCATTAGAAAAATGAATGGTGTGTGCTGCTGCGCCACCGCACTCAAGCCCCATTATAATGGTGGCACTTAGTCTGGATCCCCCCCCCTTCCTAAAATCCTAGCTACATCCCTGTCCTCAGGCAAGATGTTACAAACCAAACATGAGGGGGAAATAGATGTTAGTCATAGGCCTACATTTTGCTGTTTCTCTTCTTGGTTAAGATGGTATGGAGAGGCATATCTTGCAGGCTGGCAGCTCCTACTTCTGGCCATGTAGCAACTGAGAGATTCTCAAAGTCCAGGAAATGTAACTATTTTGGATCTGATCCGAACCAACAAGGATGACTTGGTTAATGGGGTGCAAGTGGTGAGATCCTTAGGTGGAAGTGACCATGTTCTCCTGGAGTTTGTAATACAGTGGAAAGGAGAAGCCAGGCATAGTCAGACACGCATCCTAGACTTTAGGAGAGCGGATTTCAGTAGACTTAGAGAGGTATTGAGGGTGATCCCATGGTCAGAAATACTAAAAGATAAGGGAGTTCAGGACGGATGGGAGTTTCTCAAAAGAGAGATACTGAAGGCACAATCTCAAACAGTTCCAATGAGGAAGAAAAACGGGAGATGTCTCCAGAAACCAGGATGGATGACTAAGGGACTTTCAACTGAGCTAAGTTTTAAACGAAACATATATAAGAAATGGGAAAATGGGGAAATCGCCAAAGAGGAATTCAAAGAAATAGCGAGCACATGTAGGGATAAAGTCAGAAAACCCAAAGCACAGAATGAACTCAGGCTTGCTAGAGAGGTTAAGAACAACAAAAAGGGCTTTTTTGGATATGTCCGCAGCAAGAGGAAGAAGAAGGAAACGGTAGGTTCACTGAATGGAGAAGATGGCAAAATGCTAACAGAAGACAGAGAAAAGGCAGAATTACTCAACACCTTTTTTGCCTCCGTCTTCTCAGAAAAGGAAAAGGGTGCTCAACCTGAGGATAATGGAGCAGAGGACAGAATAGGGGAATTTCAGTACAGAATAAGTAGAGGAATACCTTGTTAATCTAAATGAATTTAAGTCTCCAGGACCAGATGAACTACATCTAAAGGTTTACTTGCTAATTAGCTTACTTGCTGTTTATCGCTATGATCTTTGGAATAGCGGTATATAAATAAAACAAATAAAAATAAAAAAATAATAAATATTAAAAGAACTGGCAAAAGTAATATCGGAGCCATTGGCAATCATATTTGAGAACTCCTGGAGAACAGGAGAGATCCCAGCAGACTGGAGGAGGGCAAACTTTGTCCCCATCTTCAAAAAGGGGAAGAAAGAGGATCCCAACAATTATCGTCCAGTTAGTCTGAAATCAATACCAGGAAAGATTCTGGAGCAGATCATTAAAAAGAGAGTCTGTGAACATCTAGAAGGCAATGCCATAATCACAAAAAGTCAACATGGGTTTCAGAGAAAGAAGTCATGCCAGATAAATCTGATCTCTTTCTTTGATAAAATGACCATCTTGGTAGATGAAGGGAATGCTGTGGATATAGTATATCTTGATTTCAGTAAGGCCTTTGACAAGGTTTCCCATGACATTCTCGCAAACAAGCTTGTAAAATGTGGGCTAGACAAAGGAACTGTTAAATGGATCTGTAATTGGTTGACCGGCCGAACCCAAAGGGTGCTCAACAATGGCTCTTCTTCATCCTGGAGAGAAGTGACCAGTGGGGTCCCACAGGGCTCTGTCCTGGTCCCAGTGCTATTCAACATCTTTATCAATGACTTGGATGACAGAATTGGAGGCATACTTATCAAATTTGCAGATGACACCAAATTAGGGGGAATAGCTAATACCCCAGAGGACAGGATCAAGATTCAAAATGACCTGAATAGACTAGAAAGCTGGGCCAAAGCTAACAAAATGAAATTCAACACAGAGAAATGTAAGGGCGGAAAAATGAAATGCACAGATATAGGATGGGTGACACCAGGCTGAATGAAACTATGTGTGAAAGGGATCTTGGAGTCCAAGTAGATCACAAGTTGAACATGAGTCAACAGTGCAACGCGGCAGCTAAAAAGGCCAATGCAATTTTAGGCTGCATCAATAAAAGTATACTATCTAGATCAATGGAAGTAATAGTGCCACCCTATTCTGCTTTGATCAGGCCCCACATGGAATATTGTGTCCAGTTCTGGGCAACACAATTCAAAATGGATGTGGAGAAACTGGAGCATGTCCAAAAGAGACCAAAATGGTGAAGGCTCTGGAAACCATGCCCTATGAGGAACGCCTTAGGGATGTTTAGCCTGGAGAAGAGAAGGTTAAGAGGTGATATGATAGCCCTGTTTAAATATTTGAAAGGATGTCATATTGAGGAGGGAGCAAGCTTGTTTTCTGCTGCTCCAGAGACTAGGACCTGGAACAATGGATGCAAGCTCCAGGAAAAGAGATTCCTCCTCCACATTAGGAGGAATTTCCTGACAGTAAGGGCTGTTTGACAGTGGAACACACTCCTTCCTCAGAGTATAGTGGAGTCTCCTTCCTTGGAGGTCTTCAAACAGAGGCTGGATGACCATCTGTCGGGGATACTTTGATTTGGATTTCCTGCATGGCAGAATGGGGTTGGACTGGATGGCCCTAGCGGTCTCTTCCAACTTTATTATTCTATGATTCTATGATTCTATGAACACAAACACTAGAGCATAACCTCTGAACCTCAGTTCCCCATTCTGTCAAATTTTATGGAAGTTTTGAATGAATGAACTGTGAAGTCTCAGTAGAATCAAATAAGCAGCAATGCAACAAAGAGAACTGTCCCTGTTGTGGATTTATAGCTTTCATTTTTTAGCATCTTATCTCTCCAATGTATTCCCTAAGCCTAAGGTGATATTTGATTGGCAGGGCCATTGATTTAATGTTACAGTAGCTGCATTCAGAAAATGGCACAGTGATGCAGTTTACACTGTATGTATCTGTAGGGCCACTTGACTGCCCATCATCTGAACTATCCTAAAGCATTATATGGATTCCATTGATTATAATTAGGTAGGAACGTCAGTGATTGCTTCTGGCACATGTAACATCCTGAATGCATTATAACACTGCATCTTCATTAATTCTCTCTGCCTGTGAAGCATTTTAGTCAAAAGACTTACAATCATAGTAAATATTTCCCATATATATGAGAGGTAAAAATCTATAGAGCGCAATGGGGCCTTTAAAGACAGCCATATAATCCCTTCTTTGATGCAGAAAATTCAGAGTTAGAATATCTTCAACAGATGATTGTCTAGCTGTTGCCTGAATGAAGACTCTCAGCATAAGTGAGACCCCTCTCTCTGACTTTGCTTCGCAAACAAAGATTCAGGAAGGACTCATGATCCCGCTCTTTGTACAAGCGCATTGGTGACTAAAAAGGCCAATCTGGGACAAACAGGCCCGGTTGCAGAAAGCACAGCTGAAAGTCTCTTTGGGTGACATTTCCGGGTTGTGGTTCTTTCTGCGTTGTTGATTCTCTTTGAGACTCATTCGCCGTGAGCTTTCGAAGAAGGCTGCAGCATCGTGGATAGTGCGTCTCCATGCCTCCCGATGCGAGGCCAGGGCAAACCATTGTTGGTGATCAATTTGGCCGAGCCTGAGATGTTGTTTCAGGGAGTCCTTGTATCTCTTCTTTGGGGCTCTCCTCTTACGCTCTTGACCCGTGGCGAGTTCACCGTAGAATACCATTTTGGGGAGGCGACGGTCCTTCATCCTAGAAACATGTCCTGCCCAGCGCAGTTGCGTCCTCAATAGCATGGCCTCAATGCTGGTGATCCCTGCTTGCTCGAGGACAACAACATTTGTCACATAGTCAGTCCAGTGTATGTTTAGAATTGTGCGTAAACAGCGTTAATGAAAGCGTTCGAGGAGTCGTAGGTGTTGGCGATAGGTGACCCATGTTTCAGACCCATAGAGGAGAATAGACAGTACAACCCCTGTAAAACTAGTTCCATTGTCTAACTTGTCAGCCTTGCATTATCCACAGGTCGGTAAAATGAGTACCCAGCCTGTTGGAGGCAATTAGCTTACACTTTGTAAACTGATAAGCGGTATAGAAATGCATTTGCTATTGCTATAGCTGTTTATGTTAGAAAAGGTTTTTCCTAATGCTCGGCCTAAATCTGCCTTAAACCCATTATGTTCTCCTATATTTGGGGCCAGCAAAGAACAAGTGTTCTCCTGACGTTTAATTTTTTACTTATTGGTGTCAACAAAGTACTATCAGGAGTGTGATGTTCTTTTCCATGCTGTCCTTATTTGAGTAATGGACTGGATGAAGGTGAATAAATTAAAGCTTACTCAAGATAAGACAAGATAATTCTGGTCAGTTAAAATGCAGATCAAGAAATCAACATTCATACTGTGCTGTTATCGAGTCGCATGTACCCTGAAGACACAGCCGCACAGTCTGGGCATCTTCCTCGACTTAGTCATGAGCCACTGTGACCACGTTTGGTCTAACCAAGATAAATAAGATCTTAGGGATAAACTTAAATAAAACCCCAGAATGTATCCTTTTAAGTATGTATCATGAAAATTTGGACAGAAGATATGGAAAAACTCTGATGTATATGCTTGCAGCAGCTAGGATTTTATATGCTAGGAACTGGAAAACAAAAGATACGCCCAAATTGCAAGAATGGATTAATGATTTATATGATTTATTACAGATGGATAAAGTCTCTTGTATGATTAAAAACAACTCTTGGGAAATAACAGAATAATGGGGGAAAGTATTAGAATTTATAGAGAATAATAATAATAATAGGTTTTATTTATATACCGCCCAATCACTGGGAATCCGAGCGGTTTACAATAGAGGGGATAACAGACAGTTCCCTGCCCACAGGCTTACAATCTAAAAGACACGACACAAAAGGAGATGGAACTGGGCCAGCCTACTCTCTCCCTCAGAGGCCGAAAGATGACAGTTGGGGAGGGAGGAGCCTCTTTCTTCAGGCTAGCCCCTGATGGAACTGGGCCAGCCTTCTCTCTCCCTCAGAGGCCGAACGATAACAGTTGGGGAGGGAGGAGCCTCTTTCTTCAGGCTAGCCCCTGATGGTACTGGGCCAGCCTTCTCTCTCCCTCAGAGGCCGAAAGATGACAGTTGGGGAGGGAGGAGCCTCTTTCTTCAGGCTAGCCCCTGATGGTACTGGGCCAGCCTTCTCTCTCCCTCAGAGGCCGAAATATGACAGTTGGGGAGGGAGGAGCCTCTTTCTTCAGGCTAGCCCCTGATGGTACTGGGCCAGCCTTCTCTCTCCCTCAGAGGCCGAAAGATGACAGTTGGGGAGGGAGGAGCCTCTTTCTTCAGGCTAGCCCCTGATGGTACTGGGCCAGCCTTCTCTCTCCCTCAGAGGCCGAAAGATGACAGTTGGGGAGGGAGGAGCCTCTTTCTTCAGGCTAGCCCCTGATGGTACTGGGGCAGCCTTCTCTCTCCCTCAGAGGCCGAAAGATGACAGTTGGGGAGGGAGGAGCCTCTTTCTTCAGGCTAGCCCCTGATGGTACTGGGCCAGCCTTCTCTCTCCCTCAGAGGCCGAAAGATGACAGTTGGGGAGGGAGGAGCCTCTTTCTTCAGGCTAGCCCCTGATGGTACTGGGCCAGCCTTCTCTCTCCCTCAGAGGCCGAAAGATGACAGTTGGGGAGGGAGGAGCCTCTTTCTTCAGGCTAGCCCCTGATGGAACTGGGCCAGCCTTCTCTCTCCCTCAGAGGCCGAAAGATGACAGTTGGGGAGGGAGGAGCCTCTTTCTTCAGGCTAGCCCCTGATGGTACTGGGCCAGCCTTCTCTCTCCCTCAGAGGCCGAAAGATGACAGTTGGGGAGGGAGGAGCCTCTTTCTTCAGGCTAGCCCCTGATGGTACTGGGCCAGCCTTCTCTCTCCCTCAGAGGCCGAAAGATGACAGTTAGGGAGGGAGGAGCCTCTTTCTTCAGGCTAGCCCCTGAAGGAACTGGGCCAGCCTTCTCTCTCCCTCAGAGGCCAAAAGATGACAGTTAGGGAGGGAGGAGCCTCTTTCTTCAGGCTAGCCCCTGATGGTACTGGGCCAGCCTTCTCTCTCCCTCAGAGGCCGAAAGATGACAGTTAGGGAGGGAGGAGCCTCTTTCTTCAGGCTAGCCCCTGAAGGAACTGGGCCAGCCTTCTCTCTCCCTCAGAGGCCGAAAGATGACAGTTGGGGAGGGAGGAGCCTCTTTCTTCAGGCTAGCCCCTGATGGAACTGGGCCAGCCTTCTCTCTCCCTCAGAGGCTGAAAGATGACAGTTAGGGAGGGAGGAGCCTCTTTCTTCAGGCTAGCCCCTGAAGGAACTGGGCCAGCCTTCTCTCTCCCTCAGAGGCCGAAAGATGACAGTTAGGGAGGGAGGAGCCTTTTTCTTCAGGCTAGCCCCTGATGGAACTGGGCCAGCCTTCTCTCTCCCTCAGAGTCATCGGCTAATTTTATATTAATTACAGTGACTAGACTTTCTATTTTGATTATGAATATTTAAATACCCCGACTCCCTTTTTTGTCTTTTTCTTTTAGAAATCTATAGATGGAATTGTGTTTCAGACTATAAGAATAGGAAGTCAATTTTTAAAAGAGAAACACAGAACTAGATATGTCATCTCTTGGCGCGAACTTGATTTTGAGAAAACGAATGGGTAGACAAATAGGTTATCCATTGAATTACAATTTGTTTTAATATATATTAGACAACTTGATATATAACTTGGCATGTTAGGATAGATTATAGATTATAGAAGAAGTATCAATTAAAAGTGGGATATCAGAGAGTTCATAGATTAGCTACTAAAGGTGGAGGAAGTTGTATGTTTGTGGAGAAGAATGAAGGGTATTAAAGGTAGGATAGATATACAAGAACTTGAAGAAATGACGAAGATAAAACCTGAGATGACACAAAGATAAAGAAGAATGTAATAATGATTACCAGTGGATTATATCTCTGTTTCGCCTCCGCTCTATTATTGACACTCTGATCTAATTTTATGGATTGTATTTGTATAAATGTATTTGTTTGTATTTGTATGAACATGTCTTACAATATAGCGACTAATAAAATCCATTTTAAAAAATGTGACCCTTTTTCTGGCCAGAGTATTTTCTGGTCAAATATTTTTCCAAATACAGTAGAGTCTCGATTATCCGAAATAAAGTGGCGGTCCCATAGGTCGGATAGTCGAAAAAGTCAGATAATCCGGAGGGTCATATGGGTGGCGGTGCTGGCGCTGCTTACTGCTATGGGCATGGTGGTGGTGCTGGCGCTGGCGCTCGGGCCTCCGCTGCACTATGGGCCTGGTGGTGGTGCTGGCGCTGGCGCTGGGGCCTCTGCCGCATGGTGGTGGTGCTGGCACTGGCGCTGGGGCCTCCGCTGTGCTATGGGCCTGGTGGTGGTGCTGGCGCTGGCGCTGGTGCCTCCGCCGTGTTATGGGCCTGGTGGTGGTGCTGGCGCTCATGCCGCCGCCGCCGCCTCCGCACTTGCGGCCTGGTGCTGCTCGCCACTGCGCTGGGGCCCTGGTGGTGGCGCTGGCGCTCGCGCTGCCTCCACGCTTGCGGCCTGGTGCTGCTCGCCTCCGCGCTAGGAGCCCTTTCCAGCTGGGGGTCTGGTAAGGGCTACAAGCCATGCCTACTGACCAATCCGACATCGGATAATCCGGAATGTCGGATTAACGAAGGTCGGATGATCGAGACTTTACTGTATCAGTTTTTTACTGCACTTATATAAAACAGCCTGTCCTTTTCTCTCTCTGGCAGCTTTTATACTTCTCTGTTTTTGTGCAAGCTGGGGCTGATTTATTTCAAATGCAGATGTCTTCCCCCCCCCCCCAATTGCCCCCTTGAACATCCTATTAATAAATCCTGTTTCTGGGTCAGATACTAACATTCCTCTTTCATTAATTATATCAGTGCGAGTGCATTAATAGCAATTCCTACTTCATAACTACTAGTTTCAGGCTAAGCACTTGTACCCTAGATTTTTTCTTCTTCTTCCAGTTGCTCATTTTGAATCTGTGATTTATCTATGTCGGGGGAAAGAGGGAAGTATAACAAGCCCAGTAATTAGTTCTTGAAGGAAAGCCCCGCATTTGGAGCAAGAAATATTTGTAATATTTGTAATGTAATATTCCCTGCATCTAGAGATTCCACAGTTGGACCAAGTAAAATTCACATTCGGATTGATCACATAGCACCCTCTTCTACATCTTCCTGGCCTGAGGATGTGGCTGTCCCATCAGATTTCAGGGATGACTTCGGAGTTTATCACACGGGGGGGATTTCTCTTAATCTTGAATGAAAAGAAAGTGGGGTGAATTGCGTCCGAACTGACTTCCCAGTGCCCGAAAATAGCTTGCCGTTGCCCAAAACTGCATGTAGTAGTCTGTCATGCAATAACGTGAAACCCCATGATTGCGTTCGGACTGTCTTCCATTGCCCGAAATTGCGTGTGGTAGTCTATCATGCAATAACGTTAAACCCCATGATTGCGTTTGGACTCACTTCCCATTGCCCGAAATTGCGTGTGGTAGTCTATCACGCAATAACGTGAAACCCCATGATTGCGTTCGGACTGACTTCCCATTGTCCGAAATTGCGTGTGGTAGTCTATCACGCAATAATGTGAAACTCCATGATTGCGTTCGGACTGATTTCCCATTGCCCGAAATTGCGTGTGGTAGTCTATCACGTAATAACGTGAAACCCCATGATTGTGTTCGGACTGATTTCCCATTGCCCGAAATTGCGTGTGGTAGTCTATCACGCAATAACATTAAACCCCATGATTGCGTTCGGATTGCCATTGGGTTATACTTCCAATTTCCCTTGTCTGGTAAACTCCAGAAGCTTCACTGAAAGGTTTGCACACATTCAGCCCTTTTTCCGGAAGAAACCTATATGTTTGTGGAAAATGTTAAGCTGTCCACGAATTACTAAGTTTAGTGACGTACATGCTGGAATTTAAATACATGGATTGTATATATATCCTGAAAACTAATAAAGGTATGAAATGACCTCGACTGGTTTGAGCATCTTAAACTGAAGGCAGCTTGCTCTTTAGAAAATTTTGTAGTAAGTTTCAACTCTCTTCTTTCCATTTATAAATATTTGAACCGCCTGGACTTGTCATCCAAGTGCCAGAATATTAAGGAAACTACTATACGAATGATCCTTGTGTTGACTTTTAATGGAAGGAATACAGCATGAGGTGGCCCTATAATTTTCATCTAATTTTAAATGTTTAATTACATTAGGGATGGTCACGGAAACCCCTTAGGTCTGTGACGGCAGCCAAAAACAATTTAGCACCTGCTTCGAAATGAGGTATGAAATAGAACCAGACATCTGTGCATAATAAAACAGGCGAAAACAAAGAACGTTTGATGTTCAAATCATTGTCACTGATTAGTGACTGCAACTTGGGCACCGACACAAAATGATTCTCTACTCTTGGAAAAAGGAAAATCACAGATCTGTGAGTTTAGGGATGAGGCTGTTGATAACCATAATCTTATATATAGCTATTATGTTTCAGGTCACAAATATATATATATATATATATATATATATATATATATATATATAGCTGCTATCTAGTTTGAATAGTCCATCTATATATACAGTGCACCCTTGGCTTACGCGGGGGATCTGCTCCAGACCCTCCCCCCACGTAAGCCAAATAGCGCATATGCTCGAGCCCCATTCACTTGAATGGGGCTTGTGCACATGGCGGCGGTGCGGTGGCATGACAGTGCAACAGCACACACGCACCATGGGCGCGCCCCATTCATTCCAATGGGACACGCCGCGCCTTGCACCCTGCACACTCCCGCGTGGCTCTCCACAGGTTTGAGCATATGCTCATACCCACGTATAGCACGCCCGCATATGACGCGGGCGCACTGTACTAAACCTTGGCTAAATTACCTCCCAGATGTCTAAAGGAACCATGTGACTATCTGAATACAGAATATTTGCCCTGGAGATTTCACAGACTCTTAATAGCTGGGGGTGGTCTTGTAGCCCATCATTGGAACAGATTTGCTGTTCCAATGCAGATTTCTTTCTACTTTGGCTTAAAGGGCAAGCAAGGTGGGGCTCACTACCCCTCTAGGTAACCATGGCGCGCATGTGCTGTTGCACCATTGTGCCACCACACCGCCGCCGCGTGCACAAGCCCCATTCAAGTGAATGGGGCCTGTACTGCAGCCACTCACTCACAAACCACAAAGTTGCACAGGGACGTAGCCAAGGGGTCTCGGGGTCCGGACTCCCCTTCAATTAGAAAAATGAATGGTGTGTGCTGCTGCGCTACTGCACCCAAGCCCCATTATAATGGTGGCACTTAGTCTGGACCCCCCCTTCCTAAAATCCTAGCTACGTCCCTGAGTTGCGAATTCAGTACCAGCTAAGGGGGCTCAAGCTGAGAAGTATCGGGACAGCAAATTCAACATCAAAAACCTTCTGAAGACCAGGGACGTATCCAAGGGGGGGGGGGGGTTCTTGGGGTCCAGACCCCCCTTCCATTAGAAAAATGAATGGTGTGTGCTGCTGCACCGCCGCACCCAAGCCCCATTATAATGGTGGCACTTAGTCTGGACCCCCCCTTCCTAAAATCCTAGCTATGTCCCTGTGATGACATCAAGATGCTGCCCAAATGAAGCTTTAAGCCGGACAGAGGGAAATCAATTTAAGCCGTGGGATAAGCTCCAACAACAGCAACCACAGTCAAGTCTCAACAACTGGTACAATCTTATTTTTGTTTCAGGTCACTTTTGCATGCGCGGCGCATACATAAGGTTGTTCTATTCCGTTTCGAAAATAATTAAAAACAAAGACATAAATAACAACCTACACAAAAATCTACCCTGAAATGTACATTTCAATAATGCACTTCCTTCCAAATTGATATATGTGACTCTTTTCTTTTCCTTTTTTCTCGTCCTTTCCTTTCTTTTCCTTATCCTTTTATTTTATTTCTTTAAAGATAATGTGTTAGTACATTCAGGAAATGCCAAAAGTGCCAGCAGATAAAATTTGAAGGCGAGATTACCATTCATATTAGCGCTGCCAAAAATGTGGCTGCTGTGAGGTCCTTCCAGAGATGTGGTTGTGTGCATACTATACAGAACAACTAACACATTTAACACATCCTTGGATCTCTTCTTGATTCCTGCAATTATTTGCCTTTCAAGTGACTGGCAGTCATCATTTCTTTGTGTTCAGGCCGAACCACCTCAGGCTTCTACTAAATGCTAATAATCCTCGCTTCATCTTGTTTGTGTATTTTTTTAACCAATCCTCTTAATCCTCTCCATGAAATGTTCAATGGATTATGTATCCCCACATTTTTAACGGGGAGAGAAATCATCAGAAAAATAAAGGTGTGTTACGATTAGATACAGTGATGTTTTGACCTTTGGAGGTTAATATTTTTCCAATTAATTGGAAGGCCCACATGAGAATAGCTCAGAGGAAGATAATTACATCTCTTTGCTGTGAATTATTGAGTGCTTCACTGGCTTTGCAAGAAGAAAGTCAGGGGAAATCTGGGTTTCGCTTCTTCAATGGGAGGTAGGAAAAAAGATGTTAGCATCAGCAACAATGTCGACGTTTATTGCACTTCTTTGACAACATGATGCCGTCCATATTTTGGACTACAACTCCATCATAGTAGTGCAGCACAGTAGTATTGTTCAGTACCTGACCTTCCTGGTTGCTCTGATGCAATGTTGAAATAAAACTCAATCTAGCAGTCATTGATGATAGGAATTGCAGTCTGAAAAGTTGGAAGAGAACTCGGTTTAGAGCCTCTGCCCCCTCAAGTGCCATGTTTTTGTTTTGATTGACACTTTCATAATACTAGAACAGCCTTCCATCCTAAAGAAAACTATTGGCCGCCGATTCAGCACAAAAAGTCCTACCTAAATATTAGCTGAACTTGGGGAAGTCTAAAATTTGGAATGCAGTCTCTTTCCCCTGGTATCTCCAAACAACTAGAAGTCTGAAGTCTTTGCATGTTGAGTGTATTGGTGTAAATAATGGCTTTGGAACTGTGCTCCTCATTCCAATAATGAGAACTCTGCAATTGCACTCTTCGGACCTTTGTGCTTCAGACTGTGAGGCTGCTGTGTGCATTAAGGTATCTTGAGGTGTTTTCATGTGGGGCCATGTAGCCTGAATTGGTTGCATAGACCTCTGGAAATAGCTGTTCCTTCGGTTTCTTGATGCCATAAATTTCAATTGTATGTTCTATCCTCAAGATTTTCCAATCCCATTACCTCCAAACATCGAGTTCCTCATAAATTACAGGATTCCACACTTTATATCCTTTACCTTCAGGATTCTGGTTTTATAAACTGTGAATTGCGTTTGTTAGGGACATTTATTATTTGGATTTGGATTGCCCCTCTTTGTGACTTGTTATACTTTGCAGTGACTGTATAATTTTTTTCTCTCTGCCCCAGTCATACCACAGTAAACATATGCTATTCTTGGTTTCATAAGTGTACAGTAGTATTGTTCAATGCTTAACCTTCCTGTCTGCTCTGATGCTATTTCTTAGTTTGGAGACTAAGGGCCCGAACAGAGAAGCCAAAATAAAGCTGCTTTGGGTCACTTTGGAGGTATGCTATTTAAATGATGCATGCATCCTAAGAGGCTGGAAGCCGTGCCAAAGCCATGTTCTAGTCCTAAGGGCTGGAGTGCAGCTTTGGTGCAGCTGTAACCTTAAGCAAAGTTGTGGGTGAGTAAATAGTGGAGTTTATCGCATGGGAGGGATTTCTCTTAATTTCGAATGAAAAGAAAGTGGGGCCGGAACGCATTCATGTCAATTCGCTAGTTCAGCAAATTTACGTGAATTCAAATTGCGTCCGAACTGACCTCCCATTGCCCAAAAATAGCTTGCCATTGCCCGAAATTGCATGTGGTAGTCTATCACGCAATAACGTGAAACCCCATGATTGCGTTCGGATTGCCATTGGATTATACTTCCAATTCCCCTTGTCTGATAAACTCCAGTGAGACTTTTTAGTTCTACTTTTTAAGTCAGTGCTGTCAGTAAAAGACTGAAGGCACACAACAAAAACAATAGACTTAAAACCTTCCTGCAATTCACAACCTGAAATGAGGCCTGACCTCCTGATTTTCACAACACAGTAAACACAGCAGCTACAACTTGCTTTCTTATGTTGCACATCTGGTGATCCTAGGAGGTAAATTAAACTGATGGCTGGGAATAACATGGAGTACCTTATTGCAGAGGTTGATCCCAGGAAAGAACCTCCTGGAGTTAAATCTGGAGGGACACTCTCCTTTTAACTCTATCTTGGGCATAAAGTTGGGCACTGCATCAAATATTATATGGTTGGGCCTGAGTATCTGTGGGGTGGTTCCATTGCAGACCCCCTCAGAGGCCTCAAGTCCCATGGTTTTTAATGGTGGTGCGCAGATGTGCAGCCACACCCCTGCAGCTGTTTGCATGTGCCACCATTAGAGCCAATGAGGCTTGCCATCTGTAGATGCTCAGGTGGGCTGTAACATGTCTCATGTTTTACACACACACACACACACGTGTGAGTCCTACCCCATCCCAACAAATTACTAGACTGCAAATTGGTGACAGGCCACATTTAGTGTCCATACAATCTAATTCAGCGGGTTTTTTTCCATCAGCGAGAAATGAATTACTCCAGTGAAGACATGAAAGGAGAAGCCAAAGCTCTAACAAGTCTTCACAGACAGCAATTGTAAGCTTTACAAAAGCAGCTTTCAATTTCCACTTTCATTTAGGCAAAAGAATACCTACCATCTGTTTGAATAACTGAATTATTATGATGCGCGCTCCAGCAAAGTGATAGATGTAATTGATTCAGGTGGTTATTAATCATAGATGAATTGCCTTAAATAAATATTAATCTTGGTTTGGGTAATATATATATATATATATATATATATATATATATATATATATTCTTCTCTAGAGAGTGGATTAGAAAATAAACTAGCCATAGATGGTGCAAAGAAATTATGCTTTGCTTAACAGGAAAAGAAGCTGCAGCAGAGAATCCATTAGAGCTCAGTCACTACCTTGAACTATAAAATGCATATGGTTTTTTGCAAACACTTCTAATGTGATTGGTTGCAGAAGAGGCTGTACCTATGGAGAATAACTGTGGCTACACACTGGAGGAGTGACAATTGTAAAAGAAAAGTATTGTTGTTGTTATTTCTTACATTCCTCTACCCGTGGACTTTAGGCCCTTGTCTAGTTCTTTCATAGCTGCCCTTCCCAGTCCTAGTTTTCTTTTGATTTCTTGACTGAAGTCTCCATTATAATCAATATATAGCAACTCTTCAACTATTTCAATGGTCTCATTGTCTAGGGCGAATTCTCAGAGATCTTCCATGGCCCTTTCCTTCTTCAGTACTATAACCATTGCCGGTCAACTTGGAAGCCACAGTTCTCCCGTCCTTTGGTGATATATGTTAGTTTTAGTAAGTTAGCGTAGTTGATTAGATTAGTTGTCTACTTAGGTTTGTTAATCTTGTTATGTTGCTTTTAATCATAGAATCGTAGAGTTGGAGGGGCCGCAAGGGCCATCCAGTCCAACCCCATTCTGCCATGCAGGAAATCTAAATCAAAGCAGCCCCGACAGATGGCCATCCAGCCTCTGTTTAAAAACCTCTAAGGAAGGAGACTCCACTACACTTGCTTGAGAATGGATGCAGGCTCCCAGCTTGGAGGCTAATCTGTTGGAATTTCATAATAGCCTCTCCAAGAGTACAGTGTGCTCGCGTTGTACGTGGGTGCACGATAGGCAGCTTTGCGCATATGTGCAAAGCCACGCGGGAGCGTGTGGGGCACAAGGGGCAGCACGCTTCCATTCAGATGAATGCTGCACCGCCGCATGCATGAACCCCATTCACTTGAATGGGTAATGAAGATGTGCGGTATTTGGCTTACGCAGGGGGGGCATAACGTATTAACTGGCAAAACATGATCAACTCATCTTGAGCTCCAGGGCTTGACCGTCTCCTTTATTTCTTATCACAATTGGTTTCAGTTTAATAAAACTCCTTTCCAGGTTCTCCTTCAAAACGTTTGATTAAGTCTTTGCTAACAAAAACTAAAGTAAATGAATATAAACTAAACACAGTTCTGGGAGTAAAACTGAACTACTGAACTAAATAATTAAAAACATTAAAAACACAAAACTGATGCTGTAAGGCGAAATAGCTTGAATAAGGACATACATTTGGGGAAAAGGAACATATACAAGACAAACGTCTCTATTGCCATTTTCACTGATGCTCAGATATATGTACATAAGGGATCTTTGATTCATAACAGTAGTGTATCAGGGAACATGGGCCCCCAGTAGTCCACATTCAAGTTTATTCCCTTGAGATTTTTATTGCATACACAAGAATCTAACTATACATATAGTTTCAACGGAAAATAACCAATATTACAATAGACCTTTCGATACGGGAATCGCCAAGCTCACGCAAGGCACGGAAGTCTGATTTGCGGCACACACTTGAAAGCGTTTACAAATGGAGATCAATAAACTAAGGCCTTTCCCAGACTGGCAAAATAAAGCTGCTTGGGGTCTCTTTGGAGGTATGCTGTTTACATGATGCATGCACCCTAAGAATCCAGAAGCTGCACCAAAGCTGCACTCCAGTGCTTAGGAATGGAGTGCAGCTTTGGCGCGACCTCTGGACTCGTAGGACCCATGCATCATTTAAATAGCATGCCTCCAAAGAGACCCGAAGCAGCTTTATTTTGGCAGTCTGGAACAGGCCCTAGTCTCTTTCATGAGCTAGTACTACATCCTAGCAGTTTGCAGAAGTTAATGTTTGTGTTTTCTCCTTATTATATCCACTTGATCCTTCTTCCTGTAGAATTTCTGTAGAATGTCACCTTTTGGTTCCACAAAAGGACAAGAGGCTCCATCATAGGAACACAGCTCAGGATCAGATAGTGATATCTGATCCTGAGCTAGAAAAGACTGGTCCAAGTGGGGATAGACAATGAATTTGAGAGCGGTGTCATCCACATTCTCTTGGAGGAAGTGCAAAAGAGTAAAAATATTATTCTTCAAATGTATGGCATAACATTCACCTTGCTGGTAGGTTATTATATTTTACACCTGCTTTAACAGGTGGGCTAGTTGTATGTGAAAAGAACAGTTTTACATAAAATTTCACATTTTTACAAGCTTTATTCTTTTACTGACCCCTTCTGGATATACTTAGCATTAATATAAACAGCGATTTCAACACCAGTCTCTAGGAAGGGATTGAAAGAAGTGCGGTACTAATGCCTGCCCCAAACATTCCCAGATTCTTTCCTTTCAACAGAGGTTTCTGTTTTTGCACTTCGTTCTCAGGGCCTATTAAAATTTCCGTTTGTCATTTTATGAAGCCCTGTCACAGTCTTTCATAGATATGATGGCCAAAGATTTTTCCTGTCACATACCTCTTTGCTTCCTATCACACACTTCTGCTGCAGCTGTCTATATTCCTGTTCTGAAACGCCACAAAGAATATGATGCATCTTCAAGCTGACTCCAATTATAGCAACCCTCTCCTAGGCCCTTATCGCACGATGATTTTTGGAACTCCAATCCGAAGCCATTCTGGACCCCATCATGGGAATTCACGTTATTACTTGATAGATTATCACATGCGATTGCAGTCTATGCGAAGTCATTCCGAGCCTGATCCTAAGTCAACCCAAAGTCACTCCAGAAGTAGATGAATTCTGTGAACTAGCGAATGCACAAATATTTTTTCAAGATAAATTCGAATCCAATTTGAATTGGTTTTGGTGTGGAATGCAACTTTGCTTTGGTCCTGGTACACCCCCCCCAACCTCCAAGGTGCCACATTTCCCATGATGCGGAACTGCAATTTTGTGCCATTTCCTTCTGGTACTCTTGCCTCCGTTTGCCCCCTCTGTCATTCTCCTTCCTCCTCCTCCTCCTCCTCCTCCCTCTTCTGTCACCCCGATCTTGCCTCCTTTTGCCCCCTCTGTCCTTCTCCTTCCTCCTCCTCCTCTTCCTCCCTCTTCTGTCACCCTGATCTTGCTTCCGTTTGCCCCCCTGTCATTCTCCTTCCTCCTCCTCCTCTTCCTCCCTCTTCTGTCACCCCGACCTTGTCTCCATTTGCCCCCTCTGTCATTCTCCTTCCTCCTCCTTCTCTTCCTCCCTCTTCTGTCACCCTGATCTTGCTTCCATTTGCCCCCCTGTCGTTCTCCTTCCTCCTCCTCCTCTTCCTCCCTCTTCTGTCACCCCAATCTTGCCTCTGTTTGCCCCCTCTGTCCTTCTTCCTCCTCCTCCTCTTCCTCCCTCTTCTGTCACCCCAATCTTGCCTCTGTTTGCCCCCTCTGTCCTTCTTCCTCCTCCTCCTCTTCTTCCCTCTTCTGTCACCCCGATCTTGCCTCTGTTTGCCCCCTCTGTCCTTCTCCTTCCTCCTCCTCCTCTTCTTCCCTCTTCTGTCACCCCGATCTTGCCTCCGCTTTCCCCCTCTGTCCTCCTCCTTCCTCCTCCTCCTCCTCTTCCTCCCTCTTCTGTCACCCCGATCTTGCCTCCTTTTGCCCCCTCTGTCCTTCTCCTTCCTCCTCCTCCTCCCTCTTCTGTCACCCCGATCTTGCCTCTGTTTGCCCCCTCTGTCCTTCTCCTTCCTCCTCCTCCTCTTCCTCCCTCTTCTGTCACCCCGATCTTGCCTATGTTTACCCCCCTCTGTCCTTCTCCTTCCTCCTCCTCCTCTTCCTCCCTCTTCTGTCACCCCGATTTTGCCTCCGTTTGCCCCCTCTGTCCTTCTCCTTCCTCTTCCTCCTCCCTCTTCTGTCACCCCGATCTTGCCTATGTTTACCCCCTTCTGTCCTTCTCCTTCCTCCTCCTCCTCCTCCCTCTTCTGTCACCCCGATTTTGCCTCCGTTTGCCCCCTCTGTCCTTCTCCTTCCTCCTATATATATATATGTGTGTGTATATGTGTGTGTATACATGTATGTATATCTATGTGTATACATAGATATTTACATACATATATGCATGTATATATATATATACATACATATACATACATAAGCATATATGTGTGTCTGTATACATTTATACATGTATGTGTGTATATATATGTGTGTGTGTGTGTGTGTGTGTGTATGTGTATGCATGTATATATCTGAATATATGTATATTTGGACACCACACACACATGCATACTCGCGTACACATACTCAAGACCACACATGGCGGGAATTGTGCGCATTGCTAAATTGTTGAAATACAATAAAAATAGAAGAAAATACAAGAAATGCAAAACAATTATTCACGTGAGGCTAGCATTCACATGAAACAGGAAATGGCCCCCTTCTTCACCCTGGAAGCGTAAAAGTTCTCGATGCGTTCAGAACCCCACTGAGGATGAGCAAGGGTGCCAATTCGAATAGTTGAATCCACACGGTATGATAACTTATGTTGCATCCGCTCAGCTTTGCTTCAGGAATGACCACAGTTTCACTCTTCACGTGTGACAATTAATCATGTGAATTGGCTTAGATTCCAATTGAATCTACTTCCCCTTCCCTTCGGAATGGCTTTGGATTGGAGTTCCAATTTTCACATGTGCAAATAAAATTGTACTGTATCAGAGCTTGGATTTAATATCTTCTGTATTAAGTGATGTGGTGCATGTATTTATTATTTAAATATTAACATTTAATTGTTTATCTATCTGGAGCAATGTTGCTGATATGAAAATCTCCCAATCTCAGTGTTGTGACATTCCTCTTACTTAAAATTATCTTCCCATCCCAGTTCCATAGTGGACCGTGAGACTTCATTTTTAATTTCCACAGGCAAAGGCTTCTGGGGTGTGGAGTTTTGCAGCATATGAAGCATGTGCTCTGCCTCCAAGCACTTCCTCACTGAATTCCATATGAAGCCACTGGATGGCAGCATTAGATGACTATTAAATACAGAGTCAAGAATAGCATGGAAATATTTATCTTTTCTATATGGCTGAATTCGTTAACAAATGTAAATCTCATTTTTAAATTAATTTTTTAAAAATAATTTTTTTATTTCCTTTTACAGTGATCCAACAAAAAATAAACATCACATTTCAACCCAAACTAAACTAAGGAGTTTATCACATGGGAGGAATTTCTCTTAATTTCGAATGAAAAGAAAGCGGGGCCAGAACGCATTCATGTGAATTCGCTATTTCAGCTCATTTACGTGAATTCGAATTTGAATCCAGAAAAAACGGAGGTACTTGTGATAGGTACTCCTGGTCCAAGGATGGAGATTTGCCATTCTGTCTTGGACGGGGTCACACTTCCCCTAAAGGACAAAGTCCGCAGTTTGGGAGTACTTCTGGACTCAGCCTTACATTTATCATTTCAAGTTGATGCAATGGCCAGGAGTGCTTGGTACCAGCTTCAGCTGATACGCCAACTGCGTCCTTACCTGGACAAAAAGGACCTTGAAACACTGGTACATGCACTAGTAATCTCTTGCTTAGATTTCTATAATGCGCTCTACATGGGGCTACCTTTGTACCACGTTCGGAAGCTTCAACTAATCCAAAATGCAGGAGCCAGATTGGTCACTGGAACTTCCAGATCAGACCATATAACACCGGTCTTAAAATCCTTACACTGACTGCCAATTAGCTTCCGGGCGCAATACAAAGTGTTGGTTGTTACCTTTAAAGCCCTACATGGCTTGGGCCTGAGTTACTTGAGGGAACGCCTCTCCCTACACAATCCGCCCCGTACCCTCAGGACAACTGGGAAGAACCTACTTGACTATCCTAAAGTGAGATTAACAGCTACTTCCCAAAGAGCATATACTGCTGCTGCCCCAATGCTATGGAACAACCTTCTGGATGAGATCTGCCTCATATCTATCTTAGATGCCTTTAAGAAGGCTTTAAAGATGGATTTCTTCTGGTGAGCCTACCCCCCAGATCTTCTTCAGGGGGTCTTGGATGAAACGGATTATCTGGACCCATTTCAAACTGGCTTCCGGGCAGGTTACGGGGTTGAGTCGGCCATGGTCGCCTTGGTCGATGATCTCCGTCTGGGCATCGACAGGGGAAGCATGTCCCTGTTGGTGCTCTTGGACATCTCAGCGGCTTTCGATACCATAGACCATGGTATCCTTCTGGGGCGCCTGGCAGAGGTGGGAGTCGGGGGCACTGCGCTCCAGTGGTTCCGGTCCTACCTCTCCGGGAGGTCCCAGATGGTGCAGCTGGGAGACGTGTGCTCCGACGAGAGGGCCCTTAAAACTGGGGTCCCTCAAGGAGCCATTCTGTCTCCCATGCTATTTAACATCTACATGAAACCGCTGGGAGAGATCATCCGGAGACATGGGGCGCAGGGTTATCAGTACACTGATGACACCCAGATTATTTTCTCTATGTCTCCGACTGATGCAGTGACTGAGGATGGCGTCTCTCCTCTCGTGGCCTGTCTGGAGTCAGTAATGGGCTGGATGAGGGAAAACCGACTCAAGCTGAATCCAGAGAAAACGGAGGTACTCGTGATAGGTTCCCCTGGTCCAGGAATGACGGTGGTTCCACCTGTCCTGAACGGGGTCACGCTCCCTGTGAAGGACTCCGTGCACAGTCTGGGGGTGCTTCTTGACTCGTCCCTTCGCCTGACTGCTCAGGTGAATGCGACGGTCAAGAGCACCTGTTATCAGCTTCGGCTTATTCGCCAGCTGCGCCCATACCTGGCCCAGAGGGACCTTGAAACTGTGGTACATGCCCTGGTAACCTCGAGACTGGATTTCTGCAATGGACTCTACATGGGACAGCCCTTATACCAAACCCGGAAGCTTCAAATGGTGCAGAACATGGCAGCTAGGCTGGTTACTGGTACGTCCAGGGCCAGCCATATAACACCGGTTTTAAAAGACCTCCATTGGCTGCCCATTCGCTTCCGGGCGCAATATAAGGCGTTGGTGATGACCTATAAAGTCCTAAATGGCTTGGGCCCAGGATACCTGAAGGACCGCCTCTCCCCGTACATTCCGCCCCGCACCCTCAGAACATCTGGGCAGCAACTACTTAGGGTTCCCGGGGCGAGATTATCCTCCACCTCTAGGAGGTCTTTTTCCATCGCCGCGCCGGCCCTTTGGAATACGCTGCCCATAGAGCTCCGCTCAGCTACCTCCTTGGCCCAATTCAAACAGGATCTGAAGACCTACCTGTTTCAAATAGCATTCCCCGATTAAGGCCCCATAGCCCCCCCCCCCCCCCCCGCCGCACAGGCAATGGATTGGCTAACCCGGGGGCTTTTGTTTTTGTTTTTGCTTTTGTCTTTGTTTTTTGTTTTGATTTCGTTTTATTGTATGATTTATGTAATTTTGGTATGGTTCTAATTGAATATTGTGTATTTTAATTGTTGTAAACCGCCCTGATCTTATGGAAGGGCGGTATATAAATAAAATTTTTATTATTTATTATTTTAAGAACGGTTCACTTTAGGTCAGAATTGCCATTTATTGATTTTATTGTAGCAGTTTTAGATATTGTATTTAGGGCCTGTTCCAGACTGCCAAAATAAAGCTGCTTCGGCTCTCTTTGGAGGTATGCTATTTAAATGATGCATGCATCCTAAGAATCCGGAAGCTGCACCAAAGCTGCACTCCAGTGCTTAGGAATGGAGTGTGGCTTTGGCACAACCTCCGGACTCTTAGGACCCATGCATTATTTAAATAGCATACCTCCAAAGAGACCCTAAGCAGCTTTATTTTGGCAGTCTGTAACAGGCCTTAGATATGTATTTTAGATCTTGTATCATTGTATTCTTGTTGTAATCCCGCTTCGATCCATTGGGAGAGGCGGGAAATATAAATAAATTTTTATATTATTATTATTATTAATTATTAATTATGCAGTTGTTTTTTCAGAATGCAATCCTAGGCATGCCTAATCTGGTGTACGTTCATAAGAACATACTTCCAGGTCAGGATTGTGCAGGATGGATTGATCAGTGGAGACCATACAAGGTGGCTATATGCGCTCAGAAAAGGAGGGCACAGATTGTGGGCATCCTGGAGCCATCTGGTTGCAGAAATAGCCTCTGGCTTGAAGCAGCCAGGCACTGATGTTCTTTTTCAGTCAAACAATGAAACAATTGTCACTGTCCACTGTTCTTTTTTGGGATACGATCTGATTGTTTCAGGCTGACAGCACTGAGAAGCAGAACCACAGTACCAGTGTATAATAGGCACTATAAAAATATTGCCTTAAAAAAACAAACAAATAAAAAGCACAGTATTCATAGAATCATAGAGTTGGAAGAGACTGCAAGGGCCATCCAGTCCAACCCCATTCTGCCATGCAGGAAATCCAAATCAGAGCATCCCTGACAGATGGCCATCCAGCCTCCGTTTGAAGACTTCCAAAGAGGGAGACTCCACTACACTCCGAGGAAGGAGTGTGTTCCACTGTCGAACAGCCCTTACTGTCAGGAAGATCTTCCTAATGTTGAGCTGGAATCTCTTTTCCTGGAGCTTGCCTCCATTGTTCTGGGTCCTCTTCTCTGGAGCAGCAGAAAACAAGCTCCTCAATATGACATCCCTTCAAGTATTTAAACAGGGCTATCATATTCACCATTACTTTCTATATAGTAAACTAACTGAAACTGGCCATCAGCCTAAATTATTATGGCTACACTGCTGGGGAGAGTCACTCAGCAATATATGCTTTGTATAATCTTGAATGCTCCAACTATAGACTTTTCCATTCTATTGCATACACTGACATTTAGTTGCTGTGACTGTTCCTGTTTGCGTTCTATTAAGTTTCATTCCTTTGCACAAAATTTCACAATCAACTTTTTTCATGCTGGGTGTGGATGCGGGCAGTGTAGGAGTAGCCAGGTAGTTCTGTCTTGCCAAATCCCATCCCTGCAAGCTTCTTTAAACCTGTCATTAAATGACAGAACCTTGCAAATAGGGAACAACTGCACCTTTTCATCGCTAGATGGAGAACTGCATTGCCAGCTGCTTCACAGCCATTAGGAATTATTCTCTCTGACTAGGTATTGTGGGAAATAAATCATAAAATAATTTCTAATGCCAGTGAAGAAACTGGCAATATGGTTCTCCGTGATTATTCTCTCTGGACTTTATCAGACAAGGGAAATTGGAAGTATAATCCAATGGCAATCCGAACGCAATCATGGGGTTTAACGTTATTGCGTTATAGACTACCACATGCAATTTCGGGCAATGGGAAGTCAGTCCAAATGCAATCATGGGGTTTAACGTTATTGCGTGATAGACTACCACACGCAAATTCGGGCAATGGCATGCTATTTTCGGGCAATGGGAAGCCAGTCCGAATGCAATGCACATTCATGTAAATTTGCTGAACTAGAGAATTCACATGAATGCGTTCTGGCCCCACTTTCTCTTCATGGAGCCCTGGTGGCGCAGTGGTTAAATGCCTGTACTGCAGCCATTCACTCGAAACCACAAGGTTGCGAGTTCAAGACCAGCAAAAGGGCCCAAGCTTGACTCAGGCTTGCATCCTTCCAAGTTGGCTAAAATGAGTACCCAGACTGTTGGGGGCAAATTAGCTTACTTGCTAATTAGCTTACTTGCTGTTCACTGCTATGATCCTTGGAATAGCGGTATGTAAATAAAACAAATTAATTAATTAATTAATTAATAATTATTCGAAAGTAAGAGAATTTCCTCATGTGTGATAAAGTCCTCTGACTAGGATTTTTTCTCCCTGACTACGTACAATTTGTATGCAGAGAGTATTATAAGAAGAGCAGGTTCAGACAGAGAATAAGGAGGTGCGACGATAGGAGGAAGGATCAACAATCTAAATTATGCAGATGTCACCATACTACTAGCAGAAAAAACATCACAAACTTGGAACAATTACTAAAGAAGGTCAAAGAAGAAAGTGCAAAGGCGGGCTTAATGCTGAACCTAAAGAAAACAAAAATAATGATAATGGAGGAACAACTTTTACCATCTTGACCCTCTGGACACATTCCAGCTTGTCAATATTCTTCCTGAGCATAGGAAACAAACAAGATGAATTTCAAAAAGGAAGATATGTATGACTTAAGAGGCATCAATGAAACTTGGTGGGATCAGGGACGTAGCCAAGGGGGGGGGGTCTTGGGGTCCGGACCCCCCTTTCATTAGAAAAATGAATAGTGTGTGCTGCTGTGCCGCCGCACCCAAGCCCCACTATAATGGTGGCACTTAGTCTGGACCCCCCCTTCCTAAAATCCTGGCTACGTCCGTGATGGGATGAGCCTCATGACTGCAATGTAGTAATGAAAAAGTATAACTGATTCCAAAGAAAGAGACCAAACAGAAAAGGAGGAGGAGTAGCTTACTTGTGCCATCGCCAAGTCACACAGTAGCCTTTTATGGATTCACATCGTTGATATAATGATCCAACTTTGACATAACCAGCAATGTTAATTCCCCGCAGGGACGTAGCAAAGGGGGGGGGGGTTCTTGGGGTCCAGACCCCCCCTCCCATTAGAAAAATGAATGGTGTGTGCTGCTGCGCCGCTGCACCCAAGCCCCATTATAATGGTGGCACTTAGTCTGGACCCCCCCCCTTCCCAAAATCCTGGCTACGTCCCTGTTCCCCAGCTGTATTAAGTTAAAATACTTCATTCACTTAAAAATACGATTTTACCAGAGATAGCAAAGGTTGAATCTAGGACTTTTTTTTTTTGCATGCAAAGTGAGTACACTTTCACTGAGTTACACTCCTCCATAACACATTCCCCAATATTATTTAGTAGCATCTTCCAAGGATAACCTCAGCAGATAAAATCACCTGTTTTCTCTCTAGCTTTGATTTTCAGTCAATTTATGGTGCTTATTAAAAGAAGCTCATACAAAATTTACCAGCCTCAGCTAAATCACCTGTGGCAATACTTTGGAATCATAAGGCTGCTCAAATATTAGCAAAGGAAGTGTACTGGCAAAGCTTACAGCATGTAATGAAAAAGCCATTTTAATGCTTGAGGACAGCACTGTATTAAGGTAGACGCCAACGGATCAGAGACAACATACAATGCCACGTTTTCTTATTCCTATGAATCTTCTCTTGGGCATTTCTCATTAGAGTTATTTGTGAAATGTTTATTTTTAAAATAAAAGAAATATGCTAATAATAATAATAAAGTCTGTTTTGAGTGGAACAAAAAAAAAAAAAAAGCAGTATGTTCAGATTAAGAGGTGATATGATAGCCCTGTTTAAATATTTGAAGGGATGTCATATTCAAGAGGGAGCAAACTTATTTTCTGCTGCTCCAGAGAACAGGACCTGGAACAATGGATGCAAGGTACAGGAAAAGAGATTCCACCTCAACATTAGGAAGACCTTCCTGAGAGTAAGGGCTGTTCGACAGTGGAACAAACTCCTTCCTCGGAGTGTAGTGGAGTCTCCTTCCTTGGAGGTCTTTAAACAGAGGCTGGATGGCCATCTGTCAATGGGGATGCTTTGATTGAGAGTTCCTGCATGGCAGAATGGGGTTGGACTGGATGGCCCTTCTTCGGGTCTCTTCCAACTCTACGATTCTATGATTCTAGTCCATTTAAATACAGCTGGCCTTCAATTTTTGCAGATTTGACTTTTGCAGATTTGATTCATATGTGCTCTTTAGGAATATCTACATTCTCTAATGTGACTTTGCCAGATGTTGCCCATAGAATAGATAGAGCCACACTGGGAGACCTAGAGATTCCTAGAGAAACACTCCTCTAGGCATTTGAAGATCCTGCAGTGCAATTCTATGGTCGATGTCTGCCAGGTGTTGGCCACAGAGTTGCAATGAAGGACCTAGAGATTCCTAGAGAGGTGTTAACTATGGCCTGTTCCAGACTGCCAAAATAAAGCTGCTTCGGGTCTCTTTGGAGGTATGCTATTTAAATGACGCATGGATCCTAAGAGTCCGGAGGTTGCGCCAAAGCCACACTCCATTCCTAAGCACTGGAGTGCAGCTTCCGGATTCTTAGGATGCATGCATCATTTAAACAGCATACCTCCAAAGAGACCCAAAGCAGCTTTATTCTGGCAGTCTGTAACAGGCCTAAGCCACAATAAAAAAGTGAGTCTTTTAATTTGTGTTTTTTCCCCTTTCATGGGGGTACTGCACCCCTAACCTCTGCGAATGTGGTGCCCACTGTATTTTGTTTAATTGTTTGGTTTGGTTCCTTATTTGAATGGATCCCCTTCGAGAACGGAGAGCAGTTTTGTTTATCTGCATGTTCCACTTTGCTCTCCAGGAACTTTGGAACAGATTATATTGAATGATAAAGAGCGCTGAAGGCAGTGAGAAGGAGAAGGGTGGGAGATGAAAGAGAGAGGCACAAGCCATGGTGGTTTGACTTTGGCCAGAGCTACATAGTTGTGCATCAGATTCAGCCAAAATCCACATCCAGACTGAACTGGGCCTTGAGGATGGCTCAGACCAGCTGATCTGCTTGCTAAGGTCAAACAGTGTCCCCTCCTGCTCAGCAAAACCAAACCCAGAGTTTGATAATGCCTTGCAGAAATTTGTGTCCGAAAAAGCAACCTTGAACCAAAAAAGCTTTTATTTCTACCCTCAATCCTAGATCATAATTTTTTGCAAAGGTCTCCAATTGCTGTGCTTTAGGAGAAGGTCTGTGACTTGGGACGTTATCAGACAAGGGAAATTGGAAGTATAATCCAGTGGCAATCCGAACGCAATCATGGGGTTTCATGTTATTGCGTGATAGACTACCACACGCAATTTCGGGCAATGGGAAGTCAGTCCGAACGCAATCATGGGGTTTCACGTTATTGCGTGAGAGGTGATCACATGCAATTTTGGGCAATGGCAAGCTATTTTTGGGCAATGGGAAGTCAGTTCGAACGCAATTTGAATTCACGTAAATTCACTGAACTAGCAAATTCACGTGAATGCGTTCTGGCCCCACTTTCTTTTCATTCGAAATTAAGAGAAATTCCTCATGTGTGATAAATTCCTTGGTTAAATCTGATAACCTGCAGCTTCCTCCCACTAACTGTGACTATTTAGACTTTGAGAGAGATGATGAGATGAGAAATCATGAGATATGAGAGCTTTGTTTTTGTTGTTGTTTCACAGTTTTGGTCTCACTATATTAATTACTTGGTCTTTTCGGTCTTTTCTCTTCCTGTTTTGTCCCTAGCTCCTTCCATTTTCCCTCATCCCCCCACTCCCTGTAGTCTGCTATGCAATTAATGCTGTTATGTAATTTCACTACTACTCGCCTCTTGTGTGCAAAGATTTTAGGCCTTTATTCCTCCCCCTCAACCTTTCCACTGAATAAGATAAAACTCATATTATTCCAATGTTATTTAAAATTTGGCGCTTCCGGTTCTAGTATCTTTCAATTCCTTGTGCTTGTGTGATATTCATTATTATTATCAGCATTGTATTCCCTGTAGTTTTCCCCCCTAAATCCTTAAGTCCTTTAAAATTAAATTTGTATTGAAGTTTTCATGCTCTAGAGTCCATAGTTCTTGCTTCTTGGACACATCCACCCATTCTTTTAATAGCCTGTTTTGTGCCTCTTGTAGAGAGAGTAATACCAGTAGTAGCAGTAAAAAATATCAATATATAAACCTATCCATTAGAGACAGATGACCATTTGGAATGAGTGTAGGATTGTCATATTCTACATCTTCAAATCCAGGCATCGAATCTGCATATCATGCCAATTATTCTAATCATGGAAATTGCTCCAGTCGTTGCTTTTTCCTCCATACCATTTCTGTCCAGTTAAAACCATTATAGAGTAATGTTTAAAGTGGTAGACTTAGAACAGGCTCATATCTATGCTTAGAAATGGAATGAACTGCGTGACAATGGCCAACTATCTGTCACTAAACCTGTTTGTAGGATTGCTGTGCGGATGAAACATAGCAAGGGGATACGTACATTTATGTTGTTGTTGCTAATGACGTCACGAGTGCGCCATTGGCGTCTTGCGGCGTCATTAACGCGTCACAACAAGAAGTGCCATTTGGGGGCTTCTTTTTTGCGGCACGGAGGAACCTCGCAGTTTGGCCACTGAGGCTCCTCTGCGCAGCAAATGAAGGCGCAGGCAGACCGCCCGTTTTGGGCGGTCTGTAACGTGCCTCTGTTCCTTAAAATATCATGTAGATCATGCAGGCTAATTTAAAATTTTAGTAAAATAAAAGCTTACCTTATTTGGATATGAGGATTTTATTCATTATGTTCCCTTCGGCTTAACAATACATTGCATAAAAGAGGATCCCCTGCAGACAACAATGGTACACTTTTGTGAACTCTGGCTCAGTGGGGATTTGGGTTGTATAAATGTAAAGATAAGCAAATTTCAGATTTCAACTTCAAGAGAAACACTAGCATTGGACTGAGAACTCACTTATTTTGAACAGTGGTGTCATGGGTACTGACAAAGCAATGTTAGTTTCTTACTGGAACCTAAATACTATTACAGCCATGCAAAATTCCATTTAATTTATATTTCTCCCTTTCATTCAAATTATTGCTAGCATTTCTGTCTTCAAGATCACTACAGTAAATTGTGCTTTGTACTTGCCTTCTTCATCAGAGGTTTAAGAGGTGATATGATAGCCCTATTTAAATATTTGAAGGGATGTCATGTTGAGGAGGGAGCAAGCTTGTTTTCTGCTGCTCCAGAGAACAGGACCCGGAGCAATGGATGCAAGCTGCAGGAAAAGAGGTTCCAGCTCAACATTAGGAGGAACTTCCTGACAGTAAGGGCGGTTCGACAGTGGAACAAACTCCCTCGGAGGGTGATAGAGTCTCCTTCCTTGGAGGTCTTTAAACAGAGGCTGGATGGCCATCTTTCGGGGATGCTTTGATTGTGATTTCCTGCATGGCAGAATGGGGTTAGACTTGATGGCCCTTGCGGTCTCTTCCAACTCTACGATTCTATGATCAGAGGTTTGACAAATGGTTGATAATTATTCACTTTCCCAGCCTGGTGAAAGTTGTTATAATCCCTTGACAGGTGGCATAAATTACTTGTCAAAGGCTTTCCTATGAATGAGACGCAGAGCGGTACCCAGGTAATAGAAGTCCAGACTTAGCTCTATAACCAGACTGCAATAATTTCAAGGCCTAGAGATTCCTACCTTTGCTTCCTATATAACCTTCTCTTCTTCCCCTCAAACCTTTCAAAAAGCAGACATTGGGACATGTAATAATACTGTGCCTTGGTTGCTTATAGCTGTCAACATTCACCCTTTTATCCGAAAAGAACATAACAGCTCCCTATCCTGCATGGCAATCCACTCCTCATTTTTCTATTATGAAAAGCTAATAGACTTTTATGGAAATCACTTGAGTCACTTATTAATGTAAATTGTGTCCCTTGTATGCTTAACTCTAAGCAATGCTTGCCTCTCAAAGGTACACATTTTGCAGTCTTATGATTAATTGTCTCATTTGGGCAATATCAGGTGATGATTCAGATGGGTCCAAAGATGTAAAAAGTGATGCAGAGACAGAATTATTTGCAGCCTATGCTAATATGCTCCAAGAAAGCAAAAATGAACTGAAAACTTCCCATTATACCCAGTAGCTATTTTTCATCAACTTCTCATAGCACTTTGCTATGGGTATAAGAGCATCTATTCAGAGTAGTGACAGTACAATTTCCACAATGTACATGATCAGAATGCAGACTTTCTGCAATACAATAAGCTGTATTTTGAAGGACTTGTGGGGGTTTGGGAAGTATGACAACTGCAAGTGTTAGGGCTTTATCACACATGAGGAATTTGTCTTAATTTCGAATGCAAAGAAAGTGGGGCCAGAACACATTTACGTGAATTCGCTAGTTCAGCGAATTTACGTGAATGCGAATTGCGTTCAAACTGGCTTCCCATTGCCTCAAAATAGCATGCCATTGCCCGAAATTGCGTGTGGTAGTCTATCATGCAATAACATGAAACCGCATGATTGCATTCAGATTGCCATTGGATTATACTTCCAATTTCCCTTGTCTGATAATGTCCCTAGAAAAGGCGAAGAAGGTCACTTAGGCGCATTACAGACCGCTCAAAATGGGCGGTCTCGCGCCGCTGCCGGTTGCTGCATCCGGGAACCGCAGCAGCCAAACCGCGCGGTTCCCGGTGCAGCAAGAAAGAAGCGCCAAAATGGCGCTTCTTTCTGCGCCCCGGAAGTGGTGCCGCAAGGCATGAGGTGTGCACTCGCGGCGTCACTTCCACCGCGTGATGTCTGGATGCTACACGTCTGCGATGTCAAAATGGCGGCGCCCATCTGTATAGGGCGCCGCCATTTTGACACACTTGTTATGTGCGAGGGGCAAAGCGGGTCAGGAAGCGCCGCCCTTCACGCATAATGATGGTGCATCATGGGCCAGTCTGTAACACGCCTTAGATTATGGTAATAACCCTGGCAGTTCCTTTTGCAAAGTTTGCACTCTTCTTCTTATTCTTCTTCTCTCTCTCTCTCTTTATTTGTGTGTGTTGGTGGGAGAACAAGCCACTGCAGACAATTTTAAGGCAACACTAGATAACCTAAAGAGCAAAAACATAAAACTGAACACTAAAGTTAGAATAGTCCAAGCAACTGTACCATGTATAGATGTGAGAGCTGGAGAGTGAAGAAGGCTGATAGAAGAATAAACTCATTTGAGATGTGGTGCTGGAGAAGAGTGCTGAGAATACTGTGGTTGGCAAAAAGGGTAACTCAATGGGTCCCAGAATAGATCAAGCCTGAACTCTCCTTGGAAGCTGTGGTCCATTACAGACAGGCATAAAGTACGGACTGGGTCCGTACTAGGGTCCGGATGCCCCTAACTCTAATACGGACCGAGTCCGGCGGCGCCCATTCCACACGGGCGCCGCCATCTTGACGTAGCGGACGCATTGTGTCCGCACGTCGCGCGGCGCATATGACACCACGAGTGTGCCATTGGCGCCTCATGGTGTCATAACTGCGCCGCAAATAGAAGCGCCATTTTGGCGCTTCTTATTTGCAGCGGGGAGGAGCTGCGTGGCTTGGATGCTGGGGCTCCTCCGTGCTGCAACCGGCAGTGGTGCGAGACCGCCTGTTTTGGGCGGTCTGTAATGTGCCCAAGATGACCAAATTGAGACTGTCACACTTCAGACACGTCATAAGAAGCCATGACTCATTAAATAAAGACAATAATGCTGGCAAAAGTGGAGGGCAGTAGAAAGAGAGGAAGACCACATGCAAGATGAATAATCTCAGTCAAAGATGCTATAGCCATGGACTTGCAGGAAATGCAGTATGACTGAAGACATGATTGAAGACATGAGTGAGGTGTCTTACTCATGGGATTGCCATGAGTTGAGGACAACTTGAAGGCAGATAAACAACAACAGCAGCATATAACAGATGAGAAAGGTGAAATACAGTGGACCCTTGTTATCCGCTGGGGTTTGGTTCCAAGATCCCCCGTGGATAACAAAATCCGTGGATGTTCAAGTCTCATTAAATATAATGGCAAAGCAAAATGGTATCCCTGATAAAAAATGGAAAATCAAGGATTGATATTTGAAATTTATACTTATTTGAACATTTTCAAACCATGGATGCTTGAATCCATGTATAAAAAATCTGTGTATAGGAAGGGCCAACTTACATGTTCTCTATTCTATTCTATTCTATTCTATTCTATTCTTTCTTTCTTTCTCTCTCTCTCTCTCTCTCTCTCTCATGTGAGAATGAAAAAAATTTCAAGTTATCCACGTAACAGGACTTTTTGTGCGTTGTTGATCCTTTTTACCACATTTAGCAATTTTTGTAAAATTTCTGTTCACATAAAACAACATGGTATTTTGCAATAAATTGTTGTTAATTTGAAAAAATGCTGCCTTTTGCATAAAATACAATGTTTTTAATGCAAATCTGTCATGCAAAATGGAAAACAACCACAATCTTTTCCTCCCTTGCTGCAAAGTGAAAAATCCCCCAGCCATGCACAATTTTTCAGGGGCATGTTAAGAAACGTAAGTTGTTTTTTAAGGTGAAATGTCGGGATTATGGGTAGGATCACCATGAGGGTCATTCCTACTATAAAAAGAATCAAACTTCTGATCGGATTAAATGACCCTGGTTCCCATTGGAGACCGGTTCCTGTCGCGATGTGATCGATTTCTGTCATGATGAAACGAGGCAAAGGCAAAAAAAAAAAAACCTGGTTTATCAAGAGAGTACAGTCTGCCATTGGCTTACATAGGGGATCCATTCCGACCCCCCCCCCCATGTAAGCCAAATACTGTGCATGCTCAAACCCAATTCAAGTGAATGGGGCTTGTGCATACAGCGGCGCAGTGGCACACATGCAGCATGGGCATGTGCTCCATTCATCCAAATGGGATGCTCTGCCCCTAGCACCCTGCACACTTCTGCACAGCTTTCAGCATATACTCCTCCTCCTCCTTCTCTGCCCCCCAAGGCCAGTCCAAATGTGCCTGCCAGCACCCTCCCATACCCAGAGTCCAGGATGCCTCTTGCATTCTGGGAGTTGGAGTTTGTTGTCGTCCCAACTCCCAGAATTCCCTAGCCTAGAGCCAGGAAAGAGTGAAAGCGGTGTCAAACCAGGTGATTTCTCCAGTGTAGATACAGCCTAAGTCTCTCTGTCTCCTTCTCTTTGGGCCCCCTTTGGCTGGGTGCCCCTGGGCAGTGCCCCACTTGCCCCATGCTAGCTATGGGCCTGTTAGGAGGCAGTGCATCACTTGTCCTAATAGTCCAGAATCCATAGGTTTTTGTGGGTTTTTCGGTCTATGTGGCCATGTTCTAGAAGAGTTTCTTCCTGACGTTTCGCCAACATCTGCAGCTGGCATCTTCAGAGAATGCTTGCCTAAAAAGGACTTGGGTATACATATTGTGTGACCTGGAAAGGCAGGAGTGATTTGCATGTGTATTGCTTTGTGGCTAATGGCAGGCCTCAGGGTGGGAGGGTCTGCAAAAGATGCCAGCCACAGATGCTGACGAAACGTCAGGAAGAAACCCTTCTAGAACATGGACACAGAGCCCCCAAAACCCACAAAAAACTATGGATGCCGGCCATGAAAGCCTTCGACTTCACAGACCAGAATCCCTTAGATAGGATGTGTTTTTCCTTGTAGTAGTGTCACATGATTAAGTTTTTAATGTAATTTTAAGCTCATTTTTGCCTATCAAGTTCATCATCCAAAGTAGTGCTCACATTCAGTATGGCATGAAACCACTGCAGGAGGAATGGTATATGTCCACTGAAGGAAACCTCACCACATCTCTAGGCTGTTGGTTCAACTGTCAAATTACTTTTACTGTCAACAAATGCCTTCTAATGGGCAATTGTAATCTTCCCTCCTGTAACTTGAAACCATTAGACCTGGTCCTACTCTCTGGAGCAGCAGAGAATAGGCCTACTCCATCCTCTCTGTGACAGCCCTTGAGGTATCATAAATTACCATAACTAAATTTTTCAGAGTCCTTGTTGGGATGATTGATTTTGTGTGAACACATACAGTTACACATTTAGGGGGACATGTGCCCTTGAAAATGAACTCTTCCCTTTGTATACTTCCAGCAAGCCATCTCTCCCCTTGTCTACTTCAAGTCCCATAGACAATCATTACTGTCCCCTGATTCCCCATTCAGTTAACTGATGGAACAAAACTTTATTGATTAGCTGCTTGCAGGGGACAGATGTAAGTTCATTTATCTGATAGATTTTTTCTCCAGATAGCAATTTTTTTAAACTGGGTACCCTTCGAAAGGGCATACATCAAAGAGAAACTTGCTCCTAAAGTGCCATAGTGCTCCAAACCATTTCCAAAAGGGTTTACATTTCTGCATTGCTATCAGTCTGTGCTCTGAAAAGGAACTCATCGGAATTGACATGTTTCAAAATGAGTTTTCAAACAAGCCAAGCGATGTTGTTTCAGTTTAAGGACCTTCACAGGGCCAGAGAACGCCTAAAAATAGCTGTTAAAAATTGGCAGGTTGTTTCAGTATGGTTGGTACTTCCATGTAACTGAAAAACACTGATGACCTCTCATGGAATAATGAGACCAGACTCGGAGAGCTGAGTTAAATAAGGGCCACTTTAATGACCTAGAGTCTATTTAATCTGTAACAAACCTGGATTCAGCTGAAGCCAGGTATCTCCCTTGACTACCAGCTCAGCCTTCTCTTGAGCGAAATACCTGAGCCCATTGGGGCAATCCAATAACTGGGTTGTCCTACTGCTGGCCATCTATATGATTGCTGGATGAGCGGTTCAGAATACAGTGCAGGGCGCAAGGGGCAGCGTGTCCCATTTGGATGAATGGGGTGTGTGCCTGTGGCGAGCGTGTGCCGCCGTGCTGCCGCACCACTGTGCCGCTGCGCCACTGCATGCATGAGCCCCATTTACTTGAATGGGACTTGAGCATGTGGAGTATTTGACTTACACGGGGCGTGTGTGTGTGTGTGTGTGTCCAGAACGGCTTCCCCGCGTAAGCCAAGGGCTCTCTATTGCTCAGTAAGAGATTACTGAGCATGCACAGTGGCAAAATTAGACTCAGACAATGACAGCATGGCTCTTGCACCAAGCATAGGGTTGCCTTATCACCCCGATAGCCAGTTATTATCCAATTTCTAGGCATGCCTCCCAGTTTGGACCATCACTTGTCTCAGATTCCAAGCTTCCGTTTTACAAAAAGTAAGTTTCTAGGCTCGAGATTAAGTGGAATACAAATTATTATTGTTGTTGTTGTTATTATTATTATTATTATTATTATTATTATTATTATTATCTTGGAGGGCCCCAGCGACGGCAAAAGGGCCGGCAAAGAGGGGGAGGCCTCCAGCACTGGCGGCCCCCGCCGGCTCTTTCCTGGCCTCTGACAGGGCCTGGGGCCCCATCAGGGGCCGGCAAAGAGGAGGAGGCCTGGCCCCTGGGGGAGGAAGCTCCACCCCCAGCATGCGGATCTGCCCCCGGAGGGTGGAAGCTCCACCCCCAGCATGCGGCCCCGCCCCTAGTGGGTGGAAGCTCCACCCCCCCGGCTTCGGCCCCCCAGTCGTCTGAGGGACAGCAACCTGGCCCCCGGCTCAAAAAGGTTGCCTACCCCTGATGTAATCCTTCTTGATTACTCAGGCAAGATGGGAGTACTTTGTCAAACTGGCAGTAAAACATTTTACATTAGGCCAAGTTTTGATATTGCGGAAAAAGCGAATTGGCCACAAAAGGAGTGGTTTCTCACCGCTCCTTTCCGAGGACCATTCGGGACCGCGACAATAACTGTGGTGTCTGGTTGCCACAGTATCGCGGTGATTGGGGCAGGTGCCACCTCTGGCCATTCCTACTGCCCCCGTCTGTTTCATCCCCCCCCCCCCATGACACATTTTATCTTAGTCCTGTAAGAATAAGCTACGAAGTCTTTTTCTTGTTGGTGAGTCTGCATGTATGAACCCAGCATGTGTGTGTCATATTCTGCATATGGGCAGATGACATAAGAATCTTTAGATTGTACGCCATGGGCAGGCTTTATACAGTATATTCTTCCATTTTGTTGACTTTTTGTACAGTGCTGTGTACATCTACAGCGCTTCATAAATAAAGTTTAATAATAAGAAGTGTGTGTCAAATGTTTTTTAAATGCCTTGAGAGATTCCTTCCTTAGAGGTCTTCAAACAGAGGCTGGATGGCCATCTGTCAGGGATGCTTTGATTGTGATTTCCTGCATGGCAGAATGGGGTTGGGCTGGATGGCCCTTCTTGGGGGTCTCTTCCAACTCTACGATTCTATGATTCTATGATTCTATGATATCTTTCACAATTTGCATTTGTTTTTTCTTCTGCAGTATGCCTATGAACATATCCAGGCTATTTTCCCTCATAGATAATATAAGCACAATAGACGCTCGTGCAATGAATCCTTCTGCATCCCTTATGTGGTTTCCAAATGAGCTTGAAGCCCTCCCTTTACCCATATTTACATTACATTACATTAGCATTATATTTTACATATTGGATATATTGTGTATAGTATTTTACATACTGTACATTTTACATTTTGCTAATTGTTGAATACAACTCCTACATCTCTCATGGGATTTCCAGATGGGTTCAGGCCACAGCATATTGTACACATTAAGAAGTCCTCAGAATACATAGGCCATGCCTGTTCCCACCTCTTGGTCTTGGATAAATTTAAAACCAGGAGAAAAGCATGCCACACGTTTGTTACTGCTAGCGAAGGCTTAATTACTGATATTTTAATAGAGCCAAATTGTGTGGAATCTTCAAATCTCCTACAAAGGCTTATTTAGAAGACTAATTTGTCAATGTTATTGGAGCAAGACACAGCTATTAGTTGACATCTGTTGTTTTCCTTTGCCAAGCATCCTACTCACAGAGGATCTTTCTGCAAGCTCTCCTGATATATCCATCAAGAACCTTTCCAAATTTATTTGCAGAGTGGGCTGGGTGGGTTGTCAGTTACCTGATCCTGTTTTCTAAGTGACACCAATGCCGTCATAGTTCACTATTCATACACACACACACACACACACACACACAGTGGCGTTCCAGTCTGGGGTGTCACCCAGTGTGGAAGGTGGCGCTTTGGGGGTGCTCCAGAACGTGTGGCCAACAGGAGGTGGCTGCTCCAGAAGGCAGTGCCACTTTACTTGTGAGTGCCAGGCAGGGAGATGGGGTGTATGAGTAAAGTGGTGTAGGGTAGGTACAGGGATGTAGCCAAGGGGGGGTTCTTGGGGTCCGGACCCCCCTTCCGTTAGAAAAATGAATGGTGCGTGCTGCTGCGCCACCGCACCCAAGCCCCAAATATAATGGTGGCACTTAGTTTGGACCCCCCCTTCCTAAAATCCTGGCTACGTTCCTGGTAGGTAGGTAGGTAGGTAGGTAGGTAGGTAGGTAGGGGGTGTCCCCTGGTGTGGTCTGCACCACCACAGCCCCCAATGACACCACTGTATATATGTGTGTGTGTGTGTGTAGCAATAGCAAGTACATTTCTATACTGCTTATCAGTGTACTTATGCACTCCCTAAGTGGTTTACAGTGTGTAAGCTAATTGCCCCCAACAAACTAGGTATATATGTGTGTGTGTGTGTGTGTGTGTGTGTGTGTGTGTGTGTGTAAGAGAGAGAGAGAGAGACCCTCTCTCTCTATTGTATGTATTGTATGTGTAACCTACTACATATGTAGGGGCCAGCACAGAGGAAGAGAAGAACTGCCACCCCCACATCCGAGGAAGAGGTTTGCCACCACTCTGCTTACTGCTGCTGCTGGCCTCACTTTACCAGCTGGACTTTTGTGAGATTGCTCCCTGACAGAACCAGGACCGGGACGTAGCCGGGGGGGAGGTTCTTGGGGTCCGGACCCCCCCTTCCATTAGAAAAATGAATGGTATGTGCTGCTGCGCCGCCGCACCCAAGCCCCATTATAATGGTGGCACTTAGTCTGGACCCCCCCTTCCTAAAATCCTGGCTACGTCCCTGGCTGGGATCCAGTCAATTCTTGGTTGCATAGGCAAGGAGGAACACCAGTCCCCGGGAAAGGGGATATATACTAGATGTCTATTGGGCTTGAGGGGAGCTAGCAAGGGGGAAACCCCAGGAAAAGGCTTGTTATCACCCTGCCTGCTTGCTGTTGCTGCTGCCATTGGCCCGGTACAGAATATCCAAAAAGGGCGGTCTGCCGGTGCCCTGGTTTGCTCCGTGAGGAAGCCGCAGTGAACAAACCATGCGGCTTCCTTGAGGAGCAAAAAGAACCAGCAAAGTGTATTACTGCATAGGCAAGATAGGCCCTTCCTAACAAGGTCTGGTGCCCAAAATAAGCATCGTTGGGCACCTTTTGGAGCCAACATGTTGATCCTGATGTTGCTGCTTGTTTATCTGCCCTATCTAAGCACAGAACAGGAAAATATGCAGCAGAGGGTTTTTCGAATTAGGTTAAAAACAAGACGGCAAGGGGATAGTTAGTCAGGGCAGCAGCAAAAAGCTGGAGTCACTCAAGGAAACAATCGATTGAAATTCTGCCCGTGGGAAAACATTGGAACCTACATTAACAACCCACAGAACAGGAATGAACAATTAATTCAACTTTTCAGAGAGAAAGCAGTATTGTTCAACACTTCCGTTGCCTCTGTCTTCTCCCAAAAGAAAAAGAGCTCAACCTGATGAAAATAGAATAAATAGTGGAGTCCAAAAATATATAAACCTAGCGACGTTAAATGAATCCACATCTCTAGGGTCAGATGAACTGCATCCGAAGTTACTGAAAGAACTTGCGAATGCAATTTCAGAGTCTCTGTCTATAAGCTTTGGGAATTCCTGGAGAACAAGTGAGGTCCCTGCAGTCTGGAAGCAGATCTATATTGTCCTAATTTTCACAAAGTGGGTTGAGGGAGAAATAATGGCCAACTGCTATTCAGTCAAGTCGATAGGGATATCAGGAAGGTTTTCAGGATAGATAATTCAATTGTCAGTCTGTCAGCACTTACAAAACAAACCTTTGATTCTTTGGAGACGGCATGGGCTACTCAAAAACAATCCGCGCCAGACTAATTCTGTCTGTTACAAGCTCTAGTAGATGAGGGGAATTCTGTGAAAGTAATATGACGCGATTTCTGACACGCTCTTGATGAGTTGATAAAATGTGACAGTGTTATAGAATCAGAATCCATGGGAAATACACAAAATGAACTTGAAGTCTTAACACAGGAAAGCAAATACAGTGTGCCCGCATCATACGAGGGCGCATTACATGCTGCTTTCAGCATATGCTGTGTGCCAGAAGAAGCAATGTTGCATGTGCCCATGGCGCGTGTGTGCCGCTGCCACCACATGCCGCCACGAGCATAAGTCGAGCATATGCGCTTTTTGTTTTACACCGAGGGGGGTCCGGAACGGATCCCCGTGTAAAAGAAGGGCGCACTGTATGATATAATGGCCTGTTACAGACTGCCAAAATAAAGCTGCTTGGGGTCTCTTTGGAGGTATGCTATTTAAATGATGCATGGATCCTAAGAGTCCGGAGGTCGCGCCAAAGCCACACTCCATTCCTAAGCACTGGAGGGCAGCTTTGGTGCAGCTTCCGGATTCTTAGGATGCATGCATCATTTAAACAGCATACCTCCAAAGAGACCCGAAGCAGCTTTATTTTGGCAGTCTGTAACAGGCCAATATGTATCACCGAAATGTGGTGGGATGAGTATTATGATTAGAATGTAGTATTAGAGAATTATAACCTATTTCAGAGAAATAGATCAACGAGGAAAGGAAGACAAGTAGCATTATATGTTGAGGATGTTTACACCTGTGAAGAGATCCATGCCTTGAATGTTGGAATCCATGTTGAGAGGATCTGTGTAAAAATTAAGGGAGGCAGAAACAATAGACATGTCACTGCGAGAGTCTATTACAGACCTCCAAACCAAACTGAGGACTTGGATGATGCCTTCTTGGAACAGATAACCACACATTCAGAAAGGAGAGGTAAAATAGTAAAGCGAAATTTCAACTAACCTGATATTTGTTGGAAGTCAAACTCTGCCAAGAACGTAAGATCCTTTTCCTCCCTTTTAAATGTGATTCTAACATTGATGACCTGATTAATGGGTGGAAGCGGCAGAAACCTTTGGTAGGAGTGTCTAAAAGTTATACATTGGAAAGGGTAAGCCAAGTGTAGTCAGACATGCCTTCCAGTCTTTAAGAAAGCAAATTTGAATTAACTAAGGAAAATACTGGACAGAGGGATGTTTCTTAGAACGGAGCTAATGAAGGCACAATTTCAAACTGTTTAAATGAGCTGGAAAATGGGAGGTGTCTAAAGAAACTGGATGTCTAAGGCCTGTTCCAGACTGCCAAAATAAAGCTGGTTGGGGTCTCTTTGGAGGTACGCTGTTTAAATGATGCATGGGTCCTAAGAATCCGGAAGCTGCACCAAAGCTGCCCTCCAGTGCTTAGGAATGGAGTGTGGCTTTGGCGCAACCTCCGGACTCTTAGGACCCTTGCATCATTTAAACAGCATACCTCCAAAGAGACCTGAAGCAGGCCTAAGAAATTGAGCAATAGATTCAAATTCAGGATGTTTTGTTATTTTTGCTAGTGGTATCTTCCAAAATCAAGGTCTTAAGCACTTGGACAAAAAAGACAAATCAAGCTATGTTTAAATGTAATCTCCATTTGTACGTCAACTGCAAGGTAGCAAATTTTGAACCTGTTTTGGGCAGAATTCATGAGCATTACTGAGATTAGATGTGACTCAATTTAAAATGCAGTTGGTGATGTCAAATTAACAGAAATTGGCATGAGTAGTAGTGGTAAATCTTACTATTTTTGTATAGGCAGCAGTGTGATTTTGCTCTTATTTTCTTTCTTTTCACTACAAATCTGTAAGAGAATATAAATTTGTCGTAGGAATTATGACACTAAACCAATTTTCTGGCCAGCCATTGGATTTTTCACACGAAATCCATCTGCTCCTTTGTATTTGGGGTTGTTCCATTTCTTCTGCCAAACGTACATTATTTCAGGGTCCTATCTCATTTATAGGCTGTAGAGGCAGTCTCACAGAAATGTAGCCAGCATTCAATAGACTGCGAGTGATTATGAAGTTCTGGGGAAAGAATATGCTTGCTAGGATTTCACAAATGATCAGAATCCAGAACTGGGATCACTAAAGGAGTCAGTGGCTGAAATCCTGCATCATGAGCACAGAGCACAGCACTGAACACCTGCGGCTTCTGTATCTCTTCCTGCAGCTGTCAAGCCCTGGCTCATGCTGTTTAAAAGGCATGAAGGGAAGGAGGACAGAGCGAAGGGAGAGAGACATCCCTATAAGGGGACACTGAAGAGTTCTCACCCCGACCCACTTCTGAGTGTAATTTTGTCACTGTAGCTTAGAATCATAGAATCATAGAGTTGGAAGAGACCGCAAGGGCCATCCAGTCCAACCCCATTCTGCCATGCAGGAAATCCAAATCAAAGCATCCCCATTGACAGATAGCCATCCAGCCTCTGCTTAAAGACTTCCAAGGAGGGAGACTCCACTACACTCCGAGGAAGGAGTCTGTTCCACTGTTGAACAGCCCTTACTCTCAGGAAGTTCTTCCTAATGTTGAGCTGGAATCTCTTTTCCTGGAGCTTGCATCCATTGCTCCATTGGGTCCTGTTCTCTGGAGCAGCAGAAAACAAGCTTTCTCCCTCCTCAATATGACATCCCTTCAAATATTTAAACAGGGCTATCATACCATTAAAAAACTATTAAATAACCAAATCTGAGATTTAAAACAACTGTACTTTTTTTCTCAAATTGAGCAAATCCATTAGGCTTATTCAAATAAATCAGCTGAACGATGAGAGAAAGAAGACACCATTCCTACAAGCTCAACACTATTCGTCCCTCATCAAGAATCAAGGGGTAAGGGGAGACAGAGCTACTGGTGCCACCAGACTAGACTCCTCCAAGATGCTGGCATCTAGAGATGTCCCGAGATTGTCATTCCTTCATCACTTCCATTAATTTTATCACTCCCATCCATTAACATTTGGCTGGAGTCCTATGGCACGGGTAGGACAACGTGTTTCCTTAGAGGAAAAAGTCAGCATTCAGGGATGCTGTTCCAAGGGAAAGCTGTTCAGTGTGAGAACTGGCAAGAAATGTTGTCTGAGTCAGCGCTTTTGTGCCATTCCTCTTGTTTGCAGATGTATTTACTTTGTCCTTTTGTCCCGGATGCTACTGCTCACAAACAAGAGCTTGATTTTGTCTTCTCTGCTTCGAGGGCAGGAGACCATCTAAATAATAATAATAATAACAATAACAATAACAATAACAATAACAATAACAATAACAATAATAATAATAATAATAATAATAATAATAATTGTAAGCGGAACATGGAACAATGGATGCAAGCTCCAGGAAAAGAGATTCCAGCTCAAAATTAGGAGGAACTTCCTGACAGTAAGGGCTGTTCAACAGCGGAACAAACTCCTTCCTTGGAGTGTAGTGGAGTCTCCTTCCTTAGAGGTCTTCAAATGGAGGCTGGATGTCCATCTGTCGGGGATGCTTTGATTTGGATTGCCTGCATGGCAGAATGGGGTTGGACTGGATGGCCCTTGCGGTCTCTTCCAACTCTACGATTCTATGATTCTATGATTCTAAGCCGCTCTGAGAGCCTTTAGGGCTGAAAGGTGGGGTATAAATACTGTTAATAAATAAATAACTCAGGAACCAAGTAAAGAAGCAGCTTGCCTTATGAATGTTGTATAAATTGAGGTATAAATTGAACCAATATTTCCCCAAGGAATTGAAATTATGTCAGGGAGCATTTATATCATAAGGAAAGTGATCTTTAGCAAGAGTGGTTTCAGGCACCATAATATATATATATATTTAAAAAATCACTATTTTTACCATTTTTGTCAGGTCTGTCTTAAGATCTATGCACTGAAACCATTTATTCCCTAAATTACAGATGGAAAGGGTCTCGGAGTGACCTCTCTCTCTCTCTCTCTCTCTCTCTATATATATATATATATATATATATATATATATAGCACTGAAAACAAACCAAAACAGCCCCTGCCCTTAGGCTAAAACACAAAAGAAAAGGGGAACGAGAGAGGTAAAGGAAAAGTGATTTCACCTTACATTCTTTTGATGTTTTTCTAAACAGTCTGTACAATTCTGGTGATGAATTTCCCATCAGGTTGAAGTCAAAGGCTTTCATGGCCGGCATCCTTAGTTTTTTGTGGGTTTGGGGGGCTACGTGGCCATGTTCTATGAGAGTTTATTCCTGACGTTTCGCCAGCATCTGTGGCTGGCATCTTCAGAGAATGCTGGCATGGAAGAGAGTGGGTATATATACTGTGTGACCATGGGTGAGGAGGAGTGATTCCCATGTTAATCTGTGTATTGCTCTGTTGTTGATGGCCTCCTCAAGGTAGGGGGATATGCAAAAGAGGATTACTGTCTGCTAATTGGTGATCATTGTTTGCTGGGAAAGCCCCTGACTCTGAATGGTTTCCTATTTGCATTTGCATTTGCTGAGTCCTTATTTTGCTATTCCTCAGGACTGGTAGCCAAATTTTGTTCACTTTCAGGGTTTCTTCTTTCCAGTTGAAATTGTCCAGGTGTTTGTGGATCTCAATGGCTTCCCTGTGCATCCTGACATGGTAGTGGTTGGCATGGTCCAGAACGTCAGTGTTTTCAAACAGTATTTTATGCCCAGGATGGTTTGTGGCATGTTCTGCTACTGCTGATTTTTCTAGCTGGCCCAGTCTGCAGTGTCTCTCGGGTTCCTTGGTTCTTGTTTGCAAACTGCATTTGGTGGTCCCTATGGAGACTTGTCCGCAGCTGCATGGTATGCGGTAAACTCCTGCGGAATTGAAAATGGAATCGAAAAGCGCAAGCAAAAGGTAATATAAACGTAATACAGGGCCCAAATAGACTGGCCAAAATAAATCTGCTTCGGGTCACTTTGGAGGTATGCTGTTGAACTGACACATGCATCTTACGAGGCCAGAAGCTGTGCCAAAGCTGCGCTCCAGTCTTTAGGAATGGAGCATGGCTTTGGTGTGGCTTTTGGACCAGGCCCTACATTGTATGTTCCAGTGTGAATACTTGTCATTTGGGAAATATCTGGTCTAAATCCTTAAGTTCTGAGACTCTATCAGATTTGTCTTAATAGATGCATTGCAGGCTTTGGCTACAGACAGTGGATATTATGGTGGATTTGTGTAAACAAGCTGACAGCATTCGTAGAAGGTGATAGTATGTTCAGCAATAAGTGGGCTTTCTATATCAAGTGGTGCTTATGTTTTTACTTCATAGTTCATTTTAGTATTGAGAAAATGAACACCTAGCAGAACTTTTCGAGTGCCTCTTGAACATGAATGTAGCAATGCCATCAATTTATCTCTGGTAGAGGAGACAAGCTGAGAAAATGTTGCTTTAACTGGCCATGAAGGTATTGGTATACTGTGGAGCTATGGAGGTGTGCATTATTCTGAAGGTACATGTTGACAGTAAACCTAAAATAACTATAGGATAAAACTCCATGAAGAGAATAATCAAGTACAAGTACTCTATAGTAAGCTCATATTGTTCTCCATTTTTTCCTATTGAACTGGGATGAATTTGATTTTACCTATCCTTAGTAAATAACTGACTGTTATTGATGAGTGTACATTTAACCTGGAAGAGAGAAGAAGGTGCGCTACCAGAACTCCTATTTGGAAGGCTGTCATGCAGACTTGTTATCTGTTGCATCAGAGGGAAGCATTAGAACTAAGGCGGGTTCCACACCGCCCAAAAGTACATGCTTGGCACATACTAGGGTTAGGAAGGAGCACGTACAAAATGGCGGTGCCCATTCTACATGGGTGCCGCCATTTCGACATAGTGGATGCTTAGCATCTGCACATCTCGGCACCATTACGACGTCGCAAGTGCACCAATGGCGCTTTGTGGCATCATAATGGTGCCCCAAAAAGAAGCCACTGTGGCTCCTTCGCGCAGCAAACACCGGCGCTGGCAGATCGCCCTTTTGGGCGGTCTGTAAAGCACCAAAGTCAATGGAAATTGCAAGGAAAAAGATTCTAACACCCGAAGACACAGTTATCAATGAATAGGACAAAGCTGCCTTGGAATATAACAGGATCTTCTTTCCCATAAATATCTAAGCAGAGGCTGGATGGTCGTCTATCAGGGATGCTCTGGTTGCAGCTTGTACTGAGCAAGATATTGAAGTGGATGATGTATTCTGGTACATCATCACTACCAGAAATTTCACATTTAATTTAAGAACTCTCTGATAGTTATTAATGAGATCTCATGCATCTCTTTAAAAGGACAAGCTGGCCTTATGTGCCAATACAGTGGGCCCTTGCTTTCCACTGGGGTTTCATTGCAGGATCTGCACAAATAGGGATCAGTCCTAAACGACGAGCCAGAATTTCATCCTGAACAATGGAGGTGTCATTATACAACAAGACTTCCTCAACAGCCATGGTTGGCACCTCAGCAAGCAAGATGCATTGGAAAGCATTGGCAACTGCAGCATCAATGTCAAATTCCACTGTGCTTTCATCCATATGGATCACATCTAGTCTGAAATACTTTTCAAATGGATCCAATGGATGCTCAAGTTCCATTAAATACAATGTAACTAAAATGGTATCTGTTATATAAAAAGGCAAAATCAAGATTTTATCTTTGGAATGTGGAGATTTTTAATCTTGGAATAAGGAATCTGTAGATACAGGGGGCCAACTGTAGTAGGATCTGGAAGCCCAGTAGTATTTGACGGTGTTTCGTGCAGAGTCATCAGGAACAGTATTTTGTTGTTGTATGCCTTCAAGTTGTTCCTAAGTTATGGTAGCTCTATGACAGTGGTGGAAAACCTATGGCACTCGTGCCAGAGGTGGCACTCAGAGCCTTCTCTGTGGGCACGGATGCTGTCACCCTAGCAAAGAGTTTGCCAGATTTCATTCCTAGAAAGCCAGAGGGACGTGGCACTTTGCAATAAATAAGTGGGGTTGGGGTTGCAGTTCGGCACTCAGGCGCGTTACAGACGGGCCCAAGAGGCGCTATCATCATGCCGCGATTACGCATGAGGGGTGGCGCTTCTGGACGTGCCTTGCCCCTTGTGCGTAATCGATATGTCAAAATGGCGGCGCCCTATACAGATGGGCGCTGCCATCTTGACGTAGTGGACGCTCTGCGTCCGCATGTCACAACCTGGAAGAGACATCGCGAGTGCGCGCTTTGGCACTTGCAACGTCTCTTCCGGGTTGCTGGAAGGAGCACGATTTCCGCGCTCCTTTTTTGCAGCGCGGAGGAGTCGCGCGGTTTGGCTGCTGTGGCTCCTCCGCGCTGCAACCGGCAGCGGCCCAAGACCGCCCCTTTTGGGCGGTCTGTAACGTGCCTCAGTCTGCAAAAGATTCACCATCACTGCTCTAAAGTGAACCTGAGGTTTTCCAGGGCTGAGAGTGTGTGACTCACCCAAGGTTGTCCAGGGGTTTTCCAGGGCTGAGTGGAGAATTCACCCCTGATCTCCACAATCATAGTCCAATGCTCAAACCACGACACCGAGTTGGCCCTGGATGATCCAAATAAACGTCTCCTTTGTATGAAAACATATGATGACAGTTTGCTGTAATAGTACACTCCCCCACCTCATTGCTGCAGCAAATAGACACAACGATATCACTTGCAGGAACTCATGTCTGAGGAAAATGTTTATTATTACTCCATAATATGAAATGCAACACATTCCAGATGGCAATAGTGGCTTGTCTTGATTCTACAGGATAGGTTTCTTTTTATGCATTGCAACAATCCAAGTGAGATTACTGCAAAGAGCTGGGAAACCATAATAATCACAAAATTAAATCTCATTCCCATTGGGCTGCATGGAGTCAATCAGCTGGTTCTGTTGACCTTTCTCTTTCCCTTGGAATATTAATGACCATTGAATAATCATGGTTGACATCAAACTCAAATATTTGAAGCGCTGCATTAAGGAGAAAAGCTCCTGGTAGGGCAATTTTAAAAGCCTTGGTTAAAGAACAGAAAATTCATCATATAATACTTGCCCTCTTTGTAGATCTAGCCACTCCACGGAGCTTTCAAAGTCTAAATGACTGATTAATTTCTAAGATGATGCTAAATCATCTTTATTAAACATTACACGCAGCATATAAAGTATGCCTTGTTTCATAGAGCCTGATAGGGTTCCATGCTCGGATGTCACAGCATGTGTTGCTGCAGCGGTAGCATGTGAAAGTCACTGAACTCATCCATTTATCAAAACATTTTCCAGGTAAAATCAATTGTTGGAGTTCATGCTTAACATCTGCTAACACAATGCAGGCGATGGGTGTTCACAGATGAAATTAAGAGGCATATGCCCTGCCTGCAAGCTTTCAAAATGGCCTTTGAGAGAAAGAAGGGAAGAGAAAGAAAATGAAAGATAAGTTCAATTTGAGGAGACCATAACAAAGAGGCAAACAGGTTGAATCTTCCTCATCCAGACTTCCTAAATCCATAATACTCCAAAATCCCAAATTGTCCATGGGTGGCTTTCTTTCTGATGGTTCAATGTACACATGCACAAAATTATTAGAAATAATGTGTATATAAAATGATCTTAAAAGTAAGTGGGGATGCTTTGATTGTGAGTTCCTGCATGGCAGAATGGGGTTGGACTGAATGACCCTTGCAGTCTCTTCCAACTCTATGATTCTACGATTCAATCATTTCTCCATGTTGAAATACATTTTGTTAGCTTTGGCCCAGATTTCTAATCTATTCAGGTCATTTCGAATTTTGATCCTCTCCTCTGGGGTATTAGCTACTCCTCCTAATTTGGTGTCTTCTGCAAATTTGACAAGTATTCCCCCAATACTGTCATCCAAGTCATTGATAAAGATGCTGAATAGCACTTGGCCCAGGACAGCTCTATGATTCTATGGCCTGTTACAGACTGCCAAAATAAAGCTGCTTTGGGTCTCTTTGGAGGTATGCTATTTAAATGACGCATGGGTCCTAAGAGTCCGGAGGTTGCGCCAAAGCCACACTCCGTTCCTAAGCACTGGAGGGCAGCTTTGGTGCAGCTTCCGGATTCTTAGGATGCATGCATCATTTAAAGAGCATACCTCCAAAGAGACCCCAAGCAGCTTTATTTTGGCAGTCTGTGACAGGCCTGTAATTCTATAAATGTTATGTATAATATTTATATCCTAGCTCTTTTGGTTTGTTTCTCATCATCTCAGCGAATTAGGTATATTAGCCCTTTTTGTTGTATTTTGTCTGGAATAAGATAACTTCAAACCACCAACAAAATTAATAACTGTTTAGGGTTCGGAAAATTACTCACCCATTCAATCTAGAGCACCCTTTCCTGGCTGTCGTTCTCAAGCCACTCATTCCTGATCATGCTGGTGGATGCTAGAAATTGGAGTCTAACAGTATATGGAGAGCCACAGGTTTCCAACCCGGAAAGGATGGTAGGTTGGACTGGTTGGCCCTTGGGGTCTTTTCCAGCTTTATGACAGGGACGTAGCCAAGGGGGGGGGGGTGTTCTTGGGGTCCGGACCCCCCCTTCCATTAGATAAAATGAATGGTGTGTGCTGCTGCACCACCGTACCCAAGCCCCATTATAATGGTGGCACTTAGTCTGGACCCCCCCTTCCCAAAATCCTGGCTACGTCCCTGTTTATGATTCTATACGAAAGCTTTAGGGTCAACCACTCTTTTCTTATTTTGTTGCAGTCACTTCTGGTTGTAACCACATGTCTGCAGGCCTTTGGTCCTTTCCCCTTTGACTGATTATGTTGCCAGTAATTAATCAGGGAGAGTGCAGAAAGACAGCGAAGATAATATTTGCTAAGGTGTAGTTATTGATTCAGGCCTGATCCCCCTTCAGAAATCAAGTGAGTTATGAAACCAAATCAAACATCTCTTCCTTTATCATTAATGCAGCATTGGAATGCAAATTGTTTCCAAAATCATGAGTCAGACCTGATTAGGGCTATATAGAGTAATTAGAGATAGTCATATCTGTCATCATGTCTGTTTCTGGTTCCTTTTCCTACCTCCATGTCTGTTCTGTTCTGCTCCTTTCTAGGGTTCTTTGACAAGATATAGATAGATAGATAGATAGATAGATAGATAGATAGAGATAGAGACAGAGACAGAGACAGAGACAGAGACAGAGACAGAGACAGAGACAGAGACAGAGACAGAGACAGAGACAGAGACAGAGACAGAGACAGAGACAGAGACAGAGACAGAGACAGAGACAGAGACAGAGATAGAGATAGAGATAGAGATAGAGATAGATATTTTGGTGCTTTTCTTTTTCTTAGTGCATAAATGGATGGAAATCCCCTTTGACTAAAATGTGTTTGTGACCAAAGCCAAATATTGTGATATTACATCTAGACACTATACTCCTGTTGATGCAGCCTAGAATTGCATTGGCTTTCTTAGGTGCCACACATCACATTGCTGATTCATGTTCAGCCTGTGATTCACCAGGACTCCCAGAACCTTTTCGCATGTACTGTCATCAAGCCAGGTATCACCCATCGGATATCTGGGCACTTAATTTTTTCTACCTGTTGAAGCTTACATTTTTCCCTGTCGAAGTTCATTTTGGTAGTTTTGGCCCCGTTTCCCCATCTATTCCGGTCATTTTGAATTCTGAGCCTGTTTTCTGGGGTATTAGCTGCACCTAATTTGGTGTCATCTCCACATTTGATAAGCATGTCCTCTGTTCCTTCAACTAAGTTGTTGAATAGCACTAGGCCCAAGCTAGAACCCTGTGGGAGCCCACTGGTCACTTGGCTCCAGGATGAAGAGGAGCCATATCTGAGCATCCTTTGGGTTCAGCCAGTCAATCAGTTCCACCTTACAGCAATATGAAAGGGATCTGGGAATCCAAGCAGACCACAAATTGAACATGAGTGAACAGTGCGATGCGGCAGCTAACAAGGCCAATGCGATTTTAGGCTGCATCAATACAAGCATAGTGTCTAGATCAAGGGAAATAATAGTCCCACTCTATTCTGCTCTGTGTGGAGTGTGGCTTTGGTGCAACCTCCGGACTCTTAGGACCCATGCATCATTTAAATAGCATACCTCCAAAGAGACCCCAAGCAGCTTTATTTTGGCAATATGTAACAGGCTTAGGTTAAAAAGGGGGGGCGAGTGGGAATAAAAGCACAAAATGCAGTGAGAACCAAGGAGCCACAGAAAACCAATGTCTTGGAGTGAAAGAAGGGGAAGGGAAGAGGACTGAAGGAAGGTGGCCGAGGTGGCTGGAATCTGGCACAGGACTTCTCCACACTTACAGCAGTTTGTAGGAAGGATACCCATGATTCCCAAGTGGAAAAAACAGAGCTTTTCCCTGGGGGAAATAGTTGCTTTTGCACACAAATTCAGACAAATTTGCACGGGTCACTTCTCCAGTTGTTTCCGGTTCGTCCTCTTCCTTCATGCACAATGCACTTCAGGAGCATGTGGCTCCGGACACTTCTTCCACGTTTAAAGCCCTTGCTTGCACACTTTCAGAATCCTCTTCTGTACCTTTAAGACTGTACCCTCTCTTATTCCAAGCAAAGCCTCAGCTCCTTCAAGACCTCCAAATCTATTTTTAGCTGTGCCACCAGGGTCTCTTTCTGTATGCCAGCGGCCCTTTCAATTACTACAGCTAAGGATCCATTCCAAAACTCTCTCCAGGTGCCTTCAAATTAAGTCAAGCTGCCTTCTTTCCCCCCCAGAAGGTAAGGATTTTCCCCCCTTTTGCCTTCCTAGCTCTGCTGCAGTGTTTGGCCACCTTTTGGTTAAGCAAGCTGCCTTTCCCAGGACTGCATTAAAAGGGAGAGTTGGACCAAATCCTATTTATATGGTTTGATTTGATACTGTTGCTTTTGGTGTGGGGTTTTTTTGGGTTAGGAGCAGTTCATGTATGCAGATGAAATGGGTCAGCTGACCCCAATGTGTATTTTAACCCTTTCCAAGATGCTGGAGAATGAGCATCTGTAAATAGGATATCTGGAGGTTTGCAGGTCTGTCTCTCCTTCCCTGGGCAGCTAGGCAGGTTTATCAATACTATGGATGCCAAGTTTCATAACTGGGTATGTACTTAATTTTGATTCCATGGAACAGATTTGCAGAAGAGATCCTCTTTAAAGAAAGACAACCTGAAATCAAAACACAACTGAAAGGGGGAGGGATGCCATAAAACTGTGGTACTGAGGGTCTGCCCTACACATAGTGTATAATCATTTGCAGACAGAGCCTTTTTTATGGTGTGCAGTTTATGTCCCAGCTGTTGGGAAAAAAGGAGAGCGTGGATACAGTCAGTTTAGTAAAACATCAATGCTGCAATCTTACTTGAAAATATGTCCCGTTGCATCCAGAAGGGTTTACTTCTGAGTAGAAATGCATGGGATTGTCCTGTCTTATGTTCCATTTGCATGGATCCCATATCTTTCGGAGTGGCTGTCTACTACTACCCTTTTGAGCATCAACGAAATGGGAACTATGTTTTCCCCCCATCCATGTTGTTTGCTTATTTGGTTGCTTTGCTTTAGTTAGTAGCAGCTGCAGACAGACAGGAAAGTAAATAAAAACTGCAGCTCTCCTGCAGTAATTTAGAAATTGTTGGGGTTTTACAGATTTCCTCCCCTTTTCCAAATGCCATTTCAGCAGGCATTTTGTTAAAACTTCAATTAAAACAAACCCGTTTTCTCAGTTGCAGAAACTTTCTTGAAACAAAACATCTTTGAAATGGTTACAGACCGTATATATACAGTGCACCCATGTCATATGTGGGTGTGCTGTACGCCACTTTCAGAATATGCTGAAAGCTGCACAGGAGCATGCAGGGCGCAAGGGGTGGTGCACGCATACCACCGCACCACCGCATGCATGAGCCCCATTCACTTGAGCATGTGCGGTATTTGGCTTATGCATTGGGTCCGAAACGGATCCCCTGCATAAGCCAAGGGTGGACTATATTTACGCAGAGCTTGGGATCTGCTTTGGTTTAAGGCTGAGTGGGATTGTGGACTCCTCTCCCCCAACCACCTGCTGTAAGTTATGGGTTTCCCCAATTTTAAACTTACCTTAGCATAGAGTAAGCCAGTATGGGATAGTGGTTTGAGCATTGGACTACAACTCTGGAGATCAGGGTTCGATTCCCCACTCAGCCATGAAACTTACTGGAGGACCTTGGGCAAGTCACATGTTCTCAGCTTCAGAGGAAGGCAATGGCAAACCTCTTCTGAACAAGTCTTGCAAAGAAAACCAGCTTGATAGGTTTGCCTTAGGGCCGCCATAAGTCAGAAATGACTTGAAGGCACACAACAAGAACAAGAGCAACGACAACAGAGCTGATCAAGAAGCAAATGTACTCTTTAAAAACTCCTAAAAGCAGTCTAAACATAACCCTAGAATACAGTTCTGAAACAAAGCAGTAATTTCCAAACACTGAATGCCATGGAGAACAAATTGTTTGGGCTGCCTGATGGAAGCTTAAAAGAAATGGGGCCAGACTAATGTCCTTGGACAGGGAGTTCCACAGTGGAGGCACTGCTACAGAGAAAGCTGTTGTGTGTACCCACAAACCTAACTTCACAAGGTGTTGAGACACACAACAAGGCCTTCGTAGAGGATCTCAATTTTGTGGCAGGCTCATATGGAAGGAGGTAGTCTTTCAGATATCTTGGCCTCAAGTCATTTAAGACTTTGTGGGTCAATACTAGTTGTTCACAGCTAGTATTCTACTCTCTCTTCTTGGACCCCATCCTTCAATAGGAAGGAGTGATAAAATAATAACCTGAGCCCCAAGGTCCTTTAGTTTCTTCCCTACAGCCTCATAGGGGCTGTGTAGACCACCCCTGAAGAGGCGGCGAGCAGCTATCTCTGTCTTTGCCAGATCGGGGCTGTAGCAACCACATGCTGCAGCCGCGATCTGGCTTTTACATGGCACAAAAAGGAGCCACAAAAAGCAGCTCCTTTTTTGTGCCCTGGAAAGGATGCCATAGCCGCCAGAGCATTGGCTTTATGGTGCTCCTTTGGTGCCGCATCATCTAGATGCAGTGCCAGAAGAGTGCCGTGATGCTGAGTGGTGTGGCATGCAGTGTCATGCCTGCCTGGGAGCAGAGCCAGGGAGTGTGCCATTGGACGCCACACCCTGGCTCTGTCCCCAGGCCAGCCTTTCCCACCCCATAGACTCTTGCAATATGTTGAAGGCTGTATCCTGCAGTATCATTTGTTCCAACATGGATCAGAAGGAAGGGTGAATGGGCTTGGTTAGTTTTTAGCCACTCTATTAGGTCATCGATCTTCTCCCCAGAATACCTCTTGAGTTTGGATAGAAAGAATATTAAAAAATATCTGGGTGGGGGAATGGTCAACACCGCTGCCTTGGAGCCTCCAGCACTGCCACCCAGCCTTTCCGTGGCAGTGGCGAGGAGGCCGGGTGGCAGTGCTGGAGGCCTTGAAAGCCTCTGACATATTGCGCTTTGCGCCTCCTCGCCGCCACCGCCACTGCGAGAAAGGCCCGGTGGTGGTGTTGGAGGCCAAGAGGTCTTTGAAACTGGTCAAAGAAGTGATGAGCCGTATTCGTGGGGGAAGGAGGTTCCAGAAGTGAGGGGCAGCAAGAGAAAAGGAATGAAGCCGGGACGGGGCAATGAAAATCCTGGGCTGAGACAGCAGACCTTGACTACCAGAATGGAGGGCCCGAGCGGGAAAGTGAGGAGACAGAAGGTCTGATAAATAAGGAGAGTCCAGCCCATGCAGGGCTTTAAAAGTCAACAACAGGAGCTTATACTGAATACAGAAAGGGAGAGGGAGCCAGTGAAGGGATGACAATAAAGGAGAGATATGGTTGAAGCGGTGGACAGATGTAATAATGCATGCAGCCGAATGCTGGACAGAAATTATGCTGGACAGCCCTGCCAGAAGGAGGTTACAGAAAGGCATGGACCAAAATGTTGGCAGGAGAGGCAGACAGAAATGGTCGGATTTTGGCAATTTGTATAGAAAGAATCTACATGCCATAGCTGTGGTCTGGATCTGGGGGATACACGGCAGAGAAGAATAAAAAATGAAACCAAGACTACGGGCTTCTATTCCAGTTGAATACAGATGTCATCAACAGAAACAGAAAAGGAGTATTGAAGAGTAGACTTAGGTGGAAAAACAAGAAGCTCCATCTTGGACATGTTGAGCTATAAACGCCGATGGCGCATCCACTGAGCGACAGCTGTAAGACAAGATGAAACTTGCTGTTCAAGACCTGGAAAAAGGTCAGGGGCCGAAAGATACAGCTGAATGTCATCGGCGTACAAATGATAGGAAAAGCCAAAGATCTAATGAGTTTTCCTAGGGACAATGTGTAGAGAGAAAACAATAGGGGACCCAGAACAGAAGACGCAGCCTGACCACCCATAGAAAGGTTGGAAGTTGATGTTCAACAACATCTGGAGGGCCATGTGATTTACATTCATGGTCTAGTTATTTAATTTTCTTTTACTGATGTCTTTCTTTATAGTCAAAACTCATTCAATTTAACGTTTTCCTTTATGGGAGAGATTTAAAATAATTTATTCCATCAGGTTGGTGTCTAATACACCGGAGCTGTGCTTCCAATATGGGAATCAGAAATGGACAAATCTTCATTAAAGCTGAAATACCAGTGTTGAAGAGGTTGTGCGATTCTAGTACTTGTTTGGGAGAGAGGAACAAGACTTTAGTCCTGGGTTACATTTCCCATCCCTTGCATATTTACATTTCAGGTCAAGTTTCCATCTTGCCCCGCCCCCCCCCCCCCGACTTTTCTGTACTTTCATGAGTTGAGAGTCATGCCCCCATAATTGTTTTACAACTGCAACTCATGCTGACTCGATGTTGTAGTGCAGCAACATCTAGATGGCTATACAATTCCCGCTCCTGATCCACATGAGAAATCACAAAGAAGAGAAATCTAGGGAAATCATAAAGATGTTTGGGTTGATGTCATACATAGGCAGAATGCGCACAGCTCTTAACCCTATGCATTCGGTTGAAACCCTTCATAGATGGAAACAATGGAGTTTATCACACGGGAGGAATTTCTCTTAACTTCGAATGAAAAGAAAGTGGAGCCAGAACGCATTCACGTGAATTCGCTAGTTCAGCAAATTTATGTGAATTTGAATTGCATTCAAACTGACTTCCCATTGCCCGAAAATAGCTTGCCATTGCCCAAAATTGCGTGTGATCACCTCTCACGCAATGACATTAAACCCCATGATTGCGTTCGGACTGACTTCCCATTGCCCGAAATTGCGTGTGGTAGTCTATCACGCAATAACGTGAAACCTCATGATTGCGTTCGGACTGACTTCCCATTGACCGAAATTGCATGTGGTAGTCTATCACACAATAACATTAAACCCCATGATTGCGTCCGGACTGACTTCCCATTGCCTGAAATTGCATGTGGTAGTCTATCACGCAATAATGTTAAACCCCATGATTGCGTTCTTATTGCCATTGGATTATACTTCCAATCTCCCTTGTCTGATAAACTCCAATATTGGAATGGACGCAGGTGAACAAACTGACAAAAGAGATACACCAGAAGAATTGTGTGTTAGAAATCTGATAACCTGGACAGATATTTAAAACTAACTCAGCGTTATTCATTCTAATGGTGTAAAACTTTCTCTAAAAGCCCAGATTCAGTCTGAGGAATGCTCCTGGATTTGGAATGGTGCATGGAGACACGAATAGTAATGATTGCCAAGGATATTGTTTTACCAGTTTATGCTGGTTCAGCTGTTGCAGTACAGGTATACCACAGTTAATGAAGCAGATCTGTTCCTGCGCATGACTTCAGCATGCTTCAGCAAACTTTTTATTCAAAATGAAAACTATTCACATGTAAAATGAAACAACCACGCATAAATAAACAAAAGCACATCTGACTCTCTAGAGATCATTTGGAAGCTTTGTCTAACATTTCCTCCAGGGATGATTTATTCTCTTTCTCTCTCATTAGCCTCCACTTTTGTTATGATTTCAGTTTTGGTGGCCGAACGTACAGATCTGTGCTTTTTAAAAGATGCTGGTGGAGGGTGGCGATGGTTAGGCAGGCTTATCTGCTCTCCCCGGTTCTCTCTGTTTTGCTGTTCACGCATGTTCAGAAAGCAATTCTTGACAATTGCCTAGAGAGGTGGTTATGTCTTCTCTGAATATCTTCAAAAAGAGGATGCACAGCTACCTACTGGGGATCCTCTAGCTAGAGATCCTATATTTTGCAGCATAGAATCATAGAGTTGGAAGAGACCACAAGAAGGGCCATCCAGGCCAACCCCATTCTTCCATGCAGGAACTCTCAATCAAAGCATCCCCGACAGATGGCCATCCAGCCTCTGCTTAATGACCTCCAAAGAAGGAGATTCCACTGCACTCCAAGGGAGTTTGTTCCACTGTCAAACAGCCCTTACTCTCAGGACGTTCCTCCTAATGTTGAGCTGGAATCTCTTTTCCTGGAGCTTGCATCCATTGCTCCGGGTCCTGATCTCTGCAGCAGCAGAAAACAAGCTTGCTCCCTCCTCAATATGACACCCCTTCAAGTATTGGACTCAATAGCCTATGGGCCTCTGTCAAGGTGGGTCCCACTTACCCAGCTATTTTCCTACTGTAGAAGCCCCATGGCTTTTGTTGTCCCACCACTGCCACTAAAGTGTCAAGAGCACTTTTACTGTTTCTGTTGTGGCAGCCCAAAGGAGTTTTTTCTATGCCCTCACTGTCACCAGTTTGTTACAAACCCTTTTTAAAATCCCTCTAGACTTTGTTTTTAAAAAACTGCTTTATATTAGTAATGTGGATATATACTATTCTCAAACTGTAGGCAAGCTTTTGCCAAAATAATAACAAAACTTTATTTGGCAGATGTTCCAAACAATAGATACTTAGTTATGTGTGAATAAGACATTTGTTATTTCGTGCATTTGTGTTACTTGTTTCACTTGGAAGTTTTACTTTCTTAGTTTCAACTTTGTTACAATGACAGTTTCCTTTACACCGCTCTCCTCAGAGAATAAAAGTTACTGTTACCAAGGACTTTCACACAGTCCTTCTATTGGCTTACTTTCCTTGAACCTAATTAATAAATCTGCCACTATGGCTATCTATATCCCTCAGGATATAGGATGTGGGCTAGACAAGGCAACTGTTACATGGATTTGTAATTGGTTGGCCGGCGGAACCCGAAGGGTCCTCAGCAATGGCTCCTTTTCATCCTGGAGAGAAGTGACCAGTGGGGTCCCACAGGGCTCTGTCCTGGGCCCAGTGCTATTCAACATCTTTATCAATGACCTGGATGACAGAATTGGGAGCATACTTATCAAATTTGCAGATGACACCAAATTAGGGGGAATAGCTAATACCCCAGAGGACAGGATCAAGATTCAAAATGACCTGAATAGACTAGAAAGCTGGGCCAAAGCTAACAAAACGAATTTCAAACAGAGAAAGGGAAGGTACTGCACTTAGGGCGGAAAAATGAAATGCACAGATATAGGATTATGGGGGACACCTGGCTGAATGAAACTATGTGTGAAAGGGATCTGAGACTCCAAGTAGACCACAAATTGAACATGAGTCAACAGTGCGATGCAGCAGCTAAAAAGGCCATTGCAATTTTAGGCTGCATCAATAGAAGTATAGTGTCTAGATCAAGAGAAGTAAGAGTGCCACTCTATTCTGCTCTGGTCAGGCCCCATTTGGAATATTGTGTCCAGTTCTGGACACCACAATTCAAAAAGGATATTGAGAAACTGGAGCGTGTCCAAAGGAGGGTGACTAAAATGGTGAAAGGTCTGGAAACCATGCCCTATGAGGAATGACTGAGGGAGCTGGGGATGTTTAGTCTGGAGAAAAGAAGGTTAAGAGGTGATATGATAGCCCTGTTTAAATATTTGAAGGGATGTCATATTGAGGAGGGAGCAAGCTTGTTTTCTGCTGCTCCAGAGAACACAGAACAATGGATGCAAGCTCCAGGAAAAGAGATTCCACCTCAACATTAGGAGGAACTTCCTGACAGTAAGGGCTGTTCGATAGAGGAACAAACTCCTTCCTCGGAGTGCAGTGGAGTCTCCTTCCTTGGAGGTCTTTAAGCAGAGGCTGGATGGCCATCTGTCAGGGATGGTTTGATTTGGATTTCCTGCATGGCAGGGGTTGGAATGGATGGCCCTTGTGGTCTCTTCCAACTCCATGATTCTATGATTCTATGATTCAAAGCACAACAGTCTCAGTTTTGTCATTGTCACTTCTAGTGAGAGTTCTGGCTTGATTTGCTCTAAACCTCATTGAATTGTCCTTTTAGTAGTCCATAGAATTCTTCCTAGTAGCCCATTTCAAATGCGTTAATATTCTTCCTGCCAGATTTGTTTCTTTACCATCCAGCTTGCACACTCCTACATAGACATTTGAACTGTGATGGTCGTCATTATTCTGCCTTTTGTACTCAATTTTGTATTTACACTTGAGGACCTTATCCAGTTCCTTCATGGCTGCTTTTCCAAGTCTTGTTCTCTGAGTGCTGGGTACAATCTCCATTTTGATTCACGATTGAGCTGAAGTCCAGGAAATCTTTTAACTGTTTCCATATCTTTGTTGTCTACTTTAAAATTAGGTAAATAAATCTGTGGCTATTATTTCTGTCTTAATACCCTGCTTTGCGCTTTGTCATAAGTTTTGTTAATACCGCGCCTTTGCACTTTTGATATCTGCTTGTTGCTGTTATTTTTCTGATGATGACAAAAATCATCATCTGCAGATGAAGCTTGCAGTTTTTAAGTCCCAGTACGATTGGAGGGCTCACTGCCAGCCACTGAAAGATCACTTGCAGCCAGTGCATATTCTCTCTCTCTGCAGTGGGCAAGGGGAAAGAAAAACTTAATGGTGGGTTGCCAAGATCCTTGCCAGTAATGTGAGCCTCTCCTGGTTTTATATTTTGTTCTTGATATGGTCAAATAACAATCCATGCCCAAAACAAAAAGGCTTAGCACAGGGACGTAGCTAGGATTTTAGCAAGGGGGGGTCCAGACTAAGTGCCACCATTATAATGGGGCCTGGGTGCGGCGGCACAGCAGCACACACCATTCATTTTTCTAATGGAAGGCGGGGGGTTCCGGACCCCAAGACCCCCCCCCCGGCTATGTCCCTGCTTAGCAGCTATATGAATTGGTCTTAAGTTTGCCAGACTTTTTTACACTTGATGAATTTGCTTTGGAAGGAATGTTTTATCCCCTTTCTACTTTGCTCCAGCATATATTGGATCTTGTCTTTTACCATCCTTCATCTGAAAACCTGCTGACTAACCAATGGCTTGCGCTGGGTTTACGAACTCGATGGAAATGAGATTCAGCTTGGCATCCGCGCTGTAAATTATCCGTAACTGAAACTTTGGCAAATTCTTTATATTGCAGACTAAGGGGCAGAATCTGTTCTTCCAAACTTCTCTTTCACAGGGATGTAGCTAGGATTTTAGGAAGGGGGGGGTCCAGACTAAGTGCCACCATTATAATGGGGCTTGGGTGCAACGGCACAGCAGCACACACTATTCATTTTTCTAATGGAAGGGAGGGTCCGGACCCCAAGAACCCCCCCCCCCTTGGCTACGTCCCTGTCTTACATACCACAGTTCCACAAAAATAATGTGCCTTTTCAGAGTATCACAACTTTAAAGAAAACTTGCATAGGAGAAGTTATAAGGAGGCTCTCTTTATTGGTGCCATTGTCCTGGATGTTTAGATTATGGGAACCAGGGGGTAGCAATGGATTTCAACTGACTTAGTGCTTATGAACCATCTTAGTGCATTCTCTAACCATCATAGGTAGCTGGCATGATTTTGTTTCATTTATCTAAATCTCACCTGTATTTTCCTCCCTTGTTTTGAGACTTGGGATAGGGGTAGAGCGCATGGAAATTCATGCACGTTCTTCATACGTTTTTCTAACATGTACACTTGTGCATTTAACTAACCTACCCATATTCCACATTAACTGAAGTAGGTGAGTCGTATTTTCCCCCATGTCTGAGCATTTTGAGTCATTCTGATTTTATAATGTACACGTTGCTTTTTGAGCATTTTATATCTCCAAAATACTCCGTAGACTTCAGAAATATGCTAATTCTAACAGTGACATGTTCTTGGGAGGTGTATGCAAAAAGGCTGTTTTCATCAGAACTGCTGAATCCAATTAAATTCTTTTATAGATGTTTCTCATAGAATCATAGAATCATAGAGTTGGAAGAGACCACAAGGGCCATCCAGTCCAACCCCATTCTGCCATGCAGGAAATCCACATCAAAGTATCCCCATTGACAGATGGCCATCCAGCCTCTGCTTGAAGACCTCCAAGGAAGGAGACTCCACTACACTTCAAGGAAGGAGTCTGTTCCACTGTCGAACAGCCCTTACTGTCAGGAAGTTCCTCCTAATGTTGAGCTGGGATCTCTTTTCCTGTACTTGTATCTATTGTTCCGGGTCCTAGTCTCCGGAGCAGCAGAAAACAAGCTTGCTCCCTCCTCAATATGACATCCCTTCAAGTATTTAAACAGGGCTATCATATCACCTCTTAACCTTCTCTTCTCCAGGCTAAACATCCCCAGCTCCCTAAGTCATTCCTCATAGGACATGGTTTCCAGACCCTTCACCATTTTAGTCGCCTTCCTTTGGACACACTCCAGTTTCTCCACATCCTCCACATTCTCAGTCTCTTTTAAAGTCATTTAACCTAGTAGACTAGCAGATGGAAAGCAATTTAGCAGTATTGTACCCTTAAAACATGTCCCTCACACACATAGGCTGAAGTATTCAATTTACATTTTAGAGGCCATGAATGAGATTGTATAGAGTGCTCCCATTCATAGTTCCAGTACAATGCCTTCTTCTAAGATGCTATACAGGTTGAGTCTCTCTTTATGCAAAATTCCAAAGTATCTCCAAAACCAAAAGCTTCCCCCTGGACTAACACAGTTATGATCCGGACTAACACAGTTATGTCTTTGAGATCTGGCTATTGTGACACCTGGTTCAACACACCGTCTTAGGGGCTGCTTTTAGAGCTGTTTGAAAACTTCCATAGATCAAAAAGACTGTGGCATGACTTCTGCCTAGGGCTAGTTGCAAGAGATATATAACTCCCTTGGTACAACACGGGTTACTGAATCATTTCTGGGCACAATTCAAAGTACTGGCTATGACTTACAATGCCCTATACAGCTACTCCGGCCTGTTCCAGACTCCCAAAATAAAGCTGCTTGGGGTCTCTTTGGTGGTATGCTATTTAAGTGATGCATGCATCCTAAGAATCCGGAAGCTGCACCAAAGCTGCCCTCCAGTGCTTAGGAAAGGAGTGTGGCTTTGGCGCAACCTCCGGACTCTCAGGACCCATGCATCGTTTAAATAGCATGCCTCCAAAGAGACCCGAAGCAGCTTTATTTTGGCAGTCTGGAACAGGCCACATTTTATTTTAAAGACCCACAGAAATATTTTAGGACATACTACAACCAGTTTGCAAACACATTTTATTTTTTTCAGACAGGAGAATAATAGCAACCCTTTCCCAAATGATTGTATTGAAAACCGACGGACTGATAAAGAATTTTCATTCACTACCATTATTATTATTAAAGCTGCAAGAAGTGCAAACCTTATTATTATTGTTGTTGTTGTTATTTTGTAAAGGAGACGTAACTATGCCTCCCCCTCCCTTACTAGTAGTCTTCTCATACTCATAGGCCTGCTGTGAAATAAACAATGTGTTTGATCATAAATATATATGGAGTGACTTGTTCTAAATTTGGGCACACATCTTCTGGTTAATGACCTGCTTTTTCATCTCCATGCAGCATCTTCTTGGCTTGTCAGCATCTTTACTTACAGTGCTCAGTATCCATGCTTTACGCTCCGTACATAGTACTGATTTACAATTAGTCGCTATCACTACTGGTACTGCTGAGTAAATGCAGTATTTGTTTTACTACTCAGTTACCGGTTCACTGTCAGCAGAACCGAGTTTCGGAGGCTTGCTGAAGTGGTAGGGGATGGCGTTGAAGGGGTGCGTCGTAGCAAAATGGGATTTTACTCCTTGAAAGGCTGTCGGTTACTTTTTAAAAGGATAGGGAGAGAGAGGAAGAGAAAGAATCTCCACACTGTTTTAATTAAAGCTTGGACTGTATTCTGTCTTTGCCAGTCACTGCACTGAATCTGGCTCCTTCGGGACTGTTTAACCAACTACAGCAACGTCCACGATGGACCGGGAAAGAGGTTTCTCTGATATCCTCATTAGGTAAGAGTTTTTGTGTCTCTTTCTGTGTGTGTGTGTGTGTTTGTGTGTGTGTGTCTGTGTGTGTTTTTGTCGATCTGTGTGTGTGTGTGTGTGTGTGTGTGTGTGTATATATATATATATATATATATATATATATATATATGAATTGGGGCTTTGCAGCAGAAACCTGTATCTGGGAGGGGAGGACTGAGGGTTTTTCTGCTGGTTTATTTTGTTTGTTTGTTTGTTTGTTTACTTTCAAGTGTGGATTTTATTCCCTTTTGGAAACAGCCCCTGCTCCTCCTCTCCTTCCCTTCCTCTTGAGCTGTAGTCTGTAGGACTTTACGTTCTGCTTTGGGGGTTGGTGTGATGCGCGATGTGCCATTCGCTTTATGGTCATGCTGAGGTTTCCATATTTTGTTGCGTCTGGGACCTGTCACTTAAGACTGGAAGATAAAAAATGGGATGACAATTCACTGAATATTCTGGAATAGCCTTACTTGGCCAATGTGTACGTCCTCCAAAATGAAAGAGATGCTCGACAGCAGATCGTAAGGGGAATGCTGGTTCTTTATCACCTCCATTTATCAAATTATCACCCCAGAAGATTGTAATCACCAATATTTATAACCATCATTCGACCTGTTCTCTAGATCAGCGTACGTCTTATTCTTTTAAAATCCATTAATTCACATCACCATATCTTCAGCCAACTAATTCCACGGTATTGGTTGCTTCGACACAGCTTGAGTGTCTTAGGCCTGTTCCATACTGCCAAAATAAAGCTGCTTTGGGTCTCTTTGGAGGTATGCTCTTTAAATGATGCATGGGTCCTAAGAGTCCGGAGGTCGCGCCAAAGCCACACTCCATTCCTAAGCACTGGAGGGCAGCTTTGGTGCAGCTTCCGGATTCTTAGGATGCATGCATCATTTAAGCAGCATACCTCCAAAGAGACCCAAAGCAGCTTTATTTTGGCAGTCTGGAACAGGCCTTAGGTTGCATCTGCACTGCAGAATGAATGCAGTTTGACACTGATTTAACTGCCACGGCTCAATGCTATGGAAGTCTGGGATTTCGAGTGAGTGACGTAGCCTTCTCTGTCTGGTGCCACAGCAAACTACAAATCTCAGGATTCTATAGGATGGAGCCATGACAGTTAGTGGCATCAAGCTGTATTAATCCTGTGGTGTGACAACAGGCTCAGTCTGCGCATCTCTGTTATTACAACATGCTTCAGCCTCTCCCCCTTGGCCCAAGGTTCTCTGATGAAGATTTTTGTAAACCGGATTGTGGAACAACAAGGCTGAATTTTCTGATAGCGTGTTTTGCACAATCAGTGACCAGTGATACCAGTGATACATAATCGTAATGGATTTACTTTGCCTTTACAAATGGATTTGTAGTAAAATAAAATGGATAAGGGGAACACATAATTCAGTTGAGGGGTGTCTTAATTCATTTCCCCAACCTCTGAATTGTTTAAATTATGCATCAGTTTTACATCTCTCCACTTTTAACTTCAGAGTTAGGCCATGTGCCTAACAGGTGAGGCCAGCAGGGATGTTTTGCATGGGTATGATGGAAGTGATAGCATAAAGTGAGCATGTATATATTGAGTTTAACTTCCCCAGACCCTGGAAGCATCTACATTGCAGATATAATCCAGTTTGACCTCACTTTAACTGCCATGGATCAATGCTGTGGAATTCTGGGAATTGTTATTTGTTGTGGCATGGGTTTTTATGCCTGTGGAAAAAAAATCTGTGACTTAAATCCTGGAAGCCAGGTTGAGAGCATCTGGGAAAAAAGGGAGAGAGAAAAAAAACAGGGATGTCATTGAACGTTATCAGACTGGAAGTATAATCCACTGGTAATCCGAACGCAATCATGGGGTTTAACGTTATTGCATGATAGATGACCAAACGCAATTTCGGGCAATGGGAAGTCAGTCCGAACGTAATCATGGGGTTTCACATTATTGCGTGAGAGGGGATCACATGCAAATTCGGGCAATGGCAAGCTATTTTCGGGTAATGGGAAGCCAGTTCGAACGCAATTTGCATTCATGTAAATTCGCTAAAGTAGCAAATTCACGTAAATGCGTTCTGGCCCCACTTTCTTTTCATTTGAAATTAAGAGAAATTCCTCACATGTGATAACGTCCATTGCTGAGGTCTACTACAGATCCCCAAGCCAGACTCAGGACTTGGGTGAGTCCTGAGGATAGGGGAAACCTGGCTGAATGAGACTACATGTGAACGGGATTTGGGAGTCCAAGTAGACCACAAACTGAACATGAGTCAACAGTGTGAAGCGGCAGCTAAAAAGGCCAATGCATCAATAAATGCATCATTAGGCTGCATCAATAAAAGTATAGTGTCTAGATCAAGGGAAGTAATAGTGCCACTCTATTCTGCTTTGGTCAGGCTCCACCTGGAATAATACTGTGTCCAGTTCTGGGCACCACAATTCAAAAGGGACATTGAGAAACTGGAGCGTTTCCAAAGGAAGGCGACTAAAATGGTGAAATTTCTGGAAACCTTGTCCTATGAGGAACGCCTGAGGGAGATGGGGATGTTTAGTCTGGAGAAGAGATGGTTAAGAGCTGATATGATAGACCTGTTTAATTACTTGAAGGGATGTCATATTGAGGAGGGAGCAAGCTTGTTTTCTGCTGCTCCAGAGAACAGGAGCCAGAGCAATGGATGCAAGCTCCAGGAAAAAAGATTCCAGCTCAACATTAGGAGGAACTTCCTGAGAGTAAGGGCTGTTTGACAGTGGAACAGACTCCTTCCTCGGAGTGTAGTGAAGTCTCCCTCCTTGGAGGTCTTTAAACAGAGGCTGGATGGCCATCTGTCAGGGATGCTTTAATTGAGAGTTCCTGTATGGCAGAATGGGGTTGGACTGGATGGCCCTTGCGGTCTCTTCCAACTCTATGATTCTATGATTTTATGATTCCTGGTACAGATGACCGTGCATTTAGAGAAGAGACCTGTGGTAGTAATGCGGGATTACAACTATACTGATATTTGTTGGATTTAAAACTCTGGCCTGATACAGACAGGCCAAAATAAAGCTGCTTCGAGTCACTTTGGAGGTATGCTGTTTAAATGATGCATGTGTCCTAAGAGTCCAGAAGCCGCACTCAAGCCACGCTCCATTCCTAAGGACTGGAGTGCAGCTTTGGTGCAGCTTCCAGACTCTTAGGACGCAAGCATCATTGAAACAGCATACCTCCAAAGTGACCTGAAGCAGCTTTATTTTGGCCTGTCTGTATAGGGCCTGAGTCAGGAAAATTAAGGTACAACAAATTCTTCACTTGCTTTGTAGACAATTTCATTGTCCACAAGGTGTAAGAGGCAACAAAGATCTGATCCTTAGCCAACAGTAATGACCAGGTTAAAAGGTGGTGGCATCCTTAGGTTAGCGTGACGATGTTCTCCTGGAGTTTGTCATACAGCAGAAAGGAAGGCCAAGCATAGTCAGACATACGTTCTAGACTTTAACAAAAGCTGATTTTATTAAACATAGGTAAATACTGGGTGTGATCCCATGGTCAGGGATACTAAAAGAGAAGAGAGTTCATGATGGAGGTGAGTAATTTCAAACAGTTCCATTGAGAAGGGAAAATAGAAAGTGTCTAAAGAAACCAGGATGGGTGTCTAAAGAATTTTCATCTGATCTAACGTTTAAAAAGGACATGTACAAGGAATGGACCAAAGATGGGAAATCAGCAAAGAGGAATTCAAAGACTAGCCGCCTTGGGTAGGGAGAAAGTATGAAAATCTAAAGGGCAGGACAAGCTCAGATTTGCTAAAGAGATCAAAAACCCCAAAGGCCTTCTTTTTATGTCCGTAGCTAAAGAAAGAACAAGGATATGGTAGTGCAACTGTGTGTAGAAGATGATGAAATGCTAATGGGAACAGAAAACACTTTCTTTGCCTTGGTCATCTCTCAAAAAAAGTACACAACTTGGAAGAAATGGAGCAGATGATGCAGGTGGGGAAATGAAGCACAGATTAGGTAGAGATGTAGTCCAGTAGTACCTGGCTATTCTAAATGCATGTCTCCAGGGTCAGACTACTAGTAGAAGTAATCCCAGAGCCATTGTCAATAACCTTTGAGGATTTCTGGAGAACAGGAGATGTCCCAGCAGACTGGAGGATGACAAATGTCATTCCCATCTTTAAAAAAGGGGAAAAGAGGACCCAGACAATTACTGCCCAGTAACAGGGACGTAGCCAAGGGGGGGGGGGGGTTCTTGGGGTCCGGACCCCCCCTTCCATTAGAAAAATGAATGGTGTGTGCTGCTGTGCCGCCGCACTCAAGCCCCATTATAATGGTGGCATTTAGTCTGCCCCCCCCCCTTCCAAAAATCCTAGCCATGTCCCTGCCAGTAAGCCTGACATCAGTATCAGGAAAGATTATAGAGCAGCTCATTTACACAGAGAGTCTGCAAGCATTCAGAAAGGAGTGCCATAATCACAAAAAGTCAACACAGGTTTCTCGAAAACAAATCATGCCAGACTCACCTGATCTCCTTTTCTGATAAAATTACCAGCTTGGTAGATGAAGGGAATGCTATGGATGTGGCATATTTTGATTTCGGTAAGGCCTTTGACATGGTCCCCCGTGATATTTTTGCAATCAAGCTAATAAAACATTGGCTAGGCAATGTTGCTGTTAGGTGGATTTGTTATTGGTTGAGCAACTGAATCCAAAGGTGCTCAGCAATGGCTCCTCTCAGGGACGTAGCTAGGATTTTAGGAAGTGGGGGGGGGGGGGGGTCCAGACTAAATGCCACCATTATAATGGGGCTTGGCTGCAGCGGTGCAGCAGCACACACCATTCATTTTTCTAATGGAAGGGGGGGTCCTGACCCCAAGGAACCCCCCCCCCCCCCGGCTACGTTCCTGCTCCTCTTCATCCTGGAGAGAAGTAACCAGTGGGGTGTCCTAGGCCTACTGCTGTTCAATATCTTTATCAATGACTTGGATGAAAGAATAGGGGGCATGCTTATCAAATTTGCAGATGACACCAAATTAGGGGGAGTATACCCCAGATGAGAGGATGAAAATTCAAATTGACCTGAATAGGTTAGAAAGATGGGCCAAAACTAACAAAATGAATTTCCACAGTGAGAAATGTAAGGTACTACATTTAAGCAGGGGAAAAAATGAAATGCAGAGGTAGGACGGGTGATTCCTGGCTCGACAAACAGTACATATGAAAGGGATCTAGAAGTCCTCATGGACCAAAAGTTGAACATGAGTCAACAGTGTGAAGCAGTAGCTAATGTGATACTAGGCTGCATCAATAGAAGTATAGTGTCTAGAGATCGAGGGAAGTAATAGTGCCACTCTATTCTGCTTTGGTCAGGCCTCGCAGGGAATACTGTGCCCAGTTCTGGGCACCCAAATTAAGAATGAGATTGATAAATGGGAATGTGTCCAAAGACTGGTGACAAAAATGGTGAAAGGTCTGAAAGCTTTTCCATTTGAGGGGTGGTTTAGGGAGATGGGTATGTTTAGCCTGGAGAAGAGACAGTTAAGAGGTATGGAGGGCTTGTTTTCTGCTGCTCCAAAGACTAAGGTGGGATACAGACCGCCGCTTTGCGGCGGTCTCCCGCCGGCGCCAATTGCTCCGCGAGGGAGCCGCAGCAGCCAAACCGCACGGCTCCCGCGCGGAGCAAAAAAGAAGCTCCATTTCGGAGCTTCTTTTTGCGGCGCCTTTATGACGTCGCGGGGCGCCTGGCGCGGACTCGCGACATCATAGGCGCCGCGACACGTACGAACGCTCAGCGTCCGATACGTAAACATGGCGGCCCCCATGTGGAAGGGGCGCCGCCATGTTGTACGTATTCTATACGTACTAGGGTTAGGGGGGTGCGGAAGCACCGCCCCTTCCTAACCCTAGTACGTATAGAAGACGTACTATATGGTGGTCTGTATCCCGCCTAAGACTCAAAATGCACAGGCCAAATAAAGCAGCTTCCGGCTGCTTTAGCGTATAGATGATGCATGCCCCCAAAGTGGCCAGAAGCTGCACTGAGGCCACGCTAGGGGCTAAAATCCAGCCCCAAAAGGAGCAGAAATAATCCGCTCCTGGTTGCGCTGGCTTGGGACCTATGGCTTGGGAAGCGGCCATGGGGTCGCCATGGTCCCAGTGCAATTGAGGCTGCTCCTATCGAACCATCTACTTCGCCCCTAAGTCATGGAGCAACAGATTCAAACTACAGGAACAGAACTGCATCTAAAAAGATTAGGAAGAACTTCTTGATGGACACTATTAAGACAACTTATTCTTCCATCTAGCTTGGTATTGCCTACAACAGGATCTTGTTACCCTCTAGATGTCCTCCTTGGCTCTTAGACCCAGCAGATCCTTAGCTTCTCCCTGAGTCTCGTGGTCTATGTTCCTACTCCTTGTGTAGTTGAAGATGACCCCTGGAGATCCTCGAATCATGCTGCCACCACCCAGTGAATACAGTGGAACCTCGCCATACGCGGGGGGTCCGTTCCAGATCCCGCCGCGTATGGCGATTTCCGCCTATGCTCGAGCCCCATTGTAAACAATGGGGCTCGTGCATGGCGGTGCGGAGGTGCGCGGGGTGCAATGGGCGTGCGTGCGGCACAACAGGTGCGCGCGCCCTTTCAACTGAATGGGACGCGCCGCCCCTTCCGCCCTGTGCACGCACCGCGGCTTGAGCGCGTATGCTCAAGGCCGCGTATGGCGCGCCCGCCTATGGCGAGGTTCCACTGTATGTATTGGATTTCCCTTAACATACACTGGGACTTGTTAAGGACTTCTAGTTCTCTTTTTTTGGTAATCTATTCAAGCATCAACCAAACTAGGACATGTGTAAAGGAGTGTCAAAGTAGCAGATACTTATATGGAAGTATTTATTATAATTAAACAAAACAGAATAAAAAGATATAAATCATGCAAGATCTTCAGGGTCTTGTAGGTGCAATATGTGTAATTCTCAAAGTATTCATTTTGTGCAAGCAACCAGAAAAATAATAAATAAGGCCTAAATGTTCTAATCTGACACATTCTCACCTAACTGATATATTGATGTAACATGCCGGCTTTGATGGATTTGAAATATAGTTACAGGTCCTAGCTTAGCATAAACTATCTGCCTGAATTATGCCTTCTTGCTATAGGCACAACATTATAGGGTTCCTAACCTGTAAGACTAATTTGATGGAGACATTCCCACCTTGAATTCTCACTGTAGCAACCACTAACTGCTGAAGACTCTCTCTCTGTCTCTCTCTCTCTAACTGCCACTCTCCAACTGTCACCCGGTCTCCAAGGCTTTTTCTCTTAGAAGCTTCCGGAAGAAACTCCCACTCCTGTTCACTGATTGGTCAAGTGAGTCTTCTGTCAGCTGTGATGTCATTACAGTCCGCCCTTGGCTTACGTGGGGGATCCATTCCGCCCCCCCCCCCCCCGCGTAAGCCAAATACCACGCATGATCACTTGAACGGGGCTCGTGCATACAGCTGCACAGCAGTGCGGTGGCACGCGCGCACCATTGGCATGCTCCTCATTCATCTGAATGGGATGCACAGCCCCTTGCACCCCGCGCAAGGCCTCATGTGTTTTGGTGGCGGAATGGTCAGTTAAAAAGTTCTCTTTGTAAGTGATCGGTCAGAGGAGGAGGGAGGACCATTCCGAGGCCAAGGATAGATAAATCGGGTCTCATCATATCCTTGCACCTGGAATCAATTTGCTGAGAGGAAACAAGATGCCTCCTTTTGGACCATACTCCATGAGACACATGATGGCATCATGTATGTTAATGTAAGATGTGTATTGGACTAAGCAAGTTTGCCTTGCAGATTCATTAGCGGAGAACTGCCCGGCTTGTCTGTATGTATCACTTGTCTTTATTGTGTTCACATGCTTGGAGGCTCTATTCTCTTCACTTGCTATCCTTTAAATAAATAGGTTCTCGAGACCACAATGAGTAATCATTTCACCTGTTTCAAAGCCCTACACTCGACAGCTAAAGGCCAGGAACCTACTTCCCTTGAGTTGGAGAGAAGTAGAACTGGTCGTGTTTGCGCTGCAAGTGACAACACTATGCTAAGTGGCAGAAGTCTTCAAACAGAGGCTGGATGGCCATCTGTCGGGGATGCTTTGATTGAGAGTTCCTGCATGGCAGGGGATTGGACTGTATGGCCCTTGCGGTCTCTTCCAACTCTATGATTCTAAAATGTATGGAAGCAGTTCTGGTTAAAGAATCTGCATCAAGAGGAGACAGCTAGAGGTGGTCCAGGCAGGCAAAGGTTGATATGCTGGCATCTAACTAAAGAACCTATTTTAACTAACATGTTGGTTCTGTGTGTCAGACGATGAGAATTTAATAATTGTTAAGATTAGCCTTGACTGTAATTAGATCCGTTGTCCTCTTTAATTAAAATTTACATTTCTATGTGCATAACGCTATGTATAATGGCAACAAGGAATGGGGAGCACGGATTGAGATATCCCCACCTGACATAAATTAAAGCAGGCCTGGGAAGGATTGCTTTTGGAAAAACCTGTGATCTCCAAGCCATGTTTTGGAACTACAGTACTAATGCATTTCTGAAAGTATTTCATCTTTTGAAATGCTGAACTCACAGGAAGCCAGCATTTCCACGGGACTTATAGGCTTTATGTTTATTATCAGCGCCTACATCTTAATTGATCTGGGGTTTAGGAACATGTTCAAATGTTTGAACCTAAAATTTACTCGAGTAGGGCACAATTTCAAAATGCAAAAATGGCTAAGCTGCTGTATTCTTGACAGTTGGGGAAGCAGTTGGATATAGGGATAAACAGAGGTGACCTTTCCTGCAGCAACAACGCAACTCCTGGTTGCTGGCAGATGTAATTCCAACCCACCGCCTTAGGCTCCCAGAAAAGAGTAAAAAGCATTGCTGTTACAGTACTCTCATTGGTTTCTGCAAATAGGCAGGAGGCTCATATTGTCCACACAGCTGAAAATTACATAGAATCATAACATTGGAAGAGACCGCAAGGGCCATCCAGTCCAACCCCATTCTGCCATGCAGGAAATCTCAATCAAAGCATCCCCGACAGATAGCCATCCAGCCTCTTTTTAATACATGGAGATTCATAACCAATGGCCAACAGCCCAGCAACCTGTAGAGATGGTAATAGTCAAAAAATAGTTGCAAAACATATTTTTGAAGTGTTGAGAAACCTAATAGGAAGAGTCTAGTGTCCAACATTTCCATTTTTTGGACAAGTTAATAGAATGTGTGCTTGCCTCCTGGTTCCAGAGATTCCTGGATGAATAGATTGTCTTGATCCAGTTCAAGATCCAGTGGGGGAGTCCTATTCAAGTCCTTGACCACTTGTCTGTGGACCTCTTCATTCTGTCCCTCATGCTATTCAGCATCTACATAAGAACACTGGGAGTTGGATATATAGTTGGTTATTTCAGATGCAGAATGGCACCATATATGGTCATGTCCTCCTTATGGCCTGTTCCAGACTGCCAAAATAAAGCTGCTTTGGGTCTCTTTGGAGGTATGCTATTTAAACGATGCATGGGTCCTAAGAGTCCGGAGGTTGCGCCAAAGCCACACTCCATTCCTAAGCACTGGAGGGCAGCTTTGGTGCAGCTTCCGGATTCTTAGGATGCATGCATCATTTAAACAGCATACCTCCAAAGAGACCCCAAGCAGCTTTATTTTGGCAGTCTGTAACAGGCCTATAAGTCTAAATCATCTGCCCTATGGGAAAACACATTGAATGTGGTATACAGATGGTACCTGACCCCTGTCCAGCTAGCACGAATGACAAGGAAGACATCTTTGTGCTGGAGGGGTGTGGGGAAAGAGGTACATACCTACACATGTGGTTGGCGTGCCCAATTGTCCAACAATTCTGCACACAGATTGTTCAATTGATGTCAGACATCACTAAGCAAAAGGTTCAACCCACCCTGGAATTGCTTCTCTTGTCAATATTTCAATTTGACAATAAATTTTTCCATCAGGGACGTAGCCAAGGGGGGGGGGGTTCTTGGGGTCTGGACCCCCCCTTCCATTAGAAAAATGAATGGTGTGTGCTGCTGCGCCGCCGCGCCCAAGCCCCATTATAACGGTGGCACTTAGTCTGGAACCCCCCCCTTCCTAAAATCCTGGCTATGTCCCTGCCTCCACCATAAAGAAATTATATCCTTTTCAGTTGCTACAGCTAGATTAATCATTGCCAGAAACCAGAAAACATCCATGATCCATGGATCAATGGTGGACGAAGTTCTGGGAAGGATGGTTAATGGAGAAGCTTGCAAACGATGCCAGGAAAACCTACGAGGCAAGGCACTGCAACCAGTTCAAGGAAAAGTGGTTACCTCTTATAGAATATGTTAACTCCAGTTCTCATGCTCATGTTCCACCGCAGCACCACTCTGAAGTCTTGTAGGTTAAAATTAAAAGAGTGATTGTAATAATTTGGGGTATAGTGAATGTCACTGCCTAGACCATTAAAAATGTACATAGGAGGAAGATTTCGAATCATTTATTTATTTTTAAAGTATTTATACCCTGCTTTTCAGCCAAAAGGCTATCAAGAGGCTTACATTTTTTTAAATTAGACATTTCCCTGCCCTCAGGCATACAGTCTAAAAAGACAAGACACAAAAGGAGAAGGGAATGGAAGTGGGGAAGGGGAAAAGTCCACTAGATCTTCTCTCCCTCTGATTCCTGGACCATGGTAGATGGACTGGAGGGAGGGCCTTCTTCTTTCAGGCAAGGCCTGTTGGAACTGGGCCTGCCCATCTCTCCCTCTGGAAGATGGTGGACAGAGGGAGGGCCTTCTTCTTTTGTAGGCAAGGCCTGATGGAGTTGGCCTGCCCATCTCTCCCTCTGGATGATGGTGGATAGAGGGAGGGACTTCTTCTTTTGTAGGCAAGGCCTGATGGAGTTGGCCTGCCCATCTCTCCCTCTGGATGATGGTGGATAGAGGGAGGGACTTCTTCTTTTGTAGGCAAGGCCTGATGGAGTTGGCCTGCCCATCTCTCCCTCTGGATGATGGTGGATAGAGGGAGGGCCTTCTTCTTTTGTAGGCAAGGCCTGATGGAGTTGGCCTGCCCATCTCTCCCTCTGGGTGATGGTGGATAGAGGGAGGGACTTCTTCTTTTGTAGGCAAGGCCTGATGGAGTTGGCCTGCCCATCTCTCCCTCTGGATGATGGTGGATGAAGGGAGGGCCTTCTTCTTTCAGGCAAGGCCTGTTGGAGCTGGCCTGCCCATCTCTCCCTCTAGATCAGTGATTCCCAAACTTTGGTCTTCCAGATGTTTTGGACATCAATTCCCAGAATTCCTGACTGTTGGCCAAGCTGGCACGGACTTCTGGGAGTTGAAGTTCAAAATACCGGGAGGACCAAGTTTGGGAATCACTGCTCTAGATGATGGAATCATAGAGTCATAGACTTGGAAGAGACCCGAAGGGCAATCCAGTCCAACCCCATTCTGCCATGCAGGAATATCCAAATAAAGCACATCTGACAGATGGCCATCCAGCCTCTGTTTAAAAACCTCCAAAGAAAATGCCTATTTAACGAAAGGTTTAACATACATTTGCTTTCAGCTATTGTCCCCCCAAAATTTTGACTTGGTTTGGATTTGGATATTGGGCATCAGATCCTTTGTATCTTTAATTGTAAATGAAAAATATACCCACTGTGCTCTGAACTTGATCAAGATCACAGTGGAGAAATCATTCCCCCCCAGGTTATATTCCCATTCAAAGTCATACCGATCTTATTACTTGCTTCCCTGTCATGGCATCTTCAACAAAATATAGCTATGCCTGAGGCACAATATATTTGCTGTTTGTAATCATTATATTTTGTACCGAACTAGCGACATATATATCAAATGAATGCTATGCGTCTGGCAGAAGGCGGGGAGTTGGGATTAGTTTTATGAATTAAATATGTCCATGAAACTGTAGAACGTCCTTTAAAGATTTATTGTATACCACACCCTACGCAGTTATTTGATGTCAAATCTGAGATGTGGGTTTTGATATAACAGGGAGAAGGATAGATTGAAAACTCGAGTGCAATGAAATCTGGGAATGAAAAATGTCTTCTGACAATGTTGGGAGGAACCTGAATGCAGAGGCAACACAAGTGGGCAGGTTAAGCCAGGAACCCTAATATGGCTAATATTAATTGAGCTACAATTTTTAATTATTTTTTACTGATACCATCAATAAAAGTACAGTGTCTAGATGAAGAGACGTAATAGTGCCACTGTATTCTGCTTTGGTCAAGCACCACTTGGAATATTGTGTCCAGTTCTGGGCACCACTATTCAAAAAGGACATTGAGAAACTGGAGTGTGTCCAAAGAAGGGCTACTAAAATGGTGAAGGGTCTGGAAGCCATGTCCTATGAGGAACGACTCAGGGAGCTGGGGATGTTTAGCCTGGAGAAGAGAAGGTTAAGAGGTGATATGAAACCCTTGTTTAAATACCTGAAGGGATGTCATATTGAGGAGAGAACAAGCTTGTTTTCTGCTGCTCCAGAGAACAGGACCCGGAACAATGGATGCAAGCTCCAGGAAAAGAGATTCCACCTCAACATTAGGAGGGACTTCCTGAGAGTAAGGGCTGTTCAACAGTGAAACACATTCCTTCCTAGGAATGTAGTGGAGTCTCCTTCTTTGGAGGTCTTTAAGCAGAGGCTGGATGGCCATCTGTCAAGGATGCTTTGATAGAGGGTTCCTGCATGGCAGAATGGGGTTGGACTGGATGGCCCTTGGGGTCTCTTCCAACTCTACGATTCTATGATTTACCAATTAACAAAGCTGCACAAGTTGTTCAGGTAATTATCAGGGATGTTGTTTGCTTTATTCTTAAACAGGTATTTATTGCTTTGTTTTTTAAGAAGGAAAGTCATAGGTCAGTGGTGTACCCTATGCTTTATATGCCAAAGGTCCTATGTTGAGTGCCTCATGTGTCCGTATATGTGTCTGGGAAGACCAATGAGAAACAGTGGGCAGCCATGATCAATAGCAGACTAACATTTGCTGTTTCCCAGCAAGATCATGGGGCTGTGCAGGCAGCCCCTAAGGGGAGGCCTGCAGCCACTTTCAGCAGTAGTGGATCAGGGCCGCGGCAACTGCACGCCACGGCCCCAATCTGGCCTTTCCAGGGTGCAAAAAGGAGCCACTTTTTGCGGCTTCTTTTTGCTCCTGGAACGGGGGTGATAGCTGCAGTGCCGCAGCTTTAAGGCACTCCTTTGGCGCTGTGTTGTATGGAGCAGCACATGGTATCACGCCACCCTGGGGACAGAATTGGGGCATGTGTCATGTGGATGCTATGCCCCAACTCTGCCCCCAGGCCGGCCTTTATGGCTGGTGTGCACAGCCCCTATGACTATGTTGTCACTAAGGAGAAAAACATACAGTGCACCCGCGTTATACGCCGGCACGTTTTACGTAGGTTCCAGCATACGCTGGAAGCTGCGACAGAAATGAGGGAGGTGCGCACTGGAAGCAAACAATTGTGCACGCTCCCGTGGTATGCGCCCCACTTCCTGCCGGCGCTCCTCCATGGGCACGAGCCCCATTCATTTGCATCCGCGTTTTTTCCTTTACGCGGGGGGAGTCAGTAGTGTTTTGTTTTTGCTGTGTTTGATTTGTAGTATTGCTGTTTGCATACATTTGTTTTAGATAGACATATAAAATAAAATATGAAGATATAAGATATACACACAAATATGTTTGTGGTTATGTGTATGTTTAATAATAATGATTTAAAACAAAAAAAATCAGACTAGTCTAAAGACAGTATTTCACATGGTTGAGCGTAAAAATATACATGGTGCTAAAATGTGTCTTTTTACATGTAACATAGGAGTTTATCATGTGAAGGAGATCAGGAGTTTATCCCGTGAATATCCCAGGAAAATCACGTAATTACGTGAAACGATTTCACACGACGTCGCACAAAACCAGACATTAAAGTGGTCACAAAGAAGCATTAACTCACATCTTTTTTACTTTCGGAATTTCAGCAACAAGGCATTTCCGATATCACTTTATTTGCACAATTGCGTGTGATAATTATGCGAGCGATTACTTGCCATTTTCACTTTGTTTGTGGCAGTGCTTTAAATGTGCTTTAATCTCTCTTTAACGCCGAAAATAGCCCCAATGTGATAAACTCCATAGGGTTATTGTTTAATGCAGATTTCATCAGTGGTGCGAGGAAGTGATGGATTTCAACCGTCCGATGTATGCGTGTTTGATTTTAGGTTCTGATATTTAAAAACTTGGTGAAGTGGGAACTATTTCCTTTGCAGAAACCATGCTGATGCTTTCTTGCCAAGAGTTGTTCTTTTTTAAGTTTAGAAATAACTTGTATTTTTGTTCTAATCTTTCATCCTTTGCAACCTCTGATTTATAGGGCTTTTCATTTGTCCTTTCTGAAAGCATGATCATGGTATCTTTCCCGCCTCTTTATTGTCAAATTGTGGTGTTCCTTCTGTGGGATCTTTTCTCAGTGCCTCCTTGGTGTATATTCATCCCACTATTTCGTTGCAGTTGCTATGACTATGGCTTGTCATTTTTTAAATGTAGATATTAGCGTCTTAAATTCCTGCCATATGTAGGCTATGAGCTGGGAGAATAATTTTTCTTCATTAAATGCGTACTCCACTTTGGCATACAAAATACAGTTAAATTGGCTAGCAATATAAAATCCTCAATAGCTTCGTCCTTTATATCCTTTCTTTACATGCCCCTCGACATATCCACGGGTCATATCAAAATCCATAATTTTGCCCCCATGAACCTGCCCTTTATTTATACATGAAATAAAATAACTAAGGCCTGTTCCAGACTGCCCAAATAAAGCTGCTTTGGGTCTCTTTGGAGGTATGCTGTTTAAATGATGCATGGGTCCTAAGAGTCCGGAGGTCGCGCCAAAGCCACACTCCATTCCTAAGCACTGGAGGGCAGCTTTGGTGCAGCTTCCAGATTCTTAGGATGCATGCATCATTTAAACAGCATGCCTCCAAAGAGACCAAAGCAGCTTTATTTTGGCAGTCTGTAACAGGCCTAAATAAATAAATAATCAGCTTATACACCAGTATATATAGTAAGTGTTTAGAAGTTCTACGGTACTTTCCCTCTGTCATCCGTTATCAATTCTCCATTTCCTCCTTGCAAGTGGATCTACTGCTTCCTTCTCTTTCCTCTTGCTCCGAACATAGTTTCCCGTCCTTTTAAAATTATTTTTAAGCTCTCTTTCTAGCCTAAATTTATTTTGAGGTTTAGTCCTCATGCCCTTCTCTTTAGAAATATTGACTATTCCTTTGTACTTCCTGGTCTTAAATTGATCTAAATTGGCTTTTTTGCATGACGATTCTCAGCTTTCCCTTTCTTCTTTGTAAGGAATTGCAGGTAAATGTGATCATTTCCACCTAAGGTCCCCACTACCAGGGACATAGCCGGGGGGGGGGGGTTCTTGGGGTCCAGATCCCCCCTTCCGTTAGATAAAATGAATGGTGCGTGCTGCTGCGCCGCTGCACCCAAGCCCCATTATAATGGTGGCACTTAGTCTGGACCCCCCCTTCCCAAAATCCTGGCTACGTCCCTGCCACTACTTCCAGATCGTGATGAGGGCACCTCAAAGGCCCATCTGTTCTGGGCCATAGTATCTCTGTATATGAGACATCTCCAAGCCCCCTGTCCTCAACCTCTCTGCTCAGATCCTGCAGGTTCAGGCCCGTTACCTTATTGGTTGAGTCTATCTATCTTGTATATGGTCTTCCTCTCTTTCTACCGTCTTCCACTTTTTCTAGAATCATTCTTTTTTAGTGAATCCTGTCTTCTCATGATGTTGCTAAAGTATGACAGCTTAGTCATCTTTGTCTCAAGGGATCATTTGGGCGTTATTTGTTCAATTACCCATTTGTTTGTCTTTTTGGCTGTCCATGGTATCCTCAACACTCTGTCCCCAGCACTGGTGGAGTTGATTTTCTTTCTATCAGCTTTCTTCACTGTCCTACTCTTGCTTCCATACAAAGTGATGGGGGAATACAATGGCTTGGAGACAATAGTGACCTTAGGCGGGGTACACACCACCAGAAAGAAGCGCATCTCTGGTGCCTCTCTTTGCTCCGCAGGAGTGCCGCAGCAACCAAATTGCGTGGCACTCCTGCACAGCAAAAAAGGAGCGCCGGGAAGTGGCTCCTTTTTGTGGCGCACTTCCACAGTCTCCTCTTTGCGACGTTGCTGAGATGCCGCAAAGCACGAGGGACATCACCGTTATGCGCCGCGTCTGGTGGGTGCGCTGCAGCTATGGTGCCCTCGTCACGTGTGAGGGCTGCCAGGCATGTGGGCACTCCACCCACCAGGCAACCCTGGCACATGACGAGGGTGCCTCAAAGGCCCATCTGTTCCAGGCCTTAGTGTTCAGTTTGATGTCTTTGTACTTTAGGATCTTGTTTAGTTCTTTAATTGTTGTCCTTCCCACTCCTAGTAATCATTGCTCTTTCCTAGATCTTGCCAGCTTGGACTGGTCATTTGCACATTGCCCATGGAGTCCACCTGTAAAGTGTAAAGACTTGTTCTCTCCTGCCCTGGGAACTAGGTTTTAATGGGACTGAGGTTGTTGTTGTTGTGTGCCTTCAAGTCAACTCTGACTTATGGTGGTCCCTGTAATAGAATTATCCTTAAAGATTTATTCAGAGGAACCTATTAGGCTGAGAAAGTATGACTTGTACAAGGTCACCCAACAGGTTTCTGTGACTGAACCCTCATCTCCTGGAATAGTAGTCTAATACTCAGACATGTTGCCTCTAAGGAGATTGAGTTATATACATTTGATAGTTTGAGATGAATGTTGAGAGATATTTTTGGCAGTAAGAGTAGTTAAATAATGGAACCAGTTAGTAACAACGTGTTCAAGTGGACGCTCATTAGCTGGCAGTCTTCAAGCAAAATCTGTCTGGCCATCCATTGTGGATTCTGTAGCTCCAGATTCCTAGAGTAGGGATTGGACTGGATGCTTTACATTCCTCCTTCCTATGATTCTCCGTGGGCATAGTGTTTGTGGGTTTTGCACATCAACATCTCAGGCTGTAGAAGAATAAAATGTTTTTGAAATCAAGAGCACTTTCACAAAGCTGTTTGTGAAGTCACGTAGAATCTGGAGAACCATCTGTTGTAGACGCTGCAATTTCCTGAAAGGAGCAGAAGGCCCCATACAACTCCGTGGCTCTATGAACCAGGCATCAGATTTGAATTATCTATCCTGATCTTTAACAAGTTTAGTCTCTTAGACCCTGCTTGGTTCCACTTGTTATTAATAAAATGAGAGTGTTCAATAAGACTGTGTTTGGTGGCACTTGGGACCATAAGTCAGCCCTCGAGCTATACTTTGCCCAACCCTGGTGTAAGCTCACTACTATCATCACTCTCTGGCTTTGCTTCGCGAACGAAGATTCAGGAAGGACTCATCCCGCGCTTTGTATAAACGTATTGATGACTAAAAAGGCCAATCCGGAACAAACAGGTCCAGTTGCAGAAGGCACAGCGGAAAGTCTCCTTGGGTGATGTTTCAGGGTTGCGGTTCTTTCTGTGTTGTCGTTTCTCTTCGAGACTCGTTCGCTGTGAGCTTTCGAAAAAGGCTGCAGCATCGTGGATAGTGCGTCTCCATGCCTCCTGATGCGAGGCCAGGGAGGACCATTGTTGGTGATCAATTTGGCCAAGCCTGAGATGTTGTTTCAGGGAGTCCTTCTATCTCTTCTTTGGGGCGCCCCTCTTACGCTCTTGACCCGTGGCGAGTTCACCATAGAGTATTATTTTGGGGAGGCGATGGTCCTCCATCCTATCATCACAGTATCCTATCATCACAGTATCCTAAGTAAAGGTACAGAGTTCAGCAATAAATCACTGCATAATTGAAAGCAGGTAATCATGAACTTTAATTGGAATACATTAAACACACATTGTAGGGAGGCAGATTCTTATTCTTATTATGCTTTATTTATATAGCGCTGTAGCTTTAAATGCATTCAGAACTTTGAGATATGGCAGTGATTTTGAGGTATGACAGTCTTTTCTAGATGCTTTTGGACTTTGCCTCCCAGTAGCCCTTGACAGTAGATTTGGGAGTTTGTGGTCCTGACAAAATGACTCCAGACATTTGCTGTATCCATGGGGCAAAAATCTATAATGTAACGAAGAGGCTGACAAGACTTTCCAAGCCCACTAACTGTTGCATCTTTCTTTTGGTCCATGTGGGAACCAATGAGATTGCAAGGCATAGCCTTCAAGAGAGCACAAAAGGATTACAAGGCTCTGAAGAGGAAGCTGATGGAGCTTGATGCACAGGTTGCCATTTTGTCTCTGCTCCAAGTTGAAAGCCATAGCTCAGGAAGGGAGAGAAGAATAATGGAGCTGAACAACTGATTCCACATACGATGCCACTGGAAATGATTTGTTTAAATATTTGAAGGGATGTCATATCGAGGAGGGAGCAAGCTTATTTTCTGCTGCTCCTGAGACTAGGACCCGGAGCAATGGATGCAAGCTCCAGGAAAAGAGATTCCTCCTCAACATTAGGAGGAACTTCCTGACAGTGAGGGCTGTTCAACTGTGGAACACACTCTTTCCTCGGAGTGTAGTGGAGTCTCCCTCCTTGGAGGTCTTCAAACGGAGGCTGGATAGCCATCTGTCGGGGATGCTTTGATCTGGATTTCCTGCATGGCAGAATGGGGTTGGACTGGATGGCGCTTGTGGTCTCTTCCAGCTCTATGATTCTATGATTCTATGGCTTCTTGGGCCATGATTTGTACTTTCAGTAAAATGGACCTCTAGCAAGGGAAGGGTTGCCCCTCGCAGCAGCTGCCAGAAATATTATTCCTGAGAAACTGAAAAATCTAATCAGGAGGGCTTTAAATAGAATTATATGGTGTATTCATGAGGGCAGGAGTTCATCAAGTACTAGGGATAATACCCTGACGGTTATACAGAGAAAATGGGTACAAGAACCCAACAGTAGGAGGAGAAAACCCTTAAATAGGCAGATGGGAGAGTGTACCTTAGATGTATCCACACCAATGCGCACAGCATGGGAAATAAATGAGATGAACTTAAACCCTTAACAGAGCAAAGCAAGTATCATATAATCAGCATGACTGAATCTAGGTGGGATGACTTTCATTATTGCAATGTAATAATAGAGGGGCATAACCTATTTCAGCCCTTTTGGTCTCACCTGTTAGCTGCAAGACTGCAGCTGTACCTCAGGAAAGTGGGGTTTTTAATCAGAAGAAGTGAGTCCAAGACTTGGTTGAGCTGCTAGCTGCTCCCTCGACTAAGGGCCCAAACAGACAGGCCAAAATAAAGCTGATTTGGGTCACTTTGCAGGTATGCTGTTTAAATGCGGCATGCATTCTAAGAGGCCAGAAGCTGGACTGGAACGCAGCTTTGGTGCAGCTTCTGGCCTCTTAAGATGCATGTGTCATTGAAATAGCATACCTCCACACAATAGAATAACAGACTGCTAATGAGCACACAATCACACCTCCACTCAGCTCATAACTCTTTCTTCTACATTTTGTTTGGTAATCTACAGAACCTATCAGTGGAGACGTATAAAGGCGCACTTTGAAATCTTCTCAACTTAGAAGTGATTAAAAAAGGAAACAAAGGCGGGTTACAGACCGCTATTTTGCGGTGGTCTGCCGCCGCCGCCGTTTGCTCCGTGTGGGAGCCGCAGCAGCCACACCGCGCGGCTCCCGCACGGACCGAAAAAGAAGCTCCAAAATGGAGCTTCTTTAAGCGGCGCCTCTATGACGTCGCGAGGCGCCAGGGGCACACCCGCGACATCATAGACGCCGCGACACGTGCGGACACACAGCATCTGATACGTAAATATGGCGGCAGCTGTGTGGAACGGCCGCCGCCATATTGTACGTACAGAATACGTACTAGAGTTAGGGGGATGCAGAAGCACCGCCCCTTCCTAACCCTAGTACGCATTCATTACGTTCTAAATGGCGGTGTGTAACCCGCCAAAGTCTTTCCAATTCAGATAGAGTTGCTGCACAACAGAAAACCTTGCTTTGATAACTGCAACTGCAAAATTATGGTTCAAGTTTGCAAACATATGAGCAATCTACTGTAAATTGCTGCATTCTAGCTTTGATTTTCTGTCTTTTTGGCGAAGCATGATTTATAGCTGCTTTTCTGCTTTAATTGTCCATCTGTTCAGCACACCTTCATCTATAAGCAGTTACCCTCAGAAGCAGAGCAGTGGCCATAATTGCACTTTGTCAAATCTGACATCACATTAATTCATACAACAAAATGTGGTTTGCAATCTTGATTAAAACTGGCTAAGCTCCAACTCTGCTTTGATGGCTGATTACTGGTCACAGCTGGGCCAATTTAAACATCACAGCAAATCACAGTTGGATTTCAGTGAGCATGGCGTGATGTGATCTTTGAACTGAGCCATAGAAGAATCAGGTCATTTCTGAAATGGTATGAATGTTCACGTTTGATTGCGCTCTAAAGGACATATTGGCCTGTTCCAGACTGCCAAAATAAAGCTGCTTTGGGTCTCTTTGGAGGTATGCTGTTTAAATGATGCGTGCATCCGAAGAATCCGGAAGCTGCACCAAAGCTGGACTCCAGTGCTTAGGAATGGAGTGTGGCTTTGGCGCGACCTCTGGACTCTTAGGACCCAGGCATCATTTAAATAGCATATCTCCAAAGAGACCCGAAGCAGCTTTATTTTGGCAGTCTGGAACAGGCCATTATTTCCAAAACTACAGCTTGGTCGCCAGCTTCTCCAGATATTAGGACCATGTGGTCTTTCCTATATTGCTTGACTATAACTCAGCATTAGGGGTACTGATGAGGGCTGATGGGTGTAGTGATCCAGAAACTTCTGGATTGAATATGCTTGTTGTTTGGACAGTGTGTATATATTGACACATAATTTTAAATGTTAAAGGCCCATATCATTTGGCAGAAAGCTATGTCAGCCAACATGGTGTAGTGGTTTGAGCGCTGGCCTAGGACTCTGGAGACTAGGGTCCGAATCCCAGTTTGGTCACGTAAACCCACTGGGTGACATTGGGCAGGCTACACTCTCTCAGCTTCAGAGGATGTCGATGGCAAATCCCCTCTGAACAGGGACGTAGCCAAGGGGGGGGGCTCTTGGGGTCCGGACCCCCCCTTCCATTAGAAAAATGAATGGTGTGTGCTGCTGCGCCGCTGCACCCAAGCCCCGTTTTAATGGTGGCACTTAGTCTGGACCCCCCATTGCTAAAATCCTAGCTACGTCCCTGACTATGGCCTCTAGCACAGTTTCCACATGCTTTGTTTGAGCTGTAAAAGGACTTGTGCAGGTGTTGTTTGATGTGATGCAATTAAGTTAATACAGTCCGCCCTTGCTTTACGCGGGGGATCCATTCCGGACTCCCCATGTAAAGCAAATACCGCACATGCTCAAGCCCCATTTAAGTGAATGGAGCTCGTGCATGCGGCGGCACGGCAGCATGGCGGTGACCGTGTGCCACGGGCGCGTGCCCTATTAATCCAAATGGGACATGCCACCCCTTGTGCCCTGTGCCTTCCCACACAGCTGAAAGCATATGATGTGGGCGCACTGGACAAGCATTATGAAATACACACATTTCTGTTCAATGCATAACAGTAAGGATGTCCAGGTTATGGCTACAGCCCACATACTGAAAGTCATCAGGTGAAAGGCAAGGCTTGAAGAACAAATGCCCCTTCAAGGGCCAAACACAAGACTAATTTTAATGAATTGTCTGAGAGTAAAAAATAATTTTAAATATAAATGCTGTCTTTTACATTTTCAGTTAGATATTATTTGTCACATCACAAATAATATCTAACTTCAGAGGCAATTATATTTGGAAAATTCACTTGCAAGGTGAGGTAGGAATAATTTAAATAAACATAAGCACAAATATATTCTTTCATAGAATCATAGAATCATAGAATCGTAGAGTTGGAAGAGACCACTAGGGCCATCCAGTCCAACCCCATTCTGCCATGCAGGAAATCCAAATCAAAGCATCCCTGACAGATGGCCATCCAGCCTCTGTTTAAAGACCTCCAAGGAAGGAGACTCTATCACCTTCCGAGGAAGTGCATTCCACTGTCGAACAGCCCTTACTGTCAGGAAGTTCCTCCTAATGTTGAGGTGGAATCTCTTTTCCTGTAGCTTGCATCCATTGTTCCGGGTCCTGTTCTCTGGAGCAGCAGAGAACAAGCTTGCTCCCTCTTCAATATGACATCCTTTCAAATATTTAAACAGGGCTATCATATCACCTCTTAACCTTCTTTTCTCCAGGCTAAACATCCCCAGCTCCCTAAGTCGTTCCTCATAGGGCATGGTTTCCAGACCCTTTACCATTTTTGTCGCCCTCCTTTGGACACGCTCCAGTTTCTCAATGTCCTTTTTGAATTGTGGTGCCCAGAACTGGACACAATATTCTAGGTGGGGCCTGACCAGAGCAGAATACAGTGGCACTATTACTTCTCTTGATCTAGACACTATACTTCTATTGATGCAGCCTAAAATAGCATTGGCCTTTTTAGCTGCCGCATCACACTGTTCACTCATGTTCAACTTGTGGTCTACTTGGACTCCTAGATCCCTTTCACATGTAGTTTCATTCATCCAGGTGTCTCCCATCCTATATCTGTGCATTTTATTTTTCCGCCCTAAGTGCAATACCTTACATTTCTCTGTGTTGAATTTCATTTTGTTAGCTTTGGCCCAGCTTTCTAGTCTATTCAGGTCATTTTGAATCTTGATCCTGTCCTCTGGGGTATTAGCTATTCCCCCTAATTTGGTGTCATCTGCAAATTTGATAAGTATGCTCCCAATTCTGTCATCCAGGTCATTGATAAAGATGTTGAATAGCACTGGGCCCAAGACAGAGCCCTGTGGGACCCCACTGGTCACTTCTCTCCAGGATGAAAAGGAGCCATTGTTGAGCACCCTTTGGGTTCGGCCGGTCAACCAATTACAGATCCATTTAACAGTTCCTTTGTCTAGCCCACATTTTACAAGCTTGTTTGCAAAAATGTCATGGGAAACCTTGTCAAAGGCCTTACTGAAATCAAGATATACTATATCCACAGCATTCCCTTCATCTACCAAGCTGGTAATTTTATCAAATAAAGAGATCAGGTTTGTCTGGCATGACTTGTTTCTCTGAAACCCATGTTGACTTTTTGTGATTATGGCATTGCCTTCTAGATGTTCACAGACTCTCTGTTTAATGATCTGCTCCAGAATCTTTCCTAGAGCTGATGTCAGACTAACTGGACTATAATTGTTGGGATCCTCTTTTTTCCCCTTTTTGAAGATGGGGACAACGTTTGCCCTTCGCCAGTCTGCTGGGATCTCTCCTGTTCTCCAGGAGTTTTCAAAGATTATTGCCAATGGCTCCGATATTACATTTGCCAGTTCTTTTAATACCCTTGGATGGAGTTCATCTGGTCCCGGAGACTTAAATTCATTTAGATTAATAAGGTGTTCCTCTACTATCTCTTTACTTATTCTGTGCTGAAATTCCCCTATTCTGTCCTCTGCTCCATTATCCTCAGGTTGAGCACCCTTTGCCTTTTCTGAGAAGACTGAGGCAAAGAAGGTGTTGAGTAATTCTGCCTTTTCTCTGTCTTCTGTTAGCATTTTGCCATCTTCTCCACGCAGTGACCCTACCGTTTCCTTCTTCTTCCTTTTGCTGCGGACATATCCAAAAAAGCCCTTTTTATTGTTCTTAACCTCTCTAGCAAGCCTGAGTTCATTCTGCGCTTTAGCTTTTCTGACTTTACCCCTACACATGCCTGCTATTTCTTTGAATTCCTTTTTCGTGATTTCCCCCTTTTTCCATTTCTTATACATGTTCTGTTTCAAACTTAGCTCAGTTGAAAGTTCCTTAGTCATCCATCCTGGTTTCTTGAGACACCTCCCGTTTTTCTTTCTCACTGGAACTGTTTGAAATTGTGCCTTCAGTATCTCCCTTTTGAGAAAGTCCCATCCGTCCTGAACTCCTTTATCTTTTAGTATTTCTGACCATGGAATCGCCCTCAATACTTCTCTAAGTTTACTGAAATTCGCTCTCCTAAAGTCTAGGATGCGTGTCTGACTCTGCCTGGCTTCTCCTTTCCACTGTATAACAAACTCCAGGAGAACATGGTCACTTCCACCTAATGATCCCACCACTTGCACCCCATTAACCAAGTCATCCTTGTTGGTTAGGATCAGATCTAAAATAGCTGACCCCCTTGTTGCCTCTTCCACCTTTTGGACCATGAAATTGTCTTCCAGGCAAGTGAGGAATTTGCTAGACCTTGAGGATTTTGCTGAGTTTGACTTCCAGCAAATATCAGGGTAGTTGAAGTCGCCCATCACTACTACATCTCTCCTTTCTGAGTGTATGGTCATCTGTTCTAGAAAGGCATCATCCAATTCCTCAGTCTGACTTGGGGGTCTGTAGTAGACTCCCACTGTAACATCCTTGTTGTTTCCCTCCCCTTTGATTCTTATCCAGATGCTCTCCACCTGGCTTCCATGATTGATGTCCAGGATCTCTTCACTGGTGTAAATATCTCTGACATATAGTGCTATTCCTCCTCCTTTCCTGTTTGGCCTATCTCTCTTAAAAAGGTTATACCCCTCTATTTCCACATTCCAATCATGAGACTCATCCCACCAGGTTTCAGTGATGCCTATTATATCATATTTGCTTTGTTGTACTAGGAGTTCGAGTTCATCTTGCTTATTTCCCATGCTCTGTGCATTAGTGTAGAGACATCGCAGACCATGGTTCCCTTTTACTTGCTGCCTGTGCAAGTTTTTTTGCCTCCCACTGCTGGGTCCTTGCACTGTTTGCCTTGTTTCCTCTGTGTCAGTTTGACTATTTTCGCCATCCCTTTCGCCTTCCTTAATATTGTCTCCCTTCCCCTCGGAACTCAGTTTAAAGCTCTCCTGATCAAGTTCTTGAGACTGTTGGCAAAAACATTTCTTCCAACTGGCGTGAGATGCAACCCGTCTGTTGCAAGAAGTCCCGCCTCATGGAACCGCAGCCCATGATCGAAGAATCCAAATCCTTCTCGGCGGCACCATCTGCGAAGCCAGTTGTTCACATCTGCTATTTTCCTCTCTCTTCCTGGACCATGCCCTTCAACTGGCAGAAGAGACGAGATGACAACCTGTACATCCATTCCTTTCAGCTTCCTACCAAGCGCCTCGTAATCCCTTTTGATGTTCTGAATGCTGTGTCTTGCAGTATCATTAGTTCCCACGTGGACCAAAAAGAAGGGGTATTGGTCAGTAGGCTTGACCAGTCTTGTCAGCCTCTCTGTCACATCACGGATCTTTGCACCTGGAAGACAACACACCTCTCGAGACATCTTGTCAGGCCTACAAATCACTGCTTCTGTTCCCCTCAGCAAGGAGTCCCCCACTACGACCACACGCCTCCTCCGAGGCTTAGCAGCGACTGTTCCCTCGGGTGGGACTCTCAGGCTCCCCTGCTCCGTCCCTGAAGTCTGTCCATGCTGCTCTTCTTCATCCTCCTTGATAAGGGAAAGAGCTTGGAATCGATTCTCTAGCTGCAAGCTCCCCGAACAATTCCTTCTTGGCTTACTTCTCTTTGTGACATTCCTCCAGCTGTCTGCCTCCTCTGTTTGGCAAGTGACCTCTTCCACCCTAGCATCTTCCTCTGCGTGGTACTCATCCAAGATGGTTAGTTCTATTGTGTCCAGGAAATCCTCTTGTTCCCTAATCTGCTGAAGTGTAGCTACTCTGGACTCCAGCTGCTGCACTTTCTCCTCCAAGAGTGCTACCAACTTGCACTTGGTGCATGTGAAGTTCTCCACTTCTGTAGGCAAGAAGAGAAACATCCCACAAGAGTTGCAGGTGACTGCAGCAGATCCCTCGTTGTCCATACTGCAAAGTCTTTAGTAATGAGTATAACAGTCAATCTACTGGGAATACTTCTTTAAAGGAATGTACTGGCTGCTATCTTACACTTAAAGGGAAGGTTCTGTTTCAATATCCGATTTTAACCTGATGCCACTTGAGCAGAGTTGTTCAGTTAAAGAAAACGAAAATTCGCACACAGTCTCAAAATGGCTGCCAAGCAGCTCCTCTCCTTCTCCTCTCTCTGGCCGGACTGTTCTGGAAGGCTCTGGAAGTTGGTATATAAAGCTAGTCTGCTAGCTCCGCCCCCTTGTGACTCACAGATGTGACTCACAGAAGCTCCTCCCCTTCAGCAACGAGCACACGGTCTCAAGCACACGGTCTCAAAATGGCTGCCAAGCAGCTCCTCTCCTTCTCCTCTCTCTGGCCCGACTGTTTCAGTTTTGTTTTAACCTGTGATATATGTCACAATGCAAATACTGAAAATTTTGGGTCGCTCCCCCCATTTCAAATGCTGTGTCAGAAAGTGTGTGCGCTTGTAGGTGTATTATTATTATTATTATTATTATTATTATTATTATTATATCCCACCCTTCTCCCAAGACTGGGACTCAGGGCAGCTTACAACATTAAAAATATATATAATTAAAAACATACAAAAATAGTACGTTAAAATAGAATTGAATTACTACAATAATTAAAAGAAATTACATATTAAAATATCAAATACTTTAAAAGATGAAAAAATGTTTAAAATACATTAAAACAACATAGCACCCTGGGCCATTCTTTAAAAGCTTTCTGTCTGAAGAGGAAGGTCTTCATCTGTTGGTGGAAGACCATCAAGAAGGGGGCCATTTCTGATCTCCCTGAGTCCAGTGGCAGCCATGGAAAAGGCCCTCTCTGGATGTCTAAATAATGTAAGTATTTAGAATCATAGAATCATAGAGCTGGAAGAGACCGCAAGGGCCATCCAGTTCAACCCCTGCCATGCAGGAACAATCAAAGCATCCCCATTGACAGATGGCCATCTAGCCTCTGTTTAAAGACCTCTAAGGAAGGAGACTCCACTACACTTCGAGGGAGTTTGTTCCACTGTCGAACAGCCCTTATTCTCAGGATGTTCCTCCTAATGTTGAGCTGGAATCTCTTTTCCTGGAGCTTGCATCCATTGCTCTGGGTCCTAGTCTCTGGAGCAGCAGAAAACAAGCTTGCTCCCTCCTCAATATGACATCCCTTCAAGTATTTAAACATTGCTACCATATCACCTCTTAACCTTCTCTTCTCCAGGCGAAACATCCCCAGCTCCCTGAGTCGTTCCTCATAGGGCATGGTTCCAGACCCTTCACCATTTTAGTCACCCTCCTTTGGACACATGGCTCCAGTTTCTCCACATCCCTTTTAAGTTGTGGTGCCCAGAACTGGACACAATGTTTTGTCTCAATTTGATCAAAGTACTTATGCATTAGCTGACACTTCTACAAAGACCTCCTTTAACCAAACAAGCATTTTGACTATTAGGTTTGTCTGGACAGGTTAGAAAGTCTGTTTCGGTTACATTTCTGCTAGTAGGTCAGTTAATCTAGGTCTGGCAAGTTAGCAAGATTTTTTTCCCTAGCTACTAAAAGAGTAGAACCTTCTAATTAATTGATGCTGAAAGAATGCAGTGCCAAATAAATGCTGAATGGGCTGTCAGTTAGTTTTTCTGAGTAACCAGTCCAGTTTATGAACCTTTTCATGTGACAGGCTTGTGGGGTGGGGTAGAGAGAGAACCGGTCCTTAAACAAGGAAGGCATTGTAGTACTCCGTGCTTATTTCCCCCCTTTACAATGTGAAAAGACAATAGAGTTTTTAAAGCTCTAGTTCTCTGGGCTGACTATACCAGGCTCAGGCCGGTGAACGAGCTCGGATTTAGCATCTCTGATAGTTACCGTATGTGGATATTATTGGAAAGAAACAAAGTGGTTTTGTCGAGGTGATTTATGTGAGCGAAAAGAGACCTAACTTCTTTTTCCTCTATTTGCGACAACAGGATTTGAAAGGTACATGTATGTCCGTAATATTGCCTTCTCTTAATAATATATATAAGTTTCCTTTATTCACTTTCACACTCTTTTTAAACGCTGGAGAGGGGAGAGTCTCTGTAATATAATGTTTTGACTTATGGGAGCTTTGCTCGTAGTTACTACATACTAAGAGTCCAAAAGCTGCACCAAAGCTGTGCTCTAGTCCTTAGGACCAGAGACGTAGCTAGGATTTTAGGAAGGGGGGGTCCAGACTAAGTGCCACCATTATAATGGGACTTGGGTGTGGCGTCGCAGCAGCACGCACCATTCATTTTTCTAATGGAAGGGGGGGTCCGGACCCCAAGAACCCCCCCCCCCTTGGCTACGTCCCTGTATAGGACTGGATCGTGGCTTTGGCATGGCTTTCGGACTCTTAGTACGCATGCATCATTTAAACAGCATACCTCCAAAGTGATCCAAAGCAGTTTTATTTTGGCCTGTCTGTATGGGGCCATAGTTGTTCAAAAAGGTGTGTGTTTTCTACAGCTGTTATTAAAGACTATGGGGAAATAGACCATCATGCTCCAATAACGTTCATCTACCATCTTGAATAGTCACATTTCAGGGTCTGGGATGGAAGGCTCTGGCTGAGTCCAGAAGCAAACGGATTAAATCCAGGGCAAGCAAGAACCAAGTTCCAAAAATAACAGTTTAGAAAGAAGCGAAAATGAAGATCATGCTCCAGGACCAGAGCTTGACAAAGCCTGGCAGACTGAGCAGGGACGTAGCCAGGATTTTAGGAAGGGGGGGTCCAGACTAAGTGCCACCATTATAATGGGGCTTGGGCGCGGTGGCGCAGCAGCATGCACCATTCATTTTTCTAATGGAAGGGGGAGTCCGGACCCCAAGAACCCCCCCCCCCTTGGCTACCTCCCTGAATTGAGCAGTCCACAAGGTAAAAGGGCTCATGATATAGCTTGAAAAGCAGGCTGCAAGTCTGGAGAAGTGACTCTTTTGGCAAGGGATTCTTGCGACTGTACTTCAAAAGAAAGTCACTTTGGTTGAAATATGGAAGGAAGTAAAATGCTGAAACTGATTAGTGGAAGCTCCAGGGAAAGCCCATCTGTCCGCAATGTCACACTTCATTTGGGGCTATGTGCTATTAATTTGCCTACTAAGGAGATATCACTAATTGCTAGACCTCTTATTTGTATATGACTGTGTTAAAAATGGAGAGGAATGGGGACCTTGTGGATGTTCCTTGATGCTCTCATCATCCTCTCCTTTACCCTGAACTTCTCCACTGTTCCTTTCTTAAACTCGTTGCCTCTTCCATTCTTCTTCAGCTTGAGATAATAGTTACTGTTCACTGTTCAATGCTACCTAGCTACTATTATTTAGTGGTAAGGGAGAGATCAGGGACGTAGCTAGGATTTTAGGAAGGGTGGTCCAGACTAAGTGCCACCATTATAATGGGTCTTGGGGGCGGCGGCGCAGCAGCACACACCATTCATTTTTCTAATGGAAGAGGGGGTCCGGACCCCAAGACCCCCCCCCCCCCCGGCTATGTCTCTGGAGGGATAGTACAGCGGGCCTTTGGTATGCGCTAAGGTTTGGTTCCAGGACTTCTGGTGGATACCAAAATCCATGGATGCTCAAGTTCCATTAAATACAATGGCAAACTAAAATAGTGTCCCTTATATAAAATGGCAAAAGCAAGTTTTGCTTTTTGGAATTTATATATTTTTGGCATGTTTTCAAACCATGGATAGTTAAATTCGTGGATAAATAATCAGCGGATATGGAGGGCTGACTGTAATTTAGCAAATATGTATTGGTGGAAGGAGGGGGTTTGGTCTATTGCCAATGAGTTCATAAAGGCTTGCTCATTCCAATAGCCTTGATGTGTTTTCCTTCCATAGCAGTTCAATGGCAGGATACAGCATTTGGGGCCTTTCTGTCCCCTAAAAAATATGCAGCCTTCTTTTTCCTTCTTTTCTTTCCCTGTCAAAGTAGTTGATGAGAAACTAGGTATGCGCCATGTCTCATAGGACATTATATTAAGCAGGTTACATTTGTCCGTCCGCATTTTTGACTTTGACTTTTGCGGATTTGATTAGTCATGGATTTTATTAGTATTTTCTCTTAAGGGATACCTAGGTCCACCAATGCAACCCTATGGTCAACTTTAACCAAAAGCCACACTGAAGGACCTAGAGATTCATAAAGAGAACACTCCAAGCATATGCAGAGTGCCACTGCAAGCCTCCGAGTTCCCAATGTTTCCCCAGTTTCAGATTGCCACGGTGAGGCCTGAGAAACATAGCGGTCCCTGTGTTACCCCAGAGCCAAACGTCAGTGACATCTGCAGTTCTGATGAAACAACAACCTGTGAGACCTCTCCCGATGTTCCATTTATGAGCCAATCAAATGTCATTCAAATGGTAGCTAATGATTGTTATGCGCAAATAGCTGGGGCTATCTCTATAATTGTGAACTATTTGTCTACTGATTAATATTCTTCAGTAGTATCAAGTTTTTATTAATCTCCAAACATCTGCTGCACAGTTGCAGTGATTCACTGTTATCCTTACATAAGAGGCTTTTTTTTGGGGGGGGGAGGGTTAAACAGGGGGTTTAGAAGAAGAGCAGTGTGAATAATGGAGCTTGGCTTATATTAAATATATTATATACTGATGCAACCTGTGCTCTTAACGTTCTGTCCAACTCTTTGCAGAATCACACTGCTGCCTTTGATGTCCCTGTGAAAGGCTTGCACTTCTCCCAGGAACAGCCATCTCTCTTCTGCTCAATGGGGCTGACTGCACAACATGGAGAAGGTCAGCCCAAACCAGAGGAAGACCAAAGGGCAGAGTCTCCCACAGTCAAGGAGAAGATCTCAGAAGAATCTTTACTGAGAAACGGGCCACTGGAATATTCTAGCTGGCAAGTATCATGTCTCCCCTTTCCGTTTTTCCCTGACGCCATTCAGCAAAATGTTGTAAATGGTAATGAAACAAAGCCCGCAAGTCCCTGGTATTAGAGAACTAGAGCTCCCAATCCCTATTTGACATTTATGGAGAAGTCCAAAGGCACCAAGTTACATAGACATACAGCTCTGTACACAAGCATTGACTAGCATGAATTTTTATTTTACTTGCATAACACAGTATGCAGTGCCTTCCACTGACAAGGTGGAGGTTGAGGGCTGAGAAAGTGGTACAGTCCTGCTGATCATGGTTAACCTGGACCTGGTTTAACATAACTATGGGCCCGAATAGGCAGGCCAAAATAAAACTGCTTCGGATCACTTTGGAGGTGTGCTGTTTAAATGACAGACGCATCTTAAGAGACCAGAAGCTGCACCAAAGCTGTGCTCCAGTCCTTAGGCTCATGTCTAGTTTCTGATCTACTAAGACCCCACATCTTTTTCATATTTTCAAGCCTGTTGTCATCCCTCTTGTGTCTGTGCAGGGACGTAGCCAAGGGGGGGGGGTTTCTTGGGGTCCGGACCCCCCCCTTCCATTAGAAAAATGAATGGTGTGTGCTGCTGCGCCGCTGCACCCAAGCCCCATTATAATGGTGGCACTTAGTCTGGAACCCCCGCCTCTTCCTAACATCCTAGCTACGTCCCTGGTCTGTGCATTTTATTTGTCTTGCCTACATACAGTACAAGATGCAAGAATGGCAAACCCTTTTTAAAACTAGCTGTCCACTTCATAGGGGAAAAAACTCCAAGAGCTTGCACTGGAAATAAAAATAGGACCTAATATGGGAGGTGGAGAGCAGAAATGAGCATGCATGTTCTGTGCTGTCGATGCTTCTTTCTGCAAAATCTTAAGATGGCGGGTGCTGATCATGTCCACTCATGATTAGTACCAGTCCTGAAGGCTATAGAGATTCTGACCTGCCTTCCATGGTGGGTTTTCAGCATGGCATGCTCAGTCCTGAAAGCCACGGACCTTCCAAGAAAGAGCTCCGGGAGGCAGTATAGTTTCAGTTAAATGTGGCGCATGGAAGAGGAGGTTAAATTTTGTTATTCTGAGTGTCTGGATGGAAAGCTGTGGGTGTATGTGAGAGAGAGACAGAAAGAGAGAGAAGGAGAGTGGGTTCAGGGACGTAGCCAAGGGGGGGTTCTTAGAGTCCGGACCCCCCCCTTCCATTAGAAAAATGAATGGTGCGTGCTGCTGCATCGCCGCGCCCAAGCCCCATTATAATGGTGGCACTTAGTCTGGACTCCCCCCTTCCTAAAATCCTGGCTACGTCCCTGGTGGGTTATCTAACTATTGCCACTGCCATCACACTCAGTAGGTAGCCTATCTAGGGCTAATAGAGATTACAGTACAAAGTATCCAGAAGACACCAAGGCAGAGAAAGATGATACTCTCTAAACTATGGATGGGCAACTGCCAGGGGCATTGATTTTGCCTGAAACCTCAAAGAGCTGCACTCCTCCTCATTGCCTTGTTGTCACCCACCGGATTTTTACTTCACAAAATTGGCACCAAAGGGTACTACTCCCCACACATCTGCTTGTTAACCACCTCCAGGAATACAAGTTATTACTCGGTTGTTTTGCAGTCAACAACATCATTAACATGGCACCTCCCATCCCATTATCATTATTAATAATATTATAACCATGCAAAGTTGCTAAGCAGCTATGGCAGGAAATCTGCCTCGGATCCAAATGTGCTATGCTAGCTTAGTGTCAGCAAAACAACAGAGTAATAACTTGTATTCCAATATACCAGTTGGTAACCTATCAAGCTGATTTCTCCTCGAAAATGCACACAGAGCATAATGTCCTTCTGGCAGCCTCTTGGAAGCAAAATTATTGTTTGAGCTTTGAATCAAATGACATCTCTCTTTCGAACATCACGATTTGGGGAAGCGCGCATGTGTGTGTGTTCACATTTCAGGCAGGCATTTCTTCCCAGTGAATGAGAGTGGTAGTGGTGGCGTGTATGTGTGTGTGTGTGTGTGTGGGTAAGGAGTGAGATTATTTATGTGATTGGGATGTTGTCTAGGGTTTTTGCTTTTTTAAAAGCAAACTTCTTTTAACACTTATGTTACAAATATGATACAGTACAGTGCCAAATAGCCAGACAGTGTACTAGAATGTCCCTATTACTGATGCTAGGAGATGCCTGCTGGGGGAAGCCACTCTCCTCTGATGCTCCATACTACATCATCACCCTAGTCTCTGTTTCAAAACATGCAAAATTTGTGTTATAACTTTAACAAATGTTATAATCAGTAGCCTAGGAGAAGCAGTAAGTGCATTGTGTATCCCAAGCCCCAAACCTTTTGGTAACATTTTGAGCCCAGAAGTAACTCTATCCACATGGGACCTACATAGCTTGAAGGTTTCTAAAGTGTGCAGGGGATCTACATGGATGGAAGGTAGGTTCCTGCTGCAGAGTTGTTAACTGCTCTTGAATACACTTCAACCCATGGCGACCCTGTGGATGAGACATCTCCAAGGCCCACTATCCCCAACCTTTCTGCTCAGATTCTGCAGGCCCAGGTCCATGTCTTCCCCCATCAAGTCTAGCCATCTGGCATATGGTCTTCATCCCTACCTAATGCTTTCCATTTTTCACCTGCCCCACTCTGTCTCTTCGGCATTAACAAAAGCTTCCATCAAACTCACAGCTTGTTCCAAATTCCTGGGCTTATGGCATTTGACCCAACTCTGAGCTTTAGGAGGTAAAGCTAATACATACTGTTCCACCATCACCAAGTTGGTTGCTTCCTGGGTGGACCTTACTGCAGGTTTAAGCCAGGGACGTAGCCAGGATTTTAGGAAGGGAGGGGTCCAGACTAAGTGCCACCATTATAATGGGCCTTGGGTGCAGCAGCATAGCAGCACACATCATTCATTTTTCTAATGGAAGGGGGGGGGGTGTCCAGACCCCAAGAACCCCCCCCCCCGCTATGTCCCTGATTTCCATGTTAATCTGTGTATTATCCTGTTATTGAACATGCTGCCTTTGAATGTGGTGGAGAACTCCAAAGGAGTTCTTTGAAGGTCTTTAAACAGAAGTGTGCTCTGTGATCCTGCATTGCTGGGGCTGGAATAGATGTCCTTTGCAGTGCCTTCTAATTCTTCTGTTTCTTCCTTTCTATTCCACCTCATATATGAATCAGACATAGATATCGACTCCTTGAATAGGAGTCATTCTGGCAGGTCATTCCAAATTTTTGGAGCAGCAGTTGAAAAGGCCCTCTGGGAAGGTGCAACCAACCTGGTCTTCTTTGGCTGCAATATAGTCTTCCCAGAGGACCTGAATGTGAGGGAAGTATTATATGGGAGGAGGCATTCCCACAAGTAGGCTGCACCCATAGAAACTTGGGGACCTCAATTTTGGTTCCATCTTATAAGTCCGATGTCATCTCTTCTAATCTGAATACAGATTCATGGACACCTTTAAAATGCATGTCTTTGGTTCATGCGAGGTTAACATAGTCTTCTGAGGCAGCAGGAAACTGGCATAAGAAGACATTTTTGTTTGGTTCCGTCTGAGCTGGGTAATTTCTGAATTACATGCCAAAATGTGGCAAATCAATTCATACACAATCACACTTTTCTTTGGATAGTTGTTTTGTTTTATGACCGTACCATTCTTTTCTCTGAGAGAAACTGTACTCATTATTGCTTTCCTATTTTGTTTTGAGGGTTGATTGTTTGCTGCCTGATTTGACCCCGAAAGCATTTCAAGTACGTATCCCTTTTCTTTTCCATCACTTGTACGTATAGCTACCAATCATGATTTGTCCCCGCTGGGAAATTTTTATATTCCTAATATTAAATCCTTTAGCTCTTTTAATGCTTGGCCCAGCCATGTGGCACCTCTGGGATGTGTGTGAAATACATGTTTAGTGGCACCAAGACGCAATCAACACTGGGTTTCCCTTGAACAGCCTTTGTCACCTTCGCTGGATTCACAATGTAATGACAAGGTTTGTGGGTGCCTAGGAGAGCAAACATTCCCCATACTATACACATTATGTGAGTTTCTTAAAATACTCTTCCTTCCTCATTGACTTACTAGTGTTAGGAATCATAGGCCTGTTACAGACTGCCAAAATAAAGCTGCTTTGGGTCTCTTTGGAGGTATGCTGTTTAAATGAAGCATGCATCCGAAGAATCTGGAAGCTGCACCAAAGCTGCACTCCAGTGCTTAGGAATGGAGTGTGGCTTTGGTGCAATCTCTGGACTCTTAGGACCCATGCATCATTTAAATAGCATACCTCCAAAGAGACCCGAAGCAGGTTTATTTTGGTGGTCTGTAACAGGCCATAGAGCCTTCCAGATGTCATCAAACTGCAATTCCAGCATTCCCTACCACTTGCTATACTGATTAGGACCGAGGTCATAAACATCTGCGGGTCAACATGATTCTATGGATTAAAACATATTTGTGTGCATTTTTTAAATTGGGGAGGCAAGATGCGTTCTGGGTTACAAGTCTTCGCATCTGTAAATGGATCATTGCGGTGACAATCTTGAAACTATATATATTCCATCCCTACTCCAAGCACATGTTAGTGTAGAAATGTGATTTTAGCAGTAGGACTAATTTCGTAGACCTTTCTATCAAATCAATTCTGAGTTGTCCACCAGCAGAATATAATGCCAACGGTTGTCTCTGCAGCAAGTATTATTCTGAGCTGCCTTTCATCTTGGAAGTACCAGCGCTTGGAAATAATTAGTTCATTAACCCGGTAAATTGTTAAGTCTTTAGATATTTCTACACCTGGCTTAGCTCACTAGATTTCTTCCAAAGGTTAGAATGCATTAAAATAGATTGCTTTCCCTCCGGCAGATGCAGGAAGACAGGAAGGCCTAAAGATGTGGATTAGGACTGGTGAAAATGCATGACATGGCTCTGTTGCTAAGCTGCAGGACTCAGCAAAAGCAACTGAAGAATGGGAAAAGGAGGGGAAAATGACTTGTTTGCTTAGCTTTCAAGCAACCATGGCCCTTACAGAATGGCAGGCCATTTTGGACTTGCAAGCTGGTGTTTCCTCTCGCACTGGTCCTTGTGTCTTTGAGCTCCTCTTTCCAATTGAATAGATTGTGATCCGGCCACATGAGATTCGGAGGAATTTGGGGGGGGGGGGTTGAGCCCCCTCCCAAAAAACTCCATAAACTTAACTGAAAAAAGGATTTGTAGTTTTTATCAGCGTACCTGTAAGAATGGACATTATGCAACATAAGGTGGAAAGCTAAGGTGGAATGGACATTATGCAACATTGGTCTGCTTCGCATCGTTGCACATTTTCAGCAGAGGGAGGGTGAGGAGATGCAAATGTGCCCAAGAAAGTGAAGACAGTTAGCAGTGATGTGAATGTGTGAATGTCCGTAGCAATTATCATAATACACTTATGTGTAGTCTAGCCCTTTGTGGAATCGTTCAGTGTGTTTATTAGTTTTCACAGTACTTAATAACTGGATAATTAAGTGGAATGTTTCCCTTAGCCTTCCACCTTCTGTAGAGGAGATATGCAGAGGGCAGGAAGAGTTTAAGAAAACGAATCTTTTGGCTCCAAACAAATAGCTTGAGCCTCATCAAACCCTTTAATTTTCCTCTTGGGTTTTCATTTTCTCTGATTTCTCCACCCTCCCCATTCTGATTTTCACCAATCCTTGTCTTCAGCGGATCACACACTTTGAGAAGTTTGGGTAGTTTTGCATCTTTGGAGCCAAAAAATACAGATAGATGAATTCCTATACTCCCATTATAGAATCATTGGCCTGTTACAGACTGCCAAAATAAAGCTGCTTGGGGTCTCTTTGGAGGTATGCTGTTTAAATGATGCACGCATCCTAAGAATCCGGAAGCTGCACCAAAGCTGCCCTCCAGTGCTTAGGAACGGAGTGTGGCTTTGGCGCGACCTCCGGACTCTTAGGACCCAGGCATCATTTAAACAGCATACCTCCAAAGAGACCCCAAGCAGCTTTATTTTGGCAGTCTGGAATAGGCCATTGAATCCTAGAGTTGGAAGAGACCACAAGGGCCATCCAGTCCAACCCCCTTCTTCTGCCATGCAGGAAATCCAAATCAAAGCATCCCCGACAGATGGCCATCCAGCTTCTGTTTAAAAACCTCTAAGGAAGGAGATGCCACTACATAGACTAATAAAATCAGAGAATGTGAAGAGACCACAAGGTCCATCCAGTCCAAACCCCTCCCATACACTTGTGCTCACAATCAAAGCACCCCAACAGATGGCCATCCAGCCTATGTTGAAAGGCCTCCAAAGAAGGAGACCCCACTAATGTCAAACAGCTCTTACTCTCAAGAATTTCAACCTAATGTCGAGCGGGAATTCTCTTTTCCTGTAGCTTGCATCCATTGTTCCTGGTCCTTTCCTCTGAAGCATCAGAAAACAAGCTCACTCCATCCTCAATATGACACTCCTTCAAGGATTTAAACAGGGCTATCCTCTCTGTGCATTTTAAAAGTAAGACTCGTTGAGTTAAATGAGCAAAACTCTGGGGCAGAGAGGATGTAGTAATTCAATTCAGCAGGGGGAAAAAATCTGTGCATGCTCAGAAGCACTGAAAACAGTTCTAACCAGCCACTTACTGCTGCATTACGAATCTAGTCTGTGGATAAACAACTTTACTTATTGGTTAAAATGACATACTAATCTTGGTGGATTGACTCAGCTAATTATGGCAGACAGCTATAAATCCTCTTGAGAAACAGCCATTCACAAGAAACTGAACCTTCTGGGACTCTCTAGTGATACTATTCTAAAGTTAGGATTAGATCAAGCAAAATCAGCGGTAAGGCAAAGGATTCTAGATATTGAAGGTCAAGCAGAAATCGCTGCTTTATCCACTCATATTTTGGCAAACAATCAAATGCCGGTTTCACATCCAGCTCCTTACTTATATTATGTTACTGGCCCCAAATTCAGAAGAGCTTTATCATTAGCTCGATGTTCTTCCAACAGCAGTATTGGAACGGAAATATGAATCCTGGTTATGTCTTGGAGATGCTGGAGTTATAGAAACCACAGCTCATGGACTTCTGTACTGTCAATTCTATAAGGACATTTGCCACCCCTCTTGTAACTAAATACCTTGGACACACTGATACCCTTTATCTATGATATCTGCTCGATGGTCAGGATCTAAACTGTTGTACTCAAGGTAGCACAATTCTGTTACATCATGTGTAAAATACGTTCCCGGACGGGTATTAACAGTTGATGATAGTTGGTGGAGATGATTCTGACTTTTATTTTAATAACTGTATTGCACTTATTATTTTACTATTTTTATTATTCTATTTTATACTGGTCTATGACCGAATAAAACAACAACAACAACTACGACTACTACTACTACTACTAGGATTTTAAATAATGTAGTAATGTTTTTAATTAAATAGTTTTTAATTATGTAGCAGAGGCAGTTGTGAATTAATATCCCAATTTCTAGCATTACTTTTTGACCTAATATTCCAGGCCCTCCAGTAGCAATTATCCTGGCAGTGCCAGCTGCAATGTTTGGGCACGATGCCCTAACTGGACTCCTCCCTAGAGTTTATCAGACAAGGGAAATTGGAAGTATAATTCAATGGCAATCTGAATGAAGTCATGGGGTTTAGCGTTATTGCATGATAGACTACCACACGCAATTTTGGGCAATGGGAAGTCAGTCCGAACGCAATCATGGAGTTTCACGTTATTGCATGAATGCAGTCATGGGGTTTAGCATTATTGCATGATAGACTACCACACGCAATTTTAGGGCAATGGGAAGTCAGTTCGAATGCAATCATGGAGTTTCACGTTATTGCATGAATGCAGTCATGGGGTTTAGCATTATTGCATGATAGACTACCACACGCAATTTTAGGGCAATGGGAAGTCAGTTCGAATGCAATCATGGAGTTTCACGTTATTGCATGAATGCAGTCATGGGGTTTAGCATTATTGCATGATAGACTACCACACGCAATTTTAGGGCAATGGGAAGTCAGTTCGAATGCAATTCGAATTCACGTAAATTCGCTGAACTAGCAAATTCATGCGAATGCGTTCTGGCCCCACTTTCTTTTCATTTGAAAGCAAAAGAAATTCCTTCCCGTGTGATAAACTCCCCTGTACATCGAGCAGCACTGCCCATTTGTTTTCCTTCTTCCTCTGGGCCAAATCTACACAACTGCCCAGAGGGAATGTACAAAGCAAATGCAGCATGATAACCCATCTCCTAGCTGTTCTCACAGCTCTGGAAAACCTGGGCCTAGTCTATACATTTCAAATCCTCCTCATTTCAGTCAGGGATGTAGCCAAGGGGGGGGTTGGGGTCCGGACCCCCCCCCCTTCCATTAGAAAAATGAATGGTGCGTGCTGCTGTGCCGCCGAACCCAAGCCCCATTATAATGGTGGCACTCAGTCTGGACCCCCCCTTCCTAAAATCCTGGCTACGTCCCTGCCCCTTCCTCTGCCCTATCACACTTCCTCTAGAGTAGATCTCCTCCATGACAAATCCTAATCTTAGCCACCAGTCTGGCAAAATAAATCCCCCCGTGTAAATACAGATGGACAAACACTTAAACAGTGTGTAAATGCAGCTGTAATGTTGGAACATTTAATGTCACTGCTCTATGCAGGCAGAATATTTTGAGCATAATCCAGTCATATTAGCAGTTTGCTGGTTTTACCTGCTCTTCCATTAAAAGTACAATTTTATTCACATATAAAATTATATGTACAGCATAATTTTAAAATAAGCTAAATATACAACTACAATTATTATTATTATTATTATTATTATTATTATTATTATCTTTTATTTATAAAGCGCTGTAAATTTACAATAATTTGCATTTTAAAAGTCCAGGTTGAGTATCCCTTATCCGAAACTCTGAAATAGCGACACCATTGTTTTCTGATGTTTCAGTGTACACAAACTTTGTTTCATGCACAAAACTATTAAAAATATTGTATAAAATTGCCACCTGGCTATGTGTGTATGAAACATAAATACATTTCATGTTTAGACCTGGGTCCCATCTCCAAGATATGCAACTATTCCCAGAATCAAAATCTGAAACACTTCTGATCCCAAGCATTTTGATAAAAATATATCCAGCTTGTAATAACAAATAATATATATTACTGCTGCATATTCTAATGATACTGCAGATTTAAATATGTTTTCTATCATTTTGACCTATAGTCGTGGTGTAGTGGTTTGAATGTTGGATTATGACTCTGGAGATAAGGGTTTGAATTCCCACTTGGCCAAGGAAACCAATTGGGTGAGCTTGGGCAAGTTGCATTCTCTCAGCCTCAAAGAAAGCAAAGGAATCCCCCCCCCCCAACAAATCCTGCCAAGAAAACTCAGTGATACGTTCACCTTAGAGTAGCCATAAGTTGAAAAATGATTTGAAGGCACAACAACAACAACAACAACAACAACAATAGAAGACCTGCAACTCTGGGTAGGAAACTGTGGCTCTTCAAATATTTTGAACTGAAGCTCCCATCATCTGTCACCATTGGCTATGGAGGCTGATGCTTATAGGAGGGTTTTTTTTTGGGGGGGGGGGGATTTGGATGACCACAGTTGGCCGCTTCTGTTCTAAACATTACTTGAGTTGGCATAATGTAACTGCGGCCTCATACAGAGAGGCCAAAATAAAACTGCTTCAGGTCACTTTGGAGATATGCTGTTTAAATGATACATGCCTCCTAAGAGTCTGGAAGCTGTGCCAAAGCCAAAGGACTGGAGCGTGGCTTTGGCGTGGCTTCTGGATTCTTAGGACACACGCATCATTTAAACAGCATACCTCCAAAGTGACCTGAAGCAGCTTTATTTTGGCCTCTCTGTATGGAGCCTGCGTAAGTCTGAATCACCTCAGTGGTACATACATAAGTGTACATGCACCAGTCACATTGCTAAAGACTAGAGTTTGGAAACATTGCTTTTGAAAAATGGCTATGATTCTCAGAATCCTCTAGCCACCCTCGCTAGAGAATTCTGAATGCTGTACTCATATTATATTTATGACTGCAGCTGTAGTCATGTTACAAAATAAACTTTTTCCAAGCTCTGGTAAATAGCATGGTAGCCCCTTACCTGTGTGGCTTGAGTAAATGATTTCAGTGCCCCCTCCCCAGACACATGGGAGGGCTTTTTAAGTGCTATTAAGATCTCTGTCTCTCTCGTCAGATCAAATTCAGTAGCCTGCTGAATGAGGAGTGAGCAATTCTATAGCCAAGAAGCATGCATCATTTATCCAGACACCTGGACTTAGAAGTCCGGAGTGATTAATTTAATAACCAAATGTGGGTAGGCTTTTCCATGCCATCAGGGACGTAGCCAGGATTTTAGGAAGGGGGGGGGTCCAGACTAAGTGCCACCATTATAATGGGGCTTGGGTGTGGCGGCGCAGCAGCACACACCATTCATTTTTCTAATGGAAGGGGGGGGTCCGGACCCCAAGACCCCCCCCCCCTTGGCTACGTCCCTGATGCCATGGTCTGAAGCCTGTTACTGTTGACATTCCAAAGCACAGAAAAGTTATGTTTGGACAAAATCTCCCAGCCAAAAATAGTCTCATAGATTCTGGGGGCTGCCGTTGAAAAAAGCAATGTATCTATGCTCTGGACATGGAAAGAGACATAGTGGGTGAGACTGACCTAATAGAGAAAAGGCAGAATTACCTTCTTTGCCTCAGTCTTCCCACAAAATGAAAAGGATGCTGAACCTGAGGAAAATGGAGCAGAGGACACAATAATGGATATTCAGCACATAATAAGCAAAGAGGTAGTACAGGAATATCTGGGTAATCTAAGGCCTGTTACAGACTGCCAAAATAAAGCTGCTTTGGTCTCTTTGGAGGTATGCTGTTTACATGATGCATGCATCCTAAGAATCCGGAAGCTGCACCAAAGCTGCACTCCGGTGCTTAGGAATAGAGTGTGGCTTTGGCGCAACCTCCGGACTCTTAGGACCCATGCATCAGTTAAACAGCATACCTCCAAAGAGACCCAAAGCAGCTTTATTTTGGCAGTCTGGAACAGGCCTATATAAATTTAAGTCTTCGGGACCAGATGAACTCCATCCAATAATATTAAAAGAACTGGCAAATCTAATCTCACAGCCATTGGCAATGATCTTTGAAAATTCCTGGAGAAGAGGAGAAGTCCCAGCAGATTGGAGGAGGGCAGACATTTTCTCCATCTCCAAAAAGGGGGGAAAGAAGATTCCAACAATTATCGTCCAGTTATTCAATCAATACCTAGTATTCATCAATACCAGGAAAGATTCTAGAACAGAGGGTCTGTGAACATCTAGAAGGCAATGCCATCATCACAAAAAGCCAACATGGGTTTCAGAGAAACAAATCCTGCCAGACTAATCTGATCTCTTTTTTTGAACTTGGTAGACGAAGGGAATATGGTGAATATAGCATATCTTGATTCCAGTAAGGCCTTTGACAAAGTCCCCCATGACCTTCTTGCAAACAAGCTTGTAAAATGTGGCCTAGACAAGACAATGCAACTGTTAAATGGATTTCTAATTGGTTGACTGGCTGAATCCAAATGGTGCTCAACAATGGCTCCTCTTCATCTTTATCCTAGGGCAGTGGTTCCCAACCTTCCTAACGCCGCAACCCTTTAATACAGTTCCTTATGTTGTGGTGACCCAAACCCATTAAATTATTTCCGTTGCTGCTTCGTAACTGTAATTAAATAGGTGTTTTCCAATGGTCTTAGGCGACCCCCTTGAAAGGGTCATTCGACCCCCAAAGGGGTCCTGACCCACAGGTTGGGAACCACTGTCCTAGGGGCTCCAAGGTTGACCCCGCCTTCCATCCCTTTGTAGGGTCGTAAAATGAGTACCCAGCTTGTTAGGGGCAATTGACTTATAGGTTGTAAACGGCTTAGAGAGTGCTGAGGTCACTGATAAGTGGTATAGGCAGGTACATGCTATTGCTATTGTTGTCTTGGAGAGAAGTGACCAGTCGGGTGCCACAGGGCCCAGTGCTATTCAACATATTTATTAATGACTTGGATGATGGAATAGAGGGCATGCTTATCAAGTTTGCAGATGACACCAAAGTAGGAGGAACAGCTAATATCCAAGAGGAGAAGTTCAAAATTCAAAATGACTTTAATAGACTAGAAAGCTGGGCCAAAACTAAGAATCCCAACAGGGAGAAATGTAAGTTACTGCAGTTAGGCAGGAAAAATGAAATGCACAAATATAGAATGGGGGACACCTGGCTTAAGGAGACTATGTGTGAAAAGGATCTAGGAGTCCAAGTAGACCACAAGTTGAACATGAGTCAACAGTGTGACGCGGCAGCTAAAAAGGCCAATGCGATTTTAGGCTGCATCAATAGAAGTATAGTGTCTAGATCAAGGGAAGCCATAGTGCCACTCTGTTTTACTTTCGTCAGGCTTCACCTGGAATACTGTGTCCAGTTCTGGGCAGCACAATTCAAAAAGGATGTGGAAAGCTGGAGCATGTCCAGAGGAAAGCAACCAAAATAGTGAAAGGCCTGGAAACCATGCCCTCTGAGGAGAGGCTTAGGGAGTTGGGTATGTTCAGCTTGAAGAAGAGAACGCTAAGAGGTGATTCGATAGCCCTGTTTAAATATTTGAAGGGATGTAATCATTTGAAGGGAAGGGGCAAATTTGTTTGCTGCAGCTCCAGAGAAAAGGAGCCAGAACAATGGCTGCAAACTATGGGAAAAGCAATTCTGCCTCAACATTAGGAAGTATCTCATGACAGTAAGAGCTGTTCAACACTGGAATACGGTCCCTCTGAATATGGTGGCATCTCATCCTTTGGAAGTTTTTTAAGCAGAGGCTGAATGGCCATCTGTCAGGGATGCTTTGATTGAGAGTTCCTGCATGGCAGAATGGGGTTGGCCCCTGTGGTCTCTTCCATGTTTCTCTATGAATCAGAGAGGTTATCTTTTGAATGACAGTGCCCAGAATCCCACAGCCAACATGGGAATGGAAAGGGGATTCTGGGCGGTGTAGTCCAAAAAGTACCCTTTCCAGGCCTCTAATGTGGACTGGATAATGGGCTAGATGAAGTTTAATCCAGAGAAGTCAGAGGTGCTCTGATAAGTAGGAAGGCAGATTGATGAATACGGGTTCAAACTGTGCTGGATGGGTTTGCACGTTCTCCTCAAACACCCAGATTTGTGGCGAGGAGGAGGCTTGCTGTAATCCATACTGAACCTAGATGTTCAATTTTTGCCGTTGTCTAACCTACAAACTATCCCCATCCTTAGACGCTCATCTCTGTAGTCTCAAAGTTTTTATGGCAAGGTGAAAGTGGACCTCTTAATTTTCACACGCACACACATTTCTAGAGTATCTTCCAAAGATCTTCCGATTATTGAGATCTTGGCTGTCGTGTTTATAAAGGAAAAGGCATGACACATAAGAAAAAATGGGGAAGCACTAGTTCTTTCTGTTACAGGTTTTTAAATCATAGAATCATAGAGTTGGAAGAGACCCCAAGGGCCATCCAGTCCAACCCACTGCCATGCAGGAACTCTCAATCAAAGCATCCCCAACAGATGGCCATCCAGCCTCTGCTTGAAGACCTCCAAGAAAGGAGACTCCACTACACTCCAAGGAAGGAGGCCTGACCAGAGCAGAAGGGAGTGGCACTATTACTTCTCTTGATCTAGACACTATACTTCTATTGGTGCGGCCTAAAAATCTGCCAGTATCAACCTGCCCTCCACTATTGCTGCTGCCCAGGGCCTATTTGGCACCATTCTTGTATCTGACGCAAGAGACACAAGCTGCCCTGAGCATCACCTTTTCCCTCACAGGACCCTGCCCTCCCTCCCCACACATGCCCCTCATGGAAGGGTTGTGGCACAAGGGGGAATATGCCTCCTTTGGTGCGAGAGGCTTGTACATTTCCATGATTCCAGAACAATATCCCGAAACACACACCGGGGAAAGGTTGTGGCATGAGGGGGAGGAAGCCACCTTTGGAAACGAAGCCTAGTGGTTAGTTATGCCCATGAATGAGGGTGTGGGTGTCCCAGGGTGTGTGTCTGTGGGAGATTTGAGGATGTGTGTCCCTGTGTGGGAGAGAGGTTTCAGGGGGGGGGTGTTGCGTGTCTTTGTGTGGGAGAGAGACTTCAGGGGGCTGTTGTGTGTCTTTGTGTAGGAGAGAAACTTCAGGGGGCTGTTGTGTGTCTTTGTGTGGGAGAGAGGTTTCAGGGGGGTGTTGCGTGTCTTTGTGTGGGAGAGAGGTTTCAGGGGGGTGTTGTGTGTCTTTGTGTGGGAGAGAGGTTTCAGGGGGGGGTGTTGCGTGTCTTTGTGTGGGAGAGAGACTTCAGGGGGCTGTTGTGTGTCTTTGTGTAGGAGAGAGACTTCAGGGGGCTGTTGTGTGTCTTTGTGTGGGAGAGAGACTTCAGGGGGTGTTGCGTGTCTTTGTGTGGGAGAGAAACTTCAGGGGGCTGTTGTGTGTCTTTGTGTGGGAGAGAGGTTTCAGGGGGGTGTTGCGTGTCTTTGTGTGGGAGAGAGGTTTCAGGGGGGTGTTGTGTGTCTTTGTGTGGGAGAGAGGTTTCAGGGGGGTGTTGCGTGTCTTTGTGTGGGAGAGAGGTTTCAGGGGGGTGTTGTGTGTCTTTGTGTGGGAGAGAGGTTTCAGGGGGGTGTTGCGTGTCTTTGTGTGGGAGAGAGACTTCAGGGGGCTGTTGTGTGTCTTTGTGTGGGAGAGAGACTTCAGGGGGCTGTTGTGTGTCTTTGTGTGGGAGAGAGACTTCAGGGGGCTGTTGTGTGTCTTTGTGTGGGAGAGAGGTTTCAGGGGGGTGTTGCGTGTCTTTGTGTGGGAGAGAGACTTCAGGGGGCTGTTGTGTGTCTTTGTGTGGGAGAGAGGTTTCAGGGGGGTGTTGCGTGTCTTTGTGTGGGAGAGAGACTTCAGGGGGCTGTTGTGTGTCTTTGTGTGGGAGAGAGGTTTCAGGGGGGTGTTGCGTGTCTTTGTGTGGGAGAGAGACTTCAGGGGGCTGTTGTGTGTCTTTGTGTGGGAGAGAGGTTTCAGGGGGGTGTTGCATGTCTTTGTGTGGGAGAGAGACTTCAGGGGGCTGTTGTGTGTCTTTGTGTGGGAGAGAGACTTCAGGGGGCTGTTGTGTGTCTTTGTGTGGGAGAGAGACTTCAGGGGGCTGTTGTGTTTCCCCGTGTAGGAGAGAGGTTTCAGGGGGTGTTGCGTGTCTTTGTGTGGGAGAGAGACTTCAGGGGGCTGTTGTGTGTCTTTGTGTGGGAGAGAGACTTCAGGGGGCTGTTGTGTGTCTTTGTGTGGGAGAGAGACTTCAGGGGGCTGTTGTGTGTCTTTGTGTGGGAGAGAGACTTCAGGGGGCTGTTGTGTTTCCCCGTGTAGGAGAGAGGTTTCAGGGGGTGTTGCGTGTCTTTGTGTGGGAGAGAGACTTCAGGGGGCTGTTGTGTGTCTTTGTGTGGGAGAGAGACTTCAGGGGGCTGTTGTGTGTCTTTGTGTGGGAGAGAGACTTCAGGGGGCTGTTGTGTTTCCCCGTGTAGGAGAGAGGTTTCAGGGGGTGTTGCGTGTCTTTGTGTGGGAGAGAGACTTCAGGGGGCTGTTGTGTGTCTTTGTGTGGGAGAGAGACTTCAGGGGGCTGTTGTGTGTCCTTGTGTAGGAGAGAGACTTCAGGGGGCTGTTGTGTGTCTTTGTGTGGGAGAGAGACTTCAGGGGGCTGTTGTGTGTCTTTGTGTGGGAGAGAGACTTCAGGGGGCTGTTGTGTTTCCCCGTGTAGGAGAGAGGTTTCAGGGGGTGTTGCGTGTCTTTGTGTGGGAGAGAGACTTCAGGGGGCTGTTGTGTGTCTTTGTGTGGGAGAGAGACTTCAGGGGGCTGTTGTGTGTCCTTGTGTAGGAGAGAGACTTCAGGGGGCTGTTGTGTGTCTTTGTGTGGGAGAGAGACTTCAGGGGGCTGTTGCGTGTCTTTGTGTGGGAGACTTCAGGGGGCTGTTGTGTGTCTTTGTGTGGGAGAGAGACTTCAGGGGGGCGTTGTGTGTCTTTGTGTGGGAGACTTCAGGGGGCTGTTGTGTTTCCCCGTGTAGGAGAGAGACTTCAGGGGGCTGTTGTGTGTCTTTGTGTGGGAGAGCTCTGAGGGCGTTGTGGGGGAGAGGGAGGCTGGAGGGCCTGTGTCTGTGTCTCTCTCCCGCCTTTTTCTCTCTCTGAAGGAGACCAAAGGGAGCCCTTCGTGGGCTTCTCCTTTCTGGGGCTTGGAGGTGGGAGGTGGGCCAGGAGGAGCCGGGGAGCCAGGAAGCGACGGGGGAGGCTGCCCCTTTTGGGTGCCATGGCGGTGGTGGGCACCTGCTGCGCGCCTCAGCCAAGAGCAGGAGGAGGAGGAGGAGGGCGGCGGGGCGCGGCTGTCGGAGCCCTGCCTGGGCGGCGCACCTGAGCGGCGGGAGAGGGCCCTGGCTCCTTCCCTGCCTGGCTTGCCTGAGGGGCTGCCCCTCCATCGAAAAGAGGGGCTTTTTTCAACAAGAGGGAGGGAGGGAGAGAGGAAGGGCGCCGGCGCCTGAAGCCATCCTCCTCCTCCTCCTCCTCCTCTTCAGCCGAGGAAGGCGAAGGGGAGCCCCGCAGGGAGAGCAGAGCCGGAGCTGCCTTCTTCTGCCAGGTGAGCTTGGCTCCTGGCCTCAGGTGAGCAGGCGCCATGGAGCCCCAGGGGAAAGGGACATAGGGGCTGGTGGAGGGGCTCTGGAGGGGGGAAGGGGCGGGAGGCTGGCGGGGATGGCACCGCCTCGACCTCCCTCTCCTCCCTCTCCCTCTCCTTCTCCCTCTCCTCCTCCTCGCTGGAGCTGGAGCTGGACCTGTTGTCGGGAGCCACGGAGCGGAGAAGAGCCCTTCCCTTTGATCCTGGCCATTGCGGATCAATGGATGGAGTAGCACCGTTTCTATGGCATCGTTCCGGCTCTAAGGTGAACCTGGCCTGGCTCTTCTTGGGGGGCTGCCTATGCCGACGGAGAAGAGGGGGCGGATAGAGATATATCTAGATCTATCTATCTATCTAGACAGATAGATAGATATAGATATAGATAGATATAGATCTATAGCTATAGCTATCTAGATAGATAGAGATATAGATAGATATAGATCTATATCTATCTATAGCTATAGCTATCTAGATAGATAGATAGATAGATATAGATATAGGTATAGATATATCTGTGTGTGTATGTGTGTGTGTATGTGCATAACTATGGTGATACTGTATAATTTTGGCAGCAGTCCTTCTCCTCCGGTGGAGGTTTTGAAACTGGATGCCCTCCGCAGGGTCTCTTCTTCCGACTCCAGGGGCTTCTTGGGAAAAGCCACGTCGGGATGCGGCCATCCGTGGCTGGGAGCCCGGCGCCGGAGGATTACATAAAAGGCCCCTCCTGAGGCGGAGAGGTGCCCACCTTCCTCCTTCTTCTGTACCATAGAATCATAGAGTTGGAAGAGACCCCAAGGGCCATCCAGTCCAACCCCATTCTGCCATGCAGGAACTCTCAATCAAAGCATCCCCATTGACAGATGGCCATCCAGCCTCTGCTTAAAGACCTCTAAGGAAGGAGACTCCACCACTCTCTGAGGGCATGTGTTTCACTGTTGAACAGCCCTTACTCTCAGGAAGGTCTTCGTAATGTTGAGATGGAATCTCTTTTCCTGGAGCTTGCATCCATTGCTGTGTCCTGTTCTCTGGAGCAGCAGAAAACAAGCTTGCTCCCTCCTCAACATGGCATCCCTTCAACTATTTAAACAGGGCTATCATATCACCTCTTAACCTTCTCTTCTTCAGGCTAAACATCACCAGCTCCCTAAAGCGTTCCCCATAGGACATAGTTTCCAGACCCTTTACCACCTGTCTCTGAAGAGACTTCCCAAGAAAACCCCAGCGTAGTTTTGTGGCAAACACCTGAGGTTTGCCACAAGTCAAGAAACGAAGGTACACGACAACAACAACAACAACAACAACAAGGGCACCGGCCCATTTTGGCAGAGGAAGCAACAGATAGGGCGACCTAGGTATCCCAGGACCCCACAGCACTGAAAGCAATGTGGAACTGCATGATATCTTATCGTGTGGGTGAACGTTTGTGCATTAGATTTAAGAGGAGCAGCAGCTCCTCCAATCTACCTGTTTCTTTCTGCCCATCACTGTCAAACATACTCCCCTATTTATATATGAAGGGAACCCCTAAAACTGTGCAGGCTGGCAGGCTTGGGAAGGGGCAAAAGAGAAATGGGAGCCCTCTCAGTTGTCTAAAGATGTGGGGTTGCAGGATGTTTAGCCTGGAAAGGAGAAGGTTAAGAGGTGATATGATAGCCCTGTTTAAATACTTGAAGGGACGTCATATTGAGGAGGGAGCAAGCTTGTTTTCTGCTGCTCCAGAGACTAGGACCCGGAGCAATGGATGCAAGCTGCAGGAAAAGAGATTCCAGCTCAACATTAGGAGCAACTTCCTGACACTAAGGGCTGTTCAATGGTTCGATTTCCTTGGAGAGTGGTGGTCTTCAAACAGAGGCTGGATGGCCCTCTGTCAATGGGGATGCTTTGATTGGGAGTTCCTGCATGGCAGAATGGGGTTGGACTGGATGGCCCTTGGGGTCTCTTCCAACTCTATGATTCTAAGCCACCTTTCTTTTCACTGAGGTCAGGCTGGAGAAGACCTGGTTGCCATTAAGAGATGGTTATGCTCCAAAAAATAATGACGGAGTTGCTGTCAGGGTCACAGTAAGAAAGTGGGGGTTGAACAGCCTACAATAGGACAAGTCTGGATTGTCATTTTTTTCTTGTCGTGCGCCTTCGAGTCATTGCCAACTTATGGTGACCCTCTCCTGAGGCTCTCTTGGCACGACTTGTTCGGAGGAGGTTTGCCTTTGCCTTCCCCTGAGGCTGAGAAGGTGTGACTTCTTGCCCAAGGCCAGCCAGTGGCTTTTGTGGCCAAGTGGGGACTCAAACCCTGGTTTCCAGAGTCACTGTCCAACACTCAAGCTGCTCCGTCATGCTGGTTATATTTATTTATTAATGCATAACCCCCTTGGCCCAATTGATCGGCTGCTTAATAATGAAAGTGTGTGTCTGTGCATCTTTTGTGTGCAATGTGGGCTGTGAGCGCAGGGCTGTGCGCAAACCTCCAGGGAACAGGATCCACTCTTTGTTTTCGCTATCACTCTGGATTTATTATGAATGAACCTGTTCTTCAAAAGCCCTGATGCGACAGTGCAGATCACCCAGGAACCGACTACAGATCCCAGTCTTGCCCACCCCTATTTCAATGGGTTCATGTTGTAGTTGAAAATACCTGAGAAAGAGAGAGGACAGAGACTGCTTGTTTGTATCCAAACTAAAGTGTTCGGAGAGGACAGTCTGTACATGTGAAATAAGCTTCAGAAGAAGTTGAGTTGCCTCGGACTGAGTCATCCCATTGATCCACCTAAACCAGTGCTGTCTTATCTGACTGGCAGGTGCTCCCTGGGCTCCTGAGAGAGACAGTTTCTTCCCAGACCTGCTGCCTAGCATCCTATTAACCTCCGCAGATGGTGGAGAATGCATTGAGACCTTCTGCATGCACTCTGTGGCTGAGCAAGGGTCCTGTTGTTCAAGACTGTTTTGTAGATGTCTTAGGACTACCGTCCCTCCATAAGGGACCAGGCTTAATAAATGCCAGGTGTGTGTGTGGGTGTGCATGCATGTGTACACTGTGAATACAAGCTCCATCGTGCAACCTCATCTTAAGGTCTCAAACAGCAGTCATTTCTCATTCTGTCACCAGCCTTTCTCAACCTGGAACCAATAGTGCGATGCGGCAGCTCAAAAGGCCAATGCGGTTTTAGACTGCAGCGATAGAAGTATAGTGTCTAGATCAAGGGAAGTCATAGTGCTTTGGTCAGGCCCCACCTGGAATACTGTGTCCAGTTCTGGGCACCACAGTTCAAAAAGTGGAGCGTGTCCAAAGGAGGGTGACTAAAATGGTGAAGGGCCTGGAAACCATGCCTTATGAAATAAGACTTAGGGATGTTTAACCTGGAGAAGAGAAGGTTAAGGGGTGATATGATAGTCTGGTTTAAGTATTTGAAGGGATGTCATATTGAGGAGGGAGCAAGCTTGTTTTCTGCTGCTCCAGAGAACAGGACCTGGAACAATGGATGCAAGCTGCAGGAAAAGAGATTCCAGCTCAACATTAGGAGGAACTTCCTGACAGTCAGGGCTGTTCGACAGTGAAACACACTCCTTCCTCAGAGTATAGTGTAGTCTCCTTCCCTGGAGGACTTTAAACAGAGGCTGGTTGGCCATCTGTCAATGGGGATGCTTTGATGGAGAGTTCCTGCATGGCAGAATGGGGTTGGACTGGATGGCCCTTGTGGTCTCTTCTATGATTCTAATACAAGGTCCATCATGTAACCTCATCTTACGGTCTCAAACAGCAGTCATTTCTAGTTCTGGCACCAGCCTTTCTCAACCAGGAACCCTTTAGATGACTTCAACTACATCTCTCTTAACCGTGACACTTGGCTATGATAGCACCTCTATCGATATTGTATTTCAATGCATCTGAGAAATCACCAGGTTTAAGGGAGAGCTATGGGTGCCTTATAAGTAGCAAAGCCTGGAACTGAGATGTAGACTGTCATCTGATTTCTCTGGCCTTGCATATGGATGTGTTTGTAGGTATTTATACAGATGCTGTGTGACATAGGAAGGTTGTGTGTCGGCATGCACACAAACACCCACTCGCTATAGAACTTGGAGACGCTGCATATGTTTGTAGCCAAAGAACAGGGAGGGTGATAATGCAAAAAGCTCTACCCATCCTGTCTTGCACTCATAGCTAGAGTTAAAACTGGATTGTACTATCAGATAAATCTCTTCAAATGGTTAAGAACAGGGCAAGAAGCAACATTATAAGTGTTGGCGCATGTGTGACCCGAAGTGCATACTGCTGAAGCTTTGTATCAGGAACACATGCCACATCTATATCCAACCACTTTCTTCTGGGTGCATCCATCCTGACAATAAAGTCAATGGAAGCAACACACTCAGGAACTATATAGAGATGAAATGATGACAGATTCTTTCAGGGAAGAAACATTTGAAGATGAATGCACAGTTTTAAAAAGCAAAGTGGGAAAAGCTCACAAAGCACTTGGGAGAAATAAATCTCCAGGAACAAATGTCTTTTACTATCTATGAAGTGAGGAATTCCAGATATCCAAGCTGGGTTTAGAAAAGAAAGAGACGTTTGGGAACATTATGCAAACATACATTGGATAGTGGAACCCGCCAAAGAATTTTGGAAGAAAAGCAGATTGTGTTTTATAGATTAAAGCAAAACTTTGGATGTCTAGATCATGAGAAACTGTGTGTCGGTCTAAAAAATAATGGGAGTACCATAATATGTCATTTTCATGATACATAACATGTACTCTGGACAAGAGGCAACATGGAGGGACGGAATGGTTTTTCGTTGACAAAGAGATCAGACAAGGTTATATTTTATCCCCTGACATGTTTAATTTGGATACAGAACATATCGTCCAGAAAGCAGGATTAGACTCAGAGGAAGCAGGTGTGAAAACTGATGGAAGGAACGCCAACAATTTAAGATGTGCAGATGACAATTTAAGAATGGGGAGGGTGGCTATGAGAAAACTAGAAAATATCCCCAAATGTGAAGACATACAACTAAGCACAAAAGTTAGACTCATACAAGCCATTGTATTCCCTATTACCATGGATGGATGTGAGAGCTGGACAGTTTTAAAAGCGGATAGGAAGAGAATTAATTCATTTGATATCTGGTGCTGGAGAAGAGTGCTGAGTTCCCATGGACAGCCAAGAAGTCAAACAAATGGGTCCTAGAGCAGATCAAACCAAACATCTCTCTGCAAGCCAAGATGACTAGACTGAGGCTGCCGTACTTTGGCCACATCATGCGGAGGAAGACTCACTGGAAAAAACAATAATGCAAGGAAAGGTGGAGGGAAGCAGAAAGAGAGGAAGGCCACATAGTAGATGGATGGACTCTAGTAAGGAGGTCATGGGTATGAATCTGGGGCATAGGGAGTCTTGGAGGTGTCTCATCTACAGGGTTGCCATGGGTTGAGATCGACTCGAGGATGAGGTTGAGGTCGACTCAACAACAACAGCAACAACAGCAACAAAGTCCAGAAATCAGAAGACTAAACCGTTCATCACATGGGGGCAAACTGCAAAAATCCTATGCAGAAATGGGATTTAAAAACTGGAAAACCCCCACAAAAGCAGGCAGTTTTTTGCACACAGTGGGGCTAATGTGTGACATTAACCCAAACAGAAAGTAGACAAAACCCACCCCTTTTTACTTTTGGGGAATTTCCAGAAGTGAAAAGGAGTAGATTTATTCTAGTTTCCATTTGGGTTAATGTCCCATTTATTCTCATTAATGCTAATGTCACCTGAATAATAATAATAATAATAATAATAATAATAATAATTTATTTATTCATTTTTAGTCCACTTCTCCCTTTCGGATCGAGGCGGGTTCCAAAAAAATAAGCAAATAACAATTACATAACACAAAGTCACAAAATCACAATCCCCATTTCCAACAAAGCACAACAAATTATTCAGTTTAACACAAATTCAGGCCTGTTCCAGACTGCCAAAATAAAGCTGCTTCGGTTCTCTTTGGAGGTCTGCTGTTTAAATGATGCCTGGGTCCTAAGAGTCCGGAGGTCGCGCCAAAGCCAGACTCCATTCCTAAGCACTGGAGTGCAGCTTTGGTGCAGCTTCCGGATTCTTCGGATGCATGCATCATTTAAACAGCATACCTCCAAAGAGACCCAAAGCAGCTTTATTTTGTCACTCTGTAACAGGCCTCAGATTAAAATTTCAATTTGAATTAAAAATTATAAAGACACGCAGATAGTAGAGTGGCTATAGATAGAGGGGCAGTCTGATTAGTTGTTGGAATCAATTGGGGAAGGCCTGCAGGAAAAGATCCATCTTAACTGCCTTTTTAAAGGCTTCACGAGTATCAGTCTGACGGATCTCATCCGGCAGGCGATTCCACAATTTTGGAGTGGCTGATGAGAAGGTCCTCTGGGAAGCTGTAGTCAACCTGCTTTTCTTTGGCTGTAGAAGATACCTCCCAGAGGACCTAAGAGTGCGGGGTGGATTATATGGGAAGAGACGCTCCTGCAGGTACGCTGAACCCAAGCCATGTAGGGCTTTATACAGGGACGTAGCTAGGATTTTAGGAAGGGGGGGTCCAGACTAAGTGCCACCATTATAATGGGGCTTGGCTGCACGGTGCAGCAGCACACACCATTCATTTTTCTAATGGAAGGGGGGGTCCGAACCCCAAGAACTCCCCCTTGGCTACGTCCCTGCTTTATAGGTACAGTAATAACCAACACCTTGTATCGCGCCTGGAAGCTGAATGACACCCGGTGAAGAGCTTTTAGGATAGGTGTTATATGGTCTGACCTGGGCTTCCCAGCGACCAACCTGGCTGCCATATTTTGGACTAATCGAAGCTTCCGAATTTGGTGCAAGGGTAGCCCCATGTAGAGTGCATTGCAAAAATCGAGGCAAGAGGCTACCAGGGCCTAAGATGATTTGGAAAGACAGGATAAGATCATTCAGTATAAAGACATTATAATTAAATGCCAAAGTCAGAAGCATCCAGGCCATTGTATTTCTTTGAATGGTTGTGAAAGCTGGACAGTGAAGAAAGCTGATAGGAAGGAAATAAATTCATTTGAAATGTGGTGTTAGAGATACCATGTGTTGCTAAAGGGACAAATGAATGGGTCATTCAGAAGATCAAGCCTGAATTCTCATTAGAAGTGAAGGGGACTAAACTGAGGCTGTTGTATTTTGGACATAACCTAACATTACATGTCTCACTGGAAAATACGAGGATGCTTGGTAAAGCAGAGCCGATAGGAAAAGGAAGAAAAATTGGTGGATTGATTCAATCAAGGAAGCCAGAGCCCAGACTTTACAAGACCCAAGCAAGGCAGTTGATGATCTTAGGCTTTTTTATCATGCCATCAGTTGAAGTCAACTTGACAGTAAATAACAATAATGGGATATAAAATATTACATATAGCTCCATGTTCCTTGCTTTCAACATTTCTTGGAGAAATGCAAAATCTGAACTGCAAGAATTTAATCCTTTAGGAATATCTCAGCCATCCTTACTGTAATCTCACTATTCCGAAATGTTGAATGTGCATCGCATTGCATTGAATGTGCATTGTATTGCGCTGTCATTGCCCCCGTCCTCAGCAGTCCTTTGAAAGTTTTTGGCCAAGACTGTTTTTGAACCTGAGTCTCTACACAGGGAACATGTCCCTGGATCTGCTTACCTTCAGAGTAACAGGGATGTAGCCAAGGGGAGGGGGGTTTCTTGGGGTCCGGACCCCCCCTTCCATTAGAAAAATGAATGGTGTGTGCTGCTGCGCCGCTGCACCCAAGCCCCATTATAATGGTGGCACTTAGTCTGGACCCCCCCTTCCTAAAATCCTGGCTACGTCCCTGAGAGTAAGCAAGGTCATCCAACAGAATTTAAACTTGCTATTGTATTCCCAAAATTGCATGCTTTGCTAATGTATTTAGGATCGATTCAGCCGCACATCTCGTGATGAATCAGGATGTTGCTCACCTAAAGAAATGATGGTATAAAGCTAAGGGGCTGAACCTTGATTTGTGAAGTATCCAGCTGAGATCTCTGTACCTCAGTAATATCACAGTGTCCTACTAAGCACACGGAAGATAATAGTTTTGACCTACCTTGCAGGATTGCTGTGAAGATTGAAACAATATTGTTAGTATACTTCAGATATTCTAAAGGGCTATAAAAAAAGCTCAGCCTGATAATTTAATGAAAGACTTGCCCTTCAATAGGCTTGGCCTCTCTGAAATAAAAGGGTTTCAGACAAATTGATAGAGAATAAGGCCACAAGATTTGATTTAGACCACAATTTAGGATGACCACACCAGGGACGTAGCCAGGATTTTAGGGAGGGGGGGGGTCCAGACTAAGTGCCACCATTATAATGGGGCTTGGGCGCGGTGGCGGTGCAGCAGCATGCACCATTCATTTTTCTAATGGAAGGGGGGGGTCCGGACCCCAAGAACCCCCCCTTGGCTACGTCCCTGACCACACCTTCTTAAAATGGTTTGCTTTGACCTGGATTGATTTGGAGCCAGTCCACCTTGGCTTAGGCCCAATAGAAAGATTTGTGCCCCCCGTCAAAGATAACCGGAAACACAGAACAACCATTTTTTGCCAGAATTGGGTGAAATCTGCATGTGCAGTAGCTCTTTGGGACAGATTCACCCTTGACAAAGTTCAGAGACATTGGTGCCCGGATATATTGTATTCTGTGCCCCCAGGGATGTAAATCACTGTCATGATTCTTCTTGTCCCCAAGAAGGATGTTCTCCCCACATATGAAGTGTAAGAAAATTAAAATGGTTTTCGGATACAGGGCAGAGCTCACTCTTTCCAGTTGGGCTGGGTAGAAATTTTCATTTGAAATTCAGTGTTCTGAGTTGTTTAATTGCTTCAATACTAAACTGAACAGTCGGACAGCAGGGGTGTAATTCAGTCTGTCTCTCACACGGGTCTAGCTTTGTTGGTGGTACATGCCTTGAAGTCATTTCTGACTTATGAAGAATCGTAGAATCATAGAGCTGGAAGAGACCGCAAGGGCCATGCAGGAAATCCAAATCAAAGCATCCCCATTGACAGATGGCCATCCAGCCTCTGCTTAAAGACCTCCAAAGAAGGAGACTCCACTACACTCCGAGGAAGGAGTTTGTTCCACTGTTGAACCGCCCTTACTGTCAGGAAGTTCCTCCTAATGTTGAGCTGGAATCTCTTTTCCTGCAGTTTGCATCCATTGCTCCGGGTCCTAGGCTCTGGAGCAGTAGAAAACAAGCTTGCTCCCTTCTCAATATGACATCCCTTCAAACCCTTGTGCAAACCTATCACAGGGTTTTCTTAGCAAGATTTGTTGAGCAAAGCTTTTCCACTGCCTTCCTCCGAGGCTATGAGAGCACGACTTGTCGAAGGTCTCCAAATGGGTTTCTGAGGCCTAGAATACCTGGTGCTTTTCGGGGCCATCTTAGATCATAATAAATAAAGGCAGACGAGTTGAGAACGAGAAGTTGCAATTGTGTGTTTTTGTTTTTGCAAATGACTGGATTCTAATTGGTCCAACCTAAAATAGAAAATGGCGCACAATTAGTTCACTTACAAATTAACCATCTGAAGATTCTCACACCTGGCCCCAGAAGGTGGGAAATTTCTCAGCTCGTAAAAAGACATCTGAAGGGACCAAGGAAACAAGCACCCATAGGTCTAGCACACTGGAGCAAAAGATCAAATGACTGTCACATCACTACTTGTCTCTAAAATTTGCTTTAAACTACTGCCAGCAGCAGCAACCAGTAGTGTCCCTAAAGGGGTACAGGGGATGCAGATCACACCAGGTGACACCCCAGAAAAGGGAGGTGACACCCAGTCAGTCCCCGGCCCTTCCCGGGTCCTGGGGGCACCTCCCCAGCCCTTCTTGGGAATGCACAGGGCATTTCCTGCCCTCCTTGGGTCCCAGTCACAGGGGCTGGGAGGTTATGACACTTATAACTCTGTTTAAGGTTTTGAAGACAGTGACACATGGTAAGGTTGGAAGAAAATGGCCATTTTGTGCTTTCATTGTTATTCTACCCATTCATCAATACTTGCCACCGTGTCGTCATGCTGCAGACAACAACCCTGGTCTTGCAAGTAGAGAATTAATAGCTTGTATTACTTCTCGGATTTTGATTTTTCTTTTTGGGCAGACAGATCTCCTTTGAAGTAAAGGATCAACCCCATTAATATCAGAGGATCTTGGCAGCTAAATTATCCAGTAGCAAAATCTGGCACATGACCTCAAGGTTTCTCTTTCTGAATTTTGAGTTTTCTTCAAAAATGGCGGTTTGGGTGTTTAGCTTCTGGCGTGCAATAGTGCTTTTGTCTCTTCTTCTTGGCCACCGACATTTTTGTTGTTGTTGTTGTTGTTGTTAACTGCCCTCAAGTTGATTTCGACCTGTGGCAACCCCATGGATGAGACATCTCCAAGACTCCCTCTCCTCCGCTGCTCTCCTTAGCTCCTGTAAACTCATAACAGTGACCTCTTTAATAGTGTCCATCCAGGGATGTAGCCAAGGGGGGGGGTTCTTGGGGTCCGGACCCCCCCTTCCATCAAAAAAATGAATGGAGTGTGCTGCTGCGCCGCCACACCCAAGCCCCATTATAGTGGTGGCACTTAGTCTGGACCCCTCCCCCTTCCTAAAATGCTAGCTACGTCCCTGGTCCATCCATCTAGCATATGGCCTTCCTCTCTTTCTACTTCCCTCCACCTTTCCTGCCGTTCTTGTTTCTTTCCCCAACGAGTCATGCTTTCTCATGATGTGACCAAAGTGCAACAGTCTCAGTTTAGTCATCTTGGCTTCCAGGGAGATTTTGAGCATGATCTTGTTCAAGGACCCATTTATTTGTCTTTTTGACAGTCCTTGGCAGTCTTCTCTGGTACCACATCTCAAATGAATTGATCTCCTTCCTAGCCACTTTCTTAATTGTCCAGCTTTCACATCCATACATGGTAATAGAGAATACAAAGACTTCTGCAATTCTAACTTTTATGGTCAGTTGCATATCTACATTTTAGGATCTTTTTTTAGTTCTTTCATAGCTGCCCTCCCCATCCTTAGGCCTGAAACAGATGGACAGGAAAGAGGGGCTTCCAGTCACTCTGGGGGCAGGATGTGTAGATGATGTAAGCCCCCAGAGCTCATGGAAGCCACACAGAGAGTGCACCCAGCCAGGAAAAGCTGGACGGATGAGTGGTAGCAGCCCAGTTTGGGGCTGGGTTGTGTGGCAGGGACGTAGCCAAGGGGGGGGGTGGTTCTTGGGGTCTGGACCCCCCCTTCCATTAGAAAAATGAATGGTGTGTGCTGCTGCGCTGCTGCATCCAAGCCCCATTATAATAGTGGCACTTAGTCTGGACCCCCCCCCTTCCTAAAATCCTAGCTACGTCCCTGTGTGTGGTCATAGTGGTCTTGTGCCGATTGGGGGCAGGTGACTGGGCCTGGAGCAGCCTCCAAGCTGCCATTCTGCATGACCCCTCTGTCTTTTCCCCCCCCTTTGACTGCAGTCCCCACTCTGCTCATGTTTGATCCCAGATATGAGAACTCTTTTATTATTTCTATTTTCTCATTGTCTAGGCCAGTGATGGTGAACCTTTTACAGACCGAGTCCCCAAACTTGCAACCCAGACCCCATTTATTTATTGCAAAGTGCCACGTCCCTCTGGCTTTCTGGTAAGAAACTCTGTGCTAGGGCGACGGCATGTGTGCCCACAGAGAGGGCCCTGAGTGCCACCTCTGGCACGCATGCCATAGGTTCGCCACCACTGGTCTAGGCTGAATTTGTGTAAATTCCCTGTGGTCAAGTCCAAAACAAATGGAGGGCCAAAGGTTGGGAACCACTGGTCTGATGGAAAGGTTGTTTTAAAAACTGCATCAGCACTGGGAGGATGGTAAAGGAAGGCTGGAGAAACAGAGACTCTTGGTGTAATGCTACAGCAGCATGATTGCACTAAACAGTTCAGTAAAGCTTGAGCTGGGAACAGGGACGTAGCTAGGATTTTAGGAAGGGGGGGGTCCAGACTAAGTGCCACCATTATAATGGGGCTTGGGTGTGGCGGCACAGCAGCACACACCATTCACTTTTCTAATGGAAGGGGGGGTCCGAACCCCAAGAACCCCCCCCCTTGGCTACGTCCCTGCTGAGAAAGAACAGGATGGTGCTCTTGCCAATCCTATTGCAGCTGTGTGTGCCTGTCAGCAACAGGCAAGTTAAACAGCAGTTGATTCCAGAACGCTTTCCTGCTTTGATGCAAGAACATCAAAACAGAAAGAAGGGGGGGATATAACTCATTGAATCATAGAAACGTAGAGTTGGAGGAGACCACAAGGGCCATCCAGTCCAACCCCATTCTGCCATGCAGGAACTCCCAATCAAAGCATCCCCGACAGATGGCCATCCAGCCTCTTTTTAAAAGGCGAAAGCATGTTAGCCTGTTTCACCAGCTTCTCCAAGCATGCCAAAAGAACACAGATCTATAAGTTTTGTTGCAAAAATTGAACTAATAAAAATATTGAAGACTGGTAAAAAGGAAAAGGGGGGCATTTGGGACAAAGCTTTTAAGCGATCGCTAAAAAGTTCTGCATGTTTTTTGTTTATTTCTGCAAAGTTTACCTTGTTTAATTCCCCATACAGGTATTGTTAGTTCTGGGTAAATGCATGCCGAAACATGTTGCAGCGCTTTACTTTTTCAGATGTAGGAATCTCTCCCTGTTAAAAAACGGATGCCCAGGAACACATCCACTTTGCTATCTGAGGTGTACCAGGATTGAGAAAGACAAATGCCAGAAGCCCAACAGTACAAATAAAATAAGAAATGATAGAAATGTAGATGTTTAAAAAAAAAAAAAGGAAGATGGTTTGGGCAGAAAGCTTAATCTCAGGATGAAAGAAAAGGGAATGAGTAAGGGAAGAACTAGGAAGTAAGGAAAAGATTAAAGATTAAAGAAGATTAAAGCAGTTAAACAACAGAACACAACCTACTAAATCCTAATTTAAATGCTCTCCCAGTATCTCGTTCCACAGCCCAGCTCCATTGCCACTCTCAACCCAGCAAAGAGGAAAGAAAGCTTGAAAGGAGAGGGTGCCGAGAAGTTTGTCGAAGTCACAAAAGCTTCCCCTAAAACACAGTTATTGTCCATAAATTGTGCCCTGGAATTAGAAAATAACTCCAACAGTCACTCATCTCAAATTCATCTGCTTTCCCGCTCCGCTTCCCAATCCCTGCATACATTTCCAGCTTTCTAGTGAAGCCTTTTTTAATGTCCACTTCAGTTTTGGTTGCTTCAGAGGGAACCCTGCTTCAGAGGGAACTTTAAGAATACACCAGGACTGGTCTGAAGGGTCCGGTTTATCTCAGATTTCAGGCTTTATATCGTGTGAATCATGATGGTCATCTGTTAATTCTAGTATCAGAGATACTCTGCATCTGAACACCAGTTTCTGGGAGACATGGCACTCATGCCCTTGTGGAATCTCCATAACCGTTTGGATGGCTGCAGCGGCAACGCGATGTGCGCTCAACTGTTTCAGCCTACTATCCGATCTACCACGGCTGTTATATTCTTACAATGATACGTGCTTGATTTTGATGGGTTGTCCATATTAAGTAATCTCTACCCATCCTTTGTAAAAAGTCTGTCCCTATGTCCAAAGAGGGAGCAGCGTCCTGGAGTGACCCCAAGAGCAGCCTTGATCTTTGGCCTCTGAGATTAAATCAAAGTTGATTCCGCCGTTTAGCTTCGACTGTTGTCTGACTTATCCCTTTCTCCTGTCTGTTTCTGCCTGTTTGACTGCCTGTTTCTGAGCCCGCTCTCCCTGAATCTTACAGAGTAGCAGGGATGTAGCCAGGATTTTGGGAAGGGGGGGTCCAAACTGAGTGCCACCATTATAATGGGGCTTGGGTGCGGCGGCGCGGCAGCACGCACCACTCATTTTATCTAACGGAAGGGGGGGTCCGGACCCCAAGAACCCCCCCCCCTTGGCTACATCCCTGAGAGTAGGCTAAAACGTAAAGACAAGAAAACCACCCTACACCAGAAACTGAAACATCAGAGTTTGCCTGTCTCAGCCCAAAAACGGCAGCTGCAACCTCTAGTAGCCACAATGGAAGATGGATAGGCTGAGCAAGGAGGCCAGGGGTGGGGTGGTGGAGCTCTTCATACTGGCATGTTCTACTTCACTTCCCTTGGAGGTCTTTAAACAGAGTCTGGATGGTCATCTGTCGGGGATGCTTTGATTGAGAGTTCCTGCATGGCAGAATGGGGTTGGACTGGATGGCCCTTTTTGGTGGTCTCTTCCAACTCTATGGGGCTTTCTACATTGCCATTTGGGACGTCCTCCGGACGTCCCATTTTAAAAAAGGGGCGTCTCTTTTAGACGCCCCATGGCCTAGTACGGACTCCGTCCGTACAAGATGGCGGCGCCCCTTCTACATGGGCGCCGCCATCTTTACGTATCGGACGCACAGCGTCCAGACGCGTCGCGCCGCTGCTGACGTAGCGAGCGCGCCCCTGGCGCCTCGCTACGTCGCAAACGCGACGCAAAAAGAAGCTCCATTTTGGAGCTTCTTTTTTCGGTCCGCGCGGGAGTCGGGCCGTCTGAAGGCTCCGGCTCCCCCGCGGACCTTCTGGCGGCGGCGGCAGACCGCCGCAAAGCGGCGGTCTGTACCCCGCCTATGATTCTATGATTCAATGCAGTGAAAACCTACACAACAGGGATTTTTCTAGCTATTGGGGGGGGGGGTGTCATTCCACAGTATGGCAGTTACCACAGAGGAGCCAGGGACGTAGCCAGGATTTTGGGAAGGGGGGGTCCAGACTAAGTGCCACCATTATAATGGGGCTTGGGTGCGGCGGCGCAGCAACACACACCATTCATTTTATCTAATGGAAGGGGGGGTTTGGATCCCAAGAACCCCCTCTTGGCTACATCCCTGGAGGAGCCCTTCTCTGTGTCACTATAAGGTCCATCTTTACCAAACAAGGCGACATGTGGCCTTTTCCTGGAACCTCAGGGAATGGGCTGATGGATACAGAAAGAGCAGCTCTCTCACATATCTCAATCTCAAGCTGTCCAGGGTCTTGTAAATCTGAACCAAATCCAAAATTCACTGCAGTAGCAAATAGATGGCTTTTTGGACTACTGCAATTTTGCCTAGGATGATGTTCCGCTGAGTATTTTGAAGTAGCTGTAGCCTCCTAAACCGACTTAAGGGCAGCACCACATAGAGTGTTCTACTAGAGATTATTAATGCATGACTCACTGTGGCCAAGCTATTTAATAGCCCTTTTAGAGATGTCTGCTATTCTTTCCCTTGCAACAGCCTTCCTAGCATCCCACTGCTTCCAATAGCAGATGCTCTGTTTTAACACCTTTCAGTTCTTGTAGCAAACACTGCCAACCCTGTAGCTTTCCTTGGTGTACTCTCCTTTTTCTTTCTCAGAGTACATTGGTATTTGCAAATACTTTGCCTCCCACACCTGGAGATCTCTGGCTATGTTGGACTGCAACTCTCATCATTCGCCTTGGGAAAGCCTGATTTTCCAATTTGCTTGCCAAATTAAGATAAGAAATCTAATGCTTGTAACCAATTGGTGTGCTTATACTTCATACCCTAGTAGTGCCGCCACCACCACTTACATTTTTAATAATCCTTACTAAACAACTCGGACCTAAATATCATAATTTTTACATGCTAGATAAACAACCGGGCCCTAAATTCCCTAAAGGTATCAGATCCTGTTTTATCTTGAAAGCTAAGCAGAACCATCCCTGGTTACTACTTGGATGGGAGACCGCCAACAAATACCAGGTGCTGTATGCTACCTTTCAAAGGAAGGAACAGACAAAACCACCGCTGAGTATTCCTTGCCTATGAAAATCATATGAAATTCATGAAGTTACTATGGCCTGTTACAGACTGCTAAAATAATGCTGCTTCGGGTCTCTTTGGAGGTATGCTATTTAAATGATGCATGGGTCCTAAGAGTCCGGAGGTTGCGCCAAAGCCACACTCCATTCCTAAGCACTGGAGTGCAGCTTTGGTGCAGCTTCCGGATTCTTCGGATGCATGCATCATTTAAACAGCATACCTCCAAAGAGACCCCAAGCAGCTTTATTTTGGGAGTCTGGAACAGGCCGGAGTAGCTGTATAGGGCATTGTAAGTCATAGCCAGTACTTTGAATTGTGCCCAGAAATGATTCAGTAACCCATGTTGTACCAAGGGAGTTATATATCTCTTGCAACTAGCCCTAGGCAGAAGTCATGCCACAGTCTTTTTGATCTATGGAAGTTTTCAAACAGCTCTAAAAGCAGCCCCTAAGACGGTGTGTTGAACCAGGTGTCACAATAGCCAGATCTCAAAGACATAACTGTGTTAGTCCGGATCAATATGCAAAGGGATCTTGTAGCCCCTTTGAGACTAAGGAGTTTATCAAACAGGAGGAATTTCTCTTAAATTCAAATGAAAAGAAAGTGGGGCCAGAACGCATTCACTTAAAGTTGCTAGTTTAGCGCAATTATGTGAATGCGCATTGCGCTCGGACTGGCTTCCCGTTGCCTGAAAATAGCACACCATTGCCCGAAATTGCGTGTGGTAGTCTATCACTCAATAACGTGAAACCACATGATTGCGTTCGGACTGACTTCCCATTGCCAAAGTTTGCGTGTAGTGGGTTATCACGCAATAATGTTAAACCCCATGATTGCATTCAGATTGCTATTGGATTATACTTCCAATTCCCCTTGTCTGATAAACTCCTAAGCAGCCAATCACACTGCCACCCCCATTACTCCACAAGTGTGATAAGTGACAGACTGAGACAGTTTTGATATTGAACAGTCGTGTAATGCCAGTCTTCATTCTCCTTCTCCCTGCTATACTATAAGCCTGTTTTCTTTCTTTTTAAAAACTTGTTTTATCTCCCCCCTTTTTTTCCTTACTAAATTGCATTCCCATACCTCTGGCATAATAATAATAATAATAATAATAATAATAATAATAATAATAGAATGGCATGCTAGTTAGGCAAGAAGGCAGCGTTAAGGGGGAATGCAGAAGCGGGTATTCAGGACCCTTGCTGGCCCCTGTTGTGCAATTGAAGAGAGGTAGCGTCATAGAGTTGGAAGAGACCTCAACCCCCTGCCATGTAGGAATACAAGAAACATCCCAAACAGAAGGCCATGCAGTCTGTACTTAAAAACATCCAAAGACAGACAACCCACTACACTCTAACAGTTCTCAATGAGACTACATGTGAAAGGGATCTGGGAGTCCAAGTAGACCACAAATTGAACATCAGTTAACAGTGCGACGCGGCAGCTAACAAGGCCAAAGCGATTTTAGGCTGCATCAATAGAAGTATAGTGTCTAGATCAAGAGAAGTAATAGTGCCACTCTATTCTGCTTTGATCGCCTGGAATATTGTGTCCAGTCCTGGGCAACACAATTTAAAAAGGATGTTGAGAAACTGGAGCCATGTGTCCAAAGGAAGGTGACTAAAATGGTGAAGGGTCTAGAAGCCATGTCCTATGAGGAACGACTTAGGGAGCTGGGGATGTTTAGCCTGGAGAAGAGAAGGTTAAGGGGTGATATAATAGCCCTGTTTAAATATTTGAAGGAATGTCATATTGAGGAGGGAGCAAGCTTGGTTTCTGCTGCTCCAGAGAATAAGACATGGAGCAATGGATGCAAGCTCCAGGAAAAGAGATTCCAACTCAACATTAGGAGGAACTTCCTGACAGTAAGGGCTGTTCGACAGTGGAACAAACTCCCTCAGAGTGTAGTGGAGTCTCCTTCCGTAAGTGGTCTTTAAGCAGAGGCTGGATGGCCATTTGTCGGGGATGCTTTGATTTAGATTTCCTGCATGGCAGAATTGTGGTCTCTTCCAACTCTATGATTCTATGATTCTTATTGTCTGATGTTTTTCCTAATGTTGAGGTTAGCTTTTAGTTGGTCGTGTCCTCCATTTATCTTGAACACCTCCTCCGGGCCTTTGCAGATCTTCAGGTGCCCCTCCAGAGACACCTGAGGATCTGCAAAAGTCCGAGGAAGGAGGACACAGGGCGTGCCACCTCCTCCTCCTTCCCACGGGCCCTATCTGACCCCCCAGCTGTCTGTCGGAGGGCAGAAGCCGGCATGCAATGCCATCCAGGGGGGCAGAAGCCCTGCCCCAGCACGCGGATCTGAAAAGGTTCGACATCACTGTCATAGGACATGGTTTCCAGAACTTTTACCATTTTGGTTGCCCTCCTTTGGACACACTGCAGCTTTGACATAGGAGTTTATCAAACGGGACGAGAGTCTCTCAGTTTTGAAAGAGAAGATAGCGAGGTCAGTTCAAAAATTCACGCAATTACATGATTATTTATCACACTTCAAATTTGCAGTAATGGCCTCCCCGAACACAACCCAGATTCTTTGCAGAGTAAGCCCTCACATCGGTGGGTTCTTAATTGCGAATTGGCACCCTTGCGCATGCTCAGTGTGACTCCAGATGACAGAAGCATAGCATATTTAGGCAAGTGAGAGAGAGGAACCAAGGAACCCCACAATTTACAAAAGAGATGAGGTCTGACAAAACAGAATAGAATGGTGCTATTACTTACCCGGCTTCTGGGTAGGGCTGGTGATGCTGAGACTGAAAACTGTATTTCGGTTCTGTTTAAATAACCTCTTGCAGCAAGACTGAAATGAAACTAAGGTCTGTGTGATAAATTCCTTTCTGAGAAAAAGAAGTTGGTAGCATAAACTTTTGTAGACTAAGGGGCAAAACAGACTGGCGGAGTGAGGGTGTGGTGTTTTGACACCATGCGCCCTGATGTCGGCGACATGCCGCAGACCCAATTGCATGGCAGGGGGCATCACAGTGGCCTGTTGGTGCCGTGTTTAGGCATGCTGTACAAAGGAGCATAGAAAAGCCATGGCAGTGGTGGCAAGGGCACCTTTTTGGAGCAGCATTTTGCCGTTCTGTTTAGTGCTGGCACAGTGCCAAACTGGGGCTGTGGAGGTGCAGTTGCCGCGGCCTCGATCCAGCGAGGAAAGTGGCAGTGGGACGCCGCTCCAAAGGGGCAGTCTGTCGAGCCCCTATTTCTATTTCATCAGATGCAGATATTTAGACAAATTGGAATTGTCGTTTATTTTAGCACCAGAGCTCTCCGACAGAGAAGGCGAAATAATATCTCACAACACTACAGTTCCCAGAATTCCCTAGCATTGAGCCAGGGCAGTTAAAGTGGTCTCAAACCGGATTATTTCTGCAGTGTGTTTTGCACCTATGAAAGCTTATGCTGCCAACTTCTTTCATGTCGTCTCAGAGGTGCTACAGGATCCCCTTGCGTCTGTCATGTCAAGGAATGGGTGCTGCTGACATCTTACTTTTAAATGTGCAAATACACTCTTGGCCTACAAGTAGTGAGACTGCGCTTCAGTTTTTCAGCCTCAACTAATCTATTACTAACAGCAGAGAGTAATTTAGTGCTGAAAAGCTTCTTTGGAATTAAAAGGAAATGAGTCCTTTAGTGTTTTAACAGATAACCTAAGTCTGAGCCAAGGAAGCTTTTGTTGCATACATCACTGGTTATATTCTTTGTTCAGAGCCTTTTCTCAAAAGGGATGGAGGTAGGTTTTGTTTGGATCATCCTTCTTATAGTCTTGGATTCGAACTGGAGCAGAGCCTTGCATGATGCCCTCCACTAGCCCTATTCCTACAACAGTGGCAAGAACAGCTTACCTACTGTTAGTAGTGCTCCTTCCATTAGCATCAAGCAGTCAGCGTTTTAATTTTCAACTATGCCCTGTGGCGATATTATGTTAGTAGCAAACTTAAGATAGCTGCCCCAAGACCAAATATTCTGGACAGGTGTTGGCACCGTTAACATTGCAGATCCCTTGCAGCTGCCAGAAGATTCTGGGTAGGAGTAAAACTGAATGGTTTCTGGAAGACGTGCACCACAAGATCGGGGCTTGTAAGCAGAGACAATAGGAGCGCATATGGCTACTAAATGCCAACTCAACAGACACTGATCATTTCCAGTGAAAGTTCTTCTCACAGACATCCATGAGACAGTAGTGCTTATAGAGTTTACAATTACTGGAAAGCCCACATTCTTGTATTCTAATCAGGTGCTATGGTTAACTTCATTTCTCTGGATTATTAATTGGATAGTACATTTGTAAATACTGTTGACTTAATTCTCTTTCTCCCCACGTACCCAATATAGCACTTCTTTTGTTTAATTCAAACAATTTTGTAATGATTTCAGTGCATTCTAAGTACAGCATTTCAAATTGTTTCATGATGGCACTCACAGTGGCACCACCTTTCCATGGTAGTGGGACTGTGTGCTCCTGTGAGGGAAGCGGCTATTTTGACAGCAGCAGTGCTCCAGGGCTCTCATGTAGAATCATAGACACATAGAGCTGGAAGAGACCGCAAGGACCATCCAGTCCAAACCCATTCTGCCACGCAGGAACTCTCAATCAACGCATCCCCAACAGATGTCCATCCAGCCTCTGTTTAAAGACCTCTAAGGAAGGAGACTCCACTACACTCCAAGGGAGTTTGTTCCACTGTCGAACAGCCCTCACTGTCAGGAAGTTCCTCCTAATGTTCAGGTGGAATCCCTTTTTCTGGAGCTTGCATCCATTGCTTCGGGTTCTAGTCTCTGGAGCAGCAGAAACCAAGCCTGCTCCCTCCTCAATATGGCATCCCTTCAAATATTTAAACAGGGCTATCATATCATCTCTTAACCTTCTCTTCTCCAGGCTAAACATCCCCAGCTCCCTAAGTTGTTCCTCATAGGATATGGTTTCCAGACCCTTCACCATTTTAGTCACCTACCTTTGGACATGTTCCAATTTCTCAACATCTTTTTTAAACTGTGGTGCCCAGAACTGGACACAATATTCCAGGGACCTGACCAGAGCAGAATAGAGTGGCACTATTACTTCCCATGATCTAGACACTATAGTTCTATTGACGCAGCCTAAAATCGCATGGGCCTTGTTAGCTGCCGCATCGCACTGTTGACTCATGTTCAATTTGTGGTCTACTTGGACTCCCAGATCCCTTTCACACATAGTCTTGTTCAGCCAGGTGTCCTCATAGTACAATAACATTTCAAATCTACAGAACAGCAATACCTTTATGGGACCAACCAAAATCCACAAAATACATGATGCAAGCTTTCAAACTCCTACTTCAGTGACATCACTGTGGGGGGGGGGGGTGCAGTGAGTGCTGACTGCATCAAGTGACACCCCAGAAGGCAGTGCCACTTGATTGCCCCCCCCCTCGCATCTCCTTGCTGCTGCCCTTTTCTTAGAGAACGGGTCACAGCAAGGAGCCAGGCTGAGTGCATGCCCCCTACCTCCTTGTTGCAGCCCCTTTCTCCTCTGAGGAGAACAGAGCAACCGCAAGAAGGTGTGGGGTGTGTGTGGGTGCATTCGGCCTGGCTGAGCCTGCCCCTCTGTACCTCCTTGTGGAAACCTGCCCCTGCCCTGCCAGGAAGTCCCAGCCCTCACATGGGGTGACACCAGGTGCAGGGACAGCATTGGGCTTCTTCATCAGGCAAAGGTGTTAAAATCAAAGAGGAGAAAGGGGGAAATGATGATGTTAGAGTCACAGGTCCACATTTTGTCAAGATGTTGCTATGGTGTGTTACAGACCACCCAGAACGGGCGGTCTGCCGCCGCCGCCATTTGCAGCATGAAGGAGCCCCAGCGTCCAAACCACACAACTCCTCCATGCTGCAAATAAGAAGCCCCAAAATGGCGCTTCTCTTTGCGTCGTGTCCGCTACGTCAAGATGGTGGCCCCCGTGTGGAACGGGCGCCACCATTTTGTACGGACTCGGTCCGTATTAGGGTTAGGGGCATCCGGAAGAGACGCCCCTTCTCAATCCTAATACATACCGAGGCAACCCTAGCACGCCGCTTCGGCGTGCCTGTAACGCACCTTTAGTTGTTTTCAGTTAAGATAGAACGGAGGGATATCCAAGTAGGCCAGGGCCATTCCTCTTGCTTGGCCATGCAGGCTCTGGGAGACAAAGAGCTGTAAAGGCCAAGAATTAAGATTTAAATTCCATTTGCAACGTAAAAAGAAACCTCCTTTGAGATCCGTCTGTCTCTGTCCTGTGCAAGGCTACCCTCTCCCTTCTTTGGCAGAGAACATTGAATTTCTCAAGAAGTCGTTGTTTTGTTGCATTTGGAAAGATTTTAGATGCTGGTTTAGGGCAAACACACCAAATGTGACTGCATTTTTAAAAAAGGTTTACCTTTATTGGAGGTTAAGAGTTAAGACCCAGTACCTTGACTCCATTTTTATGATTCCCCTGTTGCTGCTCAAACAGAATAAATATCCAGGGGTAGCTGTGTTGACTGTACATCAAAGTATAATAACTTTGCGCGTGTGTTTTGGATACTAATAGCAAAGTTGTAACTATATTCACATGCAAAACAGCCTCCTCTGTATTATTGCTATTATCTGTGTGCCGAAATGCTCTACTTAATGAGTTTGAATGACAACTGGTTAAGTCAGAGCCCTTGAATTTAAAAGGGAATTAGTTCTATTGATTTCCAAGGGACTGTAGGTCAGTCTTCAGCCTTAAAACAGCAAAGGAGTAGCTTCAGATGGTCCAGAAAGATAGATCCATGGAGTATTATAGTAGCTATCCTGTTGTATTTTGTGTCTTTAGTGGCTGCTCACTGAGGAGTGAACATGTCTGTTTATACAGCATCTGGATGTCCTGTCCCTAGAAAGTTGCTCCTAGTTTTTTCTTTAAGTGTTCAATGTTTCTTATGTGGGCAGAGATTGCTGCGCCACTAGTGTCCTCAAATAATACGATGGTTACACATTCCTAATTCCTCCTTCCTTGTGAGTCCAGCTGCAAAATAAATTACCTTTCCCTCGATAAAAGACTTTATGCTTTGCATGCAAAAGATTTGAGGTTCAGTGCACAGCATCTTCAATTGAGGTTAGGAAGCACTCCAGTCTGAAATCCTGGAGAACTATGTCTCTGCCCAAGCAAAATGGGTTAAAGGCACAGTTGGAGAAAGGTCCGTTTGGCCCCTGTTTTTAAACAAAATTATTATTATTTTAATTTTTAATTTTTTGAAACATTTATTTCTGTCGTGCCTTTCTCCCACATTTCAGATGCTTCACGATATAAATCAGAGCAGAGTTATCCTTTGGATCCCACAGTTCTCTGAATTTGGAAATTTAGGTGGGTTACAAACCGCCCTCAAGTGGCCGGTCTCCCGCCGCCACCATTAGCTGTGGCGGGAAGCCCCAGCGGCCAGACCGCGAGGCTTCCGGCCGCAGCGAAAAAGGAGCGCCGAAATGGCACTCCTTTTTGGTCCCCGGAAGTGGCGCTGCGAAGCGCGAGGCGCGCACTCGCGGCGTCACTTCCGGTGTGCCACGTCTGGACGCTGTGTGTCCAAGACGTAAAAATGGCAGCGCCCATGTGGATGGGCGCTGAAATTTAGGACACGCTCTGCGCATGTTGGGAACAGGGCCAGTTAGGAAGGGGTGACCCTTCCTAACCCTAGAACGCCTCTTTGTAACCCTAGTACGCGCAGAGCGCATCCTAAATGGCCGTTTAGAATGCGCCGTAGTTGTTGGCCTAAAATTGGAGATAATTAAAACACATATATTAGGGAAATTTGGGCAGAAAGTTCAATGCAAATGTTTGTGCATATTTTTTAAAAATACACATTACAGGTTGAGTATCCTTTATCCAGAATCCAAAATATTCCAAAGTGACCCACATGGGTGGCTGAGACAGTGACACCTTTGCTTTCTCATGATTGCCTGTTACAGACTGCCAAAATAAAGCTGCTTTGGGTCTCTTTGGAGGTATGCTGTTTAAATGATGCCTGGGTCCTAAGAGTCCGGAGGTCGCGCCAAAGCCACTCTCCATTCCTAAGCACTGGAGGGCAGCTTTGGTGCAGCTTCCGGATTCTTCGGATGCATGCATCACTTAAACAGCATACCTCCAAAGAGACCTGAAGCAGCTTTATTTTGGTAGTTGTTTCATGCACAAAATTATTTTAAAATATTATGTATAAAATTGATTTCATGCTATGTGTTTAAGGTGTGTACGTAACATAAATGAATTTCACATTTAGACTTGGTTCCCAAGATATCTCATTATGTATATGCAAATATTCTAAAATCTGAAATCCAACATACGTTTGGCGTTTTGGATAAGGGAAACTCAACCTGTTGTAAGGAAATCAGGCAGGACAGACTTATGAGTAAGCATATTTGAAACTGCCACAGCAAGCAATAGAATGATTAATCGGCGCAGGGTACATCTGTTTACAAGGTATGTGTACTGCTTTTCAAGCATCCTGGTTTGGAATGAATTTGAGAAAATACAACATATCGGTAAGGTAATTTATACAGAACTGGGAACTGGGATGATAGGAAAGAGAAAGAAATGCAACAGAAAGAGTAGTGCTGTGTCCGGTCCAGCTGGGAAAAAAACCAGTGAAAGGAAATAAACCTTTATTCTGTCTCCCAGAAGGAAAGGTGAGGACCACACCATCCTGAGTTCAAAATAGTATAGGGAATCCACTGCTTAGGAGCCTTCCCAGAAAAGGCCCTGCTCAACATATATAACAGGCGGGCAGTGGAACCACTTGGAATCATAGAGTTGGAAGAGACCGCAAGGGCCATCCAGTCCAAGCCCGTGAGGGCCCTCCAGTTGGTTATATGCCTGCAATTCCTATTAGTTGTGGCTGGCATAGCCAATGAAGATGGATTAAAGGAGTTCAACCCCATCTGGAGGTTCACAGTAGCTAACCTAATCTATGGGTCCAAAAAGACAGGCCAAAATAAAGCTGCTTCGGGTCACTTTGGGAGGTATGCTATTTAAATGATGCACGCATCCTAAAAGGCTGGAAACCACGCTAAAGCCACGCTCTGGTCCTAAGGACTGGAGCACTGCTTTGGTGCAGCTTCTGGCCTCTTAAGATGTGTGTGCCATTTAAACAGCATACCTCCAAAGTGACCCAAAGCGGGTTTATTTTGGCCTCTCTGTATGGGGCCTATAACAACTTTTGGATAATTTTGTCAAAATGGGTGAATATTGCTGGTTTGCCAAAAGGCGCTTTATAACAGACCAGAGCTTATCAGTAATATTGGTCTAGTTAACTGCTATCACACTGACTTTGTCTTACGGAGACCTTAAGAATTAGAGCTCTCCAAATCATGCTAATATGTTACTCTATCACCAGCAGCCCTTCTCAGGTCTTGCAGGGCCATGGCTTCCTTGGTTGAGTCTATCCAATTGGAATGTGGTCTTCATCCGTTCCCACTGCCTTCTGCCTTACCAAGCATTACTGTCCTTTCTAGTGAGTTATGTTTTCTCCTTATATGGCCAAATACAACACTCTCAGTTGAGTCACCTTGGTTTCTAAAGACAGTTCAGGCTTGATTTGCTCTCGGACCCATTTATTCATCTTTCTGCCATCCACAGCATCGATAGAACTGTTCTCCGGCACCAAATTTCAGATGAGTTGATTTTCTTCCTATCAACTTTTCTCACTGTCCAGCTTTCAAATATGATGGCATGGACAATCCTAACTTTAGTATTCAATAATATATCTTTACACTTGAAGATCTTGTCTAGTGCCTTCATAGCTGGCCTTCCAAGACCTAGTCAACTTCTGATTTCTTGACTGTAGTCCCCATCCTAATTAATGACTCAGCCAAGGTATGGAAAAATCTTGAGCTATTTCATAGAATCATAGACTCATAGAATTGGAAGAGACACCAAGGGCCATCCAGTCCAAACCCTGCCATGCAGGTACACACCATCAAAGCATGCCCAAGAGATCCAGCCTCTGTTTAAAAACCTCCAAAGAAAAAGACTCCACTATCTGCCAAGCAGGGACGTAGCCAAGGGGGGGGGGGGTTCTTGGGGTCCAGACCCCCCCTTCCATTAGAAAAATGAATGGTGTGTGCTGCTGCGCCACCACACCCAAGCCCCATTATAATGGTGGCACTTAGTCTGGACCCCACCTTCCTAACATCCTGGCTACGTCCCTGTTGTCCTCGTTGCTTCCTAGCCCCATTTATCACCAGAACTAGTTTGTGCTCATTCCTTGTTTTGGTTATCCCGAGTTCTTAAAAAGCAGGTAGAGAAAGGCAAACCTTGCAGATGTGGCATTACCTTGCTTTCAGCAAAAGAAAACTTTCCCGAGGAGCTGAAAGCAGAGTATATGGTTCCCTTTATTTACCCTTGCAAAACCCCCAAGGAGATTATTTCTTTAAAGTGATGTTAATGGCTGAGTGGGATTTGAATAAAGAGTTTATCACACGGGAGGAATTTCTCTTGATTTCGAATGAAAAGAAAGTGGGGCCAGAATGCATTCATGTGAATTTACTAGTTCAGTGAATTTACGTGAATTCGAATTGCGTTCGAACTGACTTCCCATTGCCCAAAAATAGCTTGCCATTGCCCGAAACTGCGTGTGATCACCTCTCACGCAATAACATTAAACCCCATGATTGCGTTCGGACTGACTTCCCATTGCCCAAAATTGCGTGTGGTAGTGTATCACGCAATAACGTTAAAACCCATGATTGCGTTCGGATTGCCATTGGATTACACTTCCATTTTCCCTTGTCTGATAATGTCCTTCATTTCTTCAGAACAAAGCCTGTGTCCTTTCCTGGACACCATGCCATTGGGCCAACAGTAAGAACATGCAGTATTTAGATATGTCAGAAGGAGGAAACCAGCAGCTGAACTTCTATTTCACAGAAGCTGAATATGTCATTTTCAAGCTGTCTTGTCTGATGGAACTGATGCTAGTGATGATGGCCACTGGCTTAGAGGGTGTTGACAGAAGTATTGTCAGACTGATGAATTAGGTTGCAGTGACTGTTAGCCCTAAAAGTGAAATAGACCCTCTGTTCAGGAAGATTATGTCAACCATTACTTGAGGAACAATGGCAAAAGAACATAACTGCCATCATGCTCTACTTGTGGGCTTTTGAGAGGTGTGCTGGTATTTGAAAATTGTGTAAAGCAGAATGCCTGACTAGAGGATCTTTAGCATGCGCTTAGCTAAAAGCCATCTTGTAACACGATGAAGCAAATGTTCATTGACTCATATTTCATATTACTGCTAATGCATATGATAATAAGAAGGGTTAGATGGCACTATACTCAGATGTTTGCACTATTTGGAAACAAGTATTTCTCACGTTAAATTTATTAGTGGATTTTGTTTCCTGCTTTGAAAAAATGATCAGGTTTTATTCTGATGAATCATTGTGATTTCTTTATAGTGAAATAAGTCCTACTGTTAGGAGTGCATTAATACCAATATATCATATCTTGGATTTTGTCAGGCAGTATAGGTAATATAGGTAGTTGAATTATTACTCGGAGGAATTGATATCTTTGGAAAGCAACCTTTCCATGAGAATTGGAGTCATGTATAAATGTGGCCTGCATTGGAGCATAAGGACTGGAAACCAGCTAGTGAAGAAAATACAGAATCTTATGTAATTGAATTCTTAGAAGAATTAAACCAGACTTTAGTTAAAGAGATTATCACAGACAGAAACGTAGATGATTTATGTATCTGTCTGAATGCTAGAAGACATTAACATTTTAGGATTTAAAGCATTTCTCCTCCAATCTCACATTCTTTGAAACGTTACACAGAAAGAAAAGGGGATGAAGAGTGAAGTCTTGAGCATTAAATTTTAATACCACTGTACTTTCTTCTTAGACTGGCCAGCTGTGACAAAGAATAAGCTGCTCAAAAATAGGTCTTATCATACTTCTGATAACCCATGAGTTTTATGGGAGCCTACTGGAATTTACCAGTTTCATGTCACTCCCGTCTCTGCAATCATGAAGGCCCAGATAACACCAGCACTGTTTTAGAGCAGGTGGTCCTACTGCTGTTCCACATGCATTGGACTGTGGGTACCAATGGCTTCTGTGGGGAGAAGTGGCCTGGTGCATCTAGTAAAGGCAGCAGAGAATGGTGATGGCAGACTATGCTGTCACAGGCCCACATAGAATCATAGAATCATAGAATCATAGGATCATAGAGTTGGAAGAGACCGCAAGGGCCATCCAGTCCAACTCCCTTCTGCCATGCAGGAAATCTCAATCAAAGCATCCCCATTGACAGATGGCCATCCAGCCTCTGCTTGAAGACCTCCAAGGAAGGAGACTCCACTACACTCCGAGGAAGGAGTTTGTTCCACTGTCGAACAGCCCTCACTGTCAGGAAGTTCCTCCTAATGTTGAGATGAAATCTCTTTTCCATCTATTGTTCCGCATTCTAGTCTCTGGAGCAGCAGAAAACAAGCTTGCTCCCTCCTCAATATGGTATCCCTTCAAATATTTAAACAGGGCTCTCATATCACTTCTTAACCTTCCCTTCTCCAGGCTAAACAGATCCAGCTCCCTAAGTCGTTCCTCATAGGGCATGGTTTCCAGGCCCTTCACCATTTTAGTCGCTCTCCTTTGGACACGCTCCATCTTCTCAACATCCTTTTTGAATTGCGGTGCCCAAAATTGGACACAGTATTCCAAGTGGGGTCTGACCAAAGCAGAATAGAGTGGGACTGTTCCCTTGATCTAGACACTATACTTGTATTGATGCAGCCTAAAATCACATTGGCCTTGCTGGCTGATTTCTTTTCAGTAAACACACCCAAATATTGATAGATATTAAAGGATTTAAAGAAGATGCTCATTCATTCTTAATGTGTCTGGTGTTCCTGTTGAGCAGTATAGGGATTCTTCATTACTGTGTTAGATCCACGGAACACAAGTTGGTGCCTCCTGCATCTGGAGAACTTTGGGTTTGGCCTCGGAGGATTACAACTAGAACAGAGGAATTCTTGTGATAAAGAAGTGAGAGAAAAAGTTCAGGGGCCTTTTCACACAATACAGTTATAGACAAAAGATTCTGCTTTAACTGTCATAGCAATATCCTGTGGAATCCATGGATGTGCAATTTAGGGAAGAGGGGTTAGAAGTCTTTGCAAGAGAGCTCTAGCATCCCAACATGCTACAAACCACAGGACACTGTTCCGGCAGTTAAAACAGAATCACACCTTTTATTTATCAGCCTATCCTTATATATTACCATCATAAGACCTAAACTTAATTGACACGGCCGTAGAAAGTTAACATAGGCCTGTTACAGACTGCCAAAATAAAGCTGCTTTGGGTCTCTTTGGAGGTATGCTGTTTAAATGATGCATGCACCCTAAGAATCCGGAAGCTGCACCAAAGCTGCGCTCCAGTGCTTAGGAATGGAGTGTGGCTTTGGCTCGACCTCCGGACTCTTAGGACCCATGCGTCATTTAAATAGCATACCTCCAAAGAGACCCAAAGCAGCTTTACTTTGGCAGTCTGTAACAGGCCATATTCAGCTGATTTTAAGTCAATGAGAATTAACTTTATATGAAGCAAGGATCTAGGAAATTGGCGGTTATTATTGTGTTCAGGCAGTCATCCAAACCATGGTTTGGAGACTATCGGAAATGTCATAAGCTTTCATTGTGTACTTTTCTCACTAAGTGGCACTGCATTTGAATATATTTGGGTGACGTAAGCAGTTTTCTGTTTCTCTTTTGTCCTTCACCAAATGTTCTTTAAGCCTTCCATGAAAATTACCTACTTTTCACATTCCTTCTCCTCTTTTCCTCTTACGTTCAACGATTCTCTCCACTACTTGTAGGTGGTTCCAGAACAGATTGCATGCCATCCAAACTATAGGTCAACTAACATATAGTCTTAAACTGCTGAGGTCTGCGAGCAGTGATTTGCAGTCAAGCCATAACTTATTTGAGACGTCATGGTAGACTGCAGCTAGAGAACACAGGAGACGGAAGAGAGAACTGGTGTGTGAATGAGTAGGCAGAAGCCCAAGCAAATGCAGGATGTTCCTGGTCTCTGAAAACCATTGTTTGAATCATCATGCGAACAGCTACCATATATACTCCACTATAAGTCGAAAAACCATGCCCTACGAGGATGGCATGTGGGGATGGATTTGATATTGTACCGTGGCCTGTTTGGGTCACATAATGTGTGTTTGCGAGCAAAGCCCTACAGAGAGTCCTCTGTATCTAAACACTGAAAGTTTCTGACCCAGCCATAGGTACAGGATAAAGCACCTTCTTTCTTTCTTTTTTGACCCAAGGATCAGTCTGTTTCCAGGCGGCTGTCAGTTTTGCATTTCTTCATAGGTCCATTCTATCGTGTGTTAATCAATTTTATTCATTTTACAAAATGTAGGAAAATTACCTTTCAGTGTGGATATTTCTGCCACGAAGTAACATTCAGAGCCACTCTGCCTTGAGTCATATAGCTCTGTTCCTGCCTAAGAGGCAGAGGAAACACACATTGAAGACCAAACAGTATTTCTGTACTTTGCGCACAGGTGGCGATGAACACTGAGTAAGCCTGACAGAGACACCAAATTGTGCAGCTCTTCATAATGCAGATATATGCACAAGAGAAGCCTACATTGGCTGGGCCCACTCCAAGGGGAATTATGCATAGCACACTGTGATCTGTCAGGGCTGTTGTTTCCAACCCAACGATGAGTGGATAGAGAAGATAAATATTCCACCCCATGTTCATTCACACCTGTGCATCTGTCACTTGTGGGTGGTGGTGACGGTGACGGCTGCAGCTAACAAATTTGGTCAACATACTCCCTCCCATGACCAGAGAGCACACTGTTAAAACAATGGCCTGTTACAGACTGCCAAAATAAAGCTGCTTTGGGTCTCTTTGGAGGTATGCTGTTTAAATAATGTGTGCATCCTAAGAATCCGGAAGCTGCACCAAAGCTGCCCTCCAGTGCTTAGGAATGGAGTGTGGCTTTGGCGTGACCTCCGGACTCTTAGGACCCATGCATCATTTAAATAGCGTACCTCCAAAGAGACCCGAAGCAGCTTTATTTTGGCAGTCTTGTAACGAGTGAATAATTCCTCTCTGGAAATCCTTAACATCTGGGGAATGCCAGCAACTAAATTCCCATGAGAGAACATATAGGGCTAGGTTGAAATGCAACAGGAGAGGACAGAGAATGGTTCAGAGTCTAAATCTTGAAACGAGGGGAAACAAAAGCACCAAGACCTAATAGCTGCTAGCTGTCTAGGATGGGGCCAGTTCCCATCAGCCCTTGCCATAATAATAATAATAATAATAATAATAATAATAATAATAATAATAATTTATTTCTATCCTGCTTTTCTGTTACTAAACAATCAAAGCAGCTCGCAAATAAAACCAGTTTGATACACAATACATAGTAATATATATCACATCCCCAACTCCCCTCCACCCAAAAAAACCCCTAAGATTAAACACATCTATTAAAATAATACTAACAACCACAATAATTTTACAAAACCATTGAGTGAGGTATAATATGTGAAATGTGATGGGAGGTTTATCTGGCTGATTCTATTCAAGGAAGGTCCGCCGGAAGAATCCATCTTGAGAGGTTTTTTAAAGCTATCCAAGGCCCAGTACAGATGGGCCTTTTAATAATAATAATAATAATAATAATAATAATAATAATAATAATATGCTTTATTTATATACCGCTTTTCAATCAAAGCGGTTTACAGCATCTTAAAAACGTGCTAGGGTTGCCTCGGGGTGTTGCTTACAGATGGCGGCGCCCTGTACAAAATGGCGACGCCCTGTACAGAAGATGGGCGCTGCCATTTTGACGTGACAGACACTTAGCGTCCACACGTCGCGACGCCATTGGCGCACTGCGGTGTCACAATGGCACTGCAAAAAGGACCCGCTTTTTGCTGCGCGAGGAAGCCACACGATTTGTCCACTGCAGCTTCCTTGTGCAGCAAAACAAGGCACTGGCAGACCTTTTTGGACAGTCTATACCCCACCTAAGATGGTAATTTGACGGATCTCCTCCGGCAGGACATTCCACAATCTGGGAGCGGCTACAGAAAAAGTCCTCTGGGAGGTTGCAGTCAAACTGGATTTGATAGGTTGTAATAGATTCCTCTCGGAGGACCTGAAGAGTGCAGGGTGGGTTGTACGGAAGTAGGCGATCCCTTAAATAGGTTGGACCCAAGCCATGTAGGGCTTTAAAGGTAATAACTAACTCCTTGTACTGTGCCCGGAAACCAATAGGCAGCCAGTGAAGTGACTTCAGAATAGGTAATATGGTCACTCCTGGTTTTTCTGGTGACCAAGCAGGCTGCCATGTCTTGTACTAATTGGAGTTTCTGGACTAGGCACAAGGGTAGCCCCATGTAGAGCTCATTGCAGAAATCAAGTCGCGAGGTTATCAGTGCGTGTACAACAGTTCCTAGGTCCCTTACTTCCAGGAAAGGGTGCAGCTGGCGTATCATCTGAAGCTGATAGCAGGCGTTCCTGAACATCATGATCATGTGGTTCCAGGTCCAATATGTGAGAAGTACACTAGGCTGGAGTAACCTCCTTTGTATATTCCCTGCTTCTAGGGTATTGTCCATCTCTACCAAGGAAAAGTGAATGCAAGGTGCTAGATCCTTTCAGTCAAAAGCTCAACCTGTCTTTCACAACATGCATTTTGGCTATCATGAGAACATTGGAAATACTGCCGGAGACCAAACCTCACCCAAGTCAAAGCGTACCTTTTCTAAAGTAAGGGAAAGGGGTGGAGAGTCTCTGTCACATTTCTCAAGTATTTCACACAATATACATCACGTCTGAATTTAGACTGCTGGTAGTGACGTTAAAAGTTTTAAACAACTTCGGACCTTGATGCTTGAAGGAGTGCCCTGGCTGAGGTCTGCTGGAGGGCCTTCCTCTGTTTCTCGTCAGTTGGGGCAGTGTGCTTTGGGAACATCATGGGAGAGGGCCTTCTCCGTTGTGGTAGGGATTCCTTCTCTTTAGAGTTGCGCTGCTTCAGATCTTCAAAGCCGATGAGCCAGCATTGTCCGAGGACTACTCTGGTACTCATGTGGCCAGCATGACTGCACCAAATGCTGTCCAGGGCCATAGCTAGGATTTTAGGAAGGAGGGGGTCCAGACTAAGTGCCACAATTATAATGGGGCTTGGGTGCGGCAGCACATACCATTCATTTTTCTAATGGAAGGGGGGGTCCGGACCCCAAGAACCCCCCCCCCCGGCTACATCCCTTCGCTGTCACTGAAGTGGCACCTATCTATCTACTTGCATTTACATGCTTTCGAACTCCTAGTTTGGCAGAAGCTGGGGCTGGTGAAAGGAGCGCACACCTTCATGCAGCACTCCAGCTTCAAACTGCCAACCTTCCCGTCTTCCAATTGTCAGAATTGATGTCTTGACCACTAAGCCACTATAAAAAAAGATATAGGGTAGGGCATTTTAATAATAATAATAATAATAATAATAATAATAATAATAATACTTCCATAATGAATGAGAGGCTGCTTTACATGTGAGGCTGGTTTCACTGCCATCCAGCCGGAAACCCTTCCTGCCTGTTCCTGTCCCTCATCCATTTCTTACTTTTTAAAAGTGATTTGTTCCACTGACTTATAATAAAGTTTAGAAAGTAATTTGTTGCATTGCTTGGGGGGGGGGGGGAACAGCCCCTGATAAAGTCAAGATAAATGCCTCCAGAAATTCCCTTTTAAAGGTGTCTGGGGAATGTTGTTCTTTAACACAAGCAATGCAATGTTCCCATTTTTAAAATGTAATTTCACGACAACCTTGTTATTCTCCCCCGGCCAGTATGAATCATCACAGGTGACTACACTGTTTATGACTTGTTAATTCTGAGCCTTCGTCTTGACCCTGGACATTTCGGCATTTTTCTGTTGGAAACAAGCATTTTCCAGTGTTCCAGAGAAGCATTCTCTTCGTGGCACTGCCTCTTTTTTGGGCTATTAGAGCAGTAGGAGGGCCAAGACAATATAGGGCTCCCTGCATGCCTCAAACCATATTTCACACTATCTCTCAGGCTTTCCTTTAGCTCAGCTCTAGAAGGTAATGCATGGGTAATGCAGGGCAATCTACTGTATCCATGCAACTAGGCAAACTGAGTGAAAATATGAAAGCCGATGTGGTGCAGTGGTGTGCATGCTGGATGGCAACTCTGGAGACCAGGATTTGAATCCCCTCTCAGCCATGGAAAGGGTGACCTTATGTAAGTCACACTCTTGGCCTCACGTGTTTCATTCCTCTGGATGAAACATGCCAAGAAAAACAGTTGATAGGGTTGCCTTGCAGTCACCATAAGTCAGAAATGACTTAAAGGCAGACAACAACAACTAGGCAAACTAGCAGGGACGTAGCCAAGGGGGGGGGGGTCTTGGGGTCCGGACCCTCCCTCTTCCGTTAGAAAAATGAATGCTGTGTGCTGCTGCGCCAGCGCACCCAAGCCCCATTATAATGGTGGCACTTAGTCTGGACCCCCCCTTCCCAAAATCCTGGCTACATCCCTGAAACTAGCCTCTGTAAGCCAAGCAACTTCCAGGTGTCTGTTGTCACACAGAGGCCTTCCCTCTGACTTCCTCTTCCTCTTTCCTAATTCTGACCAAGATGATGATGAGCCACCAACCCTTACAGCTTCTCTGCCTAAAACTTTATCCTAGTTACCTAAAAATTAGGAATATATATATATATATATATTTAAATGCAAAAAATCTCCACCATTTCTTAAAGGGGGCTATCATATGAGGAACCTAATTGTAGCCCAACTATTTTGTCCCCTCCATCATTCACGAGTCAGTGTCCCAGATCTGAAAACCCTTTTTCATGCCCTGTCCATCCACTCTTGTCACCTCATTGTGGCTGATTTATATCAACTTTCTTTTTTGTTCCCACCAGTGAAGCAACAAAGCTGACAGCCATGGAGAAAACCATAGGGTTCTGAAGTCAGCCCAGAAGCAAAGCCTGCACTGCGAACAGCAAACAGTAGTCATTTTGATCTCTTCTTAGCTTCCCATGAAAGGCAGTGTGTTTCCCTGTGATGCTGATGAGAAGTGACATTGAATAGGAGAGGAGGGGGTCACCTGGGGAAGCCAGCTGCTTGGATGAACATTGTGTGAGAAAGGGACATGAGAAAGATAGGGATGTGGTTCAGTTGTGAGATTTCCTGACAGGGGCTGAAGAATTGAGATTGCCACACTCACCTTTGGCCAGGCAATAGAGTATCTGTCCCAACTGAGTGTGTGGGAGCTTCTGCATGCTAATGGCCCCTCTCTCACACTTGCATTCCCTTTCAGTCTCTGCATAGAACATGCATTTGTATCACATGGCTGCTGACAGCCAGAAGACCTCAGGTCCTACTTTATCTTGATCTGTGCTTTGGGAATTTGTTTCATTCATGGGTGCCCAGTAAAAGAGGATGGCAGTATGGCTTGTTCATAGAATCATAGAATCGTAGAGTTGGAAGAGACCACAAGGGCCTTCCAGTCCAACCCCATTCTGCCATGCAGGAACTCTCAATCAAAGCATCCCCGACAGATGGCCATCCAGTCTCTGCTTAAAGACCTCCAAAGAAGGAGACTCCACTACACTCCAAGGAAGGAGTTTGTTCCACTGTCAAACAGCCCTTACTGTCAAGACATTCCTCCTAATGTTGGGTTTGAATCTCCTGTAGCTTGCATCCATTGCTCCGGGTCCTGTTCTCTGGAGCAGCAGAAAACAAGCTTGCTCCCTCCACAATATCACCTCTTAACCTTCTTTTCTCCAGGCTAAACATCCCCAGCTCCCTAAGTCGTTCCTCATAGGACATGATTTCCAGACCCTTGACCATTTTAATCGCTCTCCTTTGGACACGCTCCAGTTTCTCAATGTCCTTTTTGAATTGTGGTGGCCAGAACTGGACACAATATTCCAGGTGGGGCCTGACCAAAGCAGAATACAGTGGCACTATTACATCTCTTCATCTAGACACTATACTTTTATAGCTGCAGCCTAAAATTGCATTGGCCTTTTTACCTGCCGCATCACACTGTTGACTCATGTTTAACTTGTGGTGTACTTGCACTCAGGAATAAACGCTTCCAGAACATGGCGACAGAGTCTGAAAACCTCATAAGAACTACTTCTCAGTCCTGTTTATATAGTTGTGAATTGTGTCAGAGTCAAGGCCAAAACAACAATACATGAATGAAATTATTATCCATGCTTGGAAAGTAGAAATTATTACACTGTAGCCATTCATGTGAACCCATTTTTTTCCCCAAGAAGGTATAATTTTGGAAAAGCATGTATTTGGGAATCTGTCTTCTCCGACAGTACAACAAGAAAATAGAGGCACGCTTATAATGGTCTACTCTTTATGCCATAAAATGAATGATTCTGAAGCTCAGAATATATCAGCCAGTATGGCCTCTGAGAACTGTGGTCCAAAAAATAACGTTCTTCCAAGGTGTGCAAAGGGAGAGGCATCTGCAATATGTGATTATGGATGGAGGAGTTCCAGCCCTTTTCCAAGGCCATTAGAAGAGTCATATTCTCTTATTGTCCTTTGAGATCTTCCTGTGTGGAAGGGTCCTTAGTCCTGTTAGGTGAAAGACATCTAGTTGGGATACAAGAGAAGGTTTTCTAGTTTCTGATCCTAGGCTCTGGAACTCTTTGCCAAGGGAGACTTTCTGTTCTTTCTGCTGGCAGCCACAGATCTTTTCAGTTAGGCAGTCCCTTAGCAACTGATCTCAGTTCTGCAGAAGAGAGTTTTAGCTGGATGGGTGCTGCATATGTGTGTATGACTGTGGGTGTTGCTCCTGCATTAATAAATTATGTTTCAATTAGTATGATTTTATTAATTTTACGTTTTCATTTTGCTTGCTTTATTTAATTGCAAGCATCACCTTCTGTGTCAGCGTGTGAGAATAGTTGGAGAAATATTGGCCTGTTACAGACTGCCAAAATAAAGCTGCTTCGGGTCTCTTTGGAGGTATGCTATTTAAATGATGCATGGGTCCTAAGAGTCCGGAGGTCGCGCCAAAGCCACACTCCATTCCTAAGCACTGGAGGGCAGCTTTGGTGCAGCTTCCGGATTCTTAGGGTGCATGCATCATTTAAACAGCATACCTCCAAAGAGACCCAAAGCAGCTTTATTTTGGCAGTCTGGAACAGGCCATTGATCACTGAGTGCACTAACCTGTGTGTAAAAATGTGGCAGGGAGGTATCATTTGGGACCTGGGCCTAATCTGAATGAGGGGTGTAACAAGAGAGTTCATCCAAATTGAGCTCCTGCCCCTGCGGTTTACTTTGTAAAAATCACCTATATGATTACTAGTTGTGTCAATGTGTATGTGTGACACTCTGTGTGTATGTGTATGTGTGTCAACTGCCTTCAAGTTGACCTCAATTTATGACAAACCAATAAATGAGACATCTCCAGGACACTCTCTCATCCGCAGACCTGCTCAGCTCTTGCGGACCCAGACTCTGGTTTCCTTCACTGAGTCTAGCCATCTGGAATGCCATCTTCTTTTCTTATTGTCTTTGCTAAGTATCAGGGACGTAGCTAGGATTTTAGGAAGGGGGGGGGGGGTTCCAGACTAAGTGCCACCATTAAAATGGGGCTTGGGTGCAGCGGCGCAGCAGCACACACCATTCATTTTTCTAATGGAAGGGGGAGGCGGACCCCAAGAACCCCCCCCTTGGCTACGTCCCTGTAAGTATTGTTGTCTTTTCCAGCAAGTTATGCTTTCTCACGATATGGCCAAAGTATGGCAGTATACAGAAGAGCGATACAAAAAATGCAAAAGGTCAAATGAAACAGAGGGAAAAGAAACTTACAAAAACGAACTCCTAATTTTGGAAAGCAGAGTGAAAGCTGTGCCAAAAGCAATTGCGTGGAATAAATCACCAATAACAGGTGGCATGCCGCTGCAATCGACAGAGACAAACCCTCGCTAAAACCTTCCAACAAATATTGAAAACAAAACCATGGCCCACAGATTGGAAGTTATCGATATGCCTTCCCATCCACGAAAAAGGAGACACAAACAATGGTAATAATTACAGAACCGTTGGATCAGTTTCCTATGCAAGTCAAGTCATGCTCAAGATTCTGCAGCGAGGATTCCAACCATACATGGAGCAAGGAACCCCAGAGGTGCAAGCTGGTTTTAGGAAAGGAAGAGGCACTGGGGATCATAGGCCCCATTCTCATTAGCCCACTTGCTCTGGATAGCACTGGACAGATCCAGTTGCCCCCATACCGATTCTGCCCAGAAAGAAGTTCATACTACCCTTTACCTTGATCGATGCAATTTGCCCCTTTGAAGTTCACATTTGCAGTACCGCTTTAAAATGGAGCCTCCTTTGTTGTCAAATTCACTTCCGTTTTCGTCAAAGGTGACATATCCTACAGCCATTGGCCAAATGAAGGGGTGCTTCCCCCCCTCCTTTTTTAAAAAGAACTGACAGCAGTGCGCGCATATTCTGTCAACCTGTCAAATTTTAAAACCTACAGGTGTGTGTGTGTGTGTGTGTGTTGTGTGTATTTGGGTCATTACAGATTATGGCAACCCTAAAACGACCCCATCCTGGGGTTTTCGTGGCAAGATTGGTTCCGAGGAGATTGGCCATTGCCTTTCCCCTGAGGCTGAGAGTGTGTGAGTTCCCCAAAGTCATGGGTTTCCACAGCTTTCCCTCTGAATACACTACTGCTTTACAGTAATTTGACAATGTTGTTGTTAAGGTGTGTAACCCCTGAAGCCCATCTTCAGCTCTCCTCTCTAGCTTCCCACCAATTGTATTGGAGTTTCGTCATAGCTTTTCCGACAGCCAGCTAATTTGGAAGCCAACATCCTGCAGAGCAAGTATTAGTGTTTTGGCAAGATGTTTCTTTACAAGAGCACTGGGGTGAATTTGACCCTGCATTTGCTGATAAGGTCTTCTGGGGACAAAAAGGAAAACCTTGAGTCAGCAAGGGTTTTGTTCTTGATGTCTGTTACTCAGATATCTTATAATAGATTGAAACACGAAAGGTTACCCCAGTATTCATGCACCAGGAAGAGAACCTTGCTCAGGTTTCCATCAGGAATATTACAAGGTCTTCAGAAATGCTGGTTTTGAAGGGTTAGGCAAGCTGCAAGTTTAAAAACTACATTGCATGGTTGTTGTTGTTGTTTTTCATTCACATTCAAACAATGAGTCTCATTGGTCTTTGTGCAACTGACATCTTCATACACACAAATACAGTACACACACTTATAGTGAGAAAGAGGAGAGACCAAAATTGGGGGGTATACCAAATTATTGGTATAATTTTTGGTGGATCGTTCATATTCTATTGCTTTTGGCTACCTCCATTCCTCCTTCCGCTCAGTCTAAACCTGTTCTGTATGTGATATTTTGTGCATACACATTGAACAAAGAGTGTGTTGGAATGCATTCTTGCTTGACCTCCTTTCCAGTTGGGAACCGTTCTGTTCCTCCATATTTTATTCTAACAGTGGCCTCTTGACTTGCATATAGGTTATGCAGCAGGACAATTAAATGTAGTGGGTTACTCAATTCTTGAAGAGTAATCCATAGCTTTATGTGACCTATTCTCATGTACTGGCTATCTTCAGTTCAGGAACACAACTTCAGCAGGTTGAGAAAGCTTTATTCGGAAACTAAAGTTAGACCACAAGGGCCATCCAGTCCAACCCCATTCTGCCATGCAGGAAATCTCAATCAAAGCATCCCCGACAGATGGCCATCCAGCCTCTGCTTAAAGACCTCCAAGGAAGGAGACTCCACTACACTCCGAACAGCCCTTACTGTCAGGAAGTTCTGCGTAATGTTGAGGTGGAATCTCTTTTCCTGTAGCTGGCATCCATTGTTCTGGGACCTGTTCGCTGGAGCAGAAGAAAGCAAGCTTGCTCCATCCTCAATATGACATCCCTTCAAATATTTAAACAAGGCTAGCGTATCATCTCTTACCCTTCTCTTCTCTGGGCTAAACATACCCAGCTCCCTATGTCTCTCCTCATAGGGCTTCATGGTTTTCAGACCCTTCACCATTTTGAGCACACTTTTTTCCTCTCTCCTTTCTGTCCCTTCCTCTCTCTGCAATATTTCCTTCTCTTTCTTTTTATGGCTTCTTCCTTCCCACCTGCTGAGGAAACAGTCCTATCACTCCTGCAAAAGCCAGAAATCAGGTGAAGAGCCCTGAAAGATCAGACCAGGGACGTAGCCAAGGGGGGGGGGGTTCTTGGGATCCGGACCCCCCCTTCCATTAGAAAAATGAATGGTGCATGCTGCTGCGCCGCTGCACCCAAGCCCCATTATAATGGTGGCACTTAGTCTGGACCCCCCACCTTCCTAAAATCCTGGCTACGTCCCTGATCAGACTGAGGGCCACATGTAACCCAGGAAATCCTAGTTGTTCATCCTTGGTGTAGACCGATGGTCTTAGTAGGTTTCTAACAAGGAGTGTCCCTCACGGCAAAATCTCTTGCAGCAGGTTAAGGGGGAGGAAATATGCTGATTGCTTTATGTCTGGAGTATTTAACTTGGAGAGACAGCTAATGAGATGAGCAAACCTCTGGGACGCATTGTCCAGCTGAAAACAAGCAAGCCAAAAGTTGACAGCGTACTTCAGAACTGGCAAAAGGATGCCTCTTTTCTGTAATGCTTTCTGATGCATACATTGGCACACAAGGCATGTTGCTTTGATAGAACGGGATACAAAGTGATTGAACTGGCAAAGGCAGAGTAGCTGGAGAAAGGCCCGGCACAAACATACTGCTGCAGTTTTGTGGTGCACAAATGAAAATAAAGGACAGCTTCAGATATTAAAACTGAAGATTTATATCCATAACCTGTGGAGCACTCACAAGTTACTCATATGCAGGGCTACAGTTAGGTATTTTTGGGCTCTGGAATTAATGATCTTACAGATGCGCTTCTCGTTAAATTAGGGTATGCAACCGTGGAAGACTAGAAGATTCCCTTCTGCACATTAGTCCCCTTTGGAGGGCCATACTTTAATGCACCACACTTCTTCCTGCAATTGTCTCTTTATATGTATAGTCCCCAAATGCCCTCTAGAGGACATGGGGGGCATGTTCACCATGTTTGGAGAACTTTCTTAACAACAGGTACTTTGCAGAAATCACTTCGGACTGTTACAGACTGCCAAAATAAAGCTGCTTCGGGTCTCTTTGGAGGTATGCTATTTAAATGATGCATGGGTCCTAAGAGTCCGGAGGTCGCGCCAAAGCCACACTCCATTCCTAAGCACCGGAGTACAGCTTTTGGTGCAGCTTCCAGATTCTTAGGGTGCATGCATCATTTAAACAGCATACCTCCAAAGAGACCCGAAGCAGCTTTATTTTGGCAGTCTGGAACAGGCCTTCTTGTTTAAAAATAAAGCCCTGTCCTGGGGCTATATTGGTCCACAGAGCCCTCAAAGCACCCTAGAAGTGCTTTGTGTGTGTGTGTGTTTGGAAAACATTAGCAAAATTTATTTGATCCATGGGAGGGTACAAAGCTGGCCCTGGGGTCACATTTGGCTGATGGGCTGCACTTTGGACGTTATCAGGCAAGGGAAATTGGAAGTATAATCCGATGGCAATCCGAACGCAATCATGGGGTTAACGTTATTGCGTGATAGACTACCACACGTAAATTCGGACAATGGGAAGTCAGTCCGAACGCAATCATGGGGTTTCACGTTATTGCGTGATAGACTACCACACGCAAATTCAGGCAATGGCAAGCTATTTTGGGGCAATGGGAAGCCAGTTCGAACGCAATTTGCATTCACGTAAATTCACTGAACTAGCGAATTCACATGAATGCATTCTGGCCCCACTTTCTTTTCATTTGAAATTAAGAGAAATTCCTCCTGTGTGATAAAGTCCTTTGTCTACCTCTGCTTTAGATGGTAAAGTTCACTGCTGCCTTTATTTCACATTGGCCCTCTTTTAGAAGTTTCCTTCTGTTCTGCTGAGTGGGGCCTTGGACCTTTGGTCTTGCCTTGGTGGCAACACAATTTATATGTAAGACTGAATGGATTTTCCTGATCCTTTGCCTTGTTGTGCCTTGATTTCATTGTTCCCTGAGTTCCATTCTTTCAGAATTCAATTATTCTATACATATTAACTTTAAGAATGTATTTTTAAAAGCTTGTTGTTAATCATGGTTAGTTCACAGTTCAAAATATTGACCACATTCTGGTTTATGCATAGCTTACCAAAATTTCTCTGCTATCGTGACCCACCTTTGCTGCATTGTGAAAGTGCCTCCATATGTACAGTGCGCCCTTTTTTTACACGGGGGATCCGTTCCGGACTCCCCCGCATAAAACAAAAAATGCCTATGCTCAAGTCCCATTTAAATGAATGGGGCTTGTGCACGCGACAGCGCAGTGGTGCAGCAATGCACATCCACCATGGGTATGCACCCCCCTTCCTCCCTGTGTGGCTTTCAGCGTATCTGTATGGTCAAAGTTGCATATGCGTATGCGGGCGCACTGTATTACACAATGTTTAAAATCAATCTCAATGCTGTTACACATATTAGTCCTACCTGTTGTCCGTGGTCCAGATTGTATGTGTGTGTCTGTGGGGGGGGGGGGATGACAGCCACTGTGCTCACATTGTGGATTGTGAAAGCAGCTTCTCAAATGCACGCAACACTACCAAGATGCAACCTTGAGTTTCCTGTGTGGGTGCCTATATCTAGATTTTCTTTTCTTCAATAGACAGTACAGTAGTGCAATAAGGAAACCTTCGTCTGGGGAATTTGTCATTAGCTCAAATATAGGAGCAGTCTCTGTCCTGTGTGTAGAAAGGTAGCCAAGCTAATGATAGGTCAACAGAGAAAAGTTTTATGAAAACTAACTAATGTTTATTATTCATATACACATAAGACAATAATACAATCACACAATCACCCAAGAACTCAGAAATATAGTGAGTTAGCTTGGACAGAGAACAAGACGCTGATATTCCCCTGTTTGGTGGGGCTCCAGGTCCAGATTGATGAAGATTCAGCAACATGGAGGGGAAGAATGGGGGGGGGGGGATGACTAAGAGAGTGGAACTACATAGCGCCCTCGGCTTACGCAAGGATCCGTTCCAAACCGCCCCCGCGTAAGCCAAATTCCGTGCATGCTCAAGCCCCATCCGCATGAATGCGGCTCGTGCATGTGGTGGCATGGCAAAATGCACGCGCCCTATTCATGCAAATGGGATGCACCGCCCCTTTGCACGTATGGTCAAAGTTGTGTATGGTATGGTCAAAGTTGCGTATGACGTGAGCCCACTGTATATCACAGCTCAGACACTCAAGGAGTGTGCCTGGATTCCAACATAGACCATTGGCAAAAGATTTGAGGGACCTTAGATAGGCAAAATTTTGCCTCGGGCAGTTTCCTCTACTTCAAAGCAAAACCAAATCTACATATTAAAGATTGTTTGATCTATAGACAGTCTCCAAGGTGAGGATGGTCATCCGAGGTGAGACTGGTTCTGGCCTGGCAAAACATCCTGGCCTTAATATGCCCAAAAGTGTGAATGACTCCCTTGTTGGCAACTCTTGTTTTGGCCTCTTTGATCTATGTGTGTACATCTTGCAGTCATGGAGGAGATCTACTTCATCTCCCATCAGACACTCTGCTTAGGGTCATCAGAAGAAAGCCATCCACATTTAGGATGGTAACAGTAGTGTATCTCCAATAAACTATCAGTACTGTTGGCACTTTCTTATCCACCGATTCCACCACCTACAGCTTGAAAATATTCAAGAAATGTATACATTCAAAAAAATCCAAACCTTTATTGTACTGTTTTATATAAGGAACACTATTTCACTGTGCCATTGTAGTTAATGGCGCTGGAGTGTCCACAGATTTTGGTGTTCCTAGAATGAAACCCCAGTGGCTACCAAGGGCCTACTACACAATATTTCACAGTACAGTATTAGGCTGCATCAATAGAATTACAGTGTTTTATCATGGTTACATCGGAAATGTAAAAGGCATGGAAGGAACCCATATATACACAGTCTAATGGTGAAATGTTTTCTACAATCAAAGGTAATATCAAAAGCATGGTGAAAACCAGCTGTGAACTTAAACTCTTGTTCTGTTTGTCTTAATGCAGGAATGTCCAGCTTCTGAAATTATGGTGGTTTGGGTTAATATTTTCTCTTGATGTCTTTCCCTGACTTTCTTTCATCCTGCTTGCACATACCTCAGGGATATAGCCAGGATTTTGGGAAGGGGGTTCCAGACTAAGTGCCACCATTATAATGGGGCTTGGGTGCGGTGGCGCGGCAGCACACACCATTCATTTTCTCTAACAGAAGGGGGGGGTCCGGACCCCAAGAACCGCCCCCCCTTGGCTACGTCCCTGCATACCTTACAAACGTCAGCATGAAAATTTATTTTACCAAGGACTAGAATGACATTTCACATTTCTGTCTTTCTACTTTCAGGGAGAAGATGCCATTCCATCATGTCACAGCTGGGCTGTTGTATAAGGGGAACTATCTGAACCGGTCGCTTTCTGCAGGCAGTGTCAGCGAGCCATTGGCCAACATCTCAGTAGAAGAATTAGATGGTAAGAATGGGTCATCAACCCGGCGGAGAGATATGGTCCCCCTTTTAAATATATATATATATATATATATATATATATATATATATATATAATGTCCCAATCAGAGATTTGAAGGCCGTGATTACGATGATTGGGTGACATGTAATGGATGGTCCGGAGAAAATTGTAATTGAAAAGTATGATTTTTAAAAAGAAGTCCCTACCATTTAAAATACTTAAGACCTTTAATGTGGAGTCTAGCATTAAAATCATTGCAACCATGCCATTTGTTTCCCGCCCCAACTCTTTGACAGCTTGTTTTAATTTGCTGATTTAACATTGTTCAGAAAAGTGCAATGAAAGCATATGATCCAGTTCTCCAGGGACGTAGTCAAGGGGGGGGGGTTCTTGGGGTCGAGACCCCCCCTTCCATTAGAAAAATGAATGGTGCGTGCTGCTGCGCCGCTGCGCCCAAGCCCCATTATAATGGTGGCACTTAGTCTGGAACCCCCCCTTCCTAAAATCCTGGCTACGTCCCTGAGTTGTCCATATTTACCAGGTGCTCAAACTGTTTTCTAGTATATACTTCCAACTGAGTATGATGGAGCAATAAAGGATTGCACTTTATCCCAAGCCTACCCTTTATCCTGTGTTGCCAACTGAGGCTATAGTTCTGTAACCACAAGGAAATAACTGGATTTATAAATGATGCTTTGTGCATGTGAATCTTTATGGGAGGCTTTTGTTCTGTATCTGTGCACCTATTCTCCAGGTCTTATGGGATCTGCTATAACCAATGCCATACACTAGATCAGAACATGCATCCTTCTGGGCAGTAAGTTGTCTTACAGGATTTTATAAAACAAAGAGAATGAGCTTCTGTAATTAAACTAGGATTGATATGGTTCTGTTGACTTTTGCTACTTGTGGCCTGGGACAGACTGTCCGAAAATGGCAGCCTGCTGGCGACCTTTTTTCCTCCGGAGGGAAGCCGCAGCCGCCAAACTGCACGGAAAAAGATCCCGAGGGGTGGCGCACTCATTATGTAAGCATCATGTGGTACATAACATAACAATGGCGGCCCCTGTGTACACAGGGCACCGCCATTGTTACGCCACCCGTACATTCTAGGGTTAGGGATCGTGTGGTTGCCGCACAGTCCCTAACCCTAGAGTCGGTGCTGGTATGCTGCTTTATCGTGGTATGTACCATGCCTATGTGACAAATTCTAGAGTTCCTTGTATAAGGAAGGATGAAGGGACAAAGTCTACTAATAATCACAGACAATGATTCTAAGGCTAGTGGGAGCTGATACTGCTGGCTTGGTTGAGTGTTGAGATACTCTGACAAGAGGAATACTGGATGAATCCAATCCAAGATGGTAGAATTCAATCCAGGATGGTAGAATCCAGTTCCCATCTTTGCAGTTCAGGATTTATTTTGTGCCAAGTAATTGTTTCGTGCAGGATACAGCATTTTCTCCTATGTGGTATGTGGGAAACATCCTGGATTGATGCATAGACAGATCTTGTAGCACCTTTGAGACTAACTAAATAGAGAAGATGGCAGCATGAGCCTTCCTAGACTTCAGTCTACTCTGAGAAAGTAGACTGAAGTCTAGGAAAGCTCATTCTGCCAACTTCTTTCTTTAGTTAGTCTCAAAGGTGCTACAAGAGCTATCTGCATACTGATTCCTGCAGACTAACATGTCTATACCTCTGAGTTCTATCACCCTGGATTGGATTAATCTTCCCGTACTTTCCAAAGGCAGGCTCCCCACCAGTCCTCTCATACGTCCAGTTTACTTACTGGACAGATATTGGAAAGAGAACTCCAGATCATTTCCTTTCCTTTCTGCTTGTCTTTTCCTCTCTGTCTCTCACCTTCACCAAAAAAACAGATGTCTCCCTGTCTTTTCTTCCATACTGATTATTTTCCTTCATCCTTTTCCTTTTTAATATCCTCTCTTCTCTCTTCTGCCTCCAAGTGACTGCTCAGTCATGGAGGAATCTGTTCGACAGTGGAACACATTCCTTCCTCGGAGTGTAGTGGAGGTCTTCAAATGGAGGCTGGATGGCCATCTGTCGGGGATGCTTTGATTTGGATTTCCTGCATGGCAGAATGGGGTTGGACTGGATGGCCCTAGCGGTCTCTTCCAACTCTATGATTCTGTGATTCTATGAATCCAGCCCAGTCCTGTTGGGAATCCTGGGTCCTTTCCCTCAGCACAAATCAAGACTGAAGCTATGTTGAGTGAGGGCTTCCTTAAAGTGGTTCATTCAACCAAGAGCCATCGCACAGCTGCTCCGACTCTCACTGCAGCGGATGGCATATTTGGGGTTAGTGGTGCGAAATGACAGAATAATTCTTCTTATGCCTGAAAAATGGTGGGCAATAAAATTACTGTTGTGTTTTTTTAAAAATAAATTTTATTCTTAACTCAGTTACAAACATTACGAATAACATAAATAACACTATCCAAAACTATACTAAAAACATGTACTGAAATTTGCTAAACTACATTTTTGTGGTTCTGTAGAGCACTCTGATGCCTTGTCTTTTACTTCTAGAAGGCCTGTTACAGACGGGCATAAAGTACGGACTGGGTCCTTATTAGGGTTAGAAAGGGGCGTCCCTTCCAGACGCCCCTAACCCTAATAAGGACCGAGTCTGTACAAAATGGCGGCGCCCGTTTCACACTGGGGTCGCCATCTTTATGTAGCAGATGCACTGCGTCCGCACACTGCACGGCGCATATGACGCTGCGAGTGCGCCATTGGTGCCTCGCAGCATCATATCCGCACCGCAAAGAGAAGCGCCATTTTGGCGCTTCTTATTTGCAGCACGGAGGAGCCTCTCGGTTTGGACGCTGGGGCTCCTCCATGCTGCAAATGGCGGCGGCGGCAGACCGTCACTTCTGAGCAGTCTGTAACACACCAATGACTCTGTTTTGGTTACAGATGTTCTGGCCCCTTAACCAGGAAAGTTTGGTATGGGAGGGAATTAGATGACATCTGAATTAGAGGAAAATGGTAAATGGAACTGGAGACATTAGAGGCAGAATGAAGCCACATGAATGTTTCAAAGGAGCTGCTGGCTCAGTGGTGGTCTAAATGCATATTTTATTTCATGTGACAGGCATCTAGTATTGACTCCCTAATTTACCCTGAGACATTTCTTCAATTTCTGGGTATAAAAACTGTATGTTAGAATTCCCTAATTCACGTTCGTATTTTTTGTCTCTTTCAATTAGCGTTAATTTAACTACATTGCATATTTTAAACGAATAACATCTTGCACCAAGTTCCTCAGCTTGCTCTTTTTTCCAAGCCATTTTACATGGTCTTCCATCAACACTGATGGGATTAGTGGGGAGCTGTGGATAAACCCAGGCATAACCGTGACGTAAAAAGCACCGAGAGAGGTAGGGCAGAATTTTACATCTTCTTGGTTGCAATGTCTAATCAACATGAGCCTGTGTCTTTCATGACCATTAGGGTCTTTCTTCCTTGGTCTGCTGGAGATCATATTGGAAGGTGATTTTAAAAAGTGCTTGAGAGATGTTGGATTTTTAAAAGTGTTTGAGAGGTGTTGGAAACTTACAAGGCTCTGATCTAATCTAGTCATCGTCTTCGTCAGAAATGCTGCCAACAGTGTCGTTCCTAGTGTTGTTGTTGTTAACCAGTGTGGGATGAATGCTGCCGACAGTGGCATTCCTAGTCTTGGCATCAACCAGTGTGCAGTAGGAGAGGCACCAGCCTTCCCTGCCCTGCGCCCATTGGCCACCCACAGAGACCAACCATGTGCCACCCAAGGCGCTAAGGAAGGTAGAGGGCGGATGTGCATGCTCCCCCTCCTTCTCCATACCTTGGCTACCTTGTGCATGCTAGCCAAGGCACCAAAAACAGTGGGAAGGGCAGGCGTGTGCACATGCTCCCCCCTCCTTTGCTGCTTTGTCTCCCTTAGGGAAGAGAAGCCAGGGCAGCAGAGAATGGGAAACTGCCAGTGACAGCAGTGCATTTGAACGGTTTAAACTTGTGTGCCAGCTGCGCCTTGAGATGTCAGATTTGGCTACAGTGAGACATGCCTTGATTACATCCTGTTTGGACTACTACAATGCACTCTACGTGGGGCTGCCTTTGGAAACTGTTCGGAAACTTCAGCAGGTTCAGAATGCTGCAGCCAGAATGCTGATCGGGGCCAGTTCCAAGGAGCATATAACTCCCTTGTTAAAACAGCTCCACTGGCTATTCATTAATTTCCAGGCACAATTCAAAGTACTGGTCGTGACCTATAAAGCCATACATGGCTTGGGTCCAAACTATTTGAGAGACCGTATCTCGCCATATAAACCTGCAAGAGCCCTAAGATCTGAAGGAGAAGGCTTTCTCTTGGCGAGAGCCTTCATTCTCCAGCTCAGTCCATCCTAGGGTCCTGGATGCAGGGCATTACAAAACCTGTTATGGCATATCTGGAATACAGTATAGCTTTTGTCTCTCCATACATATACTCCAGTTGTTCTTATTTTAGTCTTGCTTTCTCCCCTAGGGAATGACTTTTGTAGCCATTTTAACTCAAATAGCCACTTCTTTACTTTCTGATTTAAGACAGGCTGTCACCTCAGTGGCCATGGAAATGGCTCAGAATGAAACATGAAAATAGCTAATACAGTCGGCCCTCTCCTTACACGGGGGATCCGTTCCGGATCCCGCCGCGTAAGGCGAATTCCGCCTATGCTCAAGCCCCATTGGAAACAATGGGGCTCATGCACAGCGGTGCAGCAGTGCGCGGGGGCGCCACAGGCGCGCGCCCCCATTCAATTGAATGGGACACGCCACCCCTTCTGCCTTGCACGCTCCCCGTGGTTTGAGCGCGTATGCTCAAGACCGCATATGGTGTGCCCACATATGGCACGGGCGCGCTATACATACTGTCTTACCTGATGGGGTGGCACATGCCAACTATCCTTCTTCTACTTGTCACCTATACTAGGTCAGGTGAGGGTGCCAGGAAGAACTCATTGCAGAAAGCAATGCTGATTCTCTCTAGTAGTGAAGGCATGTGGGAACAATGCTGTGTCATTTTCATTGTTCATCCTGGGAAAGTGGATATTTACTGATCCTTATATTATCTGCTTAGAATCTGTTTTTGTTTTTGGTTTAGGATTGGGCAAGGGTTGGATTCTGAACTTTTCTTGGCTGTATTGTAAATTGTAATTTATTTGATTTGTATTGTGATGTTGAACTTTATTTGATAGCATTGCCCGGTATTTGCCATCGTTGTATTGTATTTCTATTGTTGCAATTTTATGGCTTGATTTATTTTATATTGTTTTGGTTTTAGCACTAGGATGGGGATTAATTTTCCATTTTATTTGATTTGTATTGCATTGTAGTTTTTTATTGTTACATTGGATTTCTTTATTTTTGTAATCCGCCCTGATTCTACATGATTGGGTGCGCTATAAATATATTATTATTATTATTATTATTATTATGACAGAAACTCCATTTTTTATTCTGGCCAGGATTATGCCACCAATGAATATTGCTGGCCATTATAAACTTTGTCCATCTGTTAATTCATTATGTTTGAACGCAACCCACTTGTTATAGTGTACTGCGGCTGCATTCCCTAAAGATATTTTTAGATGATGCCAGTTGAAAATATTATTCCCATGTTGGCCCATTTACAAGATTGTTATAGTGTGCTATTTTGGTGGACTCATGATGGTGTTTAATTGCTGGAAAGAAATTATACAACCTACTCTTCCTCGAACATTATAGATTAGTTAAGTCTAAGCGAGAGGAAGAACAAATCACATTTACAAAACGTGAGCATGGAATCTACAATGACCTCTCTGTTAAAGGAGAATATTTTAAAACTAATGTCCTATTGTGTGGCCCTGTTGTTGTTGTATCCCTCCAAGTAATGTCCGACTTATGGCAACCCTAAAATGACCTTAGTGCCTCTTTATTACCATTCTGGTCTCTTTGATACTGCAAGTAAAAGGACATATGTATACATTAAGATGTTGGGGAAAGCTGCATTTGCCCATGGCCTACACCTGCCCTTTTCTCTGGAAAACTGGAATAGTCTTCAGTGCTTCACAAATGAAAACCAGAACATGTGTGGCCAAGCAACATCAGTGTATGGTCAAGGTGGCAAATGTTAGCCTGGGTGTGACAAGGGAGAACAGCCTTAAGAACTGCAGCTCCCAAGGCCCCTGGGAAGACCTGCGAGCCCCAGCGCTGGACTCTGCCTCAAAGGGGTGTGGCAGAGGGAGAACAGCCTCTGGAGACTGACGCCAGCGCCAAACACCGTGCCGCGGGAAAGACTGAAGGAGACGTGCCAGTGAGAGTGGCACTACAAAAGCGGGCTTGCCGGCCTCCCCTTAGCCTGCCCGAACTGCACCTGTGTGCCTGCGCAGCCTCTGGAGACTGACACCAGCGCCAAACACTGTGCCGCCGTAGAGACTGAGGGGGACGTGCCGGTGAGAGTGGCACTACAAAAGCAGGCTCACCGGCCTCCCCTTAGCCTGCCCAAACTGCACCTGTGTGCCTGCGCAGCCTCTGGAGACTGACGCCAGCGCCAAACACTGTGCCGCCATAGAGACTGAGGGGGACGTGCCGGTGAGAGTGGCACTACAAAAGCAGGCTCACCGGCCTCCCCTTAGCCTGCCCAAACTGCACCTGCGTGCCTGCGCAGCCTCTGGAGATTGACGCCAGCGCCAAACACTGTGCTGCCGTAGAGACTGAGGGGGACGTGCCAGTGAGAGTGGCACTACAAAAGTGGGCTTGCCGGCCTCCCCTTAGCCTGCCCGAACTGCACCTGTGTGCCTGCGCAGCCTCTGGAGACTGATGCCAGCGCCAAACACCACGCCGCGGGAGAGACTGAGGGAGATGTGCCAGATTTGAGACTGCCATGGTCGCCTTGGTCGATAATCTCCGTCTGGGCATCGACAGGGGAAGTGTGACTCTGCTCGTGCTTTTGGAAATCTCAGCGGCCTTTGATACCATTGACCGCGGTATCCTTCTGGAACGCCTGAGGGAGTTGGGTATCGGGGCACTGCGCTCCAGTGGTTCCGTTCCTACCTCTCAGGCAGATTCCAGATGGTGATGCTGGGAGACAGCTGCTCTCGTAAAAGAGAGCTGACATCTGGCATCCCTCAGGGCGCCATCCTGTCACCCATGCTGTTTAACATTTACATGAAGCTGCTGAGCGAGATCATCTGGAGACATGGGGCGCAGTGTTATCCGTACGCGGATGACACCCAGATTTATTTCTCTATGTCCCCAACTGCTGCAGTGACTAAGGATAGCATCTCTTCTCTAAATGCCTGTCGGTAATGGGCTGGATGAGGGAAAGCCAACTCAAGGTGAATCCAGAGAAAATGGAGGTGCTTGCGATAGGGACCCCTGGTCCAGGGATGGAGATTTGTCACCCAGTCCTGGACGGGGTCACACTTCCCCTAAAGGACAAAGTTTGCAGTTTGGGAGTACTCCTGGACTCATCTCTACAGCTGTCATCTTAGGTGAAGGCAGTGACCAGGAGTGGATGGTACCAACTTTGGTCGATACACCAACTGCGCCCCTACCTGGCCCAGAGGGACCTTGAAACAGTAGTACATGCTCTGGTAACCTCTCATTTAGATTTCTGTAATGCGCTCTACATGGGGCTACCTTTGTACCAAGTTCAAAAGCTTCAATTGATCCAAAACGCTGCAGCCAGATTGGTCACAGGTACATCCAGATCTGACCATATTACTCCAATACTCAAATCATTGCACTAGCTGCCGATCAGCTTCCGGGCCCAATACAAAATGTTGGTTATTACCTTTAAAGCCCTACATGGCTTGGGCCCGAGTTCCTTGAGTAGCCTCTCCCTACACCAGTGGTTCCCAACCTTCCTAATGCCGTGACCCTTTAATACAGTTTGTCATGTTGTGGTGACCCAAACCCATGAAATAATTTTCATTGCTACTTCATAACTGTAATTAAATAGGTGTTTTCCAATGGTCTTAGGCGACCCCCATGGAAGGGTCATTCGACCCCCAAAGGGGTCCCGACCCACAGGTTGGGAACCACTGCCCTACACAATCCGCCCCACACTCTCAGAACCTCCGGGAAGAAATTATTGGAACATACATAGACCACACTAATCACAACTTCCCACAAAGTGTTCACAGCCGTGGCCCCCACACTTTGGAAGAACTTACCGGAAGAGATCCGTCTCATCACCACCTTAGAAGCCTTTAAGAAGGCACTTAAGACGGATCTCTTCCGGCGAGCCTATCCACCTGATCTTTTATAGTGGATCTTACAGAATTTTCTACAACTGATTCAATAGTACAGACACAGACGACTTGGCTATGTTAATGATGTTACTGTATTTTGGCATGTTGTTATTGATTATTTTATGTAGTATGGCATTGTGTAAATGTATTGTTTGATTTTATCGGTTGTAATCCCGCCTCGATCCGCAGGGAGAGGCGGGAAATATAAATCAATTTTATTTATTTATTCATCTATAAATGAGGAAAAAATACTTAAGCGAGGAAAGGCTGCAGCAGTTTGTTTTTGCATGGACCCACTGGGAAGAACAAGCTTCTACCTCCCTCTCCTCTCCCGATAATTGTGTGCAAACTACTTCTGTACTTTGAACTCCATTTGCAACAACTGAAACAACGTGAGAAGAAAGAGGGAAAGTGGAAGGACATTTGAAAAGCAGCTAAAAAAAAGTGAGATGACAGAGGATTAATCAGGACTGTCCCTGCCAAATCAGGACAATTGGAGGGTATGTGGAAGTGACTGGAAGGTCATGTCAGGTTTTGAAAAATGGCAATTTGGAGTCACCTTGGAATGAGAATAAGAGAGTTTGGAGGACGCTGGTGGTGCAGTTTTTCATTTTTGCTTACTTTTTCTTCAGACAGTGTAGGGGAAATTGAGGGTTTTGCGGTCTCTTCGGAAAACACTTCCCTGTGGCTGCACACAACCCACAGTCTGCACACTTCCCAGCCATGCATGAAAACATCAGAAAGAGTCAGAAAATTCCTGCCCATTCAGTTTTGGCGTCTTCAGGCATTTACTGACACTAATCAATCAGAAGAAAATTGCCGAACTATGTTGTCTAATATATTTCAGTCAGAAATAAGTCCCATTGGTTTTCATGGATTCGCTCCTAGGTATAGCATTGAAACTTAAAGCAGGGTATCAATGACACAACAGAGAGCATTGGCTGTGATTTCCCCCAACTCCCCACGATAGAGCAAACTCTGCTTCCTCTCATATTCTATCCTCAGCCTGTATTTTGAATAGAATCGTAGAATCGTAGAGTTGGAAGAGACCGCAAGGGCCATCCAGTCCAACCCCATTCTGCCATGCAGGAAATCCAAATCAAAGCATCCCCGACAGATGGCCATCCAGCCTCTGTTTAAAGATCCCCAAGGAAGGAGACTCCACTACACTCCGAGGAAGGAGTGTGTTCCACTGTTGAACAGCCATAACTGTCAGGAAGTTCCTCCTAATGTTCAAGTGGAATCTCTTTTCCTTTAGCTTGCATCCATTGTTCTGGGTCCTGTTCTCTGGAGCAGGAAGGAAGGACTTTATACCCTTGCTTTGGTCACAATAATACTAACCCCTGATCCTATTCCCCAAACACACTGCTGCCAGTATGCTGTGCAGGAAAAGTGTCGGAAAGGTGGGTCTGGACTTCATTGCAGCTGTTCCGGATATCAGAGCTCAACTTTCCGCACTTTCACCTTGGCTGTCCTTCTCAAGCAGCTTGTAAGATTTTGCATTAATAGATATGTAAATACCCATTTAATGCATTATCTCGCCATTCCAGTTAATTTCCACAATTAAATATCTACATAGGCCGTCTTCAAATATTCATTTATGTTGAGAAGTTGGGTTTATGTTTTTTTTTAAATCAAACTATTCATTTTCTTTATTCTTGTTTGCAGAAGAATAACCAATTCTAAGCCCAAACTTCAATTCTACAGAAGGTACACACACACACACACACACACACACAAGTGGAAATGCCATTTTTTCATTTTATGGAGGAAATTTAGTCCATGTACATTCCGTAAAATTAGTTTCAGATAAATTTCAGTTGTGATATTAAAATATTACAATCTATTGTTATGGTTATTTCTTTTTAACAGCTCTCCGCCTTTCGAACGTCCTCTTCTGGTGCTTCCTCCTTCAACTTTTTAACCAGATTTCTTGGTCACTTCGAGTAATTTATGACATGTTGTTACCTGTATATGTGGTTATCAAACCCTCTGGAACTATCCAACAAAAGGCTGGATCTTTTACTTTGAGCACCTCCACCCAAAATTTATATTCTTTATGTGAAGTCGAAGGCTTTCGTGGCCGGCATCCATAGTTTTTTGTGGGTTTTTCGGGCTCTGTGGTCATGTCCTAGAAGAGTTTATTCCTAACGTTTCACCAGCATCTGTGACTGGCATCTTCAGAGAATGCTTTGCCTGGGAAAGGACTGGATATATATATTGTGTGACCTGGAAAGGCAGGAGTGATATGCTTGTATATTGTTCTGTTGCTAATGGCAGGCCTCAGGGTGGGAGGGTCTGCAAAAGAGGATGAGGGTCTGCTTGGGAGATTTCTCATTAGAAATCTGGAAATCCAAGTAGACCACAAGTTGATCATTAGGCAACAGTACGATGTGGCAGCTAACAAGGCCAATGTGATTTTAGGCTGCCTCAATAGAAGTATAGTGTCTAATCAAGGGAAGTAATAGTGCCAATCTATTCTGCTTTGGTCAGGCCCCACCTGGAATATTGTGGTCAGGCCCCACCATTCAAAAATGGATGTGGAGAAACTGGAGCATGTCCAAAGGAGGGTGACTAAAATGGTGAAGGATTTGGAAACCATGGCCTATGAGGAATGACTTAGAGGGGTAGGGATGTTTAGTCTGGAGAAGAGAAAGTTAAGAGGTGATATGATAGCCCTGTTTAAATATTTGAAGGGATGTCACATTGAGGAGGGAGCAAGCTTGTTTTCTGCTGCTCCAGAGACTAGGACCCAGAGCAATGGATGCCAGCTCCATGAAAAGAGATTCCGCCTCAACATTACGGGGAACGTCCTTGACAGTAAGGGCTGTTCGACAGTAAAACACACTCCTTCCTTGGAGTGTAGTGGAATCTCCTTTCTTGGAGGTCTTTAAGCAGAGGCTGGATGGCCATCTGTGGATGCTTTGATTGAGAGTTCCTGCATGGCAGAATGGGGTTGGACTAGATGGCCCTTGAGGTCTCTTCCAACTCTAGGATTCTATGATTCTATGATTTCTTCCATATCATTTAGTGGCAAAAGTGATTGTGAAGTTGCAGGAAGACAACTTGGACTACATTATTTTTGCCTCATTAGTGGTTCAGTGATTACATGGAGCATCATGCCTTGCTAGACCCAGAACTGGCTATAGTTATGGAGGCATCTCACAAGCCATCTGCTAAGCAATCCTATGATTATAAGTGGAAGCATTCTGCTTCTTCGGTGCATCAGTAGTGACCCCCTTCTCAGCCTGTGGGCACTCCTACAGTGCTACATCTTCTCTTCTCTCTCGGTGAACAGTATTTAGCTTTTTTAATCACTTCGTGTTTCTTTGGTAGCCACAGTGCTGTATGAGCCACTCCACTCTACTGGCTCCAATTGTTCGCTAACTGCAGCGAAGAGATTGCTCAAGAGATTTGCGCATCTGTATCCTCCAGCGGTTCCTTAAGTTGGGTCTCATCTGAGCTGATGTCAAAACTGTTGACTGTTCAGCTTCAGTGGATCTTCACCTCCTGACTTTGCAAGTAGTCTTGTTGCTTTTATGTCAGTCCACTTGGCCGGGATGGTACAGTGCACCCGCGTTATACGTGACTTTGAGCATATGTGCAAAGCCGTGCAGGAGCGCGCGGGGTGCAAAGGGCAGCACTTCCCACTCGGTTGAATGTGGTGTGTGCCCGTGGTGCGCGTGCGCCATCACGCCACCACATGCCCAAGCCCCATTCACTTGAATGGGGCTTGAGCATGCGTGGTATTTGGCTTGCGTGGGGGGGGGGGGGCAGAACGGATCCCCCGTGTAAGCCAAGGGCGCACTGTATTATCTTCTGTACTTGTCTGAAATGACCTGCCCTGCCCTGCCCCAGTATGTAAGCTGAACAATCACCCATTTGTCAATGCACAGAGACCACAAAAAAGAGGACATGTTGCTTACCTGTAACTGTGATTTTGAGCGGTCATCTGCGCACTCACACAACCCTCCCTCCTCCCCTCTTTTTCAGGTCCAGGGTTTCACTCTCAGTGGACCATGGAACTGAGAAGAGAGAGAGTAGCTTTGGCGCTCTGGAGAATACAGAGTATGGAGGAGTGGGCGTAATTCCCACCAAAGCTACTCACCATTAGAACATGCTCAAGACTCTGCACAGGTGCAAGATCCATTAGTGTGAGTGCACAGTTTGCCATTGAAAGAACCACAGTTGCAGGTAAGCATCACGTTCTTTTAATGTATGTCTCAATGTATTTTATGTTGCCACTTATATTTAACGGGGGGGGGGGGGACACATGGGAAAAAATACTATTCAATATCGTTCCTTGGGAGTGTGAAAGAAAAGAAGCAACTGCAACAGTGAAGGATTTCCTTGCTTACATGTTCTACTTCAGTGTAATTTGAAACATTCTTTTAGGGAGGACTAAAACATCTCTCCTATGAGGAATGATGACATCTGGTAGGTTGTTAGGTTTTAATAATAATAATAATAATAATAATAATAATAATAATAATAATAAGGGTGATAGTAAGGGCTTCACCATCAAGACTGATAAAGTTAGACCTGATGAGGAAGAAGTCAACAAGAAAGTTCTTTTTCTCCCTCAGTCACAACAGTAGAACCATAGAATAATAGAATCATAGAGTTGGAAGAGACGCCAAGAAGGGCCATCCAGTCCAACCCCATTCTCTCAGTCAAAGCATCCCTGACAGATGGCCATCCAGCCTCTGCTTAAAGACCTCCAGGGATGGAGACTCCACTACACTCCAAGGAAAGAGTGTGTTCCACTGTCAAAAAGCTCTTACTTTCAGAAAGTTCCTTCTAAAGCTGAGGTGCAATCTCTTTTCCTGTAGTTTATATCCATTGTTCCATGTCTTAGGACATTATCGCATTGACAGATAACCCAACTGCTTCATAACAGGATGCAGGTGAGTTGAGGGATGCAGGTGGGTATTACTGCACATATTTTGTCGCTGCTGCCGCTGGGCAGCTACATCCTTCCTGCATCCCAAGTCCCAGCCATGCTTCAGAGGCCGCTTTTCAAATTCAGAAAGCTCCCAGCTTCAAAAAGTGGCCTCCAAAGTGTGCCTGGGATCCTGGATGCAGCCAGGATGCAGCTGCCTAGTGGCAGCAGCAATACATTACTTGTGGTAATACCTGCCTGCATCCTGCAACCTGGCTGCATCCCATTAGGTTGGCTTATTTGTTAATGCAATAATCTCTGGAGCAGCAGAAAAGAAACTTGCTCCATCCTCAGTATAACACCCCTTCAAATACTGAAACAGAGCTATCGTATCGCCTCTTAACCTTCTCTTCTCCAGGCTAAACATACCCAGCTCACTAAGTCTTTCTTCCTAAGAATTGGTTTCTAGACCCTTCACCATTTTGGATACGCTCCAGCTTTCAGAGTCACCAAATTCAAGCGAATGGTTGGGACATTGGGAAGAGGGGGAAAAACACATCCTGTAACGTTGTAGAATTTTGATACCACAGTATCTATCTCAACTAGTTTTGATGGTAAGAGCTGTTTGACACTGGAACATGCTACCTTAGAGAGTAGCGCTGTCGCCTTCTTTAGAGGTTTTTAAACAGAGGCTGAACGGCCGCCTTGATTGTATATTCCTGCATGGCAAAATGTGGTTAGCCTTCATGGCCCTTGGTGTCTTTTCCAACTCAAGGATTCTATGATTCTGTAAAAATAGAAGAGAATTAGACATGGGCGGGTTACAAACCGCCATTTTGGACGTCCTCAGGACATCCCAGTTTGGGAAAGAGGCGTCTCTTCAAGACGCCCCTACTGCTATTACGGACTCTGTCCGTAACAAATGGCGGCGGCCATGTGGAACGTCTTGGACGCATTTTGACGTCTTGGACGCATAGCGTCCAGACGTGTCGCTGCGGAAGTGACGCTGCGAAAGTGCGCCTTGCGCTTTGCGGCGCCACTTCTGGGGCCCAGGAAGGAGTGCAATTTCTGCACTCCTTCCTCGGAGCATCCGGGAGCCCCGCAGTTTGGCCGCTACGGCTCCCGGATGCTGCAAGTTTGGCCGCTACGGCTCCCGCTGCATTTCGGCGGTCTGTAACCCGCCAAAGTAATGGAAAAGAAGTGGTTCTTTCTTTTGGATTATCGGGGGGCCCTACCTGTTTCATGAACCCGATCTACGAAGTTCTCAATTCTCACAATCCCTTTGAGGCTTCCCATTGGAGAGTGGGGGGTAGAGTTTGGGATGGGTAGTCCTGGCCAAGAGGAATAAAAGATGTAATTATGCGTTCACTCAGACTTTTTTCCAGGTCTTCCACTGTCTGGTTCAAATGGCCTCCTTGTGTCTGGTGGCCTTTGCTACTGACTTGAATGCAACACAAAAGTCTTCCTTCTATATCTACAGTCATTATGGAGGAAGAGAAATATCCCGAGTTCCTTTGTTTTTCTGCAAGAAACTTGCCCTGCATAAGAGGGTTTTGCCCCCCTTTTGTTGCTGTGATTTTTATAAGTAAAGGAGGACAATATGGGCTGGCTGCTTTCCTGCAAGGGCTGTTTCTGTAAAGCAAAAGCTTTGCTGGCCTCAAGTAACCCAGCCTTCACATGTGAGCTTAATTGAATCAGACTCCACAGGCTTCCTTGGGAAGAAGGGTAAATGTCCCATTTCCGCTACTGAGAATCATATTGGGTCTTGTGAAGTCGAAGGCTTTCATGGCCAGCATCCATAGTTTTTGGTGGGTATTTCGAGCTATGTGGCCGTGTTTGAGAAGAGTTTCTTCCTGGTGTTTCGCCAGCATCTGTGGCTGGCATCTTCAGAGAATGCTTGCCTGGAAAAAGATGTGTGTGTGTGTATACACACTGTGTGAGCCTGGGAATGCAGGAGTGATTTGCATGTGTCTTGTTCTGTGCTGATGGCAGGCCTCAGGCTGGGAGGCTAATGCAAAAGGATTAGTGTCTGCTAATTGGTGATCCTGCATTCCCAGGATCCCAGGCTCACACGGTACACACACACACACACACACACACACACCATTTTCCAGGCAAGCATTCTCCGAAGATGTCAGCCACAGATGCTGGCAAAACGTCAGGAAGAAACTCTTCTAGAACATAGCCACAGAGCCTGAAAAACCCACAAAAAACTATGGATGCTGGCCATGAAAGCCTTCAACTTCACTCTCTGGAGTCCTTGCAAATACCAAGGTTGTTCTTGAAGGAAGCAGTTGCTTGCTATGGAGGCAAAAAAGGAGGGGTGAGACCTGGAAAGAAACTACGGTATGTTTTGTGTTGCTGACATATGGGATGAAGTCATTGGTAATGTGTGAACTCTTTAAGTACACAGACTAATTGGGGGAAAAAACCTTTCAACAGCAATGTACTCTGATCTACCCTACTCACTTTGGCCTGTTACAGACTGCCAAAATAAAGCTGCTTCAGGTCTCTTTGGAGGTATGCTGTTAAAATGATGCATGCATCCTAAGAATCCGGAAGCTGCACCAAAGCTGCCCTCCAGTGCTTAGGAATGGAGTGTGGCTTTGGCACGACCTCCGGACTCTTAGGACCCATGCGTCATTTAAATAGTATACCTCCAAAGAGACCCAAAGCAGCTTTGTTTCGGCAGTCTGTAACAGGCCTGAGTAAAGCTTTTCAATTTGCTGAAGGTTTGTGTTCCTGGAGTAGAGTTTGCTTGGACCTTACAGGAAAGCAGAAAGTGTGTTGGAGGGTGACTAATCGCCCGCTTGTCCAAAATGGCTTGCAAAATTTCTCCTGCTGTATGTTAGTGTAGAATGATCTTACATCCATAGTATCTAATACATCCTTTTCTTCTACCCTTAAATGTATTGGTTTTTTATGTAGTTTATGGAATCTCTGATATATGATGGAATAGTGGGTATAAAGTGTTTCCAAAAAGTAATCAACTATGATATTGGTTCTACTATACTGGGGTCTACCTGTGGGAGGATTTATTCCTTTATATATCTTGGGAAGAACATATAACAGTGGTTTCATGGGATTTGTTTTAACAGAAAGTCTTATTCTTTATCTGTCATAAAGTCCAGAGACATCCAAATTCTTATCATTTTGGAAATATGCTCGATAACAATTGGATTGATCTTCATATATCTTATAAGTAGTACAATCCATTGAGGACCAGAGTGGTGTAATGGTTTGAGCTTAGGGCTTGGACTCTTTCGATCAGTGTTGGATTCCCAGCTCAGCCCTGGATGGGTGACCATGAGCAAGTCTCACACTCTCAGCCCAGTAAACTTTAAGGTCACCATAAGTCAGAAATGAGTTGAAGGCACAGAACAACAACAAGTATAACCTTTTAGCTGGTGAAGAATTTCTACTTTACACACTGCAGAATCTTGTATCACAGTCCCTCTTCCTTTATCTCCTTGGTTGATAACAATGGAATTACCTGCTGCAAGCTCTTGGAGAACCCTTCTTTCCCACCCACTCATATTATTCCAAGGTCTTGTTGTTGTTTTTTCCACTCGCCTTACTCCTGAGAGACTAATCGTTCAAACACTATTATGGAAAGGTCTGTAGGAGGAGGTGGAATAAATCCAGATGGAATTCGGAAGGCATGTTCGTTAGTAGATTTTTCATGAAATATGTGTGTTGCTTGTTTTTAACCCTTAAAATTGCATCAATAGAAGTAGAGTGTCTAGATCAAGAGAAGTAATAGTGCCACTGTATTCTGCTTTGGTCAGTCCTCGCCTGGAATGCTGTGTCCAGTTCTGGGCACCACAATTCAAAAAGGACGTTGAGAAACTGGAGCGTGTCCAAAGGAGGGTGACTAAAATGGTGAAAGGTCTGGAAACCATGCCCTATGAAGAAAGACTCAGGGAGCTGGGGATGTTTAGCCTGGAGAAGAGAAGGTTAAGAGGTGATAAGATAGCCCTGTTTAAATACTTGAAGGGATGTCATATTGAGGAGGGAGCAAGCTTGTTTTCTGCTGCTCCAGAGACTAGGACCTGGAGCAATGGATGCAAACTGCAGGAAAAGAGATTCCAGCTCAACATTAGGAGGAGCTTCCTGACAGTAAGGGCTGTTCGATAGAGGAACAAACTCCTTCTTCAGAGAGTGGTGGAGTCTCCTTCCTTGGAGGTCTTTAAACAGAGGCTGGATGGCCAACTGTCAGGGATGCTTGATTGAGAGTTCCTGCATGGTAGAATGGGGTTGGACTGGATGGCCCTTGCGGTCTCTTCCAACTCTGTGATTCTATGATTCTATGACTGTACTGTTTCCCCAAAGTAGTGTCTCAATTTTATATTCCTAAAGAACTGAAATAAATCCAGTCTGCCCTGTACTCAGTCATGATGGCCATCTGTCGGGGATGCTTTGATTGTGAGTTCCTGCATGGCAGGGGGCTGGACTGGATGACCCTTTGGGTCTCTTCCAACTCTATGCTTCTATGATTCTGTGTTTAATGGTGGGAAGAAAGGTCAAACCTTTTCCTAATACCTGTTTTTCTATAACCTTGAGTGTCCTTGAAAATGTATTTATTCATTTATTTATTTATTTGGCTCTGGGAGCATCTAGAGCGCAGCAGATGTTCCACTCTGTATTTTTTTGTGGCCAGATTTTGCTGTGCAATTCTCCTGTTGTTTTCTGTCAATCTCAGTAAAAGTGAAGGTGGTTCTGATGTAGATAGTGTTTGCAATTCATTGTTGTGAATCGTTGTCTGTTCTAAAGTTGACTCACCCCATCTGTGGTCTCCCATGAAGAAAAAGAAACCTTTAAAAATTTTTAAATAGCCAAGGACTCTGCTGTGTTCCAGTCTGACTCACCTCCAAGGATTTTCTTATACTTAAAAGTACTGGGATGGTCATGATATTTTTTTCCATTCTGTTACCAGACTTGCAAATTTCCCCTCAGTCTATCGAGGGTGTTTATCACACAGAGGTTTTTGCAGCTCAGATCCCGTGGGAGTGCGGGTCCAACAATGCCAATTCACGGGATAACGTGATGCGTTATCACACATGATTCCTTTCTATGGGGGCTCCTTCCGTGGCACCTCCGCAGTGATTCCAAAGTGACCCCTCATTTTGGTGAACTCGGTAACAAGCGATTCACAGAAATCGCTTCCAAGCTCACTTCGATTTCACTCTGAATCGGTCTGGTGTGGAATGCAACTTTGCTTCTGCTCTGGTGCAACACCGCAAACCCCCCGGGTTGCAAATTTCCCATGATGCAGCACTGCAATTTCCCCCCATTTCCTTCCGGTGGTCCTTTCACTTTCAGGGCAACTTTCAGGGCAACTCATTTTTTTTGGAATATATACATGTGTGTATGTGTGTGAATGTGAATATACAGATATGTATGTATGTCTATCTAGCTATCTAGATATGTGTTGAAATTGAGGAAATGAAAGGGGAAGTTAAAAAGGGGGATGAAGAAAACACAGAAATATTCACGAGGCAAATATTCACACTATCACGCATTTACATGAAACAGGGAACAAGAAGTTGTGCCGATTTGAGTCATTGAATCCACATTGACTCCATCTGCAAGACTGTGGCCTGTTACAGACTGCCAAAATAAAGCTGCTTCAGGTCTCTTTGGAGGTATGCTCTTTAAATGATGCCTGGGTCCTAAGAGTCCGGAGGTTGCGCCAAAGCCACACTCCATTCCTAAGCACTGGAGGGCAGCTTTGGTGCAGCTTCTGGATTCTTCGGATGCATGCATCATTTAAATAGCATACCTCCAAAGAGACCCGAAGCAGCTTTATTTTGGCAGTCTGGAACAGGCCTTAGATTTTATTCCTTTCCCTCCAGACTCTGAGATGGAGGCTGAAGCCCTTGAAACATCAGGTCATAGTCACAAGCCTGGCAGTCACAAGCTTGGCACACAAGCAAAGGCTGTTTTGTCAGTCTGTGTCTGGGAACCTGCTAGTGAGTGTCTTGCCAGAAATGTTAGCCCAAGTCATACTAGTGTCACAGATTTCACTTTGAAGTGCAGGCTCCTCTTGGAAAATGTCTTTTGCTTAATTCCTAAAAGCCAAAGTTGTGACTCATGCACAACCATTGGCTTTAATTACTGAAAATCACACTTTGTTCTGAGTATCACCCTGAGTCCCAGAGGGAAATTATCAAAGCTTTCTCAGCTCCTGGATTGTAATTATGTTCAGCACTAGAGATGGTTTGAAATTCAGGTCCTTCTCCAGCAAGTCTCTAAGTCCCAGACTCAGATGAATCAGCGTCCCCATGATGGCTGTGATCTGGTCACCAGGTAAATTATTCACTGTATGAATATGTAACTGTTGGTGGGTTAATTTCTCTGAGCAAACCTTGGAAATAATTTGAGGCCTGTTACAGACTGCCCAAATAAAGCTACTTCGGGTCTCTTTGGAGGTATGCTGTTTAAATGATGCATGCATCCTAAGAATCCGGAAGCTGCACCAAAGCTGCCCTCCAGTGCTTAGGAATGGAGTGTGGCTTTGGCGCGACCTCCGGACTCTTAGGACCCATGCATCATTTAAACAGCATACCTCCAAAGACACCCAAAGCAGCTTTATTTGGGCAGTCTCTAACAGGCCTTAGTTTTCCATGTTATTTGAATATTCTCCACAATCGCTGCCATTTTTCATCTACAGTTATTCTAGGACAGTGATGGTGAACCTTTTAGAGACCGAGTGCCCAAACTCAATGGCGTTCCTGCACCGGGTGTCATCTGATGCTGGGGGGGGGGGGGGACTTCCAAGGATGGGATGTACAGGGGAAAAACCCAAGGCACACTTTCTCAGCCTCACACTATAGCAATAGCAGACCCCCCTCTGACAAAAGTTGCCAAAAAAACTCCATGGTAGATTCACTTTAGTGTCGGCATAAGTCGGAAACAACTTGAAGGTACCACACACACATGTCATGCTGTCTCGGCCTCATAGGCTGGCATCGGAAATCCCTTTCTTATGATGTTTGCCCTATGATAGTTTCACCTTAGGGTCGCCAAGAACCAGCGCTCGGAAGGGAGGGAGGGTGCTCTGGGCCCATAAGTTGGAAACAAATTGGAGGCACACAACAACAACAAGCATTAAAAAGCACAGAAGGCACAGCATAATAACAAGAACAAAGGCAGCCAGCGGTTTGAGCAGGTGACTCTGGAGATTAGGGCTCAAATCCCAGCTCGGCCATGAAATCCACAGGCCGACCTTGGGCAAGTCAGACTCTCTCGGCCTCAGGGGAAGGCAATGGCAAAGCCCCTATGTAGAAACTTGCCAAGATAACCCCATGATATGTTCACTTTGGGGTTGCCATAAATCGGAAAGGACTTGAAGGACCATAATTCCAGCCCTGTATCTTAGCAGAGGGTGGTGGCTTTTCCCAGCTGGGGCTTTTAGCAGCCCTTCTGCCACTCTTCCTTCCTGGGAGAAGTCTCTGGTGACAAGAGAGAACCCAAGGAAGGGGAGGAGGAGGAGGAGGACGCTCCTGGCTGTGGGAGGCTGTAAAAGATGGCTGTTTGGCTGGGATGGCTCCTTCCAAAAGTCCCTGGAGAGGGATGGACAGGAGCTCTAAAGGCACTGGTTTGGTGTCACCCAGACCAGGACTTCTGGGTGGAAGGGGCTGCACACTGCCCCTTTTTGTCGTGGCTCAGTTTTCCGCAGGAGTCGCATGCTCCTTTGCTGCCTCCAGCTCCCTGACCCAGGCCTCCCTCACCGCATGCCCTCAGAGATGGCTTCATGTGCCACAGGTTCGTCAACACGGTTATAGGGCTTTGTTGACCTGGGCCAAAAGGTCTGTACCCCTCCCCGGTTATGATGTCTTGTTTGAACGATGCACATCTCACTCCCCGATTCTGGTGTGAGGATTCTGGACAGTGTCTGGCATTTGCTGCACCACAACCAAGGTATTACAGTCTTAAAATGCTCTGGATTATCCATGATGGACCACCTGGCACATCTGCCACCACCATGGGTTGCTTTTTCTGAGGTCAGAATGAGGCACCCAGGTTTTTGCTTATCACTGGGTGCCTTGTTCTGACCTCAGAGGTGAGTGACCTGCAGTGTCAGCAGACGCACTGGGTGGCCCAGCAGGATGCCTGTGCGCATAGCTACTGTGGTGTGGGAATAGAGGGCCAAGTAATGGGGCAGGTTGGAACAGTTACAGTACAAGGCCAGAATACTCTGGGCTGCCCACTGAGTATCCTGGCCAGTGCAGACAAGGCTAAGTCTAACTTATTGTAGAGGCTGCTGGTCAGGTTGCTAATGTAGATGCTGCTGCCACTTTCAGTGATAGAAGAAAACTGGAAATGAGGAAAAAGAAACCGTGCTACTTGTACTACTGATGGTGAACCTCATCTAAAGAAATATTAACAATCAGCTGAATAAAACGCCTCCTGAAGAAGCCCAATGAAATGTGTCTTGCAAAGGATGAGGGTTGTGCAGCAGGCCTGCTTTCCAGGTTGCCTGGAACCGAAACATTAGTATGAAGATTAATACATCTGGGATGCACTTCATTTAGCTCTCTGCATGCCAAATTATTTAGGACTTTGCAAATAATGAACATTGCCTTGAAACAATTTGGAAGCCTGTGGAAAGAAACCCAACTGACATGATATTAAAAATGTGAACTCCTGGTGGTTCATTTTGCAGGGGCATCCCATCTAATATTTATATAACCAAGGCAAGTATGACAGTGGCTGGTGGGCGTATACACTAGTGACACCAGGTTGTTACTACTTTAAGGCCATAGCTTCATCCTTTCCAATCTATCCTGTGGGATTTGTGGTTTAGCAAGGCATTTGGAACACCTGTGCACTCCCATGAACTACAGTTTGCAAGGAAATATGGTTTGCTTTCAGTTAGCAATAGAGCTTTCTCTATTGCCTTCAACTGCTCTAAATGAAAATAAGGTTTTCCCATGTTAAATCTTTATTGATTTTAAAATGGCCCTATACAGACAGCCCAAATAAAGCTGCTTCAGTTCACTTTGGAGGTATGATGTTTCAATGATGCATGCGTCCTAAGAGTCTGGAAGCGGCACCAAAGCTGCACTGCAGCCCTTAGGACTGGAGCGTGGCTTTGGTGCGGCTTCTGGACTCTTAGGACGCATGCATCATTGAAACAGCATACCTCCAAAAAGACTCAAAGCAGCTTTATTATGGCCTGTCTGTACAGGCCTATAGTTACACACAATTTTAGAAGTCATAACAACACTTAACTAATAGGCATGGATAAAAGCAAGATGAACACAAGGTGGCAGTTATAGAAAAAAGATTATGTCTCATTGCTCCAATCTAGAAGATAATTCATAATGTTGCTACCTTTATCCTCTGTATCAAATTTACAGCGCTTTATAAATAAAGGTTAATAATAAGGATAATAATAAAAACTTTAATTTATATCCGGCTTTTTGTTACCACAATCAAAGCGGCGTACAACCTTTAAAAAATACAATATATACAACCCCCCACTAAAAAAGGATTAAACAAGTCTATCCATTAAAGAGGATGGTATTAACTTCTAGAATGAAGCAGTGAGATGTTGGGGTATTAAGTTTATAAATCGAAAACATTCTCCTTTTTCTCTAATATTCTTTTCCTCTAATCCTTTTCCTCTAATATTCTTTTATATGATGGCATTTCTGTTCCACTCACCAGCAAATCAGATAAGACATGATGTTCTAAATTAAAGTACATAGACTCATAAAATCACAGAGTTGGAAGAGACCACAAGGGCCATCCAGTCCAACCTCATTCTGCCATGCAGGAACTCACACTCAAAGCATCTCTGACAGATGGCCATCCAGCCTTTGTTTAAAGACCTCTAAAGAAGGAGACTTCACTACACTCTGTGGCAGTGTATTCCACTGTTGAACAGCTATCCAGAGATTCTTCATGATGTTGCAGTGGAATCTCTTTTCCTGCAGCTTGCATCCATTGTTCTGGATCGTATTCTCTGGAGCAGCAGAAAACAAGCTTGCTCCCTCCTCAATATGACATCCCTTCAAATATTTAAACAGGGCTATCATAGCACCTCTTAACCGTCTCTTCTCCAGGCTAAACTCACTCATGGGTCATGATTTTCAGAACCTTCACTATTTTGGTTGCCCTCCTCTGGACGCACTTCAGCTAATCCACATCTCACATCTTTTTGGAGATGTTGTGCCCAGAACAGTATTTCAGATGAGACCTGACCAAAAATAGAGTGGCACTATGACTTCCCTCAGTCTAGATAGTATGGTTCTATTGACGCAGTCTAGAATTGTATTGGCTCTTTAAGCTGCTGCAGCACATTGCTGACTCATGTTTAGCTTGTGTTCTATTATGACTCCTAGGCCCTATACAGACAGGCCAAAATAAAGCTGCTTCAGGTCACTTTGGAGGGATGGTGTTTTAATGATGCATGTGTCCTAAGAGTCTGGAAGCTGCACCAAAGCTGCACTCCAATCCTTAGGACTGGAGCGTGGCTTTGGTGCGGCTTCTGGACTCTTAGATACATACATCATTGAAACACCATACTTGCAAAGTGACTTGAAGCAGCTTTATTATGGCCAGTCTGTATAGGGCCTTAGATCCCTTTCACATTTTCTGTTGTCAAGCCAGCTGCGACTAATGCTATATTTCTACATCTCATTTTTTTCTCCCCAAGTGCAGTATCTTACAATTACTATTAAAATTCATCTTGTTACTTTTGGCCTCACTTTCTAATCTGGTAAAATCATTTTGAATATTGATCCTGTTCACTAAGGTCTGTTACAGACTGCTAAAATAAAGCTGCTTTGGGTCTCTTTGGTGGTATGCTATTTAAGTGATGCATGCATCCTAAGAATCCGGAAGCTGCACCAAAGCTGCCCTCCAGTGCTTAGGAATGGAGTGTGGCTTTGGCACAACCTCCGGACTCTTACGACCCAGGCATCATTTAAACAGCATACCTCCAAAGAGACCCGAAGCAGCTTTATTTTGGCAGTCTGGAACAGGCCTAAGTATTCGCTACCCCTCCTAATTTGATGTCATCTACGCCTGCCCTACATTCCATCATCCAAATCATTGATAAAGATGTTGAATAGGACTGAACCCAGGACAGAGCCCTGTGACACCCCACTAGTCATTTCTCTCATTATTGAGCACCCTTTGGATTTGGCCAATTAACCAATTACAAATATATAAATTATTTCAAATTATTATGATTATATTTTAAATTATTTTTAAATTTATTTTTGCTGCTGATGATACATTGATTATGAGAGACCATTTGGAAGGGGAATTGGAAGTATAATCCAATGGCAATCCGAACGCAATCATGGGGTTTAACCTTATTGCGTGATAGACTACCACACGCAGTTTCGGGCCATGGGAAGTCAGTCCGAACGCAATCATGGGGTTTCACGTTATTGTGTGAGAGGTGATCACATGCAATTTTGGGCAATGGCAAGCTATTTTTGGGCAATGGGAAGTCAGTTTGAACGCAATTCGAATTCACGTGAATTCACTGAACTAGCAAATTCACCTGAATGCGTTCTGGCCCCACTTTCTTTTCATTCGAAATTAAGAGAAACTCCATTGTAGGTAGTATTGCTCTACCTACAATGATTTCCAAGCTAGATTGGTGTATGTATCGGGGGACTGTTTTAAGATCATCTCTCTCTATCCCACTACTGAAGTGTACCTCTTTCAGCTGGGATATTTGATGTAGACAGATGTAAGTTAGGATGAAAAGAACTCATATAATATTTAAACATTTTTCTACTCATGCTCACCATGCTCACCTTTTTAATCATGTTATTTCCAAGTTTACCCGTGAATAGATTTTCATAAGAAGGCGATCCCTTTCCATAATGTTCTTTTCCGTCAGGGTTTGAATGCTTGCATGTAGAGATGTGAAGTTGGGGGGCTGGGTGGGAAAACTGTGGGACATAGTCCCCTCCTTCTTCCCCCCTGAATCCAGTATTCAGCATTCGTGTTGAGGCCACTGTCGGGAGGAGCTCAACAGGGACGTAGCCAGGATTTTGGGAAGGGGGGGTCCAGACTAAGTGCCACCATTATAATGGGGCTTGGGTCCGGCGGCGCAGCGGCACACACCATTCATTTTATCTAATGGAAGGGGGGTTCCGGACCCCAAGAACCCCCCCCCCTTGGCTACGTCCCTGAGCTCAGGACTTCATGTTTTCCATGGCTACCATGGCAAAACTGTGCCAAATCTGGCATTCCTCATGCTGTTGAACACGCTCTGAGCATAGTTTTCTGTACCGAGTGGGAGGATGGTGATCTAGGTGTAGAGCAACTTCCCATTGTTCTTTTGTCATGGACAGATCAATACTTGTTAGGATTCAGACTTGTTTGGACCCTTAGCCTCTGCAGGGGTGGTTGGCCGATTAAAATGCCACATCACAGGAGGCTTATGGAGCCCGATAGATACCTGATGGTTCTTGCAGAGTTTGCGCAGTATCGGGTGATACTGTTGAAGCCCTTCTTTATTTCTGGAATGGAGAAATGCCTCATGAGGTGTACAGGATTCTCATTGTCCCCTCTTATGGAGTGGAGCTAAGCCAGCTTTATGGTTTATGGTTTACGCCAACTTTATGGTTTATGAGAGGGGTAGCAGTGATGAATGAATGGGCAGATACTAGAAGGTCAGCAGCAGAAAACGGAGGCTATCTAACTGAAAATGGGCTAGAATATGGACGTTGGTGGCAGCAAACAAGTTCTACCTCTCTTCCATCATTGCATCTGCAGAATAAGGCCTTCTGTGCTCTGTCATATGGGGACGAAATCCAGACTGCTCAACAGCCTGCTATGTAAGATACTTTACTGATAAAATTACTCAGATCCACTCCAGTGGATGTTACAGGGGCTCCTTCTTGTGCCGTGTTTCACTTTATGCATGTCCTTAGAGAGATGAGGACCACCAATGCATGTTGGACCCATACCTTTCCTGGCTCATAAAAGTAGTCAAAGGCCCGGTACAGAAATTAGTGCTGGAAACTGTTCCCCAGTTACCTTTTCACTCCCAAATGACATGGCCCTGAAGGCCCACAGATCCAGGCACTCCGGATGAAGCCAGCTGCTAGTAATGATGCAATTCCTTCATTTGTCTTCAGAGGTGATGGCAGCAGGCCACTCGCTCTACTATGCCACCAATAGAGGAGGAGAAGGAACAAGAGGCAGAGGAGGGAGCGATGGAGGGAGAGAACACACATTCATTTGGCTGCAGAAAAAGAGGAGAGGGGAGACAGAGAGAGAAGTCTTTCCTGCAGCAGTGCAGAGCATCATCAGTGGGGTGAGAGAGATGGAGGAAGAGGACGGTCAGAGAGTGAAGCAGCGTTGCTCAGTGGGACGCCTACACATTGTTTGACGCTGAAATTGGGCGACAAGCCAGATCACTAGAAAAGTAGCTTCTAAAAGAATTATTTGACGTTAGAAAGCTCGGACAGCTGCATGGGCTTCACTTTGCCCACCCCAAAATATGTTTTGTGCCAGTAAGTGCCCTAATACCTGCTTGAAAGCTTTATATCGACATCTGTTTATCATTATCATTGCAGAATCTGGCCTTGAAATTATGTTCCCAAGGGAAGTCTTCATCACGGGGGGGGGGGGACGTAGCCAAGGGGGGTCTTGGGGTCCGGACCCCCCTTCCATTAGAAAAACGAATGGCGTGTGCTGCTGCGCCGCCGCACCCAAGCCCCATTATAATGGTGGCATTTAGTCTGGACCCCCCCCTTCCTAAAATCCTAGCTACGTCCCTGGGGGGGGGGGGGGGGGATCTGGATCAGGAAGTTTTATATGTCAGCTTGTAGTTCATATTTTTAAGCCTCGTTCTCTTAAGCCTTAAATACTAGGGGGCTATTACAAAGAAGTAGCTCTGGAGTTTTTCTTTCTTTCTTTCTTTCTTTCTTTCTTTCTTTCTTTCTTTCTAAGACTTTTCATTAAAAATTCCATACCACAATTAGTGTTTAAATCACACAAAATAATTGCCAAACATTAACCACACATGGCAACAAACAAATACAACAGCTGGTACTATTTCCTTGCTCCCACCATCCATTTCAAATAGGCTTCCCACCCTTCTCTGACTACAGTAAATTAATTTATACATACTATTCCTCCTCTCTTGTCAGGAGTTGCATTTGCTTTTGTCCTGCCATAAAATGTGGGAAAGTGGTGTGATGGGTTCTATAATAGAAATGGACATAGCAGACACTTGGTGATCTCAGGGGTCGTTCCCACTACGATAAGCTCCAAATCCTGATTCGATGTATATGCCCCTAGTTCCCAATGAGGATTCTGATCCTTATTGGATCGATTCCAGGGGATATAAAGCAGAGCAAGCGCAAAAATCCCGGGGCTGTTTGGTAACAGTTATTTTGAGGTTCTTTTGAGAAGAATCGATTCTCAAGCGAGTTCAATAAGTGGGAAGGACAGATTAGAATCGATTCATTCTTGAGAGGAGGGACTAAAGCAGGGGGATGTTTACCACCCCTCCTCAGTTTTTGGCAGATCTGCCATTCCCCCCCCCCCCCCAGCGCTGCCTTTGCACTTGTGCCGGTGCATTTTTTAATAAGTGATTGATTGGTTGATCCATTGATTGATCAGGCGAGGGCGAATTGAGCAATTGATTGATCAATCAATCGAATATTCTAATGTCTATAATCCATTATCATCATCATCATCATCATCATCATCATCATCATCATCATCATCATATTTTCCCTGAGTGCAGTACCTTACATTTCTATGCTAGAGCCAGTGTGGTGTAGTGGATTGAGTTTTGGATTATGACTCTGGAGTTGTAGTTGTGCGCCTTGAAGTCATTTCTGACTACCGTAGGGGTTTTTTTGTTCAGAGGAGGGTTGCCATTGACTTCCCCTGAGGCTGAGAGCATGGGACTTGCCCAGTGGGTCTCATGGCTGAGCAGGGAATTGAACCCTGGTCTCCAGGGTCATAGTCCAACACTCAAACCACTATGCCATGTTGGTTCTGTCTTTGGAGATGGACGTTCAGTTCCCTGCTCAGCAACGGAAGCCTTAGGATCAACATAAATCAGAAACGACAGCAAATAAATGCACCAAATTCTAAATTATTAAGCCACATGTTACTATTCAATGCTGGGTTACTTTCAGTTTTTGCTTTGACAGGTTTAATTATTGGATCGATCCATCATTAATTGCAGTACCTCTAGAAAATACAACTTACATCACAAATCATTAAGTGCATTTTTATCCTGTGTCAGAAGATACCCTCGTATTTCCCACCGTTTAACCAGACGATGGCATCGAGATTCTTTTTTGTGATGTCTTGTATTAAGAGAGGGCAGGTGTAACTGAAGGATTTCTACAAAATGAACATGCTCCAAAATCTGAATTAACATAGGGCCGGAATATACAGGCCATAATAAAGCTGCATCAGGTCACTTTGGAGGTATGCTGTTTAAATGATGCATGCATCCTAAGAGTCCAGAAGCCGCACCAAAGCCGCGCTCCAGTCCTAAGGACTGGAATGCAGCTTTGGTGCAGCTTCCAGACTCTTAGGACGCATGCATCATTGAAACACCATACCTCCAAAGTGACTCGAAGCAGCTTTATTTGGGCTGTCTGTATAAGGCCTAAGTGAGGAATTGTGGTGCGGGGACAGTAGGGATGTGCATTTTAGCATCATCACTTTCATCCTTGCTGCTGCTGTATTGAGCATAACATCTGAAGGGAAGAATGCCTTGTATATGTGGAGACTAAAGGTGATAAAACATGAAGGAGGCAGTCTTGAGAAACGACGCAAAAAACAGTGTTGTTGTGGGGACTGGCAACACATTGCAACCTTGGAAGAGGGGCTACCATTTGCTTCCGCAGCCCCATTTCACCGCCGTCACTCTGTAAAGATGGGCAATATGTAAGTAAAGCTACGGATGTCCTGAAAGGGAGTGTAGGGAGAGACACGAATCAGCTCCCTCCCACTTTATGAAAGCGTCTTCAATGGTTATTGACATTAAAATCTTTCTGTATGGAAAACCTTTGTTCTTGATTCAGCAAGCGATTTTGCATGTAAAATAATCTGCCTTCTTTCTTTTTAGAAATCCGGGAAGCTTTTAGAATACTGGACCGCGATGGCAATGGCTTCATTTCCAAACAGGAGCTGGGAATGGCAATGCGCTCCCTGGGATACATGCCAAGCGAGGTGGAGTTGGCGATTATTATGCAGCGTCTCGACATGGATGGTGAGACCTCTTGGTTATTCTTACCTTCTACATCACGGGAAAGCGGTGTAGCTCAGTTGTAAAGCATGTATTTCTTCTGTTCAATGAGAGAAAACGATTTCACAGATCAAAAACAAAATCAAATGGTTAGGTCCAACTGTGTTGACTCACTGAATCAATGCGAAATTGGTAGGTAATGTGCTGAGATGGAATATGTTAATCTGTAGTTTGAATCAGTTGCTTCCGGTACTATTCTCTGAAGCTGCAAATAAACAGACAACACAACACAACACAATACCTTGTTCCGTCTTCGATATGACATCTATGAATATTTAAACAGAGTTGTCATATAACCTCTTAACCTTCTCTTCTCCAGGCTAAACATACAAATATTTAGTATGATGTTCTACTGTTGAGAGGGGTTTCTCTCTCTTTTTTGGATATGTTTGCTCTCTCTTTTTGGCTTTCGTTATTTTGGGGAGTGTTTCAGGAGAATGTGTTGAGCACAGTTTGTTATAGAAGGGAAAGGAGAAGCCAGGCATAGTTGGACATGCATTCTAGACTTTAGGAAAGCTGGTATTAGTAAACTTAGAGAAATACTGGGGGTGATCCCATGGTCAGGAATACTAAAAGAGAAGGGAGTTCAGGATGGATGGGAGTTTCTCAAAGGAGAGGTACTGAAAGCACAATTTCAAACAGTTCCAATGAGGAAAAAAAATGGGAGATGTCTCCAGAAACCAGGAGGGATGACTAAGGGACTTTCAACCGAGTTAAGTTTGAAACGAAACATGTATAAGAAATGGAAAAATGGGGAAATCACCAAAGAGGAATTCAAAGAAATAGCAATCACAGGTAAAGTCAGAAAAGCTAAAGCGCAGAATGAACTCAGGCTTGCTAGAGAGGTTAAGAACAACAAAAAGGGCTCTTTTGGATATGTCCGCAGCAAAAGGGAGAAGAAGGAAACGGTAGGGCCACTGCGTGGAGAAGATGGCAAAATGCTAACAGGAGATAGAGAAAAGGCAGAATCACTCAACCCCTTCTTTGCCTCGGTCTTCTCAGAAAAGGCAAAGGGGGCTCAACCTGAGGATAATGGAGCAGAGGACAGAAAAGAGGAATTTCAGCACAGAATAAGTAAAGAGATAGTACAGGAATATCTGGTTAATCTAAATGAATATAAATCTCCAGGACCAGATGAACTGCATCCAAGGGTATTAAAAGAACTGGCAAATGTAATATCGGAGCCATTGGCAATCATAATTGAAAACTCCTGGAGAAGAGGAGAAGTCCCAGCCGACTGGAGGAGGGCAAACGTTGTCCCCATCTTCAAAAAGGGGAAAAGAGGATCCCAACAATTATCATCCAGTTAGTCTGACATCTATACCAGGAAAGATTCTGGAGCATTTCCCTTGATCTAGACACTATAAAAGAACTGGCAAATGTTGAACATTTAGAAGGCAGTTCCATAATCACAAAGAGTCAACAAGGGTTTCAGAGAAAGAAGTCATGCCAGACAAATCTAATCTCTTTCTTTGATAAAGTTACCAGATTGATAGATGAAGGGAATGCTGTGGATATAGTATATCTTGATTTCAGTAAGGCTTTTGACAAGGTTCCCCATGACATTCATGCAAACAAGCTTGTAAAATGTGGGCTGGACAACGTAACCGTTACATGGATTTGTAATTGGTTGACCGGCCGAACCCAAAGGGTGCTCAACAATGGCTCCTTTTCATCCTGGAGAGAAGTGACCAGTGGGGTGTCCAGTGGGGCTCTGTCCTGGGCCCAGTGCTATTCAACATCTTTATCAATGACTTGGAGGACAGAATTGGGAGCATACTTATCAAATTTGCAGATGACACCAAATTAGGGGGAATAGCTAATACCCCAGAGGACAGGATCAAATTTCAAAATGACCTGAATAGAATAGAAAGCTGGGCCACATTTAACAAAATGAACTTCAACACAGAGAAATGTAACGTACTGCACTAAGGGCGGAAAAATAAAATGAACAGATATAGGATGGGGGACACCTGGATGAACGAGAGACTTATACGTGTGAAAGGGATGTAGGAGTCCAAGTAGACCACAAGTTGAACATATAATTCTATGATTCTATGACTCCACCACTCTCCATTGAGGGAGTGTGTTCCACTGTCAAACAGCCTATTCCACTTTTTACTGTTCTGTCTGCTTTCTGATGCATTCTGGGATTTGTAGTTCAGGGAGGGACATGTAGAATTCTTAGCCATAGAGCTCTTAGTCCTCACTGAACTACAAACTTCAGAATGCAACAGGAGTCAGCCAGGGCAATAAAAGTGGAATAGTAGCACTATAAGAGGGTAGTGTGATAATCTAGCGTGTCTTGTATGACAGAAGGGTGGACTGGATGGCCCTTGTGGTCACTCCCAACTCTATGATTCTGAAATATACACTTTCCCTCTAAGTGTTACTTACGCTGATAATGCAAGGTTACTATCTTACATTAATTGTCCATGGTGACTGAATCGTAGATGTTTAGCTCTGTCTCTGTGCCGTTGTTCAAAATTTCTCCTTGCTCCCATCCTCACATCTGTTTTTATTTCCAGGGGACGGTCAAGTTGATTTTGATGAATTCATGACAATCCTAGGACCAAAGCTGGTGTCATCAGAAGGGCGGGATGGTTTTCTCGGAAACACGATTGACAGCATATTCTGGCAGGTTGGTGGCACGGCGTTTCTGGTTTCTTTGTTTAAAAGGTTGTACTAAATGAACACATGCAAACATCTTGAAGAATCCCTCCTTTTATTACCCCATTTGTTGGCTCTGCAGAAGTTGGAGGGGGCTGCAAGGTGTGACACATATCTTGTTTGCACTGGTCAAAAACCCTGGATTCACCCTGTTTAGTACATACTTTCAGCCTGATTCATAGTGAATCTGCCTCTTCTGGCCCTTAGTCCACTTTTAAAAACCTTCTATAGTGGGTCATTCCCACTATAAAGAGAATCAAGTTGCTTATCGAATTGAATGGCCCTCGTTCACATTTGAAACCGGTTCCTGTCGTGATGTGATCGAATTTGTCATGATGAAGCGAGGCAAAGGCAAAAGAAAAGAAAACATGCCCTGTCCTCCTTCCCGCAAGCCTCTCTGGGTCCCCCTGTCCTCCATTCCCAAGATCTAGGTATCCCAGGGGTGTGGAGGGGGCCCTGGGATGCCTAGATTGGGAAAGCTATGCATCCCAGGGGTTTGGGGGAGGGCTGAGATGCCTAGATTGGGAGATCTATGCATCCCAGGGGTTTGGAGGGGCCCTGTCAAATTTGTCAAAAGTCCAGGCTGCTGCATACGTCACTGTGATTGACAGTCATTTTGCAGCGGCTCAAAAAGTGGGAACGACAACCATGCAAAAGAGAAAATCCGATTACACTGGGGTAAGAAAAGATCTGCTTTATAATGGGAACCATAGGCTTTTCTGAATCGATTTCCAATGAGGAGCGAGGTTGAATCAGGAAGTGGGTTATCCAGTAAGTGGGAAGGAGCCCTAGGTTACTTTGGATTTCCCCAGGAAAACCTAGGCCTGTTACAGGCTGCCAAAATAAAGCTGCTTTGGGTCTCTTTGGAGCATGCTGTTTAAATGATGCATGCACCCTAAGAATCCGGAAGCTGCACCAAAGCTGCCCTCCAGTGCTTAGGAATGGAGTGTGGCTTTGGTGCGACCTCCGGACTCTTAGGACCCAGGCATCATTTAAACAGCATACCTCCAAAGAGACCCGAAGCAGCTTTCCAGTGCTTAGGAATGGAGTGTGGCTTTGGTGCGACCTCCAGACTCTTAGGACCCATGCATCATTTAAACAGCATACCTCCAAAGAGACCCGAAGCAGCTTTATTTTGGCAGTCTGTAACAGGCCCTAGAGTTTCTTCAGAGTGGACAGCAGGAACTGGGATAGCTTTGAGTGGGTGGCAAGTGTTGCCATCCTTAAAGAGCCAGTGCTGCCTTCCCTCTGCTTTCCTGCCGAGCCCAGTTCCTCCGCTGCCACCTCCCCAATGCGCCAGCTCCTCCGCTGCCACCACTATCCCAAGCAAACATGCCCGCAGCAGAGCCTACATCAGAATGTAGTGCCCAGCCATGTGATTGACATAGAGGGAGTCAGCAAGTGATAAACATCCAAGTGCTGAATCAGTTGCACCTGTCATGACAAGACAAAGTCCCCAATCCTCCTGGCCGTATTGATCTTCTTTCGGTCCCTGGCCCCATCCAGGAGTGATATTCCACCAAGTCAGTCCAGAACAGCATAATGTTGGAGAAATGCCCTACCAACATTATGTTGTTCTGGACTGACTTGGAGTCAGTGCAGATTGAATGCGGAAACGCCTCCTAAGAACCCCCCATAGAATGCAATCACATGAGATAATACGTCACGTTTTAGCGTGAATTTGCATCGTTGGACCCGCAGCTGCAAAAAGCTCCAACAATCTCCGTGTGATAAAGGCCTCTGTCTTTTGCTTCAGGAGATTCTCTATACATCAAGCTTAGGGTCCTTTCACCCTGCAAAATTATAGTGTGATGTTCCTACTTTAGCTGCCATGGCTCCATCCTGTGGAATCTTAGTTCTTAGAGTTCTCAATCAAAGAACTCTAGTGTCTTTCTTTCCCCCTTTTCCTTATCCTAGTTTAGGTATCAAATTAGATATAGCACAGTTTACTCTACCCAGACTAGAACCAGCTCTCATTAGCCACCACTGACTGTCCTACCACTCAGGGTGCATCCACACCTCAGAAATAATCCAGCTTGACACCATGTTAACTGCCATGGCTCCATGCGTGGCTCCATACAATTCTATTATTGGAATTGCAGTTTGTTGTGGCCCCAGAGTGGATCTGTACCCGGGCCACAACAAACTGCCATTCCCGGAATTCCTTATCATGGAGCCATGGCGATTAAAGTGGCGTCAAGTCGGATTGTTTCTGCAGTGCAGATGCAGCCTTTGTCTTTGATTGCAAATGCCATTTCTCTGCCTCTGAGTCTTTCCCTTGAAAGTTAGTCGTGAATTAATGAATCCTATATAGATTCTATACAGACAGGGACGTAGCCAAAGGGGGGGGGGTGTTCTTGGGGTCCGGACCCCCCGTTCCATTAGAAAATTGAATGGTGTGCGCTGCTGTGCCACCGCACCCAAGCCCCATTATAATGGTGGCACTTAGTCTGGACCCCCCCTTCCTAAAATCCTAGCTACGTCCCTGATACAGATCCTTACATAGGCAGGAAACAAGGGAATTGTTGTCAGGCTTAAGGAAGTCGAAGGTGTGCAGAATTATTATTTTGTCTCCAAATGGGGAAATGGGCTGGTGGGACATTAAAATGTGGTGGAATTGAATGAAACATCACGAACAAGGACACAGTTGGTTGGCACCCTTCACACTGCAACATTTTGGAACACAAAAGAGGAAGCAAGTACCCATGGGCATTTGTTTGCATGCAGCTCCTCTTTTCATAATGCTTGTCATGATGCCCTACCAGCACCCAAAAAAACCCAGTTCCATGCACTTCTGTGTACCGTGTCTTTAGCCCTGAAAGGTGTTTTAATGTGTAAAAGCGTGCACCATTTCCTGGAGGAATTTCTGCTTTGACAGCCCTCCCTTTTTTGCAGCAACCTCCTGCATAGAAATGAGATGGTTTCCATGGCAATGTGAGCATCACTCGCTGCCGTTGTGTAGTTCTCCGATTTTACGGACAGCTTTCCAGCTCTCCTGGAACGAAGATGACTCTGAGAGATGAGAGTCCCACCAGTCACAGCGAAATTGCTCTTGCTAGAACCCATGCGCACACATGTTTAAAAAACCCAGCCATTTCTTATGCTTATCTCATTGTAATAACTCCTCTCCAAAGACCAAAGGAGGAAGAGAAATGAAAAACACAATGCAGGACTGATGGATTAAGTATTCATACAGCCATAGAGCCTGGAGACACCATCTAGTAGTCCATCTCCATATTTAATGCAGGAGCTGCAATGCAGACAAACATGTCGCTGGATCTCTGAGAGATGTACGGCCTCTTGGTTTAAATACCTACACTGCTTTTCAAAACAATATGTTCCACTGTCAAACAGCTATTCCTATGCTTTTCTCTGAACACCGCCTTGAGATCTTTTGGAATAGGGCAGGAGATCAATATTTTAATCAATCAAACAAATAAACAAGTGGCAAACAGAACAGAGGCTGAAACAGGACCACACTTATTTAGCATTATAAACAGAATCTGCAGGTGTTGTAACTGGATATAAATATTACAATAAAAATACACATATAAATACATAATCCGCCTTACAAAATGGAGGTGGGTATCATTCTCTGAAATTGATTTAATCCACATGACATTGTAATGTAGCTTAAAAAACATGACAGTAATTGTGGTTAATGGTAATGAATTGGGAAACTGGCAGGATTTTGCTTTCCCTTTTGGGAAATGCAGAAGAAATTGGGCTAAGAAAGTGTGTTTGGTATCCAGCATCAGCAGAACCTGGTGTTTCTTCCCGTCCCCCTGCAAACCTCCGTAGCACCAAAAGATCAACCAAAGCATATTCCAGGGGTTTGCCAGCTGTCTAGGGTAGGTTTTTAGGGTCTATGGAAAACTGTAAGAGGGAAAGGAATCTCTGATTCGTGAGGAAAGAGCAGAGGTATGTCACTCTCATCTCTCTGCCCACACATAACAATACATATGATGAAGCCTTTCAAAATTTAATCTGATTCCAATTTCTCATGCCCATATAAAACTGCTTTATACAATGCCCTTTCACACTATGGTGTTTATCACACTGAGGTTTTTGCAGCTTTTTGCAGCTCAGATCCGACGTGACTGTGGCCCCAACAATGTGAATTCACGTTATAACGTGATGCATTATCACATGCAATTCCTTTCTATCCCTTCCATGGCGCTTCCGCAGTGAATCCAAAGTGGCTCCTCATTTTGATGAATTCGGGGAAAAAGTGAATTCACAGAAATTGCTTCCAAGCTCACTTCAATTTCACTCCGAATTGGTCTGGTGTGGAATGCAACTTTGCTTCTGCCCTAGTACACCACCGAACCCCCCCCCCGGTTGCAAATTTCCAATGATGCGGTGCTGCAATTCCCCCCCCCCCCCCCATTTCCATTCAGTGGTCCTTTCACTTTCAGGGCAACTAATTTTTTATATGTGTATATGTGAATGAATGTGAATATACAGATCTGTCTGTCTGTCTGTCTGTCTGTCTGTCTGTCTGTCTGTGTGTTGAAATTGCTGAAATGGAAGGGAAAATAAAAAAGAGGGATGAAGAAGACACAGAAATATTCACGAGGCAAATATTCATGCAATCACGCAATTACGCGAAACAGGGAACAAGAGCTTACGCCCCTTTTCACCCCGGAAACGTACAAGGTCACGATGCGTTCAGACCCCCGCTGAGCATGCGCAAGGGTGCCGATTCGAATCGTTGAATCCCACCGGTGTGGTAATGCCATTTGCACTCACTCCGCTTTGCGTGAATCCACATCACGTAACTTGCCTTGGATTCGGTTCCCCCTCGATTCGGAAAGGCAACGGAAGGGCAACCAGGTGTGATAAAACATTCGCATTATGATGTGAATTTGCATAGCTGAACCAGGAGTCACCCCGGATCTGAGCTGCAAAAACCTCCATGTGAGACACACCATAGATTCCTACATCAGCTGTTATGGCAGCGTCTGATGGAATCCTGGTGCAGTTCTAGAGCTCACTTGCTGAGAATTTCAACTGCCCCTAAACTGCAAATCCCAGAATTCCACAATCAGACCATGATCCAAAAATCCAAATCGTTCTTGGCGGCACCATCTGCGGAGCCAGTTGTTTACATCCGCTATTTTCCTCTTCCTTCCTGGACCATGCCCTTCAACTGGGAGAAGAGATGAGATGACAACCTGTGCATCCATCTCTTTCAACTTCCTACCCAGAGCCTCATAATCCCTTACGATATTTGGTTACATTGGCTCCCACTGGTTTAGGTGACATTGGCCTGTTCCAGACTGCCAAAATAAAGCTGCTTTGGGTCTCTTTGGAGGTATGCTGTTTAAATGATGCATGCATCCTAAGAATCCGGAAGCTGCACCAAAGCTGCCCTCCAGTGCTTAGGAATGGAGTGTGGCTTTGGTGCGACCTCCGGACTCTTAGGACCCATGCGTCATTTAAATAGCATACCTCCAAAGAGACCCAAAGCAGCTTTATTTTGGCAGTTTGTAACAGGCCATTGTTACTTTTGGAGCCTTTATTCCCAACAGCCATTGTTACAAAGAACTTCTCACTTCATCCCCATAGCCACAGGTTTTGCATTTCTATTGTTATTTATATACACAACCTGCTTATAAAAATGTCTTCCAAGGCACTTCACATCTGATGAAGCGGATTTAAGTCTATGAAAGCTTAAGCTACCAACATCTTTCGCTCAGTTATTCTCATTGGTGGTGTTACAAGGTCCCTTTGCATACAGGTCTAGACTAACATGGCTATCTATTAGGATTTTATTTACATTTGTTTTGGCAGAAACTGATGTTTCAGGATAATTGGATGCCATTGGATACCTTTTTAAAAAAAGAACTTGTCTATTTCAACTACATGCTGGCAACTATATGCTGTAGATAATGGTTCCCTGTGCCAAATATGTAATATAGGCCCGTTCAATGTTTATCCCTTTTTGGTTGGCTGTATTACACCATATTAATTTTGTATTGGAAAAAAAACTTTAGCATGTATGGACTTATTCTCTTAAATATTGTGTATCATAAGAGGTGATATGATAGCCCTATTTAAATATTTGAAGGGATGTCATATTGAGGAGGGAGCAAGCTTGTTTTCTGCTGCTCCAGAGACTAGGACCCAATGGAGCAATGGATGCAAGCTGCAGGAAAAGAGATTCCAGCTCAACATTAGGAGGAACTTCCTGAGAGTAAGGGCTGTTCGACAGTGGAATAAACTCCCTCGGAGTGTAGTGGAGTCTCCTTCCTTGGAGGTCTTTAAACAGAGGCTGGATGGCTATCTGTCAATGGGGATGCTTTGATTTGGATTTCCTGCATGGCAGAATGGGGTTGGACTGGATGGCCCTTGCGGTCTCTTCCAACTCTACGATTCTATGATTCTATAAGGCATCTTTCCAAAACTTTTTCAAACAATGGAAATATGAACATCAAATTTAACTGTGGCATCAAATTTAGCTGGTTAGCAATCTGGTTGGATAGTGCATGCAGTTATTAGAAGATCTGTATTACAAGGGTTGGAAAAAGAAACCTTCAGTATTTATTATTTAATGGTCAGAAGATGTCGTTCCTTTAGCTATTTATTTTTTTTAGATATCAACCACAAGAAAATGTGTTTTGGAGATGTGGCTAGATTATATGCCTCGTCCAGATTCATATCCTATGTACACACAACCTCTTTTTGCTTCGTCCTCTCTTTCCTTTTTTCTTCTCACAATCACAGGCTTAAAAATCCGATATATAGATATTTTTAAGCTTTCAGCTCAGAACATCTTGGGATCATGCGTTTTTCTGAACTCTGCGATGTAGAAGTCTCAGAAACCCTGGGCAAAAATAGATATTTAGAGAAAGTTGCATATAAATAAAAATAAAAGGGAACATTAATTCTTCAGAACAGAAGAGATATGTAAAGCCTACATGGGATAAAGATTGAGGAGAATGAAAATTAGCAAACAATAATGGAATGCTCTGTGGTGTTAAAGGTAATTTAAATCAGTCTCATTAGACCACATAGAAAAGATCTTTACAGAAGCAGTAGTTGCAAAACACAGGCCATTCCTAGCCTTGTCTGTCCATGATTCATGCTTGACAGACTCGCTTTCTGAGTCATAAACCAGGTAATTTGTAGCTTTGTGTTCCTCTCAATTGCTGGATTAAAGGTCAAAGAAGCTGACTAGTTTAAAAACTGAATTTGGAAACCGGTGCTTGCTACCTCTTGTGGATATTGGAAGAACAGCTTCTGTATTCTTTTCTGACTCCTTTAAAATGTAAAAACGTTTTTGGAAGTGCAAAGTTGCTTGGGATTTTGCAAGGTAGATGTGGATTTCAAGGATTGCAAGGTGATATGATAGCCCTGTTTAAATATTTGAAGGGATGTCATATTGAGGAGGGAGCAAGCTTGTTTTCTGCTGCTCCAGAGAATAGGACCCGGAACAATGGATGCAAGCTCCAGGAAAAGAGATTCCAGCTCAACATTAGGAGGAACCTCCTGAGAGTAAGGGCTGTTTGACAGTGGAACAAACTCCCTCGGAGTATAGTGGAGTCTCCTTCCTTAGAGGTCTTTAAACAGAGGCTGGATGGACATCTGTCAATGGGGATACTTTGATTGAGAGTTCCTGCATGGCAGAAGGGCGTTGGACTGGATGGCTCTTGCGGTCTCTTCCAACTCTATGATTCTATGATTTCAAGAGCTACAGTTCGAAATTGTTGTTGGTGGTGATAACAGTATCATCAGGATCGAGTGGGGTTCCTCAGTAGTCTTCCTTAGGGTAATATATGTTTTTGGTAATACGATCTTTTTATCACAATAATGATCACATTTTTTAAAAATTGTAAATAATAAAACCTATAAGAATAGCTGCATTGCAAATGGATACTTTAAGTGATGGTTGTCTTGACGGGACAAAGCAGGGTTTGGTTCCAGGACACTCCATGGATACCAAAATCCATGGATGCTGAATGTGAATCCGTGGATGTCGTCTGTACATTAGTAACAAAACTTTATTTCACTAACCATAGAAAATAACAGAGGCAGAACAACCATAATCTCCAGTTACAAGCATATAGTAAGCAACACACTGCCCTATAGGTTTGTGGGCTTTTTCATCATTCACTCATAAACCAAAGTTTGGGCCTGAATAGACAAAGCCGAAATAAAGCTGCTTCGGGTCACTTTGGAGGTATGCTGTTTAAATGACAGACGCATCTTAAGAGGCCAGAAGTTGTACCAAAGCTGTGCTCCAGTCCTTAGGACTGGTGCATGGCTTTGGCACGGCTACCGTCCCCTTGAATGCATCATTTAAACAGCATACCTCCAAAGTGACCCGAAGCAGCTTTATTTTGGCCTGTCTGTTCGGGCCCATTGTCACATTGGCTCTTGCGCACCTCCTGCCCCTTTCGGCACATCTCCCTTTCAAGGTTCCCACGAGACTGAAAGTAATAAAAAAGTAAGTTGGGAAAGTAATACCAACACCTTCGCCCACACTTTTGTTCATTTACTAACCAGGCAATAATTTCCCCCTTGGACCACAAATCCCATCATACTTCGCCACCATGTCCCTCATACCTGTCACGTTATAGTAATATCCCATCACAGTAATATAACAGAGAAAAGGAAAAACAGCAAACCACTTTTATGGCTCACTGTGCCAGAATCCTGACACAAACTGAACATGAGACAGCAATGTGATGTGGTTGCATCAATAGACCGAAGGAAGTAAAGTACCCCTCTGTAACTGCTTTGGTCAGGCCTCACCTGGAATACTGTGTCCAGCTCTGGACACCACAGTTAAACTGGAGCGTGTCCAAAGTAGAGCAAACAAAATGGGGAAGGGTCTGGAAACCATAAAGCCCTATGAGAAGAAACTTAGAGCCTTATCACAGGAGGGGTTTTGCAGCTCAGATCTGGAGTCACTCCTGGTCCAGCCATGCGAATTCACATTATAACGTGATGTATTATCACACCTGATTGCTTTCTATGGGGAGCTGTTCCAAGCCGGATCCAAAGCCAAGCCAGAATGACTCCTCATTTTGGTTAATTCGGTAACAAGCGAATTCACAAGAATTGCTTCTAAGCTCACTTCGATTTCACTCCGAATTGGTCTGGTGTGGAATTCAACCCCCCAAAAAACCTCCAAGGTCCCACATTTCCCATGATGTCATGTTGCAATTTTGCCCCATTTGCTTACAGTATTCCCCCCCCCCTCACTTCCATTGCTGCCGAGGGGAAATGTGGTTGTTTCCGATGCCGCTGGGGAAAGGGCAGAGAGCTACTGGGGAATGAATGTATTCATGTTTTAACATGGAAAGGAGACATGCTGGTGAGGAGGGGGAAAGCGGCTGTTTCCGAAGCCGCTGGGGAAGGGTGCTTGTGCTCATGGAAAAACAGACCATACCTCCCATGGAAAAGGGTGCTTGTGTGTAAGGGAAAACGGACTAGAAAGCCCAGAAAAAGAGTGCTAGTTTGGGTGCCAAAGCAGACTCTAAAGCCCATAGAACATGAAGCTGTCATTCACATGAAAGTGGAACCAGGAGGTGGCCCCCTTCTTCACCCCGGAAGTGCAAAGGTTCACGATGCGTTCAGACCCCCACTGAGCATGCGCAAGGGTCCCAATTAGAATCGTTGAATCCGCATGGTATGCACTGGTGTGGTAATGCAATGTGCACTCACTCCCTTTGAGCCAGGAATCACCACAGATGCGTTCTTCATGTGAGATAATACATCACGTGAATGACCTTGGATCCGAACTGACTCCGTTTCACCCTCGCTACAGAAGCGCCGCGGAAGGGCTTCACATTGGAGCTCCAGTTTCTCATGTGATAAGGCTCTTTAATTGTACTTTAATTGTATATTCCTGCATGGCGGGAGGTTGGACTGGATGGCTCTTGGAGTCTCTTCCAACTCTATCATTCTTTCATTCTACATCTGAGTCATCATTCTTATCTCAGAAGGAAACACTTTGATGGCAGACTTTTAACAAAACTCTCACCGACTTTCCCCAGTTCGACATGCAACGGATAACATTGGAGGAACTGAAACATGTTCTCTATCATGCTTTCCGGGACCATTTGACCATGAAGGACATTGAAAACATTATCATCAATGAGGAGGAGAGTTTAAATGAGAACTCTGGCAACTGTCAGACAGAATTTGAAGGTGAGGCTCTCTCTTATGTATTTTTTTTTAAATGCATTTTTTCAGAGACATGTCTTCTTTCTTTGCGCCCATGTTATATTTGAAAAAGAAAAGAAGGCCTGTTACAGACTGCCAAAATAAAGCTGCTTTGGGTCTCTTTGGAGGTATGCTCTTTAAATGACGCATGGGTCCTAAGAGTCCGGAGGTCGCGCCAAAGGCACACTCCGTTCCTAAGCACTGGAGGGCAGCTTTGGTGCAGCTTCTGGATTCTTAGGATGCATGCATCATTTAAACAGCATACCTCCAAAGAGACCCCAAGCAGCTTTATTTTGGCAGTCTGGAACAGGCCTATGATTACTGGAAGTACACATGTTATTCTCTTGCACAGGGGTTACTGATGTAACTGGGATGGGGAATCTGCAATCCTTGGGCATTGAGTAACATTCCCAAAAGACTTAATTGAATATTCGATTGAAAATCTAATCTAATCAAAAGCCATGAATCCAATTGATTTTATTATTATTTTATTTAAAAAGAGTAAAAGAGTCTAATTTTTCGTGAAATACATGTGTCGCTTGTTTTCGAACCTTTAAAATTGCATCAACAGAAGTATAGTGTTTAGATCAAGGGAAGTAATAGTTCCGCTCTATTTTGCTTTGGTCAGGCCCCACCTGGAATATTGTGTCCAGTTCTGGGCGCCACAATTTAAAAAGGACGTTGACAAACTGGAGCCATGTGCCCAAAGAAGGGCGACTAAAATGGTGAAGGGTCTGGAAACCATGAAGCCCTATGAGGAAAGACGTAGGGAGCTGAATGTGTTTAGCCTGGAGAAGAGAAGGTTAAGAGGTGATATGATAGCCCTGTTTAAGTATTGGAAGGGGTGTCACATTGAGGATGAAGCAAGCTTGTTTTTTGCTGCTAGCACCCGGAACAATGGATGCATACTCCAGGGACAGAGGTTGCAGCTCAACGTTAGGAGGAACTTCTTGATAGTAAGGGCTGTTTGACAGTGGGACAAACTCCCTCAGAGTGTAGTGGAGTCTCCTTCCTTGGAGGTCTTTAAGCAGAGGCTGGATGGCCATCTGTCAATGGGGATGCTTTGATTGAGAGTTCCTGCATGGCAGGGGTGAACTGGATGGCCCTTGCAGTCTCTTCCAACTCTACGATTCTATGATTTATATATCTTTAAAATATTTTCAAGCCATGGGTGCTTGAATCCATGGATTAAAAAAAATCTGTGGATATGGAGGGTTGACTGTACTTTAAATTTTGGATCTTGTTTCATTTCAGATACCAAATTTATTTTTAAATAAGAAACAGAGGTATCTTAGGGACCACAAACCTAAGATGGAAATTTTTAGATGCAGGCCAGCAGTGAGTAAATACTTCTTACATGTTTATCCAACCATTATTCAAAACCTTAGACCCAAAAGTAACAAATGTATAGGTACAGAGTGGTAACAATCAGCCATAACTGTGATAAGAATATAGAAATGGGGCCTTCTCTGTAAAGGCTCTGTAAAGCTGGGCATATCACTAGCATCTTTTATACATACTGAGAAAACTATCAAACAGCACTTAGTCAGGAAATGGTTTACTGGTTTTACTGGTTTTCTTTTTGACAGCTCTTGCATCTTCATGTTGTTGTTGTTGTTGTTTTTAAATCACCGTGCAGATAAACGAGGAATGATGGTTAACAAAAACAATTGCTTTCACGCTCTCTTTTCTTTCTTAGTGCATTCTCAGAAACAGAACCGTCAGACCTGCGTACGGAAAAGCTTAATATGTGCTTTTGCCATGGCCTTTATTATCAGTGTCATGTTGATCGCGGCAAACCAGATCCTCCGAAGTGGCATGGAGTAGCCGCAACACTGTGAAACAGACCACGCATGCGCATGCTGCCCAACGAACTTTCTCCCCAATCAACTTTACAATTAATGGGCAAAGGAAAACACATGAGAGAGAGAGAGAGAGAGAGAGAAACAAAAGGATGGATACAAAGAGAGCAAAGGCCAGCAGCGTATTTGTTGTGAATCAAATATATCCTTTTGGCAGGGACTTAAAAGGGCTGTCTTAATGCTTTAATGGCTTTTGTTTCCTAATGCAATAAAAAGTTGGAGCCCTGATTTTTTTTGGGGGGGGGGGGGCGGATGGGATTTTTCAGAGGAAGGATTCACTGTCATTCCAGCGATATATTTTTTCATCCGTCGAGAAAACTGGATGACAGAAAGTGGGATTGTTCGTGTGACTGGTGTCCATTTGGGGCCAGGATGCTCTCAAGGACCAATTTCTAAGACCATTGCTATCTATATATGTAACCACAGCAACTTTCAATACGCCGTTTCTTCAGTTTCATCTGATTTGGGTCACCCCTCTTAGTAGAGGGTTCTTTTTCAGGGATGAATAATTCTCGAGAGGACATGTCTCTATTTATTAAGTGTAAGCCAAACCATTTTTTAAAAGTGAATTACTGTTGTTCAGTCTTGCAGTGTAGTTTTCCACGAGAAAAAAGAAAGAAAGAGGTAACATAAATTAATCATTCTGGGCATCTTATTGTACAAACACAAAGTCTTCCTTCCATATCAGTACTGCAGAGGAATATGGTGTACCTTGATCCAACGTAGCAACTGTTGCCCATGTTATTCATCCAAACCAAACATGTCTCATCCTAGTTTGCATTTGCACTATACACTCATCCCTCCACATTTGCTAGGGTTAGGGACACAGGACCTCCGTGGATATGGAATAACCACAAATAAAAGCACACTATGACCTGTTACAGACTGCCAAAATAAAGCTGCTTGGGGTCTCTTTGGAGGTATGCTGTTTAAGTGATGCATGCATCCTAAGAATCCGGAAGCTGCACCAAAGCTGCCCTCCAGTGCTTAGGAATGGAGTGTGGCTTTGGCGCAACCTCCGGACTCTTAGGACCCATGCATCATTTAAATAGCATACCTCCAAAGAGACACGAAGCAGCTTTATTTTGGCAGTCTGTAACAGGCCCAAGTTTTTACCTGAGAGAACATCTGCCTAGGAATCTCTAGGTCCTTCGGTGCAACTTTTGGTTAAAGTTGACCACAGAGTTGCACTGGAGGACCTAGATATTCCTAGAGAGGACATATTAATAAAATCCATGGATAATCAAATCCGCAAAAAATCAAAGCTGCAAATGTGGAGGGACAAGTGTAGTTGGGGACCTGAGATAAATCTGCTTACTAGGCTGGATCCAGGTTAAGTCGTGCTGTAGAGTATCATTACAACTGAGTCATCCTAACAAGCAAATGGCGATGATCTGTAAGTATGATTAAAAATAGATCGAACCATTTGCTTTGAGAGGACATTCGTGAAAATAAATATTAACCAAGAGGACAGACTATTGAATTACCGCATTTCATTCATGTGTTATAGTGTTCCCACCAACAATGAAAAGGGTTGATGCTGGATAACTTAAGAAATTAGACATCCCCAAGGAGCTCTGGCTCATGTGAAGTGGATAGCTTTTATGGCCGGCATCCGCAGTTTTTTGTGGGGTTTTCGGGCTATGTGGCCATGTTCTAGAAGAAATGTAAGCTGCTCTGATAGCCTTTTGCCTGAAAAGCGGGGTATAAATACTATAAATAAATAAATTATTTATTTATTCCTGACATTTCGCCAGCATCTGCGGCTGGCATCTTCAGAGAATGCTGGCATGGAAGTGAGTTGGGTACATTCTCTGAAGATGCCAGCCACAGATGCGGGCGAAACATCAGGAAGAAAGTCTTCTAGAACATGGCCACAGAGCCCGAAAAACCCACAAAAAACTATAACTCCAGCTCACTTTAGTAGCATATCGCTACTGTATAACCCCAATAACTTTATAAATAAACACTATGGCAGAAGGGGCAGTCTCGTGCCACTGCCGGTTGCTCCATGAGGGAGCCGCAGCAGCCAAACTGCACGGCTCCCTCGCGGAGCAAAAAGAAGCTCCAAAATGGCGCTTCTTTCCGCGGCACGGATGTGATGCCGCGAGGCATCAATGGCGCATTTGCAGCATCATATGCGATGAGTGGATGCAGCGCATCCACTACATAAAGATGGCAGCTCCCGTGTGGAATGGGCGCCGCCATTTTGTACGGCCTCGGTCCGTATTAGGGTTAGGGGCATCCGGAAGGGACTCCCCTTTCTAACCCTAATACAGACCCAGTCTGTACTATAGGCCCATTTGTAACGGGCCATTGACAGGAGCAGGTCCTATCCCAGTATGATGGGAGACATTGAAGTTTATCACACTGGGGTTAAAACGTTCCCCAGTGCGTTCTAACATGCACACGTGGGGTCGCGCACAGAGCGTGATGGGAACCCGATGGGGCCCAGAATGCTATTTTACCGCACAGCGGAATGCTGCCTTTGCTGACAGGCGTTCCCATCGCGTTCCCATTGAGTTCCAGGGGACGCCATTTCTGGGGACGCTTTGAAACAGTTCCCAGAAATGGCGCCCTCTGGAACTCAATGGGAACATGATGGGAACGCTCGGCCGCAGCGGCAGCATTCCGCTGTGCAGTAAACTAGCGTTCTGGGCCCCATCGGGTTCCCATCACACTCCGTGCGCAACCCCGCATGTTAGCACACACTGGGGGACGTTTTAACCCCGGTGTGATAAACTTCCAAGTCTTAGGAGTTCCAGGTTCAAATCCCCAGTGAGCTGTGAGAGTTAAGGAATGACTTTGACCCAACACCACTCACTCTCAGCCTGATTTATTTTATAGGACTGTTGTGTGGATGATATGTGGACGACAGCCTTAAGCTGACTGAAAGAAAGGACACATTTATTTAATCCGTAAGTAAAGGATCCTGGTGTGTGAGAAAACAGTTGCCTGTAGGAATTAGTGACATCAAGTTATAAGGAATCCATATTACAATTGACCCGCCTTATCCATGAATTTTTTTTAATGCAAGGATTCAAGCATCCGCGCTTGAAAATATTGTTTAAAAAGTATAAATTTCCAATAGCCAAGCTTGATTTTGCCATTTTTATTTACAGGACACCCTTTTGCTAGGACACTGTATTTAATGGGACTTGATACCCCGGCGGATATTAAGGACCCACTGTATTTAGCTGTCGACGAAATTGTCATTTTACCCACTTTCCTGGGAGTCAGTCCGGTTAAATTCAGCAAGACTTCCGAAATACGGAAACAGGCAATACCTTATTTATATAAATGTTTTATACCGTTTTAAATAGTGATTTGCAGGTAGACTTACACAGACGTCGACTAAGAAGGAAAAGAAGCAGAACATAAAAGCACAGTTCATCAGACTAAATAGATTAAAAACTTTGACAAGATGTTTAAAAAAAGAGTTTGGGGTGGTTTTATATCAAAAAGTTGGTTCCTAGGGTAGGTATTTCATTCATGTACCCCACATGCACCATGTAACAGTGTATTAAAAAGCACTGTTTCCCTCATGCAAGTAAGCCTTATCTCGGTTTCATTTTCGAGGAGGACCTATTGAATGCAATTATTCCTATTTCCTGGATTTCTCACTTCAAATTGTGTGATACAATTCTCTAAAAAGCATGTAGAGAAAATGTCCCTTTTACAGAGCAATTTTTTATTTAACCACAAAGAGGCCAGCTTTGCATGAACTAGACCGAATCTGTGCGTTACTGCATCCCTACTATTTGCTCGCATCCCATCTCAGGATGATGAAAACACAACCGTTATCTATAGCAAGCCCAACACGTTTCAGGTCCTTTTAATGCCTTATTCAAGGTGATGACTTTAGCAAACAAACTTTATGACTTTATGACTTACGAACAAACTAGAGAAACATGTTGTTTTAGTCTTCTAGCTCAATGTTGTTGTTAACGGTTGGTAACCTGGCTTCGGTTTATGGAGACCACATGAATGAGAGACCTCCAAGTCACCAAACCTTCATCAGCCCCCCTCAAGTCTTGCAGACTCAGGGATGTGGATTCCTTGCTTGCACCTATCTTCTTTGCTCACATCTATTAGTCTTCCTCTTTCCCTACTAACCTCTACCTTACCAAGTAGTATTGTCTTTTCTAGTGAATCAACTCTTCTCATGACCTGCCTTTGCACTTTCTTCCTTGATCTTCTTCAGTACTAATTCTCCAAGTATTTTCTATTTTCTGCTAGTAACACAGTATCATGTGCGCATTTTAAATCGTTGCTGTTCCTTCCTCCAATCTTCACGCCTCTTTCCATTGAATGTAATCTTGTTTTATATATGATGTGCTCAGCATAAAAGTTATAGATAGGGTGATAAAAATGTAGCCTTGCCAACTGAGCACCATTCCATTGGTCTGTCTTCTGTCTTAACAGTGGCCTCCCTGACCATGTACAGGTTACACATCAGGACAATAAAATGTTGTAGCACACACATTCGATTAAGAGCAATCTATAGTTTTTCACGATCTATACAATCAAAGGCTTTGCTATAACCTCTAAAGCACAGGCTGATTTTGGGGGATTCTTTGGTGCGCTCCTTTACTCAATGTATGTTTGCAATACGATCCCTAGTGCCTCTTACTTTCTTGAACCCAGCTTGGATGTTTCTCACTCCATCCAAACATATTGGTGTAGGATTATGAATATCACTTTGCTTGCATGGGAAATTGATGCAGTGGTCCTGTGGCTACTGTAAATCCCTGGTTTCCCCTTTTTTGGGGACTGAACTGTATATTGAGTATTTCCAATCTGTGGGCCATTATTATTTTTCCCCATATTTGTTGACATATTTTAGTTAGAACTAGAGCTGATTCTGTCTCTGTAGCCTGGAGCAATATCTGTTCTTGGTAATCTATTTCTCCCAAGTGCCCTGAGTGCAGCTCCCACTTCACTTCTCCATCTTCATATGGCTCTTCCTCAAATGAATTTGTTCTTCTTTGTATTATTTCCACCTTCTTTTTATTTCTACTTGGTCATCTAATATGTTCCCCTGTTTGTTATAGTAAGTAAGTAATTTAAGGCGCATTACAGACCGCCCTCAAGCGGCCGTTCTCCTGCCGCCGCCATTAGCTGTGGCGGGAAGCCCCAGCAGCCAGACCGCGAGGCTTCTGGCCGCAGCGAAAAAGGAGTGCTGAAATGGCACTCCTTTTTGGCCCCCGGAAGTGGTGCCACGAAGCGTGAGGCACGCACTCGCGGTGTCACTTCCGGTGTGCCACGTCTGGATGCTGTGCATCCAAGACGTAAAAATGGCAGCGCCCATGTGGATGGGCGCTGCCATTTAGGACGTGCTCCGCGCGTGTTGGAAATAGGGCCGATTAGGAAGGGGCAACCCTTCCTAACCCTTGCACGCCCCTTCCTAACCCTAGTACGCGCGGAGCGCGTACTATATGGCGGTCTGTAACCCGCCTAAGTAATTTACTATGACCAGCAGGGGAACTTACTTACTTACTCACCTGTTGGTCATAGAGCATCCCCACTCGTAGTTTAAATTTCCCTTTGATTCCTCTGATCTTGTGGAAGAGGTCTCTTGTTCTTCCCTTTCTGTTGTCATGTTCTAATCTCTGAATGATCATAGCAGCTCTCCTTTTCCCTGTAATAAGTTGTTAAACTGTTGTATTCACAGTTATGACTATTTCTGAGATCTTTTGCTTCTCATCTCTATCTGCTTTAAGACTGTCATCTGTCATTCACTGAGGCTTTGCTTTCTTTTGGATGCAGATAGTGTCTTTTTGCATTCCTCCCTGACTTCAGTCCAGAGTTCCTCTGTCTCTCAGTCAGTTAGGCTTAGTAGTGTAAATCTACTTTTCACATTATCTTTATATTCTATGGGGATGTTTTTCAGTTTGTATTTTAGTTGGCTTAGTTTTCTTCTTTAGCTTTACTCTAATTTTTAATATTCAATTACATTGTCTGTGCCACCTTGTCTTGTTTTTGCAGAGAGAATGGAGCTTCTCCATCTTCAGCTAGTCTATTTGATTTCTATATAGTCCATGTCTACAGTTGCTTCTTGTGTTACTTGAAGAATGTGTTTATCAGAAATGCGGCCAGTTGGTCTCCGGCTTCTTTTCTTGATCCTCGGCCAAATTTTCCGACAACCTGATTCTGTTATGTTTCCTATTTTTGCATTCCAGTTGCCTCTGATTAACAAAAAGTCCTATTTTGGACCGTGATACATTTCCTCCTAGACTCCAACACAGAATCTTTCAATTTCTTCTTTTTCTGCCTCTGTAGTAGAACGTAAACTTGGATTAAGTTTATATTGATGGGTTTTCCCTGAGTCGGTCAGACTTTGCTTTATTTCCTTTAACTGCTTTTGCTACATTCCTCCTCACTATAAATGCCACCCATTTCTTCTTAGATTTTGATGCCATGTAATTATCTGGACTTAAAATGACACTTTCCTGTCCGTTTTACCTCACTGTCGTTTTAAGACGACTAGCTTCCTGCTTCCTGCTTCTCACAATCCATGCCCCTTTCACCTCTGAGCATGTCCATAGCTGAACATCTTTTAAATTGGAGTCCAATTGCTTCACTAGCCACAGCGCAACTCATAGGAGTTTATCACACGGGAGGAATTTCTCTTAATTTCGAATGCAAAGAAAGTGGGGCCAGAATGCATTCAAATGAATTCTCTAGTTCAACAAATTTATGTGAATTCGAATTGTGTTCGAACTGACTTCCCATTGCCTGAAATTGTGTGTGATCACGCAATAACGTTAAACCCATGGTTACATTTGGACTGACTTCCCATTGCCCGAAATTGCGTGTGGTACTCTATCATGCAATAACGTCAAACCCATAAATTGTTGGCTATTTGGTAAAGCAAAATAATTTTGAGCACCAGTAGAAAGTCTATATACCAGCTCTCCTCCGTTCCTTGTTGGCATGCCAGTTCTTTTTGTGAGCTCATTTATATTATACATTATTATCCGATTACTTCTAATCGGAATGAGTAAGATACTCACATGTGCATAAATATGGTAGCATATTTATGGTAGCATATTTACAAGCAGTACAGTCCACCTTTGGCTTACGTGGGGGATCCGTTCTGGACCCCCCCCCTCGTAAGCCAAATACCGTGCATGATCAAGCCCCATTCAAGTGAATGGGGCCTGTGCATGCGGCGGTGCCTGGGCGCACCCCCATTCATCCAAATGGGACACGTCGCCCCTTGCGCCCCGCACGCTCTCACGCAGCTTTCAGCATATGGTCAAAGTCGCGTATAACGCGGGTGCACTGTATATGTCTACCCTTCTGCCTTCTTCTCCCCCAAACCAGTTTGTTCTAGAAATATGATGTCAAAACAATAATTTCCAAAATAAAAAGGGGCAGTTACCTTTGGCGCGTTACAGACTGCCGGCGCCGCCGGTTGCTGTGTCCGGGAACTGCAGCAGCCAAACCGCGCGGTTCCCGGACGCAGCAAAAAAGCTCAAAAATGGCGCTTCTTTTTGCGCCCGGAAGTGGCGCTGTGAGGCACTAGTTGTGCACTTGCGGTGTCACTTCCGCCATGCAACTTCCGGATGCTATGCATCCACAACGTCAAGATGGCGGCGCCCGTGTAGAATGGGCGCCATTTTGTACGTCCTCAGGATGTACTAGGGTTAGGGGCGTGTGTAAAGCACACCCGTTCCTAACCCTAGTACGTCCTCAGGACGTACTTTACACCCGTTTATAACGGTCCATCGACTCCCTCTTCCCCCCAGCCTTCTCCATCCTTGCTGCATACTCTTTATCATTGCCTGCATCCTTGATCCACACAGTCAAAGAATGCTTAGCTAAAAATCTAGTTTAACATGCCACAAGCATATAAGCCATACTACCAGACGCATTACTGGTCTGTGGCTCCAGTAGTTGAATAGTATGTCACCGTCATGCCCTAACATAATACTATACCACAATGGCTGCCATTTTATGAGGGAATGACATACATCACACCACCATCCAGAAACAATGAGAGAGAGAGAGAGAGAGAGAGCCCAGCAATCCCTTGTATTTTTGTACTTCGTCAGGTGTAGAAACCCAAGCAGACCCAACCCCTCCCTTGCTCATCACCACACACACAACATCTCTCACAAACTAATATTCACATCAGTTGTACGGTTCATGTAAAAACATTGTGGTACATTTACTTTTAATTTAGTTTTCTCTGTAATATAACACAGAACGTGAGTGGCAGGAAACAGCCGGTTTGGAGTCCGAATCTCAACAGAGCTTGCGGAAAACGAAACCACAAGGATATTTGATTTTTAGTTTTTCCGATTGTACGTCGGCTTTGTTCAGGCCCCTATGTGTCAATTCCCATCACAAAAAATAAGCACTTAACCATTTTCAACCATAGTTTTTTGTGGCTTTTTCGGGCCATGCGTCCATGTTCTAGAAGAGTTTCTTCCTGACGTTTCGCCAGCATCTGTGGCATTGGCATCTTCAGAGAAACTGAAGTTTCATCCACTTTTACCAATGTGTTTCCTCCAAATGGACACACTGCTATGTCAAATAATAATCACAAGGAAGGTTGGAGTTGTGATCTATTGTGGTACAAACCAATTCATACATGCATACATTTTAAAATGCATTACCTTGCATGCTACTTTTCTAAGAAAAAAGAGAGAGAAATATTTTAATATATACCCACTATATATTATTGCACTGTACAAAGTATATAAAGGGAAAATACTGCCATATATCCTGTCTACTTAATCCACTGTACATATCTTATCTGTAAAAAAAGTAAAAACCAAAATAGTTTAATTTTAACCACTGTTTATGCAATAGTAATAAAGTTGCTTTCTTCTTTTGTCATGGCATTTCCCCCTCTTTCAGTTATGAAGCCGTCACAATATTGTGTTGTCTACTATTGTGCGAATGAGGATGGGCAAACACAGTTTTTCTATTCCTCTGGAGTTACTGCTGTTGCTTCCCTCTTATGCAGTTCCTGTTGACCATGTTTCCCGAACCATTCATTTTAACTTTGTTCTGCTGATATAAACCATCCTTTTGGAAAGTTTCAAACAAGTGATTGCCCATTAATCACAGTTAATGCCCAAAAGAAACACTGTGATCAGCATTAAGAAAGATTGGGCAATTCTTGGTGACTTAGGCCTGTTACAGACTTCCAAAATAAAGCTGCTTCGGGTCTCTTTGGAGGTATGCTGTTTAAATGATGCATGCACCCTAAGAATCCGGAGGTCGTGCCAAAGCCAGACTCCATTCCTAAGCACTGGAGGGCAGCTTTGGTGCAGCTTCCGGATTCTTAGGACCCATGCATCATTTAAATAGCATACCTCCAAAGAGACCCAAAGCAGCTTTATTTTGGCAGTCTGGAACAGGCCTAAGACTGGTGTAACTTTCCTAAATGCTGATCCCAGTACTCACTTTTGGGCATTTCATAAGGCTGGGAATGAGAATAGAGGTAACTACTGGATTTGCTCTGTGCTGGAATTACTTCCACCATAACCACTCAGTTTTGCTGAAATGGTCTATGCCTGGAACCTCATGTTTCAATGGTGGCCAGAGGTGTCTTTGCACAGTTAAGGCTTGGGAGGCAGCTGTCTCCATTCTAAGAGATGTCAGATTGGCCACAGTGTGATATACGCCTTAGTCATATCCTGGTTTTCTATGGTGTTCATATATCACCCCATTTTGCTCTTTGACAGGAACTGAGAATTTATAGGGTAATGGCAAAACCTCTCTGAAAAGATGTGTCAAGAACACCATGAGTAAAAAAATGACTTGGAGGCACACAGCAATGACAGCAAGGTTATTCAATAGAGGGCCTTTAAAAGTGTACCAAGCAGTGATGGTGAACCTTTTAGAGACTGAGTGCCCAAACTGCAACTCAAAACCCACTTATTTATTGCAAAGTGCCATGTCCCTCTGGCTTTCTAGTAACAAACTCTGTGCTGGGGCGACGGGACATGTGCCCACAGAGAGGGCTTTGAGGTTCGCCATCGCTGAATTCAGGGATGGTTGGACTGTACAGCCTCCCTAGATCTTGACCATTGTATCAAAAATCACAAAACACCCACACAAAAATGTATTGTCAGCAGCTAAGAGGCAAATAAGTCTTCTCTCTTGTTTTGCTCCCGCTTACTGATTAATTCACAAGGAATTACATACGGTCCTCCAGAAACACAGTCTAGTTCGTTCATCTTATTGTGATTTACCACCTTGATTTTAATGTTTTAACCCAGTGGTTCCCGAATGGTGGGCAGGGCTCCCAGGGGGGCATAGGGGTTGTTCCAAGTAAGACTTGGAGGCTCCGATCCCTCCTTTTCCTCTTTCCAAACTCTGTGTATGTGTGTGTGTGTGTGTGTGTGTGTGTGTAAAACTTACACATGCAATGAGTTGGTATTGGATTTATTTAAATAAAACTGTTCTAATGTGAATGATTTCTTTCCACAATGGGGTTATCTGTGGGTAAGCGCAGGTGCGAGGAGCAACCTGTTGGGGCTCTGACAGCATGCTCTTTTCTAAGGGCTTTAAAAGGCAGTCTCTTCCAACTCTACGATTCTATGACCTTCTGCAGCAGAACGTTATCATAGATAAACAGGAGCCAGGTTAGTGGGAAGAGGGCAGAGAGGGGGGCAACCCAACTTAGAAATCAGAAACAGACATGATATCTGTTCCAGAGAATAGCCCATATTTCAGAAAATTCAACTTCCAGTGGATCAAAAAACATAGGCACGTTACAGAGCGCCGAGAAGCGGCAGGCCGTCGCCGCAGCCGGTTGCAGCGCGAAGGAGCCGCAGCATCCAAACCGCGGGGCTCCTCCGCACTGCAACCATAACTGTCCAACCAAGATTTCCCATCGGTGCCTCCATTCTTGGAGCTACTGCAAGGAAGAAGATCAGTTTTTTCACTTTCAGATACTTATAAATATGTGAAATATAGATATAGAAAATACCATAAAATTAACAGCCAATTTAGGCCCAGCAGAAACAGTTTTTTTGCACCAGCAGTGACTTCCGCTTGTTGTTTGAATCGCTTTCTATTAACATTGCCCCACGCCAACCCCTTAAAAATGGCAAAACCGGGAGGGTGGTATATTTGAATGGAAGCCAGGGTGTGTATTTTGCAGGGACTGCACCAGAGACACCCCAACGTATTCTGGGGAGACTGTTGTGACCTTTTACCCACGAAACCAATGTAAGTATCCAAGAAGAAACCAGGAGTCACAGCATCCAATGTGACCCACTTACCAAAACTAACCTTCGTACCCAAGCAGTGCCACCAGCAAAGATTTCCGAGGCAATGGAGAGCCAGTAGTGAGGTAAAGAGTCTTCGTCGAAATTCAGTAAACACACAAAACATCTGTTATTCGAAGATTTCGTAAGCTTTTTAAAGAGAAGACATTCTGAGCACATCTCGATGAATAAGAATTTTGGGTTTTAATCATTGGTTTTTAATCATGCTGCGCTACTCAGGAAAAGGGTAGCCTTATACGGTGAGTATATGCTAAACTCTATATTTTCATTTATAAAGTTGGGGGTCATCTTATACACCTGGTCGTCTTATACGCCAGAAAATACGGTAAACCTTTGCAAACATGTGTATTCGGGGGGGGGGGGGGGGAGACCTTTTTATGTAGTTAGTACATAGGTGCACTGCTTTCCACAACAATTTTATTGGTTATTCCTCTCCTTACCCTTTCACCGCAACTTGTTGGTTCTCCAATGTGCAAAAGCTTCCCACTGTCAATTTAACAGTCAACCACCCGAGGGAAGCTTTAACAGTGAATATTGTAGTTTGGCTACAATGTTCAGCCTTGTCCGTTTTTTGGCTTTTCTATCACATACATACGAGGAAACTAGACAAGGGATGCTGAAAAGGTCTCAGCCTGACCCCACTCCCCAACATCTGCACATAGTTTTGTCATTGTCGCTTGAAAAAGAATTCTTTGGCCTGTTCCAGACTGCCAAAATAAAGCTGCTTCGGGTCTCTTTGGAGGTATGCTGTTTAAATGATGCATGGGTCCAAAGAATCCGGAAGCTGCACCAAAGCTGCACTCCGGTGCTTAGGAATGGAGTGTGGCTTTGGCGCAACCTCCGGACTCTTAGGACCCATGCATCATTGAAATAGCATACCTCCAAAGAGACCCTAAGCAGCTTTATTTTGGCAGTCTGGAACAGGCCTAAAACAGTTGCTGAGACACTAGTGGGTTCAAGAGTAGTTGGCTATGTAGAGGCTGCCAGGCAAGCGATCACTGCAGTGCTTGAATGCTGATGGGAAACAATATTGAGTGGCAACCTACACGTCTTTGCAGCATTTTGAGCCATCTAGTGAGAATTTTTGGAACAACTTGTCACTGTTGATGAAACTGGCGGCATCCGTACGATCCAGAGACCGAACTACAATCCTTTAAATGGAGGCATTTCTTAATATCCTAAAGGCACCAGATCCTGCCTTGGAAATTAAGAACGTCAGCCGTAGTTAGTACTTGGATGAGAAACAACCAACAAATACTATACAATAAATATACTGTGGGCTATATTTCAAAGGAAGAAACTGGCAAAATGACCAGCTCAGTAAGTTGACAGGGAACTTGATGGAATATACACACAATCCTATGATATTCATATTCATACTGAATAGCCATTCAGGTACGTACATCTATATTGCGTCTTGCAACACAGTAAAATATACTTCTTGGGTCTGTTCCAGACTGCCAAAATAAAGCTGCATGGGGTCTCTTTGGAGGTATGCTGTTTAAATGATGCATACATCCTAAGAATCTGGAAGCTGCACCAAAGCTGCCTTCCAGTGCTTAGGAATGGAGTGTGGCTTTGGCGCGACCTCCAGACTCTTAGGACCCATGCGTCATTTAAACAGCATACCTCCAAAGAGACCCAAAGCAGCTTTATTTTGGCAGTCTGTAACAGGCTTGATATAGCACATGCAAATAGGTGGACCGACTGCTCTGTTGATTTCTCCTTGGTGTTTCTTCAGCTTATTAGCCCAAAGTGTACAATGGCCCAAAGACTCAATATCTACAACGGAGTAGTTTCCACGTGCTAGAAGTTTGTAAGCAAATTTGGCACATTTCTGCAAAACCCACAAGAAGAACATTTGAGGAATCGACGTAGAAGCCAACTAGTCATCAAAACCTGGAAAGAATGTCCCTGGATGGATACTATGCCGAACGAAGATGTAAGGCCACAAAAACAAATCGAAGAGATTCTTTGAAACTTGGTACTTTATTGATAATGGTCCTTGTAATGGCATCACATCCAGAGATCTATACCACAAGAGAGACATGAAACAATATCTCCTACCTGTGTATTAAAAAATCCCATGAATACTGATGTTGAATGAATTAATTTGCTTTATTTTTCCCCCCTGGGACCCCTTCCAATTTTGATTATTCTTTGAATTTAAGATATAATTGTTCAATTTTAAAATACAGATAACCAATGTAGATCTGTAGAACAGAAGCAGGGAGAAATTTGACTTTCAGGGCAATATGGAATATGTGTGTATGCGCCTGACTGTGAATATACAGATATGTCTGTCTGTCTATCTATCTATCTATCTATCTATCTATCTATCTATCTATCTATCTCTGTGTTGAAATTGCTGAAATGGAAGGGAAAATAAAAAAGGAGGGATGAAGAAGACACAGAAATATTCACAGGGCAAATATTCACTCAATCACGCAATTACGCAAAACAGGGAACAAGAACTTGTGTCCCTTTTCACCCCAGAAACGTACAAGGTCACGATGCGTTCGGCCCCCCGCTGAGCATGCGCAGGGGTGCCGTTTCGAATCGTTGAATCCCACCGGTGTGGTAATACAATGTGCGCTTACTCCGCTTTGAGTGAATCCGTTGCGCCGCCGTGCACGAGCCCCATTGTTTCCAAGGGGGCTTGAGCATAGGCAGAATTCGCTTTACGCGAAGGGATCCGGAACGGATCCCCGCGTAAGGCGAGGACCGACTGTACTCTTATCACAGTCAGAAGCCCATTTGATCATTTCTTTCAGATATTAGCTCTTCTTCCTCTTCATATTTTCCCAGGGCTTTATAACAATTTGAGACTTTCCTTAGAAGCTCTAGCTCACTTTTCTCTGTATTAAATCTCTCTAATTTTAAATGCATTTAAAACCTCGCTGCCCATGAACCCTCTCCTTCAGACACTCTTCCAAGATAGAGTGAGACCTGAACCTTCCCTGAGTCCTCTGCCCACTAGGCCCCACTGCCTGCCGTCTGGCCCTTGCAGCGCCTTCCCCTATAACCCTCTCCAGGTCCCCTGAGCCAAACCCTCCCTGCCTTCCAGCCTTGCCTCGCAGGGGGACCCTTTTTCCCTCAGGGACACTTTGGGGTCCTCCTCTCTTCCCATTGGTCTGAAATTTGCATAAAACCTCCCCACCATTCTCTGGCTCACCTCCTATAGGCAGGAGGATGCTCCTTTAAAGCACAGAGAGTTGTGGGAGGGGCTTGGGGCGGGGCCATGCAAATCTTAGACCAATGGGAAGAGAGGAGGAGGCCAAAGTCTCCCCAAGGGAAAGAAGGTCCCCCTGTGATGTGAGGCTGGAAGGGCAGGGAGGGTTTGGCTCAGGGGACCTGGAGAGGGTTATTGGGGAAAGGCACTGCTAGGGCCAGAGGGCAGGCAGTGGGGCCTAGTGGGCAGGGGCCTCAGGGAAGGGTCTGGTCTCACCCTATAGTGGAAGAGCGTGAAAAAGGGAGGATCTGTGAACAGCAGGATCGGTGTTGCCAATATGATGACTTTCACACCAAAATGGGTACTTTTCAGGGCCTTTGGTGTGATTTTGGTGATTGGTTTTAATGGTAATTTTGAGAGTTGAAATAAGTATTTGGTGATATATGGGGGGGGGGGATTTGGTGAGTTTTGGCCAAACGTTTGGGGAATTATTATCTTCGAGGCTCGTTGGCAACGCTGCTTTTTAGACTAGTATTGTTTTTAGTAGTTTTTTCTTGCTTTATCCAGCTTTGCTAAAGAGTATGTTTCTCCGTTAGAAGTTCTTTCAGGGAAGGTTATAGAGAAATGATTTTAGCTTTGCAAACAGCTGTTCCATTCTTTCTATCCTTATCCAGAAGCCTAAAGGGAGGAAAGGCTCCCCTTCTGTCTGTATCATTTCATTCTAACCTCCCACTTCTCTCTTTCTGCCCATCTCAGCCTTTTTGCATCTTGTGATGAAGAAGGAGAAAAAAGAAAAGCTGCGATGACAAATGGGATAAAACTGGGAGAGGAGAAAAGGAGGGAACAGTGCCACCTGGAGGCAAGGAGGAATGGAGGGGTTCCTGGCTGTCAGTCAAAGGAAGAGAAAGAGAGAAGGAGGAAAAAGGAAAAGGAATGGTATTAAGTGCCTCAAAAATTGACTGTCCTGAGATTATCTTCACGGGTTTAAAGGAGAGGCAGCTTGGAAGAACAGCTCCTGCCTTTTAGTGTTGTTGTTGTTATTATTATTATTATTATTATTAACCTTTATTTATGAAGCGGTGTAAATTTACACAGCGCTGTACAAGCAATCTTTTTAGTTAGACGGTTCCCTGCCCTCGGGCTTACAATCTAAAAAGACATGACACAGAAGGAGAAGGGAGTGTTGGAGGGAAAGGGTCAGAGGTCCAGCAGTTCCTCTCTACCTCCGAGGCCTGGACCAAGGCAGATGGACTGGAGGGAGGGCTTGGCTTCATCATGGATGGTTAATCTTCATCCAGGGAAAATACATACTCTCAAGTAGGATAATACATATACAATGCATAGCAATACAGGAAATGGTTCGATAAACAGGCACCAAAAGAACATCAGATAATAAGCGACAATTATGCAATGCCTGGGAAGGCTTCTCTGAACAGGATGGTTTTCAACTCTGTTTTGAAGCTGGTTAAAGAAGTGATGGCTCTTGCTTGTGGAGGAAGAAGGTTCCAGGAGTGAGGGGCAGCAAGTGAAAAAGGGCGAATCCGGGATGGGGCAGAGGAAATCCTGGGCTGAGACAGGAGCCCTTGACTACCAGAACGGAGGGCCCTGGTGGGAAGGTGAGGAGAAAGAAGGTCTGATAAGTAAGGAGGGGCCAGTCCATGGAGGGCTTTGAATGTCGACAGCAGGAGCTTATACTGAATGCGGAAAGGGAGGGGGAGCCAGTGAAGGGATGCCAACACAGGAGAGATGTGGTCAGAGCGGTGGGTGGAAGTGATAATGCGTGCAGCTGAATGCTGGGCAGAGATTAAAGGACGGAGGTGAGAAAGAGGAAGCCCAGCCAGGAGGGCGTTACAGTAATCAAGTCGGGAGATCACTAGGGCATGGACCAGGTTCTTGGCAGTAGAGGCGGAGAGATATGGTCGGATTTTGGCTTGCTGGACTGGTTGAATAGAAATGTTGTCCACAGAGACGGAAAAGGAGTGTTGAAGGGTGGGCTTAGGACAGGGGTCGGCAACCCCCAGCCCGCGGGCCACATGCGGCCCGCCAAGGCCAGGGGACCGGCCCGCGGCCGGTGCTGCCGCCGCGGCGGCAATCGGCAGCAGCACCAGGCCCTTGGGGGGGCGCCAGCCTCCTCCCTCTCGCGCAAGCCGCTGCTCGTGCGAGAAGCAAAAGGCGCCGCTCGCTCGCGTGAGAGGCCAAAGGTCTCTCGCGTGAGCAGGTGGGGCCTTTGTGAGGGGCGCTGGCCTCTTCTTTCTCGCGTGAGCCGCTGCTCGCGCGAAAGGCCAAAGGTCTCTCGCGCGAGCAGGTGGGGCCTTTGGGGGGGCCACTGGCCTCTTCCTTCTCGCGCGAGCCGCTGCTCACGCAAGAGGCCAAAGGTCTCGCGCGCGAGCGGGCAGGACCTTTGGGGGGGCCGCTGGCCTCCTCCCTGTCGTGCAAGCGGCCGCTTGCGCGAGAGGCCGAAGGCGCCGCTCGCTCGCGCGAGAGGCCAAAGGTCTCTCACACGAGCGGGCGGGGCCTTTGGGGAGCCGCTGGCCTCCTCCTTCCTGGACCTCTGCCTCCAGCAGGTGAGGGAAGTGAGGATAGGAAGGAAGGAAGGAGAGAGAGTGGAAGGGAGAGAAAGAAAGGGAGAAAGATAGGGAAAGAAGAAGAGATGGAAGGAAGGAGAGTGGAAAGGAGGGAAGGAAAGAAAGAGGTGTGGAGGGAGAGATGGGGAGAAGGGAGAATGAGAATGAGAATGAGAAAGGAAGGGTGGGAGGAAAAGGAAGAGAGAGACGGATGGAAGGAAAGAAAGGAAGGAAGAGAGGTGGAGGGAGGGAGAGAAAGGGAAAGGGGAGAATGAGAAAGGGAGGGGGAAGGAAAAGGAAGAGAGAGATGGGTGGAAAGAAGGAAAGAGATGAAAAGAAGGAGACAGAGTGGAAGGGATGGAAAGAAAGAAAGAAAGAAAGAAAGAAAGAAAGAAAGGAAGGAAGAAAGAAAGAGCGAGCTGTGTGGAGGTAGAGATGAAGAGAAGAGAGCCAGGAAGAAAGAAGAAAGGAAGGGGGAAATGAAGGCGAGAAGGATTGAAAGATGTGTGGAGGGAGAGATGGGGAAGGGAGGGAGGAAGACAGACATGAGGGAAAGGGGGATGTGAAGGGAGACATAGGGAAGGAAGGAAGGAGAAAGAGAAGGGGAGATGGGAAGGAAGAAGGGATGGACCTCTGCCTCCAGCAGGAAGGGAAAGAAGGAAGGAAGGAAAGAGGTGTGGAGAGAGAGATGGGGGGAAGGGAAGGGAGCTAGGAAGACAGGAGGGAAGGAAGAAGGAAAGAGGAAGAGAAAGGGAGAGGGAAATAAAGGAAGAGGTGGAATGGAGGGAATGAAGAAAGAAAGAAAGGGGAAATAAAGGAAGAAAGATGAATGGAAGGAAAGAAAGAAAGAGTAAAAGGGAGAGTGAGAGAGGGGGAATAAAGGAAATGGAGGAAGAAAGGCATGGAAGGGTAGTAAGAAGGTGAAAGGGAAATAGAAAGGGAAGAATAAGGAAAGGGAGGAAGAGAGAGACAGATGGAAGGAAAGAAAGGAAGGAACAGAGGTGGAGGGAGAGAAAGGGAAAGGGGAGAATGAGAAAGGGAGGGGGAAGGAAAACGAAGAGAAAGATGGGTGGAAAGAAGGAAAGAGATGAAAGGAAGGAGAGAGAGTGGAAGGGATGGAAAGAAAGAAAGAGCTGTGTGGAGGCAGAGATGAAGAGAAGAGAGCCAGGAAGAAAGAAAGGGGGAAATGAAGGCAAGAGGGATTGAAATATGTGTGGAGGGAGAGATGGGGAAGGGAGGGAGGAAGACAGACATGAGGGAAAGGGGGATGTGAAGGGAGACATAGGGCAGGAAGGAAGGAGAAAGAGAAGGGGAGATGGGAAGGAAGAAGGGATGGACCTCTGCCTCCAGCAGGAAGGGAAAGAAGGAAGGAAGGAAAGAGGTGTGGAGAGAGAGATGGGGGGAAGGGAAGGGAGCTAGGAAGACAGGAGGGAAGGAAGAAGGAAAGAGGAAGAGAAAGGGAGAGGGAAATAAAGGAAGAGGTGGAATGGAGGGAAGGAAGAAAGGGGAAATAAAGGAAGAAAGATGAATGGAAGGAAAGAAAGAAAGAGTAAAAGGGAGAGTGAGAGAGGGGGAATAAAGGAAATGGAGGAAGAAAGGCATGGAAGGGTAGTAAGAAGGTGAAAGTGAAATAGAAAGGGAAGAATAAGGAAAAGGAAGGAAGAGAGAGACGGATGGAAGGAAAAAGAGTGGGAGTGAGGGAAGGAAGTGGGAGAATGAGAAAAGGAGATGGAAGAAGGAAAAGGGAGGAAGAAAAGAGAATGAATGTGAGATGGGGGGTGGCAGGTCTGGCAAAGAGGGCCAGGCCTCTAGTGCTGGTGCCCGCCGTTGGCTTTTTTGCAGGCCCCTGACAGGACCTGGGCCCCGTTAGGGGCCCGGAAAGAGGGCGAGGCCTCCAGCACTGGCCCCGCCCCTGGAGGGTGGAAGCTCCACCCCCAGTGTGTGGCACCGCCCCCGGAGGGTGGAAGCTCCACCCCCCCGGCTTCGGCCCCCCAGTTGTCTGAGGGACAGAAACCCGGCCCCCGGCTCAAAAAGGTTGCCTACCCCTGCTCTAAATCCTTGACTAAGGTGCATTACAAACGCGCGCACAGTGCGCACGTACCGGGGTTAGGAAGAGCCGTCTCTTCTTCACGGTCCCCAACCCTAGTATGCGTGGAGCGCGTAAGAGATAGTGCCGCCCGTCCACATGGGGGCCGCCATGTTTTCTTAGAGGACGCTCTGCGTCCGCATGCCGCACCCCGGATATGACGCCACGAGTGCGCGACTAGTGCCTCGCGGCATCACATCCGGGACCCATGAAGGAGCCCGATTTTCGTGCTCTTTCTTTGCTGCGTCTGGGAACTGTGCCGTTTGGCTGCTGCAGTTCCCGGACACAGCAACCAGCGGCGGTGGCGGCAGACCACCACTTTTTGGCGCTCTGTAACCCGCCTCAGGGAGATAATAGCGAATGTGAATTACTCCTAGACTGGGAGAGTTTTGTCAAGGACCAGGCTTAGGAGAATATATAGGGTTAGCCGTTTTGTTTGTTTGCTTATCTTTTCCTTTCCTCATTTTTCTAAGCATACATGTCCATTTGCTTATCCTTAATCTTAGTTCCTTTCTCATCTGCATTTCATTCCTTTCCCTTCCACTTCTCCTTGCCTTCTCTACTTATTCTTCCGTCTTCTTTCCTTGGCCTTCCACTTTATTCTCTCCTGAATGCTCTCCTCCTTTTCATCCTCTCCTTGTAATCCCTTCTTTTTTGGCATGGGTTTATGCCTCTTCAAAAGGCCTGGCAACCATTTCATTTAATTCCCTTTTGGAAATTATTCTCCTATGGTTCCCTATGAGAAAGTATTCTCCAGTGCTTCCTTATGAGCAAGTATGCTCCTATGGTTCCCTATGAGAAAGTATTCTCCAGTGCTTCCTTATGAGCAAGTATGCTCCTATGGTTCCCTATGAGAAAGTATTCTCTAGTGCTTCCTTATGAGCAAGTATGCTTCTATGGTTCCCTATGGGAAAATATTCTCACCTAATAATAATAATAATAATAATAATAATAATAATAATAATATTCTCACATAATCATTATACGTCCTGAGAGTAGTATGTGTGTGTGTGTGTGTGTGAATCCTAGAGACAAGAGAGTTGGGGAAGAACTGAATAGGGTTTTGGGGAGCTGTGGTTGAAAACACATACCAGAATTAATTCAGTTTGAGGCTGCATCCACTCTGCAGGAATAATCCAGTTCGACACCACTTTAACTGCCACGACTCAATGCTATGGAATTCTGGGTAGTGTAGTTTGTTGTGGCGCCAGACCAGAGCCAAGGTAACTCATGCTTACACTGTTAGTATCTATCTATCTATCTATCTATCTATCTATCTATCTATCTATCTAAATGGATGGATGGATGGATGGATGGATGGATGGATCTTATGAAAACATATTTCCTTGGAAGACAGGGCCTGATGGACAGGCAATGGGGAAAGCGGAGCCAAAGCCTCTCTAAATGGCAGGGGCTGGAGGTAAAAAATAAAGGCCTGGCTTTCTTTCTTTCTTTCTTTCTTTCTTTCTTTCAGTATCCTCCTCTGGCCCTTTTCTCACTCACTCATATAGAAGGAAAGCCAAGAGATAGGAAAAGTGGGGGAAAGAAGCGGAAAGGGTGGATCTTTTATTTTTAAACCCCAGACTGGGTTTTGTGGAGCTGCAAGGATCCACCTCAATGGCGCGAAATGAAGATTTTGCACTAGAAAGGGAGGAAAGGGAGGCTGCATCCACACTGGAGAAATAACCCAGTTTGGTACCACTTTAACTGCCCTGGCTCAAGGCTATGGGATTCTGGGAGTTGGAGTTTGTGATGGGGTCCATGCTGGGCCCACAACAAATTCCAACTCCCAGAATGCCATAGCCTTGAGCCAGAAAAGAGTTAAAGTGGTGCCAAACCAGGTTATTTCTCCAATGTGGATGCAGCCCGAGTGTGCGGAGGGGAAAAAGAGACCCCCTCTCTGAGGCATCTCTTAGCCTTAACATGTGCTGGAAGAGGGGTACCTCTTATATGCCAAATATATGCCAAACTCTTAAATGGAAAAGTTGGGGGTCGTCTTATACATCCAGTCGTCTTATACACTGGAAAATACGGTCATTGTTCACATTGTTCACTCGCATTATAATGATTATTGCAAGTGTCCGTCTGCATTCTGATGGTTATTGGTTAGCAGAAGGTTATAAAAACGATCAAGGAACAAACAGGTTCCTTGATCGTTCCTTGATTAAGGCCTATCCTTAAGATACAGAGCCCTCCATCTGTCCATCTGCCTTGGTCCAGGACTCAGAGGGAGAGAAGAATGCTGGACCTGATCCCCTTCCCCTCAACCATTCCCTTCTCCTTCTGTGCCGTGTCTTCTTAGATTGTAAGCATGAAGGCAGGGAACCGTCTAATTAAATGATGTTATGTACAGTGCTGTGTAAATTTACAGCGCTATATAAATAAAGCTTAATAAGAATAATAGCACAACACATTTGCTAAAATTTATTGGGAACGTTATGCCAGTTATATGAAGGGAGAAAAACGAAGTGACTTCTCTGCATACCCAACGCTGCATAGAATTTCCGTTGTGTTTAATTTTTAGTGGCGATTAGAGGAAATTGGGAGGGAAGCAAAATTCGATTAAGAATGGGCAATGACAGTTTTCTTGATATAATGGGAGTGAGGTGGGATGGGGAGAAAATCCAAGATATGCCAGACACCATTCAATATTCGATGGATGCCACTGTCACCAAGTATCTCATTTCCTAAGTCGAACGGAAGGACAGCATGCGCAGACCATGAACCGAATGCAAAGATCAGTATCATTGCCAGGATTAGAATAGTTCTGCGCTGTGATACAAAATAAGGAAACAACTGTCTTTCTCTCTTCGGGGTGAAAGACTCGATGCCCGTGAGTTGTTTATTTTAAATGTTTTTCACAAAGGTCCGTTAACAATAATTGACAGCTGATTGTGTATTTCCTCTCAGCTTTGCAAAAATTGCAAACAAATATGGAAACGAAGACACACACTGGTCTGTGACCCAACAAGAACCAGTCCTTCCAGATGAACTGGGTTCTTGGAAGGATAACCAGAGAATGGAAGGAGATTGTGCTGGGAACAATACAACATGGGATGCAATAGGAAGATCAAATGCATAAAGAGACAGAAAGAAGGCAATATAAAGAAGATGCAACCAGATACAGCATCAGAAAGGAGTGTTGTGTGGGTGCGAGAGAGATTTAGGAAATGAACTTTCAGTCTGTGGAATTGGTTTCTCCCTCCTTCATGTAGGCTTGCGATTCGTAGCTTTTTCTTTGCCTAATAAAATGTTGAGGAAAGGGGGCAATTGTCTGAAACATCACAGAAAAGGGGGAAACAGAATAGAACCCTATAATGGCAGAGTTGGAAGAGACTCCATGGGACATCCAGTCCAACCCCATGGCATGCGGGAATACACAAAACACCTGAAACAGAAGGCCTTTCAGCCTCTGTTTAAAAACCTCCAAAGAAAGAGAACCCATCACACTTTGAAGGGCTGCGTTCCACCGTCAAACAGCTCTTAATACCAGGAAGGCGTTCCTAAAATTTATGGGGAATCTATGGCCTGTTACAGACTGCCAAAATAAAGCTGCTTGGGGTCTCTTTGGAGGCATGCTGTTTAAATGATGCCTGGGTCCTAAGAGTCCGGAGGTCGCGCCAAAGCCACACTCCGTTCCTAAGCACTGGAGGGCAGCTTTGGTGCAGCTTCCGGATTCTTAGGATGCATGCATCATTTAAACAGCATACCTCCAAAGAGACCCCAAGCAGCTTTATTTTGGCAGTCTGGAACAGGCCTATATTCCTGCAGTTTCAATCCACTGCCCCAGGTCCAACTCCATAGAGCAGCAGAAAACAAGCTTGTTCCATCCTCAATGTATTCAAATATTTAAACATGGCTACAATGGAGTTTATCACACGGGAGGAATTGTTCTCAATTTCAAATGAAAAGAAAGTGGGGCCAGACTGTATTCACGTAAATTCGCTAGTTCAGCAAATTCACATGAGTTTGAATTGCATTCGAACTGGCTTCCCATTGCCCAAAAATAGCTTACTTATTGCAAAGTGCCGTGTCCCTCTGGCTTTCTAGTAACAAACTCTGTGCTGGGGCGATGGCACATGTGCCCACAGAGAGGGCTCTGAGTGCCATCTCTGGCACGCGTGCCACAGGTTCACCATCACTGGGATTGGGATCATGTTACTACTGTTTTGAAATGTTATATTGGACTGTTGTTACCCGCTTAGATCACCGAAAGGGAAAGGCGGGATATAAATAATAATAATAATTATTATTATTGTTATTATTTTATTAGAAGCGTTAAGGTAAATGCTAAACGTGTTCAACCAAGTAAAGAGAATGATGAGAAAATATTGCACTCTTTCAGTATCTCAAGGGCGCTGCAGAGAGAAAGGGGCAGATTTGGTGGCGCAATGGTTAAATGCTGGTACTTGTGAGTGCAATCCCAGGTTATGAGTCCGATCCCAGGGCTCCAAGGTTGACTCGGTAAAATTAATACCCAGCTTGTTGAGGGCAATTGGATTACAGACTGTAAGCTACTCAGAGAGTGCAGAGTTTACTATTACGTGGTACGGAAATGTAAATGCTATGCTTTGTTCTCAGCTGCCCCAGAGGGTAGGACCAGGGACGTAGCCAGGATTTTAGGAAGGGGGGGTTCCAGACTAAGTGCCACCATTATAGTGGGGCTTGGGTGCGGCGGCACAGTCGCACGCAGCATTCATTTTTCTAATGGAAGGGGGGGTCCGGACCTCAAGAACCCCCTCCCCCTGGCTACATCCCTGGTAGGACCAGGTCAAATAGTTTTAAGTTACAAAAAGCATGATTTTGGTTGGACATCTTGACAGTTAGAGTTGTTTGACAATGGAACCTATTAGGTAAAGAGGTCTCTTGCTGTGGAGGCTTTCAAACCGAGGCTGGAGAGCTACCTGCTGGGGACGTTCTCACTGAGCTTGATGGCCTTTGGGACTCCTTCAAGTTCTATGATTCCATGAAACAATACACTATCACAGCTTTGATTAATCACCTGGGAACATTCCCTTATACTAGCTAGAGCAGTGGTTCTCAACCTTCCCAACGCTGCGACCCTTTAATACAGTTCCTCATGTTGTGGTGACCCCCAAACATACAATTATTTTCATCGCTACATGCAAATATGTGTTTTCCAATAGTCTTAGGCGTCGTTCGACTCCCAGGTTGGGAACCACTGAGCTAGAGTATTATCACCAATCTTCTTTCTTATGTGCCATAAATCTATGAATATCCCCAGATGCTCAAAGCATGGCATTATTGCAGTTGTCTCTCCTGGTTTCACATTTGTTAAAAGATCTTTACAACGTAAATAATGGCTACACCTTTAGAAATTGACAGACAGAATGTTATGTCAGTCCTGAAAATACCCCTTCGCTTGGCTGATCTGGCCCAGTGCGCTCGGGAAACATGGAACACCTCAACGCAAATGTTGAAAGGACCTCACATTGTGCTCATTTTGGGTCTTCCTCTCTTTCTCCTTTCTGGAAGCAGGCTTCAAAAATATGCAAAGCCTTGGATGCACATAGTTTAGGTGTCTGGAAAAATGTGGACGTGTCCCAAAACAAGTTGGAAAATGATTGAGGATTTATTCCATGTCGTCCTGGAGAAAATGTTGAGATTACGCTTGATATTCCTTTCTATTGGGACCAAACTCGTTCATTGCTAAACCATTGTTTTGACGTATTTGTTTCAATCTGGGAAGCATTTACAAGCATAAATTATGATCCTTCAGAAATGTCATGCCGATGAAATATTCACACGGAGAGTATTTTTTCAGCCATCCCATTGGAGTCAGCAGAGAGGTAATCAAGTTAAAAAACAAAAATCTTCTCTTTTCCTAAAGAGTCTTCCCTGATATTCTGAACAGAGCAGAGTCCGATAAGATGCCTACCCTTATGAAGTCTCCTTTTGCTCAACGAAGAGTTAAGGGTGGTTTTCTAGCGGATGAAATTTTTAATCGCCCACCTTTGTCCTGTGCAGCTCCGAAGAATAAGCTCCATACCTGAAATGCCTTTATTCTCCACTTCCAAGCAGCGTCCCGTCCCTTTGTTTAGAATTGCACCATGCTGAAACAACAACAACAAGAAAAGTAAAATCAATCAAATCAAATCAGGTTTTCTTAATGGAAAGGGAAACAAAACTAAATTGGAACTGAATGGGGAAAGGGTTTCACTAAGATTCAGCCTCTCAGTATCTCTTTGGTGACGTACTCATTGGGTCAGTAGTACTCTTTGGACTGCATTCTACTTTCTCTCACCTCTGTATCATACAGAAAATGTGTTGCAGCCAAGACCATACATTATTATTAACCTTTATTTATAAAGCACTGTAAATACATGCAGTGGGGGAAGGGGAAGAAACAAAAAACCAACCTAAAATTGGCCCACTGCATGTCTGTTCCGGATTGACAGGCTTCAGCAACAGAAAGAACATGCAAGTCCTGATATTGCTTTTTAGGAAGTCATGATATCCATCCAGGTCTCATTGGCCTGTTACAGACTGCCAAAATAAAGCTGCTTCAGGTCTCTTTGGAGGTATGCTATTTAAATGATGCATGGGTCCAGAGGTTGCGCCAAAGCCACATTCCATTCCTAAGCACTGGAGTGCAGCTTTGGTGCAGCTTCCGGATTCTTAGGATGCATGCATCATTTAAAAAGCATACCTCCAAAGAGACCCGAAGCAGCTTTATTTTGGCAGTCTGTAACAGGCCTTAATCTCAAAAATGTTACAGACGTCCTGAATTATAATAATAATAACTTTATTACGGCCATTTGGCCAGCACAGACGTCCTGAATTAACATCACTATTGGAGGCTGAATGTCCAACCAAGAGGATTGGTCATTCAGCACAGCAATATATGACAGCCATGTTTAACCGGAGATTAGGGGAGCAAAAGTCATCTTTGTGAAATAGTATAAAACCTGTATAAGACCTGTATAAAATTCCATCGCTTATGCAGGCTGCTCTTTACTTTGTCGCAGTCAAGGAGCTGTGGGAATCTGCTCTTCATGTTATCCACCAAGCAGCGAGTGTCTGGCAAGAGGACTGTGGTTCCAAGGGCACCCAAATGAAGAAATCCTTCTTTGGTATAGCGGGCAAGCTGGATGCAAAGGGAGAAACATTCAATGTAGCTGTTTCGTGATCAGCATAGTCAGCACAGACAGGAACAGGAAAGCTGCTGCAACCACGACAATATATCTCTTTCCTTAAAGGGCTTGTAGTGCCTAAGAAAGTGATCTTCCAGCAATTTTAAATGCCAAATCATGGGCAGGAAAAACAAGTCTGATTTCAAAGTGGGGGTAAAAACTTTGATAACTGATGTAATTTTGCATTTTGCAAAATAGACATTGTCATAGAATCATAGAATCAAAGAGTTGGAAGAGACCGCAAGGGCCATCCAGTCCAACCCCATTCTGCCATGCAGGAAATCCAAATCAAAGCATTCCCGACAGATGGCCCTCCAACCTCTGCTTAGGCAATCTAGGTCCAACAGCTCTTACACTAATATATATATATACTGTATATTCCTAGTCTTTAGGTAGAATCATAGAATCGTAGAGTTGGAAGAGACCACAAGGGCCATCCAATCCAACCCTATTCTGCTATGCAGGAAATCACAATCAAAGCATCCTCGACAGATGGCCATCCAGCCTCTATTTGAAGACCTCTAAGGAAGGAGACTCCACTACACTCTGAGGGAGTTTGTTCCACTGTCGAACAGCCCTTTCTGTCACAGGAAGTTCCTCCTAATGTTGAGGTGGAATCTCTTTTCCTGGAGCTTGCATCCATTGTTCCACTGGATCCTATTCTCTGGAGCAGCAGAAAACAAGCTTGCCTATTGTGCCTATTTTTGATCCCACCCTGGTTTCTGTTTAAAAGAAAACTGATGAATCGCTGATCCATATGACTCCGGTGATATTCCACGACACACAAGCCCTACAAGCAGAACGTCCATATTCCACAAACTGGTTACCCAGTTGGCTAACTAAATTATCCAAATCCAGTCCAGTATCACACCGCTGGAAGGCAATTTCAAAATCTTCCATACAATCCAAGTTCAAGACAAAGGCCTGTTCCAGACTGCCAAAATAAAGCTGCTTCGGGTCTCTTTGGAGGTATGCTATTTAAATGATGCATGCATCCGAAGAATCCAGAAACTGCACCAAAGCTGCCCTCCAGTGCTTAGGAATGGAGTGTGGCTTTGGCGCGACCTCCGGACTCTTAGGACCCATGCATCATTTAAATAGCATACCTCCAAAGAGACCCCAAGCAGCATTATTTTGGCAGTCTGTAACAGGCCAAAGTTCTACATTTTCCAAACGTGAAATCCAGGTCACCAAAAGGCACATGTCCCACATCACCAGGGGATACTCCTGCCATGCGACAAATTACCATGGTACCTATGTGGAAAACTCCTCACTCCAGTGCCAACTGTGGCCATCAGTTCCCGGGTTTGCAACATCCATGTTGTAAAATCAGACATTTTAGTGCCAAGCCATCTGGAATGCCTATACAGAAATGCCATAACAATCTCTCTGCCAAGGTCAGGGTCATGGTGATAGTCAAGGCTGTGGGCATCATCATATTTACAATGAACCTGCCACACTGGAGTGTCTGTGGCTCACCAATGGCAGTGCAGACACACATGTCATAACCCATTGAAGAATATGGGGGGTCCACCAGAACCGGCAGGGCAGGGTCCAGTGTATTTACATCCTACTTTTGTGAATCAGGGTGATTTAAAACAGGTAAAACAAACAGAGCCCAAAATTTATCTTATACAGAAGTTTAAAACATTATTAAATTATCAATAAAAGCAAAAACCAACTGCAGACATAACTTATTACAAAGAGGACCACAAATAAAAATACCCTTGACAGTGCACAAAGGCCCTTGTGGTTCCCTGCATGGATTCCTGCATGGAGTGTGATTTCTATGATTCTACGAGTTCCCAAAATTCCATAGCATTGAGCCAAGGCAGTTAAAATGGTCTTGAACGGGATTATTTGTGCAGTGTGGATGCAGTCTGTGGCATGTCCCTGCTATCTCTGGGAATGGGTACAGCTGACACACAAGCCCTAAATGTGCAAAAGCACTCCTGACCTAAGGTTCCAGGATAAGGACTGAATCCAGGAATATACTCAAACTCTCACCTTCACGGGACTGAATCTCTGTTCCTTGACCTGCCTTTTGCTTATTAGGATTGTCTTGCCAGGATTAAATTTCAATGTCATTTAGTCCATGTACCTTAAAATGGTGTTGCTCAAACCTCCCAGACTGGAGTTTATTGATGCACGTCGCACATACAATCCACACTAATAAAAGTGCCAGACAAAAATTCATCTTCTACAACACTGAAACCTATCTACTGTAATATAGAAGCTAAATACAGAAGCCACCTTGGATCCTATTTTTGGAGAAAGGCAGGATATACATTCATTCATTCAGTCAGACAGTCAGTCAGTCAAGAATATATCATAGTTGGAATATATATTAGATGTGCACTTCAGAAAAGAGATGAGAAAGCGAGGAGAATGTTTACACCAACAACATATTTCATTTAATAAACCTACATGTGGTTACTTGGATTGCAGTAGAAAGATTAGGTGGGGGAGGCCATATGCAGATGTGTTTTTGTAAGAGCGCTGAGCTCAGAGACGGGTCCTCTCTATACTCTATACCATTGGGATTATCCTCCACGTCTTCCTTGCAGTAGTCCTGACCTTCCTTAGGCCTGTTCCAGACTGCCAAAATAAAGCTGCTTGGGGTCTCTTTGGAGGTATGCTGTTTAAATGATGCATGCACCCGAAGAATCTGGAAGCTGCACCAAAGCTGCCTTCCAGTGCTTAGGAATGGAGTGTGGCTTTGGCACGACTCCGGACTCTTAGGACCCATGCATCATTTAAATAGCATACCTCCAAAGAGACCCGAACAGCTTTATTTTGGCAGTCCGTAACAGGCCTTAGCTTACATTTAGAGCTTACTTACATTTCACCTGGACCCCATACATGTGGGAAGAGTGTCACGAATATTCAGATTCAGAACTATGTGTGATTCCATTTTGTCATTACCATCTGTTTCAGCTAAGATTGCAGTTAGACACATTCATAATTCACCCGCTCATCCCAAACGTAATATCAGCTTCTACTAACAGTTATAACAACCCTTCTTTCATGTAATGGCAACATATCTGCTCTAACCTGAGGCCCCCATCCATGGCATGGATACAGGATCGCTGTGTGATTTTCTTGTGGTCCTTGATCAAGGCAGACATCTTTCACTTTATTATTGCGTAGCTGAAACAAATTCAAAGCAGAATTATTTCCTGTAGCTCTATGAGAAAGGTACTCTCATGAATAACATGCATTTTCTGAACAAGAGTATCTGAGTATCCGGTTATTTGGAGTGAAGTCCATATGAAGGAATAGCTTTCAAGCCAGACTTCAAAGCCTTGGTTGGATGACAGATTAACCCTCAACTGATGGCACTGTAAGATTTTTATTTATTTATTTATTTATTTATTTATTTATTTATTTATTTATTTTATTTAAAAATGCTATGCTGCTTTTAAAAATACTGTTTCCATTAAAAAAAAAATCCCACTAAGACCAAGTAATTTAAAAAATGCCTAAAAATGTAGCAAATAAGAATTACTGGAGTCACTAATGGGACTCTGCTTCCCTTCCGATTGAAAGCTTCTATGATTTTATGATCTAACACAGTTATCTCTAGGTGGGACATTCTTCAAGAACTGATAATTTTGCTTTGATGATTATCACTGAAAACGCCTCCTTGATTAGAGGAAAGATAAGTTTGTTTGAAACTTATAATCTGTTTACAGATTGTTCTTGGGTTAATCTTGTTATTTGGTTCTAATCTTAGTGTGTGTGTGTGTGTGTGTGTGTGTGTGTGTAAAAGACAAAGCAATCTGTGATATTTTCAGTGCATTAAAGCCCTTTGCTCACGGCCTCTGACTACTGGAATCTCAATAATCACTTTCATAGAATCATAGAGTTGGAAGAGACCGCAAGGGCCATCCAGTCCAACCCCATTCTGCCATGCAGGAACTCTCTGCCAAAGCATCCCTGACAGATGGCCATCCAGACTCTGCTTAAAGACCTCCAAGGATGGAGATTCCACTGCACTCCCAGAAAGGAGTGTGTTCCACTGTCAAACAGCTCTTATTGTCAGGACATTCCTCCTGATGTTGAGCTGGAATCTCTTTTCCTGGAGCTTGCATCCATTGCTCCAGGTCCTAGTCTCTGGAGCAGCAGAAAACAAGCTTGCTCCCTCCTCAATATGACATCCCTTCAAGTATTTAAACAGGGCTATCTTATCACCTCTTAACCTTCTCTTCTCCAGGCTAAACATCCCCAGCTCCCTAAGTCCTTCCTCACAGGGCATGGTTTCCAGGCCCTTCACCATTTTAGTCACCCTCCTTTGGACACATGGTTCCAGTTTCTCAATGTCCTTTTTGAATTGTGGGGCCCAGAACTGGAGACAGTATTCCAGGTGGGGCCTGACCAAACCAGAATACAGTGGCACTATTACTCCTCTTGATCTAGACACTATACTTTTATTGATGCAGCCTAAAATTGCATTGGCCTTATAAAAGTATAATTTCCATACACACACACACACCAAAAAAGGAGCTTTGTACAGCTGGAGACAGATTCCTCATAAATCTATGGAATGGCCCTCTGGGTCCTGCTACACAATTAATCTGATCCCTCCAAGGGGAATATGGTCTGCTGATTCTGGATCATTCCAGCACATTGCAGCCCCTGTAATACTGACTCATTAGGAACTTCCTGGAAAGAAGAACATAAAACATTGAGTGCATTCTGTATTCACAGTGTTCAGTTACCTCTCCGTAGGCAATGGTGTTATTGTATCTTCGCATTTCTGGGTAGACATGGTCCAGATACCATTGGAAGTTTTTACACTTCAAAGTTTTTCGGAGTGCTTTTCGTTCAGAAACATCTCCAATGTCAATTCCTGGGTTCTGAAAAAGACATCCCATTAAACCTCTTGAATTTCTTCCTGACATGAATCCTTCTATTATTTTTTCCCCCTTTTCTTTACAGATCAAAATTATAAAAAGCTTGGGAAGTCATTTCTGAACTGGCCTGTTACAGACTGCCAAAATAAAGCTGCTTTGGGTCTCTTTGGAGGTATGCTATTTAAATGATGCCTGGGTCCTAGGAGTCTGGAGGTTGCGCCAAAGCCACACTCCATTCCTAAGCACTGGAGCGCAGCTTTGGTGCAGCTTCCGGATTCTTAGGATCCATGCATCATTTAAACAGCATACCTCCAAAGAGACCCAAAGCAGCTTTATTTTGGCAGTCTGTAACAGGTCATAAATGCATATGTTTACTCATTACACCAAACTATCTTACAACTGTGGTAAATTGGAGGAGAATATGCCTTACAAACACATGCACCTACCTCCAGAGGCAGATTCCATGCAATGTACACATGAGACTTGTAATCATCCATCCATACTTCAGCCACCCGCAATGCGTTCCTCTTCGTGTAGAAGCCAATGTTGTTGTTGTAAGGCTTTTTCTTACGTTCAATGTGCGCAACGCGAGAGCATGGAAGGACTTCCATGCTACCACCACAGAGCCATACCTGGCAATATAAGGAATCAAAATTAAGGTGGAAAAACTTACTGAAACACAACTTGCACAGATAACTGCGATGTGGCTAATAGAGCAGAAGGAATTTATTATTGCATGCCTGGGTCTTGTCCAGTTCGAATGAAAGAATTTATTACGGCACATGGCCAGCACCAAAATATAGCAAAATTACAAAACATGTACTGCCGTAGCACAAATATGTATACTTTCTACTCCAAAGGGGATGTATATCCTCTATATATCCAAGTAGGAGGGGAGAATGCCCACAGTCCCATCCCTCATAGCATCACAAAATGCACACATTATTATAAGATGCTGGCATAGTCAAGTATTATAAAACGTTGGCACAGTCAACGGTTGGAAATTCTGCACTTAAGGCAGGATCCAGATGGACATTACCCCAAACTACATGTGAACCTAACACTATATACCTCTAAACAATTGAATAACTTCTAACTTGTCTTTTTTCGCAGTTCGGTTCTAAACACTTTGGGAAATATATGTCAGTTTGAACAATCTAAAATAATGGGAATAACTTCAATCCGAAATATATGTCCCATGCTTCTTCTGAGAAAACAGTTGCTGCTTCTACAAATACAAATAAAAGCAGGTTGCTGGTATGTAACTGTGGTCCTTCAAGTGGTCATATGTGAACTCACATATATGGGATTCCTGCAGGGACGTAGCTAGGATTTTAGGAAGGGGGGGGGGGGGTCCAGACTAAGTGCCACCATTATAATGGGGCTTGGGCGCGGCGGCGCAGCAGCACACACCATTCATTTTTCTAATGGAAGGAGGGGTCCGGACCTCAAGACACCCCCCCCCTTGGCTACGTCCCTGATTCCTGCATCTGCGTAGGCCAACGCCAGAATCTTCTAGAGCCAGATCTCTTTGGTTAAAGGCCCACCCCATCCCTCCGTCCTGCGCATTCTCAGTACATTTCCCAATCGAACCCATCTAAGTTCCATGGAAGTTGAGCATAGTAGCAGAGGGGACGTAGGTCCATTGTGTGAGTTCACAGATGACCACTAAAGAACCACAGTTACAGATAAGCAACCTGTTTTTCTTCCTCGTACTCTCTGTGAGACACACATATGGGAGACTGGCAAGCTACACATATCTGGAGGGAGGACGACTACGCTTGCAAGGACTGGATCATAGACTTGGAGAAGACAATAAGGGATTTCCAGTCCAGTCCCCTGCCATGCAAGAATACAAAATCAAAGCACTCGTGACAGATAGCCACCCAGCCTCTGTTTAAAAACCTCCAAGGAAGGAGACTCCAACTTAAGGCAGCGTATTCCACTCTTGAACAGTTCTTATCATCAGGAAATTCTTCCTAATGATTAAGTGGAATCTCTTCTCTTATAATTTAAAACCATTACTATGTGTCTTAGGCCTGATACAGACAGGCCAAAATAATGCTGCTTTGAGTCACTTTGGAGGTATGCTGTTTAAATGATACATGGGTCCTAAGAGTCCAGAAGCCACACCAAAGCCATGCTCCAGTCTTAAGGACAGGAGTGCAGCTTTGGTGCAGCTTCCGCACTCTTAGGACGCATGCATCATTGAAACACCATACCTCCAAAGTGACCTGAAGCAGCTTTATTTTGGCTGGCTGTATAGGGCCTTAGTCTCCGGAGCAGAATAAAACAAGCTTCATCTATTCACATATCTTCAGTATGATATCCTTTCAAATATGTAAACATGGCTACATGTTTGCAGGCGGTGGAACCGGGAAGAAAGATGTGGGAGTGGAATGGGTGACAGTGGTGGCGAGATTAAAATGAACTGCTGGATAGAAAATATAGACTGTGACATTCATTAAGAGACTATGTAATTAATTAATTGTTCAAGCTGTCCGAATTGAACTGAAGACTTGAGTGAAAGGATTTTTTTTTTAATTTAATGATCAGACAGAATTTAATTGGATTGAACCTGCTGAACTATGGAATTAATTACTGGACTAATAATTGTGTCTTTTAAAAAATATTGAGATATTTGCAGTGAGTGGGTGGACAAGTTTATAAAGGACATTAGATTGATAGTTAAAATGGAGTCATGGTGCTATATTTGTGTAGTGTGAAAAGCCCTCAGATTTTAATAAGGAAATACATCAGGGACGTAGCCAAGGGGGGGGTTCTTGGGGTCCGGACCCCCCCTTCCATTAGATAAAATGAATGGTGCGTGTTGCTGCGCCGCCGCACCCAAGGCCCATTATAATGGTGACACTTAGTCTGGACCCCCCCCCCCTTCCCAAAATCCTGGCTACGTCCCTGAATACATGCACAGTACAGAGGTCAATGAGATGTATTTATCTATTCAAGGATGCACAACACTGTCACTTCTTGAAAAGTCATGAGAAATATCTAGCCAACATATCTAAAGAAATCGTCAAGGTCTTACCGTGGCACACATTGCAAAAAGCAGTACGTTTCACTGGTAAAAAAGACTCCGGAAAACAATGTAGAAATCTATGTCATACAATTCAAATGGCTCCTGGAATTCTTATATAATTCACTTTCTAAAAGCTAACCTGGGAGATTAAGCTGGGGAATCTGGCTCCATACAGACAGGCCAAAATAAAGCTGCTTCGGGTCACTTTGGAGGTATGCTGTTTAAGTGATGCATGCATCCTAAGAGTCCAGAAGCTGCGCCAAAGCCATGCTCCAGTCCTTAGAACTGGATCATGGCTTTGGCACAGCTTCCGGACTCTTAGGATGCATGCATTATTTAAACAGCATACCTCCAAAGTGACTCGAAGCAGCTTTATTTTGGCCTGTCTGTATGGGGCCTCTCTCTTCCTGAGTGGCACGAAGTACTAATATGGACTTTCTTCCAGATGAACACAGCTGTATTTCACAGGAATAAAGGAAGCTTTGGAAAACATATTTTATATCAGGCATCTAACTTGATTGCCTTTATTACTGATTTGGGTGGTAGAGAAAGGGGAAATGCTAAGAGCATACCTGGGACAAAATATAATAATAATAATAATGGAGTGGCAAGGCAGCTTATTATTTTTGACGAAATACTCATAATTTCTGCTATCCTACAAGATCAACCTATGTTTATGGACATTTTGGGAAATTCCTGGCTCTCATCCATCCTCAGTACTCTAATAATCTAATTGCAATGGCCTCACCTTAATGCCAAGTTCAATATTCTCTCCGCCATAAACATCCATTCCTGGATCAAGGAGACCAATTTCTCCAAAGAACTGTCGATTCACCACAAAAGAACATCCGATCATAGCTGGAGTCCTAGAGAATGATGGAGAGAGAAAAAAGTCTTTAAATGATTTTGACTAGCAACATTGGAGTTTTGAAATCCAAGGCAACTCAAGCGGATGGTTTGTCATTTCGGCTGGAGGGGACTTGTTAGAGCCCTGCCTCTACTGCAGCCCCTCACTCACAAACCATAAGGTTGCGAGTTCGATACCAGCAAAGGGGCTCAAGCTCGACTCAGGCTTGCCTCCTTCCGTAGGCTGCTAAAATGAATACCTAGTTGGTTGGGGGCAACTAGCTTACACTTTGTAAACTGCTTAGGGCAGTGGTTCCCAACCTGTGGGTTGGGACCCCTTTGGTCACAGGGGTCGCCTAAGACCATCGGAAAACACATATTTGCATGTAGCAATGAAAATAATTGTATGGTTGGGGGTCGCCACAACATGAGGAACTGTATTAAAGGGTCGCGGCATTAGAAAGGTTGGGAACCACTGGCTTAGGGGGTGCTTAAATGAACTGATAAGTGGTATAGAAAAGTACTTGCTATTGCTTGTTAGGGCAGGAATATTTTGGGCCCTAAGGCTCTAGTGTTGACTGCAAAGTTACAAGGGTATATGCTGAAAGATGCACGACAGAAATAGAATGGTGTGCGCACCCAATGGGGCTTGAGCATACACACTATTTGCTTTATGCGGGAGGGGGGAACGGATCGCTGCGTAAAGCAAGGGTGCACTGTACTAAGCTGTTTAATTCATGTATTATTTATATGAAGCCAGTGGGAGTCATCATCAGTGAGCGTCCAGATCAAGGGAAGTAATAGTGTCCCTCTATTTTGCTTCGGTCAAGCCCCACCTGGAATATTGTGTCCAGTTCTGGGCACCACGATTCAAAAAGGACGTTGAGAAACTGGAGGATGCCCAAAGGAGGGCAACTAAAATGGTGAAGGGTATGGAAACCATGCCCTATGAGGAATGCCTTCCTCATAGGACATGGTTTCCAGACCGTTCACCATTTCGGTCGCCTTTCTTTGGACACGCTCCAGTTTCTCAATGTCCTTTTTGAATTGTGGACACAGGATTCCAGCTGAGAACTGACCAAAGCAGAATAGAGTGGCACTATTACTTCCCTTGATCTAGACACTATACCTCTATTGATGCAACCTAAAATTGCATTGGCCTTTTTTAGCTGCCGCATCGCACTGTTTATTAAAATTAAATGGATGATTGCATAAAACAGAGGAAGAGAGAACTAGACGGAACAAATGTGTATTTCCTTTCTCTTCAGGGAAAGAAAAAAGCTTCAGTTTTTACTAAAATAACCGCAGCGCAATGCCAGTTGCATTTCTGCTAACGGATCCATTTCCTACACGGATACAGTTCAGAAGCATAGAAGTTAAGCAGCACCAGATTTCAGTGATGTGGCAGATCATGCATAAACTTTGGCAATACGCCACTACACTTCAGACCTTTAAAAAACACGCAAAGACAAATTCCTAATGGGAGCAGTGTGTTCTTGGAACAGTCCAACAGAAACTAGATTCAGGAATCTCACCATTTTGTCGTGAATTAAAACTTCTTTGAATTAAAATTTGGTGGGCGAGGCAGACGTTTTCTTGCAATCGGACCTTGACAACATCACTGATCTCATTTTCCTTTCTAAAACATTTCCAAATCTATCTTCTTTTCCTTAGCCCATATGTTTCCAACATGCAAGAGACTTTAAATAATTATTATTGAACACATGTGGAGGGAAATGAACAATGTAAGATAAGTGGAGAAAGCTAGGAAGCTGGAACGTATGTAGATTAAGCAAAGGAAATGCATTCTCAGAATAGAAAATCTTTGCCGTTGATGAATTTTCCCCAAAATGACATGAGCAGGAGATGTCTTTGCCCTTCCTTAGAGCTTGGACCAAAGACCGCATATCAAAAGGATTAAAAGATTTCTCATGATCTTCTTCATGTTCCTATTAAATAAGCTAATACCGTATATACTCAACTATAAGTCGACCTCATGTATAAGTCGAGGGCAAGTTTTGGGGCCAACATTATGGATTTTGCTATGACCCGTGGATAAGTCAAAGGCAGAATTTAGGGGCATATAGCAAAGGACCTAAAGGAGGAAGCAAAGCAAAACAATGTCAAAGAACTTATAAAATTCCAGCAGACATAACTCTTTGGGCTTACTCTTAAGGTTGGATGGATGAGAGAGTAGAGGGAGTCAGTACTTCACCTATTATGCTCTTGCTTTTCAGCAGGAGAGGGTTCCTTCTTTTAAATAAGAGTTAAGACACATTTCTTACATTGACTCACGGATAAGTCGAGTCAGTTTTTTGGGGTCAGTTTTTTGACCAAAATTTCTAGAGTATATACAGTAATTAACAATTAAGAACATGAATATATACACACACACACACACACATACACACATATACACATATATTTGCAGAGAGAGAGAGAGAGAGAGTGATGAACATCTACATATGTACAAAGACTATGCACTCGAGAAGGTGAATATCAACTTTTCATAACAAGTGGATGTAAAAACAATAATGGATTAGCACAAAACAACGTAAGAAGTACCCTGCTGTATCAAACCAAAGGCCCATCTCTTCAGGGTAGGTTACAAGACCAGGGGGGGAAACACAGGCGGGTTACAGACTGCCCATTTGGGGCGGGCTGTACTTTGTACGTTGTATTGGGGCCTCAGCGGCCAGAACGGCAGCCGCTGAGGCCCTGGTCCACCGCTTTTCAGGCTGCGGGGAAGCGGCAAAACGCCGTTTCTCCGCAGCCTGAAAAGGGGTGTCCCTGGGGCTTCAAGCCCCAAGGACACCCCGCGGCAGTGGGGAGGATGAGAAAGGGGCCGCTTGGCCCCTTTCTCCTTTGGTCCGCTGGGCGCAGCCATGTGAAGGCTGCGCCCAGCGGACCAAACCAGGAAGGAGCTCTGAAATGGAGCTGCTGCCTTCTCCGCGCTAAGGGCGCACTAGGCGCCCTGGCATGGAGCGAGGACGTCACTTCCGCGCCGGCCCGTATAGAGGTGGTGCGGTCGTGACGTCCTCATGGCAGCGGCCGTGTGGAACAGCCGCTACCATTTTGTGCGTGCAGAGCGCGCACTAGGGTTAGGGGTGTGTGGAAGCACTGCCCCTTTCTAACCCTAGTGCGCGCTCCGCATGCACAAAACGGCCCGTTTGTAACGGGCCACAGTAATCTTCTTCTACTCCCATCTCTCCTAGAAATAATATGTCAGGATCCTCTGAAAATATGACCCCCCTGGGGTTCAAAAGGCTTAGGTGGAATGGGAAAATGAATGAAAATGCGAATGACTTCCTAATCTCTCCAGGGATGATTATGTTAAGAGACCTCCTTATGTCAAACCAAGACCCCTTGGAAACCTTGGACAAAATAGTCCAAGAAACCCGGCCTTTCTTGGTAAGCACTAATCCCACATGCTCTACCAACAAGAATAATCATAGTTGGTTTGACAGACAATGTGCCTTTCAGAAGCGCATCTTAGCAAGATCTATAAAGAAGCTAAGAGAGGAAGATTCCTCAGAGAATTATATGTGTTATAAGTATAAAAACTTACTCAGGGCAAACAAAATAGAATTCACATGACAGTCTTGGTTGGACTTAGGTCAGGCCCTCATGGAGAAGAACTCCCCTAGATTTTAGTCCCTAGTGAATAAAGGCACTAGAAATCCTCAAAGGATTACCACTAATCAGATTTCTTCCTCTCAATGCCAAGACCATTTTTCTAGCCTCTTTTCCCATCCTTGCCCATGATATAACACAGAGGATGTTGAGAAATTGGAGCGTGTCCAAAGGAGGGCGACTAAAATGGTGAAGGGTCTGGAAACCATGCCCTGTGATGAGAGACTTAGGGAGCTGGGGATGTTTAGCCTGGAGAAGAGAAGGTTAAGAGGTGATACAATAGCCCTGTTCAAATATTTGAAGGGATGTCATATTGAGGAGGGAGCAAGCTTGTTTTCTGCTGCTCCAGAGACTAGGACCCAGAACAATGGATGCAAGCTCCGGGAAAAGAGATTCCAGCTCAACATTAGGAGGAACCTCCTGAGAGTAAGGGCTGTTCGACAGTGGAACAAACTCCTTCCTCGGAGTGTAGTGGAGTCTCCTTCCTTGGAGGTCTTTAAGCAGAGGCTGGATGGCCATCTGTCAGGGATCCTTTGATTGAGAGTTCCTGCATGGCAGAATGGGGTTGGACTGGATGGCCCTTGCGGTCTCTTCCAACTCTACGATCCTATGATTCTAACAAACACTCCACTGTACTTTGTCATTTTTGCTTATGGCTAGATGCAATAAAATAGTTTGGGAACAGGGAGCTCAAGGACTCCTTATTCTGCAACTAACCTGATTGGTAATGAAGGATCCCCCGCATCCCACCAATCCTTTGGGGGACTAATGTACATGCACCAGAGTTCCCAACTGTATCCATGGGCTGAATTTTCATAGCGCTGAACCTCAAAAGTATCCTGCTTGATATTATCAATAGAAGGAAGGATGACTCTTTTTCGATTTTCCTGGATCCGTGAGAGAACAGGTTCAGCCCTGGAAGGGAAAGCAAAAGAATCCATTTTGAAGGACATTTACTTATGATACGTCAAGTAAGATTAGATCCAAATGGTTCTAGGGAAGGGAAACTATGGCATGTTCCAGACTGCCAAAATAAAGCTACTTCGGGTCTCTTTGGAGGTATGCTGTTTAAATGATGCATGCATCCTAAGAATCCGGAAGCTGCACCAAAGCTGCCCTCCAGTGCTTAGGAATGGAGTGTGGCTTTGGCGCAACCTCCGGACTCTTAGGACCCATGAGTCATTTAAATAGCATACCTCCAAAGAGACCCAAAGCAGCTTTTTTTGGGCAGTCTGTAACAGGCCTAAGATGATCTCATATGATCATCAGAGGACAGCGAGGTCCTTTTTTGCAAACCAGCCTTAAATAAAGTTCCAAAGCAGACAACTATTAGGTGCAATTGCAAATTGATAATCCAGTTAAGAGGACTGCAATCTATGAAGGGCAATGGTAGAGAAACTATTGCCTTGTAACAATCCTCCCACTGTATCTCATTACTTTTTTAAACTCATTAATAACTCATTAATAAAAAAGGTAAAACATAAAAATCATCCAAAGAAACAAACCACAATATCAGTCGAAGGCTTTCATGGCCGGCATCCATAGTTTTTTGTGGGTTTTTTGGGTTATGTTGTGCATTCCCAGGCTCACATGGTGTGTGTGTGTGTGTGTGTGTGTGTGTGTGTGTATATATATATATATACACACCCAACTTTTTCCATGCCAGCCTTCTCTGAAGATGCCAGCCACAGATGCTGGCAAAACGTCAGGAAGAAACTCTTCTAGAACATGGCCACAGAACCCGAAAAACCCACAAAAAACTACACAATATCAGTCTTCAGTAGAATTCCATGAATTGGTTCATGGACCATACAGCTCTGCTTTTTGGTTGTTTGGTTGTTTACTATGGAAAGCACATAAAGAACCATTCAGAGCAGGATCTCCAAAGTCTTTATTGGAGACGGACTGAACCACTTTGAGGATTCAGTTTTCTCCAAACCTAACCCTAATTTGGTTGGGGTTGACCGTGGGACATTTTTGTAGTTTCCCCACATAAACAGAATCTCTTTTTGCTCCCCAAAACTTCCAACCCCTGAGTCCCAGGAAAAAGAATGGGCGAAAACCAGAACTACCTTTACATCACTTCTTATTTCTGCACAGCCGCATAGCCTGCCGTGAAGGATGCATGTGAAAAATGGCCCTGGTCTATAGATGTGGATTTTATTAGCTGTACCTGTTTTAATTGTTGTAAACCACAATGGGTTCCAGACTGAGAAAAAGGCAGGACAAAAATTAACACAAATGAAAAGAAGAGAAGGAAAGGATCAAGACCTACAAACAGATCCAGAAATTTTATGTTATCTCAGTAAAGAAAACAACTGTGATTCCTGCATTGAGAGGTGCTCTAGGAGCAATTCCAAATGGACTAACAAAACATCTGAATCAACTCACCATAGATGGGATCGTAATAGTACACTAATAGTACAATTACAAAAATACTGTTTGGAACATGCCAGGTTATCCAAAGACATTCCACTGATTCCTGGATTCCTGGATAAAATACAAATCATTGATGGTCCAAAGCTCCAGTTCATAAGGCCTAGTGCACTGTCAAACCAGTAACTATGGCCTGTTCCAGACTGCCCAAATAAAGCTGCTTTGGGTCTCTTTGGAGGTATGCTGTTTAAATGATGCATGGGTCCTAAGAGTCCAGAGGTTGCGCCAAAGCCACACTCCATTCCTAAGCACTGGAGGGCAGCTTTGGTGCAGCTTCCAGACTCTTAGGACCCATGCATCATTTAAACAGCATGCCTCCAAAGAGACCCAAAGCAGCTTTATTTTGGCAGTCTGTAACAGGCCAATAACAACAACAGAATGGAGACGTTGCAAGGAAATTGACTGTATACACACAAACCAGGTGAAACCTGACCATTACACCCAATTCTCCAAGCCTACAATTTGCATTTTGATCTAATACAGATTCTGTTGCTTTCATGCTTAGCCAAGATTATATCTGGACTTTCATTTCTTGGCCGATCCCAAATTCTGTAATGATGGAGAAGAGTCCCAAGGAAGATTCCTGGAGGGCTCAGAAGCTTACAGTTTAAATAATATTTGATTGATTCAATAATAATTAATAATAATAATAATTTGTTTTATTTATATACCGCTATTCCAAAGATCATAGCGGTGAACAGCAAGTAAGCTAATTAGCAAGTAAGCTAATTTGCCCCCAACAGTCTGGGTACTCATTTTAGCTCCCTCCTCGGAAGGATGCAAGCCTGAGTTGAGCTTGGGCCCTTTTGCTGGCCTTGAACTCGCAACCTTGTAGTTTCGAGTGAATGGCTGCAGTACAGGCATTTAACCACTGTGCCACCAGGGCTCCCTTGGTTATCATCCAATCCTGTTGTTGTTGTTTTTAAATTCTCATGGATCTCACACTTGCTAAATAAAGCTTGGAGTCTGGCATCCTTGACTTACCAGCCTGCTGTGAACTCTACATGAGCATCAAAGAAGCCAGTGATCTGACCCGAAGCAACTTTCCAGCCTTCAATGCGCGCCCGGATCAAGCCTTCCCTTTTTCGGTTGCGTACCACTTTCACAAGGCCAGGGTACCGCTTATTGACGTATTCTTCCAGCGGTGCCTTCAATTCCTCTAGAAGTAGAAGAAACCCAAAAGAACTATACAGATGCTGGCCATAACCATGGTTTACCACTTGGTACTGCATCTGAAGGAATTGGTTTATATCCACAAAAGCTCAGGTGCTGCCTCATTTCCTTTTTATTCCCCCCTTCCTTCCTTAATTTTTAAACCTTTAAGAATAACTGGTTTTTATTTTTGTGTGAGCTTTCGTGGATATAAACCAATTTATTCAGATGCAGTACCAAGTGGTAAACCATGGTTATGGCCATGGTTCATTGATTCAGGGTTAAAGTGCAAACGGCACTTTAAATACACTAAATATTGGTTCAGGGTTAACGTGAAAGATATACTAAATGCAAAGCATGCAGCCTTTTAAATGCACGAGTTTAAATGCATAATTCATGATCCTATTGCACAGAATCAAAGAGTTGGAAGAGACCCCAAGGGCCATCCAATCCAACGCCATTCTGCCATGCAGGAATTCACAATCAAAGCATCCCCGACAGATGGCAATCCAGCCTCTGTTTAAAGACCTCCAAGGAAGGAGACTCCACTACTCTCCCAAGGAGTGAATTCCACTGTCAAACAGTCCTTACTGTCAGGAAGGCCCTCCTAATGTTGAGCTGGAATCTCTTTTCCTGTAGCTTGCATCCATTGCTCCGGGTCCTATTCTCTGGAGCAGCAGGAAAAAAGCTTACTACATCCTCAATATGACATCCCTTAAATATTTAAAGACAGGTATCATATCACCTCTTAACCTTTTCTTCTCCAGGCTAGGAGAACGACTAAAATGGTGAAGGGTCTGGAAACCATGTCCTATGAGGAACGACTTAGGGAACTGGGGATGTTTAGCCTGGAGAAAAGAAGGTTAAGAGGTGATATGATAGCCATGTTTAAATGCTTGAAGGGATGTCATATTGAGGAGGGAGCAAGCTTGTTTTCTGATGCTCCAGAGAACAGGACCCGGAACAATGGATGCTCCAGGAAAAGAGATTCCAGCTCAACATTAGGAGGAACTTCTTGACAGTAAGGGCTGTTTGACAGTGGAACAAACTCCCTTGGAGTTGAGTCTCCTTCTTCGGAGGTCTTTAAGCAGAGGCTGGATGGGCATCTCTTGGATATGCTTTGATTGAGAGTTCCTGCATGGCAGAAAGGGGTTGGACTGGTTGGCCCTTGCGGTCTCTTCCAACTCTACGATTCTATGATTCTATGATTCCATGATTCTAAGCATACCCAGCTCCCTGAGTCGTTCCTCATAGGGCATGGTTTCCAGACCTTTCACCATTTTAGTTGCCCTCCTTTGGACACGCTCCAGCTTGTCAACACGCTTTTTGAATTGTGGTCCTTAATCCAACCAAAGAGATCTGGTTGGTCCTATGGCTCAGCATAACTATCCTTACGCTGAGTGACTTATGCTATTGTAATCATCCTGGTGTGACACATGAAACTGGAAAAAGAAACACGAAACTCTGAAAAGGACCACTCTGGAACCAGACGATCAAGAATGCATCCCAACTTACTGTGGCTAGCTAGCTAATAAGTTATAGTTACCCATTTGCTATGCAAAACGTCCCATTGTTTTTTGAGATCCCTAATTAACTTTGGCATGGTTTTCATTCAGTAATTGGAAAAGATGATGCTAATTTGAGAGATTCTGAAAATTGGAAGGTTTTTCTTCAACACACACAACATTTTTCCCGTATTCCCCAGATATGTTAATCACTGGTTTTCATTTTCAACCTTTAAACGTTCAAAAGTAAAATAAGAGCGAATCAACTCAATGTCAGTGTTTAGATACCCATCTTAAGCTGGAAGCCAGAAGCGGTAGACAGTTGCAAAGGGGAAAGAAAGGCCATTGGTGGAACTGGTCACTTCCAAGTTTTGGTTTCGTTTTGTTCATGTTTATGTTAATCTTTGGAATTGAGAATATGAGAGGGGTGTTGCGTTGTGTTTTTGAACTGTTTGGGGCAAAAATGCACACTGTGGCCTGTTCCAGACTGCCAAAATAAAGCTGCTTCGGGTCTCTTTGGAGGTATGCTATTTAAATGATGCATGGGTCCTAAGCATCCGGAAGCTGCACCAAAGCTGCACTCCAGTTCTTAGGAATGGAGTGTGGCTTTGGCACGACCTCCGGACTCTTAGGACCCATGCGTCATTGAAATAGCATACCTCCAAAGAGACCCGAAGCAGCTTTATTTTGGCAGTCTGGAACAGGCCACAGTTTTTAAATTGGGGGGAGAGTTTGGGATTTTAGGAATCTTCTAGGGTTGTAATGCATGGTTTCAACAGTCTCAACGGTGTAATGTGGGCCATACTTTTCTTATCTCTGTTGTTGTTGTTGTGTACCTTCTGGTCATTTCTGACTTACGGTGACCCTACTGGCAGAATTTTGTTCAGAGGACGTTTGTCCTTTCCTTCCTTGCCCAAAGTGGCTTGCCCAAAGTCTCCCAGTGGGTTTCATGGCTGAGTCCAGCACTCAAACCACCACACCACGCTAAAAGCAATAACATTGGTAGGCATACACACACACACACACATTGGTAGGCATGACATACTGAAGAAAGTTTCCCCAAACTCACGTCCCATGGAAAAAAAAATGTTGTACAACTGGTTCTATTTGGCTTCCTTAAGGAGTTAATTTCAGCTGAAATTTATGCCTCTGACCTCCAATTTTCTTTTAATTCAGGGAGCGTTGCTCAGGGGCAGAGGATGTACAAAGCTGCTCAGGTACAAGGAAAAGACTCTATTAGCATGTGATGGGGAAGGACGATGCCTTTGACCCAACAAACAGCTACCAATCCCACTAGTGATTTCAGTAAGAGGAGTCCACAGTGCATGGGCCCAAATTAAGCACATGGGCAATCTCCATCGTAAGTACTCCACCACAAAACTGCAACGTTTACTTGGGAATTATTTTGGCATTCGTTTAATAAAAACAACCCCCCACTCCCCAAGACTAGAGGGATCTCCTTTTCTCCAGTCTATCTCTGCTTCCAGATGGGCTGGAGACTTATTTTTTAATGATGATGATGATGATGATAGCTTAGACTCCAGGCCAGCCGATGGTCCTAACAGGTATTATATACAATAACTAGAATTTGGATTTAATCTGGCCAATCTGGGGCTATAATAACCCTACACACTGAGCCTTGGATATTCTCTCCCCCCCAAAAAAATCTCCATTAATCATTCTGCATGGAAGAAAAGGCACTGAAGAAGGAAATTTTTAGCTCGCATTTGAAGATGAATGAAAAAGGGGAAAGAGAATCTAGCAGCCCCTTTAAGATGAACTGGTTTATATTTTGGTAGGAGCTCTTGTGGGTATCAATCCACTTCTTCAACCACTGCATCTGAGGAAGTGGAATCAGTCATACCAAAACAGTGGCGGCGAACCTATGGCACGCATTCCAGAGGTGGAACTCAGAGCCTTCTCTGTGGGCACGCATGCTGTCGCCCCAGCACAGTTTGCTGGATTTCATTCCTAGAAAGCCAGAGGGACGTGGCACTTTGCAATAAATAAGTGGGGTTTGGGTTGCAGTTCGGGCACTCGGTCTGCAAAAGGTTCACCATCGCTGTGCTAAAATAAACCAGTTAATCTTAAAGAGGCTGCTACATTCCTTTCCCTCCCTCCTCCTCCCTTTTTCCTTCTGCTGCAACAGACTGGCAGGGTGACTTCATTGAGGATGAATGGTTTTGGTTTCAAAAGGAGGCTGCACCTACCATCACCCCACACTTGATCTCCTCCTTTGGGAACCACTGGCCTAGGAGAATGTCTCTCAATAGTAGGCAGCAGTGCAACTATGATCAAAGTAACATATAGGTTCCTCAGGATCTTGATGATAAAAGAAGAAGTTCCAAGATCATTAACATTCAAGATCTAAAAGCACTGTGAACAGAAGAACAGAGAATGCACACTCCATATCCCATGCTACTAGTAGATTTTCTATTTATACGGGAGCTGGGCAAGCATTCCTTTCAATTGCACAAAGCTGGAGGAAAACTGAAGCCTTTATGCCTTTATGCCTTTATGCAGCAACAACAACAACCAGTTTGCTCACCTTCATCACTGTTGTCATCTACAAGAATGATCTCTTTCAGGAGGTGAGCTGGAGTATGATTCACCGCACTGTGAACCGAACGCAGAATGACCGATAATGCCTCATTCACAAAGATAAAAATAAGAGAAATCTGTGGGAGATCCTTTGGATATTTCAACTCTTTACACCTATAAGGTACAGACGGAGAAGTAAAGTTAGTGGGAAAGCATACCTTGTACATTCACAAGAAGCAGAGTATACAGAGATTTTGTTAATGGCTTTTTTTTTTTTTTGCTTTATGCATAACGAAAAATACGGAATACATGGCCACAAAATGTGACTATTTGCACCCTGCTTTTCCAATACACTTTGAGGTTAGCTGGATAAAATACTATAAAGCAACTAATTCAGCAACTCCATGATGGCAGCATCCAAATAAAACAGATTTTAAAGCAGTGGTTTCCAGTGGTCTGTGTGGTCCCAGACTAATCGATGAAGGACGGTTAGACCAATCCCAAGCTCAACTTTATTGTATAAAGCCAGAGATCTCTTCAAGAATTTTTCACACTTTGTCAACTTGAAAATGTGTTTCCCAAAGGTAGACTGTGGGAAGGAGTTTGATGTCACCCAATGTCAACGGTCGCTTAACTCCAGCACTCTGAACCTAAAGGAAAGCAATTTATTCATGAAAGGTACACACGGGAAGTTAAGAAGTCAACGCCTACAGAGCTAAAAGTACATTATGCAAACCAACAAAGGGAGAACTTAGGCGCGTTACAGACCGCTGAGAAGCAGCGGTCTGGCTCCGCCTCTGCTTGCAGCGTCCAGGAACCGCAGCCTTTAAATGGCGCAGCTCCCGGACGCTGCAGAGAAGGAGCATGGTTATCGCGCTCCTTCTCAGGCCCCAGAAGAGGCTCCGCCAGTGCTAAAGGGCGCACTCGCGGCGTCACTTCCAGGGCGCCACGTGTGGACGCAGAGCATCCGCTACGTCAAAATGGCGGCACCTGTATGAACAGGGCGCCGCCATTTTGTACAGACTGAGTCCGTGATAGGGTAAGGGGCCTTTATGTCCTATTTTGGAAAGGAAAACAAACCAGTTAATCTCACTCTCTCAGATGAACCAAGGCAGCAAAGCCGACTAAAATGACAAAGACAGGAATCTGCAGCCATCAGATCTCTTGAAAGAAATGTCAAGTCAATTACAACAACACTCTAAAGCTTTAAACTCAGAACGATGGCTTGCATTAAGCCACTTGAAACCTCTATCTCCGCTCTCAAAGGGAAAGTCTCTGGCATCACCTGCACCAGAAATGGAGCCTTCGGAAATTAGGTTAAAGAATCAAAAGGCCATTTGCAACCTATTCACAGTCACACAAGAGATAAAACTAAAAATGGAAGAACTGGAGTCACTGCTAGAACATGAGGGTTCGCAGACTCCCTGAAATCAGAAGACAAAGAAAATACACACAGCCTTAAAACTGAATGGTTTAAAGACCTTCTCCCCCATTTAAATATTTCTGTAACTCTTTGGAAAATAAACGGTATGTAGAGATCGTGTAGCACCTCTCAGTTAGCCCCAGGCTCCTGGCATAATGCTGCTTTTATTATGTTCTGGTTGCCATATTCCAATAATTGCCATTGCACTGTTTTGCAAAAGGTCACACAGAGCACACACTAAAAGACAAAGCACAATGTTGTCCATAAATGGAAGGTTTATCTTGTTTAACTATAAACGTTGGTGGGGGGGCTTTAGAATAGTTTTGGTATCAAGGTGGCTCTCTGACGACATAAATGTCTTTCTCTACAAGAAAGATATTAAAGGAGGGGGCAGTACATCAAACTTTACAGTAAATCATATAATCATATAAACCATATGAAAATATTTGGCCCCAGGAACATCAACGGCTAAAGGTTGTGCAATTTTTATGCCTCTTCTTTCCCTTTTGAAGCTGAAGATGTATCGATTGACCCGAGGAGACGCTTTTTATTTGTTAAAGGGAACGCAGGAGGTCTAAATACCGGTCAATATGAATTCTTCAGGGGTGTCCTTATTAAGCTAGAAAAATTCCAAGCGTTAGCTAAACATGTTTGAAATTGATATGGACAAACATGACATCTTTCCCTACTTTCAAAGATCTCCTATCAAAACACAACAGATGCGTCATGGTTTACTAATACAGGAGTGCATTGAATATAATGAGATACAAATAAATATAGAAAAGAACTATAACTTTTATCGTTAATGGCTCAACAGATACTTGGCATCACCTATGGTTGTCTATGACCTTAGTAAAGATGAATTGAACATATGTCTGGAGGACCAATATCTCGTTCTTGGAAAACACCCAGATTAATTTTAATTGCAAAACCAGGAAAGAACCCTTTAAAGTTGAATCTTATCATTCAATATCCTTAATCAATCAACATGTTAAGATACTGGCGTCAACCTTTGCCTGCTGTCTCAATAAATGTTTCATGCTAAAAGATTATCCAACTTGCTTTATGCCACATAGAGAAACCTTGAACTCCGATTAGGCATACTTTTAAGAAAAGAAAAGCACTGACATTATTATTATTATTATAATTATTATTATTATTATTTATTGACAATTGTGTCACTTGATGCACACAAAGCATTTGATAGGCTTGAACAAAATAAAGTATCTCAGATAAATTGGGTAAGGGTTACCTTTTCTTGAGAGTCATTAAACGACGTTATTCTAATTCAAAGGCAAGGATCTGTATAAATTTACTTGAAACAGAAGAATTTAACCTTTCTAAGAGAATTAAGCAGCGATGCCCTTTATCTCCCCTCCTTTTTGCCACCGCTCTGTAGCCTTTGACACAAAACCTTCAAGCAAACCAGCAACTGTAAGGTGTTTCAGTAACCGGAACTCACCATATTATTAGTATGTTTGCAGATGATATAGCATTCTACTTAACCGAACCACAGATAGAAAATGTTCTGGCAAACAAGCTAGTCAAATGTGGGCTAGACAATGCTGTTCGGTGGATTTGTAATTGAATGAGCGGCCAAAACCCAGAGGATGCTCGGCAATGGCTCCTCTTCATCCTGGAAAGAAGTGGCCAGTGGGGTCCCACAGGGTTCTGTCCTGAGCCCAGTACTATTTAGCATCTTTATCAATGACTTGGATGGAGATATCTGTGCAGGTGCAGAATGTGGAAATCACAGAAATTTAGTGGAACCCTTATTTGCAAGCAGGTTGCTGTGTTGGGAATACTCTATTTTCCAAACAGTACTCAGGCCTGTTCCAGACTGCCAAAATAAAGCTGCTTCGGGTCTCTTTGGAGGTATGCTATTTAAATGATGCCTGGGTCCTAAGAGTCCGGAGGTCGCGCCAAAGCCACACTCCATTCCTAAGCACTGGAGGGCAGCTTTGGTGCAGCTTCCGGATTCTTAGGGTGCATGCATCATTTAAACAGCATACCTCCAAAGAGACCCGAAGCAGCTTTATTTTGGCAGTCTGGAACAGGACATAGAGAGCTCTAGTAGCACCTTTGAGACTAACTGAACTAACTAACTGAAAGGTGCGACACAATCTCTCTACGTACTGTTTGTTTTCCAAAGAGTTAGCATAATTAAAACATTCATGGTTATAGCCTATAACTGTGAGGATCATAGTTCTTGCCATGCTTTCTAGGTATATATTTTGTATATGATTCGTAATACTGGGTGATGGGATGTGTTTACCCAGTTGGTTATGCTGGGTGGGAGGACTGTTCCTCATCCGTAGGAAACAACAAACTGTGAGGTTCCATGAGAATGCTTGACATGAGGGAAACAAGGAGGGAGTAGTCCTCAGAAATGGAATGATTTCAGTTCTGAATGAATGGGATGTAATCCTGTGCAAAATGTCTGAGTTGCTATCAGCTTTTATTATATTGCAGAACTGACAATGCTTCTGACAACATCAATGCGCTGTGATCCACTCAGTTTTCTGAATAAAGCTTTCTGACTTTGCTGAGGCTCCTGTCTCTGAAGTTTAATAAAATAATGGCTTAAAAATGCCATGGCACTTGCACTGCATACAGAGAGAGCAAAAACTGCAAACTGAACTAATAGTTCACACACAGAGATCCCGCATGCCTTGTAAGCATTTTGGGAACACCCTTTATAATTTAATCTTTACCTCCTAAAATTTATCTTTGGATTGTCATCTTCAATGATGCACAGATCCCTTGCCCTCACATTGTCCTTAGGCCATTAATTATGTGCTTCCTCTGCAAAGAATGTCAGATCACTCCATTGATCTTTGAGGGCTGAGTATGATCCCTCCCGCATCTTCCCTGGTTAGCAGTTGCAAGCATCGTTTCATCTACTTCATACTGCTTTTGCATGCAAAGCATATAATTCTTTTGATTCTTTCAGTTCAGCTAACTGTTATTCTTGATCACAACTGGCAACTGCTGCAGACATCATGAGAAGGAAGACACAGGAAAGGGAAGTTTAAATGCTGGATGGTACAGTAACGAAGCATGGGGCACCAACATGTTTGACATAGGCCTGTTACAGGTGCCTTACAGACGGGCCTAAGCGGCGCCGTCGTTGCGCCAGGAATACGCGCGAGGGGACGCGCCTTGCCCCTCGCGCGTATTCCGTACGGCAAGATGGCGGCGCCCTATACAGATGGGCGCTGCCATCTTGATGTAATGGATGCAGAGCATCCGGACGTCTAAACCCAGAAGAGCTGTCGCGAGTGTGTGCTTTGGCACTTGCGGCGGCCCTTCCGGGTTGCCGGAAGGAGTGCGATTTCTGCACTCCTTTTTTGCAGCGCGGAGGAGTCGCGCAGTTTGGCTGCTGCGGCTCCTCCGCGCTGCAACCGGCAGCGGCCCAAGACCGCCCCTTTTGGGCGGTCTGTAACGGGCCACAGACTGCCAAAATAAAGCTGCTTTGGGTCTCTTTGGAGGTATGCTGTTTAAATGATGCACACATCCTAAGAATCCTGAAGCTGGACCAAAGCTGCCCTCCAGTGCTTAGGAATGGAGTGTGGCTTTGGCGCGACCTCCGGACTCTTAGGACCCATGCGTCATTGAAATAGCATACCTCCAAAGAGACCCGAAGCAGCTTTATTTTGGCAGTCTGGAACAGGCCATAGAATGGTAAGGTGACTGCTTCTAGCAAAAGTGACCTCTACAAAGGTAGCAGACCAGGTTTCCCTTTTTTATATATAAACCACCCAGCTTCTTCCACTTTCCCTCCTCATATTCTCTTCAATTCCCTCCAAAAAAAAGAATAGACATGCCGTATACTCGACTATAAGCCGACCCCACGTATAAGTCGAGGGCAGGTTTGGGGGCCAAAATTATGGATTTTGGTAGGACCTGTGGATAAGTCGAGAGTAAAACTTTGGGGCATGTAACAAAAGGTGCAAAGGAAAACAGTGCCAAAAAACTTCCAGGAGGAATAACTGTTTGTGCTAGTATTAAAGGCTTTGTGGATGAGAGAATATAAAGAGGGTAACAGATGACACTCTTGCCTTTCGCCAGGGAATGGTTCCATTTTTAATAAGAATTAATGTACAGTACAGTATTTAAACTCACCCGTGGATAAGTCGACTCAGGTTTTTGGAGTCAATTTTTTGATTAACATGTCTAGACTTATACCTGAGTATATACAGTATTTAACTTTCCCCCTTACTTGAAAAATAATTCCTTTCTTTTACAGCTACCTGCATCACCTAATGCTGGAGCAACTGGAGGAAGGACTGCAAAGAATACTTTAGACTCCAGGAAAATAACTTCTAATTACGCTACTAATTACTTTATGAGACAAGCATGTCTTTAAAATGAAGGGGAATTCATCCAAAACTGTAAATATTTTCATTGAAAACAGGACCCTCTCCGCTATATCATCACTTCCGTGTAATCTGAAAACCAATAGCATTTTAGCAATAGCATTTACATTTCTGTATGGCTTCATAGTAAACTCATCACTCTCTAAGTGTCTGTAAACAGACTGCCAAAATAAAGCTGCTTGGGGTCTCTTTGGAGGTATGCTGTTTAAATGATGCATGGGTCCTACGAGTCCGGAGGTTGCGCCAAAGCCACACTCCATTCCTAAGCACTGATGCAGCTTTGGTGCAGCTTCCGGATTCTTTGGATGCATGCATCACTTAAACAGCATGCCTCCAAAGAGACCCCAAGCTGCTTTATTTTGGCAGTCTGGAACAGGCCTAAGCCAACTATTCTCAACAGCTGGAGAATGAGTCAACCCTGGAGCCCCTGGTTCGAACTCACAACTTTGTGGCTGCAGTGCTGGCATTTAACCACTGCGGCACCAGGGCTCCCTAGAAGAGGGAGATGATAACAGAACAAGGAGCCTAAAGCTTTTGGGCACAACTATGAAGAAAGGTACGTACTTGTTTGGTCGCTTCTGGTTTTGCATAGAAAACAAATATATCTTTTAACCCTTTGTTCATAGTATGATAAAAGCGAAGAATGCTTGGTTAATTTTCTTCTATATACACACCAGGATCAACCAGAAAATTAACTGAGTGGCGGATGATGATGCAGAACTTCCGAGAAGGAATCAAAAGACCAAAAGACTATATCTATGATGACTCCCCATCACTGCCACTTTCTCCAAACTGAACAAAATCCTTTGATTCTGATGCTTGTTTTGATGCATTTTTTTTCATTTGATCACTGCTTTATCAATGTCACCCTTCAAAAGGAGTTACCGAAAAGGAGAACGGTTTATTTCTAAATAGAACAGCACCCAAGATCTACCAAAAAAAGGCCAAATGTGCACAAAATATATCATGCAAGCTTTCAAAACTCCACTGGCTTCTTCATCTGGAAAACCATAGAAGAGAAGGAGGGAAATGATGGCATTAGATTCACAGAGAAGAAGGGGGGGAACGATGTTAGTCACAATATGTATCCCAGCTGCTTCTTGTACATTAAAAAGGTCTGTATACAGCATGTGGATGAAACCTGGAGGCACCGTTTAAAACGTGAGCTGCAAATGGCATGAAAGGTCTGCTTTGAAGATCTACTTCTGGATGAATTTTGCAGTAAACTGTGACTTTCAGGCACTAAAATATCCCATCTGCTAGAATCAAGGTTCATTTAAAACCCACCTTTCCACCACAAACTGCATTGAAACTATTTTCTCAGTGTCTCAGTGTGACCCATGCCACACAAAATATACTTTTCCACCCCATTAATGGAAGAAAAATGTTCTGGCAGAGACAGGGAGCGCAACTAATTCTTGTGATTTTGTGCTACAAATATTAGATCTGTTGTCATGGAAATGACTTCTAATTCCTGCTGGGATGAAATATTTTCCACTTACTATATGTTTATATGGTTTTTAAAGCCAGAGTTGTGTAGAACTATGTTTACAACTAAGTCTTTCATCGCATTTAATTGTTACTGCCAACCTCTTGAAACATTTATTAATAAGCAATAATTTAGAAAATTCTGTGTCAACAGTTTAAGGAAAATATCCCAAAACAGAGACAGTGTGTAGCTGAAAGAAAGAGTAGCAGAGAATATCAACACTAAATTGTCCCTTAATTATTAATATCAGTCAACAGGCCCCATACAAACAGGGCAAAATAAAGCTGCTTCGGGTCACTTTGGAGGTATTCTGTTTAAATGATGCATGCGTACTAAGGGTCCGGAAGCTGCTTCAAAGCTGCGCTCCAGTTCTTAGGACTGGATTGCGGCTTTGGCACAGCTTCCGGACTCTTAGGACGCATGCATCATTTAAACAGCATACCTCCAAAGTGACCCGAAGCAGCTTTATTTTGGCAGTGTGTAACAGGCCAAAGTGTCCCTTTCCTGTCCACTTTAACTCATTTGCTCCAAATATTGCAATGCTGGTATGTTCCATTCTTTGCTTTACTATATCTGGCTTCCTCTGATTCATGCTTCTCACATTCTATGTTCCTATAATGTGTGCTGGTGCAGCTTCAGACTCTCCTTTCACCCCTGAGCATGTCAACAGCTGAACCTCCTTTCAGCTTGAGTTCAGTTGCACCATTAGCCTCAGTGGTACTTACTCATAGCTGTCCTCTGCTCTACCCCAGTAGCTTGAATGCCATCTGACCTGCGAGTTTCACCTTCTGGCTCTATCTCATTTCATCTTAGATCAGACCATCATAAAGTTTTTGTGGTAAAAGATATTCAAGGAGGGTTTATCTTGCTTCCTTCTGTACAATACTAACAGGTGGTAGCTCTGGTGCCACTACTGTGCCACATCAGCAATACCAGTGTCAACCCCCCGCCCCCCCGACACACATAAACTACTACTGTTGCTCAGTGGCTGTTTGGCACATTTATTCTGGCTTCTAAACAAAAGCCCTTCTGTCATGAGAAGCCCTACCAGAAGCATTGCTACTGTGAGCATAACCTGTTGCCTCAGGCGCATGCAATCCCATCACTGTGGATAGGCAATGCCATTGGTGTGCCCAAAGCCTGCTTCTAGGTTTTCGAACTTTTTTTCCAGCCTTTTTGTCTCTTCTTAAAGCAAGTTGCAGGGAGACGTTTACTCTCAAGAGTCTTCTAGAGTGTAGTACTCATATTCCTTATAACAATAAAAAGTTAAAATCAATTTGGAAGCTGAGGTGCATTACAGACCGCCCGTTTGGGGCGGCCTGTAAGCAGCCCTTTCCCCGCTGTATTGGGGCCTCAGCTGCCACAACGGCAGCTTCCGAAGCCCCGATCCGCCGCTTTCCAGGCCGCGGGGAAGCGGCAAAAGGCCTGGAAAGGGGAGGAGGAGAAAGGGACCGCTCGGCCCCTTTCTCCTCTGCGTCGCTGGCGCAACCGTCTAAAGGCACTTCTATACTATAGAAGTACAGAAGTATAGTTTCAGAGCTCCTTCTCGCACCGCGGAAAGGGTGCTCTAGGCGCCCTCGCACGGCATGACAATGTCACGTCCGTGCCGCTTTGTTTGGAGGCGGCGCGTTCGTGACGTCGTAATGGTGGCCCCCGTGTGGAACAGGCGCCGCCATTTTGTATGGACTGGGTCCGTACTAGGGTTAGGGGCGTCAGGAAGTGATGCCCCTTTCTAACCCTAGTACATCCCCAGGATGGACAGGTTGCTTACCTGTAACGGTATTTCTTCGAGTGGTCATCTGCGAATACATACAAATGGGTTTTACTGCGCCTGCGCAGTGCTGCTCGGAACCTTCTGGAATCACTGGGCAGAGTTAACTCTGCAACATATTGAAACTTTTTGGCGGTAACTCCGCCCACCCGTTATAAGGCCCCTGCCTTCCCGCTCTTTTCCCCAGTTCCGTAATTTTTCCGCCAAGCAGGCGAAGGAAGAGAGCCAAATGAGAGCAGGACACTGAGGGGATGGACGGGTGGGATTTGTATGTATTCGCAGATGACCACTCGAAGAAATACCGTTACAGGTAAGCAACCTGTCCTTCTTCTTCGTGGTCTCTGCGAATCATACAAATGGGTTTAGACTGACAAGCTTAGGTATGCGGCGGAGGGAGTGTCCTGAGACCATAGCTATGGTAAACCAAAGGCATATTTATTACAATAAACACCTTGAACCATAAAAGGAGTCAGTCTTTTTGTTGATGTACAGACCAAACATAGCAATAACATTGCTAAACCTGAGAGGGGAACAAGAGGTCGTGCAAGACCAATTCATGGAATTGTGCAAATTATCATTCAACAAATTGACACAGTAACATATGTACATAAGTGCTGAAACACAACCATCAGTAGTGCAGTTAATGCAACCCTGAAACCAACACAGCCCTCCCGAAAGCTGCGTCTCGAATGGCTCTGGTGTCCAACCTGTAATGTTTTATAAAAGTCAGAGGTTGGGACCAGACAGCGGCCTTGCAGACATCCTCGAGGGGGATCCCTGACAGAAATGCAGAGGATGCTGCCATTGACCTCGTGGAGTGGGACCGAACCCTACCAGGGAGAGGTTTGCCTAACAGTTCATAGCAGAGGTGGATGGTACCAGCCACCCATTTGGACAACCTCTGCGCAGAAACAGGCAACCCCTGCTTCGGTACCGAGTAGCACTGGAAGAGTCTCTCGGACCGACTGAAGGCAGCAGTTCTGTCCAGGTAAAAGGCAAGTGCTCTCCTGACATCAAGAGAGTGCAGGCGCCGCTCCTCATCCGACGTCGGATTGGATGCGAGGGTAGGCAATACAATGTCCTGGCACATGTGGAAAGCAGACACTACCTTAGGCAGGAAGGTAATGTCCGTACGGAGGACCACCTTGTCCTTGTGGAACCTCAGGAATGGTTGGTCCCTACGTAAAGCACAGAGTTCACCCGCACGGCGGGCAGAGGTGATGGCCACAAGAAAAGCGGTTTTCCAAGTCAATAGTCTCAAGTCCGCTGTGGCCATCGGTTCAAAGGGCTTGGATTGGAGGGCGGACAATACCGACTCCAAGCTCCAAGCCGGCGTAGGTACCGATACCGGAGGATAAAGGTTAGCACAACCCTTCAGGAACCCCTTCACCAAGGGGTCTTTGAAAAAAGAAACCCTCCCCCCGAACTGGTATTTGGCACAGATGGCAGACAAGTAGCATTTGATGGAAGTGAGAGACAGTCCTCCATCCAAAAGTGCCATCAGGAACTCCAGCACCACTGGAGTGGACACCTGTGTAGGAGACAAGCCCTTCTGGTCCAGGAAGAGGCAAAATCTCCTCCATTTCAGGGCATAGGAACGCTGGGTGGAAGGTTTCCTCGCAGCCAGGATCACCGCCCTTACCGATTCCGGTAAGGTAGTCAGCGCCGAATCCTCCAGGCCACCAGCGGCAGGCTCTCAATGTCGGGATGGAGAATCCGGCCGTCCTGGATCGAAAGCAGGTCCGGGCGAGGGTCGAGACGGAGGAAGCATCTCCCGGAGAGGTGGAGAAGGGATGCGAACCACGGCTGCCTCGGCCACCACGGGGTGATGAGGATCGCATGCGAGCGGTCCGTAGTCAATTTGGAAACCACTCTGATGATCAGAGGGAACGGAGGGAAGGCGTAGAGGAGCTCTCCCGTCCAGAGGAAAGCGAATGCGTCTCCGAGGGATCCGTCCATCCGCTTCCTGGAGCAGAACTGGGGACAGTGGCTGTTCCAGCTGGTCGCGAAGAGGTCGATCCGGGGGGTTCCCCACCGATCGAAGAGGTCGCCGACCGTCTCGGGATGGAGCCTCCACTCGTGGCACACCGACGGAGATCTGCTGAGGCGGTCCGCCAGCTCGTTGTCTTCTCCGGGGAGGTGAATCGCTTGGAGGAGAACGCGTCTCTGGATGCACCAATCCCAAATGCGGAGTGTGAGGTCGAGCAAGGTCCTGGATCTGGTACCACCCTGTTTGTTGATGTAGTACATCACGGTGGTGTTGTCCGTCCTCAGGAGGACCACTCTCCCCGAGACAGCAAACTCGAATGCCCTCAAAGCCTTCTGTACTGCAAGCATCTCCAAGGCGTTGATGTGGAAGCGCTTGTCTTGTGCGGACCACCTGTCCTTGACGACCAGGTCGAGCAGGTGGGCGCCCCATCCCTCCAGGGATGCATCGGTTGTCAGAGTCAGCTGTGCCTGGGGCTGATGGAAGGGCATCCCGGTGCAGACGTTGGAGCTGTCCAACCACCATCTGAGGGAAGCGGCCACCGGTCTCGGTACCGTGAGCCACACTGAAGGCGGGTCCTCCAACGGAGAGAAGACGGAGAGGAACCAGGCTTGGAGAGGCCGAAGACGAAGCCTTGCCCAAGAGGTGACGAATGTCGTCGACGCCATGTGGCCCAGAGCGACTTGGACATCTCTGGCTCTCACCCTTCTGTGGGAGATGCACGGCCTGAGGGATGCTGTCAGGGCCTGAAACCGGTCCGGAGGGAGGAAAGCTAGGCAGTTGTCGGAGTCGAGGACGGCCCCGATGAATTTGACCCGCTTGGTCGGTGTAAAGTGGGACTTTTCCCTGTTGACGACCAGCCCGAGGGAGTCCAGCAGGCGCAAGGTGAATGAGACTGCCTCCTGCAGCTCGTCTTTGGATTCGGCTGCGAACAGCCAGTCGTCTAAGTAGGGAAAGACCATGAAGCCCTTTTGGTGAAGGTATGCCACCACCGGTGCCATACACTTCGTGAAGACTCGTGGAGCCGTGGCCAAGCCGAAAGGGAGCACGTTGTAGTGGTACGAATCGGGGCCGACAGCGAAGGCGAGGAATCTCCGGTGGGACTGTCGGATCCCGATGTGGAAGTAGGCATCCTTCAGGTCGACGGTCGCGAACCACAGGCCCTGGTGGAGCAGAGGTAGAATGGAAGCCAAGGTTACCATTCGGAAGCGACGGTAGTCAAGGAACAGGTTCAATTGTCTCAAGTCCAGGATGGGCCTAATGCCCCCATCCGCCTTCGGTACCGTGAAGTACCTGGAGAAAAAGGCCCGAGAACACTGGTCGGGAGGCAAAGGGGAGATTGCCCCTTTCACAAGCAAGGTGCGCACTTCGTCGAGAAGGGTGTCCGAGGGGGGAGTGGACATAAAGGCTCCAGTTGGAGGGAGCTCTTGGAACTCGAGGGCATAACCCCTGCGGACGATGTCGAGAACCCACGAGTCCGATGTTATAGAGGCCCAGGTGTTAACAAAGGGCCTCAAGATGTCCAAAAAGAAGAGGGGTGAAGGGGAGACGAAGCGCGCTGCGTCCCTTCAGGCTCTCTTCTTCCCCTGGTCGGTGTCCTGCCGGCGGGACTTGCGGTACCGGGGCGGGAAGTTGCGACGGCCAGAGGAGGAGGAAGACTGCGAGGGGAAGCGCTGTCTCTGAGGGCCCTGCTGCTGGGGCTGTCGGTCCCGGGAGAAGGTCCCCTGTGACTGACCTTGCGGCTGCCACGGGCGCTGACGCTTCCGGAACGGAGAGGCCGGTGCCGAGGACATGCCGTGTTTCTTCGCCGCCGCCTTCATCCTAAACTTGCGGTTTAGGCGGTCGTCGGTCTCGGCGTGGAAGAGGCCGGTTCCGTCGATCGGCATGTCCTCAATGGCAGCTCTGACCGTCGGGTTGAGGTCGGAGGCTCTCAGCCAGGCGTGGCGTCGTAGAGCCATGGAAGCTGACATGGCCCTCCCGGAGCAGTCCACCAGATTCCTGGAAGTGGTGATCAGCCAGCTTCCAATGGAGTGTGCCTCGTCCCTGATCTCCACCAGCTGCCTCTGGATGTCGTCTGGGACGTCCGGGACGAGGGGGGAGATCCGTTCCATGAGGGTTTGAATGTAGGCCCCCATGCACGCAGTGTAGTTGGCGGCCTTGACCCCCAGTGCAGACGCCGAGTATGCCTTCTTCGCCAGTCCGTCCACCTTCTTCGCCTCCCGGTCGACAGGAGAGGTGGCCTGCTTCGGAACGAAGCTGTGCTGGGCTCCCTCAACGATGGCAGAGTTCGGCCGAGGGTGTTCGGCCAACCAAGGGCAACTCGCCGGGGCAACCCTATATAGCGACTCCACCTTGTGGGAGGGTGCCGATAGGGCGGCCGGGGAGTTCCAGGACCTCTTGACGATGGTCTGAAGCGAGGGAAGGAGAGGCAGGCACGGCGGAGTGGGGACTCGTCCATGCACCCGACGCTCAACCGGATCCTCAGCGTCGTCGACTGCGGATGCGAGCTCGATGTCGAGAGCCCTCGCCATCTTAACCACGTGCTCCGTGAAGGACCTGACATCGTCCGACGGAGAAGACGGCTCCGGGTTGTGCATCCTCTGGGGGGAGGCCGAGCCTGAGAGGACATCCTCGTCCGAGGGTGCCTCCGAGGGTAGCAGCGGTTCGTCCTCGGAATCCAGGTCAGAAGAGAGAGGATCAGTCACTCTGACCTGGGATCTCGAGCGGGCTGGAGCGAAGTCGACCGAAGACCGGGAGCGTCGACGGGGTGGAGATAGCGACCTCTCACGTCTGCGGGGTGGAGACGGTGACCTCTCGTAGACCGACACGGTCGGTACCGATGCGGACGGGTGAGACCGGTCTGCAGGAGGGGGGTTCAATTTGGTGAACTCCCTCAAGGCTCTGTCCTCCGGGACCGACATGTAGTAGCGGCGCGACTGCATGTCGTAGAAGAGGTCCGGGAAATCTTGCCCGCGAGGCAAGTCGTCCTCATCCTCGGTTGCCGGGTGGGATGGCGACCGATGCTCGAGGGAGCGAGGAGGCACTGTGTCATCCGTCCCGCGGGTGGAATCCCCGATCGGAGGAGGCAGAGGAGTAACCGGTACCGGGGTCCCTTGGTCCAGCGGCGTCGGTCCCTGATCGCGGGGAGCTGATGAAGCGGAGGCGCGAGCCTGTTTGGAGGGGGAGCGCTTCTTCTCCTTCGGTCCCGGTAGGTCGGTAGTGGTCCGATCCTTGGAGGACTTTGCCTTCTTTGGGGCAGGATCGCGACCGGCCTCGTCGTGGCGCCTCTTCTTCCCATGCTTGGAGGGCTCGTCGGATGGGAAGAACGGGTTGTCCGGGAGGTCCAGGATGACAGCAGCCGCTGTCGACGACGAAGGCCTCGGTGATCTTGACCCTTGTACCGGCTCGGTCTGCTCCTTAGGTGTCGCATGGCGAGGTGCCTTGGACGCCTTGGAGGCCTTGGAGGACGAAGGCGAGGGCAGATGGACCTTCAGCTCAGTAGCCTCCTTTGAACGGGAACCCTCCGATCCCTTCTTCGGTTTGGAGGCCCGTTCGGTACCCTCAGTCCCCGATGACTTATGGGGGCGCTTGGAGGGTCTGTCGGTGGCGCTGGGCGGTTTGGAGCCACGGGCCACATCGGGGGTGGTGGAAGGGGTCCCGGCCGGGACACACACCACACTGGAGACGGCAACTCTCCCCGATCCCACGCTGGAGACACTTGCCCGGGACGATGAAGCGGGGGGCGCCAAAGGCGGGACAGAAGAGGACCGCGAACCTCCCTCCTGCACTTTCCCCAGGGCGATTGCCGACGTGAGCCGGGACTCACGGTTCTTACGAGCCTGAGTGGAGAGGGATCCGCAGAGCGTGCAGGCCTTGGGATCATGGTTCGGACCAAGGCACAACAGGCAGGAGGAGTGCGGGTCCTGAACGGGCACCTTGCCCTTGCAGATGTCGCACTTTTTGAAAGGCGCCGGCATCTCCAAAATCGTCAAGCCGAAGGGAAATCCGAAAACGAAGTCAACAGTCCGAAGGTCCAAAGTTACCAGGGGCGGGAGACAGAGAATGGTCAAGATACAGTCCGAGTTCAAAAACGAAAGTGATTCCAGCAAGCGAAGCAAGCGAAAGTTCCTTGAAGCAGCTAGCGCGGCGGAAAAAAGGAACTGGGGAAAAGAGCGGGAAGGCAGGGGCCTTATAACGGGTGGGCGGAGTTACCGCCAAAAAGTTTCAATATGTTGCAGAGTTAACTCTGCCCAGTGATTCCAGAAGGTTCCGAGCAGCACTGCGCAGGCGCAGTAAAACCCATTTGTATGATTCGCAGAGACCACGAAGAAGAAGTACTTTTATGCCCGTTTGTAACAGGCCTATGAGGACTGCAAAGAGTCTGGGACTTTAATCATTCCTGATATACATGCATGAGGTTCAAGGATGAAGCTTTTCACACCAAGCCCTGCTTCTAAGATACTCATGGACACAATTGTCCAGCCACCGACTTTCCCAATTTAAACAGGGAAGTCTGCAGCACGTTTCCGCTCACATTCCTCATTCCTCTTAATGTGAGTAGAGCGCTTTCTAAGATGAAAACCCACAGTAAAGAAAGAAAAATATAATCCCCATACAAAAAAAAATCCAGTTCAAGGTTGGAGAGAGGGGGTAGTAAGGAGAATCACCTTGCATTCATGTTTCTTTTTTACATCATGTATATGCATATCCCAATCTTTCCTCCAATGAGACTCAAGGCAGCATATACTGGTATATGTTCATGGTTTAGTGGGGACTTGAGCCAGGACCTCTCAAGTCCCAGTGTGATATATGTGCCACTACCCTAAAAGATTTCAAACAAACAATAACTTAGTATGTTGAACATGCAGTCTGGATGCACACATTACACTAACAGAGAGTTGTCAGATGGCATCAAGAGCAAGACAGATGTAATCAGTTTGTGCTGCTACGCATATTCGAATGTGTATTCTACTTCCAGAGAGAAAGTGTGTTATCATATTCCACCATGCAAAGCCAAGCAAGCAAGCTACAAGCAACCTTGCATACAGAGGCTAGAAAGACGTAGCCAGGATTTTAGGAAGGGGGTCCAGACTAAGTGCCACCATTATAATGGGGCTTGGGCGCGGCGGCGTAGCAGCACACACCATTCATTTTTCTAATGGAAGGGGGGTCCGGACCCCAAGAACCCCCCGCCTTGGCTACGTCCCAGCAAGAAGGCCATACCCAGAATCAAAATCAAGCAAGAAAATGGCTTATAAGTAGCGGGGGAAAGCATTCTTATCTAGAAAGCCTGCTGAAAAGCAGCTGTTCGTTCCCTTAGTTAAGGGCAGCCTTGCATTTGATCTGTCGTTTCGAGAGAGACGCAGTACGGATACCTCCCCTCTCTGTGAAGCCTTGTTCCCTTCCCCGTAAACTACCCCTTTGTGTGATTTTCCCGCAAGCCCATCACTTTCTCAACTGGTGGAATCCTGCTGTTATCTTCAATCAAGTGTGGAGCAGGCATTCTCCTTAGCTGTGCATCCCTTTTCATTTGCCTTATAGCATCTCAGTGGGGGGATCACACGGTAGGCGAAGGCATCACAACGGAAACATTGGCAGCAGGAGCACTGTTGTAGCCAGTGGGGGCCCAGTTCATTACACATGGCCTTACTCTAGTCAGGAACAGCAGTGTGAACACCTTTATCAGGAGCGTCACCTACAAAGGGTACTCCTGCAACCTCAGCACCTCAGCCAGAGCAGATCCAATGCACGTTGGTGCTCCTTAGATGGCTATCTGGAGACAGTAGGGGACAGATAATAGTCTGGGGTGGGCCTATGCCAGCAATATAACCTGGCCTGCAGAAGGTGGCAGTGTATATTATTATTATTATTATTATTATTATTATTATTATTATTATCTGCCCCTTCAACCAAATAAGGCTCCCTTCCTCTGCTTAATAAAAGGTAGAAAAATGGCAGCAGCAGTAAAGCCTGGCACTTTTGTTAACTCTATTGGTTTTGTGAACTGCCACCCATTCGCCTATTTGTGTTTTCAGAGATATAGACCCTTTGTATGATGTTTATATTGTGATATATGTGATATAAGTATTTGTATAATTTGCATTGTTGTTGAATTTTTTAATACTATACTCTAATAAAAGAGAAATAAATAAAAAATTAAAATGAGTTATACGCCCTTCGGAATGAGTTCAGCCAGAGGATTTTTTAACTATCTCCTTTTCTTTTGCAGTCATCTGAAAGCCATTTAAGCTAAACGCCATAGATTTATATCTATTTTTGTCATCATATAAGACAGTTAACTAGTTCCAGGTGTTTTTTTTTTCCCTTGTTCATTTAAAAGCAGCAGTAAGTTAGCAACCATAAAAATGGCAGGGCTCTCCTGAAAAATGGAGACAGGGAAGTAATCTTGCATTTTGATGTGTGGAAAGAGAGAGCAGGACGTTCACTACATACAGTACTTTGAAGAAACCAGCATTGCAGCTATTTCCAGTAAGGTCTTGCATTTTAATAGGGTGGGATTTCTCTTCTCCACATTTCAAATACATTAAACAAAGCTAACCAACCCATATGCTATTCCTTTCAAAAGGTGAGCCAGAAAGCCACATTGGAATGATGCACCATTATGATACAATGGCATCTCCAGGAGCAGTCCTGCATGGGGAGACGGGGAGACGGCATCTTCTATATTGTGGTGGTATACATTTCTTTTTTGGTTTAACAAAGAAAGAAGGAGAACCCATAACCATCTTGGCAAAACCTAGGCCTGTTCCAGACTGCCAAAATAAAGCTGCTTGGGGTCTCTTTGGAGGTATGCTGTTTAAATGATGCATGCGTCCGAAGAATCCGGAAGCTGCACCAAAGCTGCGCTCCAGTGCTTAGGAATGGAGTGTGGCTTTGGCGCAACCTCCGGACTCTTAGGACCCATGCATTGTTTAAATAGCATGCCTCCAAAGAGACCCGAAACAGCTTTATTTTGGCAGTCTGTAACAGGAGATCCCTCAGTCTAAAGCACTTCACCTGCTTCCTTCAAAGTCTTTGCTGTTCTTCCTCTTCGTTCCCAAAGGATGGATATGTCCGCAACACTTGGGGATTCTCTGCAGCTGTGGCCTTCCTATGGTGCCAGTGACCCTCTCAGTTACACCTGAAATGATATAAAGGGGGTCAGGAAACTCACTTGGTTGGCCGATAATCTGGTATGGTGCGATCCAGCGATATTTTTTCACTTAGGTAGGAATTGTAGCCATATTTCTCATGCGGTCCCTTGGCTTTCTCTTCCTCCTCGGGAGAAAGGGTAGCAGGTAAGCCACCTTTGCCACGGCCACCATAGCCTTCAATGAGCCCCAAGGATTTTGACAGACCTGGGGGAAAGAGAAAGGGAGAGGAGAGGAGAGAATAGGAGAAAGGAAAGAAAGGAGATAATGAGCAGGTTGTGAAATTAAAAGTTTTAAGATGCAGCATTCATCTTTCTTTGAATTAAGTGATGTATATCTTTTACTTGCTATGGTAAGCCATTATTTTGCCAACCAAAATTTAAAAATATGAATTTTATTTCTTTGTTTCCCTTAGTATTTTCCAAAATTACCATAACAAATTTCCTCATAATCTAGCTAAAAAGTCATTGAGATTTGGTAAAAGCAACAAATCCAAACATACGGCTTTGACTACTTGGCTCATAAACAATTGCGCTTTGACGTCTTGTGGACTTCCATATTTGTGGTGCTGAGTCAGTGCTGCCGCGTCTTGTTTTTTCAGATAGGCTCCCAATTCTATAACAATTATATGGTAGCAAATACAGCATGACTCTTTTTATGCTAGGAAAACTGCGTCTTGGATTTGGTAAACGTACTCATTCCAGCTAAAGATTAAAACATTGATTTTAGTTGTCACTTGCAGCGGAGGAAGCTAAAGTAATTTTGCCAGAGATCAAAAGCCAGAGATCTCTGGCTTCCAGCAGAAGCAAGAAATCCAAGGGGGAAAAAATTAAACAATCATATACGTGTGTTTTTTAAAACTCAGTGCAACTTTCCATTAACACACACTCACACGACACACTTAATCCTGGTCTTGGACTTCCTAAAAACAAAAGGATTTTGCTCCAGTCTCTCAAGAACAAAGCAGCATGGATGAGTGACAAAAGGTAAAAAGCCGAGCCTCTTGGCAAAGGATGAAAAGACAAAGTAATATCTTGTGGCATGCTTCACTGTGCATTACAGATTGCTGTAGCACCTGCCATTTCCAGAATTTATTTTTAGGAACAAGTCACACCTCCCTCGTTGTCAAGCGCCGCTGAGCTCTTTGATGGATGGTTTTTATTCTTAGCAGTGATATTTATTTTCCCATCTTGACAACCGAGGGACCCTGATTTTTCCAGGGATGTCTTTGGTGTCATACATTATTTGAACAGACAGTAGCCAAGGAACAAAAGGGCGCAACATGATGAGATCTAGATTCTGTGTTTATTTGATATGAACTTGGTGTTGTCCTTCTAGGACAAGGTTGGGAAACGTGTGAGGCAGCACAAATCCCATGCCAAACCTGGAAGAACCACATCTCCCTCCACACTTGACACTTTAAGTAAAAAAAAAATACTGGAACCCCATACTCTCTAGAGTCCATGGATGCAATGTTCCATGTTTCAAATCCTAGACTGCAGAGCCACAGTCCAACATTCAAACACTACATCACAGGGACGTAGCCAAGGGGGGGTTCTTGGGGTCCGGACCCCCCCTTCCCTTAGAAAAATGAATGGTGCATGCTGCTGGGCCGCCGCACCCAAGACCCCACTATTCTGCTTTGGTCAGGCCCCACCTGGAATATTGTGTACAGTTCTGGGCACCACAATTCAAAAAGGACATTGAGAAACTTGAGCGTGTCCAAAGGAGGGTGAATAAAAAAAGGTGAAGGGTCTGGAAACCATGTCCTATGAGCCCTGTTTAAATACTTGAAGGGATGTCATATTGAGGAGGGTGCAAGCTTTTTTTCTGCTGCTCCAGAGTCTAGGATCAGGGATAATGGATGCAAGCTCCAGGAAAAGAGATTGCACCTCAGCATTAGGAGGAACTTCCTGACAGTAAGGGCTGTTCTACAGTGGAACAGACTCCTTCCTCGGAGTGCAGTGGAGTTTCCTTCTTTGGAGGTCTTTAAACAGAGGCTGGATGGACATCTGTCGGGGATGCTTCGATTGAGATTTCCTGCATGGCAAGGGGTTGGACTGGATCGCCCTTGCGGTGTCTTCCAACTCTACGACTCTATGACTATGATTCTATGATTCTATGATCATGTACATCACCACCACCACCACAAATCAAGTTTAGCAAATTATTTCTAACCCTGGACCTTTGTGCAATGAACTTAATGCAACTTTTCTCATTTTAATAAAGAAAAAATCCACAGGGAATGCACTGTTTTGGCAAGCCATATCTTCTCCACACAATGTCTCAAAGACATCCAAAGTATTTGTCACAAAAATGAAATCACGATCAAGTCTGATGAGACGACTCAAATGCATACATTTAATTTCTAAGTTGGCTCCTTGAAGCAAGCAACCACCTTCCTGTCTGTTGGGAATAGATTGACCAGGCAGACAAAATGTCACTTTTCTTAAAGTGTGAACAACTCAAGGTCCACAAAGTGTAAGCTGTGATGGAGTCAGTAGGGATCTGGGAGGGGAAGAGTTGCAAAGTCTGGCTTGAAAAGGTAACAGTACAGTAACAGTAACAGCTAAACCTCAAATATACTGAAAGCATCATTTATCCCCTTATTTGAACAGCTTGGCCCCTTTCTCCTTTGGTTCACTGGGCGCAGCCGCGTGAAGGCTGCGCCCAGCGGACCAAACCAGGAAGAAGCTCCAAAACGGAGCTCCTTCCTGCTCCGCGCTAAGGGCACACTAAGCGCCCTGGCATGGAGCGAGGACGTCACGTCTGCGCCGCCCCGTATAGAGGCGGCGCGGTCGTGACGTCCTCATGGCGGTGGCCGTGTGGAACGGCCGTCGCCATTTTGTGCACTAGGGTTAGGGGGTGCGGAAGCACTGCCCCTTTCTAACCCTAGTACGCACTCCGCATGTACTAAAGTGCCCATTTGTTACGGGCCTAAGTCACCCAGGAATTATAAATCTATCAAGAACAAGGGAACTGTGCCAAGAGCTGAGAGGGCCTCTCCACCTTCCTCTGCTCCTGATCTGTTCCTTTGAACCTGAGTTGAGCCTCTTCAATTGGTAAGGCCTCTTCAGAAGAAGAAGAGAACTGTCAAGGGAGGATGACCCATAAGCACCCTTCAGATGTCCTCTACTACATGTACTTCCACTGTCCTTGCTAACTGGGGCTGATAGACATTGCAGTATAAAACATCTACCCAGTAGGCTACTCCTGCCAGGAAATGCTAATCAGATAGCTATCTTTTATGCACACATCAAACAGCACAATTTCTCAGCCAAACGGTGCCAGTTCTAGTACAACTAGGTTACCAGTCCATCTGTTTTAGTAAACTGCTTTGTGCCAGTCTCTAACTGAATATCAAAAATACATCTTTATGCTCATTAGAATCTAAAGGTCTATTCTGGGGAAATAAGACACATGGTTGATCTGTCAACCAATTGCAAGCTAGGATTTTGGGAAGGGGGGGTCCAGACTAAGTGCCACCATTATAATGGGGCTTGAGTGCGGCGGCGCAGCAGCACACACCATTCATTTTTCTAATGGAAGGAGGGGGGTCCGGACCCCAAGAACCCCCCCTTGGCTACGTCCCTGTAAGACAGCATAAAACACTGTCTAGCTACATCAGAGAGTAAGAGTAAAGGCTATGTGGTGGCTTAAGTACGTCATAAAATTTATCTTTCCCGAATGAAGGGAAATACAACAATATGTGACTGTTGGAGTCCAAGGGATCAAATGTCTCTCTCCATTCTAGGAGATTAATGCCATAGAAGATCTAGAAATAATTGCTTACTATGAGATGGTCAGTCTATCTAGTGTCTAAAGGACATTCCTGATGGGCAAGCTCTCCCATCAGAGAGTACTTTAAGGTCTTTGACTTTAGGCTCCTGTCTAGGCCCTCCTGTATCATGGCCAGGATGGAGGAAGAGTGTGAGCAATGTCCCTTTGACCTGCACCAGCTGGAAAAGCTCCTCCAGGAAGACTCACAAATCCTCTAGTGGAGCATCTAAATGAGACCAATAAGGTGGGAAGAATACCTGTCTCTGAGGCATCTGACATGGTCAATCTCCAAGCATTGTGCTGGAGCTGGAGCTGAATCCAAGCCAGATCTGGGTGGCACACCATACCTTCATTAGTAGGTTCCAATTTGGAGGAAATAGGAAGTGGCGGGTCGTCATGTCATCAGCTCTTCTGAACCAGAAGCTGGAAACTACTATGATGGTTACCCTTTCTCTTCTAACCTTCTTTAGGAACCTCCCCAGAAGGGTTGTGAGCAGGGAAAGGTATAGAGGAGTCCCTTTGGCCAAGGGGAAGTCAAAGTATATACTCTCTCTGCCCAGTGATGACATGCCTGGAGACTTTGTCGATGAGGAAAACAAACAAGGCTGGGGACTTTGTTGATAAGAAAACAAGCAGGTCCAGGATGAGGAGAACAAAGTTCCCCAACACCAACTGGAACACTTTCTGGGAGAGGTGCCAGTCTCCCGGGGTCAGATCCACCCTGCTGAATTGATCCACTTCAGAGATGTTTCACTTCTAGGCAGAGGAGATTTTGCTTCACTCCAGTTAGGTGAATTTCCATCTCCATTATTAGGGAGAACCATCTGAAACTCCTCCACATCCATTTATTTGGGTTTTTGTTGTCATGTCAGTTCTGAGTAGAATCACTCTCCCATGGCCTTGTTGGACCAAGCACTGGAAGCCTAGTGAGATCCAGACAACTGATGTAGAGTAGCATCCTCCTCAGACCACTTGCCCTGAGATACAAGATTTCTGCAGGTGCCAGGCCTAAAGGCTGGCATCCAAGGTGACTTGGACACTTAGGTGATGTATAAAGAATCTCCCTAGTCCTATTCCAGAGTGCTGGAGGTCTACCAGGAGAGGAATGCCAGGGCTTTGGAGAATGTGGATGCTCAGTATGCGCCAAGAAGCAAACTCCAGCTGAAAGGGAAGTAGATCCCACTGAAGGGATCTGCCATGGAATCTGACCCAGAGAACAGTGTGTGTTCTCAAGATCATGATCCCCTGCAGGTGAGCTGGCAGCAGCCGATCTACCATCCAGTGCTTTAGCACTTCCCCAGCCGTGAAGCAGAGCTTTGAAAACCAATCCTGACATCTAATCCTGATGTCGAGCTTGCCTTTGATAACTCAGAAGCTACATCAGCCAAATTACTGGCAAGCACTTCTAGAAACCAAATGGCACTAGTTTGTTTTAAAAAGCTAAACTGGCTACCAACCCAGTTGTGGTCTGAATTCAAGGCACTGGAAATAATATTTAGGGCTCTCAATAGCCTTGGACCTTGATACTCAAATATACACTATCCAGCTATCCATCCATCCATCCATCCATCCATCCATCTTTTCCCTCTACCTGAAGAATTGTCTGCTGGAGGGGTCCCCCACCACATGCCTCACCAATGGGACATGTGAAAATAAAGGAAAATCTTCTCTTGAAGCCCTTCGGGGGCTATTTAACACTAACTTTGGCTTCATTCCAGAGAATGAATTTATATACGGCACATGGTCAGCACCAAAATACAGTCGGCCCTCACCTTACGGGAGGGATCCGTTCCAGATCCCACCACGTAAGGCGAATTCCGCCTATGCTCAAGCCCCATTGGAAACAATGGGGCTCGTGCACGGCGGTGCAGCGGTGCGGCGGTGCACGGGGCACCACGGGCGCGCTCCCCGCGGCTTGAGCGCATACGCTCAAGACCGCATATGGCGCACCCGCATATGGCGCAGGCGTGCTGTATAGCAAAAATACAAAACATATAACATGAAGTGTACTGCTGTAGCGCAAGTATATCAACATTCTACTCCGAACAAAGATGTGTACCTTCTATATATCCAAGTAGAAGGGGAGAATGCCCACAATCGCATCCCCCATAGCATCACAAAATTCACGCATTATTATAAGACATTGGCACAGTCAACAGTCAGATACCACATCCTCATTCCACAAAACCTTTTCATTCCAGTCTTTGAGTTAACACAGCTTTTCATCCAAGTCTTTGGAGGCCTCAAATTCTCCTCAAAGTCTGGATAGGTACACGTTTTAAACCGTTTAGATTTCTAATTTGTTTAATTTTTAAGCTATCCATTTTGACTGTTTAAATTAATTTTACTGCTCTAAATTGTTCTGAATTTCTTTAGTTCTATATGCACATTACTCTGTGAACCGGATAGGATGGATTGTAAATATTGAAATCATACAAATAAATAATGCTACCTTTTTATCTTCACCAAAAAAGGAGGGATGTCCACTGACCAAAACATTCTTCTTGGATTTCTATTTGCACTTCCTAAAAATGTGCACTTTGGCTAGCTTTGGACATGCTCCAGTTTCTCAGCATCCTTTCTGAATTGTGGTGCAAAGAACTGGACACAGTATTCCAGGTGAGGCCTGACCAAAGCAGAATAGAGTGGCACTATGACTTCCCTTGATCTAGGCACTATCCTTCTATTGATGCAGCCTAAAATCACATTTCGCCAAAGAAGCCTCCCTTAGTGAAGACCAAAATAAGCTGAGGCCTGTTCCAGACTGCCAAAATAAAGCTGCTTCGGGTCTCTTTGGAGGTATGCTGTTTAAATGATGCATGGGTCCTAAGAGTCCGGAGGTTGCGCCAAAGCCAGACTCCATTCCTAAGCACTGGAGGGCAGCTTTGGTGCAGCTTCCGGATTCTTAGGATGCATGCATCATTTAAACAGCATACCTCCAAAGAGACCCCAAGCAGCTTTATTTTGGCAGTCTGGAACAGGCCTGAGTTTTCTTTCTAATTTTAAGTGCCGTTCTTGAGGAGTTCTTTGCTGCTAATGCAACATCTGAGAACGAGCTTCACTTGGAGCCACCCAGGATCCAACCAGAACAGCCTACTTGGACTTGAACTAGCCTTCGGCTGTGGTCCTCAGCGAGAACAAAGCACCCTGCTCACCATTTGGTGGTTTAATATAACCTCTTAATGTAATGCGCAGCAAGAATTAATTGGAAGTAAGAGAGCTACGAATGTCACCCTGAGTTCTTTCGAGGAAGGCTGGATAAAAATGAATGAATCCATTCAGGGAAAGAGAACACTAATCTTCTCAAACCGGATTCTTTCCTTTCATCTTTGCCTGCAATATATTTGAGCCCTTGCAGAAAACTCAAGTCAGGTCAATGTTAGCTATATAGTCTCTCACATTTATGTTAAACCGTGATTAAAATAGAACCTGGAATATTTAATCTGTAAGCATAAATTTTTATTCTGTATTGTCGTATGAAGCCAACATGGAAAAAAAAGGATGTGTGGAACAACCTTGTGTTTGTTCTCATGCTATATGGATTTCTACTGGGAGGACCTTAGAAAGGAGCTTCAACATGAAATTTGTCAGTACAGATCTTTAAAATTAGACAAACGCAGGAATGGTTTTCAAAATCATTCTTTTTTCTCTCGAACTAGGTCACATTATTTTGCTATGAAAATCAACTTAGCTTCAAAAGAGACTTGTCTTTGCTTCTTCCTTTATCCACTTAAAACTAAAAATATACCAAAGCGCCCTAAAGATGAAACAAGGCTACAATTTTTTTAAGTATGTGTACTACCTTTCCTTATAAATTTACTGTTAAAAAAGACATTCCAATGAATTCTTGAATGTATTTCTCTGGAGCAAAATAAAGCTGCTTCGGGTCTCTTTGGAGGTATGCTATTTCAATGACGCATGGGTCCTAAGAGTCCGGAGGTCGTGCCAAAGCCACCCTCCATTCCTAAGCACTGGAGCGCAGCTTTGGTGCAGCTTCTGGATTCTTAGGACCCATGCATCATTTAAACAGCATACCTCCAAAGAGACCCCAAGCAGCTTTATTTTGGCAGTCTGTAACAGGCCTTAGGAAGCAAAAAAGAAGCTTCCAGAAGGCATCACAGGTTCAGTCTGTCCATGCAATCACTGTTTCAGTTTACATTTGCTTTCAGCATAACCTTCCGCAGGCAGGCAGGTTGGCGGCGGAGTAAAGGGATGGGCATCACACTGCTTCATTACCACATTATCTTTAGACAATTGCTGCCAGTGTGTCAAAACATGGGTCAGCAAATCGTTAGATGTGTGTTTTCCAGAAACAGAATTAGCTAAGGCATTAAAAAGAAGAGATTCTGTGAATGTGGAATTTGGGTTTGCCAAATGAGTTTGCCAGGGATGATGGAAGTACTTGGACAAGAGTAGAAAATTAGAAAAACAGAAGACGACAAGAAATTTTACACTCCTATAGAAAGATCATAATTGCTTTGAGGGTGGTTTTTGGTTTTTGGTATACTTTTAAATATGTAAATTGCTGTGAAATCTTTGAGGAAAGGCCTCACATTTATGTTTCGAATAAATACATTAGATTAGTTCCGGACATAGTTATTCACAGAGTAAACCTGCTGAAATCAATGGGGCTTAAGTCAGTCTAACTGAGCTGACTGTCGGTGATTTTAGTGGGTTCGCCCCCATTGGAATGAGCCCATTAATTGTATTCATTTAAGACAAAGAAAGGAGCCTAGAGCAACATACGTACAGCACTATATTCATCTCAAATGCCCAGGATTCCCAGTCAGCATGGTCCACTGTCAGGAATGTCAGCTAGCTTTATTAAGAAACGTAAGCAGCTCGCCATATGGCAATGTTGTTAGGACCGAGACATTTTTGGTTACACACCGCATAATAAAAGCACAAACTTTTCTACGTGTTCAAACCTCACTTGTAAAGAAAGGAAAGCATTCCTTTTCCCCGGCCACATGGTTGTCTTCTCCTTGCACCAGGAATTCCCACAGAACTGACCCAGTGCTTATCACCTTCACTTCTGATCTCCTCATTGACCATCTCCAGGACAAATAGCCATTCTCCTGCCTTTCCAGGTCACGCAGTATATATATCCAAGTCCTTTCCAGGCAAGCATTATCTGAAGATGCCAGCCATAGATGCTGGCGAAACGTCAGGAAGAAACTCTTCTAGAACATGGCCCCATAGTCCGAAAAACCCACAAAAAACTAAGTATGGCAGCCATGAAAGCCTTCAACTTCATCTTAAGCCCAGCTTCGGAGCTCTACCACAAAAATAGGGAACCTGGAGCCCTTAGATCACTTTACTTATATATCAATTCTGTTATTCTTTCCTTTTGATTAAACGAACAAGAAGACGCAACACAACCTCCTGATATCACTTCTCAAGGTACACTTTTAGCTGGATGAATGATGACTTGTGACTCATTATTCCAGGACACAAGCCACCCTTTTGCCTCACGCCATGAAGTTCTATCTTGCGCCCCAGGTTAGGAAACCCTGTTCTAGGGGATTCTGCACCAGAGGCTGCAATGTGTAACTCAAAATGACATGGCTACACTCGATACACAACGGTGCTTGAGAAATGCAACAATGCACAAGATGCAGGGCAGGGCACACACTGGAACATGGCACACAATGGCCACACTACTTGCTCCATTTGCACAGTGGTCCTGGAGACGGAGCAACGTCTCTGCTAAGTTCTTGAGAATACAAGGGCTGAGCAACATCACAATTCACTTGTATGTGAAAATAAGTCAGTTTACAGTGATGCAAATACCTAACTGGATGCTAGCTAACCTTAGTTGAAGGGATCTGTGTGCAGTATGGTTTTCCATATTCAGCAGGACTGCTTCCTGCTACAAACTAAAGGCAATGTATTCTTGGGGAGAGGAGGGTGACAGCAAGGACAGAACTCCTCTGGAGGTCTTCAAGCAGAGGCTGGATGGCCATCTGTCTGGGATGCTTTGAATGTGATTTCCTGCATGGCAGAAGGGGGTTGGATTGGATGGCCCTTGGGGTCTCTTCCAACTCTATGATTCTATAATTCTATGATTCTATGATTCTACTGCTACCACCATATAACTTTGCTACACTAAAAAATTGTTTCATGACCGTATGTCCTAGGTTACTCAATGGAATGCTTAGATGTACACATAAATATTGATGCATAGAGTATGATTCTGTGAAGACACCTTGAGAAAATCCCCTCCACGTATGGAAGACAGTGTAAATGACCACATAAATAAATAAACAAACAAACAGAGTGGAGCTAGCATACATACATCATCTCCTCATTAATTTATATAGGCTCCTCCTCATGTATACAGCCTTTAGGATTTAGGGCACCTTAAAAGCAGTGTGTGTTCTTTTGCCTCTCCAAAGCCCAAATCATAAGCGACACTTGTGTTTAAACTTCGCTTTCACTAGATGGATATGTGCTTTGCCTTACGAAGCTGAGGCCTGTTACACACTGCCAAAATAAAGCTGCTTCGGGTCTCTTTGGAGGTATGCTGTTTAAATGATGCATGCATCCAAAGAATCCGGAAGCTGCACCAAAGCTGCCCTCCAGTGCTTAGGAATGGAGTGTGGCTTTGGCGCAACCTCCGGACTCTTAGGACCCATGCGTCATTTAAATAGCATACCTCCAAAGAGACCCAAAGCAGCTTTATTTGGGCAGTCTGTAACAGGCCTGAGACTTCCAGCCTTGTCTGAAGACAATGCATCCTCATTGCTTACAAATAGGTAACCCTTAACATATGGCTCAGAGAATGGAATAGTAACTAATTGTCTCTCACAGGAGGCTCCTGACAGTTTGCCTGATGCCTCTTTAATGAACTACGCAAGACTTTAGTAGTATGTACGCTTGCCAAAAGAGAAAGCCAGCCTTCGCTGCATCCCACGTTCAGCACCAGGCACTGCAGGATCCCTGTGGACAGCTCCCTGCTCTCTAGCACTGAGGCAAAGCAAAGGGCTTCAAGGCTTGGACTCCTTGGATTGCTGTTACAGAGTGCCAAAATAAAGCTGCTTCGGGTCTCTTTGGAGGTATGCTATTTAAATGATGCCTGGGTCCTAAGAGTCCGGAGGTCGCGCCAAAGCCACACTCCATTCATAAGCACTGGAGGGCAGCTTTGGTGCAGCTTCCAGCTTCTTAGGGTGCATGCATCATTTAAACAGCATACCTCCAAAGAGACCCGAAGCAGCTTTATTTTGGCAGTCTGTAACAGGCCTCAGATGTATTTCCAGCACCAAACTATTAAGCTCAGACACTCATCCGCTTTTGCAGACCCTCCCACTCTGAGGCCTGCCATTAGCAACAGAACAATATACATGCAAATCACTCCTGCATCTCCAGGTCACACAATATATATACCCAAGTCCTTTCCAGGCAAGCATTCTCTGAAGATGCCAGCCCCAGATGCTGGCGAAAGATCAGGAAGAAACTCTTCTAGAACATGCCCACATAGCCTGCAAAAACCCACAAAAAACTATGGATGCCGGGCATTAAAACCTTCGACTTCATATTAAGCTCAGCTTGGGAGCTCTACCACAAGTAGAAGGCAGAGATAAAATCTTTCCCTTCTCCCTGGAAATGTTTATAAAACCAGGGTAAATAGTCTAGAACAGTAGTTCCCAAACTTTGGTCCTCCAGATGTTTTGAACTACAGCCCCCAGAATGCCTAGCTGTTGACCAAGCTTGCTAGGGCTTCAAGGCGTTGAAGTCCAAAACATCTGGAGAACCAGCATTTGGGAACCGCTGGTTTAGAATGAATACCTTGATAAAAAGGACAATACAAGAAAACATGACCAACTGAGTCTATTGTTAGATTTAAACATGGGCAGATAGTGCTTGTCAAATATATATATATATATATATATATATATATATATATATATGCGCGCATGCTGTATTTACTTTCCTACATGGTTGATGGCAGCACATTAAAATGTGCCATAGTAAAAGCATATCAAATTTAAGGGATTATTAAACCAGTAAAACATATGGGACAATCAAATGGTATCTCCATATTATGCAGAGTAGAAATGTTGTCAGTGTTACCTGCCTGGGAGTCAACCTCCGCCTTTCCTAGCATTATTGACTTTTCAATGAATCATTCCTTCTAATGATGGCCCTTGTGGTCTCTTCCAACTCTGTGGAGTTTATCGGACAAGGGAAATTGGAAGTATAATCCAATGGCAATCCGAACGCAATCATGGGGTTTCATGTTATTGCGTGATAGACTACCGCACGCAATTTCGGGCAATGGGAAGCTATTTTTGGGCAATGGGAAGCCAGTTCGAATGCAATCATGGGGTTTCATGTTATTGTGTGATAGACTACCACATGCAATTTCGGGCAATGGCAAGCTATTTTTGGGCAATGGGAAGCCGGTTCGAACGCAATTCGCATTCACATAAATTCGCTGAACTAGCGAATTCACATGAATGCATTCTGGCTCCACTTTCTTTTCATTCGAAATTAAGAGAAATTCCTCCCGTGGGATAAACTCGTGGGATTCTATGATTTTATGTGTCAAAAGTATGACAGTTTCAATTTGCCCATCTTGGCTTCAAAGGAGAGTTCTGGATTCATCTGTTGTAGGACCCATTTGTTGGTCTTTTTGACCACCCACTGTATCCTCCAGCACTATGTTAACTAAAATATGGAATACATCTTCTACTCCCAAGAATACATGTTCTACTTTCTGGGTTTTATCCAAAAACAAAGCCAGGGCGTTATGTCTCCCTAGTTTCACTGCCATGTAAAAAAACATAATAGTCTAAATCCAATTGAAATTCCCAACTATGGTAGACCCAACGAAGCAATAGGATCTACCTAATTGTTGACGGAAAGTTCAGCAATCGACTCAATGGCTCTGGCTCTAGTTGAATTTAGGCTAATGTGGTTCTTCTATTTACCACTCTACCAAAAGGAATGCAGTTGGCCCTCCATATCCATGTATATCTGTGTGTGTGTATAGTATATATATGTGTGTGTGTATATAGTGTGTGTGTGTGTGTGTGTGTGTGTGTGTGTGTGTGTGTGTATCCAAAAAGCAAACCAAGATTCTGCCATTATTTTGGCATTTTGCTACCCCATTACAGTCAGCTCTCCACATTTGCAGCTTTGACTTTTGTGGCTTTGATTATTTGCAGATTTCATTCACATGTATTCTCTAGGAATCTCTAGGTCCTCCGGCACAACTCTGCTGGAAACTGACCACAGAGTTGCGCTGGAGGAATTAAAAGATTACTAGAGAAAATACTTCAGTGGGCATTTGTAGGTCCTCCAGTGCGATTCAACGGACAACCAGATATGGGCAGATGTTGATCACAGAGTTGTGCTGGAGGACCTAGATATTGCTGGAGAGGTGTTCTTTCAGGTTAATAAAATAGTGTGTGTGTGTGTGGGGGGGGGGGTTATTTGTGGTTTTTCCACTTTGATGGAACTCCAGCAAATGTGGAGGACCCACTGTATATATAATGGGGCTTGAGCATCCATATATTTTAGTATCCACAGGGCATCCTAGAACCAAACCTCAGAAGATACCAAGGGTCCACTGTAATAGAATCATAGAATCATAGCATGAGGAGGGTTCTCACGGGTCATCTAGTCAAACCCCTGTTCAACACAGTATCACCAGCATTCATAGAATCATAGAGTTGGAAGAGACCGCAAGGGCCATCCAGTCCAACCCCATTCTGCCATGCAGGAAATCCAAATCAAATCATCTCCGACAGATGGCCATCTAGCCTCTGTTTAAAGACCTCCAAGGAATGAGACTCCACTACAATCCGAGGGAGTTTGTTCCACTGTCGGACAGCCCTTACTGTCAGGAAGTTCTTCCTAACGTTGAGGTGGAATCTCTTTTCTTGTAGCTTGCATCCACTGCTCCGGGTCCTAGTCTATGGAGGAAGTGAAAACAAGTCAGCTCCCTCCTCAGTATGGCATCCCTTCAAGTATTTAAACAGGGCTATCATATCACCTCTTAACCTTCTCTTCTCCAGGCTAAACATCCCCAGCTCCTTAAGTCGTTCCTCATAGGACACTGCTAGCAGGTAGTTGTCCGGAGTCTCTTTGAAGACATCCAGAGAAGACCTTTCCACCTCTGTGTGCAAATGGTTCCATTGCTGAGCCGCTCTCACTGCTGTTCAATCCAAATCTATCGTCCTGTAACTTCAAACCATTAGACCTGGTCCTATCTTCTGGGACAGCAGAGAACCGGTGTTTCCCCTCCTCCCTGTGACAGCCCTTGAGGTATTTAAAGAATGCAGTCTGCCCAGCCCCTTCTACTTGTCCTCATATGTTTTCTTCTCTGTACCTATCACCCTTGTTGCCCTTCTCTACTATTACCATTACCATAAGAAACCAGTTTTAAGAACCTGAAAAGCAGCCCTTCCAAATCAGGCCATACATCTACAATGCCCTATTTGTACACAAGCTCCAAAATGACCTGGATCAACCAGCTTTCACCTTCTCCCCACTCAAAGAGTTTTGCAAACATAAAGCAAATCGCCGCCTTAAATGAAATCTCAAGACAAAGCTAAATGTAAATGAAATGTATGTCTTATCGTCCTTATTTTAGCCCCATGCCTCTACAATTGTAGACTCAAGTAAGCCAGGTTCAGTCAAGAGAAGATAAAGAAGGGTTTATCATTCTGGAACCCTTTTTTTAATTAGAACATTTCATTAAATGTTAAAAACAATCATACAACTTAAAACTCACATCTCTTCATACCTCTACCACCTCCCATACTTAATACAACAGAGTAGATCAAGGTTATACTGAGAGTTCATTAGACTACTATAGGGGTAAAATCATAATTATAAGAGTTTTCTTAGAAAATATACTTGAATCATTACTAACATATCAAAAATTAATCATTGCATTTCGTTTTCATTCTACTTCTTCCTATATCCTTCCTATGCAAAACTCGTTCGTTTCTTATCTATTGTATTCTTATACTATAGATAATATTCTCCCTTCTCCTACTGCTATTCACCTCATAGTATTTTGCAAACCTTAAAAACAAAATCTAGATCTTCCTTTTTCTTAAATATCCTTTACTCCTTTTCTATATACTTCATTCTTGTGTTCTCTTGTTCTTACTATTGTATTTTACTACTTTCCTTTACCTTTTTCATCTCCGGCCACTCGCCTTATCCTTCTTCTCTGCCTACCCTCTCTTCTCTCTCTCTATCCTTCACCCTCTTTTTCTTTCTTCCCTTCTATCTCTTTCTTCTCTTTCTACTTTCATTCTACTTTTCTACTGGAACTTTGTTTTAAAAGAGGGGTCAGGAATTATCTGTTGGAGCGCCAGAAGAATTAACAGAGCCTCCTTGCTGTGGCAAGTGAAGGAGGTGCTAGCAAGGCTTTCGGGATTCAGTGTCTTATGGCAAGCGAAGGAGGCGATAGCAAGGCTTTCGGGATTTAGTGCCTCGTGGCGAGCGAAGGAGGCGATAGCAAGGCTTTCCGGATTTAGTGCCTCGTGGCGAGGGAAGGAGGTGATAGCAAGGCTTTCCGGATTTAGTGTCTCGTGGCAAGCGAAGGAGGCGATAGCAAGGCTTTCGGGATTTAGTGCCTCGTGGCGAGCGAAGGAGGCGATAGCAAGGCTTTCGGGATTTAGTGCCTCGTGGCGAGCGAAGGAGGCGATAGCAAGGCTTTCCGGACTTAGTGCCTCGTGGAGAGCGAAGGAGGCGATAGCAAGGCTTTCGGGATTTAGTGCCTCGTGGCGAGCGAAGGAGGCGATAGCAAGGCTTTCCGGATTTAGTGCCTCGTGGCGAGCGAAGGAGGCGATAGCAAGGCTTTCCGGATTTAGTGCCTCGTGGCGAGGGAAGGAGGTGATAGCAAGGCTTTCCGGATTTAGTGTCTCGTGGCGAGCGAAGGAGGCGATAGCAAGGCTTTCGGGATTTAGTGCCTCGTGGCGAGCGAAGGAGGCGATAGCAAGGCTTTCGGGATTTAGTGCCTCGTGGCGAGCGAAGGAGGCGATAGCAAGGCTTTCGGGATTTAGTGCCTCGTGGCGAGCGAAGGAGGCGATAGCAAGGCTTTCGGGATTTAGTGCCTCATGGTGAGCGAAGGAGGCGATAGCAAGGCTTTCCGGATTTAGTGCCTCGTGGCGAGCGAAGGAGGCGATAGCAAGGCTTTCTGGATTTAGTGTCTTGTGGCAAGCGAAGGAAGCGATAGCAAGGCTTTCGGGATTTAATACCTTGTGGCAAGCGAAGGAGGCTATAGCAAGGCTTTCCGGATTTAGTGTCTTGTGGCAAGTGAATGAGGCAATAACAAGGCTTTCAAACTTTAGTCTCTGTTGGAAAGAACACAGCACAGCAGGCACCAACTGTTTCTTTCCTTGTTTAATGGATTTCCCTACTTCATGAGACCAAGTTTACATTACAGCGTCTTGGCAAGTATATCTGCATTTCTAATTAAAACTTTAGGGTTATGTTTCAGTGGGCTGAAGAACTTTTGTTAAAACCCAATGTGTTTTTTTCAAGCTGAATCGATGTAGTCAGAAGCGCTAATGATTTTCAAATAAGCTTACTCTGCAAATCACTGCAGTCATACCCTTTAAACTTAACTGTGTGTATCTTTGTTAGAACAGGTACCCAGTTTAGCATGGCATGATTTAAGATGAATGCTGAAGAAAATCTGGAGCAATGTTTACAACCTACTAATTTGATAGAAAAGGAACTGCCAGAGAGATACAGAGTTCTGTATCACCCAGTTTCCATTTCCGGATTCTTTGAATAGGATATGGGATTAGCAACAGCAATAGCAAGTACATTTCTATACTGCTTTTCGGTGAACTATCATTCCCTAAGCAGCTTACAGTCTTTAAGCTAACTGTCCCCAATTGTAATTTTACCGACCTATGAAAGGATGGAAAGCTAAGTCAACCTTGGAGCCCTCCTCTAAAATCGAACTTACAACGTTGTGGCAGCAGGTCCAGCATTTAGCCACTACACCACCGGGGCTCCTTAGTACCAGAAAGGTACCAAAAATATCCAAATATCATTTCTACTAAATCCAGCAAGACTCATCCCTTCCCATGAATGTGCAAAGACATCGAATGGGAGCTACCTGCTGGCTGGCAGTCCTGAAAGGCAGCACTGGAAATGTTAACCACAATGCATGCATTTTTAGTCATTTTTTAAAAAATTGGATCTGGTACCTAGGTTCTATGAATGATATACCTTCATCCTACGTATTATAAAGCTAGCTATTAGATCCAGGCTAGCTTTAAAAGACTTCCATGGTGTTTCAAAAGCACTATTCTTCTGATGTCGTAATAGAAAAGTCTAAACTATACCAAAGAGACGAGCCTACACATTTCATAAGCAGAGGTCATAGAATCATAGAAACATAGAGTTGGAAGAGACCGCAAGGGCCCTCCAGTCCAACCCCATTCTGCCATGCAGGAAATCTAAATCAAAGCATCCCCGACAGATGGCCATCCAGCCTCCGTTTGAAGACCTCCAAGGAAGGAGACTCCACTACACTCCGAGGAAGGAGTGTGTTCCACTGTCGGACAGCCCTTACTGTCAGGAAGATCCTCCTAATGTTGAGCTGGAATCTCTTTTCCTGCAGCTTGCACCCATTGCTCCGGGTCCTAGTCTCTGGAGCAGCAGAAAACAAGCTTGCTCCCTTGTCAATATGACATCCCTTCAAATAGTTAAACAGGGCTATCATATCACCTCTTAACCTTCTCTTCTCCAGGCTAAACATCCCCAGCTCCCTAAGTCATTCCTCATAGGGCATGGTTTCCAGATCCTTCACCATTTTAGTCACCCTCCTTTGGACACGCTCCAGTTTCTCAATGTCCTTTTTGAATTGGGTGAGCTCTAGCACCCAATGAGATGCTTATTTCTCTTATTCAAAGCTATGCAAATGGAAACATTGAGAAAATGGGGGGCAGCTTCAGAAGCCCCATATTCCTTCAGTCACTTTTCCCCAACCCCCAAAAGATCATGTCCCAGATCAAGAACATGCATGTTTGTCTGGAGATCTTTGCTATTATTTCCTCTGTCCCAAGCGGTCCTATTATCTAACTGATGCCTAGAAATTTCAGTCTGAAGGCCAAAACAAGCTGCAGAAATAATCCAGTTTCACATAATTTTAACTGCCCTGACTCAATACGAAGGAATTCTGGGAACTGTAGTTTTATGAGACATTGAGGCCTGTTACAGACTGCCAAAATAAAGCGGCTTGGGGTCTCTTTGGAGGTATGCTATTTAAATGATGCATGGGTCCTAAGAGTCCGGAGGTTGCGCCAAAGCCACTCTCCATTCCTAAGCACTGGAGGGCAGCTTTGGTGCAGCTTCCGGACTCTTAGGACCCATGCATCATTTAAACAGCATGCCTCCAAAGAGACCCAAGGCAGCTTTATTTTGGCAGTCTGGAACAGGCCTTGGTTCTACTGAAAGATACTTTTCATAGAAACGTAGATACGTAGAGTTGGGAAAAACCACAAGGGTCATCCAGTCCAACCTCTTGCCACACAGGGATACACAATCAAAGCATGCCTGACAGATGGCCTTCCATCCAGTTTAAAGACCTCCTCAGAAAGAGACTCCACTACTCTCCGAGGAAGTGTCTTCCACTATTGAACAGCTCCTACTGTCAGGAGGTTCTTCCTAACGTTGAGGTGGAATCTCTTTTCCTGTAGCTTGAATCCATTGCTCTATGTCCTGATCTCTGAACCAGCAGAAAACAGGCTTGATTCATCCTCAATCCCTTCAAATGTTTAAACATGGCTATCGCTTCGCCTCTAACCTTCTCTTCTTCAGGCTAAACATACCCAGCTCCCTAGCCGCTCCTCATAGACTATAGCTTCCAGACCCATCACCGTTTGGGTTACCCTCCTCTGGATACGCTCCAGCTTGCCAACAGCCTTCGTGAGTTGGAGTGCCCAGAACTGGACGCACAATATGACACAATTTGGTGAGGTCTGACCAAAGCAAAATAGACTGGCACTATTACTTCCCTTTTACTTTGTCACTTGAACAATTACACAGAACCTGCAGTCAAAAGCTTACTCTGGTTTTGAGGCACATTGAAAGCTTTAGAGTAGCCACTAATATCTTTCCCCCTTTCATCCAACACCACAGAGAGAGAAAGAGAGAGAGTCTTTGTGTGCACAGAAGATCCTTTCCAATGGCGATGATGGGTGAAAACACCTGACAGAAGTGTTTGGGGTATGAGATGAATAAATGCTGTAAAAACATATGGCGCGCATTAAATATGAGCTCCACTAATGGGACATGCTTATGCAAAAATGAAATACAGCGTGCCCACGCCATACATGGGCTTGCTGTAAGTGGATTTGAGTTACATGTATAGCAAGCTCGGGAAGACAGAATGGTGAATATGTCAGAGGTGCACATGCAACGCACAAAAGTGGGCCACCATAGAAACCAATGAGATTTCAGCATACACGTTTTTCCCATATGCCGGGGGGGGGGGGGGTCCAGAAGAGATCCCCTGCGTACATACGAAGTGCCCACGATACAATCGTCCCGCCACATTTGCGGATTTGACTTGTGCGGATTTGATTATTTGTGTATTTGGTTATTTGCAAATTTGATTAATAGGAATCTCAAGGTCTTCCAGAGAAATTCTTCTGGAAGATGACTGTAGAGTTGTGCTGGATGACCTACATATTCCTAGAGAACACACTTCTTTAGGCATTTGTAGGTACTCCACCATGTTTCTGTTGTCAACTTCTGGCAGATGCTGACCACAGAGTTGTGCTGGAGTACAGAAAGATTCCTAGGCGCATTACAGACCACCCAAAACGGGCCGTCTTGTGCCGCTGCTGGTTGCAGCCCAGAGGAGCCCCAGCATCCAAACCGCGGGGCTCCTCCGCGCTGCAAATAAGAAGTGCCAAAATGGCGCTTCTCTTTGCGGCACGGATATGACGCCATGAGGCGCCATAGGCACACTCGCAGCGTCATATGTGCCGCGCGACGTGCGGATGCAGCGCGTCCGCTACATAAAGATGGCGGCCCCCATGTGGAATGGGCGCCGCCATTTTGTATGGACTCGGTCCGTATTAGGGTTAGGGGCGTCCGGAAGAGAGTCTTTCTCATCACCTGCCACCTAATCCTCTCACCTGGAGACAACAGTTGCAACCTAGGACCTTCTCTGCCCATATGCAAAGCATACACACTACTCCCAACCCATTCACCATTTGTAAATCAACCCATCGCACCTACCGTTGAGCTGCCTGTAGACAATGTCTTCAAGGAGTGACAGCCTCTTCAAGACCGCCTCCTGGATGGGAGTGCCAGCGTAGATGGATAAGTTGGCTGCACCTGTTCTGGGATGGATTTGATGGAAGGAGTCCCCATTTTTCATGGCAATGGGCCTGCACTTGGCCAGGAACAGGACAAAGCCAGCTACCGCAATCAGGTTTAAGACCAGCAAGACTTTGACTTTCCTCAGCGAAGCCATCAAAGACCTTCCCAACCTGGGATGCGCAACCGGGCTACTGCTTTGGCAAGGACAGGAACAGAAGGGCGGGAGGAGAAGTAGGACGGCTTGCTCTCTGCCTCCTGGGTTCAGCAGGTGCTGGAAAGCGAAGGTGGGAACGCATGGCTTGTCCTTGGCGGGTCTCCATCTGACAACTTGCACAGCCGAGCTATTTGCAACAAGGGAAAGAGGCCGGCGTTTGCAGGTGGTGACAAAGGAAACAGGTCAGATCTCCCACTCCAGAAACAGCTGGAAAGAATCACAGAAGCCAGTCATTGCCTCCAGTGGAAAAAAGGAAACTTTTAAGAAACATTATAACATCCTTCGGGGTCCAGGCTGTAACCGAAGGCCAGGGTTAGCCTCTTTTGATCCAGAGCTCCTTGGTGCCACTGACTTCTTGTTAATACAAACAGCTCAGGCTTTGTCCATAGGAGTTCTGGCCCTAGGAAAGCATCCCTTGGGGCAGCCTTGGTACTTACTTGCCAGTGGGAGATCTAGTAGGCCTTTTGCGCTTCTGGGTGCACCGCCGGGCCTCTGAATCACCATCTGAGGTCCTTTCAGCTGAACTGGCCTAAGAAGACTCCGACCGCAGCATCTCTCCTATACTCTCTCCATCACCGAAAGGGAATTTACATGGCTCTGATAGGAATCTTCTAGCAAGGGGAAAATGTGGAGGCAGAGGGCCTTGAACGTTGGCTTTCCTTCACCAAGAGGAACACAGGGAGTAAGCGGGGAGTAAGGGAGACCTTTCCTCCTCCTGACTTAACCCTGGGCAAAATGGCCTTCCTACACCAAAGAGGAACATGGGGAGTAAGGTGGCTCCCGAAAGAGAGAAACTAATGCCTTTCTGGGGAAGGAAGGGACCTAAAACTAAAAATGCCTTTCCTTCAGCAAGGGGCTAAAAGACACAGAGAGAAAGGAAAGGAGGGAGGGAGGGAGGGAGGAAGGGAGGGAGGGAGGGAGGAAAGAAGGAAGGGAGGAAGGAAGGAAGGAAAGAAGGGAGGGAGGAAGGAAAGAAGGAAGGGAGGGAGAGAGAAAGGAAAGAAAGAAGGGAGGGAGGGAGGAAGGAAAGAAGGAAGGGGGGAGGGAGGGAGGAAAGAAAGAAGGGAGGGAGGGAGGATGGAAAGAAGGGAGGGAGGGAGGAAAGAAGGGAGGAAGGAAAGAAGGAAGGGAGGGAGGAAGGAAGGAAAGAAGGAAGGGAGGAAGGAAGGAAGGAAAGAAGGGAGGGAGGAAGGAAGGAAAGAAGGAAGGGAGGAAGGAAGGAAGGAAGGAAAGAAGGGAGGGAGGGAGGAAAGAAGGAAGGGAGGAAGGAAGGAAGGAAGGAAGGAAGGAAGGAAGGAAGGAAGGAAGGAAAGAAGGGAGGGAGGGAGGAAAGAAGGAAGGGAGGGAGGAAGGGAGGAAGGGAGGAAAGAAGGGAGGGAGGGGGCCCCAGGGACCTCAAGATGGATGCCCTCCTTCTCCGAGGGGCAGAGAGGGGGAAAGCTGGCTCCTAAGAGGGAGAAACGGAGGAGGAGAAGGAGGAAAAGGAGGAGAGAGGGATGCCACCTTTCCTGGAGAAGGGAAAGGCTTGCCTGGCCTGCCGGGAAGGGAAGGGAAAGGAAGGGAAGGGGCCTGGAGGCTTTGTGGGGCGGCAAGCGAAGGACCAGGGAGGCCAAGGGTCTCAGGCCAGCGGAGGAGGCGAGGGAGGCTGCTCAGGGATGCTCTTCTTCTTCTTCTTCTTCAGCCAAGAGGGCCGTCGGAGAGGCAGGTGCTGCTGCTGCTGCTGCCTCCTCCTCCTCCTCCTCCTCCTCCTCAGCGGAGCCCTCTCCTTCCCAAAGGAGGCCGAGGCTGGCTAGGGCTGGGCCCTCAGGACCCTCCATTGCCTTCCCATGGCCGAGAGAGAGAGAGAGAGGGAAAGGCAGGGACTAGAGCGACCCCCGCCGCCACCTCCTCCTCCTTCTCCTCCTCCTCCTCCTCAGCCCAGGCGCTGCGCCCAAAACCCGGCCTGGAAGAGAGGGAGGGAAGGAAGGAAGGAAGGGGTTTCCTCCTCCTGCTCCTGACACCTGCCTCCTCCTCCTCCTCCTCCTCCTCCTCCTAGGACCACAAGGGCTCTCTCTACATCATCATCATCATCATCATCATCATCATCATCATCTCCAAAAGCCTCTGAGGAAAGAGCCTCTAGCAAGGCTCCTTTCTTTCAGGGAGCCTCCAAGGGGCCAAAAGTACTCTCTTGGTCCTGCCAACTCGGCCTTTAAAGAGACTTTGGACTTCAGCTCCCAGAAGCCTCAGCCCTGTGGGCCGATAGTCTGGGATTCTGGGAGCTGAAGTCCCAACATCCCTCCAAGAGCACCGTTTGGGGACCACTGCTCTACAGAGTGAGGCGTCACTCTTGCTGCAGAAACCGTCCACACCTTGAGACCGCTTTAACTGCAGCCCAGGGAATCCTGGGAACATTGTGGGAGACTTTGCGCCTCCTCTGTCCCAGGGTTCTGGTGCCTCAGTGAACTACAGTTCCTTAGCGCTGAGCCAGGGCAGTTGAAGCACTCTCAAAGCAGATTGTTTCTGCAGTGTGTTTTGGACCAAAGACAAGAAGACAATCACAGAATCCTAAACTTGGAAGAGACACCCCCCAAGGGTCAGCATCCATCTGAAGATGGCCACAGATGCTGGTGAAACGTCAGGAAGAAACTCTTCTAGAACATGGCCACATCGCCCGAAAACCCCACCAAAAACCAAGCTGGGGGCTCCTTTTAGTGACCAACGGAACGACGGAAGACTGAGCCGACCCAGAGCCCCTGGCTGGACTTGAACTCACAACCTTTGAGCCACTGTGCCACCGGGGCTCAGCTCTGCTCTGCTCTTCAATTCAGCCACTCATAGAACACAAAGAAAGAAGGGAAGAAAGAGAAGAAGAGAAGAGAAAACATGACCAAAGACAAAATGCTGGGGTCAGAAAGAGTAACAGATTTGGGCACCATGATGATGATGATGATGATGATGATGATGATGCAATGAGAGTCCCTAGACTTGACCTAGAGCGATCATTCATAGCCCATGCATGGCTTCCCTTCCTTTAGTAAAAGCGGCCTCAAGTTGGATTATTTCTGCAGGATGTTTTGGACCGAAGAGAAGAAAAGGAAAAGAAAAGTGTGTGTGTGTGTGGGGGGGGGGGGGGGGTCATGACCAAAGGTCAAATAGAGCAACAGATTCGGGCACCATTATTATTGTTGTTGTTATTATTGTTTTATTAACAATAATATTTCAATAAGGGTCAATGTGGCATAGGACTCCGGAGGTCAAGGTTCGGTTCCCTCTTGGGCATAGAAACCGACTGGGTGACCCTGGGCAAGTCACACAGTCTCAGCCCCAGAAAACCCAGTTTGGCTAAGGGCAACCGTAAGTCAGGGCAGTTAAAGTCTCATTTTTGGGGAATATATATATATGTGTGTGTGTGTGTGTGTGTATGTGCCTGAATGTGAGTATACAGATCTGTCTGTCTGTCTGTCTGTCTGTCTGTCTGTCTGTCTGTCTATCTATCTATCTATCTATCTATCTATCTATCCCTGCAAATGGGTTGATTTCTGCAGTTCAGATTATTCCTTCCACAATACATTCACTTTTGGGTTGCCATTAGTCTGAAACGACCCGAAGGCGCATGACAGTGACTCCAGCTGAGTCAATCTATAGTTTTAGGGTTTGTGTTTGTTTTTCGTTCATCTCGGTGAAGATGGAGAGCAAGGAATAAAGAGGTGATTATTATTATTATTCTCTCTCTCTCTCGGGCTTTGCTTCGCGAACGAAGATTCAGGAAGGACTCATGATCCCGCGCTTTGTACAAGCGCACTGGTGACTAAAAAGGCCAATTCGGGATAAACAGGTCCGGCTGCAGAAAGCACATTATTATTAACCATCAATAAAAGCAGTCAGAGTTGCACACAGAAACACGGGAAGGACAGGGAGCAGATGAATACCAAAGTATCCTGGAATGTTAAAACACTTGAAATCTTGACACGGAAAACCTCTCATCTTTGGGAACTGTCAAATACAGCTCTACGGCATCGGAATAAAATGCACATCACATTTTTTTATAACTCTTTCCAGACTTGTTTATCCCACGAGAACAGCTATTCCAGGCACTGGAGACATCTTTATAGGACAGACTGGAAACACATTTGCTTCTCCGGTTGTTTTTCTGGGATCCCTCCCCGACTCAGCAGCAGCGCAACGGTGACAGAAAGAGCAAAAAATGCGCCTGGGTTCAGTTTGGTGTCACGGCATTGGCAGCAACCCCTTCTGGCACCCGCTCCACTTTCCCCCTTTTAAAGACAATGTATGGGAACGCCGTTAAAAAATGGGCTGAAATTTTACATCACAGTTAATAGTGTGTAATGTTATGCGTCTGTGAGTAATAGTAGGAGCTACCAAATAAATAAATTAGCAGACACCCAATAAGACCCTATCGGTGAACTTCAATGATTCATAAGGGCACCATCCAGAATACTACTACTACTAATAATAATAATAATAATAATGTCCTGATGCTCAATGGGCCCTGATACAACTTGGACTGCAATGCACATTAGTCATTGCCACAGGTACTCTTGTGCAAATGTGCACTGTGGCATGGCAATGTAAACATTGCCATGAACTGAACTAAGACCAGACACAGAAAATGCAGGCCTATGACTAACGTCTTCAATTTATTTCTCCTGTTTGCCTGAGGAAGAAGCTAGTGAGACTTGGAAAGGTGGCGCCATGTGATTGTGCATTTTGGTTGGCCCCATAAAGGTATCATTGGCGCTTTACAGAGCGCCCAAAAAGGGCGCTCTGCTGGTGCCCATGTTTGCTGCACGAGGGGAGCCGCAGTGGACAAACCGCGCGACTCCCCCGCGCAGCTAAAACGGCGCACTTGCAGCATCACAGCCGCGCCACGACGTGCGGATGCTAAGCATCCATCACATCAATGTAGGCTTCTTTTCAGTAGCCTACATCGGGGCAAATATCATCATTAGCCACCTTGAGTCCCTGCACTGGGAGGGAGGTGGGATATAAATAAATAAAATAATTGTAATAATAATAATAATAATAATAATAATAATAATAATAATAATAGTAATAATCAAGTGGAATATCAAATACTTGCTGATTTACCACCAATCCCCCCCAAATTAGATCATGGTCTATCTTCTTCCTATTTGGCAGTCCTTTACATTTGTGGTTGTGTGCGTCTTCTGATCCTTAGAAGAAGCTGCTGCAGGGTTTTGTCGGCCCCAGATATCATTGCTTAATGCTTTACCGTTCTTTCATATTCACAGCCTGCAAATACATTTCAGAAGTAGATTTAAAGAAACATTTAACACACCCAAAGAAATAAAACATAAAAAAAGAAGGAAGTAGATCAAGAACAACCCCTCTCCTCCCAGGTGGGAGAGATACTATTCCATTGGAGATACCATCTGAGCAGTTGTGTGTTTTAGAACAACAAACCCCCTCTGGATGATTTGCAAAACTTGACACGTTACTTTCATTTGCCCAGATTAATGCCCATTACCTTTTGTAGGCATTGTTCATAGAATCATAGAATCGTAGTTGGAAGAGACCGCAAGGGCCATCCAGTCCAACCCCATTCTGCCATGCAGGAAATCCAAATCAAAGCATCCCTGACAGATGGCCATCCAGCCTCTGTTTAAAGACCTCCAAGGAAGGAGACTCTATCACCCTCCAAGGGAGTGCATTCCTTGGTCAAACAGCTCTTACTGTCAGGAAGTTCCTCCTAATGTTGAGGTGGAATCTCTTTTCCTGCAGCTTGCATCCATTGTTCCAGGTTCTGTTCTCTGGAGCAGCAGAAAATAAGCTTGCTCCTTCCTGAACATGACTTCCCTTCAAATATTTAAAAAGGGCTATCATATCACCTCTTAACCTTCTTTTCTTCAGGCTAAACATCCCCAGCTCCCTAAGGCGTTCCTCATAGGGCATGGTTTCCAGACCCTTCACCATTTCTGGATCCTATTCTCTGGAGCAGCAGAAAACAAGCTTGCTCCCTCCTCCATATGACATCCCTTCAAAAACTTAAACACGGCTATCATATCACCCCTTAACCATCTCTTTTCCAGGCTAAACATCCCCAGCTCCCTAAGTCTCTCCTCATAAGGCTTCATGGTTTCCAGACCTTTCACCATTTCAGTGGTCCTCCTTTCCACATGCTCCAGTTTCTCAACATCCTTTTTGAATCGTGGTGCTCAGAACTGGACACAATGTTCCAGGTGAGGCCTAACCAAAGCAGAATAGGGTGGCACTATTGCTTCCCTTGATCTTTGACACTATACAAGTAGTATATAGTGTCGATGCAGCCTAGAATTACATTGGCTATTTGAGCTGCCACATTACACTGTTGACTCATGTTCAACTTGTGGTCTACGAGATCCCTTTGACATGTTGTCTTGTTAAGCCAGGTGTCCCATCATGCGGCACTCGGGCCTCGAACTGCCCACCGTCCGATCTTGCACTCAACAGAGTCAGTGTCTTAACCGCTTGAGCCACTGCATCCCTGATGAAGTAGCTGAATCTGGAACATGGCATTCCACCAGTGCACTTCTGTGGGAAATTGCCACTTGTTTTGAATATTGATAACATAATCAGGGTCTGCCAGACCTGATAAACTGTTTTTAATGTGCGACTTTAACAAATAGGAACCAGTGAAGGCTATGTTGAAAGAACAGCCGTATTTGCATAGGTAACCATCACCTCAAATGGCTGCTCAGCTGAAGCAGAGTGCTGAAGACAGTAGTTTCTCAATAATAATAATAATAATAATAATAATAATAATAATAATAATTTATTACGGCACATGGCCAGCACAAAATAATAAAATGTTTACAGAAATTGCATTGCATTGCATCCACTGGAAACATTTATTCCAGCATAGAATGATAGAATCATCGAGTTGGAAGAGACACCAAGGACCATCCAGTCCAACCCCATTCTGCCATGCAGGAAATCCACATCAAAGCATCCCCGACAGATGGCCATCTAGCCTCTGTTTAAAGACCTCCACTACACTCCGAGGGAGTTTGTTCCACTGTCAAACAGCCCTTACTGTATTGTATGAATACATATATACATATAAATGCCAAGGATAAAATCCAGAGACATGCACCGAAATGGATTTAACAGCATTTAGAAGCCTTCCCCAAAGATAGATTTGGAGCGCACTGCTCTTAAAGTCCACTACTTTTTACCAAATGAAGTCAGTCGCCATGTTGGGATAAGCTGTTGGATATCATGCAAACCTTTTCTTTTAATGTGGACAGGATTCAGCAGATCTCTGAAAAAGCCTGGAGGGGATACTACCTCCATTCACTTTTCAAGGCTCCATCTGGCTGTACTCTGTCAACAGGGACATAGCCAAGGGGGGGGGTTCTTGGGGTCCGGACCCCCCCTTCCATTAGAAAAATGAATGGTGTGTGCTGCTGCGCCGCCACACCCAAGCCCCATTATAATGGTGGCACTTAGTCCGGACCCCCCCCCCCCCTTCCTAAAATCCTAGCTACATCCCTGCTGTCAACTTGGTGATATCATGGCCACCAAACTACAAGAAAAGAGATTCCACCTCAACATTAGGAAGCCCTGAGAAACATTCCTTGGGAATGTGGTGGAGTCTCCTTCTTTGGAGGTTTTTAAACAGAGAGGGGTTGGCCATCGAGTCAGAGGTGCTTTGAGTCTGAGTTCCTGCATGGCAGAAGGGGGTTGGATTGGATGACTCTTGGAATCTCTTCTAGCTCTATGATTCTAATATCTATTAGTATTGTACTAGGAGAATACCTACAAGCGACTGACTTGAAAGATGCTTAATATTACTTCAATCTTTACCATGCTTAGCAGTTGACTATAAAGGGAGACAAGGTTTATATTTCTATTAGACCAACCATTGTAAACAAAGTTCCAAAATGCATTCTATGGATAACACTTGTGACGATCAAATGACTAGTAGTACTATCCATGGCAAAGGCAGTCCTTCTTTATGGACTCTGGGAGTCAAGGACTTGGATCCAAAACACACTGCAGAAATAACCCAGTTTGAGACCATTTTAACTGCCCTGGCTCAATGCTAGGGGATTCTAGGAACTAAAGCTTTGTGAGATATTTAGCTTTCTCTGTCAGGGAACTGCAATTCCCAGGATTCCCAGGATTCCCTAGCACTGAATCAGGGCAGTTAAAGCGGTCTCAAATCTGATGTGATTCAAGCATCATTCTTTTTCCCCCCTTTCTCCTGTATGACCTCTAACATTTCTTTTTCCAGATGAAGAAACCAATGGAGCTTCAAAAGCTTGCGCCGTGTATTTATTTTTTGCCTTTAGTTGGCCTAGTAAAGGTATCACTGTTTAGTGGATTTTGGATGTTATGCTTCCTAATGTTGGTGGAATGTATTCTTGCGGAAGAAAACACCCAGTCTATGTGCCATTCTTTCCTGATATTATTATGATGCTTTATGTACAATCAATAAAATAGGTAAAATAGATAAAAATAAGCTTCTACAAAATAATAAAATAATACATCTTAATACAAAGGAAGCAACAAATTGAAAACATCAAATAATAAACAAGTAGTGCTGTGGCCAATAGAATCAGAGTTGAAAGAGACCCCAGGGACCATCCAGTCCAACCTCCAGCCATGCAGGAACTCACAATCAAAGCACCACCAACAGACAACCATCCAGCCTCCTTTTAAAGACCTCCGATAAGGAGACATTCAGCTGTTGATGTGCTCAGCAGTAAAGAAAAATCTGAAGGTTCATAGCCCATATTACAGAAACATGGAACGTGAAAGCATAAATCAGGAGCGCTAGACTTAGAGCTTTATCACACGGAGGTTTTTGCAGCTCAGATCCGGGGTGACTCCTGGTTCACCTATGCGAATTCACGTTATAAGGTGAGTGTTTTGTCACACCTGGTTACCCTTCCGTTGCCCTTCCGAATCGAGGGGGAAACGAATCCAAGGCAAGTCACGTGATGTGGATTCACGCAAAGCAGAGTGAGTGCAAATTGTAGTACCACACCAGTGGGATTCAACAATTCGAATTGGGACTATTGGGCATGCTCAGTGGGGGTCTAAATGCATCATGACCTTGTACGTTTTTGGGGTGAAAAGGGGCCTAAGTTCTTGTTCTCTGTTTCACGTAATTGAATGAATATTTGCCTCGTGAATATTTCTGTGTCTTCTCCGTCCCTTTTTTTAATTTCCCCTTCCAATTCAGCAATTTCAACACACAAACATACATATAGATAGATAGATATACATACATATCTGTATATTCACATTCACGCACATACAGACATGTACATATTCAAAAAAAAAGTGTTGTCTTGAAAGTTGCCCTGAAAGTGAAAGGACCACCAAAGGAAATGGGGGAAATTGCAGCGCCGCATCATGGGAAATTTGCAACCCGGGGGGGGGGGGGTTGCGTTGGTGTACCAGAGCAGAAGCAAAGTTGCATTCCACACCAGACCAATCTGGAGTGAAACTGAAGTGAGATTGGAAGCAATTTCTGTGAATTCGCTTGTTACCGATTTCGACAAAACGAGGGGTCACTTTGGATTCACTGCGGAAGCGTCACGGAAGGAGCCCCATAGAAAGGAATCGCGTGTGATAACGCATCATGTTATCACATGAATTCGCATTGTTGGACCCGCAGTTACATTGGATCTGAGCTCCAAAAAGCTGCAAAAACCTCCGTGTGATAAACACCATAGTAACACAAAAATAATGATTGCCTGGTCAGCCTGGTATCAATACCACGAAAGATTCTAGAGCAGATCATGAAACAGTCTGTAAGCACTTGAAAAGGAATGCCGTGATCACTAAAAATCAGCATGGTTTCTGAAAAACAGTATGATACAATCCAATACAAGTGAATGACTCTTTTTATAACCTGAATATACCAATCAGAAATAAAGTAGATGAACTATTCCCACAATGGGTGACTCTATGGATAACAAATTGTTTCTACAATTATATGTATTAAATCAAAATTCTTAAATAAACATGACATGAATAAATTCATTTTAAAAAATTAATAGCCACACTGTTCCAGACTGCCAAAATAAAGCTGCTTCGGGTCCCTTTGGAGGTATGCTATTTAAATGACGCATGGGTCCTAAGAGTCCGGAGGTTGCGCCAAAGCCACACTCCATTCCTAAGCACTGGAGGGCAGCTTTGGTGCAGCTTCCGGACTCTTAGGATGCATGCATCATTTAAACAGAACACCTCCAAAGAGACCCCAAGCAGCTTTATTTGGGCAGTCTGGAACAGGCCAGAAAGGACTATTTAAATGCTAACAATAAGCTCCAGCTTCAAAAACATTTTGTGAAAATGGTAACAGGCACATAGCAAGGATAAGGCACAACAACATTTATGTATACAACAAGGATATTGAATTAATCAATCAAGTCATGGGAAATTGCATTCATTAACAATTCATAAAACAAATTATTTTACATCAATTAATTTGTAGATAAATTCACAGAAGGCCTCAAAACCACACGGAGAGGATAATAAAAAATACCAACAATAATTTCAGGCTTCAGAAATACTTTGTAGAAATAAAACCTTGTCCACAAACACTTTTGCAGATGAGATAAGACTCCAGCAGAGTCCTTTCCAGATATAATGGCATGGTCACAGGCCCTTGCAGAAATAAACCAAAGGGCAAAGATAAGGCCCCAGCAGGACAGAAGCTCTCCTGAGTCCGTCTTTTCATTTCTGTTTCACCAGTACAGGCTTCTTCATCTGATTTACATGTTACATAACATACAAAACACTGTAAATCTGCCAGAATCAATAATGAGGAAAACATATTGTAAAGGTAAAATGCTGGATCTAAATGCCAAGTTGTCTATGCCTTCATTACGTGGATTGTGCCAAACTTTACTGTGAATCAGCCCTCTGTAACGCTGGCGCATTAGAGACGCGCCAAAGGGGCATATTAGGGTTAGGAAGGGGCGTAGTAGGGTCATTTGCACCACGCGACGTGCGGATGCAACACATCCGCTAGGTCAAGATGGCAGCCCCCGTGTGGACGGGCAGCGCCATTTTGTACGGACTCGGTCCGTACTAGGGTTGAAGGGCATCCAGTCACAAAATCAGGAGAAGATTAAGAATCGGGAAGGTGGCTATGAAAGAACTAGAAAAGATTCCAAAATACAAAGATATACAACTCAGCACGAAAGTTAGAATCATATAAGCCATTGCATTCCCTGTTATCATGTATGGAAGTGAGAGCTGGACAGTCAAGAAAGAAGATAGGAAGCAAATCCATTCATTTGAGATGTGGGGCTGGAAAAGAGTGCGGAGGATCCCACGGAGAGCCAAAAGGACAAACAAATAGGTCCTGGAGCAGATCAAGCTGGAAACCTCCCTGGAAGCCGAGATGAGAAAACCAAGGCTGTTGTACTTCAGACACATCATGAAAAGGAGAAGAGACAATAATGCTGGGAACGGTTGAGGGAAGTAGGAAGATATGAAGGCCACATGCCAAATGGATGGACTCTATTAAGGAGGTCACAGGTTTTGCAGGAACTAAGCAGAGCAATGGAGAACATAAGGTCTTGGAGATGTCTCATCCATAGGGTCTCCGTGGATCAAGATCGACTCGAGGGCAGTTAACAACAAAATAAGGTCTGGACATGCTTCATCAGCCCTCCAAAATGTCCGTAGAGGATGTTAAGCATTAGGAAAGATATAAACCACAAACTTGTGATATTTTGGAAAACACAGAATTACATAACTTTACCGAATACAGGGATCAGATGCTGATCGGTTATTGCATTGTTTAGCAATTCAATATACAATCCTGTTTTGTTTCTATTTTATACATTATACCAAAAAACCAAGAGTGACAACGGGGGAAAGGGTGACGACAAGAAGTCAAAGTGAACTACTATGACCGAATGTTTTGCCAAACATCCGAATACGGAAAGATGTCAGCATTTAAAATATTGTTGAATAACGACGAAAATGATCTTGGACTAAAGAGTTTCTAAATCACACGACGCATATCTTCCAAAGATTGTAATAGTCCTATGGTTCTAATGTCCTTTACTGCAGACTGGTGAAATATTTTCACAGCGGGGACCATTTTCCCTTCAATGATGCATTTGAGGTCTGTAGTGGGATCATTTTCATGGTCATTTTTTCTATTCATAGGCCTGTTACAAACTGCCAAAATAAAGCTGCTTGGGGTCTCTTTGGAGGTAGGCTGTTTAAATGATGCATGCGTCCTAAGAATCCGGAAGCGGCACCAAAGCTGCGCTCCAGTGCTTAGGAATGGAGTGTGGCTTTGGCGCAACCTCCGGACTCTTAGGACCCATGCATCATTTAAATAGCATACCTCCAAAGAGACACGAAGCAGCTTTATTTTGTCAGTCTGTAACAGGCCATAGAGTATTCCATAAATGATTCCATCCTTTATCTACAGTCCATTGTCCTGATTTCCAACGTCGGGCTATTTCTAGCCTTGCATTCGCTAAAAGGGGAACAGATGAACTTTTTATATGTGATTCAATATCCACCAAACGGTGATACCTTTATTGGCCAGCCAAAATGCACAATACACACGATGTAAGCTTTCGAAGCCTCAGTGGCTTCTTCGTCAGGCAAGGTGTTACAAACCAAATAGGAGGGGAAAAATGAAGATGTTAGCCATAGGCCAGCATTTTGAGGTTTCTGTTCTTAGTTAAGATGGTATGGAGGGCATACCTTGTAGGCTGGCACCTATACCTTCTGGCCATGAAGTTAAGATGGTATGGAGGGCATACCGTGTCGGCTGGCACCTATACCTTCTGGCCATGAAGTTAAGATGGTATGGAGGGCATACCGTGTCGGCTGGCACCTATACCTTCTGGCCATGAAGTTAAGATGGTATGGAGGGCATACCGTGTCGGCTGGCACCTACACCTTCTGGCCATGAAGTTAAGATGGTATGGAGGGCATACCGTGTCGGCTGGCACCTATACCTTCTGGCCATGAAGTTAAGATGGTATGGAGGGCATACCGTGTCGGCTGGCACCTATACCTTCTGGCCATGAAGTTAAGATGGTATGGATGGCATACCTTGTTGGCTGGCACCTATACCTTTCTGGCCATGAAGTTAAGATGGTACGGAGGACATACCTTGTCAGCTGGCACCTATACCTTTCTGGCCATGAATTGGGAGATTTTAAAAATCCGGGAACGTTAACATCCATTTGCATCTCAACAAAGACATGCTTCGGGTATAATGAGTTCGGAAAGTCTTTCTAGAAACCCTTAAGGAATCAGTTTTGTCAAGACGCCTGTTTTATAATCATTCACTTGAGTCGAAGGCTTTCATGGCCAGCATCCATGGTTTTTTGTGGGGTTTTCGGACTATGCGGCCATGCTCTAGAAGCATTTCTTCCTGACGTTTCGCCAACATCTGTGGCTGGCATCTTCAGAGAATGCTGGAATGGAAGAGAGCTGGAGATATATATATATATATATATATATATATATATATATATATACTGTGTGACTCCAGGTTGGGAAGAGTATATCAGGGACGTAGCCAAGGGGGGGGGGTGTCTTGGGGTCCGGACCCCTCCCTTCCATTAGAAAAATGAATGGTGTGTGCTGCTGTGCCGCCGCACTCAAGCCCCATTATAATGGTGGCACTTAGTCTGGAAACCCCCCCCCTTCCTAAAATCCTAGGTATGCCCCTGAGTATATATATCCCACTCACTTCCATGCCAGCCTTCTCTGAAGATGCCAGCCACAGATGCTGGTAAAACGTCAGGAAGAAACTCTTCTAGAAGATGGCCACAGAGCCCCAAAACCCACAAAAAACCGTTCATTGGAGTCCGTTACAGATGGAAATCTTTCCATGTATGACCTAGCTGTTGACATTGTAAAGGTTTTAAGAACAAATGGATAATTTGGAAATTTGCAACACCTAGAAAAATAAAACAAATAAAAAGATAAGAATAAAATAGAAAGAAATAAGTGTGGTCCTCCAGCTATTACTGAGCTTCAGCCTGCTGTTGGCACATCCCTGTTAATGCTGGGTGATGCCACATAGCAACATCATAATGTAAAGATGCAGAAATGAACATGCATTCCCATGCCTCTTGGTCCTGTTCCATGATGGCATTTGAGCCTGCGAAGGGATGCCATGAACAGATGAGTTAGTGAACTACTTCACCTCTCAGACAGGTGAAAATAATACTATCCATCAGTGAAGCCCAAACATCTAGCCCAGGGATGTAATACTGCTGCCATCCAGTGGCTTCATGTGTCAAGTGTATACAGCTGAAAGCCTCGTGTCCTCGCATGACTTTTAAAAAGGTAAAATCTAAACAAACAAACACACAATTAAATAAATACAGCCATCAGAAACACAAATGCAAGATCAAAAAAAAATTGCAAACATTTAAAAAAATACAAAGCTACAAACAAATGAACTTTAAAGTATAAACAACTTCAAGTCGTAGGATTCAAAAAATATAGCTGTGTTCATCTGTAGAGAGATCTTGTAGCACCTTTGAGACTACTAAGTGAAAGAAAGCTTACTGCTAACATCTTTCTTTCCGTTATGACACGATATCCCTGTTTAAATATTTGAAGGGATGTCATATTGAGGAGGGAGCAAGCTTGTTTTCTGCTGCTGCAGAGAATAGGATCCAGAACAATGGATGCAAGCTCCAGGAAAAGAGATTCCAGCTCAACATTAGGAGGAACCTCCTGACAGCAAGGGCTGTTCGACAGTGGAACAAACTCCCTTGGAGAGTGATAGAGTCTCCTTTGGACGTCTTTAAACAGAGGCTGGATGGCCATCTGTTGGGGATGCTTGGATTGAGAGTTCCTGCATGGCAGAATGGGGTTGGACTGGATGGCCCTTGTGGGGAATTCGCCAACTAGCGAATTCACATGAATGCGTTCTGGACCCACTTTCTTTTCATTCGAAGATAAGAGAAATTCCTCCCGTGTGATAAACTCCAGGGACACGATTATGCCTACCAGGACTTGGATGTGAAATAGCGTAAGATTGTTTTGTCATTGTGATATGTATTTGTCATTTTGCTTTACTTGTATTGTTTTTTTATTAAATTAAACCTATTTCTGTATTGTAACTGTTTTATAACTCTGTTTTTATTTGTATTTCTATAGCCTTCCCATGCATGCCGTAACATGCCATTATACTTCAGGGCTTTCTCTACATCCTTCAGGGCTGCCTTTCCCACTTTTTCTTGTCCTTTGGTTTGTTAACAACAATCGCCACTTTGGTTAATGATCTGAGCCAAGGTAAAGTTATATCAGTTTTGTCTACTTCGTATTCAGCTGTAACAACTATGCTTCTGCATTTTATTCTTTCCCCCAAGGCTTTACTATCTTTATATCTTAAATTATTGATTTTGGGCCCGAACGGACAGGTCAAAATAAAGCTGCTTCGAGTCACTTTGGAGGTGTGCTGTTTAAATGATGCATGCATCCTAAGAGGCCGGAACCCGCATCAAAGCCATGCTCCAGTCCTAAGGACTGGAATGCAGACTCCGGAGATCAGGGCTCAATTGCCCTCCCAGAAAACCCCATGACAGGGTCATCATAAGACGCAAATGACAGAACAACTACAAACAACAGAAGAGTATTAAAATGTCTTGCTGGAATCCTGGGGGACATATGTCCGCATGAATTGGAACTGGGCAGATCTGTAATGTCTGCTGTTACATTAAGGCCTTTTGTTACTTTAAGATGTAGGGGAGCCGACAAAGCGGCCAATGCACAATGCACAACAGGACCAATGTGCATAGGGCATTGGAACACCACCTCGGGAGTATTGATGCACATTGGGGCACTCTTGTTATGCATCATTGCTATTCACTACTAGTGTTTCTTGGCAGCTCTGCAACATATATAAATATAAATAAAATGCATCCAAGGAAGTAGACTGTAGTCTCCAAAAGCTCCTGCTGCCAATTTCTTTCTTTCAGGCCTGTTACAGACTGCCAAAATAAAGCTGCTTTGGGTCTCTTTGGAGGTATGCTGTTTAAATGATTCATGGGTCCTAAGAGTCCGGAGGTCGCGCCAAAGCCACACTCCATTCCTAAGCACTGGAGGGCAGCTTTGGTGCAGCTTCTGGATTCTTAGGATGCATGCATCATTTAAACAGCATACCTCCAAAGAGAAATGAGAAAGTTGACTGAGTTACTGCAACATTAGAAATTTCAAAACCGAAAGAATATTGAACGGCGTGTGTGACATTTGTGGGTCAATGCTCGAATTTCATGCCCCTTCTGCCAGCTACACTCTTGGGCACCTGCTGGTCCAGCTTGGTAACTGGATCCATGCTGATCATTTCAGTGGCTGTCTGTACAGTTGGCCCTCTGTTTTTACGGGGTGATCCGTTCCAGACCCTCCTGTGAAAATGGAGACTCCCCAATATTCAAGCCCCATAGGCTTGAATGGAGCTTGTGCCCGCAAGCGTGTGTTAGGCGCACACTGCAAAGGTGCATCCCACTGAATTTAACAGAGGTCACTCCTCTATGAATATTCAAGACCGCAGATTTCAATCCACAAGAACAGAGAGGCGACTGTATATACTATATATATAAATACCTAAATAAATAAATACTTAAATAAATAAATAAATACTCATGTATAAGTCTAGAAATTTAGGTTAGAAAATTGACCCAAAAAAAACAAAACCTGAGTTGATTTATCCTCAGGTCAATGTTATATGATGAAAGGCAAGAGTTTAATATGCCCTGGAAACAGTGATCCCTTTTTACTTTCTCATCCATCCAGCCTTTAGGATGAGCTCATATAGCTGGAAATGTGTCAGTTCTTTGCCTTGTTTTCCTTTGCTTCATCCTTTACATCCTTCGTTGCATGCCCCTATGTTTTACCCCCCCTCCCTTATACATGGGTCATATCAACATCCATAATTCTGGCCCCAAAACTTGTCCTCGACTTATACATAAGGTCGACTTATAGTCGAGTATATACAGTATAAGTGATGGTGAACCTTTTGCAGACCAAGTGCCCAAAGTGCAACCCAAACCCCACTTATTTATTGCCAAGTGCCACATCCCCCTGGCTTTCTAGTAATGAAGTCTAGCAAACTCTATGCTAGGGCGACAGCATATGTGCCCACAGAGAAGGCTCCGAGTGCCACTTCTGGCACGCGTGCCATAGGTTCACCACCACTGCATATACTGGAGATCAGATGTGTGTGTTTTTTAAATGACAGAGGTTATAGAATCCTCTAAACAAAACAACTCCTGTCTCCATGGAAAGAATTCTCAATTGGGGCGGGTTACAGACCGCCACTTCAGATGTCCTCCTATTATGGACAGAGTCCGTAACAAATGGCGGCAGCCATTCCACACGGCCGCCGCCATTTTGATGTAGCGTATGCTCTGCATCTACACGTTGCACCCCAGAAGTGACGCCGCAAGTGCGCGAGTGCGCGGGAGCAAGAAGGAGCGCGGTTTTTGCGCTCCTTCTTTGCTGCGTCCGGGAACCGCACCGTTTGGCTGCTGTGGTTCCCGGATGCAGCAACCGGCAGCGGCAGCAGACCACCGCATTTCGGTGGTCTGTAACACGCCATAGAATCACAGCCACTGCTTCATGCAATGATGAGCTCCGTTTGGAACCACTGCAAAAACCTTATTGCAACTATCACCAAATGTTCATCCACATGTGAAGATAGTACATGGGGACAACAATGGACTGAGTTAAGCTACACAACCACATTCCTTTCTTCCACAGAGGGAACTGTGTGTAGTTTACCCCTCCCAGCATGGCTGAATACAAACGAAGGAACAATTGCACGCATTATTTAGAAACAATTCCAAAGTATTAGAAAACTAGATCATGGACCTTGTTGTTCTGTTGTTGCTGCTTTTGGAAAATAGGACTCATATGTGATCCATATTCCTTTTCTTAAAAAGATTGTACAAAATGTTGTACAGAATAGCGACCCGTGGCATTTTCTGAAGATTTCAGTTCTCTTTGGTCTATTTCTTGACATTGCCAACACATCTGCATCCAAAATAAAAAAAGAAACTCTCGACGTGATTGTAGACACATTTGTATTGGCAAAGCAGGAGACAAAAATAATCTTCAGATCATCATATAATCCCAAGTAGAATCACACCACGAAGGACTCCTTTGGTAACGTAAAGGTATTCCTTTCCACTTGGAAAAACAGACATATGCTATAAATCTTATTATAAATGTTCTGAGTACAAACAGAATCGAGGAGAAATACAACGGAGGGTGAAGAAAACTCGCAGAACATTAAAGAAATTACACTCTTTTTCCATGCCAGCATTCTCTGAAGATGAAGCCACAGATGCTGGCGAAACGTCAGGAAGAAACTGTTCTCGAACATGGCCACAGAGCCCGCAAAAACCCACAACAAACTATTAAAGAAATTGTTTGGTTTGGTTATTACAGTGACGTTTTGCTTCTCCGATGGTCTTTCGCATGCTCCCAAGAAATCATCTGCAGCGAACTGAGAGTTGTGTCAGTGGTACCAAATCTCTCCATTACTCCTATAGTCTTGATGTGGTGCATCTGAGGACCACCAAAGAATTCAAGAACCAGGATTAGGATTTCTGGTCCTTGGACAAGGATGTCTATTCCTAGCTGGTCCTCAGGGTTTTGGGGCATAGGAACTTGGAGGAGACCATAGATTCCAGACAGGAATCCTACAAGTGGAGGAGGAACGCTATCCAGTTGTTCCATCTGCTTATTTCTGGAAAACATCCATGAACGTTTCACTTATCCTCTTCCAATCAGCTGTTTCTGGTGGGCAGCCATCTCTAGATATTTCCTCTTTAAGGTAGTAAAAAATAAACCCTCTCTGGCTTTGCTTCGCGAATGAAGATTCAGGAAGGACTCATGATCCCGCGCTTTGTACAAGCGCGTTGGTGACTAAAAATGCCAATCCGGGACAAACAGGTCCGGTTGCAGAAAGCACAGCGGAAAGTCTCCTTGGGTGATGTTTCTGGGTTGTGGTTCTTTCTGCGTTGTCGTTTCTCTTCGAGACTCGTTCGCCATGAGCTTTTGAAAAAGGCTTCAGCATCGTGGATAGTGTGTCTCCATGCCTCCCAATGTGAGGCCAGGGAGGACTATTGTTGGTGATCTATCTGGCCAAGCCTGAGATGTTGTTTCAGGGAGTCCTTGTATCTCTTCTTTGGGGCGCCCCTCTTACGCTCTTGACCCGTGGCAAGTTCACCGTAGAATACTATTTTTGGGAGGCGATGGTCCTTCATCCTAGAAACGTGTCCTGCCCAGCGCAGCTGCGTCCTCAATAGCATGGCCTCAATGCTAGTGATCCCTGCTTGCTCAAGGACAGCAACATTCGTCACATAATCAGTCCAGTTTTCAGTGAATTTCATGTGTATTCCCCTTTAATAGGGGAATACTGCTAAGCTATTAATATATGATTGGCAGTAATAACCAGCTTCATGTTTCAGTAAATATGGCAACTGCAAATTTTTGGAGAGCACTCCAGCTCCCAGGGCCGGCTCTAGGTATTTGGCCACCCCAGGCGAGAAATATTTTGGCACTTCCGGTCGCCCTTCATAATTATTTTCACTCTTTGATTTCTGCTGTTTTATTACTTAAAAAAACCAACGCTGTTTAACGTACATGTATTTCGCCATTTACTAAGTAGGTTAGGTTAGGTTAGATTAGATTAAGTAGGTGAGATGACCAGGTTGGTTACAATTGTGTTTTACTATTTAACAGATGTTCTTTGTATTATTTTATTGTATTAATGGCCGGTTACAGACCGGCACTTTAGTGCGTGACGAGCACGCACTAGGGTTACAAAAGGGCGGTGCTTCCGCACCGCCCTAACCCTAGTGCGTGCTTGTCACGCACTAAACGGCGGCGGCCCTTCCATATGGCCACCGCCATGAGGACGTCACGGCCGTTTCGGAACTCCTTCCTGGTTTAGTCCGCTGGGCGCAGCCTTCAGACGGCTGCGCCCAGCGGACTAAAAGCGGCCCCTTTCTCTTCTCCCCACAGCCGCGGGGTGTCCTTGGGGCTTGAAGCCCCAGGGACACCCCTTTTCAGGCTGCGGGGAAGCAGCGTTTTGCTGCTTCCCCGCAGCCTGAAAAGCGGCGGATCGGGGCCTCAGCAGCTGCCGTTCTGGCCACTGAGGCCCCGATACTCCGGGGAAAGGGGCGGGTCCAGACCGCCCCAAATGGGCGGTCTATAACCTGCCATAGGTTGGAGTGTATAGTCAATATAAGTAATTGGCCTCCTTTTGTTAAAGTTTTAGCCTTCTGCTTGCATTGTCTCTGTAGCCTAATCTATTTTGTTTTATAGGACAACAGACTTTTTCTGATTTCTGATAATGTAATGATAAAAGACATAGGATACAGGGCAGCTCTGTGCCCCCCATCCCCTAAGATAATGGAATAATAAACAGAGTACTCACCTAATCAACTAAAACTTCCTCTTTACTTAGTTTAAAACGTGTCGTAAGAATGCAACACAGTATTAAACATATTAGGCAAACATTAAAAATCAAACACAGACACTGAAACACTTTTGCATGATCACTACCAAAAATGCAAAACACAAAAACAGACTAGTTTGTCATAAACAGCAAACTCAAGATGACTGGCGACTGGTGCTCCGTGTTTTGGCACCAAGGGTAAGGCAGGTGGGCAGCGAGAGGAGAGGGAGCTGTTGACTTTGAGGTGACAGTCAAGGCACATGTGGAAGGCAGATGATGTGACTGTACCACATTTATGTTTGGCCATTGTACAAAGAAACCATCATACGGTAGCTTGCTTTTATGTCACTTGCTGTAATGAGCTTTCACTTTAGAGTGGATCACCAGGGTTGAACCACTGGAATGAAACCTAAAATGGTGGTTTCAACCTTGGTCCTCAGACAGCACTGCTGATGGGAGCTGTAGTCCTGACAAACTTGGTGAACAAAGTTGGGGGCACTCCTGACTTGGATATATGCAGCAGAGTCAGAATAGTCATCTCCAAGTCTTAGGCAACAGACTGGGAATGGCTGCATAGGGGCATGGTTTAACCTAGCCACTGTTCCATCGTGGGTTGGGAGGGTAAGATGGTCTGGAGATGGCAGTGTTAAAATTAAAAGTGTCCATCAGGCAAGGGTCCTTTAGGGTCTGCTGAGGATCCATTAATGCTTTTTGTACAAGCACACTGTTTGTACAGTTTGTGGGACCCTTAAAATATAACATCTCCCATTGAGAGGGTATCTATAGTTTTACACCAGCATAACAGTCATTGATTTAGAAATCCACACACAGCTTGCTAACAGCAAGTTCTAAGTACCTTATTGGATTTTATTTTATTGGATAAAATCTATGCTTCTATAATCTATAGTAGTTAAATGTGGTATCAAACTGCTTCAAATAGATAGCATATTCTAAGAGTGTACTTACATTAAACAGTTATAGTACTTTGATCTAAACTTAACGGACATGACTCCAGCCGATGGCATCCTGGGATTAGTTTGCGTGCTTAATAGCTCTCTGCTTACAGTTCAGGGGAGCATGCGGAAACTTTGTGAGTGCCTTGCTGAACTACAAATCCCACGACTCCAAGCCATGGGCATTCATAGCAAAGTGCTGCAAAGAGCAAAGTGTGGAAATGCTTGAAGGCACATTTGACAAGGGTATCTTCATAAAGGCATGAATCAGAACATCGGCTTATCAAGGAAAGTGTTACTTCTGGCAGGGAAGTAGCCACGATTTTGGGAAGGGGGGGTTCAGACTAAGTGCCACCACTATAATGGGGCTTGGGTGTGGTGGTGCGGCAGCACACACCATTCATTTTATCTAACGTTAGGGGAGGGGTCCAGACCGCAAGAAACCCCCTCCCTTGGCTATGTCCGTGCTTCTGGCCATAGGGACCTATCCTGAAAAAGAAGGGCAACTCAAACGTATGAAATAAGAACTTACCCAAACTCAAATGTCCTTTTCTCAGCAACCCCAGAGCTTGCGATGAAATGCAGGAACTGAGTAAATAGATTTAATTTAAAAATATATAAATTAAATATATATAACGTTGTATATATTATATATATAATTTATATATAACATTGTACAATGTGTCACAAGCGCGAAATCCACTCTCTGTGGGCTCAAGCCACCTCCGACTGATGCGGAGGGCATGTGGTCCCTCCAAACAAAGAAGCACCTACCGGTTTGGTTCACATTTTTTAATAACATGGCACAGATTTACATTACACAAGTCTTCGCTCATGAGGAAACATGCTGTGAATTGCTTGTCGCTTCAGGGTTGTTTCTTTCCCCCCTTCTCACATAGGATCTAGAAAGGACTTTATTACATACAGGAGTAACAGCAAAAAGATTTGTATATAACAATTTCTTTACAATATTGAAAGCTATCACTACAGTGCCAGTGTACATATTCCCCCCAGGATTCTCTCTTTCTTTCTCTCTCTCTCTCTCTCTCTCTCTCTTTCTCTCCCTTTTGTTTGTTTTTGTCTTTTTCTTTTAAAAAAATCCACTGCACAACATCTGGAGTTCACAAAATCTGAAGTTCACAACTAAAACTTTTTAGCCGACTACTAAAATAGATTTTTGATCATTAGAAACAGCTGTCTGTAATGAGACTTTATTCCTTTTTTTTTTATTCTGTCAAAACAGGAAAACGACTTGAGATATCACTATAATACACTAGAAGACCAATGGAACTAATTTATTTTATTCCATACACTTATTTTTTTACAGCCCGGTAGTTTGCAAGGTAGTGTATGCTTTCCGATAAAGTCATATTCTCTCCAAATGGTTTTAAAACAGAATACAGCCTGAAAACAAACCATGTATGCAAACAGAAGTTTTGAAAAGGCCCAAACAATTTTCATGTTCTTATAAAACTTATATCGTTCCTGTGATTCGTTTTTTGTTTGTAGTTAGGACAGTCATAGATGTTTTAAAACAGATATGTGAAAAAATTCTTTCCAAAAAAGGATCCTATAATTTAACTTCCGTAACTTGGCAGCCCTCAGATATGTTTTGACTCCAACTCCCCGATCCTCATAGTCCATTGGGATGAGGCAGGAGACTATGGCCTGTTCCAGACTGCCAAAATAAAGCTGCTTCGGGTCTCTTTGGAGGTATGCTATTTAAATGACGCATGGGTCCTAAGAGTCCGGAGGTCGCGCCAAAGCCACACTCCATTCCTAAGCACTGGAGGGCAGCTTTGGTGCAGCTTCTGGATTCTTAGGACCCATGCATCATTTAAACAGCATACCTCCAAAGAGACCCCAAGCAGCTTTATTTTGGCAGTCTGTAACAGGCCAGTTGTAGTCCAACAAATCAGGAGGCCCAATGGCAGCAATATTAATGCACTATGCAAACATGTCCTTCGTTTCTCAATAGCCCCCAGCGCACTCCTATGTACACTTACTAGGCTTAGTCCCAGGTTAGACGGTTTAGTAGAACGGGGAAATGGGAAAAGAGGAAATTAGCACAGAACCCATAATAAGAGCCATGAATGGCATTCCCCCCTCCTCTGAAACATAAAATGATATTCAAAATCCTCAGAGATTTCCAAGGAGAGCGGCTACTGCACATCAACCCAGAGGTAATGTGTCCATAACACGTGGCATTTAGAAACGACAAGTATTAATATTACTATGACGCCTGATTACAAACTGGTACTCTACAGAACAAGCCCAAGAACTTCCAGAAACGGAAAGCAACTCTACCACAAGAGGAAGCAAATGACAACACGCTAGTTCCATTATTATAAATATTATTAACGTTTGCAGACTGTTCTTTTTTGTGCATTGTAAAACTGTCCTGCTCTGTGGATAGTTTCAGGGTTGTATCGTCTTCATACTCTGCAGAGTGAAGTCGATAAGGCGACTCCCTAAATGTTGCACGATCGGTGTGAAGTTCTTACCTTCTCCCCAGTACTGCAATACCCTTTAAAGTTCATATTTAGATGCTTCAAGAGCAACTGTTTTCATTCCCTAGTGACTCACCACCTTTGAAAAACAGAGGCATGGAACAGTAAGATGCAACGAGCAACCGGCCATTAGGTTATGCCCACTTGGCAACTGTTCAACGCACTCTTTAAGCCAAGTGTCCATAAAGATGATCTCATGGGTTGAATTGCATCCTGTCCTGGGATTTTGATGGCTCTTTAGTTGGACCAGAGATCTAAAGATGCACTGAAGGTGCTTGAGGGAGTTGATCATGGAATGACCTGAGTTAAGAACTGTGTGCATAACTGAGGTATGCTACAGCATCCTTACACAAGGCATCCATCACTGTTACTGTCCTTGCTTTGCCAAGATATGGGAGAATTGGAGAGGGCCAATCTAGTACAGTGTATAGAAAACTGGTTTGGGCTCTTGGTGATGCAAAACCAAGTCTTGCTTACGTAAGGTTTGGGCAAGCCATTGCCTTGGACTGAGCTCATAATTCGTAAAATGTGAGCCAGTAAGGCTACTAAAGGATGCATATGATTGAATTACTGTACAACAGTTGTGCAACATAAAAGCACTGGTGGAAAATAACAAGTAGCACCGGACACCAAGGTTTTGTTTTCTAATGAAGTCCTATGTTAGGATGGCTTATTTCTTTATCAAAAAAGGTAAGAGGGAGGTGCAAGTTGGTTCAGGGAAAGTATGACTTTAAGTGAGTGGTTGAGTGTATGACAAGGCTCCTTTGAGTTAAAGAGGCTTTTGTGAAAAGCCATAAAATTCATTGCATAGTTGAAGGGGTTTAGCTGTCTTAACAAAAGATGCGCTGCAGCCAACTCAGTGTTGCAGCCAACTCCACATAATTAAAGTCTGCAAAGAGCACAGTTTAAGAAGTATTAATGCATTATGTTACTTAACTTCTTCTATTTACATATTTACAAAGTAAAGCTTTCATCTTACCCAGTTTGCATATATGACCCATTAACCCAGGTTAAAAAATGCTTACAGAGGGGGGGGGGGGGGGAAACAAAACCAGATCTAGTTTTCTACATCTTGGCTTTGAGAGGGAAGGAGAGAGAATTTTTGCTTCTTCGTAACCAAAGTACTGACTTCAAATCTTCCTTGTTCCTGCGCATATTCAAACGGATAGAAAGGAAACGTAAAGAAAGTATGCAAACGTTTTTTTTCCTGAACATTTAGAAACAGTTTTCAACATATAATATACAACTCAACAGGTTAAAAAAAAACAAACCCAAACAAACCACACACCTATCTTTGCACATGTGGATGTATACATTTTGTACAGTTGGGTCATAACCAAAGTCTACACTTATTGAGTAAGAAGATTAGATATACTTCCAGGGAATAACGGTCTCTTCTCCCCGTCTTATCGTGCCTCTATGTCCTTCAATGTGTGGGAGGGTGGCCGGTCCCTCATTTCTGTGGACAAAGGGGTAGTCCTTCGGGGGGAGCCGGGCCGAGGTCCCAAAGTGGAAATTAAAGGGGGAGGGGCACTCAGCGCTGCGGTGGGGGGAGTCTTATTGAGAATCCCATTTGGAAGTCCTGATGTGGGACTGACCCTGGGATAGTGCATACTTGGGAGTCCTGGGGCTATTAAGCCCGGGTGAGGCAAGTGGCCATCCAGGGCTGCTTGGTGAACCGAGTGAAGTCGTACATGTTCATAGTCCTCTCTGAGCATGTGTAACCGCTCCCTTTCATCCAAGTGAGCCCCCCGCTCATGTTCACGGCGAGGGTCAACTGAAAGGGCGTGGTGATGGTGATTGTAGTCATGGGGCTCTCTGTCCCTGAAAGTCCTCTCTGCCTCGTACAGCCTGGGGGCAGAGAGACGGTGCAATGGGTCACTCCTCAGGAGGAACTCTCTTCCTAAAGGGTCTCTCCGGTGGATGTCCAAGTCTCTGTAAGCATCCCTCATTGGATCCCAGTGGAAGGAAGGGTAAGGAAAACGCTCACCACCTGGAACTGGGCTGATCCCCATAAAAGGTGTCATCAGGCGAGTCCTGTCTAGGCCACTGATACTGTTCATGGGATGGATTCCAGTGACACCGACAGTCATAGGCATTGACACCAAGGGGGCTGGGTGAACGTTGGACGGGGGCACTGGTGGTGGCTGCTCTGGCGGCCGATGAGGCTGTGATGGCTCAGGTGGAATATCATGATCTTCCTTCCTTTCCTCTTTTACTTTGATTTCACTGGATTTCTTTAGGTTCTCATATGCAGGTTCAGTCTTTTTCTCAGCATCCCGGCTAGAGGTGCTGTTAGGCCTGGTGTTCTCCACAACAGGTGGCCTGGTATAGGGTGAAGATACCCTCGATGCTTGTTTAGACTCCTCCAATGGCCTGCTCTCATGAGTCAGACTGTCTTTGTCTGATATATAGTTGTCCTTTACTTTGTGCTCATCAATGCTGGTATCCTTACGGGATTCAGAGTGATCCCTTTCCCGCTCTTTGTTTTTCTCTTTTTCTCGAACCTCGGGGTTCAGGTGACTCCTGATCTGCTCAGCTGAGCTGCGACTATGTCCAAGAGAATTCACAGAATGGATAGGTGCAGGTGAAGGATGTCTGGAGTGTCTTTTCTCCATGCTTTCCCTAGACATAGCAAAAAGCATAAAATGATTTAAGCACAGCAGGAGACTATGAGACTATGTGGCATAGTTAAAACTTTCCAACTCTATGCTCAATTGCTGTCATGCATGAAGATGGGGACCTGGAACCATCCAGATGTTGGTAGAGTCCAACTCTCACCAACGTGGTCAAAATAGATGAGCTCTATCACACCTTGCATGCTCCCGGTTCCCCACACATTCTAAAAGGTTGCAACTCTTTGTAAACTATCACAGCTCCTCCCTCCAACTCCCGAAAAACCTTTTGATTCTAGAAAAAACCCTGTATAACAATCCTCCATCCTTCATATTACATAAATGCTTTGAAGACAAGCATGCAAATCAATATGTCTATGGTTATGCTATGCAGCTAATTTATGCACCTTTATTGGGAAGTCAATCACAAAAAGCTTAATCTTAGGTAAACAGCTATAGGCTGTGGCATCACTAGGGTTGGTGTCACTCAGTGACGTAACTCACGATGGTGTCACTGACCTCCTCCGATACCGCAACAAACAGAAACCTTAGTAATGTTTTTAATCCTAATTCATGAACTGTAATTCCCATATATCACTGAATGTAATGGTGATAATCGTGATGTAAACTGCTAGCAAAATTAAAAATATATTTTAAAATTATAGTATCATACACAGCCTAAATGTGAAAAATCAGTAAGATGTGGTTTTGTTTTTTTAAAAAAGAAAAATTAAAAAGAATAATTTGTTTTAAAAATTAATATTTAAGTTTTATAGAACTTGGGGCTTCTCCTTTCAGCTCTAGCTGAGCATCGCCCTACTCAAGACTATCTCTTCACCACTTTAAAGGGACACAGTTGAACACCATTTCTGCTGAAAGGCAGTTGTTTGGGGAGCACTCCCAATGGGATGTCACTCCCAACTTAGCATGTCACTCGGTACAGTCCGCCCCCCCTAAATTCTCCTAGTGATGCCCCCTGCTATAGAAGAACATCCTTAATCTAGTATAAAAATTAAGACCTTGAAGGCTGCAGAACTATGTGAGTGTATCCTCAGGGGATGATGGGTCGGGCGGATAGCATCGAAAAATACTTTCCCGATTACAGAAACGGAGTAGCTTTGGTGTTAGATGACATAGATTTTGTTTTTGAGAGGACTCGTGAAACGTTTCTCTTCTTCCACAGGGCTGCCTTCCCCATCCCAGTCAATGACGTCTAGAAACTGTTCTTTCATACCTTTCTTTGTCATCTTTATTAAGAGAAGAGTCTCCTTTATCTAGATCTCTATCACGCTCATGAGCTGCAGCAGAGGTACTGCGTTCCAGCTCACCTGGCTTCAGCCAGGGCGGAGGAGTCGGGAAGGAAGGAGGAGTTCGGTGCAGACGATTCCAGGGCTCATGAGGGTTGTTAAAGCTCTGTATGCTGGGACATTCCTTGTGGCTGAACATGGCGTTGGGTGCTGAAATGGCGAAGTGGGTGGGAGAAAGTGATATGCTCAGTTGATGGTACTTACTTTTAAAATCTTTTAAAAGATTACAACACTCAGAGCTTAAAATGAATGCATGCTATGGGTAGCTGGAACAGGAAGGGAGATTAATAAACATTATCACTTAACATTATGAACAGCACTTAACATTCTGAACTTATTTAGTTGAATTGTGCTATATTTCCGGAGAGGGGGAATACATAAAGTAAATATGTGACTACAAAAGAAATCTTGTATTTATTGCCAGTTTTCTTTCATAGAAGTGCATAAAAGCAAGTTTAAACAAACACACTCAAAAACCAGAAAGTGGCACATTGGGAACGTAGTCTAAAGGTCCATTCTGGCCAAGGAGATGGGGATAGCCAAGAAATTCCAGTCGCTGACCAGGCATGGCAAGGGATCGCATGTTGTTTTGGAAGCATTCCTTTTAGATCCCTAGCTCTTCCTTAAGTTTGTTCCTAAGCCAAGGAAAAGGAAGGAAGGCAGAGAAGAACCCCGAAAAAAAGGCAAGTTAAACTTGCCACCTATGGGCACGACTGAATGGCTCCTTCTCCTTGGCTAGAATGGATCTTCACAGTTATTTTCCAATGTGCCATTCTCAGCCAGCACAGAAAGAGCCATCCAAGAAAGGAAAAGATGGCACTGAATTGGCTTTGGTTGAAGCCCTGCCTGTGTTCATGGGGGAACTGGAGGTGCAGAAACAGTCTGTGAGATACAGTCCGCCCTTCTTTTACGCGGGGGATCCGTTCCGCTGCCCCCCGTGTAAGAGAAAAAACGCAGATGCTCAAGCCCCATTCAAATGAATGGGGCTCGTGCCCGTGGCGGCACGGCAGCAGCACGCGGGATGCATGTCATGGGAGCACGCCCCATTCATGCAAATGGGATGTGCTGCCCCTTGCGCCCCGCATGCTCAAAGCCGCGTATAACGCAGGCGCACTGTATATTGGAGGGAAGGCAGCCCTAACCCTGTTCAGCCATGAATTGCTTCAGCCATGAATCATGGTTAAAAATTGCCCAGCAAGAATAAAGGCATTGTCAAGACCTGATTGCCGAGAGCCAGCATGGCGTAATGGTTTGAGCACCGGACTAGGACACTGGGAGACCAGGGTTCGAATCTTGGCTTGGGCATGGAAACTCACTGGGTGACCTTGGACACGTTTTCTCAAGAGGATGGCAGTGGCAAACCCCCTCTGAAGACATTTGCCAAGAAAACCCATGATAGGTTCGCCATCAGTTGGAAATGACTCGAAGGCACACAACAACGTTCACATGCCGTAAGATGTGGAAGTGATTGCCAAGTGCATTGTGTGTGACCGATGGCATGCTGCAAAGGCATGATCGGTCTGTGTCAGCGAGGGCTTCAAAATGGCCACTGCCATGAGTGTGTGTGCAACGATTGTGGTCTTTGAGTTGGCTCACCTGTAAGGGTTGTCCGATTAGACTGCCCACTCTCCTCCATGTCTCTATCAGCCGTCTGCATGAAAGCAGCAGGGGACTCTATGAATTGAGGAGAGGCACCTGGTGCCTCTTTTTCAAGCTCCATCTTGCCCTCAGCAAGGTATTCATGGGCCGTTGCATGGGGAATGGTGTTGGGTGCCTCAGCCTCTGTGAGGTTGGAGGCAGAGCTGAACTCGGGTTTCTTCCAAATTAATATTCTCTCCTGCTTTGCAATGCAAACTTCTTGGCAACAGAGGAGTCTCCAGAGGAGTCAGCTGCTGTAGCAGGAACTGAGTGTGAGCCTGCATCCTTACAGCTCCTGTGGGAGTCTCTTAAGAGTGCTTGCAGATCTCTCACCAGCCTAATGGGCTTAACTGATGGGCTCTGTAATGCCCTTAGCCTTTGTCTTCTGGGTTAATGCACCGAGAGAAGCCTGGTGCAAAAGAAAACAATAAGCATGATGAGAGAAAGGGGAGAAGGAAAAGGGTTTCTTTTCTTTTTCTTTTAAGCTCCGCAGAGATGCGAAGGTAGAGGCAATAAACAGCGAAGTTAAAGAATTTAAGTGACAGGGAATGGAAGATCCAAATGCTACCTTTTCTGGATGAGATAGAGAAAACAGAACTAAGGAGGAGTTAGGGATCCAAGAGGAAACATTTCCTAAACAACACATGATCCACTGCCTCGCTTAGGTGGCGAATGGAAGTAAACCTTCCTTGGTTGGCTCCTTCTCCGCTGACTGGGAATCTGTAACAGTCAGACATAATATTCCACAGCCCTTGGACACAATTACTTCTTTTCAACTTTAATTTAAAAAAAATATATAGGCCTGTTCCAGACTGCCAAAATAAAGCTGCTTTGGGTCTCTTTGGAGGTATGCTATTTAAATGATGCCTGGGTCCTAAGAGTCCGGAGGTTGCGCCAAAGCCACACTCCATTCCTAAGCACTGGAGTGCAGCTTTGGTGCAGCTTCCGGATTCTTAGGACGCATGCATCATTTAAGCAGCATACCTCCAAAGAGACCTGAAGCAGCTTTATTTTGGCAGTCTGGAACAGGCCTTAGATCCAAAAACACCTGCAGAAACAATCCAGTTTGAGACTGCTTTGACTGCCTTGGCTCAGTACTAGGGAATGCTAGGGAACCCTGAGAAATTTTATTGTTGCACCTGAGCAATCTCACAAAACTACCGTTCCCAGAATTCCCTAGCATCAAGCCAGGGCAGTTAAAGCAGTCTGAAACTGGGTTATTTCTGCAGTGTGTTTTGGATCCTAGTTACAAAGAACTGGTCACTTTTCATTCATTTCTTTTTCCAAATAACAAGGCATAATTAACTTACACTCTGAATGTAATTTAAAAAGAGATGAAGTCATTCATTTATAGATTTGGGACACAGTCATCCCTCCTTAGCAACAGATTTTGCATCCATGTTTTCTACCATCCACGGCATGAAAATATCCCCCCCTAAAAACATAAATTCCAAAAGCAAACCTTGTTTTTGCTATTTTATGCAGGGGTGTGTGTGTGTAACATTTTACTATGCCACCTTATATAATGGGACTTGAGCATCCAGCGATTTGGTATCCAAGGCTGGGGTCCTGGAACCAAACCCCAGCAGATGCCAAGGAGCCATTGTATTTCCCTTCTTATTGCAATGTCGATTGTCGCTTTAACAATCTTTCTAACTAAGTGATCCATTTTCTTCTTGTGAAATGTGAAGCCGAAACAGGAGAATTTGCCTGCAAAGGAATGTTTTTTGCATTACTGCTATGTGAATTATCATTAACATTTTACTAACACAACAGATTTTGGGTACACTTGGAATTTGCTGCCCATGTTTGCTCCGGAATAATTAAGCCCTTTTACCCTTAAAGAGATAATCCAGATAATTCATTTTTATGTGTAGATTCACATACATGCATTTCTGTATTTTTTCACTGATTCTTCTGTAGGCATGCAAAGAAGTTGTTTGGAAAATGTTTCGCCAATGTACAATTATGTACAATTTTGTACAATTAAACACAGAGGCTGCATTCACACCTAAGAAATAATTCAGTTTGACACCACTTTAACTGCCATGGTTCAATGCTATGGAATTCAGGGAACTGTAGTTTATTGTGGCACCAGCGCTCTCTGCCAGAGGCAGCAAAATGTCTCGTACAACTACAGTTCCCAGAATTCCATAGCATTAAGCCATGGCAGTTAAAGTTGTGTCAAGATGGATTATTTCTGCAGTGCGGATGCAGCCAGAATGAGAAAATAAAGCTCCCCCCCCCATGATCTTTTTTCAATCTAATATATTTAATTCATTAAGGTGGTGATCTTCTGGTTTTTGACATGTGCCAGTCATGTCTAGGTGCCATTCCCCAGGATTTAGAGTGTGCCAGTTCTGCTTCTTTATTCATAGAGCCCTGAATATGTTGTGCTGCGAGAGAAAGAGAGAGGGGTTGTTCTCCTCTGCCTAGGAGAAGAATTGATTAACTTAGGCGCCTTACAGACGGGCCTAAGCGGCGCCATCGTTGCACCAGGAATACGCGCGAGGGGCGGCGCTTCCGGACGTGCCTTGCCCCTCGCGCGTATTCCGTAGGCAAGATGGCGGCACCCTATGCAGACAGGCGCTGCTATCTTGACGTAACGGACACATAGCGTCCGGCCGTCTAAACCCGGAAGAGCCGTCGTGAGTGCATGCTTTGGCACTTGCGGCAGCTCTTCTGGGTTGCCGGAAGGAGTGCGATTTCTGCACTCCTTTTTTGCAGCGCGGAGGAGTCGCGCGGTTTGGCTGCTGCGGCTCCTCTGCGCTGCAACCAGCAGCGGCCCAAGACCGCCCCTTTTGGGCGGTCCGTAACAGGCCTTTGTTGTATTTGAGAGAGAGAGACCCTCCCTGTCTGATCAGGTAAGGATTTGCTGTTTCATTATGGGTTCATGTGATCCTCGGAGGGCAATAGCAATATGGCAACAGCAAGTACATTTCTATACCGCCTATCAGTGCACTTAAGCACTCCCTATGTGGTTTACAAAGTGTAAACCAATTGCTTCCAACAAGCTGGCCTTGGAAGGATGCAAGCCTGAGTCGAGCCCATGGCTGGTATTGAACTCGCAACCTTATGGTTTGTGAGTGAGTGGCTGCAGTACAGGCATTTAACCGCTGCACTGCCAGGGCTCTTCCACTGGGCTCTTCAACTGTGCCACCAACGAAGGCGAACCTGATGGGCACAAAGTTCTAGCCAACTGATGCCGTGTGTCTTATCTCTTTGAGTCCAGGCCCCTGGAAATGAGTGGCCCCAGATATGGACCTTCCAGCCCAGGAAGCTGGCACCTATAGTGAGAACTCCTCTTGGAGGGTCTTGGATGGACACTCCTAGAGAAAGGTTGTGAGCATTGGTCCACAACAGGAGGGACGCTTGGACCACCGTGGTTATACAAACCCTGATGTGTTGACAGTTTGCTATGTATGTCTCAAGGCTGGAGGAACCACTGCAGAGGATGAGACTGAAACCTTGCCTAAGTAGAGCAGTGAGTTCAGGAAATCAACAGGCCCATTAGATGCGTCAATGACATTAGGTCTACAGACTTCTTTTTCACAAACAGGAGGCCCTCCTGAGTTTTGCCTTTCTCTCTGGAGGAGGGGGGCAATGTGGTGTCTATTGGTGTCTATTAGGGCTCCTAAGTGGACTTGCCTCTGGGTGGGGGATAGATGACTTTCTTGTTTGCTGACCACAAAAGTTGTGAACCTGAAGACTGACACGGTGGTCGCTAGAACTTGTCAGGCTCCTGGGAGTGAGATTTCAAAAGGACATCATCCAGGTATGGATGTCCTACTGTCTCAGGTGGGCCATTTTGGCAATCATCACCTTGGTTAATACCTGGGGGACTAAGGCTAACCCAAAATGCAGGATTTGAATTGATAGTGAGCACCGAGGCAACAAAAACGAAGGTACATGCAAGATGAAGAATGAATAAGATATGAAAATAAGCTTCTGAAATTTATGGAAAGGAGGTATTCCTCTGGAAAAACGTGTTCTTGGCTTTCCATTCAGAAGCACCTCTACTTTTTAAACTCATTGATAAATCTGAGGTCCAGATTCAGGTAAACTCTACCCCCTTTCTTGGCCATCATGGAGAGGACAGAGCACACCCCCTTCAATCTTTTGTTTGGAGAGAACGGTTCAATGTCCTCTAGCCATAGATAAGTTATGGCTTGACACATTGCAAGCTTCTTCAATAGATTTTTGGAAACTGGTGACTTGCCTTGGCTTTTGATTCAGTCCTATTATGTAACCTTTGTTTATTGTCCTCAATACCCACTGATCTGATGTGGAAAGTGTCGTGCATGTATGAAGCATGACAGCCTCCCTCCTATCCTGGGAGGAGTACAGTCACGCAAGCTTGGTCTACTTTTGGTAGCCCTGGTGTCGCAGTGGTTCAATGCCTGTACTGTCAGCCACTCACTCAAAACCACAAGGTTGCGAGTTCAAGACCAGCAAAAGGGCTCAAGCTTGACTCAGGCTTCCAAAGTGGCTAAAATGAGTACCCAGATTGTTGGGAGCAAATTAGCTTACAGTTGTAAACCGCTTAGGCGGTATGAAGTGGTATATAAATAAAGCTTGTTTGTTTGTTTGTTTGTTAGGCTGGCTCCCCTGGGAAGAGTTCCTGTCCAGACCTCCTTGGGGATGAAAGGAAAATCGGGACTGATTAGATCAGTTGGGTCTGAAAGACCTAAAAGTCCAGGAATCCAATGAGAAATGCTTCTTAACATGGCCTTGCCTGGATGGTGACTGGAATGAACCCATTACTGGATGGCTCCTTCTCTGCAGGCTGAGAATAGATGATATCTTACCTGCAATGTATTTTAATGAATATTTGTATACCTATGACTGTCTATAATAAAACAGTCTAAAAGAACAACTGAGAGCCTGCTCATTTCCCCATAATATAATAATATCCTGTTAAGGCGTGCTTAAGCAGAGCGGTGATGCTAACTAACGCTGCCTGTTTGGATTTTACCATGGTTCATGAGTTGGGAATCTGGGGGCCAGAAGGTGATGAGAAGGACCGCCGAACAAATACTGATCAGTTGATAGCCAACAAAGAACCCTCAACCGTCAAAAGGGACGGGTGGGAAATTCCACCCGTTTCAGTAAGAACATGAAGGGTGAGAGCATCTAGCTGCTTTGCAAAGTTCTGGTATGGATGCAGGTGCTGCTGACCAAAGCTGCAGATGCTGCTGGAACAGATCTGATAGATAGTGAGTAACCACCCACTTAGAGAGCCTTTGGCCTGTTACAGACTGCCAAAATAAAGCTGCTTCGGGTCTCTTTGGAAGTATGCTATTTAAATGATGCATGGATCCCAAGAGTCCGGAGGTCACACCAAAGCCACCCTCCATTCCTAAGCACTGGAGGGCAGCTTTGGTGCAGCTTCCAGATTCTTAGGACGCATGCATCATTTAAACAGCATACCTCCATAGAGACCCCAAGCAGCTTTATTTTGGCAGTCTGTAACAGGCCTGAGTAAAGATATATGGTGATTTATTTTTAGGACAACCACCACCACAAAAAACAATCTAGTGAAAAGGATCTATCAATCTAGTGAAAAGATGAAAAGAAGCAGTGTAACTGATATGAGAGATGAAAGGTTATCAAACATTCAAGGTATGAAGAAATTTCTCATGAAGTAATGACAGGTGCAGAGCAAAATACAAGCAAGATTAGCATGAAATTGGAAGACTGCTTTAAGAAGGTAAGTGATGCCACTATATCCCTTTGGAAGCAAAGCAATCTTATTAGCAAGTAGGGCAGAGGTAATGGAAGTCTACCTTCATAGTCAGATTATATTCATCTGTGGAAGCCAGAGGCTCAAATGCCGTAGTTGCCATCTCAGAGAGAACCTGGGACAATGACCATGAAGTTGCTGGACAAGGTGGGTACATATACACTTAATTTCTTAAGTCCATAAGGAATCTTTTCACGGTAGGATTGGTGAATAGTTTTGCCAACAGGGAGTTAACTGGTTGGTCAGCAACAATTGCAAAGAGATTGGCCTTCAAGGAGGGTAAGGAACGACGCTGTTCCTAAATATGAAAGAGAAAATGAAGGATTGGAGATAAATCCGCTGGTACCGTTGGAGTAGATCTACCTTCTGCAAAAATGCAAAAGCATCACCACTTGTACTGGCAAGATTTAGTAATTGTGGGGTTTCTGGAAGCTTGAAGGACTGGAGCTAGTTGCACGGACTGGAGCGCCTGACCTTACAAGCTATCAGGTGGAGTTTTGGTATCTACATGAAACACTCTGCCCTGGAAATGTGACAATGTAGAAGAAGATCTTGAAGAACAAGGAGGTGGAGGTACCAACTTCTCAACAGCTTGCAGGATCAATATGGTGCCGCCAAGTTCACAATGGATCTGTCCCCTGGAGCTTCACAACCACTTCCTGAAGAACCTTTTGAAGAAGAGGGAAGGGAAGGAACAGGTAGTAGCAGAAACTTTTCATCCACTTCCAAATGAAGACATCGCTGAGAAAGTTCCTGTCCATGCTCACCCTGGAGCAATATAAGGGGCGCTTCAAATTGGCATGGGTGGCGATCAGCTCTATTTTGGGCATTCGCCATATCTGTGTTGAGACAGAAGACTTAACTGGGAAGTGGCCATTTGCACATGAATTGCAATAAGGTGGATACCTCTTAAAGCTTTGGAAATAGTCAATAATTCAATGCCTTGATGTTTAGCATCACCTCTGGGGAAGACTCTAAATGCCCAATTACATTGTACTGTCCTTTGTCTGCAATGGGTTTCCCAGCCAGTTGGGGATGCATCTGTGTCAAGGGTACAGGATAGATCAGGAAGTTGGAATGGCATTCCTGACAGAAGGTTGGCCCGATGTATCCATCACTCGAAGGATATGCTGACATGATAAAGGTCCTGATTATTGAATGTAGAACTGAAGTGTCTCAGGAACCCTGCCTACAGAGCCAAAACTTAACCAGGAGAGATTATGGTTGGCAGGAGATCCAGGAGCCTAGAGCACAGTTGCAGCAGAACACATAGCACTTGTTATTTGAGAGTAAAGGCTCTGTCTAGTGGGAAGAAGAATGTCTGATGCATGGAGTCAAGAAAGTTCTTGTGAAAGGTATCTGTTTTTTCAGTTACAGAATAGTTTTCTTTTGTATTCACTTTGTACTTACCGAGATCTTGACTCCTTCTTCAGATTGAGAGACGCAATAGTTCATTTACCATTGGAGTGAGAGTACCGAGACTGTAACAACCGAGAGAGGGGCAATACTTTCTGGTACTGAAGAGGTGGCAGCTACTTGAACTGAAACATATTGGTCCCATACAGACAGGCCAAAATAAAGCTGCTTCGGGTCACTTTGGAGGCATGCTGTTTAAATGACACATACATACTAAGAGTCTGGAAGCTGCGTCAAAGCTGCGCTCGAGTCCTTAGGACTGGATTGAGGCTTTGACGTGGCTCCCGGACTCTTAGTATGCATCCATCATTTAAACAGCATACCTCCAAAGTGACCCGAAGCAGCTTTAGTGTTTGGGGCCATTGATTCTGTTGAGGCCGATGGAATGCTTAGAAGGCAAAACAGAACTGGATGGCAATGCGTGATGATCTGATACTTCATCCATGCCCCATACAACCTATCAGGAAGATGGAACATAAGATATTTACTTTGGTTTAGGCTTCTGGGTGAACTGTTTCGAAGTGGATTTGGCCATAATGGTAGTGGCAGAGGAGGTGTTATTTGGAGCTGTGTGGTCTGTGACTAGATAGAGGGTTTGAGCAGTAAATCCCCAGAAACAGAGCACTGTCATACATTATGGCCTTCCTATAGGCACTTGGAGCGGCTGTCAGATAAAGTCACTTTCCATCCACAAGATTTGAAAAGAGATGTAGAGACCATAACAATGGGATGAGGTGGGGCAGAAGCCCTGAGATAAAAAGAAACCCCTTCTCTGCTAGGAGAAAAGAGAAGTAACAGATGGAGAATCAGGGACTGAATTTACAGGGAAAAGATGAAAAGGGAGGAAGAAAGCACTCAGCAGATGAAAGATCAAGCGATGTTCCTCTGACAAAGAGGAAAGGATTGTTGGATGGAGGCATGTACACTGTAAAGAGGGAATAGTTAAAGGCTTTCCAGCTCTAGGACATTCTGAACAATGTCTCTGTGCAGGCAAACCTATGCGAAGAGACCACAATGAAGAATCTTTGGTGCGTTACAAATACGCACAAAGTATGTGCTCTCCGCGTACTAGGGTTAGAAAGGGGCGTGCTAGGGTTAGGAAGGGTCTTACCTTCCTAACCGGCCCTGTCCCTAGTACGCACGGAGCGCGTAGTAAATGGCGGCGTTCGTCCATACGGGGGCCGCCATCTTTACGTCTCGGACGCACAGCGTCCGGATGTGGCACGGCAGAAGTGACACCACGAGTGTGTGCCTCGTGGCGCCACTTCCGGGTGCCAAGCAGTCTGGCCGCTGGGGCTTCTTGGCGCAGCCAATGACGGTGGCGGCAGACCGCCCACTTTAGGGCGGTCTGTAACGTGCCATAGATTTTTCTTCCCTGTATCATTTATGGTGTAGTAGTGTGGTGAGCACTGGACTGCAACTCTGGAGACCAGGGTTTGAATCCTTACTTGGCCATGGAAACAAACCTTGGGCATTCTCTCAGCCTCAAAGGAAGGCAATGGCGGCCAATCACCTCTGAACAAATCCTGTCAATAGGGTCACTTTAGGGTTGCCATAAGTAAGAAATAACTTGAAGACACACAAGAACACCGTTCTCTGCCTGGTATCTTCCACAACTTGGTGCCCTTTATCTGGGTGGGAACTACAGCTCCCCAATCAAAACACTGCAGCCCAACACTATTAGAAGTCATTAGATTGGAGAAAGCTGATGGAGGAAAACCCCATGGCAGAGCGGTTTCCACACATATCGGGGGGCACCATGGCTATCAACCTCTGATGAGTTGGGTGAAAAATGTATAGCCATCCAGATGCTGTTGGACTACATTCTGGCTGGGGATGATGTGTAATGGCAACCAAACAGGAGCCCAACAAGATATGCACAGCCACAGATCCCCCACTCTTGTTCTAAATCAATGGTTCCCAAGCTTTCTAATGCCGCGACCCTTTAATACAGTTCCTCATGTTGTGGTGACCCCCAACCATACAATTATTTTCATTGCTCTGTGCAAATATGTGTTTTCTGATGGTCTCAGGCAACCCCAGTGAAAGGGTTGTTCGACCCTCAAAGGGGTCCCGACCCACAGGTTGGGAACCACTGTTCTAAAAGATACAGATGTCAGCCAGTGTTTAGCTTCACCCACATATCCCTCTGCATGCTAAATGGGTCTTACCAATATCAGTCAACAAATATGGGCTTGGTATGACCGATTACTGTTTCATACAAATAAAACAACCATCAGTCCTATTGAATAAGAAGACTAGTGTGTCCATGATGTGTTTTTTTAATGGGCCATAAAACCTCTCTTCTGTACAGAGGAGCAGGCTTTGCACCTACAGACTTAAGTAGTACAGCCTTGATACAGGTTCAGGACCTTTGTGAGAACTAGGCCACAAAGGAGGGTTTGGAGAGGCCAAATGTACCCCGATCACTTGTTTTTGTGTATGTGTAAATTTGCTAAACATTCATACTCTGGATGATAACCTGAACCAAAGTCCAACGCAGCCAGAGCTGGAGGAAAAACTACTCACTAACAGCAGGGTTCCCGAGTCCCCCGAAGGCATTGCTGCTCACAGCGGCAAGACTGGTGAATGTTGTGGGCCGATTAAAAGTCTCTGAAACCAAACGGAAAGATGCTAATGGGAAGGGCGTTACCTATAACGGAGGACCATTATTGCTGTATGTGAGTGTGTTGCGAAGACACATTTTATCTGGACATAAGGATTCAGCATCCAATGGCCATGCTGGCTGGCTGGGGACTCTGGGAATGACAGCCTGCCTTTCAATTAACCTTCCCAAGCCCAGATTCTTTGCAAGATCACTCAAGGTAGACGATCTCTCGGTGGAGAGATTGTTCTAGGAACTGTTTCTAAAGTTTCAAAACAATATTCTGTGTCATGACCTCAAATGTAAGAATGGGTGCGGCGATGCTCCCTGGCTGCACTCCATAATTGTTCCATCATTTTTACACCATTCACAATCTACACTACTTTCTTCCACAGAAAATCTAGATTTTGGAAAGCCGGTGCACGTCCCGAACACCAAAATAAAGAAAGCAGTATCTCATTTGATTTCTGCAAAGGAAGGGAAAACCCTATCTATTCTTCTCGCTGTTACAAATTCAACCTGTAATAGGTTTCAAAAAAAACATTTTAAGGATGCATTATCTCAGCACAAATCCTGAAGAACTATTGCTTGTGACTAGGGCCTGTTACAGACTACCAAAATAAAGCTGCTTGAGGTCTCTTTGGAGGTATGCTGTTCAAATGATGCATGCATCCGAAGAATCCGGAAGCTGCACCAAAGCTGCACTCCGGTGCTTAGGAATGGAGTGTGGCTTTGGCGCGACCTCCAGAGTCTTAGGACCCATGCATCAGTTAAACAGCATACCTCCAAAGAGACCTGAAGCAGCTTTATTTTGGCAGTCTGGAACAGGTCTAGGTTTGCCAGAGTAAAAACCGGAGAGGGCTCTGGCACCTTTAATGGTTGCACAGAGGAAGAGGGCATCTGCCGAAATTGGAGCCTTCTCCAATTTTCAGTCTGGCAACCCTAATTGTGATATTAACCAAATCTGTTCCAATATGCGTATCTGGTTAAGCAGAAGAACCCCCAGGAAGAAATACTGAGATATCCCCCTAAACAGCAATTAGAAAATCCCTCACATAATAAGAAATGGCATCTTATTTGCTGCCTCTTTTTTGAACACTGTTCAAAGCATATACGCTTTCCTTTGCAACTCAAATGGTTTGGGACCAAATGAAGTCCACGGAAATCTTCAGGAAGCCCCCCATTTATGGCACTATCCCCTCGGGGAGGAAACATAGGCCCAATATCTGCCTGACAGACTAAAGCCTACTGAGCACAATGGACATTATCTTGGAGTAAACATGCTTATAACTGTGTTGTTAATGTCTTTCAAGACCAGACAACTTACTTAATAACCATATCACAGTGCGCCCATGCCATACGCAGACATACCATATGCGGCTTCCAGCCTACGCAAAAGCCGCATGGGGGAAAAACAATGGTGTGCGGGCTCACAATGCGCATGCTGCAGTACACCATGTATTCACGCACCATTATTTTCAATGGGGCATGAGCATACATGCTTTTTTCTGGGTCCGGAACGAATCCCCTGCGTAAGGGAAGGGTCCACTGTATAGATTTTATTATGCACTCAGCCATATTTTTCTGATGAGCTTATCTTTGTTAATTTGCCTCGTTGGCTTGCAATACAGAACTCTGAGCAAGACCAATGCTTGAAACTGGACTTTGCTAGCAACAAACCTGAGACTCAATCTACATTTAAGTCTTGTCTGTTGCTACTCCTAGGATAAAAGGACTTTTAGAAGGATCCATCCTATCCTTCTATTTGCTTGGAGGACAGGCTACCAAGTAGACAAATTTCTCAAAGGGAAACACACCAAGAATGGTGTTACTCAATGGGCTTCTTGGTCATGCTCAAAATCAAGGGCATTTTGAAATTCCTCCAGGACAGAAGGCTGAAATGTAGGACATGTCCTGGAAAAGGAGGACGTCTGGTCATCCTTTGCGATAATGTCCTTCTGGGTTAAATGAATTAAGCTACGATTAGTTGGGAGGGGGGATGATCAAAAACAGGTTACACTGTTCTCTTAGATTTGAACAAGTTCAAAGAAGATTAACCCCTACGACAAATTAATTTACACTTTTTAAGATCCTGTTTACCGTTTTAACAATCCTCAGTGATCCTGAGATGAACTGAACGCTCTAAGTCTAAATAAGAGGGACTGGTTTGCTGTCTATGTGAAACCATGTTTATACTAACTATCGTATTTGCCATGATATCAAGAGCGGCACTTCGTAGATTCATGACCAGTATGGCATGTAAAAGGTGAAACAAATATTGACATTTGCCTTCTGCAGTTGAAAACTTAGGCCTGTTCCAGACTGCCAAAATAAAGCTGCTTGGGGTCTCTTTGGAGGCATGCTATTTAAATGATGCATGGGTCCTAAGAGTCCGGAGGTTGCGCCAAAGCCACACTCCATTCCTAAGCACTGGAGTGCAACTTTGGTGCAGCTTCTGATTCTTAGGACGCATGCATCATTTAAACAGCATACCTCCAAAGAGATCCGAAGCAGCTTTATTTTGGCAGTCTGGAACAGGCCTTAGATTTTTTAAATGAAAAGCCATTTACTCAATCCCAGTCATGTATGGGTTATGAATGTGGTACTCAAACTTTTTATCTTTGCAATCCCCTTTATGTCTATATGCATTTGTTGTGCCCCCCACCCTTCGACATAGTATATTAATAAAAACATTTTGTTGATTTAATGGGCACATTTTCATTTGCACATTCGCGTATATTCACATTTTAACATTTTATAAGGAAACAACACTGTTAAAATTAGAAGAGTTTTATTTCAGTAAGTTCAAATATTTAACTCGATGCACGTGTAAATTTTGCACATAGAAAACTCTGGGAAGAGGAGGGACCTTTGAGAACCACATGACACTGATTATATCCTACCTTTCTTCCACAATGGAATATAGGTCAGAGCATCCACAGTTTTCTCAACCGGTGTCCCACTGAGGCCCAGAGTAGATCTAGGTCCTGCTCAAGAAGGTCAGTCCTACTACATGCATTCAGACTATGGCTAGCATCACTGGAAATGTTCTCACATATGATAGGGGCATCACCACTTTGGTTTTGTAGGATGCTTCAACTTACCTAAATGGGCAGCCGGGTTAAGAAAGTTGCTGTGGTGCGGAGGATGGCCAAAAGGAGGGCCGGTGTGGTGGGCAGCACCTACCAAAATAAATTCAAAAGCAAAAGACAAAAGGATCAAAGTATCAAAAGGGGGTTTAGAGAACATTCAGAGCATCGGTGTCTGTCTGTCTGTCTGTCTGTCTGTCTGTCTGTCTAGCATGCAACCTGCATTTCAAGAAGGCACAACATTCTGGGTTTTTTATGATTGAGAAACCTATATTAAGGCTAGACTGTACATAGTGTGATTGTTTTACAAAGTTACCTGGAAAAAAATGTTATTATTTCACTTAAAACACATCTAAGGCCTGTTCCAGACTGCCAAACTAAAGCTGCTTCGGGTCTCTTTGGAGGCATGCTATTTAAAGGATGTATGGGTCCTAAGAGTCCGGAGGTCATTGCGCCAAAGCCACACTCCATTCCTAAGCACTGGAGTGCAGCTTTGGTGCAGCTTCTGGATTCTTAGGGTGCATGCATCATTTAAACAGCATACCTCCAAAGAGACCCCAAGCAGCTTTATTTTGGCAGTCTGGAACAGGCCATACTTTCTCTGAGGAACTGCTACCCTTTACTTCATGACCCCCATTCTCATCAATACAAAGAACTAATACAAAGAACATAAAAGAAGCTACGGAAAGTTGAACAGAGCTCTCCACTTGATAGGAAAGGGATCCTGGCGTCAAAGGCATCTGTTGAGCTCTACACATATTTGCAGTAGACAGTCTGTTTGGAGATATGCAAGGTCATAAAACTCCTATCTACCACCTGCCTAGACCACATGAGGCATCCGTCTTTCACTGTGGATTCCTGCCTGTAGATAGAGCAACACAGTCTGTGTACATATTTTGGCAATACTGACCATCTAACCTCCATACTCTGCACTCCCTTATTACCAAATAAGTATTGAATTGTCAGGTTGCAGACTCACTGGCTGCAGAGAAGAGAGTTGATGGTCGAGCCAAGTCATGAGGATGATGGATCGCTCCAAAGAGACTAGGGCCTGGCGGTCTACTCAGAAATTCAGGTTTCAGACCAAAGTCCAATTTATGGGGATCTGACTGCATCTGCTTCTGAAACAAAAATGAAAAGAGCGCAGTTATGAAAAAGACAGACACGTTTTTTGTAAGGTTTATTAAGAAATATTAATTTTGGAGGATGTGTTTTGTTATGATTCACAGCTCTTTGTGCTCTGGAGACCCCAAAGCACCTCAGTGAATAGAACATCGGGAAAGGTTTAGAAAGACAAATGTATGTTTTTTGCCACTAACGCACAATACACAAGGGCACCTTAGACCCATTATATGAAATGTAAGTCAGGAAATCAGCATGCATTGACACTAAGGAACAACATAGACCCAAAAGAGGCAACTATGTTAGGCGCAAAAATATATTCACCATTTACTATTTTATTTCTGAGTTGCTGAGCTATTCTAAATGAAGCCATCATGTAGGTTAAACATGTCTGAAATCCATTTTTGAGTCTGTCTGTTTCACTTGCTTTTTGATAGCTGCTATAATTGCAAGAACTGTGTCCAGTGTCAATGTCAGAAAGTGATAATAGCAATTTTGAGACAGACTTTCCTACTCTGAGAACGTCTGTTTGTTTGCAAGAATGATGGCATTACAGATTCTGTTGTCTAGGAATAAAGCCTTGCAATTTACGCAAAACAATACTTTCCCATGCGCACTTGTTCCTTGTTCATGTAACACTGAAAGCTCTATAAGTTGGTGATGCTTCCAAATAAGGTTTGCCCATCTGACCAGCTCTTGCTTCTTATAGCTAGGCTGGGTGCAAAGGCTGGAGAGTTGGAACCTTTGGCCAAAAACCCTGTGGCCTGTTCCAGACTGCCAAAATAAAGCTGCTTCGGGTCTCTTTGGAGGTATGCTGTTTAAATGATGCATGCATCCGAAGAATCCGGAAGCTGCACCAAAGCTGCGCTCCAGTGCTTAGGAATGGAGTGTGGCTTTGGCGCGACCTCCGGACTTTTAGGACCCATGCGTCATTTAAAGAGCATACCTCCAAAGAGACCCAAAGCAGCTTTATTTTGGCAGTCTGTTACAGGCCTGTGTGTCTTCCTTCCCATCCAGATTCAGGGCCCAAATTCAGTTCTGTGTATCACCTGGGAGACATGTCAAAGCTAATATCTTAATCTGACCCAATCATGACAGAACACTATTCCCAACTGAAAGTGCTCCAACCAGCTGCAACCTGCCAGTAAGGCTAACAATGACACTTGCTTCTTATAGCCCTTATGCTCATTTATATACAACTTCTCAACCTTAAAGAGCTGTTCCCCAGCACCACACAACATGAATACAAACACTGTGACATAACAAACTCAGATACCTACGCTGTCTCCACATTGACTCTAGCAACACTGGACTCAACAACATCACCCACAAAAGCAAGGTTTTTTGCTTGCTTGTTTTTCACTTGCTAATTTTCTACGTAAAGCAGATAAGACAATCTATATCTTTAAAACAAGAGGGGACACAAATCCAATATGAGAAACTGTTGTCGGAACACTTCAGTCTTCCAGGATACACTATTCCTGATCTAATAGCAGCTATGCTAGCACCAAGTAATTTCAAGGGGAAAGTACGTACAAAACGGCGGCGCCCATTCTACATGGGTGCCGCCATTGGGACGTCACGACCGCGCCGCCTCCAAACGGAGCAGCGTGGAAGTGACATCCTGGCGCCGCGCGAGGGCGCCTGGGGCGCCCTTTCCACGGTGCTGGAAGGAGCTCCAAAACAGAAACAGGTTGCTGGCATAATGAAATATGAAGAAGCAGACAACAATGAGAAGAGAGATGGAGACTACTACTTCAAAGAACTTAGAATAAGATAAGAAAAGGTAAAGAAACGTGAACCTTTGTAGTCCCTCTCTTGACATCTCAACAGGAGAGGAAAAATAGAATTAAGGAGCAAGTGCCTCAGACATGGACAAGAGGGGAAAGAGTACCCCCAAAATCACAGCTATCAAGAAGGTCCTGTATTCTCTGCAAGCATAGATCCATATATGTATGATGCAAAGAGAACAAGATGAAAAACAAAACATTTACTAATTATTTTGCTGCTTCAGAAATGCATTGCTTAGCAGAGCTATACTGCGCCATGCTGATTTCCTGATTTGCCAAAATGTTGATGCTACTTGTCTATTGCTGGGGTTAATATCATAATTAATTTTCTGAATTCAATTGCCCTCCAACCCTAACTTCTGAAAAGTAGAACGTGAATATAGACTTGAAGCCTAATATTGTACTCTGGTGAAATAGATTGTAATCCATACTAAAATAAGTTCGTACTAAATAAAACTGTTAAAAATTCCTACAAGGCTAGTGTGTGTGTGTGTGTGTGTGTGTGTGTGTAGACAGATAGATGAAGAAAGTAAAAGAGGAATCATAGAATCATAAAGTTGGAAGGGACCGCAAGGGCCATCCAGTCCAACCCCATTCTGCCATGCAGGAAATCACAATCAAAGCATCCCCATTGACAGATGGACATCCAGCCTCTGCTTGAAGACCTCCAAGGAAGGAGACTCCACTACACTCCGAGGGAGTTTGTTCCTCTATCAAACAGCCCTTACTGTCAGGAAGTTCCTCCTAATGTTGAGCTGGAATCTCTTTTCCTGCAGTTTGCATCCATTGTCCCGCATTCTAATCTCTGGAGCAGCAGAAAACAAGCTTGCTCCCTCCTCAATATGACATCCCTTCAAGTATTTAAACAGGGCTATCATATCACCTCTTAACCTTCTCTTCTCCAGGCTAAACATCCCCAGCTCCCTGAACCTTTCCTCATAGGACATGGTTTCCAAACCCTTTATCATTTTAGTCGCCCTCCTTTGGACACGCTCCAGTTTCTCAATGTCCTTTTTGAATTGTGGGGCCCAGAACTGGACGCAGTATTCCAAATGAGGCCTGACCAAAGCAGAATAGAGTGGCACTATTACTTCCCTTGATCTAGACACTATACTTTTATTGATGCAGCCTAAAATCACATTGGCCTTGTTAGCTGCCGCATCGCACTGTTAACTCATGTTCAACTTATGGTCTACTTGGACTCCTAGATCTCTTTCACATGTACTTTCATTCAGCAATGTGTCCCCCATCCTATATCTGCGCATTTCATTTTTCTGCCCTAAGTGCTGTACCTTACACTTCTCTGTGTTGAATTATACAATGACAGACTACTTTAGCTCAGTGTTTATACCAGCTAGCAGTGGCTCTCCAGGTTTACAGGAGAAGAAGAGTCTTTCCTGACACCCGAATCTTCCAACTGGGGACTGAACCTGGGAGGTCATCTGTGCAAATCATGTCCTCTGTCGTTATATCATTTCTCATGGAAAACAAACTGGTTTGTAGACAGTGCTGTATGACCACAGAGACTCACCTTTACTTTCTGTTGATGATGGTATATCTGCCATGCAATATGAACATGCATAGCGCACCATTTGCCTGGTTTCTACAAAAAGAGAAAGAAAAACACAAGAATTTATGAAAAATGATACCAGTTATAACAATAAATTGGACATTGAATTTCTCATCATCGGACAACTGTTGCTTGTTGCCTTTCTTCCTTTTCATTTGTCGTTCTTGAAACTCATTTTGGTGTAGCTAGGAAGCTATGTTGGGGGGCTTCTTAGGACTGGTTAGTTAAGAAATACTGCCTGCCCCAAATACCTTCAAAGCCATGCACTGGGGCATTCTTGAAGTATTTTTAAGCTTGTAAAGGAGACACTTCACAAGTGAAAGCAGTGCTGCAGCTTGTAAACCTATCACTGATATACAGTCAAGCAAGAAGAAATCATTTATAACTAAGGCCCCTTACAGACTGGCCAAAATAAAGCTGATTCGGGTCACTTTGGAGGTATGCTGTTTCAATGATGCATGCGCCCTAAGAGGCCAGAAGCCATGCCAAAGTCATGCTCCAGTCGTAAGGACTAGAGCACAGATTTGGCACAGCTTCCAGACTCTTAGGACACATGCATCATTGAAACAGCATACCTCCAAAGTGACCCGAAGCAGCTTTATTTTGGCCTGTCTGTATGGGACCTAAGATAGGGAACTGGTGGTCCTGCGGATGTGGATGAGCCACTCTTCGTCCTGTCACTCCTCAGCATCAGCGATGCTACTAGGGAATTAACAGGGTCTAGAATCCAACCACAGGACCACCAGGTATGTATGTATGTTTGTTTGTTTATGGGATTTATATCTTGCCTGTCTCCCAAAACGGATTCAAGGTGGCCTCTAGAATCTGATGAAATGGTGCAACGGGGGTTACTGTGTCTCCACCAGCCAAATATCTATTCAGTTACAGGGATAGTACACAATCCACATTGTTGTGAGACTGCGTGCTACCAATGTTTTGGCTCTTCACGGGCTGCATTCAACCCCTAAATATTTTACAAGTGGTCGCCGTAGTTCTTTCCTGAAACCTTTAGCAAAGGACTTACTGAAAAGGCTGTACCATTGTTACACAGCTTGTACCATAAGCAGGTTTCCCCCAATATTTTATCAACATCTCTTTGCAACTGATAGTTTTGTAACCAAAACTCTTTAGTGAGGTGAGGCACATTTGTGCCTGGACCGTTCCCATTCATGGATTAAACTCCATGTCCCTCTATTTTTGATTTTCAATGGACACATGCTGCTGAAATACAACGGCTGGTTCGCTGGATGTGGAGGCACCATTCCGTTAAACACTTTCTTCTTGTTCCTTTGTATAGTTTATACTCATATTGCGCTTTATATAGATCTAGGGTCATAGCCACTGAAAGGCAACACGCTCCTCCAACAACGTCTGGCAAACCACCAGAAGAGCGATTAGGCAATACAGACCTTTCTAGATATTGATGATAAAAAGAAATTGTGCAGCTTCATGGGTATATATTCTGATATAAATAAAGCTGCTTGGGGTCTCTTTGGAGGTATGCTGTTTAAATGATGCATGCATCCTAAGAATCCAGAAGCTGCACCAAAGCTGCCCTCCAGTGCTTAGGAATGGAGTGTGGCTTTGGCGCAACCTCCGGACTCTTAGGACCCATGCATCATTTAAATAGCATACCTCCAAAGAGACCCAAAGCAGCTTTATTTGGGCAGTCTGGAACAGACCTAAGATTCCTCATTTGTTGCACCTCTTGACAAACAAAACCAGGTAATCCAGAGAGACATATGAGTGGAAGCATTTCATAAGCAATTCCTACTGGGAACTCACTGGGAGAGGCAGACTGGGGTCAAATAAGACTTAACCTTCTTACCCTCAACATGGGCCTGAATGGATCTGTCAACTGCAAACAGAGAAAGAGAGAGAGAGAGAGAAGAAAAGGAAATGAAAATCCTGTCACTCAAATAATTTATCACCCCAGTAAAAATCTTTAGTGCTTCACTGCGAAGGGGGAATTTTAAAAGCCTAGTTGTGGTGGTTTTAAACAGTAACACAAAGTCCTTTTCTAGAGCCTAAGTATGCATTTCCTTCACCTTGACAGAGAAAAAGAAGCAGAGTTATTCCATCATATCTCAGTAATTCTTTCAAGCTATTTGAACTGTTTCTATCCCAATTTTTTTGTTGCTGTAAAAACTGACATCTGAACTTGTTTTTTCTTCTTCTTTCCCATCTTCCTTTCTATGTGTGTTATGTCTTTAGGTTGCAAACCTAAGGACGGAAACTGATAAATAAGTAATTAGATTTTGGTTGGTGTCAACTGCTCTCAAGTCAGTTTTGACCCACAGTGATCCTGTGGATGAGGCATCTCCAAAATCCCTGTCCCCCGCTGCTCTACTTAGTTCCTACAAACTCATAGGCCTGTTAGAGACTGCCAAAATAAAGCTGCTTGGGGTCTCTTTGGAGGTATGCTATTTAAATGATGCCTGGGTCCTAAGAGTCCGGAGGTTGCGCCAAAGCCAGACTCCATTCCTAAGCACTGGAGGGCAGCTTTGGTGCAGCTTCCAGATTCCTAGGACCCATGCATCATTTAAACAGCATACCTCCAAAGAGATTCGAAGCAGCTTTATTTTGGCAGTCTGTAACAGGCCATAATCTCTTTAATAGAGTCCATCCATGTAGCATGCGGCCTTCCTCTCTTTCTGCTTCCCTCCACCTTTCCTAGCCTTGTTGTTTTTTCCAATGAGTCCTGCCTTCTCATGATGTATCTAAAGTACGAAAGCCTCAGTTTAGTCATCTTGGCTTCCAGAGAGATTTCTGGGTTGATCTGCTCTAGGACCCAGGTGGAATTTGATCCACTCTCTCATTTTTTCCCTCTTTGACTAGCTATCTGAATTATGCTTTCACTTCTGTTTCATCCATCAACCCCCCCCGCCCAAAATAAGCATTATTTCTGTGAGCTTGCTTCTTTGTTAACTCATTCATACAACATTGCAAGATGAATGTTTAGAAATAGCTTACAAGGGTATGGGAAGGAAGTCTGCATTTGACACACGTATCTTAAGAGGCCAAAAGCTGCGTCAAAGCTGTGCTCTCGTCCTTGGGACTGGAGCATGGCTTTGGCATGGGTTCGGCCCTCTTAGGACCCATGCGGCATTTAAACAGCATGCATCCAAAGTGACCCGAAGCAGCTCTATTTTGTCCTGTCTGTTCAGGCCCTACGCTAGCAGTGATTATTATAGCCTTTAACATTAATGCGATAACTTTGCCTGATCTGAACCCAGAAAAGCTGGCAAACACACACAAATGTCTCATGCCAATTCTTCAAGGCCTATTCCTTTCGACGCTCTTTTGAGCTGCCATTGCTGCCATTTTCCTGCCCAGGCGTTCAAAAAGGTCAGAAGTAGAGTGTGCCAGTGCTTCTTTTAGGTTCTCTCACCTTTCGCCATGCTACTTGAAGAAGGGGATGGTTCCTTTTTGATAAAAGATGTAAGTACGGTCCTTCACATATTCACCTGTGATAGGTTTGTGATAAGTCGACCCAGGTTTTTACCAACCTTTCTTGATGCATACAGGAGTGTATACGGTAACTGTTCTAAGACCCCAAGGAATTATCACCTCCTATGCTTAACTCTTCATGCTCCCAATCCCCCATTACTGGTTCAGGCAAGATGGAAACTGATTAAAGAGAAACAGAAGGCTGCAACTTAGAAGATTCTGGCTGATGTTTGTTCATTAATCCCAACTAGAAGAGACCCATTCAATTATTGAACGGTGAGTCCAAATGCAGGTAGACCCAATTCATTTACCATTGATCTACTCTAGTAAATATTAACAACAGAAATTAGGCCTATAAGACTTTCCACTTTATTTAAGTGGCCACTGTCTGATAAGTAGAGTGTGATTTGAGATAAATAGAAGCCTTTATCTGAGGCCTGTTACAGACTGCCAAAATAAAGCTGCTTTGGGTCTCTTTGGAGGTATGCTATTTAAATGATGCATGGGTCCTAAGAGTCCGGAGGTTGCGCCAAAGCCACACTCCATTCCTAAGCACTGGAGGGCAGCTTTGGTGCAGCTTCCGGATTCTTAGGATGCATGCATCATTTAAACAGCATACCTCCAAAGAGACCCCAAGCAGCTTTATTTTGGCAGTCTGTAAATGAGTTCCAGATTTTTTTTAAGAGTTGTGGACTCTCCGTTAAGCTATGGAAAGTTGAGCAACGCCAGCGTAATGCTGCCCTTGTTGCTCAAATATCTTTGACGCCCTTTGATCTCTCACTCATGGCCCAGACGGGATACACCATAAAAATAAGCATTTAACAGGGACTTTGGACACAGGAAAGGGTCAGAGTTGAATACTTCATCTTATTGTGATGCACACTGTGGTTTAGTTTTAGGAGTCATAACATTGTGGAACTTACCCTGGGATCTTTCTGTAGAAGGGTATGTGGGACAGCTCCAGGTCTTGTAGTGACATCAATTGGATTAGAAGCCTGCGCATGTAACATACAGATACAAATAGTAGTTGAGTATATTCACAAGTAACTTAAAACCATTGTACAATTGAAGATCTCTTTTAGATCAAATAAAATAAATACAACATGACTGTTATCAACTGTTTGAAGATTACAATGTATTACTTACAGTTATATGCCACGTTCAGGAAGTTTTAGACAATGTCAAGTAGTTTAGATCTATTCTAGCTTGGAGCCAAGATTAGGAAATCAGCCTTCAAAAAGTGGCTTGATCCTGCTTTTTGCAAAAGTGGGTCAAAACCTCGCTGCACACATGACCCACTTCCAAGGTGAGCCGAATGTGCATGGCCTGGCCACACAGCATGGCATCAAGCCTTCCCACTGGTACTGTTCTTTGTGTTGTCTCCTCAGCATGCATGCATACCATCACACAAGCATACTACCTGTGACCCCCGATAACCTCCCACGTCTGCCCAGATGCCATCCCATTGCATGGCTACCTCTTTGATGAGCCGCACCAGTCATGTGTGCAATGCTCTACCAGTACATGACATTGGTGCATTGGTGTGTGAGTGATACATTGTCAAAGCACAATCACATGCCCCCTTCACACCACGGCCCCTTGTTGGACTGTCTGGTTTGTAATTACATCAATTGGAGTTGTTGCATTTTAATTTCTTTGCTTTATCACAGCCCCACACTTGCATCAGGGCATTTATATGCATCCGGGAAGATGGACATTTTTTTGCCTTGTGTTGGAGTAACCGCTTCTTTTTGCTGTGGTTTTTGGCTCCGGAGCATGGCTTCATTCCAGTTTCCGGCTGCTTTTGAGGTGTGCGTTGTCGAAACGCCAAGCCTGCAAAGCAGCTAGAAACCACTTTATTTTGCCCCCCTGTTTCACCCTTTTATTGAAAAGCATTTACAGGGTACCCTCCAGTGAGGAATTGAATTGCAGAGGTTCTTCTTCTATTTATGCAGTGGGATTCAGCAAGAGGTATGTAAGGTTATTGCTCTGCTTCTACAGTGGGATTGTGTGTCCGCTCCTAGGATACATCTTATTCCCATATCTTTTTGACATCTATATGAAACCACCTGGAGTTGTTATTAAGGCATTCAGTATAGAGTATCGTCAGAATGTAGCTGACACTCAGCTGTTCTTCTGTTAAACTTGAGTGCAATGTGATCATGTGCAACCTAGACCATTGCCTGGATGAAGTGGCAAAAATGGATGAAGTCTAGGTAACTGTGGTTCAGTCCTGGAGACACAGAGGTCCTGTGAGTAGGTGTTTCCAAGAGTTGGGTAATTTACGTGTCCTGGATGGGGTTCTCCTCTCTTTATAGAGAGAGATGGGAGCCTGGAATGTTCTACAATACAACTCTCTCAGTAGTGCCAAAACAATCTCAGTGACAAAGGCTGGAAACACACAGGCCAATGCTTTAGGAGCACATGCCCCCCAAATGGCCAGAAGCTGCACCAAGCCCATACCAAGCCGGCAAGAACCAGCCCTTTTAAGAGTAGATTAAATCCTCTACTGCTGGCTGCCAGTTTGGGACCACAGTGGAAGCCCGCTTCTGGAGCATGGTGTGCGGTTGCCATAGTCCCAGCCTGATCGGGGCCAGAGGCCACTCCTTCCAAGCTGTCTTCTTCGGCCCAAAGAATGTCAACTACCTCTTTTGGCTGGATCTCAAGGAGATTCAGAAATTAAAACAAGTCTAATATATATAAAAACACATAAAGGATTAATATTAAACTAGATTTAAACTATTCACAATACATAGGCGGGTTACAGACTGCCCGTTTGGGGCAGCCTGCACCTGCCCCTTTCCCTGCTGTATGCCTCAGCTTCCAGACTAGCAGCCTCCGAGGCCCCGATCCGCTGCTTTCCAGGCCGCGGGAAAGCGGCAAAAGGCCACTTCCCCGCGGCCTGGAAAGGGGTGTCCTTGGGGCTTCAAGCCCCAAGGACACTCGGCGACGGCGGGGAGGAGGAGAAAGGGGTTGCTTGGCCCCTTTCTCCTCTGCATTGCTGGATGCAGCCGTGTAAATGCTGCACCCAGCGACGCAAACCCCAGAAGGAGCTCCGTTTCGGAGCGCCTTCTTACGCCGCGGAAAGGGCGCACTAGGCACCCTCAGGCGGCGCAAAGACGTCACGCCCGCGCCGCCTCATTTGGAGGCGGCGCGGTCGTGACGTCGTAATGGCGGCGGCCGTGTGGAACAGCCACTGCCATTTTGTGCGCGCTCCGTGCGTGCTAGGGTTAACAGTGTCCGGAAAGGACGCTCCTTTCTAACCCTAGTACTTTTAGGCCCATCTGTAACGGGCCATAAACACTTTAAAATACAATAAAAATATTTTAAAACCCTATTAAAACCCCTTTTAAAAAACCTTCCTTGCTAAACTCCTGCTAAAACCAATTCTTCGATTAATTACAGTGGACCCTTGTTATACGCTGGGGTTTGGTTCCAAGATCCCCCCATATATAACAAAATCCGTGTATGCTCAAGTCCCATTAAATATAATGTTTGGTTTTTGGAATTATTTGGGGGGGTGGGAGGTTATTTTCAAGTCATAGATGGTTGAACCCACGGATGCAGAATCCTTAACTTATGAACCACATTCTTCATATTTAGGCAACTCAGTTCTGTTGCAGGGACAGTATAAAATACCCTCGCCAAAGGTAGCTCAGATTTCATTCATTTCATCAGCACATCACGCCACATACCCCTTCTAACGTTTCAAAAATATGTTTCTTATCTTTCCAAAAACTTCTTCATGCTCTTGCCCAGGACCTTAGTCTTGGATACTGCACTGTTATTGCCTCGGGTCTTCTATTATCTAGATTCATCCACAATCATTCAGCACCCTGATGCCAAAATTATTCCCCCTCTCTTGTCACTCTGATCTTACTGCTCATCTCTTTAAACCTATTTGGTGGCTTTCTGTCTATTCTCATATTCTGCCCAAGCTTCAAAGCTTTCATTGGCCTTCGTTCCACTGCTTCCAGAGACACTCATTTATCCACCTCCATCTCTTGCTCCCAAAAAGGATTTGGCCCAATTTTCCTTGTGCTTGGAAGCCACCGCCTCTTAATTCCCTTTGAGTCCTTCTTCAAAGTCACATTGTTCCAGGAAAAACAATATACAGTAGTGGTGCCCAGCCCTGGGTCCCAGAAGTTGGACAACCCCTTCACATCCCTGACCTCTGGTCATGCTGGCAAAATCTTGGAAGAACCAAAGTTAGGAACAAGATCCCTATCCCTTACTGTAATTAACTCAAAGCATATGAATGAATGAATGAATGAATGAATGAATGAATGAATGAATGAAATATTTATTTATATCCTGCCTCTTCTGTTTTGGGGATCGAGGCGGGTAACAACATTATATAGTACATAAAAATCAAACATTGGCCTGTTACAGACTGCCAAAATAAAGCTGCTTGGGGTCTCTTTGGAGGCATGCTGTTTAAATGATGCATGGGTGCTAAGAATCCGGAAGCTGCACCAAAGCTGCCCTCCAGTGCTTAGGAATGGAGTGTGGCTTTGGCGCGACCTCCGGACTCTTAGGACCCATGCATCATTTAAATAGCATACCTCCAAAGAGACCCGAAGCAGCTTTATTCTGGCAGTCTGTAACAGGCCATTAAACCCACAAAAACCCTGTCTAACCCTCCCACACACACACAAACTCACACCACCTCCACACAGCTGTAATTTACCTTGGGTTGAAATGCTCCTTGTAGTGAGCCAAAAGGACCAGTAGGAGGAATCATAGGAGGAATCCCTGATACAGCTGGAGGGTAGGAGTGGAATAACTGTGACAAAAGGGAGGAAAGCATTAGTTAAGGACACCGCACACTCTTCTAAATGCATGTTTTATAGTATCAACAAGAGATGGAGGCAGTTTATCAATTACACGATTTGCGAAGCTGCTGACATTAATCTCTTGATGACCCAGTTATACAAAATCCTTATGGACTACTGAAGATTGTCATGAAAGGGTGGGCAAAGGAAAAGATGACAAGGCTATGAAAAGACTTCTTGTATATACTTGTGTGATGGTGCCACCTCCCCCCAGATTAACCCTTTGTGGTTCAGGAGAAGTCCCCAAATGACTGGAGGGCCCAGTCATTACAAGTCGTCTATACGTCGACCTTGTGTATAAGTCGAGGTCCACTTTTGGGGCCCAAAGTGTGGATTTTTATATGACTCGTGGATACGTCGAGGGTCGGACTTAAGGAGGGAGCCCAGCTGGGGAGAGGCTGCGGGGTGATCGATTACCCTTCCCAGCCTCTCCCCAGCTAGGCTTTCCCCCACGGAGGAAGCCCAGCTGGGGAGAGACTCCGGGGTGATTGCTCACCCTTGCAAGCCTGTTCCCAGCTGGGCTTTCCCCCGCAGAGGAAACCCAGCTATGGAGAAGTTGCAAGGTGATTGCTCGCCTCTCCTAGCATCTCTCCAGCTGGGATGTCCCTTGCAGAGGCAGCCTGGCTGGGGAAAGGCTTGGTCGAAGGACCTATTCCCCCGTGGATAAGTATACCCAGGATTTTGGAGGTCATTTTGGGGTAAAGATTTCTTGACTTATAGTTGGGTATATACGGTAATCAGCTAGCTTTATCTACAAAAAGAGGGAATGGGGAGGAGAAAAACGTATGCGGTAATACATAGACAGTTATTGCGCACAGAGAATCTGAGCATACTGATCTAAGGCACAGATTTCTGAAATACTGAACAACTAGCCGGAGCGATAGCCTCCAAGTGGAAGAACCATGATTCAGTTCTTACCCCTGAACAACTTACATCCCAACTACAGACTGAAATCATGATTTCCCAGACTCATACTTTTGCTGCTGTGTGCCTTCAAGTTGTTTCTAACATATGGTGACCCAAGGTGGTTTTCATGTGGTTTCCTGAGGTTGAGAGTGTGTAATTCACCCAAGGTTACCCAGTGGGTGTCCATGGCTGAGAGAAGAATCGAACCTTAGTCTCAAGGATTGTAGTCCGACAATCAAACCACTACAACACACTGGCTTTGAGACTGAGACTACCATCTTTACTATTTCTAACCAGAAACCATTTGGCACTACTCCATGATAATGGCAGAGTTCTAGTTTGATATAGGAATACCTCTATTAACAAAGCCTCTTTTAACAAAGACAGCAAAGCTCCATTTTACAACTGGATTTGTAACATTTTGCAACTGGATTGCACTTGCTCTCTAGATTTTCTCCAGCTCCCAAGGCAGCTTGTAATGTTATTGTGGGAGCACCATGCTTATTGGAGCTAAACATTTTTATTTAATGGATATTTTAATGGAGATGGATATTTTAATGGCAAGTGATCTCACTTCGTGCAAAGATATTTTTGATTAGGGGAGAACTCCGTCTATTTTTATTGGTGTTTTCAAATTGGGTTTTAAATGTTATATGTGTCTTTTCGTTTTAAGTTTTAATTGCATTTGTTCTGTTTAATTGTGAGATACCTGGCTCCCATTCTTGTTAATTTTTAAGCATAGTGGGTTCTATAGTCAATAATTAATTGCAAATAAAATAAACTCTCAATCCAGAATAAATGACTAGACTTGGTCATGGCAATACAGCATTTTGGTTCTGAAAAATGAAGAAGATGCTGTATCTTTAACAAGGTAATAAGACAACTGACAATATTGATGGGAATGACAAAAGCGAATGAAACACAAAAGTGGATGTTCTGCCACTGATGGGAGTAGCAATGTTGCCATGGAATAAAAACAATTAATACATTCAAAGAACTCACACTGTGACGGTAGAAAGGGTCAACTTTTGTAGGGTATTTGTCAAACTGCAAAAGGATTAAAACACGCACTCATTACGTTGTATGATTCAGCAAGTAGTTTGAAAGGCAAACTATCCAATTGGGTTCAGCAGAGTCAAAAATACAATTTCAAAGATGAGAGGTAGTGAAATGAAGGCCTGTTAGAGACTGCCCAAATAAAGCTGCTTTGGGTCTCTTTGGAGGTATGCTATTTAAATGATGCCTGGGTCCTAAGAGTCCAGAGGTCGCGCCAAAGCCAAACTCCATTCCTAAGCACTGGAGGGCAGCTTTGGTGCAGCTTCCGGATTCTTAGGTTGCGTGCATCATTTAAATATCATACCTCCAAAGAGACCCAAAGCAGCTTTATTTGGGCAGTCTGTAACAGGCCGAAGAAACCAGAAGGGAGGATCAGGAACAAAGCTTTCATGTTTAAATTAGGTTTGAAAGGTGGGACCTGCAGTGTGTCTTTGCCATTATGTATGACGGTTTCAGCCAACTATATCCACCAAACAGGACATTCTGTTTCTTACCAGTTCATTTCCCACTGGCGCTCAGCATTACACAGCTGTTGAACATGCTGGCTGGACTTTGGGCATCGTATATACTTTGGGCAGGGGTTAATTCTTTTTTAATTCTCCAAAACACCATCTTCTACAATACTTTGATGTCCTCCAATGCCTTTTCAGGCCTGAATTTTTATTTGGGGCAGCTAATGGAAGAGGAGATAGGAGCCTATCAATAAAACTGCACCACAACCCTGTTCATGGTGGATGTCTAACGTGAAATTAGACTGTTCAGGTCTTTAATCCAGAGGATTAAAGGTTCTGGATGTTCAACTGCTTTCTGTCCACTGCGGTTAAGGGAAATGCTGAAGAGCTGCTTCTTAAAACTCATCCTTTTAGTCAGCTTGATTTCCGGTTATATAACAGTTTATATATATATATAACGATCCTTCTGTTCAATTAATAAAGGAAGGAAGAAGGAAGATAATAACTCTTTCCTCCTCCGATGTGTAACAAAAGCTACCACAAAAGGGTTGGCTCAGCTCAAACGAACTGAACAATAAGCAATAAATGTCCAGAGCCTGTACCTAGAAAATTTTAACTACCAGTGCTAGAACTATAATGTGTAGAACCCCTATTTTAACTCAGCATACAGAACATTTCTAAGACAGGGACGTAGCCAGGATTTTAGGAAGGGGGGGGGGGTTCCAGACTAAGTGCCACCATTATAATGGGGTTTGGGCATGGAGGCACAGCAGCATGCACCATTCATTTTTCTAATGGAAGGGGGGTCTGGACCCCAAGAACCCCCCCTTGGCTACGTCCCTGTCTAAGACGTAATGCTAAAAGGCATAAGCATGGAAGCAATCTGAATTAATTAATGTGCATTTGACAATATTCACAATAAACAGCTGAGTTCCTTTAGCAATATCCCACTTGCGGACTCATTAGCAGAAGATCGAGAAATATGCACGGATATAATTTAGCTATGCAATACAGCATAAATCCCATCGCTGTCATGAGACTCCACAAATTAATGTTTATTCTTGTTATTTAAATTAAGGATGTGCAACCGTGTGGAGGCCAAGTTTTAGCCCTTTTCCACCTTCCTCGGGGGCTCCGTAGTCCATCTTTCAAAAATGGAAGTGACTTCATACCGATTCTGGTTTCATTTTCCAAAGAATATGAGCTTGTCTGGAAAAGGTTTCGGAGAGTTGTGCGGGTTTGAAACCCCAAACCAACTAATCAATTGCATTTTAAAGCCTTTTGGGGAATATTTGGTCCCTATTTTTGAAAAGGGAGGGTGCTCCAGGGAAGACCTGAAAGGTATGTGGGCCATCCTTGATTTAAATGTTCAAGACGTTTGCAAGAAACACATTTACTTTTCATTAACAGCCAGAATTCAAGGTCTCGTTCAGCATTGAACTCAATCACCACAGTAACATCCCAATTCATATCTATAATTTATCTCCACAACAAAAAGAAATCAAGATATCCAACTTCTAATTTGCATTTTGGGTGAAAGGCAGAACGGTGACAAGACCTGCAACCTTTAGTGATTTTGTAAGTGAAAATACCACATATCAATCTACATGGTTTACTTCTATAACATAATCTGAAGCCTGTTCCAGACTGCCAAAATAAAGCTGCTTGGGGTCTCTTTGGAGGTATGCTGTTTAAATGATGCATGCATCCAAAGAATCCAGAAGCTGCACCAAAGCTGCCCTCCAGTGCTTAGGAATGGAGTGTGGCTTTGGCATGACCTCTGGACTCTTAGGACCCATGCATCATTTAAATAGCATGCCTCCAAAGAGACCCGAAGCAGCTTTATTTTGGCAGTCTGGAACAAGCCTGAAAAACAGAACCTAATTGCATAGTGCTAGAATCTAAGCCTAAGAACCTGAGCCTCCAGAGCTGCCACAGACATTTAGCAAAAGGCACACAGAACAATTATCATGAGACTCTTGTCACAATAGATTACAGGACAAAATAGAAATTGTATGTATATGTGAAGTTCTGTCTTCCAGGAAAAGATGTGAGGAGGAAATGAGTAAGTTGTGTGTAACACATACAATATACCGCCTGGTGTTGGATCTTCAACTGAAGCTTGTTGTTATTGTGTGTCTTCAAGTCTATCAGTGAGCAAAAGTGAATGTAAATTTGTCTTCTGCTCTGAGTATGGTCCGTTCTGACTTACAGCAGCCCTCCACATTCCCAGGCAAAGCTCTTTCCCATTCATTCTACCAAAGATCATTTCAGCTGGAGCATGAACCAGGGACACTCTGCAAGCAAAGCCATGTGTTGCACCAATGAACGCTGTCTCTTCTTCCCACAACACCAGCAAATGAACTGAGACTATCACTCTAACCAGGTTATATGAGCCTAGGATGCTGTTCTGAGTTTGCGAAGATTGACCATCGGTTATTAACTGATTGAACATCAGTTAATAATGAATCTTCTATCTGCGAAATTCTGAAGTGGGGGAAAACAACTTTACGGTAGCTTTGCTATGCCAAAACTATAAAAAGTTATATCCAAATTGTAAAGGCAATTTAAATAAATAAATAAATTGCCATCTTGAAAAAAAATGCAGGCCTTAAAATTTGTGTTTGGAAGGCATGAACAGTAAACGTGTTCCTATTGACGGCAAGGTGCTATGCCAGAGAGCATTTAGGACTTCAGCAGGGCATCCCCTCAAACAAGTGCCGTCAAGTCATTTACTGCAAGTAAGGTATGACTGCATAGATTTAGGTGGAAACATGGATGAACTCTATTCCTATCTGCAGCTCTGCAGAGCACATCATAAAGTCAGATGTAGCGTACCAATTGAAGACACCATGCAGCCTCTTGAAACAAAATAAGCTTTATCTCCTTTCGGCATCATAAGAAAATGTTCACAACTATTTTGTTTACTGATTGGTTTCGCCAACGTTTCATCGCAGAAGTGAAAAAAATATTTGTCAAAGGAAGTGTATTTCATTTAAAGTCCTATTCATAATAAACAGTGCACCTGCCCATTCCAAATCTGTTTGCTATTGAAAATGAAGATGTCGACATTGTTTTCTTACCTCCCAATGCATTCTCACTGAGTTAGCCCCTTGACCAGGCTATCATTCATTTTGTCAAGGCAATGTATATCCATGCTATTTGATCACACTGAAGCAGCAATTGATGTGGATATCATGCAGTGCTGAAAATCCTTCACTATTACTGATGCCATAACATTAATCAAAGCTACAATGGATGCATTAAAACCAGAAACTGTAACTGTCTGCTGGGTGAACTTATGGAGTGATGTTGCAGAGAACTTTCATGCTGCCCCAGGGGTTGATGGAGATGTTCGGAGAATCATTGATGCAGCCAGAAAACTTGATGGGGAAGGGTATTCCAAACTTTTGGGTGCGGAAGTAGAGGTATATATCGACAGCCACAAGAAAGCGTTACCCAATAAGCCGTTGGAGATACTTGTTAAGACCTCTTCAGAGAAAGAGGAAGGTGAAGAAATGAAAGCAGAACCAGCCATGTGCACATTAGAGAAGTTTGCCAAAGCAATTCATTCAAATTGCAAAGACCTTAAAGGATAAAATTAGGGAATACAAGCCTTAGATGGAACACACCATTCAAGTCACCAGTATGATCACTGTAGGGTTATAACTCCTGCAGCAACATTTTGATGGTTAAAAAGAAAGAGGCAACAACTTCTCATTAGGATGTTCTTCCAAATTAGGTTTTGGCAACCGAGGATCTCCAAGCATCGACAGCGCTTGCTCCAACCATCAACAAAGTCTGCTTCCAAAACTGACATTGAATCATCAACCTTATCCTGGTGCTAAAACCAGGACCACCTTCTGATGTCCTTCCTTCTGATGAAGTTTCCTCTTCTGACGATACCTGTGCATCAGAAAGTCAATACTGATGTTTTTTTGGTGGCCACATTGCCTTCGTCGTTCATTTTGGGTAAGAAAAAGAGCATTCCAGGTTGCACATGAATTTCATACGGCGTGAAGGTCCCGGAATGGATCCCTTGCGTAATACGACATCTGACTGTATCCTGCTTTATGGAAATCAGTTCTCTACTGAAAGACTGTCAGACAGTGATCCACTCTCAGGTCTGACTTGTCCCAATCCACCGCAAAACCAAAGAAGGTTAAGAGAGGAGAGTCTTTGATTTGCCCTTCAACAAGTAGCTATATCTGATCAATAGTTGAACAAGAAGAAATATTACAATCTCCGAAAATCTAGCTATAGAGAGATAATATAAATTGAGGTACAAAAATATGGTGCAAACTTATGTCATTTTTGGAAGATGTATATCCTCTCTTGTAATGATGATTCGCACACACACACACCATTCAGAGATAAAACTTTCCAGAGAACTGTACTATGTGCCTTTCTGAAGGTGGCAGCTCTTAATCTCAAGCCAAGAAAACACTCACTCCCAGAACTCCTTCTACCTTTACTATTTTGAATCACTACAACAACCTTTGCAACAAAAGAGAGTTGTGCTCTACTTATCCTCACATTTCTGCCTGGGGTACGCACCATGGGAGGTGCTGGAGTTGGCATGATGGCGCTGGGCGGGATTGCGTGTGGGAAGGGTGTGAAGGTGTGCTGGTGCGTATGTTGGTGCGTATGTTGGTGCTGATGCTGGTGCTGGTGGAACTCGGTCCTCAGATAAGGTGGTGGGCCCAGGGAAGCACCTCGGTCAGCGCTCTGGGAAGCCAGAAATCGAGTATTCAGTTCCTGGCGGAGAAGGTCTTGTTCTGAAATGCAGAAAAATAACTTTAGTCCTTTCCCCCCCCATTCAGACACCACTCAGTCCTTTTTAGGTCACATCGGCCTGTTGCAGGCGGGTTACAGACCACCATTTAGGATGCATTCCGTGTGTCCTAGGGTTAAGAAGGGGCGTGCTAGGGTTATGAAGGGTGGCCCCTTCCTAACCGACCCTGTTCCCAACACGGGCGGAGCGCGTCCTAAATGGCAGCGCCCATCCACATCCGGGGGCCAAAAAGGAGTGCCATTTCAGTGCTCCTTTTTCGCTGTGGCCGGAAGCCTCGCAGTCTGGCCGCTGGGGCTTCCCGCTGCAGCTAATCGCGGCGGTGGCAGACCGCCCGCTTTAGGGTGGTCTGTAACGCACCACAGATAAAGCTGCTTTGGGTCTCTTTGGAGGTATGCTATTTAAATAATGCATGGGTCCTAAGAGTCCGGAGGTAGCGCCAAAGCCACACTCCATTCCTAAACACTGGAGGGCAGCTTTGGTGCAGCTTCCGGATTCTTAGGATGCATGCATCATTTAAAGAGACGCGAAGCAGCTTTATTTTGGCAGTCTGGAACAGGTCATCATGACTAAAAAGGATTGCTGAGAATTTCAGCTTACCATGAGGCAGTTTATTCCTCTGTTGCTCCCACTTTGTCATATCTGCCAGCAAGCAAAAAACAAAAACAAACCTCTAATGTTCTTTCCTTTTCTTACTTTCATTAAGCCCTTTGCCCTTTACTTTCTAGGGTCAGTCTCAGCAAGACTCACCATGGTATGTGGGCATTACAATCCTTCAGTATAGAACTTTCTTCCCCAAAATGTGGGTGTTTTCTTTTGTAACAATAAACCTTTACAAATAATTCATAAGCCCACTGAGTGCAATAGTGCTTTCTTCCCGGTAAAGAGGTATAAGCCTATAGTCTATGAGGCTGAAGAAAAGGAGGGAAAGATGAACAATTTAGAGTAAGAGCATCCAAACACTGCATTGTTTTTGGTAACCCTTGCAGCTGTCAGTTTTCTATTTGGAATGCTTGGAAATCTATGCAGTATGCCCGGCGTGTTAGATAGAGGTGATAGGAATAGTACAAATCACACATTAATCACATGTAAAAACGAGGCCAGTGGTCCTGACCTCACTGGAGACTAAGAACCCTTGGCGGGTTACAGACCGCCATAAGGGACGTCCTTAGGATGTCCCATTTTGAAAAAGGGGCGTCTCTTCCAGACGCCCCTAAACCTATCACACACAGAGTGCGTGACATATTGATGTAGCGGACGCTGTGCATCCGCATGTCGCGCCCCGGAAGTGACGCAGCGAGTGCGCAATTTCCACGCTCCTTCCTTTGCAGCGTCCAGGAGTCGTGTGGTTTGGCTGCTGCAGCTCCCGGATGATGCAAGCGGCGGCGGCAGCAGACCGCCACATTTCGGTGGTCTGTAACCCGCCCTTATGTAAGAACACATAGGATGCACATGTTTAGGAAACCTGGGTGCATGACTCTCCTGATCAGGATTCTGAAAGCATCCTCTATGATCAACCCATGGGCAACCTAGAGATGTGAGCTGGACTGGCAGCAGAGAAGCCAGCACTATAGACCAACTTCATGTTGTTGTTGTTGTTGTTGTTGTGTGTCTTCACATTGTTTCCGACTTATGATGAATCCTATCATGGGGCATTCTTGGCAAGATTTGTTCAGAAGAAGTTTGCCATTGCCTTCCCCTAAGACTGAGAGCATGTGACTTGCCCAAGCTCACCCAGTGGGCTTCATGGCCAAGCTGGGAATCGAACCCTGGTCTCCAGAGTTGTTGTCCGACACTCAAACCGCTACGCCATGCTGGCTTTCAGTCCCACTGCTTCACCACAACAAAATAAAAATAAAATGAAGGAACAGTCCTAATGCTTTGGATATAAGCAGCAAAAGCCATTTCAAATATAGCATTCCGGCTGCTTGGAAAGGGAATCTCCTTTCGTCCATCCCACCCAGAAGATAACAATCCTTGGATAAGAAAACGTTTGCTATTTCCCTTCACAGTTTACAATGGTCCACCCATATTCACTACAGTTAGGGATAAAGGACCCCTGTGAATGTGGAAAAGCCACAAAGAGAAGACCTCTCTAGGAATCTCCAGGTTTTCCAGTGCATCTCTGTGGTCAACATGTGCCAAAGGCTGACCATAGAATCATGCTGGAGGACCTACAAATGCTTAGAGAAGTGTTTTCTCTAGGTTTTCCAGCACAACTCTGTGGTCAACCTCTGGCAGAATTATGCTGGAGGACCTAGGGCAGTGATGGCAAACCTATGGCACACGTGCCAGAGGTGGCACTCAGGGCCCTCTCTGTGGCCACATGTACCGTCGCCCCAGCACAGAGTTTGCCAGAGTTTGTTACTGGAAAGCCAGAGGGACACGGCACTTTGCAGTATATACGTGGATTTGGGGTTGCAATTTGGGCACTCGGCCTCTAAAAGGTCCATCATCACTGACCTAGGGATTGCTAGAGAGAAGCATATTAATCAGAACTTGAAATAACCAAATCCGCAAAATTCAAAGCTGCAAATGTGGAGGGCCAACTGTATTCCGGTCCTTACCTGAGTAAGCACTCCCAGCAGGATGGCCTGGAACCTGCAGTGTCCCTGATGTCAGAGGAGGAGGAGGGGGCAATGCTGTAGGAGGGGCAAACATATTGGGGTGATGGGAGTGGGGAGGAGGCTGAAGGGTGGGTGGAAAGGTATGGAGCGGGTTGTGGTTTGGCAAAGAGAGGGGGAAAGGTGATGCTGAGGCGTGGTGGGCTATATGTGGAGGTGGAAGGGGTGGTGGTGGTGGAGGAGGAGGAGGCGGCGGCGGCAGCTGAGTCTTAGCAGGAGTACTGCTTCTGCTGCTGCTGTTTGGGAAAACAAAAACAGGCAATGTCAGGAAACACAAATGCCCAGAAGTCATACGCGCATTAAAAAAAAACACAGGAGCTTTGGGATGGGTGATGTGGCTCCATCATCCGGTTGGACAGTGCGGGAAGCTGGACGCTAAAGAGATCTGCTTTATATCTGACACATCACACAAGCTTTTGAAGCTCCACTGACTTCTTCATCAGGCAAGAGAGAGAGAGAGAGAGAGAGAGAGAGAGAGAGAAAATGACCGCTGGAGTCAAAGAATTACATTTTGTTTCAGCTATTACTTCTGCTGTCTGTTAAGATGATCTGGAGGGATCTCAATGCAGGCAGAAGGGATGTCGTCATGATGTCATAGCTGCGCCACCCCGTGTGGGGGTGCCGCAGCTGCGACATCACTGTCACGCACTGCATCTGGTGGGCGCACCACAGCTGCGGCGCCCTCGTCACATTCAAGGGCTGCCGGGCGTGTGGGCGCTCCGCCCACCAGGCAACCCTTGCATGTCACAAGTGCGCCTCAAAGGCCCATCTGTTCCGGGCCTTTAACACCTCTACCTTTACAATACACTTGGAAAATATACAATGAGGGTCTCACCTCAAACTGTTGATGCTCAAGCTGCTACTGTTATACCCCGAGAGTTGTTGTGCAAGGCTGCAGGATGGAGGACGCAGCTGGGAGGATGGCAAATTTTGATGTCCAGGAGAGGGTGGCCTTAGTGGGCGCTGTATTTGGGATGGAGGTGTTGTGGGATGCTGGGCCACCTCTGAGGTCTGAAGCTTCTGTGGTGCTTCAGGCTGGGAGGAACGAGAAGGCTCCGACCGCTGGATCACAGCAGGGATTGGAGAATGCGTCTCTAAAGATGATTCCAAATGAGGGGGGACGAAAGGCTGAGAAACCTGAGGGCAAAGATTTTGAGGCACAACAGGGTCGAGCAATGGATCTTTATCGCTGTCCTGACTCCTCTCTTGACTCCGTTCTAGTCCTGATATTTTGGGGGCTGACAACGTCCTGGCATCTTGATCTTCATTTTCTTTCAGTGTACCAACCACTAAGTCTGTATCTGGAAACAAGCACAACAGACACAAGAAGGTGGTTATAATGTGGGAAATTACATATCTATATAAATATATTGAAATGAAGATAAGTTGCACACAAAAGACATCTGTATGTTTTGTTTAGCACACTGGTTCAAACATCCAGTCGTGGCATGGAACATTCACTACGAGTTTAATTTCCCAGGCAGAAGACAGACATTCACAACACTTCACTTTTGTGTGAAGAGCAGGGGAAAAACCACTTTGGGTGTCAGAATGGGTAACAGCAAACCTACACAGAACAGGGTCAAGAAATATAGAAGGACTAAGGACATAATGTAGTGTTAGAAAGAAGGCTAGCTTAAGAAAAGAAAGCGAAACGGTACAGAAAAGTCTCTGTTAGGAAATAAGGTTTGGTAGGTAGTATTCTGAAAACTTGGGAGACTTTAGACCGCCAAAATAAAGCTGCTTTGGGTCTCTTTGGAGGTACACTATTTAAATGATGCATGGGTCCTAAGAGTCCGGAGGTCGCGCCAAAGCCACACTCCATTCCTAAGCACTGGAGTGCAGCTTTGGTGCAGCTTCCGGATTCTTAGGACCCATGCATCATTTAAACAGCATATCTCCAAAGAGACCCCAAGCAGCTCTATTTTGGCAGTCTGGAACAGGCCTTTAGGAACTGAGCTGAAAGTAACTTGCTGAATAAAATGCAATGTTCACAGGACCAAGAGACAGAAACTGGTCTGATAAGGAAGAAGTGAGCAGCCAAAGAATGTGAGTTTGGGATCGAGTGAAAGAAGGAAGCAAAAGGTTCCTAGATCACACTGAGAGAAAGCCTCTGTGCCTCCGGAGGTAAATCAATGTTTAAAAAGTATTTGTTAGTTGCAGTTTAATAATCACTATACTGTGATAGAAAAAGACTAATTTGTGGACCAGTGCCCTAGTCCTTAGCTTAAGAAGAGTCCTACTAAATCATAAGAAAGGCTTCCCTAGTCCAGCATCCAGGTCACAGCACAGACAAACAGATGCTCCAATGAGAACCCACCAAACAGACAACCAGCAATTGATATACCCCATTTTTCAGCAACTTGTGTTCATGCTGCCTCACATATCGAAAGTAATATACGGCTATCATAACCAGTCGAAGAAAAATGCTTACACCCGGGGCATACAAAATGGCACCTGGGGGACTTACTATAAAGATCCATTCTAGCTAAGGAGAAGAATTCATAGTTGTTTATGTGTTATGAAGTTGTTCGTGTAATTGTTTATGCATTTTCGTAAACCACCTTGATCTGTTGGAAAGCCAGTAGGTATATAAATAAGATTTATTTATTTATTTATTTATTTATTTATTTATTATTATTATTATATCAAAAGGGTTGTTTGAGGCATGTAGTCAAGAGGGCATGTCCAGTGCGGGAAACTAGCCTTACCACATAAGGAGATCCAGAAGGCTCAGCATGAAGGAAGCCCAAACAGACAAACAGCTTCATTTATATACCACTTCATAGTGAACTAACAGTGTCTAAGTGGTTTACAAAGTATAAGTGAATTGCTCCCAACAATCTGGGTACTCATTTTAGTGACCTCAGAAGGATGCAAGCCTGAGTCAAGCCTGAGCCCCCTTAGCTGGGACTGAACTCACAAGCTTATGGTTTTGAGTGAGTGGCTGCTGTACAGGCATTTAATCACTGCACCACCAGCGCACATACCAGAGGATAGATAGATCAACATCAGGATCTGTATAATCCTTTCACTGATAGCAGGAATGGCAGATGATAGACCTTGTGTTTCCAAGATAACAAAAATCCAAGAATACTTCCCTATGGGAGTGATAGTCCAAGGGCATTTACACTGATTTAACTGGGCCTTCACAAATTCCCTTCCCATTCTTCCCTCCTGGAAAATCCTCTCAGCTCCCGAATCCTGCCCCAAGAGAGGTTTTGCACTATAAGCATTAACAACTTGGTCTCGCTTGAGGTCAGACAGACACTCTGGAGCTTATCAGACAAGGAAAATTGGAGGTATAATCCAACGGCAATCCGAATGCACTCATGGGGTTTCACGTTATTGCGTGATAGACTACCACATGCAATTTCAGGCCATGGGAAGGCAGTCCAAACGCAATCAAGGGGTTTCACGTTATTGCATGAGAGGAGATCACACGCAATTTTGGGCAACGGGAAGCTATTTTCGGGCAATGGAAAGTCCGTTTGAACGCAATTCGAATTCAGGTAAATTCGCCAAACTAGTGAATTCACCTGAATGCGTTCCGGCCCCACTTTCTTTTCATTCGAAATTAAGAGAAATTCCTCCCATGTGATAAACTCCTCTGCCAGTATCTTGCTTGACTTCTCAGCATTGCTAGCAGCTTCCACATCACAGTGTCCCCACAACTGGAGCTCTACATCTGGAATCAGTATAGTATCACCCTCTGAAACCCTTTAAGTTACTGTCACTTATCACATTATATACTGTTAGTTCTTGGGTGTGTATGTGTGACAAAATGTCTTTGCATGAATGGCGATTCCCTTGGATTCATAAATAAAAATATGTTTGAACTTGCACTCAGGAGTTCCGTTTTGGTATATACAGGCTTAATCCCCACTTTGAGTTGCCCGGTTTCATTTGAGCTAATTAAATTCCCTATTTGAATATTAATTGTGGGTGCTCTCCAGGGACCCATGCATTTGGGTAACATCTCTCTGGCTTTGCTTCACGAACAAAGATTCAGGAAGGACTCATCCCGCGCTTTGTACAAGTGCTTTGGTGACTAAAAAGGCCGGGACAAACAGGTCCGGTTGCAGAAAGCACAGCGGAAAGTCTCCTTGGGTGATGTTTCCAGGTTGCGGTTCTTTCTGCGTTGTTGTTTCTCTTCGAGACTCGTTCGCTGTGAGCTTTCGAAAAAGGCTGCAGCATCGTGGATAGTGCGTCTCCATGCCTCCCGATGCGAGGCCAGGGCGGACCATTGTTGGTGATCAATTTGGCCAAGCTTGAGATGTTGTTTCAGGGAGTCCTTGTATCTCTTCTTTGGGGCACCCCTCTTACGCTCTTGACCCCTGGCGAGTTCACCATAGAATTTGGGTAACATATGATATCAAGAAATATGTATGGAGGGGGGAGGGCTAGGATTTTTGCCTAAGAGGAAAGGGGCAGTAGCCCCAAAAGGATTGGGGACGCTCTAGTCGATCCTACTTTAGCCATGTGTGCCCAACCTGCAATAGGCAAGATAAGCAGCAATTGCTTCCAGAATACCTTGCTGAGCATGTTTGGACAGGAAAACAGATAGAAAAGAGGACTCCCCTCTCCCAATATGGAAAAAGAAAAAGCACATTATCAATACATTTAGTCACCAAAATGGAAACTGTAAGAAATATGGTGGCTAATGGAAGAAAAAAGATTCCCTGGATATATTTTGGAAGCACGGCTGTATGGTTTTCAAGTGACCTCTAGAACATGCAACATGTTTTTATTTACTGAGACGAGGCTTTTGTGACCTGGTGGTTTTATTTCCCACATGCACACTGTTAATTCTGAATATAAAGTTTTAATTGCTCTTCTTTCTTTTTTTGGTGCATGCAAAAACCTATCTTTTTTTCTTTCTGAATTACTTCTACCTCTGGCACTAAATTTTTATCTGTCTGTCTATTGGATTTATATCCCTCTTTTCTCCCAAAATGGGATTCTAAGGCCTGTTCCAGACTGCCAAAATAAAGCTGCTTCGGGTATCTGGCGGTATGCTATTTAAATGATGCATGGGTCCTAAGAGTCCGGAGGTCGCGCCAAAGCCACACTCCGTTCCTAAGCACTGGAGGGCAGCTTTGGTGCAGCTTCCGGATTCTTCCTGCATTTCCAAAGCTTCCAAGTATACAAGGTGGTTCATGTAGCCATTATAAAACACCACTACACAGCAATGTATGGTTGTCAAGCCAGTTGTCCCCCATCCTATATTTGTATAAGTTCAAAGCTCAAAGGTATAACACATACTTTTCATGGAGAAAGTCCAAAGAGGCAAATCTCCATCGAGAATCATGATGGGAAAGAGCCCAGAGAGTAACTGCCAGTCAGGAATAAACAAGTGGAGCATGAAGGAGCACACTTGGAAATCTCCCGTGATCAGGAACCTTGGCTTACCCAGATATATCTACTTTGCCAACATACGTATTCCCGCAGACACCAGTATATAGAAACCATTATCTTGTTCTGGGTTGGATCTATTTTGCTTCAGTTCTAATAGATTATGGGGCTAAACAGACCGGCTTGAAGTGCTGGCATGGGAGGCGGCGTGTTTTGACCCCATGTGCCCCGATGCTGGCATCGTGTCGGCGCCATGCTGCATGCCCAACTGCATGGCAAGGGGTGTTATGGTGCTCCGTTGGTGCAGCGTTTAGACACGTTGCATCAAAGGAGTGCCGAAAAGAAGCCACCACTGCAGCAAGGACACCTTTTGGCCAGTGCTAAAAGGAGCTGCATTCTGCCATTCTTTTTAGGGCTGGCAAAGTGATGGATCAGGGCTGTAGTGTGTGGTTGCCACAGCCCTGTTCTAGCGAGAAAAGGTGTGGTCTATTTTACCTTTAAGTTCTAATAGGTACTTGGCTTTCTGAGCGGATGCTATTTTGGAGCCACCGTTTTAAACTTTCTGCAAAAGAACGCAGAAAATAAACGATTGACAGCCACGAAAAAAAGCACACAAAGAAGCAATCGTCTTCAAAATAAGATAACGCCGAGTCAAAGTATGTTTCTCCTTTGTCTTGAAGCACACCAAAGGCTATCACAGAGTCCAAACTTGACATGAGCTGGCAGAGGACAATGTTCTGGTTGAGGATATCCTTTTCTGAAGTGCTATTCCACATATGACCTAAAGATCAAGATGCAATGAATACCCATATATTTCAGAGGAAGGAACTGGCATAAATCTGAGCTTTCTTTGCCCAAAAAACCCCTATGAAAGTCATATATCAGCAAGTGACTTGAAGACAAACACACACATGGAGGAACAAGGAGGGCACAGGAGCTTGAATATATTCATTGACAATGAGCATCTGGATAGTACTTGAACAACAGAGGGCACTGAAACACAGGACGCCTGTTCACACTGTTACCCACTGCACTGGATATAATGCATGTTTACTTTAACTGTAGTTGTTGTTTCAAAGGCCTGTTACAGACTGCCAAAATAAAGCTGCTTGGGGTCTCTTTGGAGGTATGCTGTTTAAATGATGCATGCATCCTAAGAATCCAGAACCTGCACCAAAGCTGCCCGCCAGTGCTTAGGAATGGAGTGTGTCTTTGGAGCGACCTCTGGACTCTTAGGATGCATGCATCATTTAAATAGCATACATCCAAAGAGACTCGAAGCAGCTTTATTTTGGCAGTCTGTGACAGGCCTAAATGTTCATATTTGTCCTGTTTCTTTCATGGTATGTAACTGGCAACCCTTCACGCAATACACTCTCCAAGGCAAAACGCTCACACTTCAAGACCAAATCTGCTAGCAAACAGCGATGGAGCCAGGGACGTAGCTAGGATTTTAGGAAGGGGGGGGGGTCCAGACTAAGTGCCACCATTATAATGGGGCTTGGGTGCGGCGGTGCAGCAGCACACACCATTCATTTTTCTAATGGAAGGGGGGGTCCTGACCCCAAGAACCCCCCCTTGGCTACATCCCTGATGGAGCAAAAGGTTCTCATAACTAGCCATACTCCTCCTTCCTTCGGGTCCTCCCTTAGAGAAAGAAAAGAAAACTCTAGCTACACTGCTGTAATCTGAAACGCAGCAGACGCCGCCAAGGCTCCCGACTCTTCTTGTTGCCAAGATCCACGAAGACAAATTGAGGGAAAGCTCCATGTTTGTTTTAGTCAAATTAGCTTTATAAATGCGGAGGTGGAGAGATGACAGGGGGCTGGCGGATCTCATGGAGATTCCACTTTATACCTGTCATTTTGGGTAAACATTCATTACGGTCAGGAAGGCTGCGGCTACCTCTGCTGGAGCTCACTCTCCTTTTCCAGGCCTCTGTATGGATCAGCAGCCTCGTATTACAGAAAACCTTAGTAAGGAAGGGGGAGCTGGCTGGCAGCTCCAGGCATTCCTCAACAACAGATCGTGTTTTATTAAAAACAGCTGAACTGGCTTCAACACGAGTCCCCAAGTCAGGAAACAAAAATGTGTATTTAAACAATGGTCCGCCCTGGCCTCGCATCGGGAGGCATGGAGACGCACTATCCACGATGCTGCAGCCTTTTTCGAAAGCTCACGGCGAACGAGTCTCAAAGAGAAACGACAACGCAGAAAGAACCGCAACCCGGAAACATCACCCAAGGAGACTTTCCGCTGTGCATTCTGCAACCGGACCTGTTTGTCCCGGATTGGCCTTTTTAGTCACCAACGCGCTTGTAGAAAGCGTGGGAAGCGTCCTTCCTGAATCTTCGTTCACGAAACAAAGCCAGAGAGAGAGAGAGAGACCTCTTATGTATTGCCACTACTATGAAGTTGGGTTTCTACTCCTGAGTTTGCACATTGAGGTCCAAAGGCAAAACACAGCACAGCTCCTTCTACTAGCAGTAGGCAATAATGGCCCCTCTACATTGGTTTTTCTTCACAACTGGATATGCTTCCTAGGACTCATGTGAGCTGCAGGCTAAAAACCGCTGGAAGGCTCCAATTGCTGGCTCTTGTGCTAGAAAATCCCTTTTCTGAGCTCAGCTTTTCTTCGCTAATGATTTACCTTTGCATTTTGTGAGATGGTTGGGATGGGTGTTGTGAAGGAATGACCAAGACTTCCCAAAGCTACCTGGGTTCAGAGGAGGAACTAGGCCAAATCTCAGTGGCTACTATGGTTCCATGTCCTACCTGATGCTCCTAACTGGAGCTTTGTTGGTTTGAGCTAGGAAGCTTCTCCATGAAAGTGTGTTCTGTACCTCTGAGCTATCTTAAAACCCTGAGGTTTCAAAGTCAAACCCTGAGACCTAGGAACAACCTCCTTGGTGATGTCTCTGAGTATGAGACAGCAACCATCAACCACAGTTGTAATTAAAAAAACAAAAAATCCAAGGCCTGTTCCAGACTGCCAAAATAAAGCTGCTTTGGGTCTCTTTGGAGGTAAGCTGTTTAAATGATGAATGCGTCCTAAGAGTCCGGAAGCTGCACCAAAGCAGCCCTCCAGTGCTTAGGAATGGAGTGTGGCTTTGGCGCAACCTCCGGACTCTTAGGACCCATGCGTCACTTAAATAGCATACCTCCAAAGAGACCCAAAGCAGCTTTATTTTGGCAGTCTGGAACAGGCCCAAGTCTGGCAAATGAGGGAAATACATGCATACCCAATTTTCAAGGCAGAACTCTCCCTGAGATTTTTCACCTTGCCCTGACAACTAAAGGGAAAGAGCCTGGCCCTGAGTTCTGAGAAACCAAATGTTACTCTTTGACTGCAAGTTGGAAAGATAGTGTCTTCATTTGTATTTATTTTTATTCCATCTTCCTGCTAAAGGCAAAAGGAAAAACGTCCAGGTAGCTGACAAACATCACTAAAAGAAATTAAACAATGAAGCCATTATATTTATCACGATAATACAAAAGGATCAAAACCGCTCAGGACTCCACATTACACCCTTTGAAAAACACGATTGAAGAGGAATTAGATGGCAGCTTGGATGGGAGTGTTCAGGGAAATAATGCAGGGGAAAGCCCTCTCTCATATGTGAGCCTCAGGCAAAGGGAACAAGAAGAAAACTCTGACCAGGCAGAGCTCTTGTGCATTTGGAAGTACAGTGCGCCCACGTCATACACAGGCGCATTATACACTGCTTTCAGCATCACCGGCACACGCCAGAACAAACAATGGTGCATGCACCTGTAGCACACGCACGCCGCCACCCCGCCGCAAGGACGAGCCCAATTACTTGTAATGGGGCTTGAGCATACACATTTTTTTAACGCGGGGTGGTGGTGGTGGTGGTCCGGAACGGATCCCCCACGTAAAAGAAGGGCGCACTGCAAATGATAGACCTCTGCACCATTTCTAACACAGCATCCTGGATGCTGTGCACTACAATTCCCATCACTCCAACCACTAGCCATGCTGGTTGGGGCTGATGGAAATTGTACTCAAAACATTTGGAGGACACCACATCATGGAGGCCTGCTCTATGAGCGTTTTGGTTAAGGGAGGGAGGTAGCCTGTTGCCTAGTGTCATTCCTCCAGGACAGCTTCATTTCTGCCTTTTGGAACATCTGAAAAGGACAGCCAAGCCACTTGTCTTACTCAGTCATTGATCTACTGTGCCAACTGAGAGTGGCTCACCATGACTTTCCCAGCTCTGCCACATCTTTGGACTGTTCATTCCCAGAACTGAACATCAGCCCTTTCAGACGTGAAACATGTGTTTTTTGACTGATCCCATGAGATTCCCATTTCCCCCATCTGAGAATGGTGATTTTATGAAAGAGATTAACACTAGGGCCTGTTAAAGACTGCCAAAATAAAGCTGCTTTGGGTCTCTTTGGAGGTATGCTATTGAAATGATGCATGGGTCCTAAGAGTCCGGAGGTCGTGCCAAAGCCACACTCCATTCCTAAGCACCGGAGTGCAGCTTTGGTGCAGCTTCTGGATTCTTAGGACCCATGCATCATTTAAACAGCATACCTCCAAAGTGACCCCAAGCAGCTTTATTTTGGCAGTCTGGAACAGGCCTAGGTTTATAATTAGCTCATCCACAGTGCAACACTCAGATGCCTTGCTTCTCCAGGATGGAAAATGAGATTACAAATTCCAAGTGTGCTGAAAATGCTTCATGAGGACAACAGCTATGCGCTTTACTTGCTGACATACTGAGAGCCTTTCCTGCAATGCAAACATTCAAACTTGCCCCCATCAATTATGGTAATAAAATAACAAGGTTTTCATCCTCCATCCAAATCCTGCTCTAGAAAAATCTGGTTCCCCATGGTGCAAATCCGTTTAAGAATATAATACTCCTATGTTGTTTCGTTCTTGAATTTGTTCAGCTGTCATTTAGAATAGACAGTTTGGATTTAAGCTTTCAAATTTGTGTGATACTGATGGGGGAAAAGACTGGGAGGAAGGCCATAAGCCTCCTAGTTCAAGACAGATGTGTATCTTAAATAGCTGGTTTCTGAACCGCAGGAGGGTTGTCTCCATATGTCTATAACCAAGGTGTATCATTAAATCAAAAGGTGGTACCTTCAAGAGAAAAACAAAACACGGGAGCTAATTCCAAGCATTATAATCACAGAAAGAAAGAAAAAACCACACATGATATAGCAGAAAATGTCACAAAAGATAGCCTTCAAAGATGGTGTATTTACATGTTCTGAAACAGCTTCATTCCAAGGAAAAGGGGAGGAAGAGGGGAGAAAATATATGGGAACAGACCACAGGTTCAAAGTGATAGTCAGTTCTACAGCTGTAGAATGAACCAAAAAATTGTCTGTGACTTTAAAAGGCCGCAAAGAAGAAGGAAATTCAGAAAAAAGCCACTTCAAATTGTATAAAATGCAAAATAAGCTACAATATTATGCAACATATGCAAGACCAAATTCAGTGGGAGCCCATGAGTGAGACTTAGAACTAAAAACAAGTGTTAGGGAAGTTCAGAACCAAGAAAGACTATGGCGGGTTACAGACCGCCATTTCGGACGTCCTCAGGACGTCCCAGTTTGAAAAAGTGGCGTCTCTTCTAGACACCCCTACTCCTATTACAGACAGAGTCTGTAACAAACGGCGGTGCCCATTTCACACGGCTGCCGCCATTTTGACGTAGCGGACGCTGTGCGTCCGCACGTCGTGCAGCGCAAGTGACGCCGCAAGTGCGCGACTAGCGCCTCGCGGCATCTCTTCCGGGCCGCAAGTTCCCGGACGCTGCAACCGGCGGCGGAAGCAGACCGCCGCTTCTCAGCAGTCTGTAATGCACCTATCATGGTCCAGGAAAAGTTACAGCCTGTATAGGAAGCCTTTCTGCAGAGAGGAGACAATGGCCAACTTGGTGGGTTGATTTATTACAGTAACCGAGGACCCTTTTCTAGGTGCATTTTGGTTGGCCAATAAAGGTAACACTCTTTTGTGGGTTTTGTTGTTGTTTGCTGCTGAGCGTGCGAAGTGTAATGTATGGGAAGGAGACGTTCCTTTAAGTAAGCTGGACCTAAGCCATGTAGGGCTTTAAAGGTTACGTATAGTCTACAGATATTCAGATTTCCTGAAAGATGTATATCGTATCAAAGCCTAATAACTTTGGCTTGTTAATGTTAGAAAGCATTAAAACATGATAGATTGAGCTTTCCAATACGTAAAATAATGTTTCACTGTATTAATATAATAAACAGGATTCACTATTTCTAACTAAAACTTCAGTGTAAGAAATAGTTCTTTAAAAATGCATTTTAATTAACAAAACATCCTGGTTTTGGTGGTTGTTATTTTAAAACCAGTCCCCCCCTCCCCAAATCCTGACTTGATGTCCTTGTGCAAAGATTCAGACATGTATGCGGAAACGCCTCACTAATCTATCCTCTAGGGCAGTGGTTCCAACCTGTGGGTCGGGACCCCTTTGGGGGTCGAATGACCCTTTCACGGGGGTTGCCTAAGACCATCATAAAACACATATTTCGGATGGTAGCAATGAAAATAATTGTATGGTTGGGGGGTCACCACAAAATGTGGAACTGTATTAAAGGGCCGTGGCATTAGGAAGGTTGAGGGCCACTGCTCTAGGGACTCCGAAGAAGGAGCTATACTCCGAATAGTGTCAACTCCAGCAACTCCCACTTAAGGAAAGCTAACGCAACACCCACCCATAGAAATTAAATAAGGACAACATTGAGAAAATGACCCACCCAGGGACAAGCTGTAGAAAATAGGAACCATAACAAGCAGATGAAGGATGGCTGGCGCACAAATGAGATATATACCCAGTGGAAAGCCCTGAAGGACAAGAGGAAGGCAACGACTCTAAACGGATTTAGCAGGGCGTGTACCCTGAACGCTATGGGATTTGCTTCTGAATTTGCTTATGCAAGGCAGCATACCTCTGGCCCGGGGCCAATGCCAATCTCTCGGCCTCTCAGTCCATGCGCAGCTCACTCTTCTCTTATGATGCACAGGGCCCTACCCTTGGGAATGCCAAGGCCTAAACCACAAGAGATCCGGAAGCCCGATTTGCAATTCATGACCGTATCTCTGATATGCAGTGCTGCCATGCGTGATCACAGAAGGGCAGACCGAGTCCCCTTTCAAAACGTTAAAATCCAGTCTTTTCAATCCCATTAAAACCCTATTAAGGGGAGCTATATTGGGACAGATATCTTTGTGCTGTTTTTCAAGAAGGGGGTCCCCAAAGTCTCCGTTTTCCCTTTTAGAGTACAGTCTCCAAGGTGATTAATCCTGCCCTGGGGGTCCGCTGTCAGTTTATCACTTGAATTGGAGGGAGAAAGCTCCCCTTTTCACCCCCTTCAAGATTTAACCCAGTCAGAAGAGACCGCAACGGCTTTGTTTATAAACCCCAAAGGATGTTGCCTTTGGATTAAAATTAAATCCCCACCACTATGGTGGAGTAAAACAGATCCATCATGGATTTGTTTGTACATCGTAGATTAAAGAACAATGGAAAACCGAGGCATGTGGTGGAAGAATGGGGGAGAAGAATCACAGAAGCAGAAGGGCAATGGGTTGGTAAAGCCTGGAAAGGGGCACGGCTGGAGAGAAACACTCCACCGTCACAACTCTTTGTTGCAGGTTCCAACTGTCAGCAATTTAATCCTGTCTTCTTAATCAGTCAGTCAGGGCTGGTTAGTTCTCCGCAGCTCCTTTGTTTGTCCAGGATTTGGATTCATTAAGCTCCTGAACTGGGACATTTGGGGGGAAGGGGCTACCCAAAATATACACACAAAGAGACAAAAGTCACCATCAGGCTAGATAACCATCTGACGTTAAGTCCCCAGAAAACATGAGTTTATTCCTGACGTTTGGCCAGCATCTGAAGCCCTTGGCACCACAATTGTTCTGTATCACACAATGAACCCACCTGATGTATTACTGTAGACTCAATTCTGATTCCCATATATTAAAGCCGACCTCATGTATAAATAGAAATCGATGGCAAGTTTTGGGGGCGAAATTGTGATATGACCCATGGATAAGTCAAGGGAAAAACTCAGGGGCATATAGCACAGGATCTAAAGGATGAAGCCAAGCAAAACACCATCAAAGAACTAACTGATTCCACTATCCATGGCTTGAAAATATTAAAAATCCTACATACATTCCACAAAGCAAACCTCAAATTTACCATTTTATATAAGGGAAACCATTTTACTATATCATTGCATTTAAGGGACTTGAGGGTCCAAGGGTTTTGGTATCCATTGGGGGGGGGGGATCCTGGAACCAAATCCCACCAGATACCAAGAGGCCACTCTGTACTTTGCTTCTATCCTGACTGTTTACTATAGGATTCAAGGTGTAGTTCATAGAGTTTCCCAGGAAACATCCCATTTAACTACTGAGCGGCCCCAAGATTTGCTGAGTTGCTGCGTAATGAATGAATGACCAGCTCATACAAACAGCAAAAATGAGCAATCACAGATAGTTCAAGATGCTAATCCCAATAATGCAAACAATGGATGGCATCCTAATGTATTATATTCCATCAAAATACTTATGCTGCATAATGGTCCTGGAGTCCACACTGTGGCAACTGCTCATGTACGTTCCCATAAACAGCTAGACACTGCTGACCATAGAATCACGCTGGAGGGCCTACAAATGTCTAGAGAAGTGTTTTCTCTAGGAACATCTAGGTTCTCCAGCTTAGCTCTATGGTCAGCTTCTGACAAGAGTTGTGCTGGAAGACCTAGAGATTCCTAGAGAGAACAGATTAATCAAAACCACAAACCATCAAATCTGCAAAAGTCAAAGCTGCAAATGTGGAGGGCCAACTGTAAATGCTAAGCACCAGCAAGAGACATTTGTTCTCCTTTTCAAATCATGCATGTTTTTATAGTACTGTATTGGTTTCATGTTGTTTTTTTAACGTACTGTATATTCTCATGTATAAGTCTAGAAATTTAGGTTAAAAATTGGCTCTCAAAAACTTTAGTTGACTTATCCACGGGTCTATGTAAGTACAGTACTTTAACTCATAAGTGTGTGTGTATACATGCATGCATATGTGACTATCCCCTGGGGTAGTGATAGCAAACCTATGGCAGGGACGTAGCCAAGATTTTGGGAAGGGGCATGGGGGGGTCCAGACTAAGTGCCACCATTATAATGGGGCTTGGGTGCGGAGGCGCGGCAGCACGCACCATTCATTTTATCTAACGGAAGGGTGGGGTCCAGACCCCAAGAACCCCCCCTTGGCTACGTTTCTGCCTATGGCACGCATGCCAGAGGCGGCATTCAGAGCCCTCTCTGTTGGCACACATGCTGCCGCTCTAGCACAGAGTTTTCCAGAGTTTCTTACTAGAAAGCCAGAGGGACGTGGCACTTTGCAATAAATAAGTGGGGTCTGGGTTGCAGTTTGGGCACTCGGTCTGTAAAAGGTTCACCATCACTGCAAAAGTTTCATTTCCCCTGGAAGCACTGACCCCTTTCTATACTCTCATTCCTCCAGCCTTTAGTACGAGCACAAATAGTTATGGCTGTAGGTTTTTTGGTATTGTTTTCCTTTGCTTCGTCCTTTTCATCCTTCATTACATGCTGCTAGGTTTTACCCTCAACTTATCCACAGGTCATATCAAAATCCATAATTTTGGCCTCAAAACCTGCCCTCGACTTAAAGTAAGTACAGTACTTTAACTCATATGTGTGCATGTGTGTGTGTATACATGCATACATATGTAACTATCCCCTGGGGCAGTGATGGCGAACCTATGAGGTCGACTTATAATCGAGTAGATACGGTAATTTCAACTTCTCTAACTGTCCCAGACAACTTCGTATAAAGGATGGCCTATGAACTATATGGATAGAGGAATAATTAAAATTAAGATTTAGACCTCTGTATTCCTTAAGGACGTCTCAGCAGATCCAGTGCCTTCGGGGAAGGGAAACTGGCATAGCCTCTCAATTGCAACTCTCCCATCAGTTCCAACTGTTTTATCATTGGAAGTAAAGCAGACAGGGTCTGTAGGGACGTAGCCAAGGGGGGGGGGTTCTTGGGGTCCAGACCCACCCCCCCCTTCCATTAGAAAAATGAATGGTGTGTGCTGCTGCGCCACCGCACCCAAGCCCCATTATAATGGTTGGACACCCCCCCCCCCTTCCTAAAATGCTAGCTACATCCCTGGGGTCTGGGCTATAACAACGGCCTCATATTCCTCAAACCCACCTGGAGATGAACCTGGAAAGAATAGCTGTCTTCTCCTCCGAAGGCAGAAGCAGCCAGAGAAAAGGTCCTCTGGCAGGAATTCCTTAAGGCATCGTTTTCCAATAATGAAAATCATTACAGAGGACAGTGTTTGCAAAACGCTGGAAGTCCACACAGATGCCAACTTTAGGGGAAGGGCTGAAATATGTATTAGAACTGAGAAATGTAGACAGAATTTCTAGAAACCTAACAGAAGAGACTAATGACACGACCCAAGAGGAATGGGAATTACTAACGGAGTATTGGAAAAGAGAAATGGAATTAATGCAAGTTAATAAAGCTGAAAAAACTTAATCTAAGTTGCAAAACGGACGGAGGAAGATACAAAATCTACGGAAGCTCCAGGTTTGTTTGGTAGTGGTAGTCTATAAAGAATTTGCAATCATAGAATCATAGAGCTGGAAGAGACCGCAAGGGCCATCCAGTCCAACCCCATTCTGCCATGCAGGAACTCTCAATCAAAGGATCCCTGATAGATGGCCATCCAGCCTCCGTTTAAAGACCTCCAAGGAGGGAGACTCCACTATACTCAAAGGGAGTCTGTTCCACTGTCGGACAGCCCTTACTCTCAGGAAGTTCCTCCTAATGTTGAGGTGGAATCTCTTTTCCTGCAGCTTGCATCCATTGCTCCAGGTCCTAGTCTCTGGAGCAGCAGAAACTAGGACCCGGAGCAATGGAATAAAGTTGTATGGTTGGTTTATTGTACTTTTCTTATAGGTTCGTTTTAAAAGAAACCCTAAGAAATTTATAACAACTTTCCCTCAATTCCCCAACTCGACATCTGTTTCAGTCACACACGGAGATGCCGGCACCCTGTCCTACATCTACTCAGGTTCCCTGGTGCGTTGTGTAGAGTAACGGAGACACTGTTTTCCAGACTGTCATTCCAGTATGATAGCCTTAGTTGTTCTTCAAGCAATTCCCTCTGGGAGCAAGCAAGACTGTGGCTGTCACCAAACTCTCATCCATTTCGGAGATGCAGAGCGGAAGGAGTGTCAGTTGTATTTGATACCTTTCTTTTGTAATCCGCTTTGAATCCGCGAGGAAAAAGTAGAATATAAATCAATCTATTATTATTATTATTATTATTATTATTATTATTATTATTATTGCCCCCTTTCGGGGGGGGCATGTTTTCTCTATGGCAAATGGAGATATATGTTTATTGAACTAGACCTCGGCTCATAGATCTTGCCGCTTTTTGCCCCCTCCTCTGCTCAGTCTGGATTCTATTCAGTTGCCACTTCAATTAACTAACAATTATTTAACATTAACAGTAATTACAGGCAGCAGTTAAGCACCTACAGATGTCAACTGTTAGCTTTTGTACCTAATCGCTCAATGAAATGGAGAAAGTTCAAAAAACATCAATTAGCCAAGCAATTAGTCTGAGTTAGAAAAGTGCCTGTTATCAATGTGAGAGTTGATTTGATTTATTTTATTTTGGCAGTAAAAGGCACATGGGCCGACAAGCCTTTTTACAGCATGCTGAGATAAGATAAAGCTGGACTGAGCTGTTTGCACAGGGACAACCTGTTACAGACTGCCAAAATAAAGCTGCTTTGGGTCTCTTTGGAGGTATGCTGTTTAAATGACGCATGGGTCCTAAGAGTCCGGAGGTTGCGCCAAAGTCACACTCCATTCCTAAGCACTGGAGGGCAGCTTTGGTGCAGCTTCCGGATTCTTCGGATGCATGCATCATTTAAACAGCATACCTCCAAAGAGACCCCAAGCAGCTTTATTTTGGCAGTCTGGAACAGGCCTAAGACCTTTATGGGGGTATGCTGTTTAAATGATGCACGCATCCTACGATCCATCAAGCCAAATCCCATGCATGATGAAGCCCCATTCATTTGAATAAGGCGCACCCTGTCCAGGGAACTGGACATGGGGAGTGGGTCTCTGTTAATTCTGCTGTACCTCTCACTGACTTTTGATACCATCAACCATGGCATCCTTCTGGGCTGATTCCCTGAGATGGTCTTTCTTGGAGGGATGCTATCAGAGTGTGGTGCTGGGGGCTCCTGTTCAATGTCCAGGCCACTGGCCTCAGGGCTCTGTTTTGCCCCCCATGCATCATCTACATCAGTGATTCCCAAACTTTGGTCCTCCAGATGTTTTGGACTTCAGCTTCCAGAATTCCTGATTACTGATTAGAAGCCAAGCCCTTTCTCCAGTCCATCTGCCTTGGTCCAGGCCTCGGAGGTGGAGAAGATCTGCTGAACCTGATCCTATTCCCCACCACCACTCCCTTCTCCTTTTGTGTCGTGTCTTTTAGATTGTAAGCCTGAGGGCAGGAAACCGTCTGACTAAAAAATGTATGTACAGCGCTGTGTAAATTTACAGTGCTTTATAAATAAAGGTTAATAATAAATAATAATACTGACCAAAGTGGATATGGCTTCTGGCAGCTGAAGTCCAAAACACCTGCAGAACTAACATTTGGGAAACACTGATCTACATGAAACTGATCTACAACTCTATGGCGCGTTACAGACGGGCCCAAGAGGCGCCGTCGTCACGCTGCGATTACGCGCGAGGGGCGGCGCTTCCGGATGCGCCTTGCCCCTCGCGCGTAATCGATACGTCAAAATGGCGGCGCCCTATACAGATGAGCACCACCATCTTGATGTAGCGGACGCTCTGCGTACGCACGTCTCAACCCGGAAGAGACGTCGCGAGTGCGCACTTTGGCACTTGCGACGTCTCTTCTGGGTCGCCAGAAGGAGCGCGATTTCCGCGCTCCTTTTTTGCAGCGCGGAGGAGTCACGCGGTTTGGCTGCTGCGACTCCTCCGCGCTGCAACCAGCAGCGGCCCAAGACCGCCCCTTTTGGGCGGTCTGTAACGGGCCTATGATTCTATGATCCTATGAAGATATCACTGTGGTAGAAACATGCACACCGTAAGTCTGCATGTGTATGAGGGGCTGGGGTTACTGCGAAATCAACAGCATTATGAGATGGGAAGAGGTAGCCTTACTCCTGAGTAACTTCCATGCTGCCAGCTGTATACTACATCTCTGAACAAGGCAGATGAGAAACTGCCATCTGGAGGCACCCTGATACATCCATTAAACACACACACACACAAACACATGCATAGACACACATAACTAGGCTTTCAGGATGTTTATATTCCAAGCAGGCAGACACACAATCTGGTCCTGATAAAGTCTTTTTCTGAGAAACTCAAATAAAGCTTAATCACTTAAATAAACACTGCAGTCAGAACAGATAAAAATTATGCATTAGTAAATATTACCATTTTGCTCGCTGGCAGTAGATTAGACAGCCTTGGATCATATCTTGGCTCAGAGTTGTAAGAAACCAGATCAGAAATTCCATCAACCAACTTTCTCTATTATATTCACATCTAAAATGTCAGTCTATTGTCAACAACAACAAAAACAACAACAAAATAATTGCACATAAAACCAGTTCCTAAGCAAATTCATTACCTATATGGTAGAGCCACAATTAGGCTACTATTATCCACTTAATTGGCCTTTAAATCTTACCAAAGGTGTAAAATTAGATTAAATGGGAAATGGATTGCAACCCAAATGTTGAGATCCATGCCAACCCATAGACAATCTTCTTCATGAGGTGTGTGCATTATATTTGCAGACAGAACTACAAGGATATTCCCAAAACATTGGCCCTATACAAACAGGCCAAAATAAAGCTGCTTCGGGTCACTTTGGAGGTATGCTGTTTCAATGATGCATGCGTCCTAAGAGTCCGAAAGCTGCGCTCCGGTCCTTAGGAACGTGGCTTTGGCGCAGCTTCCAGACTCTTAGGACGCTTGCATCATTTAAACAGCATACCTCCAAAGTGACCCAAAACTGCTTTAATTTGGCCTGTCTGTAAGGGGCCATTATTAAAACACCTTTGGAATCCTGTATCTAAAGCCACATAGTGCCAATGTCACAACTGCTGTTATGTTGTTTCAAATCATTTCTGATTTATGGCGATCCTAAGGATAACCTGCTCAGGTGGAATCTCTTTTCTTGTAAACTGCATCCATTGCTCTGGGGTCTATTCTCTGGATCAGCAGAAAGCAAACTTGTTCCATCTTCTCTGTATGACATCCTTTCAGATATTTAAACAGAGCTATCATATCACCTCTTAATCCTTTCTTCTCCAAACTAAACATACCCAGCTCCCTACGTCTCTCCTCAGAGGACTTCATGGTTTCCAGACCCTTCACCATTTTAGTCGCCCTCCTTTGGACACATGGCTCCAGTTTCTCAATGTCCTTTTTGAATTGTGGTGCCCAGAACTGGATGCAGCGTTCCTGGTGAAGCCTTTACATGTATAGTTACACAAATGTGAAGGTAATAATGCTTATCTTCAGGGCAAGGGAACTGATAAATAGAAGAGTTAAACCTTACTAGAGTCTGGAAAACTTCCCTTGTTTTGACTACAACTCTTAGATTTCCATAACCAGCATAAAACTTGAGACGTATCAGGCAAACAATGGAAATTTTCTGAGCTTTCACCACTGTCCAAGGCAGCACTAGGTCTTTGGCATGCTCTTCCATGAGTATTTCCCACATTCCCTCTTTGGCCTGTTCCAGACTGCCAAAAATAAAGCTGCTTGGGGTCTCTTTGGAGGTATGCTGTTTAAATGATGCATGGGTCCTAAGAATCCGGAAGCTGCACCAAAGCTGCCCTCCAGTGCTTAGGAATGGAGTGTGGCTTTGGTGCGACCTCCGGACTCTTAGGACCCATGCGTCATTTAAACAGCATACCTCCAAAGAGACCCGAAGCAGCTTTATTTTGGCAGTCTGGAACAGGCCTTTATTTCTTTTAAAGCAGAGGCTTGGAACCGATCTACCAGTTCCATAAACCCTAACCATGTTGACTGAGGCTCTTGAAAACTTGAGTCCAATACCATTTAAAGAACCCTCCTCTTAATGTGAAGTCGAAGGCTTTCATGGCTGGCATCCGTATTTTTTTGTGGTTATGTGGCCATGTTCTAGAGGAGTCTATTCCTGACGTTTCACCAGCGTCTGTGGCTGGCATCTTCCGATCCTTCCTTTTAGTTAAAGATTGGGGAAAAAAAGGTTTCTCTTTCAACAGACTCTGAAAGTTTTGATTCTGCTGCTTTTAATGATCACTGCTACTTTCAATGATCAATGGTTGTATCTTGAATCTCACTACGTCTAAAAGTAGTCTAGTGATATCCATGAAAGCTCATCCTAAAATAAATCAGTCTCAAAGGTGCTGCTTGATTCTTTCATTCCTTTCCCCCCATTTTGGTAGTATCATGGTAGTTTTAGCACCGCTGCCATGTTGTTTCTTTATACTACACCGCTTACTTGTAAAGCCGCCCTGGACGCACAGTGAACATAACAATCACGAGCCACAAAATAACAATGTAAATGTTCGTTTGTCCAAAATCTTAAACCTCCGAAAGTTCTTCACCAACTGCTTTGAAATTTTGACACGACGCCCCATTCGAATACACACATGTTTGTATATACATATACCTACTATTATATACATGTCACAGCAACACGCGCTCTACTAAATATTTGACTGGCGTTTTCCATCGCCGTCAACAAAGCTCAGGGCCAATCTTTCGAACTGTGCGCTTTAGATCTAGATGCAGATTGCTTCTCACATGGACACTTATATGTTGCGTGTCCTAGAGCCGGCAAACCAGACAATCTCTATATATACACAGACAATGGAACAACAAAAGATATTGTATACCCACAACCATTGTGACATTAAATATTTCAGAAACGTGCACTTTCTCTTTTCTTTCCAGTCCATTTAACCAGACTCAGCGACAACAACACATGGCTGGGTACAACTAGTATAATCTATCTATCTATCTATCTATCTATCTATCTATCTATCTATCTATCTATCTATCTACCTACCTACCTACCTACCTACCTACCTACCTATCTATCTATCATCTATCTCAATCAGGTAAACTGCTGCAGCAAGTTTCAAGATAAAGAGACAGAACTACTAAATTCACATCACAAAAAAAGATTCATTGTCAAATTACACATTACACTGAATAAGTAACATGTACAGTCCACCCTTGACTTACAGGGAGGATCCGTTCTGGACCCCGCTGCATAAGCCAAATACCACGCATGCTCAAGTGAATGGGGCTTGTGCATGTGGCGGCGTGGCGGCGCATGCATGTCATGGGTGCACACCCCATTCATCCAAATGGGATGCGCCGCCCCTTGTGCCCTGCGCATGCTGAAAGCCGCGTATGATGTGAGGGCACAGTAAGTACGGCTTCTTGAAATCGAAACAAAATTGTCTCTAGCCCCAGAGAGAGAGGAAGCTTTTTCAATCCCACTGACACCAAAGGGGACATTTTCCTAAACGGTGACGATTCTGATCATAGTTGACAAATGAATAGAAAAGACTCCAGCCTTCAATGCTACATTCCCAGAAGAACTCTAATCCCACCCATGTTGTTAAAGACAAAACAAGGCACAGCTCCACACCAAGCATGTAGTCTAATGTGTAAGTTGGCCTTCAGTCAAGAACTAAGGGTGGAGCAAAAATCAAACACGGAGTACTACCAAGGCAGCCAAGATCAACTGTCATTGCAGTTTAGCATATGTTTAAGAAACGAGCAACATTCCCACATTCCCCATGTACTAAGCTTATTATACATCTAGTAACAAGAACAGGATTTGTTTCTGAGCTCGATTCAAGGTGATGGTGTTGACCTGCAAAGCCTTCAATGGCTTCAGGCCAGAAAATTTAGAATATCTCAAAAGAGCACATTCTCCCATATGATTCTGCCCACAATTTAGGGATGGAAATTCAACCATCTTCCATTTCTGGACAGATACCAAGAAAAGGTCTAAACCACAAGAGATTTGGAAGCCCGATTTGCAATTCATGACCATATCTCTGATATGCGGTTCTGCCATCCATGATCACAGAAGGGCAGATTGAATATTTCTTCCCATAATGTTGAAACGTTTGTTTGTTTGTTACCCATGTTTAAAAACATTGCATTAAAAAAAAAACTCACAAAGCTTTACTCAGAACTGTGAAACTTTCATAGCATCATAGCATCAAAGAATCCTAGAGTTGGAAGAGACCCCAAGGGCCATCCAGTCCAACCCCATTTGCCATGCAGGAAATCACATTCAAATCATCCCCATTGACAGATGGCCATCCAGCCTCTGTTTAAAGACCTCCAAGGAAAGAGACCCCACCACTCTCCGAGGGGCAACTGTGCAGCTGCAGATTTACCTCTGGGCCAAGACTGTTTCCTGCACAACATTTTAAGAAAGAGGGACAAGATAGCACAGGCTTGGGTGGGTTAGATATCAGGAATTAATAAATAAAGATGTATTGCATACTGGAGTTTGGGGGCTGGTTTTCTAGTCTTGCTTGACAGAAGGGCCAAGGGATGCTGGGAAAAAATCACTATCAAACCCCTTTCACCCTTTCGCCTAAGGCACACTCAAACAATGGTCTCTCTGGGCTCTGAGCCTGTGCTCCCTTTCTCTCTTGAACTACCTGCCTGCCCTGATTCCCCAATTTATTCTCATCTTTGTCAACACGCTTCATCTCAATGAAGACTGCTCTGCTCTTGCCTTCCCCTCCTCTGCCCCTATTTCAAATAATCATAGGATCCTAGAAACTTAGAGTTGTAAGAGACCACAGAGGCCATCCATTGCAACCCTTGCCCTGCAGGAACTCTCAGTCAAAGCACCCCCGACAGATGGCCATCCAGCCTCTATTTAAAGACCTCCAAGGAAGGAGACTCCACAACTCTCTTCCATTATCAAACAGCTCTTATGTCAGGAGGTTCCTCCTAATGTTGAGCTGGAATCTCTTTTTCTGTAGCTTGCATCCATTGTTCTGGGTCCTGCTCTCTGGAGCAGCAGAAAATAAGTTTGCTCCATCCTCAATATGATACTCCTTCAAATATTTAAACAGAGGTATCATATCACCCCATAACCTTCTCTCCTCCAGCCTAAACACCCCCATCTCCCTAAATCTTTCCTCATAGGGCATTGTTTCCAAGCTCTTCACCATTTAGTCGCCTTCCTTTGGACACTCTCCAGTTTCTCAATGTCCCTTTTGAATTTTGGTGCCCAGAACTGGACACAATATTCCAGGTGGGCTTTCACCAAAACAGAATAGAGTGGCACTATTACTTCCCTTGATCTAGACACTATACTTCCATTGATGCAGGCTAAAATTGCATTGGCCTTTTTAGCTGCTGCATTGCACTGTTGACTCGTGTTCAATTTGTGGTTTACTTGGACTCCCAGATTCCTTTCACATGTATAACTCTCCTTAAGCCAGGTGACCCCCATCCTATATCTGTGCATTTCATTTTGCTGCCCTAAGTGCAGTACCTTACATTTCTCCATGTTGAATTTCATTTTGTTAGCATTAGCTCAGCTTTCTAGTCTATTCAGGTCATTTTGAATTTTGATCCTGTCCTCTGGGGTATTAGCTACTCCTCCTAATTTGGTGTCATCTGCAAATTTGATAAGTATGCCCCCAATTTATCCAAGTCATTGATAAAGATGTTGAATAGCACTAGCACTGGCCCCAGGACAGAACCCCACTGGACACCCCACTGGTCAATCTCTCCAGGATGAAAAGGAGCCATTGTTGAGCACCCTTTGGCTTCGGCCGGTCAACCATTTACAAATCCATGTACAAGTTACTTTGACTAGCCCATATTTTACCAGCTTCTTTGCGAGAATGTCATGGGGAACCTGTTCAAAGGCCTTACTGAAATCAAGATATACTATATCCATAGCATTCCCTTCATCTACCAAGTAGCAGTACCCTGACTGTGGAAGAAAGTCAGGATGCCTCCATCGCTTCTCCATTTTCAACAGCCAGCAGACTCTATTTTTTAACATCACAAGTGGCTGCTCTGGCTGGTTTTAAATGGTCTTTTAAAAGCTTTAGTTTGTTTTAAACAAAATTAATAGCTCATCTAATAGTCTAAGAATATTTAGTAAGTGTACATTGGGTCAAAGACCCTGGTGGGTTTGAAAGGCGGTAGACAATGGCTTTAATAAGCAAGACTGAAGGATGAGCAAAGTGCTGCCCATGGGTTTCACCGAAGCCCACTTACAGCCGATTTTAAATAGGAACAAACCCAACAACCTTAATTTACCATTCCCAGAGAACTTCAGCAGCAGCTTAGTACTAAAATGGGGTCAAAGCACCAAAAAGAAGACAAAAACACTTAGAAAACCTCTAATATTGCAGGGTGATGCTCACAGTGTGTCTTCGCTGTGAAAAATTTGGTCCAAGATCATCAGAGGCTGCCCACCCTGATCTATCAATTCCTGAATTGCACAAAAGTTAAAGCAGAGAGATCTTGTAGCACCTTTGAGACTAAATAAAGAAAGAAGTTGGCAGCATGAGCTTTCCTAGACTTAAGTCTGCTTGCTCAGAAGTTAAAGTCCTCCTGGAAAGTCCACAAGCAAAAGACCTCCGGACTCTTAGGACCCATGCATCATTTAAATAGCATACCACCAAAGAGACCCGAAGCAGCTTTATTTTGGCAGTCTGGAACAGGCCAAAGTTATTCAGTTGCTTTCTGAATCTATAAGCAGTTTTCCTGGGTTGGTGATGGTAACATGAAGGCCTTACAGGGAGATTAGTGCAGCTTGCGAACAACTGGCTGATGTACATGAAGTGCAAATAAAATGTCTGTAAACCAACGTGAACATTAAAAAGCCCCAATATAACCAAAACACAGCACTGATCAAAGAAGAAAACTTAAACCACGGCACACAGACTGAAAACTTAATCCAGTCAAGCAGAGAGCTGTCAGCCGAAGAGACGGCTCTCCGCTTATTTATTTAAAATGCATGAGCTTTGCACTTAACTGTCTGAAATGTTGACAAGTGTTTGTTTCAGTTACACAGACACTGCACTCAAACTCAATTACGGCACAGAAAAATATGACACCGCATGACGTGGAGCAGAATCTAGAATGCTATCACAAGTTTGACAAAGCGTCAGGTTTCTAGGCAAGATCTTGTTTCAGACTAGAGCAGTGTGTGATACTGTACATATCAAACCCTGAGCCCTACACAACACACAACCCTGTCTGCACCGTGGCTTCCTGTTGCTGTTGCATTTTTAAAAGCATCTCAAAGGTGGACCCAAAATTAGTTAGCAATAAAAAAGGGGTTGCTGTGAAAACCACCACTAAAATAGGCATCACATCGCTAGGTTTGCTAACTACTCTCCGGGGAGCCTAAGATTTACAACTCTTACTTCACTAGGCCCATACAGACAGGCCAAAATAAGGCCGCTTCGGGTCACTTTGGAGGTATGCTGTTCAAACGGTGCATGCGTCCTAAGAGTCCGAATGCCATGCCAAAGACACGCTTCAGTCCAGTCCTATTTGTAGTAGTGGAGGAGAGTATGAGTTTATTCTCATCACCTTTTACAGTGCGCCTGCGTTATACGTGCGTGCGCTATATGCTGCTTTGAGCATATGCTCAAAGCCGCGCGGGAGCACCTGTGGCGCACACGTACCGCCGCCTGCACGAGCCCCATTCACTTGAATGGGGGCTTGAGCATGTGTGATATTTGGCTTCTGCGGGGGGGGGGGGGGGCGGAACGGATCCTCCACATAAGCCAAGGGCGCACTGTATATTTATATACCTGGAAACCTAGGCCTGTTACAGACTGCCAAAATAAAGCTGCTTTGGGTCTCTTTGGAGGTATGCTGTTTAAATGATGCATGCATCCTAAGAATCCAGAAGCTGCACCAAAGCTGCCCTCCAGTGCTTAGGAATGGAGTGTGGCTTTGGCGCAACCTCCGGATTCTTCGGGTGCATGCATCATTTAAACAGCATACCTCCAAAGAGACCTGAAGCAGCTTTATTTTGGCAGTCTATAACAGGCCCTAGACACAAAATTTACTTCACAGCATATTCAGGACCAACAAAAGAATGTCTTCAGGCTTAAAGAGTTCTGAGACCAAATGAAGCGATAGCCCACAACTCCGACTGGATTTAAAGACTATGAGAAACACTACAGTATGCAGAACAGGCAGAGGAAGAAAGAGTGAAGATAGGACATATGAGCATTAGCAGCCTGAGATGTGCAGTTGGCATAAGACTACTAGCAGAAACCAACAAAGACCTGAAGTGATTACTGAAGGAGAAAAGTGCCAAGGTAGCCTTACTTTTGAACATTGAGAAAACAAACAAAATGACCATGAAAGATCTACAAGAATGCACCATAGATAATGAGAACATTGAAATAGTCAAAGAGTTCCCAAACATTGGATCAAATATCGATCGGAGTGGCAACCGCAGTCAACAAATAAGAAGACTGGGATTAGGAAGGGCAGCTATGAAAGAACTGGATAAGATCATAAAGGGTAAAGACACTAAAGTGAGGATACTTAAAGCCACCGTATATGTAAAGATTTGAGAGCTGGACAATGAAAGATGACAGGGAGAAAACCCAACTCAATTGAGAAGTGGTGCTGGCAAAGAGCGCTGAGGATCCCATGGAGAGCCAAGAAGACAAACAGATGGGTTCCAGACAGATCAAGCCTGAACTCTCCCTGGAAGTCAGGATGACCAAACTGAGGTTGTTGTACTTTGGCCACATCATGAGTAAAAATGAATCATTAGAAATGGTCCTGAGAAAGGTGGAAGGCACTAGAAAGAGATGAAGACCACCATGCCAGATGGTTAGACTTGATCAGGGAGGACACAGGCCTGGGCCAGCAAGACCTGAGCAGGAAGGTGGAGGACGGGAATCTTGGCGGAGTCTCATCCACAGGGTCACAACGAGTCATGGCAGCTAACAACAACAATAACAACAACTACAAATACAGAATTGTCACATTTAAACAGGAAAAATTAAACATCCCCAGACATCCCAAGTAGAAGCAAAATTTCACAAACAGACAACTAAGACAGTAAGACAAATAAGACAGTGAAAGGAATGCAAAAATGTAAGTAAGCAAGCCTCCCCAGGCAGAGCTGTCCTCTCCAAGCAGAGAGTCAGCCTTCACTGGATGCCCAACCTCCAAAAGGAACATGGGTCTGTTACAGACTGCCAAAATAAAGCTGCTTCAGGTCTCTTTGGAGGTATACTGTTTAAATGATGCATGCATCCTAAGAATGTGGAAGCTGCACCAAAGCCAGACTCCATTCCTAAGCACTGGAGTGCAGCTTTGGTGCAGCTTCCAGATTCTTAGGGTGCATGCATCATTTAAACATCATACCTCCAAAGAGACCTCAAGCAGCTTTATTTTGGCAGTCTGGAACAGACCATAGTCAAAGCAAGACTTTCTCCACTGGTCGGGGTGCAAAGGAAGAAAAGCACTCCTCCAAATAGGAGACATCACTCCTTTAACTATATAGAACCTAGACCTTTTCCCCAACCTGTTGGCCATTGGATGGGTTGAACCAAACTCTGTGAGAAGATCTTGTCCTCTAGTTGCTGAGACTGAGGCACGTCTGTCTGTGAATTCAGAACTTTTATGGGAATGAAGAAGTGGGAATAGGCGGCTCTATAACATTGTTGGACTACAGTTCCCAGTAACCCTAGCCAGCAGAGCTCCTCACTCAATATAGCAGTTGCCTCAGTCTCTAGACTTCAGCAAATAGGAAGAATAAAATATGCATTGTCTTCTGGGTGTCTATGGGGGACAGTGAGGGGGGAAACTGTGCTGGTGCATGAATAGGATGCTGAACGTAGATGGCAACGGTGTTGTTGCAGTGACTTGCACCATCTGTGCCATGTTTGTCTTCTCCTCAGAGGATCTTGCAAGGTAATAGTGTAAACTGGTTGCCCTGTTGCTACAGCAGCTTGAAGCCTGTGTGTCAACACTTTGATTTATCAGGGAGGATAGTGCTTTTCTGGAGTGAAGTAGACTGTCTAGGAAGGACAAGACACTGGCTGCTTCGAGGGAGGGAGACAATTCCTAAACACAGGAGACTGATTCTTGGAAGAATGTGACACACAGAAGCAGAATTCTCAAGCACCATGTTGCAAATCTGTAGCTATCCGATCAGCGATTATGAGATAGAACAATACCAATAACAACATCACTTCTCAGAATCATAGAGTTGGACGAGACCACAAGGGCCATCCAGTCCAACCCCATTCTGCCATGCAGGAAATCTAAATCAAAGCATCCCAACAGATGGCCATCCAGCCTCTGTTTAAAGACCTCTAAAGAAGGAGACTCCACTACACTCCGAGGAAGGAGTTTGTTCCAATGTTGAACAGCTCTTACTGTCCGGAGGTTCCTCCTAATGTTGAGCTGGAATCTCTTTTCCTGCAGCTTGCATCCATTGCTCTGTGTCCTAGTCTCTGGAGCAGCAGAAAACAAACTTGCTCCCTCCTCAATACGACATCCCTTCAAATATTTAAACAGGGCTATCATATCATGCCTTAACCTTCTTGTCGCCAGGCCAAACATCCTCAGCTCCCTAAGGCGTTCCTCATAGCGCATGGTTTCCAGACCCTTCACCATTTTAGTCGTCCTCCATGTCAGAAGATATGGTCTTAAATGTTTTTTGCACTAATACACATAGAAAATAAGCAAGATTAACTTAATCTCTTAACATAAGAAGGCAAATAAGATTTAATAGTCATCGACAAAACCTGGTAGGGTGAGTCCCATGGAAGAAGCATAGTTATGCAGGGGTATAACGTATTTCAAAGAAATAGATGAAACAAGAAAAGAGAAAGATGTGTATACCTAGGAGGAGATTAGAGCAAAACAAACAAACAAACAAAAACAAAACAGGTTGAGAGCATATGGGTAAGAATTTTAGGTAAGAGAAACAACCATGACACCACTGTGTATATCTACTATAAGCCTCCAAATCAGGCTGAAGATTTGGATGATATCTTCCTAAAAACAAATGACTAAACATTCAAAGGAGGGAGGGATGTCCTATGAGGAATGCCTTAGGAAGCTGGGGATGTTTAGTCTGGAGAAGAGAAGGTTAAGAGGTGATATGATAGCCCTGTTCAAATATTTGAAGGGACTCCATATTGAGGAGGGAACAAGCTTGTTTTCTGCTGCTCCAGAGAATAGGACCCAGTAATAGGAGGCTTCTCTAACCCTGATATTTGTTGGAAGTCCCATTGTTCCAAGACTGTAAGGTCCAACAAATTCTTCACTAGCCTTGCAGCTAAATCCATTGTACAGAACGTGGAGGAAGCCACAAGGGCATCAGTTGTTTCAGATTTGATCTTAACCAACTGGTCAATCAATGGTGTTGTAGTAGAGTAATGGGATCCTCGGGTAGGAGTGACCTTGTCCTTTTGGGATTTGTTATACGGAGAAAAAGGGGAAGCCAAATATAGTCATGCACACATTCTAGGCTTCAAGAAAGCAGATTTCAGTAAGCTTTGAGAAATAATGGGTGAGATCCCTTTATTAGGAAAGCTCAAAGGGAGAGGAGTTCATGATGCATGGGTGCTCATAAGGATGAGACATTGAAGGTGCAAGTTGCAAACAATCCCAATTAGGAATATGTAGGAGATATCTAAAGAGACCAGGCTGAATGTACGGAAAACTTTCAGGTGAGCTCAGATTTAAAGTAAACATTTAAAAGAAATAAAAAAGAGGCAGGAAAAAGAACAGTGCGCTCTAACTGGTGAAAATAGCACAAATTACGGAGAAAGGGGACGATAGCCAAGAATAGGTAAAGAGGTAATAAAAGAGTCCCTAGTTGCTCTAAATGAACGCAAGTCTCCAGGGACAGATGAACCGCATCCAAGAGTACTAAAGCCACCTGCAGATGTAACCTCAGAGCCACTGTCCATTTGTCTTCCTGTTGCATGTCTTCAAGTCATTTCTGACTTAGGGCGACCCTAAGAAAACCCTATAGTAGGGTTTTCTTGCCAAGATCTGTTCAGAAGGTGTTTGCCATTACCTTCCTCTGAGGGCAAGAATGCAACTCACCCAAAGTCACTCGTACATCTGAATGAGGCTTTGAACCCTGGCCTCCAGAATCGTAGTCAAATGTTCAAACCACACACTCCTAGATCCGTATCCAAGCCCAGAAGTTATTAAATCAATTGCTATTTCATATCTCTATCCCAAAGAATGTACTAAAGCATTCCAATGCAGTTTTAAATGGACCTCGGAGTATCCAGGGAGGAGGGAAGACATAATACTTCAGGAATGGCCTACTAAGGGATTTCTCCAAGACCAGAGTTCTAGCAGCTCTAGCAATATTTATCAGTGCATTCCTACCATTTCCACATAGTTCTAGCATTTCAGCAGTTTAACAGAACTATTCTTGCAATTCAACCATCTTTTGTCTAGTAGTTATATAGCATTTAATTGCTACCTGGCAATCCTAGCAGAGCATTTCTAACACAACAGTCAACATTCGAACATTTCCAGTACCGATGCGCAGAAGTGTGTCAGCACAATGAAGATGGAAAAGGAAAACTGTACGGAGTTCAGTTTTGCCAAGACCATGCTATGATAATGTGCTTAATGCCCACATTCTCCACCAGTCTGTTACCAGGTATGGCCTCAGAACATATGAATGAATTCATGTATTTCTCAGTATACATATGTATCAGGGATCTTGCAACCTTGGCAAAATAGTGTGCCATGCAAACTGGATTCGAAACCCCACATTTGCAAAGAAGTCTCTAAAAGGAGAATTTCACTGAACACACAGCGATCAAGATATACACAACAGTCCCATTGGGGAATACAGATATTAAGGAAATGTTTCACAAATGACAAATGTACATCAGTGTGTCCTCCATATCCATGGATTCTACATCCACAGATTCAACCATCCATGGCTTGAAAATACATATATTTTTAAATTCCAAAAAGTAATTTTGCAATTATATATAAGGGACAACATTTTACTTCCTCGCTCTATAGAATGGGACTTGAATATCCACAGATTTTGGGTATCTATGGGTGGGGCCTTTGAGCTAAATCCCAGTAGGAACCATCTTAAAGAATAGCAAACTTGCAAGGCTATGAAGGTTATTAGTTTGTAAAAGCAGTTTGAAACTATCTACAGACACACACACCAGAAAAAGAGGGAACGGTTTTGGGGAGCTGCATTGTGCAGGGAAAGTAACTCCCTCCACAATATAGATTTAAGAAATTGAAATATTACCTTTCCTCAGCCCTTTTATGATGGTGAGGAGCTAGGCCACCTTCCTAGCTGGAAAGGTGCAAGGACACGAGGACAAGCTTTAAGCCAGACCAGGACTATGAGAAAGAGTGATAAACTAATAGGATTTTCTTGTCAAACTTCTAGATTCTGGGGGGTTCTGAAAGAGTGATTTCATCTCAGTGAGAAGCATCCAGAAAAAGGTAGCCAGCTTGGTTTCTTGCTTCATAAAATTGTAGAGTTGGAAGAGTCCCCAAGGGCCATCCAGTCCAACCCCATGACATCCAGGAACTCTCCATCAAAGCATCCCCGACAGATGGCCATCTAGCCTTTATTTGAAAACTTTGGCCTGTTACAGAGTGCCAAAATAAAGCTGCTTGGGGTCTCTTTGGAGGCATGCTATTTAAATGATGCCTGGGTCCTAAGAGTCCGGAGGTCGCGCCAAAGCCACACTCCATTCCTAAGCACTGGAGGGCAGCTTTGGTGCAGCTTCCGGATTCTTAGGATGCATGCATCATTTAAAAGAGCATACCTCCAAAGAGACCCCAAGCAGCTTTATTTTGGCAGTCTGTAACAGGCCTATGAAAGAAGGTGACTCCATCATACTCAGAGGCAGGGTTGCCATAAGTGAGGACCTCCAAACCGGGACAAATGTAGGACAAATGCAGGACAATATTTTCAAATGTAGGACACATTTTAAAAAATGGAGGACACTCAAAAAAATTGAGGCTTTTTTAGAAATGTTAATATAAATCCATGTTTCTTAGGCATGATCAAAATGGAGGACATTTTGACATTATTCGTAGACAGATCACGGAAATGTACTTCCCTTTCTGGCCACCCCCCTCTCCCCATTCCAAACAGCACATTTGAGCATTGAACATGGCTTTATTTTAACATTGCCTCTTGCATATTTCAGAGGCTTATTCCACAAACAAACCCTTTGGTCAAGGGACTTTGGTTTTTCTTCATTTTGGCTTGTTTTGTCTGTATTCCTCCCCACTAAATAAAGGAGACATGAATTGGAGTTAATGGGTACAAGTTGTTAAACAAAAAAGTCTTGTGAGACTCTGTAGGCAAGAGGTGCACCATGTTAAGAACTGCATTAAGCACACTTAGGCTGCTGCCACACTGCTTTCACTCTCATCACTCCATCCTATGGAATCCTGGGATTTGTAGTTTGTTGTGGTGCCAGGGCTGGGCTTTGAAATCTCAGGCATAAGAAAGGCAAAAGGCTTGGGCTGCATCTACACTGGAGAAATAATCTGGTTTGAGACCACATTAACTGTCTTGGCTGAATGCTATGGAATTCTGGGAATGGTGGTCTGTTCCAGCACCACAGCAGAATGGCAGTTAACCCCTGGAAAGCTCTCTGACCAAGGTGACCAATGCCCTCACCCCAAAATGTAGGGCACCCAAGCAAAAAAAATGTAGGACATGGCCAAAAATAAAAGCTAAAAACACCCATGTAATTATAAATCCATGCTTCTTAGCCATGATCCAAATGGAGGACCTTTTGAAATTTGACAGAAGAGGACATGTCCTGGAAAAGGAGGAGGATGCCTGCTCACCTTGTCTCTGGTCCAAAACACACTGCAGAAATAAAACAATGCTGGACTGAAATGCCCAGAGTTCCTCACCAAAGCTGCATCCACACTGAGGAAATAATCCAGTTTGAGAGTGACTTAACTGTCCTGGGTTAGTGCTGGGGAATGCTGGGAATTGTAGTACATTGTGGCCCCAGAGCTATCTCTGACAGGGAGTCCCATAACCCTCCAAACGTAGTTGAACTGCAGTGCCCAGAATTCCTCCCCAGGTGCATCCACACTGAGGAAATGGTCCAGTTTGAGACTGCTCAGTGCTGGGGAATCCTGGGAATTGTAGTCTATTGTGGCCTCAGAGCCATGACTGACAGAGAAGTCTCAATGTCTCCCAAACACTCGCATTCCCAGGATTCCCTAGCACTGAGTTAAAGCAGTCTCAAAGTGGGTTATTATTCCTGCAGTGTGTGTGAGAGATATAAAAGCTAGGGACTGGATTCATTTGGAGGATCTCTGTGTCCAAAACACACTGCTTGGACTGCCAGGGCTCAGTGCTATGGAATCCTGGGAATTGTAGTTTATTGTGGCACCAGAGCTCTCTGACAGAGAAGGCCAAATGCCTCACAGACCCCAGAATTCCAGAGCATTGAGCTTTGGCAGTTAAAGGGGTCTCAAAGTGCAGAGAGGGGGGGGGGAGAAAAGCCAGGGAGTGTGAATGAGCTCTGAGAGGAGGAGGAGGAGGAGGAGGAGGAGGAGGGAGGGAGCCAAGGGAAGTGGCCAGGACCACCAGAGGAGCCCCTGCTTTTCCTCATCATCGCAGCCTTCTCACTGCTGGCAAGAGGCTCTGCCCCCAGCCAGGCAACGCCTCCATTCAGTCTCCTTTTGTCAAAAGAGCTCTGGTGCCACAAGAAACTACAATTCCCAGAATCCCATAGCACTGAGCCATGGATGTTTAAGGGGGGGGGGTCAAACTATTTCTGCAGCCTTTGCTACCCCAAAGCCTTCTATTATTTACCAGCAACTTTCAAGGCAAAATCTCTTCCTTCCAAGCCCTTGAAAACCAACCCAAGTGGAGGGGGGCTGATTGCTTCTTTCCCATTGGTCAGCTTCGGGAGAAATTTGCATATTACAAGGAAAGGTGTTTAGGGCCTCAAAAACGACCCTGTGATAAAGAATTACAAGAATACTGAGTGGTAGACATTTAAAAGATGAGGAGGCATTTAGACTCCCAGGGAAACAGGAACGATTGATGGCCTTTTTTTCTTTGCTCACTGTAACCTGAAAGTAATGCCTCTTGCAGGGTATATATACCAAGTGGGCTGGCAATAGCTCTGAGTGGCAGATGTCTTTAAGACCTGCTCTCTAGGCTAAGCCAGGCAGGGAGCCATGGGGAGGGCTGGAGCTGCCTCCAGGGCCTTGCTGGGGGGGAGGTCCCGGGGGAGGGGCCAAACCAGGGCGGGACCATGTGGCCCCGCCCCAAACCAGGAAAGTCCCGCCCCCAGGCGGGATATGGCAAGCCTACTCAGAGGCAGTGTTTTCCACCACTGAACAGTTCTTATTGTCAGGAAGTTCTTCCTAATGCTTTTCTCCCCCAATAATTTGGATTTATGGAGAGGACTCACTCAAGACACTCCCCCAGAATTTCAATGGTTTGCACCCCATCATCAGTCTCAGCCTATCTACAGAACAAGACCACTTCCTGGACACCACAACATGGCTGCACGATAGACATCCGAGCACAAACCCGACGGCCACTCCACATACGTACATGCCTCCAGTTTTCACCCTGAACACACTTCCAAACCCATAGTTTGCAGCCAGGTTCTCCGATTCAATTGCGTTTGTTCAAGAGCCACAGGGCAGATACAACAAACTCATGGGATTACAACAAGCATTCCCCAAGCCACAGTACCCACCATATGAAGCAAAGAAACAAAGCAATAAGGGAAGACTTCTACCCAGGAACAATTTACCCCACTATTGTTCACATACAGCTCCCAGTTGAGACCACTCAGACATACTGTATCATCATTCAACTACAACTTATTTGGGGCAGTAACTCTGCTCTCTCAAAGGTTCTTGTGTTGGGCCTTTTCATGCTTACAGACAGCCTTTCAATCTCAAAAAGTTACTTATTTACAGAAGGACACACAACATATATATGGGGAAATGGGTACAAAATCTTGCTACGGACAGAGATGCCTGCTCTGGCCACACATCTACTTGGGAAATGTCATCACAGGTCCTAATCGCAGAACCCACAAAATTAGAAGCACTTCCACTTGTTCATCCTCCAATGTGATCTATGCCATCCTTTGTCAGCAATGCCTCTCAGTACTCTATGCTGGGCAAACAGGCCAGTCTCTGTGCCAAAGGATAAGTGAACATAAATCAAATATTAGGAATGGGGATACATAAAAGCCTGTTGCAGAACATGTCAATCTTCCTGGGCCTTTAATCTCTGACCTCAGGACAGCAGTCCTGGAACAAAAAAAGACTACAAAGAAAGACGGGAAAGAGAAACAGCTGAATGAGGATATATTCACAAACTCCATAGAATCATAGAGTTGGAAGAGACTGCAAGGGCCATCCAGTCCAACCCCATTCTGCCATGCAGGAACTCTCAGTCAAAGAGGTATGCTGTTTAAATGATGCATGCATCCTAAGAATCCGGAAGCTGCACCAAAGCTGCACTCTGGTGCTTAGGAATGGAGTGTGGCTTTGGTGCGACCTCTGGACTTTTAGCACCCATGCATCATTTAAATAGCATACCTCCAAAGAGACCCAAAGCAGATTTATTTTGGCCTGTCTGTATGGGGCCATAATAACCTTGTAACAGTAATCATATATTATGTTAGTTTCCAGTATTCTCGCTTTCTTTACCTATCACGTGTGTCATATTTAAAAGGTAAAGCTCTAGTTTCATGGGGAATTCCAAGGATTTCCTCAAAGGGCATATGAACTCTCTTCCATCCTGGTTTTTGGACAGGGACTACAGTTAGAATGCAAGGGCAAACCTCCTCTGAACAAATCTTGCCAAGAAAACCCAATGACAGGGTTACCTTAGGATAGCTATAAGTCGAAAATGACTTGAAGGCACTCAACAACAACAACAACATGTTGAGTGAGAAGCAGTGTCTGCATAAGTTACAGCTTGCACTGCTTCCAGCTGCGACTTTATGCCTGTATCTTTCTGGTCCTTTGTCTCTGAGCAGCTGAAAGACCTACCTGATTCCTTTGGATAGTTCATCCCAAGTGGTGTTTTATGTATCTATCCTGCCTAAAGCCATTATAGGCCTGTTCCAGACTGCCAAAATAAAGCTGCTTGGGGTCTCTTTGGAGGCATGCTGTTTAAATGATGCATGGGTCCTAAGAGTCCGGAGGTTGCGCCAAAGCCACACTCCATTCCTAAGCACTGGAGGGCAGCTTTGGTGCAGCTTCAGAACTCTTAGGACCCATGCATCATTTAAACAGCATACCTCCAAAGAGACCCCAAGCAGCTTTATTTTGGCAGTCTGGAGCAGGCCTTAGTCTGACTGTCTAAAAGGGGCTACATCATAAGCCATAATTGCAAGGCCACCGACTAAAACAGATGGCACAAGCAAAATACACACCGACAGAACAACCTGGACTCTCATTAAACAACCAACGGACATGTAATCTTTCCTTGAAAAACTGGTTCCTGGCAGATATAAAACTGAACAATAAGGGCTAGTACTATTTGCTGTGCCAAATAAAGAGGTTTTTTAATTTTAAAACACAAACTACAAACATCCCCAGACAATATATACTAGCCAGGTGTGGGACGGCTATGGAAAAGGCGTGGTACAAAAACTGAACGTCAGACGATTCATTTCATCCCATGCATTTCATCCCTGCACCTCCTATGGATGCAGTTATCAATGTTATCTTGTGCAGCTCACCCTAGGTTTGTTTTCTAACACCAAGCAGGAATGTTCATCTTTAACAACCATACAAATTATTCCTGCATGGCGGCTTTCTCATACAGATGTTTGCCAGAGATGCTAAACTACAATTCCCATCATTCCCATGATCCCTGGGAGAGGACGAAAGAAGTGTTGTGGTTGGAAAGGGTCACATTATGGGTTATGTTTTTCTTTCCTTAATCTCCCTTGTCCAAAAACAAACAAGTCGTGCTATTTTTGGAATTACCTGGATTTATACTGATGCCTCTCTGACAATTTATGTTCCCAAATGGAATTAGCAAACAGCCTGAAGAAGGAAGCCTTTGGAGGGCAAGCTGAAAAAGCTGCCATTTGGATGGAAATCAGGGGCAAAGACATCATCCAGCATCGGCTAAAAAGCTGATTTGCAGACAGCTTCCCAAGCAAAGGGAACTTTAGCGGACACAAAAGAATGCTTAGCCTTTCATGGGAACGAAACCTTGGACAGATGTGAAGCCAAAGTGGGGCACATTCACCACTAAATAGACTCTTTCCTTTTAAACTGAGAAAGTAAACAAAATAGGAATGTTGGGTTTCGGTGAAAGCAAAAGAGGGAGGGAGGAAGGAAAGAGCAAACCAACAAATGAAGGAAGGAAAGAAAGGCCTGTTACAGACTGCCAAAATAAAGCTGCTTGGGGTCTCTTTGGAGGTATGCTGTTTAAATGATGCATGGGTCCTAAGAGTCCAGAGGTCGCGCCAAAGCCAGACTCCATTCCTAAGCACTGGAGTGCAGCTTTGGTGCAGCTTCCGGATTCTTAGGATGCATGCATCATTTAAACAGCATGCCTCCAAAGAGACCCCAAGCAGCTTTATTTTGGCAGTCTGGAACAGGCCAAAGAAAGAGGGAAAGAGATGTGCCCCCTCCATCATCCATCACCGTCTATTCCTCACTAGACAGAGACATACAGAATATGCATCAACATCTATCCCTGAAATAAATATACAGATATACAAACAACACATTTTTTAAAAACCCAATTAAAAACGTAACAAATTAAGCTTCCAAGTGCCATAATGAATCTTCTCTTAAAGAGCAGTTACTAGGCTTTTAAAGGCATCAGACTGTTTCAACACACAAGAGGAAAATATAAACTTAAAGCACTTGGAATAAATAATAATAGCATGAATTACGACTTTCTAGGAATTGTGATAAACATAACTAAACAAGCGTACATCAGACCCCGTTTCAACAATTTTCACCTCTGCGTGGGCCTATAAAACTGATAATTCGTTTGAAGGAGACCACCAGCCTTGTACAATGCTTAGTAGCGATGGTAGCAGGGACGTAGCCAAGGGGGGGTTCTTGGGGTCCGGACCCCCCCTTCCATTAGAAAAATGAATGGTGTGTGCTGCTTCGCCGCTGCAACCAAGCCCCATTATAATGGTGGCACTTAGTCTGGACCCCCCCTTCCTAAAATCCTGGCTACGTCCCTAATGGTGGGAGTTGGTAATGCTAGTCTATCTGGAGGGCACTTGCTTGGGGAAGACCAGCTTGTCCACTGGCTTTATATCTGGACTCTCCAGGTTTTATATTCTAATCTCCGGACCGGCTTCCTTGTAAACCCTTGAAAAAACGAGGGCCAAAACTTTCAAAGACGGCATTAGCAAGACAAAGCGGCCGTCAGGTACAGCTGGGGGATTTGCGTCTCTCGAATGCAAGCCTCACCTCTGCCATCTTGCCCTGCCTGCTGTTAATCTCTTCTCCCAATAAGTTCCTCTGTGGATGTCAAGACAAATAAATCCATTTAGCATTTGGTTCTCCCCCCCTTTTTTTTATTTTAGGGGGGGTGAGGGGGAGAAACCCCACAGTTCAGGACTTCAAAGGGATGTTAATGCATAAAACAGGACCAGTGCTCCGTTATGCAATTAAAAATAGATTGGATTCAATATACATCAAAGTCGTTTCAGAAGGAGTAGCGTAATTACCTAGAGAATCACAGACCTAATGAGTGGGCTTCACAGAGGCCTTGTATCTATTCCTGAGGCTACAAAGAGAGACCCGGGGCAGGGGGGAGCGGATCACCACATAAGCCAAGAAAGAAGCCAACCATGAATGAATATATATATATATATATATATATATATATATATATATATCCCGTATAAGAAGAATGCTGTATTTCAAAATATTATCTATTTCCTCATCATAAATGAGAGGTCGGCAGAAAGTCGGTGTGAAAGGAGTGCTTCTTGGGCTTCCTAATATGGGGCACCAGCAAATTTCTTTCCCCAATGTGCCACGGACTGATACTATCTATTTGTGCTCATTTATTCAGTTGATTCTTTCTTTCTTAGGCCTGTTCCAGACTGCCAAAATAAAGCTGCTTGGGGTCTCTTTGGAGGTATGCTGTTTAAATGATGCATGCATCCTAAGAATCCGGAAGCTGCACCAAAGCTGCGCTCCAGTGCTTAGGAATGGAGTGTGGCTTTGGCGCGACCTCCGGACTCTTAGGACCCATGCATCATTTAAACAGCATACCTCCAAAGAGACCCCAAGCAGCTTTATTTTGGCAGTCTGGAACAGGCCTTAGAAACCTGCCTAGGACCATCAGCCAAGCTCATGGACCACCACTGTGAGCAACACTGCCTTAATGTATACTGCTGAAAGGAAGAAAGGAGGCCTAGGGTAACCAGAAGTGGACTTCTGTGAAATGATTGCAATCCTATCACAACCTCTACAACAATTCCAAGGCTCAGATTTTATTATTCTTTTGCATCAAGCTCCAGTTGGTGGTTCCTGAGGTGCTTGCAGAAAACGAAGGAGATCCTGCAAAGCCTGAAGTCTGCCCAGCCCCATAACAACTGGTGATCCGTTTCCTGATCCCCAACATAATTAGCTAGAAAAGAAGACCAAAGAGGTACATACAAGATGGAAATTAGTCAGAGAAGGACTTAAATCAAGTATGAATTACACCTCTCTGCTGCATAACAGGGATGCGGGATTGTCCTTGTGGTTTTCCGACTAGCCTGGTAGTCAAAAGAACCTGGACAAGCTTTCGTAAATCGAGTCAACAAATCATCAGCATCCAAGTCACTCTACCATGAGAGCCCATGACTCACACAACTAGCATCAATGTTTTCCTGAATGGTCCACAAATTGCAGAGCACCTTCCTGCAAAGCTATGAGGAGAAGAGGATAGGTTGGTAGCAACCAAGGAGGAAAGACTCAGGAATTAAACACTTTCATTTCAACCCCATTCTCCCTCTCATCACAGCATAGAGGTGATCTTGGGGTGACAAAGCTTTGCAAGCGGAGGGCAAATTCTAGTTGATTCTACTAAGCTGTTAACACTTTGAGTTCAATCCCCAATAGTAGATTGAATGCTAACCAAAGAACAGCCTAGCTAAGTATTGAAATGGTCATCACCAGCATGTTGGCCACTGACGGTGGCAGCTAGGAACATAAGGATGATGGAATAGAAAAGTTGCAGTCCTTATCAGTGGATGAATCATCTGCACTGTGAAAAAGATCTTCCAGATTTTCAAGTTATTTTAAAAACAACCACCACTAGCTCATTGGCCTCTTGCACCTACTTGTCTCCCTCCTTGGAGGTCTTTAAACAGAGGCTGGATGGCCATCTGTCAGGGATGCTTCCATTCAGAGTTCCTGCATGGCAGAATGGGGTTGGACTGGATGGCCTTTGTGGTCTCTTCCAACTCTTGGGTCCCATTCCCACTAGCTCATTTGCCCTGGGTAGATCCGGTCCGGATTCGCTGAGCCAGTACCAAATCTGCCCAGAAAGAAGTTCCCACTACCCTTTATCTTGATCGATGCAATTTGCCCCTCTGAAGTTCACATTTGCAGTTCTGCTTTAAAATGGAGCCTCCTTTGTTGTCAAGCAAATTCAAAAAGCTGGTGGCAGGGTTCGCATATTCTGTCAACTTGTGTGTGTATGTGCATGTATTGTGTACCTTCCCTTGGCATCCTCTGCTTTCCCTCTGTTTGCCATCCCAGAATGCAATATCTCCTTCTCTCCTCCTTTGCATCCTCTGCTTTCCCTCCGTTTGCTATCCCAGAATGCAATCTCTCCTCTCCTTTGCATCCTCTGCTTTCCCTCCGTTTGCCATCCCAGAATGCAGTCTCTCCTTCTCTCCTCCTTTGCATCCTCTGCTTTCCCTCCATTTGCCATCCCAGAATGCAATCTCTCCTTCTCTCCTCCTTTGCATCCTCTGCTTTCCCTCCGTTTGCTATCCCAGAATGCAATCTCTCCTCTCCTTTGCATCCTCTGCTTTCCCTCCGTTTGCCATCCCAGAATGCAATCTCTCCTTCTCTCCTCCTTTGCATCCTCTGCTTTCCCTCCATTTGCCATCCCAGAATGCAATCTCTCCTTCTCTCCCTCTGCTTTCCCTCCGTTTGCCATCCCAGAATGCAATCTCTCCTTCTCTCCTCCTTTGCATCGTATGCTTTCCCCCCGTTTGCCATCCCAGAATGCAATCTCTCCTTCTCTCCTCCTTTGCATCCTCTGCTTTCCCTCTGTTTGCCATCCCAGAATGCAGTCTCTCCTTCTCTCCTCCTTTGCATCCTGCTTTCCCTCCATTTGCCATCCCAGAATGCAATCTCTCCTTCTCTCCTCCTTTGCATCCTCTGCTTTCCCTCCTTTTACCATCCCAGAATGCAATCTCTCCTTCTCTCCTCCTTTGCATCATCTGCTTTCCCTCCATTTGCCATCCCAGAATCCAATCTCTCCTTCTCTCCTCCTTTGCTTCACATAGTCTGTCCCTTTTTACTTTATGGCACAGATGGAAGTGAGAGAGAAGAACTGCATGTAAATGGGAGGCCAATATTCCATCTGTGGAGTTAACAGTGACTGCAATGAAAGCATGCATCCTTCCACGTAGGAATTTCTGCAAGCTATGGGCATGTATAAAAAGATCCAAGCCCTTTAAGAGGATGGCAGTTTGCTCATGGGAACCCTGGAATTCATACTGAGTCAGATCACTAGCCCATGTTCCAGCATCAGAGGTTCTGCTGGGATGCACCCCAGGCCTATCTAGTCTTGTGTCACATTTCCCATAGCTGTCAACCAGATGCCTGTGAGAAGTCCTCAATGAAGATACAGCGACAAGTTCCTTCTCTTGCTCTTATTCCCACAGCAAGCCTTGTCTATTCTGATTAGGAATGGCACACCAGGGTTTCCAGCTGCAGGATAAGTAATTTTCCCATCGTCTTCTTCTCGTAATACTACATGCCAGAATCGCCTTGTGAAGCTCAGAGACGGGAAGGTTCAGCACAGGCAAAATATGTATTTCTTCATTTTACAGATGCTTGTACTATGGATATTGCTACCATATTATGCATGAAGTCATCAACCTAACTTTCCAAGGAGATTGTACATATTGATTTCAACATATTAATACAAGACAAGCCTATCCTACAATCACAATATCTATTAGTCATGATGGCTATATAGTTCCATATCAGTGGCTGGGCAGCGCAAGCAGGAGATGCTATGGCTCACATGTCTTGTTTGAGAACTTTGCACAGGCATCTGGCTGGCCAGAGTCCAAACAGTATGGCCTGTTACAGGCTGCCAAAATAAAGCTGCTTTGGGTCTCTTTGGAGGTATGCTATTTAAATGATGCATGGGTCCTAAGAGTCCGGAGGTTGCGCCAAAGCCACACTCCATTCCTAAGCACTGGAGTGCAGCTTTGGTGCAGCTTCTGGATTCTTAGGATGCATGCATCATTTAAACAGCATACCTCCAAAGAGACCCAAAGCAGCTTTATTTGGGCAGTCTGGAACAGGCCTAGGAAAAGTCAGAAAAGTCAGATAGAATTAATTCTAACTTCATCAGTTAGATTAGGAAGGGCCCAGCTTCCAAACTCATCCAAAGCAAAACTCAAACCACCGGCACCAAATAATTTTAAAATTCAATATGGTTTCCGATTGTACGAAAGCAAACTAGTTGCAAGTCCCCTTATTGCTCTGAAACAGTGCTAGCTGTTTCATACACATACAAAGAAAAACAGGCTTACGGCATGGAAAGAATGAATCAAATAATGTGCATTTCAGACTCTGCTGCTCCATATAGTCTTACTGACTTTTGAAAAGCACACAGACAAAGCCACACTTAACCATTGTTTCTGTGTAAACAACACACATCAGTAATCGCTTGCTATATGAATCGACTGTTCATAATTCTGTATCAAGTATCCAAGCTGAAGAGGAAGGATCACATAAAAGTAATCCAAAAGCCAGCCTGAAATGACCTGAGTGTGGAAGAATGAACAATTATAACATTGTTAAATTGTGGTTAAAATTATTTCAGGCCCAGCAATGTGTTTACTTTTTAATAAACGGTGATTGCTTAAAATACCAAACAGACAAGAGAACCAAAAAGACACTGTAGTTGTTGAGTCGCTGGAAGCTTCGTGATATGTTTCTAATTGCAAACATGGGGTTAGTATATTCTGGGTTGTGTAGAAAGGGGAAGGCGTGATTGGTGCGAGATACGGAAGGAATGCACACTTACCTTTGTTTGCAGCGGTGTTGAACAACTTTTCAGAATTGGCATCGGATGCCTAAAAATGCAAACGGAGAAGGGAGACATATTAGACCATTAAGTCCCCAAAAGAACAACAGGAATTATCACATTTTAAAGAGTAGCAGCTACACAAATGTTGAGCTTTGAAGTCACAGGCAGCAAGTGGGTCGAAGACAAAAGGCTACGATTTGGAGCTTAAAATCCAAAAATGTCCAGAGGATGGTGCTATTTGACTGTCGCTGAATATCCTGCTATGCTATGAGAGCGGATGAAAAAGGCAAAGGAGGGGGGAAATGTGTATTTGTGCAGCTTTGCTTTTTAATTCTTCCATAAGTGTGTGTGTGTGAGAGAGAGATTTAGTGTGTACCAAACAAGAAACAATCCCGACGCAAGAGTGATACCATACAAATCATTTGTCACCTATTCCTCATCCTCAAGGAGGCATATATAGGGAATTAACCATTTGAACAATAAACCTGGTTAGATCGAGACATATTTGCCTGTTCGCAGATGTGTGTTTTTCCTATTGGTTGTGCAAAAAATAATACTATTGTAAATGTTTTAAAATCAGATACGTAAAAACAACGTAACGTGGTAAACGGAATTAATAATTCTAATCCCGATCCATGAAGACCAAATGGCTGCTCCATCTTGAGCAGCATTTCCAGAGCTTTGCTTATGCAGGAGTCCAAAAGCTGTTTTATGCAGTGCAGATGGCAGTACCTTTCTGACCAATCCATCCTTTGAACGATCTCTAAGGATCTCTCCATAAGCAGCACCTCAAAACCCAAGAAAAACCCATCTCAGTTTAGCAAAAGTACAGAAAACAATCACGAAATTCACACATTTTGGGGACATTTTGTCAGATACAGACATGTGTCCTGCCAGTGTGCTAACACACGGCGCAACATGTCGGTACAAATGCTGTTCCCTACAGTAATAGAGGGCATACGGAGATATATCGCAGGCTGGAGGCGGTTGTTAGCTTTCCACTTGGCACAGACTATCTTATCACAGACGCTTTGGCCACCACCTTTCCAAATGCACCCTTACACGAAAAGTTGCGTACAGTACCGTTCTTTTGGTAACCACATCCTGCTCAAGGGCAGCTACTAAAAGCCATTAATATTAAGAATATATAGTAAACATTTCAAAATATAATGAACACAGTTTGACAACATAAATACAGCTAAAACTCATATTGCAAAAGGCTTGGACTACATTTCCTTTTATTAAAAAGGATACCCCAGTGAAATCCTATGCATGTTTCATAAGTCTGACTGCCTTCTATAAGATTAGTACTCAGAGGGCTGCAGTTGTCAATCACCTAGGGCTGCGTATGTGTGTGCGCGCACACACACACACTATATACATACACACACACACACACACACACCTTTCAAGTCACTTGTCTATTTATGGCGACCATATAAATTTGAAAGATTTCTTAGGCCTGTTCCAGACTGCCAAAATAAAGCTGCTTGGGGTCTCTTTGGAGGTATGCTATTTAAATGACGCATGGGTCCTAAGAGTCCAGAGGTCTCACCAAAGCCACACTCCGTTTCTAAGCACTGGAGTGCAGCTTTGGTGCAGCTTCCGGATTCGTAGGGTGCATGCATCATTTAAACAGCATACCTCCAATGAGACCCGAAGCCGCTTTATTTTGGCAGTCTGGAACAGGCCAAAATGTCTAAGCAAGATTTCCACACCTTAATTCTTCTTGCAGCTTGAAAAGGTTGGTGCAGAGTGCGCTCTCCTGATCGTGAGGCTTGTAAACACTACATATACTACACAAACATCACATTATGTTATCCGTTAACAGGTTAACCGTGCAGAAAAATTCTTGCTGTTTAAAGGACATCAGACATAGAAGTTTGGTCCTATCATTCCACCCAGTTTTAAGGGTTTCTCGTTGCTGCTGTAACCTTGTCAGCCAAGGTGATAGAAGCTAGTTTTTATCAGTGGACTTTTGTCGTTTGCCAGTTCGACTCCCCCAAAATCCAAGTCGACAATCCAAATCCAAATCCAAAGTGTGTTGTTTTTAAACATATGATTTTTAAAAAGAATCCTAGATGGTTTGTAACATAGCCGATGACCTGACGTTATTTCCACATTTCCACTACTTTCATATTCGGAACGTACTGAATAAATTGCCTCCCTGTACACACCCATATAGTGTGTCAATCGAAATTAAAACCAATCTGAATTAAGACAGAGCCAACCTAAATTAAAACCAGAAAGGCTTCCTTTCACTTTAATCTAACAGAAGCATTTCTCCATGGTGGGTTTGGGGCACCACTTCTAGAAAGGCCCCTCTCCAAACAGCCGGGAAGGTTCGCTTCGGGTGTTTCCGAATCAGAACAGAGAATACAGTCCATGTGTCGCAAAAGATTAGTGTCTGTTATGAACTACCTTTTATCATCAATTCAAGGAAGGAATTCTGCAAGAAGGCAAAGAGTACCCAAAGGCAATAGGAAAATACGCTTTCATCCCTCTGTGTGGATAGTTCTCTTACAAATAAACTGATAATTCCCTCTTTCAGTAGAAGCAGAATAGGACACTAGTCTTTTCAAATGACACTTTCTTCTCTCCTTCAGCTACGAAGGGCTGCAGAAAGAAAGATAAGAAATGCCCAAATGTGTTTGGCTTTAAAATAAATCCAAATGAGAAACAAATAAAACGGAACAAGGGGAAAAAAATAACTGCCAGTAGCATCCATAATCTCCGAGACAGAAACAGGCAGAAAGGTGCACAGTCCCATCTTTTTTGTCGAACGGGGGCCATAATTCCCATCGTTTCAGCTCAAATATCCTGATTTAACACACTGGGGCTCCATGAGCAATAAGTAAACTGTGTAAATGGGAGTCCTCCCCCAAAAAAACCCTCTCATCTTACAAACCCATCATGTTTGTCATTGGGTGGTATGTGTGTGCAAATGCCAACCTTGAACACATTTGGGCACAGCTCCAGGCAAATGAAAACACGCTTTCGATCCAATCGTTCTTTCAACAAAAGCCACATTTCAAAACCTTGGCTAACAGGGGGTGACGAGGAAACCATCTGCGCCCATACACCCCGAAACCACTTTAATTTAAAACAAAACAACCACTACTTTCAGCCCCCCAAGCAGTCCTCGTCCCCTTGGCCTCCAACGGCAGGAGTCAGCAAACCTTCAGGCTAAAGGGATCGGTTCCCTCGCTCTCTTTTATCGAGGCATTTATTGCCATACAGAGGGATGCATGGCTGAAAATATTTCCTGTCCAGACAGAAAAGGGTTGGTGCTTTTGTCTCTTGGCACAGAGAGGGAGGCCAAGCACTTGCAAAAACATCGGCTCTGACTTGAAAGGCTTTGGAAAGCAGCATCCATCCCAGGAGCCCCCAATGCCTGAGCGAGGAGAAGGGGGGCACCCTCCTCCAAGCCATCATTAGGGGCCGAGAGACTGTTTTACATCAAGGAAAGAAAAGGGAGACGCTGCACACTGCAGCCTATTCGGCGCATGGGCTTTCATCCCACCAGCAGACAGTGCAAGGGCCAGGCAGGGAGGCGAGCAGAGCCAGATGTTTCCCCATTCCTCTCCCAATCCAGGGGAGGATGTTCATGAGCCCAATCCAAAGGCACCGTCTTCCTCGGACAGCAAGCAAGCAAGCAAGCAAGCAATCCATACTCCCTCGGAGGGTGCTGGAGTCTCCTTCTTTGGAGGTCTTCAAACAGAGGCTGCTTTGATTGTGAGTTCCTGCATGGCAAGGGGGTCGGACTGGATGACCCTTGAACTCTGGAATTCTATCATCCATTCCCGTTCCTCGCCAGCGCCAACCAATACTTGAGACCCGACAGACAGAGATCATATTTCTTTTGTTTCTTCCCTGTAGTAGCAGGAGAGGCATTTGACAACAAGGTAGTGGTTGCTACCCGGACTACAGACCACTCCTGGGAAGCAAAGACCCTAAACATGGGTGTGTTGCGTGTGATGGATATCTTATTGTAATGTCTACAGATGGGTATGTCAGCCCACACACTACGATGATACAAAGTACTGTGTGCGGTTCAAAAAGAATCATAGAATCGTAGAGTTGGAAGAGACCCCAAGGGCCATCCAGTCCAACCCCATTCTGCCATGCAGGAAATCACAATCAAAGCATCCTCGGCAGATGACCATCCAGCCTCTGCTTGAAGACCTCCAAGGAAGGAGACTCCAAAAACCAAAGAAGAACGATGTTATTTTCCCCCCATTCCTTTTTGAATCGCCTGGTATTTTGCTTGGAGCGGGTCCATCCAGAAACTCGGTGTGGCACAGTGGTTGGACTAGACCAAAACAAAGGAATCTGTGGCCCTACAGATGTTTTGGGCTCCATCACCGTGGTCCAACAACCTTGGATGACGTCACCAAAAACATCTGGAAGGCAATAATACCCTCGCCATCCCTCAAAGAGAGGAGAGGAGCCCTGTGTGCAAATCCCACTGTGAAAATCCAACCTCACCAGCTGACTTTGAGCCGCTGGGGCTTTACCAACCCAAACTGCTCTTCAAGATGGTTGGGGAAGGCAATCTTTTGCAATGGCAAGACATAGTAAAACACCAAGAAGAAAGCCCTGCGTTTGACTCCACAGAGTCTTCCATCAGAACATGCTAATAACCAAATGATTTGCTACGAACCATCAGGATTCATGGCAGCAAAGCAACACAAACCCGACACAATTGGAAAGCACAACATGATACAATGTGAGACAAACCTGACACATTCTGAAAGCGTAACACAATGTGACACAGCCCCGACAAAATGTGAAAATGTAACGCAATGGGGGACAACCCTGGCACAATTTGAAAGCGTAACACAATGTGACACAACCCTGGCACAATTTGAAAGTGTAATGCAATGTGACACAATTTGAAAATGTAACGCAACGGGGCACAACCCTGACACAATTTGAAAGTGTAACACAATATGACACAGTTTGAAAGTGTAACACAACGGGGCACAACCCTGACACAGTTTGAAAGTGTAGCACGACGTGATGCAAACCCGACACAATTTGAAAGCGTTAACATGATAGAAGGATGCAGTGACCACAAGCAAAACAAGTCTTTCGAGACGCCTAGAGATGCCACCTTCAGTCCTGTTGGAAACACAAAGAAGAGACGCACAGATACCCCACAACAGCACAAAAGCTCGGTCCGAACGCCTATTGTGAGCAGCAGCAAAGAACGGAGCATGGAAGCGCGGAGGTGCCATTTTTCATTGTTCCTCTCCTTCCAGAGAAAGCAAGAAGGAGAAGGGAAGCCCTGGGGCGCAACTCCAGCTCGGACCTGAGAGGACACAACAACAAGAGCAACAACAACAACAGCAACCATAACAACATTGCCCTGGGATAGCAGGCACAGGACACCAAAGCCAAGGAGGGGGGAGTAGTTCGCCAGGAAACTTAAGAGGAGGCTGTGGAAGCCAGTCTCCTCAAAATGGCTAAGAATATAGTGGCGCTCTATTTGCAACGATGCTCCAAAGGAATGAGACCGCGATGCAACCATTCTCAGCCATGACCATGTTATTATATACATGCACATACACACACACACATATATACACACGTAGATACATATATGCGCACACATATTTCCCATGTCTTTGTGCACTATCAACCCCCGTTCGAACCGGACCTGCCACTTCACTGCCACGCACAAAGGACCTGAACCGACATCCTTGCACACCAAAGGCGTACATAGGTCTGTGCCGGACTTTCCACTCCACCCAAATGCATCTGAGGAAGCAGACTGTACTCCACAAAAGCCCATGCTTCCAACTTCTTTCTTTGCTACGGAGTTTATCAGACAAAGGAAACGGGAAGTCTAACCCAACGGCAATCCGAACGCAATCGTGGGGTTTCAGGTTATCGCGCGATAGACTGCCACACGCAATTTCGGGCAATGGGAAGCCAGTCCGAACGCAACCATGGGGTTTCACGTTATTGCGTGAGAGGTGATCACACGCAATTCCGGGCAACGGCGTGCTATTTTCGTGCCATGGGAAGCCAGTCCGAACGCAAAACTAGCGAATCGGCGCGAATGCGTTCCGGCCGCCCTTTCTTTTCCGTCGAAATTGAGCGCAATGCCTCCGGTGGGATAAAGTCCTTCGTCTCAAAGGCGCTGCTGGGGTAGGGATTCTCCCGACTAAGGCGGCCATCTCTTCGAACCGAGGACCGGCGTAAATAAAACGGAGTGAGTGAATACACACATAGATAGATACACACACACACATACAAATTCATACATACACGTACATAATGCACACACACATAGATATCCATAGATATGCATTGATGCACATACATAATGCATACACACATGATAGACAGATATACATTGATGCACACAGAGATACTATCTATCTCTATCTATCTATCTATCTATCTATCTATCTATCTATCTCTGCATGCAAGGACATCGTAGCAGCCCTCCAAAAGGCAGGGGCCCTGAGACAAAGCTCCTTCTTACCTCCTCCTCCTCTTCCTTCGAGGGGGAGCCCAGGCCCCCTTTGGCTTAGTCCCCGAAGGCCAAGGCTGGGAAGCAAGGCGCCATGAGGCCCAAGGAAGGAAAGAAGGAAGGAAGGAGGAGAAGAAAGGGGCTCAAAGCCCGGCCTTGGAAGGGACAAAGGCAGCCATGGTCCCGCGCAGCGCCAGGAGGAGCCCCCCCAAAAGGCTGGGGAAGGGGCTCCTCTGAAGGGAAATGGCGGGCAAGGGGCTCCTCTCCCTGTCTCCCTCTCTTCAGGTGAACTCCATCGGACCCCCGACCCTTAATCCGAGCCCAGGCCCCGACAAGAGCCCCGACAAGAAAAGCGCCGCCTCAGAAGGAAGGAAGGAAGGAAGGAGGGAAGGAAGGAAGGAGGAGGAGAGGAGGAGAAGGGGCAGAGCCAGCCCTGGCTCTCAGGGAAAGAAGGAGGAGACCGCCCTCGCTCCTTCCCTCCCCCCTTCCCTCTTTCCCTCCTTCCCTCTTTCCCTCCCTCCTTCCCTCTTTCCCTCCCCCCTTCCCTCTTTCCCTCCTTCCCTCCCCCCTTCCCTCTTTCCCTCCTTCCCTCCCTCTTTCCCTCCTTCCCTCCCCCTTCCCTCTTTCCCTCCTTCCCTCCCCCTTCCCTCTTTCCCTCCTTCTTTCCCTCCTTCCCTCCCTCTTTCCCTCCTTCCCTTCCCCCTTCCCTCTTTCCCTCCTTCCCTCCGTCCTTTCCCTCTTTCCCTCCTTCCCTCCCTCCTTCCCTCCTTTTTTTCCCTTCCCACCACAAGCCCAGCCCACCTTTATCCTGGACTTCTCCTCTCAGCTCTGTTGTTGTTGTTATTATTATTATTATTATTATTATTATTATTAACCTTTATTTATGAAGCGCTGTAAATTTACACTGCTGTATTGTATGCCGCCTTTCTCCCCGCCTCAAACGCCTCCCACTCCTCCCTCCCTCCCCCTTGACTGGCCTTAGCCCCACAGGAGAAGAAGCAGCCCCCCTGGGAATGTGGGGAAGCCGCACTCTCCACAAGCACAGCCCACCCACCCCCTCATCCCCCCCTCCCCAGCCCTCTTCTCCCTCCACTTTGGCTGCCTCCTGTTGCATTCTGGGAGTCTGAGGCAGTCACTGGGGGGAGTGCAGGGGTGGGGGGGATCACCCCAAGGGACAGCACCCTCAAGGACAGAGGATGGGGGACCCCTGGCTGAATGAAATGATCTAAGAGTCCAAGTAGACCCCAAGTTGAACATGAGCCAACAGTGTGACGCGGCAGCTAACAAGGCCAATGCGATTTTAGGCTGCATCAATAGAAGTTTAGTGTCTAGATGAAAGAAAGTCATAGTGTCACTCTATTCTGCTCTGGTCAGGCCCCACCTGGAATATCGTGTCCAGTTCTGGGAACCACACTTTAAAAAGGATGTGGAGAAACTGGAGCCATGTGTCCAAAGGAGGGCGAATAAAATGGTGAAGGGTCTGGAAACCATGCCCTATGAGGAAGGACTTAGGGAGCTGGGGATGTTTAGCCTGGAGAAGAGAAGGTTAAGAGGTGATATGATAGCCCTGTTTAAATATCTGATGGGATGTCATGTTGAGGAGGGAGCAAGCTTGTTTTCTGCTGCTCCAGAGAGTAAGAAACAGAGCGATGGATGCAAGCTGCAGGAAAAAGAGATTCCACCTCAACATTAGGAGGAACGTCCTGAGAGTAAGGGCTGTTTGACAGTGGAATAAACTCCCTCAGAGAGTGGTGGAGTCTCCTTCTTTGGAGGTCTTTAAGCAGAGGCTGGATGGCCATCTGTCAATGGGAATGCTTCGATTGAGAATTCCTGCATGGCAGAATGGGGTTGGACTGGATGGCCCTTGGGGTCTCTTCCGACTCTAGGGTTCTATGAGACATCTCCAAAACTCCTTATGCTCCACTGCTCTGCTCAGGTCCTGCAAATTCATACCCATGGCCTCCTTAACAGAGTCCATCCGTCTAGCATCCATCTAGCATGTAGCCTTGCTTTCTTTCTGCTTCCCTCCGCCTTTCCTAGCATTCTTGTTTTCCCCAGTGAGTCCTGCCTCCTCATGATGTGGCCAAAGTACCACAGCCTCAGGACTTCCCCCACAGGAACCTATGTGCTTCCAGCCCAAGAAAGGTTAAAGTGTTGGCATCCCAAAAAAGCAAGCCAATCTGCTGATGCTTGTCACACAGAGAGAGCACAACAAGGGGTTAAAAGCACATTACTTAGGGAAGAAAGTGGGTCGAAAGCAAATTTGGGTTTCAGACGGATGAGGACAAATCCCCGTTGCTAGTTTGGAAATACATTTTTTGTGCATGCACCTTCCCCTTTCTTAGGCCTGTTACAGACTGCCAGAATAAAGCTGCTTCGGGTCTCTTTGGAGGTATGCTGTTTAAATGATGCATGGGTCCTAAGAGTCTGGAGGTTGCACCAAAGCCACACTCCATTCCTAAGCACTGGAGTCCAGCTTTGGTGCAGCTTCTGGATTCTTAGGACGCATGCATCATTTAAACAGCATATCTCCAAAGAGACCCGAAGCAGCTTTATTTTGGCAGTCTGGAACAGGCCATAGTCTTCTTATGATTTCTTGACTGCGGTCCCCACTCTGATCAATATTTGATCTGCGGTGTCAAAATTCCTTTACTATTTCAATTTCCTCATTGTCTGGGTTGAATCTGTGTACATTTTCTGTGCTCATTATTGTTGTTCTCTTTATGTTGAACATGATGCCTGCCCTTGCACTTTCTTCCTTGATCTTCTTTAGCAGTTGTTCCAGGTCTGTGACATTCTCAGCTAGTATTACGGTGTCATCATCATATCTTAGCTTGTTGATATTCCTTCCTCCTATTTTCACTCCTCCTTCTTCTGTGTCCAAGCCTGCTTTTCGTATAATATGTTCTGTATATAAGTTGAACACTGATAAGATGCAGCCTTGTTCCCAACCGGGAACCATTCTCTTTCTCCATGTTCTTCTGTTCTTACAGTAGCCTCTTTTCCTGAATACAGATTTCTCATCAGGACTATCAGATGTATTGGTATTCCAATGTTTTTAAGGCCATGTGCATTAAGGGTGCTATATAAAATGAAGAATTAATGAGCGAATGTTGTGTTTCTCTGCACATAATGATTTCTTCACAACACTCCAGGTTATCTGAATACTGGGAGAAGAGTGTGCAAAAGTCTCACTGCTCCCTTATTTTTCTCTGCAAGGTTTCCCAGCTCTCATGGTTCAGGGAGAAACTGCTGAGCAACATCCGTTTTTCTCCTGCAGCAAAAAGAAGAAGACGACTATGGCAATTCTTTGTCCTTCCTTGCAAAGACAACATTGTCAAGGGTGTGCTGTACATCCCTACTCAGGATTTCTCTTGCTTGGTACACATTGCAGGCCTCGTGGCAGCCACGTGTGCCACAGTTACTCTTACTCATTCTGGCTTCATAAGAAGCACCAGTCATGGAGAAATAGCCCGCGAACAGTGGCCCGTTACAAACGGGCACCCCAGTACGCGACGAGTGCGCACTAGGGTTAGAAAGGGGCGTCCTTTCCAGACGCACCTAACCCTAATACACGCTCTGCGCATAGTAAATGGCAGCGGCCGTTCCACATGGCCGCCGCCATGACTATGTCATGACCGCACCGCCTCCAAACGAGGCGGCGTGGTTGTAACGTAGTGGGGCCGCGTGAGGGCGCTTAGTGCACCCTTTCCGCAGCCCCGGAAGGAGCTCCGTTTCAGAGCTCCTTCCAGCTTTGCGTCGCTGGGTGCAGCCTTTAGATGGCTGCGCCAGCGACGCAAAGGAGAAAGGGGCCAAGCGGCCCCTTTCTCCTCCTCCCCGCCGCCACAGGGTGTCCTTGGGGCTTGAAGCCCCAAGGACACCCCTTTCCAGGCTGCGGGGAAGCGGCCTTTTGCCGCTTCCCCGCGGCTTGGAAAGCGGCGGATTGGGGCCTCAGCGGCTGCCGCTCTAGCCACTCAGGTCCCAATCCAGCGGGGAAAGGGAGGGTGCAGGCCCACACTTTTCGGCAGTCTGTAACCCACTAGTGTCCTCTGGGTTAATAGGAACCAGAGAGTACAAATCACCAGGGCCTAGTAGTCTGAAAGGTAGTCTACAGTTGCATCCACACTGCAAAAATAATCCAGTTTGACATTGGCTGCCATCATTCAGTGGAAATCTGGGAACTGTATAGTAGGCCCACTACATTTGCTGAGATTAGGGACACAGGACCCCCCTGAAAGTGGGAAATCGGCAAATAGAAAAACCACATTTTTACTCGAGAGAATACCTCTCTAGGAATCTTTAGGTCTTCCAGAATAATTTTATGGTTAACCTCTGCTGGAAGGTAACCACAGAATTGTGCTGGAGGACCTACAAATGCCTAGAGAAGTGTTCTCTCTGTGAATCCTTAAGTCCTCCAGCATGACCTCTGGTGGAAGTTGGCCACAGAGACCTAGACATTCCTAGACCATAGTTTGCTGTGGCACCAGCGCTCTCTGGCAGTGAAAGCTAAAGGACTTCTAAAACTACAATTCCCAAAATCCCATAGCACTGAGTCACGAAAGTCAAACTGGCGTCAAACTGGAGTATTTCCGCAGTAAGCAAGTAGCCTACGTTGCACATGTCTTTGTATTTGGGTTGTCTTTTCAGCCCCAAATGCTCCCCTCCCTATTTGATCCACCGAGAGCAGGCGCAAGCTGCATTCACAACAAACTGACCCCAGAGCATTACGCATGCAGTGAAACGGCCTCAAATTACATACCAAATCCTGTGGGGTTCTCTCTGGTGCCAGCTGGTGCCTGCTCTTCCTGCTCTCATCTCCACAAATGCAGGCTTGGTGCCATCATAAGGCTATGACACAGGGATGTAGCCAGGATTTTGGGAGGAGGGGGTCCAGACTAAGTGCCACCATTATAATGGAGCTTGGGTGCGGTGGCGCAGCAGCACACACCATTCATTTTATATAATGGAAGGGAGGGGGTCCGGACCCCAAGAACCCTCCCTTGGCTACGTCCCTGTATGACAGCCACCTAGGTCACAGACCTCAGAGGGGCATAGTTTAAGATAAATGCCACAACAGTGCTATGGGATGTGATTACTATATAAACTCAACTATAAGTCGGTTTCATGTATAAGTTGGGGGCAGGTTTGGGGGACAAAATTATGGATTTTGATATGACCCATGGATAAGTCGAGGGTAAGACTTAAAGTGATGTAACAAAGGATCCAAAGGATGAAGCAAAGGAAAATGATGCCAAAGCACATAAAAAAGAAACTGCAGGAGGTATATAACTGTTCGCACTCAAGGCTGGATGGATGAAAGAGTAGAGGGAGGTCAGTACAGATTACACCAGGGGTAGGCAACCTTTTTGAGCTGGGGGCCGGGTTGCTGTCCCTCAGACAACTGGGGGGGGGGGGGCGAATTCAAAATGGTGCCTGGAGCGGCGCAGAAACTGCGGCAAAGGCAGTAATCGGTGGCAGGGCTGGGTTGGGGCCAGTCCCAAGGCCTCACTGGGCCGGATCTGGCCCGCAGGCCGTAGGTTGCCGACCTCTGGATTACACTTTTGCATTTCACCAGGGGATGGTTTCTGTTTCTATGAAAGTTAAAGCACAGGACTTGCATTGACCCATCGAAAAGCCAACTCAGGTTTTTGGGGTCAGCTTTTTGACTTAAAATTTCTAGAGGTATACATGGATATATACATAATTATAATGCCTTATGGAAAAATTCTATTCTGATTTATTCATCCTCAGAAGATGTCGCCGTCGTTGCTGTTGCTGTCAGTTGTTCAGGGGGGAAAGGTGCGCCAACCCTACGAGAAACAGGTTCAAAAGACTGGAAAAACAAATCGAAGCAATCCTGTCTTCACACGAGTGGAACACTATCCATTTAGAAAACTACCAGACTTGGAAAGAACTTGGGTTGTGCTACCTAAAAGTAAAACAACTGATGATATTAACCAGCTGAAAATGAAGCAAGAAGAATAGTCATGGTGACAAATCTTGGAAAGCTGGATCGCTTTGATCGGAGCGCTTGGCACGCAACACTTGGCATCCTGTGGTACGAATTAAAAGTTGTACTGTGCCAGCAGGAGCAATTTTCTGAAGCTGGCCGAGCATCTAGCCCTTTTTGATCCTGCCATGAATGAACATTTGTGCCGAGTTAAAGATCAAGAAACATGATTCAGTGTCTAGGAAAAGATAGTCAAAATGAGCTTATATTGTGTCTAGCAGGTGCTATACAGTACAAAATTTTAACACGTGGAAACTCAGCCAACTACTACTCAGTTATTCTGGACTGCATGCCTTATATTAATTCCTATTAAACAAATGACAATGTACATTATGTTGACGTAACCAAACCTTGAGCTACCAAAACATCTGAGCCTGAGGTTGTCATAAGACATGAGCATGTCTTGGGAGTTGTTTGACTACAGGAGACTACAGTGCCTTGATGATGCGAGAAATTCTTCTTGGACAGCTTGAGCGAATGTCATTATCAAGTGAGACTCTGTTCAAAGGTAGAATGGGACTAACATAAATGAGAGTCATGAATAAGAGAAGTATAGTGTCCAGATTAAGGGAAGCTCTAGTCTGCTTTGGACAGGCTGCGCCTGGAATACTGCATCCAGTTTTGGGCACCACAGTTCAAAACAGTTTCTCACTGTTAATCTGTGGCAACTGGTGGCCTCCATGACTACTCTGGATTTTTTTCGCCATGCTGAACTCGATATGCACTCTCCAAGTTGGTGTTACGCCCCAGATAGGTTCAACACTTTGGACACTTTGGATACTTCCGGTGACTAAAATGGGGAAGGGTCTGGAAACCATGCCCTATGAGGAAAGCCTTAGGGAGCTGGGAATGTTTAGCCTGGAGAAAAGAAGGTTAAGAGGTGATATGATAGCCCTGTTTAAATATTTGAAGGGATGTCATATTGAGGAGGGAGCAAGCTTGTTTTCTGCTGCTCCAGAGAATAGGACCCGGAGCCATGGATGCAAACTCCAGGAAATTCCACCTGAACATTAGGAGGAACTTCCTGAGAGTAAGGGCTGTTTGAAAGTGGAACACACTCCTTCCTCAGAGTGTAGTGGAGTCTCCTTCCTTAGAGGTCTTTAAACAGAGGCTGGATGGACATCTGTCGGGGATGCTTTGATTTAGATTTCCTACATGGCAGGGGTTGGACTGGATGGCCCTTGCGGTCTCTTCCAACTCTATGATTCTATGATTCATTCCAGTGACATGGTGCCACCAGCTCTATCTGCAGTTAACGAATTACAGCTTGGGCTCCCTTTTATTCAGGCACCAAAACAAAGTGACACAGTCCAGAGCATTGTAGGAGAAAGACGGTAAATTCCACGGACCGTACTGGCTTAGGATTTGGGGAAAGTAACCCAAAAAGAAACCTTTTTGAACCCCTGCTCCAGGCAGGAACTTTTGTAGACTTGTCGACTACAAGTTATTTAAGCTACTATTTGATGTGATATATCTTGTATGCCAGGGACGTAGCCAAGGGGGGGGGGGTCTTGGGGTCCGGACCCCCCCCTTCCGTTAGATAAAATGAATGGTGTGTGCTGCTGCGCCGCCGCACCCAAGCCCCATTATAATGGTGGCACTTAGTCTGGACCCCCCCTTCCCAAAATCCTGGCTACATCCCTGTGTATGCAGTGTATTTACAGATCTGTATACTATATATATTGGGTTGACTTCCTTCCTTCCTTCCTTCCTTCCTTCCTTCCTTCCTTCCTTCCTTCCCTCCCTCCCTCCCTCCCTCCCTCCCTCCCTCCTTCCTCTCTTCCTTCCTCTTTTCTCTCTCTCTCTCCCACCCTCCCTCTCTCTCACTTTGACACATATTCATATCTCTCTCTCCTACTACTTTCCTTCTCCTCCCTTGCTCCCACCCTTGCTAGGGGCGATGACTGACAGATTAATATATGTCTAGCTAGGTGACTTCAAAATCAAAAGGAAGGGGCTGTCAGAACTGCTTGTCAAAAAATGAGATTAGGAGCACTTGTCATTTCACAGATAAGGTTGCATTTAATGAGTGCAAAAAGCCTTCTTGTGAAAAAGGGGGATGGGATGGGGTGGGGGAATGAAGTGCGATTCTTTTTCCCCCTGCTGTCAGCCAAATGCGTTATCACACATAGTCTGATACTGTCGCATCACCCTGCCAAGGCCTTGATAATGGGTCCTGACTTGGGTTACTGTACATCTTCAGCATCAAAAGCTAGTAGATTTGGTCCCTGCTTTTAAACTCTTCTCGGATGTGTCTTGAACTTAACTTGACCATGGAGGTGAAAGAGTGTATGGGAAGAATGGAACACACATATATATACACACAATTGCTCTGATAACGTCAACAGCCATTTGGCAAAGCAGGATAGCGCAGGGACGTAGCCGGGGGGGGGGGGTTCTTGGGGTCCGGACCCAACCCCCCCCCCTCCATTAGAAAAATGAATGGTGCATGCTGCTGCGCCGCTACGCCCAAGCCCCGTTATTATGGTGGCACTTAGTCTGGACACCCCCTTCCTAAAATCCTGGCTACGTCCCTGGATAGTGGCTGTCCATGAGAAAAAGGTATAAATATTTTTAGTATCTACACCAAGGTTTCAGTGAAACTTGTCTAACAAGTGATACCCCACTGAAACCCATTGCATTTTGTTGTTGAAAATATTTTATCAAGTGCTCATTTGCTTCTAAGTCTCGTTCTGCAATCTGCTGGTTGTCGAACGGGGCTTTAGTAGGAACTTTGATGTGGCATTACACATCCCTTCTCATGTTTGGCCTCTGCTACTCTGTTGCTGAGCTTAGGTTGATGTAACAGTACATGTTGGCCCTACCATTTTCAGCTTGCAGTTTGGGTTCTCTGCAACAAATCACAAAGGCTGAATGCTGCAGTTTGAATTAATGGAGACCTATGCTATGTCTGAAGAGAGAGACAACCCCCAACGAGAAACCAACCACAGAGAATCAGGAGACCCAGGTATTTAGACTCAATCCAAATGCCAGCACCTTGAGATGTTGGCAAGATAGAAGGGACTGGCAACTCTGGGACACTCGGAACAACCTTTAAAACAAGGGTTCCATAAAGGACTATCTCACACACAAGTTCTTCAAGGTTGAGCTGAATCTGAAGGGGTGTCACACTGAGGATGGAGCAAGCTTGTTTTCTGCTGCTCCGGAGACTAGAACATGGAACAATGGATGCAAGCTCCAGGAAAAGAGATTCCACTTCAACATTAGGAGGAACGTCCTGAGAGTAAGGGCTGTTTGACAGTGGAACAAACTCCCTTGGAGTGTAGTGGAATCTCCTTCTTTGGAGGTCATTGAGCAGAGGTTGGATGGCCATCTGTCAGGGATGCTTTGATTGAGAGTTCCTGCATGGAAGAATGGGGTTGGACTGGATGGCCCTTGGGGTCTCTTCCAACTCTATGATTCTATGACTACTGGACCTAGAGAAATATCCTGTAGACTGTTGACCTGCTTGGCCTGTGGCAGGTCAGTGGTCTATAGGATATTTCTCCAGGTCCAGTCCTCATGCAAAGACATCATGGGATGTTCTTGGGCAGAAGTGTGGGAAGTGGCACACATAGGCAGGAACTACCCACCACCAACAACAATAACAACAATTTATTTATACCCTGCTCTTCAGCTAAGGCTATCAGAGCAGCTTACAATTTGTTAATCAGACATTTCCCTGCCCTCAGGCTTACAATCTAAAAAAGACAAGACACAAAAGGAGAAGGGAATGGCAGTAGGGAAGGGGAAAAGTCCAGCAGATCTACCCTCGGAGGTCTGTTGGAGCTGGCTTGCCTCTCTCTCCCCAAGAAGGTGGCTGAAGGGAGGGCCTTCTTCTTGGCAGGCAAGGCCTGATGGAGCTGGCTTGCCTCTCTCTCTCTCTCACCAAGACCTGGGGAGTACCCATTAAAATAAATGAGTGAGCTGTATGAGCCTTGGTACATAGGGGGTGTAGCAGAACTATTAAGGGAGGTGCTGTGGAGACCTACTGAGGAAACTATGGCACATTACAGACCACCCAAAAGCAGGCGGTCTGCCGCCGCCGTCATTAGCTGCGCCGAGAAGCCCCAGCGGCCAGACTGCAAGGCTTCCTGGCGCAGCTAAAAAGGAGCACCGAAATGGCGCTCCTTTTTGCCCCCTGGAAGTGGTGCCGCGAGGCGTGCGGCGTGCACTCGCAGCGTCACCTCCGCCGCGCCACATCCGGACGCTGTGCGTCCGAGACGTAAATATGGCGGCGCCCATGTGGAAGGGCGCTGCCATTTACTCTGCGCTCCGCGCGTACTAGGAATGGGGCCAATTAGGAAGGCAAGACCCTTCCTAACCCTAGCATGCCCCTTCCTAACCCTAGTTTGTAACGCGCCTATGTTGGTGAGATGCATTCATAGGGATATAAAACCACATGGGACTGCTTAGCCGTGGATAATAATAATAATAATAATAATAATAATAATAGGTTTATTAGGGTAAGTATTGAGGACTACACCAAAAAGCTACAGGTTGGGCTAGTGCCTTTGTTGGGATGGGAGGGTCTGATGTGGAGAAATTGACCCCACCTGAGGGTTCTCATTGCCCAGTACATAGTGTTAAGTACAGATAAGGAAGCTTTATTCCTTGAAGCTAAGCTACACAACCAGGGCTCAAGTAGCCCTATGGCAACAGAATGATCCAGTCCTACAGTATGTGCAACAGGGCGCTATCACTGCAGAAAGGGAAGGGGTTACTCCCGAGAGGCCGAACTTCCAAATGTGGCATGGCTTTGTATATTGAGTTAGCCATGAACAGCTAGGGAGAAAGGAAACCCAATTACTCCTCTGCCCTGTGAAGAGAAATCTTGTGGCTGGTGCATGATATCCCAGCCACTAGTCACCTAGCTGTAGCTGGGAGATCATGTAGCAGGGTTTTTTGTGTGGCAAGGAATATATAAACAGGTCCACACCGTTACTGTGCCACAGTGCCAAAGAACACAATTCAAGAGGCCTCTTGGAAGGCTTTTAAAACCCATGCTCTGATGAATGAGCCCTTTGAATGAATACCAGTTGACACTGTTGGATCAGTAAAGAAGGCAGCAGCAAGACATGCATATGTTCTAGGCCTGGTTAACTACCCATAGGCCTTGCACTTAACGTCCACAACAGTCTTATGACTTGATTAGGAAATCTCACTAATCTTTTCAAGGGTAGGCTTTCCCAAGGAGGTGGTAACAGAACAGGTTACCAACTTTATGAGTCAGGTGTATCCAAGGGCTTGAAATAAGTGTTGAGGAAGTTTGTGTACAAACATCTTAAACAGTGGCACAGGCTTACAGGAGGTTCTCCAATACTCTACTGGGTTCTTCCCATTCTAACTTCTAAATGGGCAAAACCCACTCGGTACTTTGGACCTAGTGAAAGAAGGCATGCGGAACTCCTTTTGCCTAGAACCCACTTGCACCCAGTGTTGGATATGAGGCAGCATCTGGGACAACTTAGAAGGGACCAGGAAAAGCAAAAAAGCAATATGATAAAAGAATATAATCCTGTCAATTCCAAGTAAGACAAAGAGCCTTGGTGCTGTTGCCCTCCCTGGCAACCAAACTGTTTGCACACTAGCAGGGGCCACATGAGAGCACATGGCAGGTGAGGCCCACCAATTACGAGTGCTATTCAACATCTTTATCAATGACTTGGATGAAGGAATAGAGACCATGCTTATCAGATTTGCAGATGACACTAAATTAAGAGGGATAGCTAATACCCCAGAGGACAGGATCAAAATTTAAAATGACCTTCACAGATTAGAAGGTCAGAACTAACAAAATGAATTCCAACAGGGAGAAATGTAAGATACTACACTTAGGCGCGTTACAGACCGCCATAAGGGACGTCCTCAGGTTTAAAAAGGGGCATCACTTCTTGACGCCCCCAAGATTAATACGTCCCAAGGACGTACAAGATGGTGGCGCCCCATCTACATGAGGGCCGCCATGATGGCATCATGAACGCGCCGCCTCCAGACGAGGCGGCGCAGATATGACGCCGTCGCACCGCACGAGGGCGCTTAGTGCGCCCTTTCGTGGATGCAGGAAGGAGCTCCGAAACGGAGCTCCTTCCTGGTTTTGCGTCGCTGGTGCAGCCTTTAGATAGCTGCACCCAGCGACGCAGAGGAGAAAGAGGCCAAGCGGCCCCGTTCTCCTTCTCCCCGCCGCCCCAGGGTGTCCTTGGGGCTTTTGCCCCTTCCCCGTGGCCTGGAAAGCGGCGGATCAGGGCCTCAGTGGCTGCCGCTCTGGCCGCTGAGGCCCCGATCCGGCGGGGAAAGGGGCGGGTGCAGGCCTCTGGCAGTAAAAATGAAATGCACAGATATAGAATGGAGGGCACCTGGCTTGGCACCTGTACATGTGCATCTAAGAGTCTTAGTAGGCCACAAGTTGAATATGAGACAACAGTGTGATTTGGCAACTGAAATGTCAGTATGATTTGAGGCTAGGTCAACAGGAGTATAGCGTCTAGACTTAGGGAAGTAACAGTGCCGCTCTATTCTGCTTTGGTCAGGCCTCACTCATTCAGTTCTTGGCACCCCGGTTCAAAAAGGATGTTGAGAAGCGGGAGTGTGTGCAGAGATGAGTGACAAAAATGGTGAAACATCTGGAAACCATGCCCTATGAGGAGCGGCTTAGAAAGCTGTGTATGTTTAGCCTGGAGAAGAGACGGTTAAGGGATGATACGATAGCTCTGTTTAAATATTTGAAGGAAGATATAGCCACCCTCAGCAGGGTAGGCAGTTTAAAATGGTTGAGCTGATACAAACAGTCCTTTCAAATGCCAACTTATCTAAAGATACAGATCCCAAAACATCTCAGAGAGGCATTCACCTGAGCTAGGTTTGACCAACTTGATACCATGGTAAGACATGGGAGATTCCAGGGTATCCCTTATAATGAACGGACTTGCATTTGTGGTGACCACAAAACTGAGGATCTAGTATACATTTTGTTTAGATGTAATCTATACCAACAAGAAAGGGACCAATACCTTGATCCCTATATTAAATGAACAATATTCTGGGATACTCAGATCAGAATATCATACTTTGTGAGTGGACAAGATTCAAAAATATCTCTTGCCACAGCTCAGTTCCGTCATAAAGCATCACTGTCGAGATCCAGATATGTGGGGATGATTGGCGTTAACTGTAAGGGTGATGAAGAGATTTGACATATGATGACGGATGTTTTATGTTATTTCTACCTCCCCGAACGAGTCTCGAAGAGAAACGACAATGCAGAAAGAACCGTAACCCGGAAACATCACCCAAAGAGACTTTCCGCTGTGCTTTCTGCAACCGGACCTGTTTGTCCCGGATTGGCCTTTTTAGTCACCAACGCGCTGCTTGTACAAAGCGCGGGATCATGAGTCCTTCCTGAATCTTCGTTCACGAAGCAAAGCTAGAGACCTGTACATAAGCTGTGCATGTTTAGGCTATCCATACGTGTGTGTGTGTGTGTGTGTGTGTGTGTGTGTGTGTGTGGTTATTGCACTTAGTGCAAAATATTAACATTTTATATATGTGTGTGTGTGGCATTGTTTGTATTACTATGCTTTGAACATTTGGAAACGGCCCTCGGGCTATTCAATAAACTTGTTTGTTTGTTTGTTTGAATGTCATACTGAGGATGGAGCAAGCTTGTTTTCTGCTGCTCCAGAACAATGGATGCAAGCTACAGGAAAAGAGATTCCACCTCAGCATTAGGAGGAACTTCCTGACAAGACTTGTTTCGACGATGGAAGATGCTCCCTTGGAGAGTGGTGGAGTCTCCTTCCTTGGAAGCCTTTAAACAGAGGCTGGATGGCCATCTCTAAGGAGTGCTTTGATTCCCTATTCCTGCCTGGTGGGAGGTTGGACTCGATGGCCCTTGAGATCTCTTCCAACTCTAGGATCTGACTTCTCTTCTTCTCTTTGATGCTGGCCTCTGCATGGTCAGGGATACGGCATGTTTTTCGTCTTCAAACAGTGCTGAAAATTTGAGGGAGCAGGATCAGTTTTATCGTTAGTAGCTTTCAGAGAGGTATTAAATTTTTAATGGCAGAGTAGCTTTAATTTGAAACGAGGAGATGCCATGTATTATTCATATGCGCAGGCTTTCCTGGAGTATGAGCATCTTCGGTTATGAAAGAGCGGAGTTGAAATCCCACCTTTGGGCAGGAATTCTGTCAGTTATGTACATGCATTTAATTTGAGGTTACGTCTTGTTTTGGACGAGAGGTAGCCCCTTCCCCAAGCTCACTCACTAGCTCTTGCGCTTCTCAGGAAACCTTACCCCAGCAATTCTCCAGGCCCAAGGAGGTGCTGTTAAGGCTGTAGTAATGGACCCCACCCCTGCTGGGATTGGTAGCTTCTGGGAAGGAGGAGCATGGAGTTGCATACAAGGAGCATTATGCTCTATACTAGTGGTTCTGAACCTTCCTAATGCCACAACCCTTTAAGACAGTTCCTCATGTTGTGGTGACCCCAACCATAAAATGATTTTCATTGCTACATGCAAATATGTGTTTTCCGATGGTCTTAGGCGACCCCCATGAAAGGGCCGTTCGACCCCCAAAGGGGTCCCGACCCACAGTTTGGGAACCACTGCTCCATACAGCGTAGGACGTTGGCCATTAAATACAGTTTGTGAACTGGTATTGTTTCTGCCTACCGCTCAAAGTTTGCTCTCTGCTATTCTAAATTACACACTGAAACTCCTTATCCAAATTATGCAATTAGAGCCGGCCCTTCGTATCCACGGATTTTTTTTTTATCCACGGATTCAAGCATCCACGGTATGAAAATATTCCAAAAAAAGTATACATTTCAAATATCAAACCTCGATTTTCCATTTTTTATAAGGGACACCGTTTTGCTACGTCAGTATATTTAATGGGACTTGAGCATACATGGATTTTGTTATACGTGGGGATCTTGGAACCAAACCCCGGCGGATAACAAGGGTCCACTGTAATAAAGTATAAAGTAATAAAGGGGACTCTAGAGAGAATGCCTGCCCTTTTGTTTCACCCCTCTGCTTCTTTGGCTGCATCCGCACTGCTGCAATAATCCAGTATGACAGCAATTTAACTGCCGTATCTCAATTATAATTTGGTGGTGCACCAGATCTCTCTGACAGAGAAGCTTCGATATCTCACAAAACAGGGATGTAGCCAGGATTTTAAGAAGGGGGGGTCCAGCCTAAGTGCCACCATTATAATGGGGCTTGGGTGCGGCGGCGCAGCAACACACACCATTCATTTTTCTAATGGAAGGGGGGTCCGGACCCCAAGGACCCCCCCCCCTTGGCTACGTCCCTGCACAAAACTACAGTTCCCAAGATTCCACAATGTGGATTGTTTCTCTTTCTCTGGGAAGGGAGCAGCATCAAGGCTCCTTCCTGAGAATGGCTTACATCCACGTATGAGGGTCAGCTTTAGGGGCTCTTCCACTTAAATTTAACTAATCTCCTTTCTTATCCCAAGATGGATTTCCTGAAACAATAAATATAATCCCACCCCATCTTTTTAATCTTACAAGAGCATCCTAAGAATTTTCTTCTGTTTTCAACCATATTGCACTGGCTACGCTGCACTCTTCTTGATAGAGATATGAAAGAATCCTACCAGTTCCACATTTTTCTGCTAACTGATAGAACCGCAGAGTTGGAAGAGACTTCAAGGACCATCCAGTCCAACCCTCTGCCATGCAAGAAGACACAATCTAAGCACTCCCCGGAAGATGACCATCCAGCCTCTGTTTAAAAACCTCCAATGAAGGAGTCTCCATCACACTCCAAGGGAGCATATTCTACTGTCAAATAGCTCTTGCTGTCAGGAAGTTGTCCTGATGTTGACTCAGGCTTGTTACAGACTGCCAAAATAAAGCTGCTTCGGGTCTCTTTGGAGGTGTGCTGTTTAAATGATGCATGGGGTCCTAAGAATCCGGAAGCTGCACCAAAGCTGCCCTCCAGTGCTTAGGAATGGAGTGTGGCTTTGGCGTGACCTCTGGACTCTTAGGACCCATGCGTCATTTAAATAGCATACCTCCAAAGAGACCCAAAGCAGCTTTATTTTGGCAGTCTGTAATAGGCCTTCGAATCTCTTTTCCTGTAGTTTGAATCCATTGCCCTGGTTCCTATCGTCTGCAGCTACAGAAAACAAATTTGCTCCATCTTCAGTATAACATCCATTCAAATATTTAAACAGGGCTATCATATCATCTGTTAATCTTCTCTTCTCCAGGCTAAACATTAATTCTCCATTAATTATATATTAATTTGTAGGGGTCATCTTGTCGACCTAATAATTTGGGTAACCATCTCCAGTATAACCTTGTTTTTGGCCTGGCTGTAAGGGAAGGTCATAGGAGTGCCTAGCACCAGCAACACTATTGCTTAGTAGTACGAGTTTATCACATGGGAGGATTTCTCTTAATTTCGAATGAAAAGAAAGTGGGGCCAGAATGCATTCATGTGAATTCGCTAGTTCAGCAAATTTATGTGAATGCAAATTGCTTTCGAACTGACTTCCCATTGCCTGAAAATAGCTTGCCATTGCCCAAAATTGTGTGTGATCCTCTCTCACGCAATAACGTGAAACCCCATGATTGTGTTCAGACTGACTTGCCATTGCCTGAAATTGTGTGTGATAGTCTATCACGCAATAACATGAAACCCCATGATTGCATTTGGACTGACTTCCCATTGCCCGAAATTGCGTGTGGTAGTCTATCATGCAATAACGTGAAACCCCATGATTGTGTTCGGATTGCCATTGGATTATACTTCCATTTTCCCTTGTTTGCTAAACTCCATAGTGAAGAAAGCATCTCTGCATCTTTGAGACTAACTGTGTGAAAGAAGTTGTAGTATGACCTTCTCTATATTTGGTCTCCTTCCTCATTTGCATCTGAGGAAGTAGACCACATCCAGAAAAGGTTATGATACTTCTTTCACACAGATCCCTTTGCATAAGGATATTCCAAACTAACACGGCTACGTCTCTGAATTCTCTCTGCGTCTTTGTTTCCATTTGAAATATCTCCCCTCCAAAAAAAACCCAGCCCTCACAAAATTGTTTGCAGAGCAATTGCTTTGCTGTTTGCCTAAATGAGAATCCCAGTGTAAAATGCTAATTCATGCCAGCTTTCTTTGAACTAGCAGTTTATGGGCCTCTGCTTAAAACAGCAATCTGTTCTGGATAAAAGGGAAGGATTACAAGGTGTTTCTAGTTTTGCAAAGGCAGCAGAAAAAAATACAACTAAAGTAACAAGAGAGACAGACAGAGACAAAGGGAGGAAATTAGATTGTCATGTGTGCTTTACTACTCAAAGGTTCCTCTTTTGACAAGATGAAAAGAGCAGGAGGGGATCCCTTTAATACAATGATGGCAGGGACGTAGCCAAGGGGGGGTTCTTGGGGTCCATTAGAAAAATGAACGGTGTGTGCTGCTGCACCGCCGCACCCAAGCCCCATTATAATGGTGGCACTTAGTCTGGACCCCCCCTTCCTAAAATCCTAGCTACATCCCTGGTGATGGTGAACCTTTTAGAGGCCAAGTGCCCAAACTGCAACTTAAAACCCACTTATTTATTGCAAAGTGCTGTGTCCCTCTGGCTTTCTATTAACAAACTCTGTGCTGGGGCGATGGCACATATGCCCACAGAGAGGACTCTGAGTGCTACCTCTGGCATGCGTGCATAGGTTCTCCATCACTGCTTTAATATATGCAAAAGATATGTAGTAAGTTGCATGCGTGCGTGTGTTTTGCCTTCACCTTTGCTTTGACCTCCAGTTAGATTCTGTAGGCTTCTAAGCTCCTCATGAGTTTTACCAACTCAAAGATAGACGCACAAGGGACCTAGTACTGAAATGGCAAGATGATAAAACATGCATTTGGGGAAGAGATGATGGGACCCGGTTCAATACTTGGAGTGGTTCAGAACCTGCCTAGGCCAAACACTGGCCCAGACAATGAGTATCATTGGCACGACCTCTCCGCTTTGTAACTTTGGTGTGCAGTTCATCTTGGAGAAAGTGAAAGAAACATCCGTGCAATGATTTCAAGTGCTCACAAATATGACTTTTAGAAAGGATTGTTAACACAGTCGTAAGATAGTAGTACCATTTTGATCACTAATTAGGACCTAGGCCAGTGATGGCGAACCTATGGCACGCGTGCCAAAGGTGGCACTCAGAGCCCTCTCTGTTGGCACACATGCTGTCGCTCTAGCATAGAGTTTGCCAGAGTTTCTTACTAGAAAGCCAGAGGGACATGGCACTTTGCAATAAATAAGTGGGGTCCAGGTTGCAGTTTGGGTACTCGGTCTGTAAAAGGTTCTCCATCACTGACCTAGGCCTTGATCACACTAGGGAAGATCCTGCAGGAAAACGAGAGTTAAACACGATTTAAAGTACATTTGAATTTAAACCAAACTTGCAAATTTGGTTAGTTTATCACACTAGGGACTGCCCAAGTGAAATAATGCGAAGTTAATCCGAATGCAAAGCAGAGAAAAACGGCAGGTTTTTTTTTTTAACTTTTGGGTTTTTACAAAAGTAAAAGGCTCCCGTTTTTCTCTGCTTTGCTTTCAGATTAACTTTGCATTATTTCATGTTAACTACAAAGTCGTGTGATAAACCTCGGGCATTTCCGGGTTGTTGTTTTTTGGTTTAAATATCATTTATCTCCCATTTTCGCATGGAATCTCGCTAGTGTGATAAATTCCCTAGATGAACATCTGAAAGGGAATAGGCCTGAAAGTCAATATTGCTGGGAAATGGTGGGATAAGTCAGCATGGTGTAGTGGTTTGAGCACTGCACTATGGTTTTGGAGACTAGGGTTCAAATCAGACAAGGGCAAGAACCCCCCCTTGGCTACGTCCCTGCAAGGAGCCAACTCTCCCAGTAAGGCTGACATAGCCCAGTGAAGACTGAACATGATTCGCTGGTATAGAATGGCAGCTCTTCCATGGCTCTCCTGTTGGTTGGTAACATTTTTTTGCAGGCTCCACTTCTTCTCCTCCCCAGTACCAAAAAAAATCCCCAAACACACTGTTTCCCCATGAGGCCGATACTATAATCCTTTGCATGATACTTCTTACATTCTTGTAATTGACCTCTGTCAGAGCCAATTTCTCTCTTCCCCATATTAAAAAGAAGTTGCATAATTAGGCTTTACTGGCTGCCGATTCATTCTGCTATGATTTCCTTTGCACTTTCTTCTTTAAAAGACCTTCATCTCCTATACTTTGTGCATCACACAAACAGGCCTCTGCTCCAAAATGCAAGTCTATTTTTCCACTTACTGATGTCCCCTCTTTGCATTCGCATCTTAATAAATGCATTACAAATGAGCAAGTAGGAAAGAGTAAGGAAACGACGTTTTACTTTTAAATGCTAATTACAAAGCGCGGGTGCATTTAATATGCGGGGTGTTCTGTCAATTTTTAATGTTTATGCCAAGTGTAGTCTTCAATTTAACATGAGCTTTTAATCCTTTGAGTACTAAATTGCCTTTTTAATGCCTCCAGCACAACATTGTGTTTGCACAAAGTCAGGCTTGAAAAATGTATTCAGTACAAGGTGTGTGTGTGTTTGTGAGTGTCTGTCAGTGTCAGAGAGAGGGAGAGAGGGCAGAAGTGTGTAAGTAATGGGGTTCTTTGTAACTCCTATTAGAAGTAGTGATAGGCTCAGTTTGGACTGGATGGGATTGAGTTGAATAAGTTGGCCAAAATGCAATATACTTCCTTGCCTGGGATTTTTTATTCTTGGACTTTAGTTCCCAAAATCCCGCAGCCAGTTTGGTGGGAACTCAACGGATGTATCTAAATCAGAGGCAGAACCTCCATGGCCCTGCAAATGTTGTTGGATTACATGCTGGATCAACCAAAAGCATCTGGAGGGCCAGAGGTTCCTACTCCAGACCCAAGCGCAGGGACGTAGCCAGGATTTTAGGAAGGGGGAGGTCCAGACTAAGTGCCACCATTATAATGGGGCTTTGGGCACGGTGGCACAGCAGCACACACCATTCATTTTTCTAATGGAAGGGGGGTCCGGACCCCAAGAACCCCCCCCCTTGGCTACGTCCCTGCCAAGCGTTACAGTTGGGTTTTGTGCAAGAGCTTGACAGGAGCCAAGAGAAGTCAACATCCAGGAAACTCAGCTGATTAACAATCAGGATAAGAAAACAAAACCAGATCAAAAAAGAAGTCATGGGAATGTCCGAAGGAACGATGAGCAACACAGAGGACCACCAGAGCTCAGGCAAAACTTGCCTGAACCCGGAAGCCAACTGTACTGCTTCCTCTCCTGAAATATTGAATGATCATCATAGAATCATAGGCGCGGTACATACCACCCCGAAAGGCTGTGGAGGTGTCTGTTTTTCTTCCAGAGAGACATCGCACCAGCCAAACCGTGCAGCGTCCCTTCACAGTAAAAAAGAATCCTGAAAAATCAAATTCTTTTTAAGGCGCCTGGTGCACCGATGACATAAGTGATGTGCAGCGATGTCTATATGTTGCGTGTCACTTACATCAAGATGGTGACCCCCCCCCCATGTGGACAGGAGACCGCCATTACGACTCCGCTGTGACGTGCTTGGGTTACGGTCCATGCGGTTGGTGTGCGGTCCCTAACCCTAGAATTGCTGCATCTTGGTGGTATGTACTGGGCCATAGAGCTGGAAGAGACCACAAAGATCATCCAGTCCACCTCTGCACCCAGTAAAGAGTCAGTTTTAATGGTTATCAAACTTTGGTCCTCTAGATCAGGGGTCAGCAACCTACGGCCCACGGGCCGGATCCGGCCCCAGCCTGGTCCTGCCGCCGATTGCCGCCCCTGCCGCAGCTTCTGCGCTGCTCCGGGCGCCATTTTGAGTTCGGCCCCCCCAGTTGTCTGAGGGACAGCAACCCGTCCCCCGGCTCAAAAAGGTTGCCTACCCCTGCTCTAGATGTTTTGGATGTCAGGTCCCATAGTTCCTGTTGGTCAAGCTGACTAGGGCTTCTGGGAGCTGAAGTCCAAAAACCCTTCTTTCTAATAGGGTTCTATCCAATTTCTCCATATCATTGATCTCTCTTTAAAAAAACTCTCTGTAATTTTATACCTTTCTTTTCCAAACCAAAAGGTCCCAAACTCTTTTGACTGGGGTCATATGCTTAATAAGCCACTTTGTAATACTGTTGTTAAACGTTGCCGAAGCCGCACTAAATCAGGGAATAACGGCGCCAAACAGATGTCCTCTCAAAAAATCACGAAGAGGGGAGTGGTCTGCAAAGAAACCAACCCAAAAAATCACATCAAAGATAAGGTCTCTGCATACTGACTGGTGTTTTAAGTAGTCAGTCCTCTAGCTAGAAGTGCTGCTAAAAGTACCGTTTCCTGGCTCTGAAATATTAACCTCAGAGGTTTGTGATGCTCACTTCAAATCGAAGGAGAGTGCCACAATCAATTCGACTTCTTCTGACCCTCCAGCTGTCCTCAAATCACCTTAAAACTGCACAAATAAACTTTTGTGGACTAAAGCCCACTTCATGAATTTGAAATATGCCCTGTTCCACAAAACTGTCATCATCAATTCTTTCATCTTTAAGGGGCTTGAAGACTCCTTTTGGTATAATGCACAATTTTCTTTTATTGTCGTAAAATATGATGAGTGCAAATGTAAGGTTCAAATAAACCTATGCAGTGTGCAAGGTAGGGAGCATTGCTGAGATGCTTGCAAAGGCCAGCCAGTGGCATTGCTTGGTAGGATCCATTGATTGCTGACTAACTTTAATTGCTCCGTCGTTTCAAAAAAACATGCAATCTGAACATTTTCTTTCTGGTTTTACTATTGCATAAACTTCTTAAATGAAATGGGACGAGGATATATTAGGCAAAAGACCATTTCCCCCTATGATTTCCATTTTAAATGGGTAGCCAAATAAGAAAGCGTGAAATCAAAGGACTGTTTCTGTTTCTAATGAAAGAAAAACGATCGTCCCATGTAAGAAGTCAGCAATTCAAGGTTTTGCAAAATTGCGGCATATCATCATTTGTAACACGTCACATCAAAACAAGCAACAAAGCAACTGGCAGGTTCTGGTTGTTGACTAGTGTGGTGTGGGAACATCTAAAAAACACACATTGCATGTTCAAACATCAAGACCTGAACGTGTTAAAGCTTCATAATTCTTGGACACTACTAGATAACGGGAGGAATATTTAACCACAGAAAGGTAAATCCACAAAATAGCCCTAAAGCGGACATGTATTACAAATTAGAAGGATAGGTCAGCTGAGTTGTAACCTGTCGAATGAACTGAAATCAACCAAGTTAAAGGTCTGGGAGGACAGACAATTCAAATTCCCTTGGGTATTGAAAGCAGTTACTATGCCATACTCACAATCATGTCAATATGGCCATCAGCCAAAATGCCCCTTCCATACTGTGCCAGTTAAACAGTCAGCTCTCTGTATCCATGGATTCTTTATCCATGGGTTCTACCATCCACTGCTTGAATGAATACACACATACACACAAACTCCAAAAAGCAAACCTTGCTGTTTATATAAGGAACACCATTTTACTATGTCATTGTATTTAATGGAACTTGAAAATCTGGGGTCCTGGAACCAAACCCCAGTGGATACCAAGGGTCCACTGTATAAGAGGATCTTTATAGTTGTGCAGATATAAGTTCCTCCATGTAAATTGGAGTCTATATGTGAAAAAGGTCTACATGCAAACACCGGTGTGTATAAAAGGCCCCATTCACAGGGCTCTCCGCCACATAGGTCACAGAGGTTGTGGCCAGTGTGCATAACAGAAAGGACGAAGTGCATTATGAAGCTTGAGTGAACTGTCCCCAAGTCGGTTAGCAATTGTGAAGCTGATAAAATCCAAGCAGCACAATATGAAGAGCCCTGCTGGAGTGAACCAAAATCATTTGCAGCCCCTCGTTCCATTTGTAGGAGTGGGCAACCAGATGTTTCTGGAAAGCTCACAAGATGTAGCCTATGTTGTTCCAATCATAGTTTCCCCATAGCCTTTTCTGCACCGTCCCCATAGTCCTGACCGCACTTGGCTGCTCCCCCATTGTTGTGGTTGTTATGTGCTTTCAAGTCATTTTCAACTACAGCGATCCTAAAGCAAACCTATTACGATTTTTTTGGGGGGGAAGATTTGTTTGGAGGAAGTTTGCCATTGCCTTCCCCTGAGGCTGAGAGTGTGTGACTTACCCAAGTTCACCCAGTGGGTGTCAGATACCTCCCAAATCTGAATAGTTATACCCCATATGCCAAATAAAAGGTTTGGAAATATATTTTGGGATAATTTCTGAGTTCATCCAGTGTGAACTGAGGATGTTTTGCCCATTTCTGGATAGAGGAAGAGCAAGGGGGAGATAGAGTGCACTGACCATCTCCGATGAAGTGATGCAAGCTTTCTTAATATCAAGAGAAAACCTTCCTGTACAGCCACCAGTGGTCATCTGCACACTGGTGATGTCGCGGTCTGACCTTTGAGCATGAGCCCATGTCCCAATTCTTCAGAAGGAGCAGCAGGGCCAACAAATAGAGCCACGTTTTGTGGTTGGTGTCCTTTGTTTAGTAGAGCCAGGGACATAGTCAAGGGGGGGGGGGGTCCGAGGGGTCCGGACCCCCCTCTTCCGTTAGATACAATGAATGGTATGCACTGCTGTGTCACCATGCCCAAGCCTCATTGTAATGGTGGCACTTAGTCTGGACCCCCCTTCCCAAAATCCTGGCTACGTCCCTGGTAGAGCCAAGTAAATAACACATTACCAGCTGAAAAGACCCCAATCCACTGAATTGTTGAAAGATGGAGGAGCTTTGGCACCAATTCTCGCTGTTCTCTTATCCGCTAGGGATAAAATGGCTTAAGCAGAGAGAGCGAGATTACGAACTTGACCTTTCTTTTCTTATCTGCTTGCTTCCACTGTCTACCACCTATCCCATGTATTATGGGCAGATTGTATGACTTAGTTCAATCAAGGTTTACTCAAATCACTGCTCTTTGTTGTACCAAAAGAACTAACTAGGGACACGATAGAATATGTCTGCCTACTATGTCTACTCTTCTAGAATAGTTCAGTGAGAATCAGGCTGTTCTATCCAAAGAATGGATTTCTGTAATAAATATTACTCCTGTTGAGGATCCTAAAACGTAGGCGAGTTACAGACCGCCCAAAATGGGTGGTCTCGCACCACTGCTGGTTGCTGCGTCCAGGAACCGCAGCAGCCAAACCGCGGGGTTCCTGGGCGCAGCAAGAAAGAAGCGCCAAAATGGCGCTTCTTCCTGCGCCCCGGAAGTGGCGCCACAAGGCATGCACTCGCGGTGCCACTTCTGGCATGTGACGTCCAGACACTGCTTCTGTGACATCAAAATGGCGGCGCCCATCTGTATGTGGTGCCACCATTTTGACATACTCATTACGCGTGAGGGGCAAGGCGCATCAGGAAGCGCCACCCCTCGCATGTAATGACGGCGTCTCATTGGCCCGTCTGTAACGCGCCCTAGTTTCTGTTGAAAACTTTCTATTTAAAAATCTCCAGCGAAGGAGGCTCCACCACATTCTGAGCTAATGCTTTACTGCCAAATACTATCAATGCATTCTTCCTAATGTTCAGTAGGGCTGGGTATTTTTAGACTGGAGAAGAGATGGTTAAGAGGTGATATGATAACCCTGTTTAAATCTTTGAATGGGTATCACATTGAGGATGGAACAAGCTTGTTTTCTGCTGCTCCAGGGAATAGGACATAGAGCGATGGATGCAAGCTACAGGAGAAGACATTCCAGCTCAACATTGGGAAGAACGTCCTGACAGTAAGGGCTGTTCGACAGTGGAACACACTCCTTCCTAGGAATGTAGTGGAGTCTCCTTCTTTGGAGGTCTTTAAGGAGAGGCTGGATGGCCATCTGTCAGGGATGCTTTGATTGTGAGTTCCTGCATGGCAGGGGGTAGGACTGGATGGCCTTGTGGTCTCTCCCAACACTATGATTCTATGATTCCTACCGATCTCAGCTGTAGACTACCCAGAAAAGCCTCCAGGATTGGCCTTTTAGCACCTGCATCTCCATCATCACTGGCATCTTCACCTCTTTGCAGGACTGAGCTGCAGGGGCAGAAGGTGTCATCATCCTGCAGCCTTTCTTTAGGAGGCCATTAATTTCGATTTAGAGATAACAAATTGATTGAGGAGGGGCCTCACTGCTTTGAAGAGGGTGCAGGGCCCTGTGAGTCTGTCACAGCATTTTCCAACTGCAGAATGCAATCGCCCAACAGCAGGAGAGGAAAGACATGGCTGCTGGGTAAGAAAGCAGGAGCAGAGAGAGGTTCAGAGGGAAATATGATAAGAAGGAGGAGGGGAAGGAGCCAACGCCAAAGCTCCCACTTCCTCCTGCAAGTTCATTATCACCTAACCCGCGAAATGTGTGAAATGGGCTAGATGCACCAGTGCCTCTTTTAACCTCCCAAGGAGGAGGAGGAGGGGGAAGAGAAAGAGAGAGGCGAAAGTCGCACATCATTAAGAAGGGAATAAACGATACCGAGGCACCAAGCAGAAATGATTTGATTAGCAATTTCCAGTTTTGAAAAGACCTGGATGCGAACCAAATGACTATACAGAAGGTGCGATGGAGTTCTTAATTGCCGGAGCTGCACAGGGAGAGGCAATGATTTGTGACACATAATACAGCGCACTACGCGGATGCTAATAACTGTTAATTAACTGTGGCAGTGATATACTCTTCAAATGCACATATGAGTTACCATAATTTCTCAATTAGAATCTGCACTATTAGGAGTCCAAAGGAGGAGGCTTGATGGGTGTAGAAGGGGGTGTGAAGGAAAATAATCATCCATTTATTTATTTATATATTTATTTTAATGTAACCTTCCTTTGGAGTGTAGTGTATATCCTGTTCTGGAGCCAAGCAGCTTGAAAATGCTAGGCACTAAAAATATACTCCTGCCAAAATGTGAAACGTTTCCTGAATGAACCTTTTCCTCTGGAGAAGCGGTTATTAATTCTAAAAGGCTGTTCTTGCGCCATGCCATCTGGCAGGCTGCTAAAAGTTCAGGAGATTCTGCTCTGCAGACATCCTTCATGGATCCTGCCAGCACCAGCAGCATCCCTCGCGCATGAATGCTATGCCTCCTGCCTAACCACCCTCCCCCCCATTGGACATTATCACACGGGAGGAATTTCTCTTGATTTCGAATGAAAAGAAAGTGGGGCCGGAACCCGTTTACGTGAATTTGCTAGTTCGGCGAATTTATGTGAATGTGAATTGCGTTTGAACTGGCTTCCCATTGCCCGAAAATAGCTTGCCGTGGCCCGAAATTGCGTGTGATCACCTCTCACGCAATAATGTGAAACCCCATGACTCTGTTCGGACTGACTTCCCATTGCCCGAAAATAGCTTGCCATTGTCCGAAATTGCGTGTGATCACTTCTCACGCAATAACGTGAAACCCCATGACTGCGTTTGGACTGACTTCCCATTGCCCGAAATTGCGTGTGGTAGTCTATCACGCAATAATGTGAAACCCCATGATTGCGTTCGGACTGACTTCCCATTGCCCGAAATTGCGTGTGGTAGTCTATCACGCAATAATGTGAAACCCCATGATTGCGTTCGGACTGACTTCCCATTGCCCGAAATTGCGTGTGGTAGTCTATCACGCAATAATGTGAAACCCCATGATTGCATTCGGACTGACTTCCCATTGCCCGAAATTGCGTGTGGTAGTCTATCACGCAATAATGTGAAACCCCATGACTGCGTTCGGACTGGCTTCCCATTGCCCGAAAATAGCTTGCCATTGCCCGAAATTGCGTGTGATCACCTCTCACGCAATAACGTGAAGCCCCATGACTGCGTTCGGACTGACCTCCCATTGCCCAAAATTGCGTGTGGTAGTCCATCACGCAATAACGTGAAACCCCATGGTTGCGTTCGGATTGCCACTGGATTATACTTCCAATTTCCCTTGTCTGATAATGTCCATTGTGTTTATGTTAAAAAAACATTTGAGTCACTCTCTGTGTGTGAATGCAGGGAAATGAGTCCAATTGTAAAGCCTATTGTACACCAAGGATATAAAAAAAATGGCCGGGGGACCAAGAAACCAAGCCTGAAAGGGTGGGATGATCAAGTGGTGTTATGATAGCCATAATCAAATAGCTGAAGTTTGTCGGTGGAGTTCTTTGTTTCTCCAGAGATAAGCTGAGAAGTATAGTTGTCAGCAACTCATCTGAGCCCTGTAGCCAATGTTGGCATACGGCAGAGTAAACTGGCAAACTCAGAAACGTGGTTCTCAGTCCTCAGTTGAGATAACAGCAACTGGATGTCTTCCAGGAACTGAAGAAATGCAGGAACCTCCGGGGACTCTCAGCAACCGATGCCAGGCTTCAGCTGATAAACGACCAGACAAGCCAAGTCTCCCAAAGTGCTTTATTTACAGTGCTATAATACAGATCACACACGAATACCAACTCCTACTACAACCCACAAAGCAATCACTGGAAGCTTCAGACCATGCGGTCTCCGAAACCCAGTGACTTCCTGTGTTACATTCTAAAGTGTCCCCCTGTGCAATCCAGACAGATGTTTCATCATCCAGGCACAAGTGCACACAGGCATCAGAGTGTCCTTGAGGCTATGAGCATCAGCTGTGCTTGATCAGCCTTGTCCTTCCAGTGCTGGATGCTCATGGTCAGACACACACACATCCAAGCATTTCCCAGTGTGCTGACTTTAACCCCTGACAATAGTGGCCCCTCCACATTTGCTGGGGTTAGCGGTGAAGGTCCCCCGTGAATGTGGAAAAACGCAAATAAAGAAACTACTATTCTCTTTACCGAAGACAACACCTCTCTTGTGTTGTCTCTCTGCAGTATACGCTGCAGAACAAATTGTCTTGGAAGGCAGGTGGTGGACTCACCGCATTAGGTTTTTGAGCAGAGGCTAGATGATCACCTATCAATTATATATTTTAACCTACGGATTTCTGCCGTGAAGCCCAAGATTTCACTCAAAACAACACAACTTCACAATTCTGCTTGCCTACTCAGAGTTACCTCTGAGTAGACAAGCAGAAGCTCTCATTCTTTTGTGAAGTTGTGTAAGCAACACTGGGTTCACTGGGACTTAGGGTGCATCTACACTGCAGAACTAATGCAGTTTGACCCTGTTTTAACACCCATGGCTCAATGCTATGGAATGCTAGTTCTGTGAGATACAGTATTTAGCTTTCCCCGTCAGAGAGCTCTGGTGCCGCAATCAACTACAAATCCCAGGACTACAAAACTGTTGTCAAATTGGATTGTGGCAGCAGCCTTACTCTCATGCAGCATTTGGCAAAGATCCCTGGGGAAGTCTCAATCAATTGCAATAAAATCCAGTGTATTGGGTTTTGAAGTATTGATAATTGGCAGGCCTCGCAACTTGGATGACTTAGTAGCTGGTGGCTTTGTTGGCAGCCTTATTACACCAAAAGCTGGAAGAGGAGTGAGGTGCCAGCTGGCCACAGCTGTATCCAGCAAGCCTGACACTCCTAAGGGAGAGCGATGGTGGTTGTACTGGCAACTATCTCAGGTTTGTTGCTCTTGGGAACCTGCGACTGGATGCTTTTTCCCTCTCTTGATATAGAAGAACTGGGAATGGTCATCTGCTCATACATCCACAAATGTATTTGGTACCTTCTAGAGAAGAACCAATGTGGTGTAGTGGTTTAGGCATTCAACTATGACTTTGGAGACCAGGGTTTGATTCCCTGTTCGGCCATGGAAACCCACTTGGTGACCCTGTGCAAGTCAGACATTCTCAGCTCCAGAAACCCCCTCGATAGGTTCGCCTTCGAGTGACCATAAGTCAGAAATTACTTGAGGCACACAACAACAACAAACCAACTGGAGCCAGCTATGGGCCCAGACGTCAAGCCTCACCCCCAGGAGTGTCCTGGGCTGATAGTTATCTAGGAGGCCTCACTTAACTCTTTTTGATACAGTTACCCATGGGTACCTTTGTTTCAGAGATTCCCTAGATTGACAGATGTGTCTTGCTTTTCCTCCAAAATTCCCTTTTCCTTTAGTAGGAACACTATGACTCAGGGAGATGGGGATGTTTAGCCTGGAGAAGAGAAGATTAAGAGGTGATATGATAGCCCTGTTTAAATATTTGAAGGGATGTCATATTGAGGAGGGAGCAAGCTTGATTTCTGCTGCTCCAGAGACTAGGACCCGAAGCAATGGATGTAAACTGCAGGAAAAGAGATTCCACCTCAACATTAGGAGGAACTTCCTGAGAGTAAGGGCTGTTCGACAGTGGAACAAACTCCCTCGGAGTGTAGTGGAGTCTCCCTCCTTGGAGGTCTTCAAGCAGAGGCTGGATGGCCATCTGTCGGGGATGCTTTGATTGTGATTTCCTGCATGGAAGGGGGTTGGACTGGATGGCCCTTGTGGTCTCTTCCAACTCTATGATTCTATGATTCTATGACATCTGTCAATCTAGGGATCTCTGAAACAATGTGCCCATGTGCAAGGACAATGGGATCACACCCAGTATTTCCCTAAGTGTACTGAAGTCAGCTTTCCTAAAGTCTAGGATATGCATCTGACTATGCTTGGCTTTCCAAACATATTTATATTTATATGCTTATATGTTTTAGGTTTTAAGAGCATTCTAATCACTGGTGGCAACTCTGTCCCTTGCAGGGACGTAGCCAAGGGGGGGGGGGTCTTGGGGTCCGGACCCCTCATTCCATTAGAAAAATGAATGGTGGGTGCAGCTGCGCCACCGCTCCCAAGACCCATTATAATGGTGGCACTTAGTCTGGACCCCCCCTCCTAAAATCCTGGCTACGTCCCTGTCCCTTGCTCAACATTTCAGTAGACTTTTAAAAAGTCCTATCTAAGATTGCTTAATGAGTATTGGCCACAGAGCAGAGGAAGCCAATGCTGGTGTGGTTTAGTCAGCTGTTAGCTTTATAGCTTTGCCTCTGTACTAAAAGTGACAAGTTGAACACATTACAGTGAGCTCAGATGTGTTATGTAGATGAAGCCTGCAGCAATATCTGCCTCCTCTCCATTATTTATGATGTCTATATAATACAATAGACTGAGATGTAAACCATTGTGGTGTCGTTTGTTTTCCATGCTTCCAAAAGTACGGCCGCATTTTTACAGAGAATTGCATCTCTGTTACATATTAATCAAAAGCCCCGTACATGGGGCTTTTATGCAGGAAAACTAAAGGGAGAGAAAGATTAAAGTGCGCGGCTTTTTCCTCAGCTGTCAATTACAGGCCATAAAATCATAATAAAGGCTTCTAAATAATGTGCATCTGACAGGCCTTGCTTCAGCCACAGAGTCCTTTATGGGGGTTAACTACAAAATAACTCCCAGTGAGTGATTGGGAACAGGCGTGCGGGTAATACTCTAATGCCAATGGCTACATAACTCTTTGCAAAGTTCACTTGGCACGGCTTCTACCAACTTGGCAGAAGGAAACCGTTCTTCACACCCAAGTCTCTGCTCACAGGAAGGCTGCCTTGAAGAACTTACAGGCTGCGGAAATCTGTGTTTCCACGAAGAAAAGGCCAAAAGGCTTTTTAAAATGGTACCCTGCTGTTAATTGAGAATGGCAGACCTTTGCATTTGCAGACGGCGAAAACGCACCCTTTTTCATTTATGACTGTGGAAGCCAAAGTCACAGTAGAATACCCAATGGTGATTTTAAGATTTGGTTTCCCTAGTTTAGATGGTTTGGAAGGTCAAAAAGCGAAATTTTACTCAATATTGGATTTTTATCAAATATTATTTTAATGAAAGAATGAACTGTGGTGTGAAGTCGAAGGCTTTCACAGAATCATAGAGTTGGAAGAGACCACAAGGGCCATAAAGTCCAACCCCATTCTGCCATGCAGGAAATCCAAATCAAAGCATCCCCATTAACAGATGGCCATCCAGCCTCCGTTTGAAGACCTCCAAGGAAGGAGACTCCACTACACTCCGAGGGAGTTTGTTCCACTGTTGAACAGCCCTTACTGTCAGGTAGTTCCTCCTAATGTTGAGGTGGAATCTCTTTTCCTGGCACTTGCATCCATTGTTCCGGGTTCTGTTCTCTGGAGCAGCAGAAAATAAGCTTGTACCCCACTCTCTTCCATGCCAGCATTCTCTGAAGATGCCAGCCACAGATGCTGGCGAAACGTCAGGAAGAAACTCTTCTAGAACATTGGCCACAGAGCCCGAAAAACCCACAAATAACAAAGATAATGATGGAGATTCTAGACAAATCCAACCTAGACAATGAAGAAGCAGTAAAAGAGGTCCCATACCTGGCATCAAACACTGATAGAAATGGGGACTACAGTCAGGAAATCAGAAGATTAAGAATGGGGAGAGTGGCTATGAAAGAACTAGAAAGGCTTCTAAAATGGAGATATACAACTGCACACAAAAGTCTGAACTGTACACACCATTGTTTTCCCTATTGCCATGAAAACCCTGGACTGTTAAGAGAGTAGATAGGAAGAAAACCAGCTCACTTGAGATGTGGGGCTGGAAAAGAGTGCTGAGGGTCCCCTGGACAGCCAAGAAGAGAAGCAAATGGGTCCTAGAGCAGATCAAGCCAGAATTCTCCCTGGAGGACAAGATGACACGACTGAGGCTGCCGTACTTCGGACACTTCATGACAATGCATTGATCCTTGAAAAGGACAAGGGGCCTGAACAGACAGGCCAAAATAAAGCTGCTTTGGGTCACTTTGGAGGTATGTTGTTTAAATGCTGCAGGTGTCCTAAGAGGCTAGAAGCCATGGCAAAGCCACGTCTCAGTCCCAAGGACTGGAGCACAGCTTTGGCACAGCTCCTGGTCTCTTAAGATGTGTGTATTATCATTGGAACAGCATACCTCCAAAGTGACTCAAAGCAGCTTTATTTTGGCCTGTCTGTTCAGGCCCAATAATGCTAGGAAAGGTGGAAGGAAGCAGAAAGAGAGGAAAGCCGCATGTTCGTGGGTGGACTCTCTTAAGGAGGTCATGGTTATGAGCTTGCAAGAACTAAGCAGAGCAGTGGAGGAAAGGGAGTCTTGGAGATGTCTCCAAGACGTCTTCCACATGGGTTGAAATCAACTCGAGGGCAGTTCACAACAAAAAATTAGGTATTAATTATTGTATATATGTGTGTTGTGTGCCTTCAAGTTGTTTCCAACTCATTGTAACCCTAAGTCAACCCTATCGTGGGGTTTTCTTGGCAAGATTTGTTCAGAGGAGGTTTGCCACTGCCTTCCCCTGAGGCTGAGAGAGTGTGACATCTTGCTCAAGGGCACCCAGCTGGTTTCCATGGCTGAGTAGGAATTGAATCCTAGGCCTGTTACAGACTGCCCAAATAAAGCTGCTTCGGGTCTCTTTGGAGGTATGCTATTTAAATGATGCATGGGTCCTAAGAGTCCGGAGGTCATGCCAAAGCCACACTCCATTCCTAAGCACTGGAGCGCAGCTTTGGTGCAGCTTCTGGATTCTTAGGGTGCATGCATCATTTAAACAGCATACCTCCAAAGAGACCCAAAGCAGCTTTAATTTGGCAGTCTGGAACAGGCCTTTGTCTCCAGAGTCGTAGTCCAACTCTCAAACCGCTATGCCACTCTGGCTCCCTTTCGTTATTGCATATCACTCTGGAATTGTGTTAGCAAAGAGCAATATATATACATTTGTAAAATAAATAAATAAATAAATTTAATTGGAAATTAAGTTTGCTTGATAAAATTTATGTTACGAGAATTAAAATAAAACACAGCTAAAATCAACAAATGGTGACATTAAAGCACAATTTTAAAAACAACTAAATAAGCTGTCGTATTAAAACTTCACACTGAATTAAAACAGTTTGGAAAACCAGATAAATTCTTTCTTTCTTTCTTTCTTTCTTTCTTTCTTTCTTTCTTTCTTTCTCTTTCTGCCTGCCTGCCTGATTAGAGATCAGCAATACAAAATTCTTTGCAAACCACCGAAGCTGGGCTTCAAATTTAAAGTAAAGAGCTGTATGATGTTGCAAACAAACCACGTGCCCATTTTTCCAGAGCGTTGCCTTGTTGCATGCATCACCAACGCCTCCTTCAGACCACTGATAAGCTTGTGTATTATTAACAGGTCATGCAGTGATTATTCAGACAATCACCAAATCACTCTGATTGCCTTTAACTTCAAGGAGGCAGCATGGAACTGTGAAATTCAGATAAGGCTCGACTGCCGCCACCGCTCTGCCTGCAACCTCCTTTCCCAGAAGCTGGAAAGTCTTGAAAAGGCATCAGAAAAGGAGCAGATCACACTCAGAGATGGAGGCACTAAGCGTATAATTTCCAGCTCTCCAAGGAGCATTAAATCCTGCCATTGCTGACTTACCAGTAGGAGATGGGACATTACATTTGCCCTTCTTATCACTGGCTAATGACCATTAGGGGCACCAGTGAGAGTTCACACCTGCTGCCCAACAGGAGCCCAGTTGGAGCCCAGCAGGTGGCTTCAGGATGGGATCTGCTTCCCCTGTCATTAGAAAGGCTCTTCTCCTCCCCAATTTCCTTTACTCGGGAGGGAATTCATTGCATGATCAAATGACCCTGATCTAGAGAATCAAGGAAGCTGTTTTTACTTCTCCTCTACCAGCAGGGTCATAAGATAATCATGAGATCAGAGAAAAAAGGTCCAGATAGTTCATCAGACTGTTTTAAACTGTGATGAAGAGAGGCCCCAGGCAGGGCTCTTAGCAGAAGGAGTCAACCCTGGCCAATCCTATCATTTGGAGTTTATCAGACAAGGGAAATTGGACGTATAATCCAATGGCAATCCGAATGCAATCATTGAACGTTATTGCGTGATAGACTACCACACGCAATTCGGGCGATGGGAAGTCAGCCCGAACGCAATCATGGGGTTTCGCATTATTGCATGAGAGGTGATCATACGCAATTTCGGGCAATTGCAAGCTATTTTGGGGCAATGGGAAGTCAGTCCGAACGCAATTCGCATTCACGTAAATTCGCTGAACTAGCGAATTCATGTAAATGCGTTCTGGCCCCACTTTCTTTTCATTTGAAATTAAGAGAAGTTATTCCCGTGTGATAAACTCCATTTGTCTCCAGCAATGGGAAGCCAGAGGTCTATTGCCTCCTATCACTAAGCTGTCATGGTTAATAGCCACAAAGCTATCCTTCTTGAATCCATCTAGTGCTTCTTCAATAATAATAATAATAATAATAATAATAATAATAATAATAATAATTCATATTTATAACCTGCTAAAAGAGTCATCCCAACATCCCATGCTAATCTATTCCATATTTCCTGAAGGATGGGAAGCCAGTTCCACTTCATGATGCTGATTTGCAGTGCTTTGTCTAGGTAGAAACTCAAAACAAAGCCACAAAGTCCTTAAAGTTTCTTTCCTCGATGCCCTCCTTTCGCACGGTCACCACTTTATCCTTTTGAGATGCAATGGCCAGAAGTGCTTGCAATAGTTCAAGCATGGCCGCAGTGCACCAGAAATTTGACGTTAGGAACTCCACTCGGCAACCATTCGGTGCCAGGCTCAGTCCAAAGTGTTGGCGTTAGCCTTCAGTGGCCTCCAGACAACACCAACAAAGGAAGATGCTTTGGCCATAAGAACAATAGTAGCAATAAGTGATTCCTATTCAGCTCTATGGCCTTAAGCTGTGGGGTGCCGCAGGGCCCCATCTTGTCCCCAATGCTGCTCAGCATCTAAATGAAGCCAGTGGGGAGGCTTGGGACCGAGTTACTTACGGGAACGCATCTCCCTATATAATCCGCCCCGAAATCTCCAAACAACGGGGAAGAATTTGCTGGAATTAAAAACAACTAGACTAGCCTCAACCTCCCAAAGAGCTTTTACCATAGCCGCTCCAAGATTGTGGAACCGTCTCCTGGAAGAGATCCGTCTTACTACCTCCTTGGAGACCTTTGAAGAGGGCAGTTAAGACTGATCTCTTCCGGTGAGCATACCCACCCGGTCTTGTATAAGACACACAGATCTACCTCCTTGAACAGCATTGGGACATCTTTATCCCACAGTCGCTTCTTGATACCTTGTTTTTAGCTGCTAAATCCTTATGTATTTTATTGTTGTGCTTGTACTTGTATTTTTATGCTAGGTTGTAATCCCGCCTCGATCCACCTGGGAGAGGCGGGAATATATATATATATATATATATATATATATATATATATATTAAAGTCACTCATCTCTACTGTTGTAAGAATCCATTGAGACTGTGAAGGTCCTGGAGTCTGTAATGGGCTGGATGAGGACAAAAACTGAAGCTGAATCCTGATAAGACAGAGACTATGTGGATTAATGGTTACTAGATCCAGGAGTTGAGTGAGGAACCTACTCTGGATGGAGTTACACTCCTCCTGAAGGAACAGAAGCAATACATTTATTGTTATTTAAGGCATTTGTCATTGCCCCTTGACTCACCGGATTACTAGGCACTATGTTTTAAAACTGCCACACACAAGACAAATCAATGGCCTATTTACCACAACCATTTCCACCTAGTGTCTGAATGCCAACAGGACGTTAAGCATAGACTTCTATGACCTGGGAAGAGTGACCAGGAAGGTTTCATTCCATGCGCCTACCAGCCACACTTCCGCATCAAAGATTCAACCAAGTCAGTGGCACGGTTGTTGTTGTTTTTTGTTATTATTAAATCAATGTCTATGTCACTCATCATATTTAGCAATATCTGAAAGAGATGCTATTGCTGCATGTTCCAATAGACTTTCCATTTCTTGTGCCATCTGTCCTATATTCATGCTGTTTAGATTCTGTCACTACACTACAACAAAAGCATTGCGGTGTGTCCGCATTGGTGGCTACTGGCTCCTATGTTAGCGGGCTGGTAAATCCATGCCCAGGTTTCATACAGGCTTGAAAAGAATTATCCAAGGGATATGTTCAGCACATTGGAAGGCTTTTTCCAGATGCCACAGATGACTGGAGGCAACCACATGACTTTTACTGAATGCCACAGACTCCGTCATCTGTTCCTGTGCGCCTAATACAGAGGAACTGTGGTTTGCAAATGGCCAAAGATGTACATCCAAATGCTAATCCCAACTAGAAGCTGAATCAGTGAGATTTGGGTAAGTGCTAACTTATCATTCAGCAGCTAGTTCACTACGTTTAATTGGAGCTACCTCTTTCTTTTAGGCCCAAACTGTTGGAGACGGTTGCTTATAAACGTAGGTTTCTGCCCCATCAAAGAAACCTAGTTGATATTAAATCTCTTTCTTTGCTTCCCTGAATCCTCTTGTACACATTGCCAATTTTTATTAGATTTCTCTTTTTAATTTGGAGGCTGTGCATGGCACACTATGCCATGATAAAGATAAATGGTCCCTTCAGATGAACGTACCTCTCCACAAACTCCCTTACGGGCATATTTTGATGGATACAACTTCCATCACCCCTCATAACTACGCTGGTAAGAGGTGATGAAAACTAGAATCAAGCATTGTTTGGATGCCAACAGATAACCAGCTGGTACTGATCTAACATCTACCTACCTTTAGTTCTGTTTTGTGCCGCTCCCTGCTCTACCAGTTTTAGCACCCAAACACTCCAAGGATGGGAAGCTGCCCTCTTTAACTATTGGTGTGTGGACTCCCTCCAACTTAATTCAGAATTTGCTCATCATTTATGAGCTTTCTTAGCATGGGTGGGGGAGGAATAAACACAGCTGTTTTCTAAAGTTGGTACACATGCGCTGGTAGTGTGGCACACGTGCGACTGATCATACTGCCCTTGGGAACTGTACTTCCTAGCGCCAGCTGTGGCCAAGCGATGCAACAAGCACCTTCCAAATGCCGCAAGCGGATATCTTAATTTTAATTTTATTTATTAAAAGACTTCTATCTCGCCCTTTATCACCGGTTGCCAGCGTTGCATACAATATAAACAATTCAAAATGTTTCCTGGTTAAAAGGATCCATAATTTGAAAAACATAAAACGTATTAAACATGGCGACCATTGAAACCACTTTAAAAGGCTTGGAGGTCTTTAAACAGAGGCTGGATGGCCATCTGTTGAGGATGCTTTCAATGTGAGTTCCTGCATGGCAGAATGGGGTTGGACTGGATGGCCCTTGTGGTCTCTTCCAACTCTATGATTCTATGATTTCAGTCCTGGGATCTGCAGCAATCCTGTTTAGGGCTGAAGAGCAGGGTATAAATATTGGAAATAAATAAATAAAGTAGGAAAACCACTGCCTTCAAGCCTTGCTTGTGGACTTCTCTTTGGCCACTGTAGGAAACACAACGTGGCACTTTACGACCCTTCTTTCTTGGAAGGACTATTCTTCTGGAAGGTATAATAAGCAGCACTACCATTGATAGACAGGCCATGTTGAATCAAGGCTCCCACATGGACTGTGGACAGACACTACGACTGGCACGGGGCTGGGAACCCAGCTACCTCTGCAATGCGGCCGTGCCCTTGTGCCATTTTGTGCTGACTTCATGCACGGCCTCAGCTGTCTCTATCCTTTTTAACCAGCTTATTTGTCCCCTCTCCGTGTGCTTGCAAAACAGCGGGAGCAGCCTAACCCTGACTCCGCAATGAAGTATTAACTCATACCCAACACAGTGTGTCTCCAAGGACCTCCCTGGCCCCCTTCGTCATCCTATGCTGACATTTTAATCGTGCTTTTGTGGAAGCCGGCTGGCAGTATGTCATCAGGAATGGCTCGGTGAGGGGCCAGGGAGGGCTGCCGACTGTGGCGGCTGCTGAGGGACGCAGCCTATTCTGACAGACTGAGCAATAATCTGAACTTACTGCACTGAGCCGGTGGGACACCAGCCGGGTCGCTTTATCTTCTTCATTAAAGTGTGTTCAGGAAAGGGGAAAAAAATCCATTTTCCTTTAAAGTCTCAGGAACAGATGGAGTAAAATTAATTGCGCCATTAAGTCCCGATAGACAATACCAGAGTGGTTTTCTTTCAACAGTGCATGTGTGTTACAAAGTGCTCTTCGTAAAAGGCAATTACTGCAACATTTGCCATAAAATAAAGGTTGCTTTAATGGGCAATAAACACAGGCTTCAAATTTTGTATGAAATGGGTCTCCAAAGGGTGCTGTTATACACAGCTCAAAGGCACAACCGACTTTACTATTTCAGCTCTGGCTCAAGCTCAGCTAAGAGCGAACAATGATTTCTAAGACCCTTGGATATACCTTTTTTTCTCTCCTCCTGGTAGAATTATGCATGTAATGGTACCTCATTGCAGGCTCTTTCCATCCTCCCTCCCCTTCTTTTTATCCTGCTCAGGAAACCATGGTGAGGGGAGACTCCACCAGCTGGCTTTCTGGCTGCATCAATGGCTTGGAAAAGAAAGGAAAAGGCAGCAGAGGCATATGGAGAGCAGACAAGGAAGAACAGGTAGATGGAAAGGGGGGAAGAGGGGAAGTCGCTGGAGGATTCTTGGCTTCCACATGCAGGAAATAACAAGGTCTGATTTCTTCATATAATTGCCCTGACAGCTAGAAAAAGGTTCCATATTTCAGTTTCAGGTTGAGGGGGGAAAGAGAGGAAGGAATCCATTGGCAGCGCAAGCAGGGCCAGACAGATGCTGCATGATGCGCGGCATCCAGCGCAGATGTTCACTTTTGGTTCGTAAACCAAAATAAGTAATAACAATTAAATCTCTAGTCCTGATTTCAGCTGGGTCGAGGGACGTTCCCGTAGCATTTGAGGCATACTCGCTAAGGTCCGTAACAATAGGGTATTTCAACACAGTCAGGCCTCTGTATCCACAGAGGTCCAGGAACGAAGCCCCAGCCCTGTTTACGTATTTGAAGGGTGTCACACTGAGGATGGAGCAAGCTTGTTTTCTGCTGCTCCAGAGAATAGGTCCCAGAACAATGGATGCAAGCTCCAGGAAAAGAGATTCCAGCTCAACATTAGGAGGGACGTCCTGAGAGTAAGAGCTGTTCAACAGTGGAACACTCTCCTTCCTTGGAGTGTGGTGGAGTCTTTAAGCAGAGGCTGGATGTCCATATTCTGGGATGCTTTGAATGTGAGTTCCTGCATGGCAGCGGGTTGGACTGGATGGCCCTTGCGGTCTCTTCCAACTCTATGATTCTATGAAATACCAAGGGCCCACTGTATTGTAATTTAACTAGTGAGAATGAAAACTCCATGTTGTAGTCTCCACAGCTAACCACAGTTCTTCTCCTCCTACAGGATTCATGCTTCTAGCCAGCTAATCTCTCCAGGTAGGAGATTCTACCATGTTCAGCCTTCTCTAATTTGTTCAGCAGTGAAACAACTGTGGATCAACAGAGGAATAAAATCTTGTCGCTAGTGAACTCTTCTTCTTCTTTTAAGTATTTAAGCAGAGGTTGGATGGGCATCCTTGAGCAGTACTTTAGCTGTGTATTTCTGCATGACAGGAGGTTGGAGTATAGAAGCATAGAATCATAGAATCGTAGAGTTGGGAGAGACCGCAAGGGCCATCCAGTCCAACCCCCTTCTTCTGCCATGCAGGAAATCACAATCAAAGCATCCTTGACAGATGGCCATCCAGCCTCTGTTTGAAGACCTCTAAGGAAGGAGACTCCTTCTTTTTAGGGGGAAACTGAAGCAAAATAAGTACAGGTTGGGCCTTGGAACTTGCCAGGGATCTGTTCCAGACCCACCCATCCCCGGCGAGTTCCAAATATCATGCATATTGAAGACCCATAGGTTTGAATGGGGTGCATGTATGCGGGACGCACGTGACTGGTACACGCCCATTACCGTTAATGGCGGTTGCACTAGATAGAACTCCAATTCTATGATTCAATGTTTTTTGACCCGAACCTCAGCATATCATTCATGACTTTTGGTCATTTTGGGGAGAGAGGCCACAAGGATTTGGGTCGTTTTTGATACTTCTGTAAGCTTCAGATTTCTGTGAATCTTGAAAACTGGGTCCAGTTTGGGCCCATTTCGGCCAGCTCTCACCATCTGAATTTGCCATTAGTACAAGTGATTCAGGAAAGTAACATGCATCAACAGAATATAATCATAGAATCATAGAGTTGGAAGAGACCCCAAGGGCCATCCAGTCCAACCCCATTCTGCCATGCAGGAAATCCAAATCAAAGCATCCCCATTGACAGATGGCCATCCAGCCTCTGTTTAAAGACCTCTAAGGAAGGAGACTCCACTGCACTCCGAGGTAGGAGTGCATTCCACTGTCGAACAGCCCTTACTCTCAGGAATTTCCTCCTAATGTTGAACTGGAATCTCTTTTCCTGGAACTTGCATCCATGGATAGATAGACTACATGCATAAAGAAGGGAATAAGCAAGCTCTGCGTATTGCTAAATCTTTTTCTTCCGTGTGGTACATTCGGTCACACAGAGACATTGACAGGCCATTTCAACCCAGTCTTTAGAGAAGGGCAGTGGGATACACTTCACAGGCTGTGAAAGGTTTGGATTGCTAGGCGCAGACAAGGATTTGAGTGCTTTTAATATTCACATGAAAATTACCACATTTCATACCTCCTAAAACTCTGTGTGAGACCAATTGTATCTTGGCTCAGAAATATGCATTTTCCTTAGGCTTGTTTTGCTTTCTGCAGAAATAAAACGTGCATGGAACCTAAGCATACCATTTAAAAACGTGAATGATGTGGGCAAACAGGTCAGTCTCTGAGCCAGAGGATAAATAGACACAAACCAGATGTTAGGAACAGGAATACACAAAAGCTTGTTGTAGTACAGTTCAGTCTTCCTCGACAATCTGTCTCAGACCCCAATACCGGTGTCCTTGCACAAACAACAAACAACAACAACAACAACAAACCTACAAAGAAAGAAAGACTGGAGAAAGAAATAGCAAAATTGGAATATATCCACAAACTCCAGTCCACCAACAGTGGATTGAACAGAGACAATCGTTTCATAGCGTACTACACACATTATAACACTAGCTAAACCCCCAACCCTCCATCTTCATGAGGGCTCTCTTGGCCAGTTCATCCCATCTCCTTTCTCGTTCCCACATGATATTCCAATGCTCCCACCACAATTCATATGTTTATTTACTTTCCAAGGCTTTAGGCAACATCCTTCCTCTTGCTTTTGTCCCCCAGGCCTGTTACAGACTGCCAAAATAAAGCTGCTTCGGGTCTCTTTGGAGGTATGCTATTTGAATGATGCATGGGTCCTAAGAATCTGGAAGCTGCACCAAAGCTGCCCTCCAGTGCTTAGGAATGGAGTGTGGCTTTGGCGCAACCTCCGGACTCTTAGGACCCATGCATCATTTAAATAGCATACCTCCAAAGAGACCCGAAGCAGCTTTATTTTGGCAGTCTGTAACAGGCCCCAGACCTCATTTTCATACCCACATGTTTTTCATTCCTATCGTTATTCTTACACACAGCCTGCTTACATCAATCTGTCCCCCGGATCGTCAGCTTAAGATATGTACAATTTTAAAACGCACGCAAGCATGTGTGGCAAAAATGAATGTAGGCACGTGGATTAGAAAAATAAATGAATAAATGCTGTATGTACCTTGGGTAAAATCTATATGGAAAACGAATGCATATTGCCACTAGGGAGAGTAAACAGGATTGCTGCAGATCCCAGGACTGAAATCATAGAATCATAGAGTTGGAAGAGACCACAAGGACCATCCAGTCCAACCCCATTCTGCCATGCAGGAAATCACAATCAAAGCATCCCCGACAGATGGACATCCAGCCTCTGCTTGAAGACCTTCAAAGAAGGAGACTCCACTACACTCCGAGGGAGTTTGTTCCACTGTCGAACAGCCCTTACTGTCAGGAAGGTCCTCCTAATGTTGAGGTGGAATCTCTTTTCCTGCAGTTTGCATCCACTGTTCTGGGTCCTAGGATATTCTATGGACGGAAAGTGTGTAGTTCAAGGGGTTCATTAAACCATTTAGAGCGTTCAGTGTGGCCTTGAGACCTACAGAGCCCCAAAATCCTAGCCAAAATAGGTGGACTTTCTGCTGGGGGAAAAAAGCTTCTAAATGACCCACTCACTCCCCTGCAAACCCTACTAATATTCAAGATTTTACAAGGAAGGCTTTAACCATATATAGAGTGAGAAATGTCGGATGTTCAAGCTGGACTCAGGAAAGGGAGAGGCAATAGGAGCCATGTTACAAACATACGATGGATAATGGACCACACTCATAATAAATTCAACCTGTGCTTTATAGATTATACGAAAACCTTTGATTGTGTAGCTCATGGGAAATTATGATTTATTCTAAAAGAAATGGCAGTGTCACAACTTCCTGTTGTCCTGATGTGTGACCTATACCTTGGATACCTGTCAGGATACAATATGTGGAAGCAGACATCACTTTACTTGATATGCAGAATATAAGTAACGTTTGCATACAGGAAAATCCTGCTTCCTTCTCTGTCTCTGATGTGCAGCTATTGGTTTAGGAACATGCATTACAGGTGAGAAGATCTGTGCAGTAGGGGAGGTCAAGAGGTTTCAAAGCCCAAAAGGAAAGACACAGATTGTGCTGCTGCAGTGAAGATAATAAACAGAGGCCTGTTCCAGACTGCCAAAATAAAGCTGCTTCGGGTCTCTTTGGAGGTATGCTATTTAAATGATGCATGCATCCGAAGAATCCGGAAGCTGCACCAAAGCTGCCCTCCAGTGCTTAGGAATGGAGTGTGGCTTTGGCGCGACCTCCGGACTCTTAGGACCCAGGCATCATTTAAATAGCATACCTCCAAAGAGACCCGAAGCGGCTTTATTTTGGCAGTCTGTAACAGGCCACAGAGAGTATAAATGGGCAACATGGCAGAAAGCGAAGGGTTAAGTGTCCACAGCCATTAAGGGCATCCTCCAGTTTCATATCTGTTTTCCCTTACAGAACATTAAGCTCAGTGGGACATCACAAACCCCCATGGTGGGGCCATTAAAAAGAGTCAGGTGACACACAGACCAACATCACTGCTGCCTTCACACCGCAGCAGCTTTCACAACAGTTTAATGTTACCAGCATCGGCCCCTAACATTTCCAAAATGAGGTTAAAACTGTACTCCCTAAAAGCCCACTGACTGTAACAGGGTCATGCTTGTGGCAACAGGAGTGTTTAACATATAAATGAGCACCACATGACCTCCCCTGATGTACACTGTTTTAAGTCGGAGTGGCGCAAGGTTGGAGGGTGCCTTGGGCAAAGTGCCCCCTTGATGTGTCCCTTCTGGTTTTCTGGTGGCAGCGGGCAGAAAGGTCTAGGAAACACAATTTACATTTCCCATCACATCCCAGAAGGATCAGGGACAAAGCCAAGGGGGGGGGGTTCTTGGGGTCCGGACCCCCCCTCCCATTAGAAAAATGAATAGTGTGTGCTGCTGCGCCGCCACACCCAAGCCCCATTATAATGGTGGCACTTAGTCTGGACCCCCCCCCCCCCTTTTCCTAAAATCCTGGCTATGTCCCTGGAAGGATTCTACATCAGATGCATTGCTTGCACATCACCAAAACTAGATGAAAAGCATAATGACAAATAGAAACAAGACGGGCTATATCAGTCCACATCACAGAGGATGGCGAGGAGACAGATTATACATTTATCCAGGTATTTGCTGTAACAATTTTCTAGTTGCCTGGATGTGCTTTCTTCATGTTTGTTGCACGTGTTGTTAACTGTCCTCGAGTTAACCACAACTCATGGTAATAACCCTGTGGATGAGGCATCTCCAAGTCCCTGTCCTCCATTGATTGACTTTGGTCCTGTAAATTCAGGCCCTGATTGAGTCTGCCCATCTGGTGTGGTCTTCCTCTCTTTCTGCTGCCTTCTAACTTCCCTAGCATTGTTGTCTTTCTAACGAGTCACACTTTATAATAACGGGACCAAAGTACAATGGCTTCATTTTTGTGACTTGGAGAGATCATGACTTCGAGGGAGATTTCTGGCTTGTTCTGTTCTAGGACCCATTTGGGTTGTCTTTTTGGCTGTCCATGGTATCTTTATAGAATCAAGGACGTAGCCAGGATTTTGGGAAGGGGGGAGCTCCAGACTAAGTGCCCCCATTATAATGAGGCTTGGGTGTGGCGGCACAGCAGCATTTTTCTAATGGAAGGGGGGGGGGTCCGGACACCAAGACCCCCCCCCCCTTGGCTACGTCCCTGATAGAATCATAGAATCACTGTTTCCAGCACCACATCTCAAATGACTTGATTCTCTTCTGTCAACATTCTTCACTGGTTTCTCCTGCTCCAGAGAACAGGACCCAGAACAATGGATGCAAGCTCCAGGAAAAGAAATTCCAGCTCAACATTAGGAGGACCTTCCTGACAGTAAGGGCTGTTCGACAGTGGAACAAACTCCTTCCTCGGAGTGTAGTGGAGTCTCCTTCTTTGGAGACCTTCAAGCAGAGGCTGGATGACCATCTGCTGGGGATGCTTTGATTTGGATTTCCTGCATTGCAGAGGGTTGGACCGGATGGCCCTTGTGGTCTCTTCCAACTCTATGATTCTATGAATCGTGCACGCTGCTGCGCCGCCGCACCCAAGCCCCATTATAATGGTGGCACTTAGTCTGGACCCCACCCCCTTCCTAAAATCCTGGCTACGTCCTTGACAAATGTGTGCATGAATAATCTTCTCCTACACTCCAGCCCCCGTCAAAGGTCTTTTTACGGTGGGCAAGGCATTGAATAACTTTGGGATTTTGGATCATGTTGTACTTTTGCTGTATGGACAACATGGCTATCCCTGGGTATGTCATCAAAGGTCTTGCGAAGCCATGTGAGCAGCCACAAAATCTAAGGCGCGTGTGTGTGGCAAGGATATGCATTGAATCCAGTTGGATCCTGATTTCAGGCTTCAGAAAATGGGCCACATCTGCTCCTTTAGTCCCAAGTGTCAAAGCTCCCACTGATCAGCATTTCATTTTAACAATGCTATAACTGTTGTTCCGTTTGTTGATGCTGGATGAAACGTTCAGATACAGCGTCCACTTAGGAACCCGCCAAATTTAAGACAGACAGGCCAAAATAAAGCTGCTTTGGGTCACTTTGTAGGTATGCTGTTTAAATGACACACGCATCTTAAGAGGCCAGAAGCTGCGCCAAAGCTGCACTGGATGGCCCTTGGGGTCTCTTCCAACTACGATTCTATGATTCTACACATGGTGATGAGGAATCCGATGGCTTGGATGAGTCTGACTTCAGCGCTATGTTGTATATCTTTACACTTTGGGATCTTGCCTATTTCTTTTATGGCTGCCCTTCCCATTCCTAGTTTTATTTCTTGACCGCAATCTCTGTTGTTATCAGCATCTGATCCAAGGCACAGGCTCTCTTTAACTATTTCAATTTCTTCATTATCTAGATCGAACTAGGTTGAACTTATATAGATCCCTCGTGGTCATTTGCACTTTCTTTTATCTTCCTTAGTAGTTGTTCCACATATCTTCGATTGCAGAATCATTGAATCAGAAAGTCGGAAGAGACCTCAAGGGCCATCCAGTCCAATCTCATTCTGCCATGCAGGAATACACAATCGAAGTACACCTGACAGATGGCCATCCAAAGAAGGAGACCCACCACCCTTTGAGGGAGTGTGCCCCACTGTCGAACAGCACTAGGAAGCTCTTAATATTGAGGTGGAATCTCTTTTTCTGTATTGTTGATGGTCCTCACTCCTTCTTCTAACCCTGTGCTTCGGATGATATTTTCTGGGTACATGTTGAACAGGTATAATGATAGAATCCATTCATATCATGATGCATTTGCCAATTGGGAACCATTCTGTTGCTCCATATTCTGTTCTAACAGTAGCATGTAACAGGAACAGTATATAGAGCAATTAACAGTAACACAGCAACATTCAGAAAGGAGAGATATAGTAGTGATGGGTGATTTCAACCATCTTGATATTTGCTAGAAGTTAAATTTGGCCACAAATTTAAGGCACAGCAAATTCCTGGTTTCCCTGGCAGACAATTTCATTGCCCAAAAGGTGGAAGAGCTACAAGGGGATGATGATGATGATGATGATGATGATATTATTATACATTACTATCAATTCAATACAGTTGGTCGACTCTCCGTAAAAAACATACAACACTGACAGAGGTGAGGTTTGGTGGATAGGCTCTCCAGAAGAGATCCGTCTTCAGTGCCTTCTTGAAAGCATCCAAGGTGGTAATGAGACGGATCTCTTCCGGCAAATCATTCCACAACTTGGGGGCCATGGCAGAAAACACTCTGTGGGACGTGGTCACTAGCCTGGTATTTACGTAGTCTAGTGATTTCTTCCCAGATGTTCTGAAACTGTGGGGCAGATTGTGTAGGGAGAGACGTTCCCTCAAGTAACTCAGGCCCAAGCCATTTAGTGCTTTACAGATAATAACCAACACTTTGTATTGCGCCCGGAAGCTAATAGGCAGCCAATGTAAGGGTTTTAATATAGGTGTTATATGGTCAAACCTTGACCAATCTAGCTGCCGCGTTTTGGACTAATTGAAGCTTCCGAACTTGGTACAAAGGTAGCCCCATGTAGAGCGCATTGCAGAAATCTAAATGAGAGATTACTAGCGCATGTACCACTGCTTCAAGGTCCCTCTGGGCCAGGTAAGGGCGCAGTTGGTGTATCAACCGAAGTTGATACCAAGCACTCCTAGCTGCCGCATCTACTTGAGATGACAACTACAGAGACGGATCTAGGAGTACTCTTAAACTACGCATCTTGTCCTTTAGGGGAAGTGTGACCCTGTCCAGGAGAGGTTGACAAAGTTCCCTGCCTGGGCCCAGGGATCCTATCGCTAGTACCTCCGTTTTCTCTGGATTCAACTTGAGTTTTTCCCCCCTCATCCATCCCATTACTGACTCAAGGCAGGCATTTAGAGAAGAGATGCCATCCTTGGTCACTGCGAGAGTCGGAGACATAGAGAAATAGATTTGGGTGTCATCAGCATATTTTAGATATGATCCTAACCCACAGTGATGACCTGGCTAATGGGGTGCAAGTGGCAGGATCCTTACAGGGATGTAGCCAGGATTTTAGGAAGGGGGGGTCCAGACTAAGTGCCACCATTATAATGGGGCTTGGGTGCAGCGGCGCAGTGGCACACACCATTCATTTTTCTAATGGAAGGGGGGGTCCGGACCCCAAGAACCCCCCCGCCCGTTGGCTACGTCCCTGATCCTTAGGTGATCATATTCTCCCGTAGTTTGTTATACAGTAGAAAAGGGAAACCAAGCACAGTCAGACATGCATTCCAGACTTTTGGAAAGCCGATTTTAGTAAACTTAGGGAACTACTGGGTGTGATCCCATGATCAGGACAGGGAAAGAGAATGGAGTTCAGGATGGATGGGAGTTTCTTCAAAGGGAGATACTGTGAAGCTGAGAGATGCAGCTCTTTCAGGCTTCTACGCAGAGCCTCAGAATTTCTTATGATATTCTGAAGTATGTGCCTTGCAGTGCCATTGGTACCCACATGGACCAAAAGGAAGGCGTAATGGTCAGTAGGCTTGACAAGTCTTATCAGCCTCTCTGTTACATTATGGATTTTTGCCCCCAGGAAGACAACACATATGTCAAGACATCTTGTCAGGCCCACACATTTCTGATTCTGTGCCCCTTAGCAGGAACTCTCCTATCACTATCACTTGCCTTCTCCAAGATTTATCAGAGGCCATTCCATGTGCCAAACCTTCCAAAGTCTTGTGCGCATTCCCTGAGGATTGACAGTGCTGCTCTTCTTGCTACCCCTTGTCATCACTGATAAGGGAGAGAGCTTCGAATTGATCCTGCAGCTCCAAACTCACATAATGATCCCTGTTCCTTGTACTTCTACGTGTCACATGCCTCCATTTGTCTCCTGTGTCTGGGAACTGACCACCTCCACAGAGACATTCCATGTATGTTCCTCAACCAGAATAGACTTCTCGGCTCTGTCCAAGAAATCCTGATGCTCCCTAATATGCGTCCAGTTCTGGGCACCGCAGTTCAAAAAGGATGTTGACAAGTGGGAGTGTGTCCATACGAGGGCGACCAAAATGGTGAAAGATCTGGAAACCACGCCAATTCTGTGATTCTACAATGCGCTCGCACCATACGCGGACACACTATACACGGAAGCGTACAGGGCGCAAGGGGCGGCTCGTCCCATTGAAAGTAATGGGGCGCACGCCCATGATGTGCGTGCACCGCTGTGCCATCGCTCCATGCATGGGCCCCATTACTTTCAATGGAGCTCAAGAGGCTGAGACACTCTATGATTCTGGGAGACCACGGCCTGTTACAGACTGCCAAAATAAAGCTGCTTTGGGTCTCTTTGGAGGTATGCTATTTAAATGATGCATGCACCCTAAGAATCTGGAAGCTGCACCAAAGCTGCACTCCAGTGCTTAGGAATGGAGTGTGGCTTTGGCGCGACCTCCGGACTCTTAGGACCCATGCATCATTTAAATAGCATACCTCCAAAGAGACCCAAAGCAGCTTTATTTTGACACTCTGTATTTATTTGTTACAAAACAAAATGCACACCCCAAGTCATATGCACCTACTACTGGCTGGCTGGACGCTCCCATAAGCCAAAGGTTTTTTCTTTGACTGTCCACAGAGGTTCTTTTAGTAGCCTTTGAGCCTGGAAACCATATCCTAGGAGGAACAACTTAGGGAGCTGGAGATGTTTAGCCTGGAGAAGAGAAGGTTAAGAGCTCATCGTCTTTACACTGTTCTTGCCTCTTCATGTTAGGATGGACATATGAAGCTACCACATTGTGTGTCAAACTATTGAGGGACAAGTACTCCAAGTCTGCCTATTCTAATTGTTATCACTCACCAAGTATTAAGTCAGAGGTGTTCTCCATCCGTTCTAACTAGAGATCTGAGGGACCGGTGATGTTTATTGTCAGATTAGAAGAAAGCCCTTGACAGTATCCTAGGAAATCATCACCCGGAATAAGAAAAAGGATAGACTTTGAGCACCATTGGCTTATCTTCCCCTTCCTGTTTCAGAGTCCTTTACAGCAGGGACCTTTGTGACCGGCTTCTTCATCTGCATGGATGGCCTGCTGACTGCTCATCTGACTCCTACAACCTGAGGGCCTTGACTCTGTCAATGGAAGCTTTGTTGCGTTTGTCCGTGGAAACAAGGCATGTCTTTTATAGAAGTGTCACACTTTTTTCGCATGTAAAAAGCATCAGTTCCTTATTTAAATGTGAACGCAGCTTCCAAATTAATATCTCCCCAGAGTTATAAGCAAGTAAACAGAGGTGAGCTGACTCCTGGGGCTGGATCAGAGATCGGTGCAAACAGGTGTCGGAAGCCAACCAGAGCAGTGGGAGAAGGTCCATAGAACAACACTTCCACAGAGGTGTTCACACATTCAACTGCATAAACTACTTGAATGACAAGCAGATGCTCCAAAATGAAGTGATGTCGCCCATAGGAAGTTCCTAGTACTCCCCAACAGTAAAAGAGGGCTCTTGAGGGCTGAAGAGTTGGAGAAGTGAGAGGGGTCACAGATGGTGCGGAGATCTCACTTTTAAACACTGGAGGTTTCGTGGGAGATTTCTCCATATCCGGCCATGGCGCACCAACCAAAAAGAGCTATGTGTACACCTTATGAACTCCTCAGATGTATAGCTGTAGATATGGTTGTGATTTAAAGGAGTGAGAGAATTAAAAGACCACAATCTTATTTCTTTCAGGGTCTTTTAAGGGTTGTGCTTTTTGTTATTATTATGCTTTAAATGGTTTTTATATTGCTTTAAGTCAGTGGTCGTTGTAATGTTTGTTGGTTTGTTTACCTGGAACGTTTTGCTCATCAGATTCCTAGCTGTATCTTGTTTCAACCTGGTTGCAAACTGCTTTGGGTCCCCTTTCAGAAGTATGAGGAGACGTCAATAAAATTTTAAAAGGTATCTCTCAAATTGCCAAATGGGGAGTGAATGAGAGGATTTGGGGCCTCTGAATGACAACTCCATTGACCATGCTAACTGCATGGCCAAAAAGCTCAAGGGCAACAAAGAGCTACGAGATCCTTCAAGACTGACACTTTTAGGTCTTCATGAACTTTCTTGATGTACAACCCACTTTCTGAGTACAATTTTGAAGGCTCACATATAATACACATGATTTGGGATGGGATGTTTACAGGGAGGTGAGAGCCAAATGACATGCGGAATTACTAGCAATTACAATGGCATTAATGCAGACAGTTTAGCACTAGATATTGATACAAACGTCTAGTGATATGCTGAAACCTCCAAGCAAAGCAATTTTTCACCTTGCATCCTTCTCCTGCCGTTTCCTCATAAGAGGGATGGCAAAGCCAGTCTACACTCGTAATGAATAAGTAAGAGGCAAAGTATAGTTCACACCAGTAATGGTGAACCTTTTTGAGGCCGAGTGCCCAAACTGCAACCCAAAAGCCACTTATTTATTGCAAAGTGCCGTGTCCCTCTGGCTTTCTAGTAACAAACTCTGGCAAACTCTCTGCTGGGGTGACAGCACATGTGCCCAAAGAGAGGACTCTGGGTGCCACCTCTGGCACACGTGCCATAGGTTCGCCATCACTGGTTCACACCATCATACTCTCCAATCCTCTGTTGTCCCATTTTTTCATCAGTTTATAAAATACTCCAGATTCCTTCTCTCTTCCTCCCTGGTCCTCAGCTTACTTCAACTGATAATTCTTCCTATCTTTTAATAATCATAGAATCATAGAGTTGGAAGAGATCACAAGGGCCACCCAGTCCAATTCCCTGCCATGCTGGAACTCAGTTATTGAAGACTGAGTTCAGATTGCAAAAGTATCTTGCACTCAGTTAATTTAGTGGGTGGATTAATCAGAGGATTAATTGCCTTTCCCGGTAGCTCCAGGCAAAAGCAAACTCCTGTAGCTTCTCTTAGCTTGTGTGATCATCTTCACTGATAACTTTCGCCATCTTGACCACACTCTGATGTTGCTTGGCCACATGTATCCCAGTTTCCTTCTGTAAAATGTTGGAGGGTATGCACCATCGCTTAGGCATTTGATAAGGAAGGGGATATGGATGATCAATAGATCAGTATTCTCTAACGAAAGATGAGACAGAGACATATTATATCCCCGACTGAAAAATGAGACAGAGAAAATCCACACAGAAATGTAACCAAAGTTAGGAAAAGGCATTCTACTTGCTTGGAGAATTTGTCTTGAGTTTTATCTCCTCTGGAGATGGGCATATCTGTCAGTTTCACTTTGAAAATAAACACTCAGGTTATTTTTTGTCAAATGAACAGATTTGGGTCTTGTACAAAGTTAATAAAACTATTTTATTTGGGGCCCTTGGATCTATGCCTCAGTGTAGAAGTGGGTGGAGTGGCTTCTCCTTTTCCTGGATGGTGTAGGATAACTGACCAAAGAAATCCATAATTGGCTTTAGGGGTTGGGGGTCTGGTATTATCATTCTAAGGTTCAGGTTTGCCTCTCTGTTCATTTATTCATTGCATTTCTTGCCCATCTTGATTTTCGTCACAGCTTTGTTCAGCGGTTTGGGCACTGGGATGCATCCAGTTTAGAGGAAACAGAGCCTATCTGCCTGTCTTCCCCAAGTTTGGAGATCCTCTTAGAATATCTTGGGATTGAAGATTGGTAGGAACATGCCCTGTTTCACTTCCAGATGAATATTGGTATGCCATAGGTACTAGATCCCATTTTGCAGTGACTTATGCCACTATCCCATATTGTGGTATACATGCCAGCTGGCAGGTTGGGAGATGGGTCATCAGCCATCCGCTGCCTGGATCTATACCTATGGCATACCAATATTCGACTGTGCTGAAACCAAATAAATTTTTGACCACTTAGGTCTAGCTAATGATGTTTATTTCACCCTCTTGAAATCTGTTGCCCTTTACTGCTATGGCTAAAAACCAAATATCTACACTGACGAAAGTCAACAGGTAAAGCAATTCTCAATATGATGTGGGTTATGTTGAACCTGCCTTCCATTTACCTGTTAAAGACCAGGAGCATGACAGGAAAAAAAGTGGTGTGAACACTACCATCAATATGGTGGAATAGAACCATAGAATCATAGGATCCTAGAGTTGGAAGAGACCCCAAGAGCCATCCAGTCCAACCCCATTCTGCCTTGTAGGAACTCACAATCAAAGCATCCCTGACAGATGGACATCCATACTCTGCTTAAAGATCTCCAAAGAAGGAGACTCCACCACTCTCTGAAGAAGGAGTTTGTTCCACTGTCGAACAGCCCTTACTGTCAGGAAGTTCCTCCTAATGTTGAGCTGGAATCTCTTTTCCTGGACCTTGCATCCATTGCTCCGGTCCTAGTCTCTGGAGCAGCAGAAAACAAACATGATCCATCCTCAATATGATACCCTTTCAAATACTTAAGCAGGGCTATCATATCATCTCTTAACTGTCTCTTCTCCAGGCTAAACATACCCAGCTCCTTAAGTCTTTTCTCATAAGATATGGTTTCTAGACCCTTCACCATTTTGGCTGTCCTCCTCTGGACACGGTCCAGCTTGTCAATAACATTTTTGAACTGTAGCGCCCAGAACTGGACACAATATTCCAGATGATGCATGATGACCAAAGTGATGTCCTCACTCAAAGAGCAGACTTCATGGATGAATCCAGAAAAGCTTTATTGAAGATTAGGCACAGCAGCAAGTTCATTGCCAGATCTGAGGCTACAGCATAGGTTCCACTTATAAGAACTCCTCGCAAATCACCCTCCCCTTCCAAAGGCCTTCATTCGTTCCCAAAAAGTACCAGGCAGCCAAACCACCTTGGACCCCATAAGTATTTCCTTGCAGCTGCTTACCCTTCCTGACATCCAGGTCCATTCCATCATGGCTTCAGAGCAGCTAAGCAACTCTATTGGCTTAATTCAGAAACAGATGCAAATGTTTGTAAATGTAAAATACAGTAGAAGCCAGAGGGTTTTTGTTTTGTTTTGTTAGATATAGCAAAAGACGAATTCAAGGTAATTAATTTTAAGGTGATGCACTATATGATTATCACATCAAGACTGTTATATGCCCCACCTGGGTGCAAGCTTCCATAGTACAGTGGCATCCCTAGGGTGAAGGTGTAACCCTCCTGAGTGATGCCTCTGCTCTATGCTGATTTTTATTTAATCAATTAATACAAAGCTGCCTTTCTCCCAACATGGTACTGAAGAGAGCTCACCATAGAAATACTGACATAGTTTTACGATGCTGCTGCTGTTGTGTGTCTTCAAGTCACTTCTGACCTATGACAACCCTAAGGTGAACCTATTATGGGGGTTTCTTGGTGAGATTTATTCCGAAATACTGAATCTTCAGTTTGCATCCCAGGTCTAATAAACAACAGTTAATGTCCATATTACACTTAAAGGGAAAGGAAGCTTAGGCCCGTTACATACTGCCTAAAAGCGGTGGTCTGCCGCCACCGCAGGTTGCTGCATCCGGGAACCGCAGTGGCTAAACCGTGCGGTTCCCGGACACAGCAAGAAAGAAGTGCCGAAATGGTGCTTCTTTCTGCACCTTGGAAGTGGCACCGCGAGGCGCTAGTTGTGCACTCGCGGCGTCACTTCCGCCACGCGACGTCTGGACACTATGCGTCCGCGACATCAAAATGGCGCCCCCCTGTGTGGATGGGCGCCACCATTTTGTACGGACTCGGCCCGTACTGTGGTTGAGGGGCATCCGGAAGTGACGCCCCTTCTCAATCCTAATACACCCCTTCCTAACCCTAGCACGCCCCTTTGGAGTGTCTGTAATGCGCCTTAGTTTCATTCATGTCTTGGGTCAGTGATTGGCCTTTCTCCCAACACATCACAATTTAACTTGCTTCATCCTTGACTGGAAATTTTCACTCATTTCGGATAAAATACAGACCAAATTAAATTCCTACCCATTCCTTGAGACAACAGCTCTCTGGGGCCGTCTCCAGTTCAAGGTGTTCCCTATTTGTGGGTTTTTGGGGCTATGCGGCCATGTTCGAGAAGAGTTTCTTCCTGACGTTTCGCCAGCATCTGTGGCTATGGGCATCTTCAGAGAATGCTTGGCTGGAAAGGAGTTGGGGATATATACTGTATGACCTGGAAATGCAGGAGTGATCTGCATGTGTATTGTTCTGTTGCTAATGGCAGGCCTCCCCATTCCTTGCTCTCTAACCCTTTGAACTTGCAGCTATTTACCCCCAAAGGCGGCGCTCTCTCATCAGACTAGTTTCCTTCTCCTTTAAGTGTAATGTGGACATTAACTGTAGTTTATTAGGCCAGCGATGCAGACGGAGGATTCGATATTTCTCCTCCCTGGCATCACACCAAAGAGAGAGAGAGGGAGAGAGAAAACTGGAAATTGGGATGTACTTTCTTTCTTTTTGTCTTGGAGGAAGGAAGAGGGGGGGAAGCTTCCCCAGCATCCCCCCTACCCTCACTACCCCCTGTGTGCAACTCTGGCGCTTGTCTGTAATGAGCAGCTCCAAATGACAGCTTTAATCACTGCCTCTGGCCACTGAAAGAGGACGCTAATGATAGGAAAGAACAGAGAGCCATTTGCATCAATCAGCTTGGGTCTAAATCACTTTTTATGATAATGCACTGAAGCGGAGAAGAGTGTCTCTGATGTCTTCTGCATGATGATGTACTGCGGTGCTGTCTCCTCTTCTCAGACCTCTACATAAATCTCTGGAAGATGCCCCCGCAGCCCCGCCCTCTGCCAACCAGAGATGGGCCTATTTTCTACACCATTAATGATCTACCACAAGGATAGAGTCAGGAGAGGTTAAGCAATCAGTTCTCTCAGCTCCTGCTTTCGATGGGCAAGCCCCAAGAAAGCCAAGCAGGGAGAAAGGCAGAGGGAGGGAAGGAGGGAGGGAGAAATCTCTTGTACTCACCAACAAGGAAAACCAAATCTTGCAGCCAGAACATATTATGCAAACATGTTCTGCAGGATCAAATCTATATTCCAGGGCTGGCTTTAACAGTGACTGGCTCAGCGGGCCAAAATTGTGCAGCGATGTGCGGCATGAGGGATGTGGTGGCTTAGCGGTTAAGATGCCAGTCCTGATGATCATAAGGCAGTTTGAAGCCCAGTGCTGCATGATGGAGTGAGCACCTGCCACTAGTCCCAGCTTCTGCCAATCTAGCGGTTCAGAAGCATGCAAATGCAAGTAGATAGATAGGCACCACTTCGGTGGGAAGGTAACAGCGTTCGGTGCAGTCATACTGGCCACAGGAGCACCAAAGTAGTCCTTGGACAACGCTGGCTCTTTGGCTTAGTAATGGGGATAAGCAATGCCCCCTAAAGTTGGTTACAACTAGACATTCATGTCAAGGGACTAGCTTTACACGGGGCACAAATAGCAATAGCAATAGCATATACATTTCTATACTGCTTAACACCCTCTAAGCCAGGGGTTGGCAACCCCCAGCCTGCGGGCCGGATACAGCCCGCAGAGGTGGCAGGACCGGCACCAGCCTGATCCTGCCACCGCTGCTGTCGTTGCTGATGCCAAGGCTGCCGCCTCCTCATTCGGTGGAAGCTCCGCCCCAGCATGCGGCTCTACCCCTGGAGGGTGGAAGCTCCACCCCCAGCACACGGCCCCACCCCCGGGGGTGGAAGCTCCACCCCCTGGCTTCGGCCCCCCAGTTGTCTGAGGGACAGCAACCCGGCCCCTGGCTCAAAAAGGTTGCCCACCCCTGCTCTAAGCGGTTTACACTCTGTAAGCCTATTGCCCCCAACAAGCTGGGGACTCTTTTTACCAAGCTACGAAAAGATGGAAGGCTGAGTCAACCCTGGAGCCCTGGGATCGAACTCACAACCAGTTGCGGCATTTAACCAGCGTGCCACAAAGCATATCATCACCCCCTTTCCTTTCTCAAGGGCAGCAAGGTGTCCTGTTTCACAGAAGCCAACCTTCCATTGGAAGGCATTCCCTGTTTGAAGGCCCAGTCCAAATGAAAGAAGGAGAACCAGAGGAGCGAAGGCAGGCGCCTTGAATTTGCCCATCCATGGCCCCATACAGACAGGCCAAAATAAAGCTGCTTCAGGTCACTTTGGAGGTATGCTGCTTAAAATGATGCATGCATCCTAAGAGTCCAGAAGCTGCGCCAAAGCCATGGTCCAGTCCTAAGGACTGTGGTGCAGCTTTGGCACAGCTTCCAGGCTCTTAGGGTGCATGCATCATTTAAGCAAAATACCTCCAAAGTGACCCGAAGCAGCTTTATTGTGGCAGTCTGTATGGGGCCCATATTTAGCAGTCTCTGGACTGAGAGAGGCATATTGGCATTCCATTGTGTTTTGATTCAGCCAGCCTTTGGGCAAACGATGGGCAGCAGAGTTTTTAATGGGTAGGTGCTGTACTTTCCCTCTCCCTACTAATGTGTTTTTAAGCTGTTTTTAATTTGGTGGTTCTTTTACTATATCGAGTTTGTGTTTTAATATTAAAACTTATTGCAGCACATCTATTTTTAGTGTGAGCCACCTTCGGTCCCAGGAGTTAGAGGAAAAGTAGGATATCTATTTTAAAAAAGAAAAGAAAAAGAAAAAGGCATCGGGACATGAAGGCAATAGATCTGCCCTGCTGTTGTTCCCTAATAACTGATTCCCAAGAGACTCCCTGCTTCAGTGTGCGAATGAAGCAATGGTGGAGCGAAGAAGGAAGAAGGTTTTAGGACAAGTAGAGATATCACCACTTTGATCAGGATACTACCAAGACTGCTGACACTGAGGATTAGAAAGATGACAATCATGGCTTTTAAACTGAACCCTTGGGAAAAGCCGATAGCAGCTAGGGAGCTTTTAGTTTGGGTACAATAATCCCTGGGGGATAAGAGAAGAGTTGTTTTGGATTAGCCAAATGGACATAGAGCAAGAAAAGGCAACAATAACCAGCCAGAGGTCAAATTGTCACAGGGCTGGGGGAATGTACGTACGAGAAGGTTTTGAAAGTCATTATATCCAGGCATTTATATACCAGAAGCCTCCAATCTAAAATTATGAAATCAAAAATTTGTAGGGATGTCATATTGAGGAGGGAGCAAGCTTGTTTTCTGCTGCTCCAGAGAATAGGTCCTGGAGCAATGGATGCAAGCTCCAGGAAAAGAGATTCCAGTTCAACATTAGGAGGAACTTCCTGACAGAAAGGGCTGTTCGACAGTGGAACAAACTCTCTCGGAGTGCAATGGAGTCTCCTTCCTTAGAGGTCTTTAAACAGAGGCTGGATGGCCATCTGTCGGGGATGCTTTGATTGAGAGTTTCTGCATGGCAGAATGGGGTTGGACTGGATGGCCCTTGGGTTCTCTTCCAACTCTATGATTCTATGATTCTGCCCAATGGGATGGAGAGAACAAGTAGCATCTGCGATGGAAATATCAAACACACGCACACACACAATACTAGGGTGAAGTTAAAGAAGGTATTGTGTCAAGCAGACTAACAATCTCCAAAGGAGAATGACTCCGTGTGATAGTGGCCTGTTACAGACTGCCAGAATAAAGCTGCTTTGGGTCTCTTTGGAGGTATGCTATTTAAATGATGCCTGGGTCCTAAGAGTCCGGAGGTCGCGCCAAAACCACACTCCATTCCTAAGCACTGGAGGGCAGCTTTGGTGCAGCTTCCGGATTCCTATGCATCATGTAAACAGCATACCTCCAAAAAGAGATGAAGCAGCTTTATTTTGGCAGTCTGTAACAAAGCTGAGTTGCATATGGGATGCATACGGGAGAATGCAGTAAGACCAATCTTTGAAGTTAAACAAGCGTGTATCCCATCAGGAAAACGACAGGATAAGGCATGTGTGATAATCTCCAACGTTCAGCTTCGGACCGGACGATAACAAGGAGAACTACTATTGAAAAACAGAGAAGGGGATTAAGGGGAACGGGCACCGAAAACAGGAAGCGATTATGGCCTAGATAGTGCCGAACATATCGGAGAAGACAAAATGATAAATGTTTTGATAAAGACCAGGCATCCATGGTTAGCGGAGGAGAGGGGTTTTAAAAAAGAAATATCTGCATTTTTTCTAAGGAAGAGAACCAAATAGGACAATTGCTCTTGTTGATGATTATTTCTTTTAAAAAATGATCCAATATGAATGAAAAATCCCATTTCTGTTTTGTGGTACTGCGGACTGAGAGTTGGGGTTGGCTTTTATTTTATCGTTGTGGTAAGCCTTCAAGTTGTTTCCAACTAATGGCAAACCTATCCTTGGGGGCAAAGCAGATGGGCGGCAAGGAGCAGCTTCCAAAGCCGGTCACCACTGTGGTCCCAAACTGGCCACCATCAGGAACCAGATCATTCCAGCTCCTTTTTTGATCTGATCCAAAGGACTGGGCTGCAGCATCGGAGCAGCTTCCGGCCACTTTGGGGCCATGCGTCATTTGAATGCCATGCCCAAACAAGGGCCAGAAGCTGCTTTATTTGGCCCGTGTGTTTCGGGCCGCAGCAGGATTTGTTCAGAGTGGGATTTGCCTTCTCCTCGTTTCTGAGGCTGACAAAGTGTGACTTGCCTAAGGTCACTCAGTGGATTTCCATGGTCAAGTAGGGGTTTGAACTCTGGTGTCCAGATCCATAGTCCAGCATGCTTGCTTTATTGGGCTTTATATATTTATAAATGAAGAAATCTGTTTCCTGTACTTTTCTTTTCTCTCCCTCTCTCCCTCCCTCTTTCTCTCTGTATTCTGGATCCTTTGGATCCAATTAGATTTGCATGCAGACTAGGGCCTGTTACAGACTGCCAAAATGAAGCTGCTTCTGGTCTCTTTGGAGGTATGCTATTTAAATGATGCATGGGTCCTAAGAGTCCGGAGGTCGCGCCAAAGCCACACTCCATTCCTAAGCACTGGAGTGCAGCTTTGGTGCAGCTTCCAGATTCCTAGGACCCATGCATCATTTAAACAGCATACCTCCAAAGAGACCTGAAACAGCTTTATTTTGGCAGTCTGTAACAGGCCTAGCTGTTCGTCAGCTCTTACAGTACTGGGCTCTGGTTAGGCTTGTTATTGTTGTTACCTGCCATCAAGTTGACTTTGGCATATGGTAAACCCATAAGTAATAGACCTCCAAGTTACCTTGTCACCAACAGTCCTGCTCAAGTCTTCCAGACTCAGGGCCATCACTTTTTTGACTGAACCTATCCCATCTGGAATAAGACCTTCCTCTTTTCCTGCTGCCTTCTACCTTACTAAGCATCGTCGTCTTTTCTAGTGGGTCTTCTCATGATGTGTCCATAGTACAATAGTCCCGGTTTAGTCACCTTGGCTTCTAGGGAGAATGGCGTGGGACGCTATCAGACAAGGGAAATTGGAAGTATAATCCAATGGCAATCCGAACGCAATCATGGGGTTTAACCTTATTGCGTGATAGACTACCACACGCAATTTCGGGCAATGAGAAGTCAGTCCGAACACAATCATGAGGTTTCACTTTATTGTGTGAGAGGTGATCACATGCAATTTCGGGCAATGGCAAGCTATTTTGGGGCAACAAGAAGTCAGTTTGAACGCAATTCACATTCACGTAAATTCACTGAACTAGAGAATTCACGTAAATGCATTCTGACCCCACTTTCTTTTCATTCGAAATTAAGAGGAATTCCTCCCGTGTGATAAAGTCCAATGACATCCCTGTTGTTTCTCTCCCCCTTAATTTTTACCCAGATGCTCTAAACCTGGCTTCCAGGATTAAGTCATGGATCTCTACACGGGAGTAAACATCCTTAATGTATAATGCTACTCCATTTCCCTTTCTGTTTGGCCCATTTCTCTGAAACAGGTTTCACCCATTTATTACTATATTCCAACCATGAGACTTATCTTACCAGGTTTCAGCGATGCCTATTATGTCATATTTACTTTGCTGTATTAAGAGTTCTTCCTTTGGTTTACTTTCCATGCTCCGTGTTTTAGTGTAGACATCTAAAACCATAGGCTATTCTTCCCAGTTGCCTATTTAAGGTTGTTTTCCTCCCAGTGCTAGGTTCTTGTACCATTGTAGTACTTGTACTATCTGATCCCAGCAAACAATCAGGCTGTTGCCTCCAGGACTTGACAAACACCTGCCTTCAAGAATACTGTCTCCTTCCTCCATATAACTCAATTTAAAGCTCTCCTGATCAGATTTTTTCAGACCTTTAGCAACTCCTGTGAGGTATGTACAACCCATCCCTTGCCAGAAGTCCATCTTCATGAAACTGCACACCATGCTTCAAGATAGCAAGTCATTCCCGGTGGCACCATTTGCGGAGCCTGTTGTTCACAGAATCATAGAATCGTAGAGTTCGTCTCCACTATTTTTATTTTCCTTCCTCGGTAAAGGCATGAAACGAAACTTGTACATCCAGATCCTTCAGCTTCCTACCAAGAGCATCATCATTCCCTATTCTGGAGGCTATGCCTTGCAGTGTCTCACATGGCCAAAAAGGAAGGGGTAGTGGTCAGTAGGTTTGGCTAGCTTGGTTAACCTCTTTTCATGCCTATAGGGCAGTGATGGCGAACCTATGGCACGCGTGCCAGAAGTGGCACTCAGAGCCCTCTCTGTGGGCACATGTGCCATTGCCCCAGCACAGAGTTTGTCACTAGAAAGCCAGAGGGACATGGCACTGTGCAATAAATAAGTGGGTTTTGGGTTGCAGTTTGGGCACTCGGCCTCTAAAAGGTTCACCATCACTGCTATAGGGTACAGTCATGGCTGTTAAAATTGTAAGTGTGGCTAGTATAAGTATACTCCATTCTGTTGCCACCATGCATCCCACTGTGGCCAACAAGAAACCGGGCGCAACAGAAACCTCCCACTCATATTCCCCAATAACCAAACTATTAAAGAAGACTGTCCCTGATGCTGTAAATAATACACAGCGGACCCTTGTTATCCGCTGGGGTTTGGTTCCAAGATCCCCCGTGGATAACAAAATCCGTGGATGCTCAAGTCCCATTAAATATAATGACAAAGCAAAATGGTGTCCATTATAAAAAATGGAAATTAAGGTTTGATATTTGAAATTGATATTTGTTTTGGAACATTTTCAAACCGTGGATGCTTGACTCCGTGTATAAGAAATCTGTGTATAAAAAAGGCCAACTATATAGCCATTATGACCGGCAGCCATTGATAGCTGTTTCCTCCTTGAATGATTAAAATTGCATTTTACGGTACCTTGAGGTTTTAGTATGGGTGGGGAATGGAGAGTAATTTAAGACTGCTAACCTAAACCTTCTTTATTTGACCCCTAACAAAGGTTTTAACATCAACACCTCCGTCCCTTGAGGGCGATGAAGTAGCATGAGACTACTCTGGGGGAGAAACAAGGTCGAAATTGGTGTCGGTTCACCTGTCGTCTAATTTTCCATATTATGAGGGCAATTAACCCCTTTGTTGTTGTGTGCCTTCAGGTTGTTTCCAACTTAGGGCAGCCCTAAGGCAAAGCTATCATGGGGTTTTCTTGGCAGAGTTGTTCAGCTGAGGTTTGCCTTTGCCTTCCCCTGAGGCTGAGAGAATGTAACTTGACCAAGGTCACCCAGTGGGTTTCATGGCCAAGCTGGGAATTGAACCCAGATCACTAAAGTGGTAATTTCGAATGAAAAGAAAGTGGGGACGGAACGCATTCACGTGAATTTGCTAGTTCAGAGAATTTACGTGAAATCGAATTGTGTTCGAACTGACTTTCCATTGCCCGAAAATCGCTTGCCATTGCCCAAAATTGTGTGTGATAGTCTATCACGCAATAACGTGAAACCCCATGATTGCATTTGGACTGACTTCCCATTGCCTGAAATTGTGTATGGTAGTCTATCACGCAATAACGTGAAACCCCATGATTGCATTCGGACTGACTTCCCATTGACTGAAATTGCGTGTGGTAGTCTATCACGCAATAATGTGAAACCCCATGATTGCGTTCGGACTGACTTCCCATTGCCTGAAATTGTGTATGGTAGTCTATCACGCAATAACGTGAAACCTCACGATTGCGTTTGGACTGACTTCCCATTGCCTGAAATTGTGTATGGTAGTCTATCACGCAATAACGTGAAACCCCATGATTGCATTCAGACTGACTTCCCATTGACCGAAATTGCGTGTGGTAGTCTATCACGCAATAATGTGAAACCCCATGATTGCGTTTGGACTGACTTCCCATTGACCGAAATTGCATGTGATAGTCTATCGCGCAATAACGTGAAACCCCATGATTGCGTTCGGATTGCCATTGGGTTATACTTCCCATTTCCCTTGTCTGATCAACTCCATGCATGGGATGCAGAGGTCCAGAAACCCCATTTTGTTTTGTTTTTGGCAAGATTTGCCTTCTTCTGAGGCTGAGAAAATGGGAATTCCTCAATGCCACCCATTCCCTGCTCCCACTTTTATCCTAATAACAATTCCGTTGGGTAGGTTAAGGCAAAAGGCTGCAACTGGTTTATGATAGGAATGGTTTGTGTCTGTTTTCACATATCTTCAGTCATAGATCCATTCTGAGCAATTATTGCAGGATCCTGTGGGGTTTTTGTTTTAAATTAAATTTACTTTTTGTATATATTAACCCCAAGTTCTTTTAGGGAATTGTTCTGTAGTGGACATACTTTACATTTTTGTACTCAACCATCCTCAAAAATACACATTTTTATACTTGGCCTTCCCCAAATTACATATTTTGTTCCCCAACACGATGCATTGTTTATGATCTCGGAAACTAGGCCTGGTTAGTACTTGGATGAGAGCTCAACAATGATACCAGGTACTGTAGGCTATATTTCAGAGGAAGGAACTGGCAAAAGCACCTCTTGAGTATTCATTGCCTAAGAAAACCCTATAAAATTCACGGGGTCACCTTAAACTGACGGGCAACTTGAAAGCATGCACACACACAATGGAGCACACCATGAACTCTTGCAAGTTTCCTGGCTTTTGCAATTCTTTGTGGGAAACACAAGTTCCAAGAAGTGTGATCAGCCTTTTTCTTCCCTGTAATTCCAAAAAAGAAATGGTGCTAAAGATTCAACCAGAGTAGCGCTGAACAGTGGGCTCCCTCTGAGAGAAATCATTGTCTAACAGGGTTGTTATACCTTAGACTAATCTAAAGCCATTTTTCAGCCAAGAAGAGGTCAGCCTTTCATGACAGACGCAGCAGGGCACTCTTTTCATTAGCGGTGGCACTGGCCAGTGGAGAACACCAGGAACTTATGTCCCTTTAGTGGGAAACTTGTTCTGAAACTCTCCAGGTATAAACCAGAGTGGATATTTGCAACAAATGGAAGTCATCTCCCACCACCAGGTACCTGAACTATTTAAAGAATACTGAAATATGTATAACGGGGATGGGGAGTCAGTGACTAATGACTATATTGATTCCACCGAATGCATCTAAGGAAGTGGACTTAAGTCTAGGAAAGCTCATGCTGCCAACTTTTCTTTAGTTATGGCCTGTTCCAGACTGCCAAAATAAAGCTGCTTTGGGTCTCTTTGGAGGTATGCTGTTTAAATGATGCATGCATCCTAAGAATCCGGAAGCTTCACCAAAGCTGCCCTCCAGTGCTTAGGAATGGAGTGTGGCTTTGGCGCAACCTCCGGACTCTTAGGACCCATGCATCATTTAAACAGCATGCCTCCAAAGAGACCCGAAACAGCTTTATTTTGGCAGTCTGGAACAGGCCTTAGTCTCAAAGGGTATCCAAGAGCTCTCTACATTCTGCTGCTTTTGGTTTCACTTGGTTCTGTCCTATTTCCACACGCGTTCTTTAAAAAACAGAAGTCCATAAACACACATGAGTGTGCACACACACGGGCACGCGCACGCACACACACTTTCTGTACATTTCTGTTCAATATGCACACAACATCCACGGCTTGAAAATATTTGTGATCATACTAAAGGCTGGATAGATGAGAGTAGAAGAGGGTCAGTGCTTCTAGGGCAGATTAAACTCTTGCCTTTCGCCATATGCATATATGCATTAGTGATGAGGTTCTCATACCATCGATGAAAACATCAAGAGAGTAAACCCACAAAAAACTAAAAGAGTAATGACCGTAGAATCATATAATCATACAACCATAGAGTTGGAAGAGACCGCAAGGGCCATCCAGTCCAACTCCCTGCCATTCAGGAATTCACAATCAAAGCAGCCTTGACAGATGGCCATCCAGCCTCTGTTTAAAGACCTCCAAAGAAGGAGACTCCACCACTCTCCAAGGGAATGTCTTCCACTGTCAAACAGCTCCTACTGTCAGGAGGTTACTCCTAATGTTGAGCTGGAATCTCTTTTCCTGCAGCTTGCATCCATTGCTCCGGGTCCTAGTCTCTGGAGCAGCACAAAACAAACTTGCTCCATCTTCAGTATGGCATCCCTTCAAATACATAAACAGGGCTATCATATCACATCTTAACCTTTTCTTCTCCAGGCTAAACATCCCCAGCTCCCTAAGTGGTTCCTCATAGGACATGGGTTCCAGACCCTTCACCATTTTGGTGGCCTTCCTTTGGACATGCTCCAGTTTCTCCACATCCTTTCTGAATGTGTTGCTAGATCCATCAGGAAGCTTCCTGTTAGTTTTCTGCCACCCACTTAATCCGTGGAGATTGCTGGTAAAAGCTGTCCTTAAAACACTAGTCCACAATCCCATATCACTTTCTTGTGATTCCAAGCATTGTATTAGGAAGACTAGAAAGAGAAACGGCTGAATTGCAATATATTCACACTTTCCATCAACAGAGACAATGAACTGAGACAATGGTTTCCTGGCAAACTACATGTATTGTAACACTAGTTAACACCCCAGCCTCATGAGGGCACTCTTGGACAGTTTATCACATCTCCTTTCTGGTTCCAGCCAGCATCACAATACATGACAAAACTCCCTCCATCATGGAAATCGTCATCCACCTACCCTGGCCTTAGGCAACATCTTTCGGCCTGTCCTTGAGCCTTATCACACTGAGATTTTGGAGGCTTTTTGCAGCTCAGATCCAACGTGGCTGCGGGTCGAACGATGCGAATTCACATGGTGATGTCATGTGCTATCACACGCGATTCCTTTCTATGGGGGCTCTTTCCGTGGCGCTTCCGCAGTGGTTCCAAAGTGACTCCTCATTTTGATGAATTCTCTTTCAAGCTCACTTCGATTTCACTCCGAATTGGTGTGGAATGCAACTTTGCTTCTGCCCCGGGCTGCAAATTTCCCATGATGCAGCCCTATTTCCTTCCGGTGGTCCTTTCACTTTCAGGGCAACTCTTTTTTTGGGAATATATACATGTGTGTATGTGCGTGAATGTGAATATACAGATATGTCTGTCTGTCTGTCTGTCTGTCTGTCTGTCTGTCTGTCTGTTGAAATTGCTGAAATGGGGGAAAATAAAAAAGGGGATGAAGAAGACACAGAAATATTCACAAGGCAAATATTCACGCAATCACGCAATTACGCAAAACAAGGAACAAGAACTTGCACCCCTTTTCACCCCGGAAACGTACAAGGTCACGATGCGTTCAGACCGCCACTGCGCATGCGCAAGGGTGCCGATTCGAATAGTTGAATCCCACTGGTGTGGTAATACTATTTGCACTCGCTCCGCTTTGCTTGAATCCGCATCATGCGACTTGCCTTGGATTCGATCCCCCCTCGATTCGGAAGGGCAACCAGGTGTGATAAAACATTCACGTTATAACCTGAATTCGCATAGCTGAACCAGGAGTCACCCCGGATCTGAGCTGCATAAACCTCCGTAGATTTGTCTACAAACGACCGTTGTTGAAACTGAACTTGTTACTTCACCATACCACAGGTTTGGCATATCTACGGCCATTCGTACAGTCTGCATATAAAAGCCTGTTACCAAGCACTAGTTTAATTCTTGCATCTGAGGAAGTAGACCAAGGCCTGTTCCAGACTGCCAAAATAAAGCTGCTTCAGGTCTCCTTGGAGGCATGCTATTTAAATGATGCATGGGTCTTAAGAGTCCGGAGGTCGCGCCAAAGCCACACTCCATTCCTAAGCACTGGAGTGCAGCTTTGGTGCAGCTTCCGGATTCTTTGGATGCATGCATCATTTAAACAGCATACCTCCAAAGAGAGCCAAAGCAGTTTTATTTTGGCAGTCTGGAACAGGCCAATGTCCACAAAAGCTTATGCTACGACTTCTTTTTCTCAGTTAGTCCCAAAGGTGCTACAAGATCCCTTTGCGCACTGATATTCCAGGCTGACAAGGGCAAGTCTTTGAAATCTATAACTGTGCATAGACATGCGCTCTCAAGTCAAAACACAGAAAGCGTCTCAAATTACAGTATAACAAAACCTCAGCTATACTTAACCTTAAAGAAAGGAAGGGAAAGGAAAGTGGATGAAAAGTCTAGACAAGCATTTTCTTAGACTCACCTGGGGATAATTTCAAAATAACCGAATCAGGAAGTTATTTAGGCTATAGTACTAAAAATACATGGCTATAATACTAAAAAAAACCCTTTAAAATACATGGTAAACATATTGAGCTCAAAATCTCATCTGCTTCAGAAGAATGAATCTTTGTTTAGGTCAGCAAAGCATCTCATCAAGCTAATTCATAAGGGACTAAAAGCCGAAGCTCCTTAAGGATTCATAGCAAATAAAACCAGACCAGGATCCTCCACAAACTTCCTATTTTCAACCAATATTTCTAAGTTCGAAAGCCTATCACAACCATAATTGCAGAATATGACACTGAACAAAATGGTCCCTGATTAAAAATCTATCAAGAAAACATTTGCTCTAAAAGTAGGATATATGAGCATAGTAGAACGAAAACTGGGGGATGAATCACTCCAAGCTTACGGATCAGGTTTAATGTTAGCACATGTTTGTGAGTGAGCACACTTTAGGAATGTGATAGATACAATGAACTCTTTCTGCCTCTGTGCCATCAACACAGGGTCTGTCTAACCGAACGGCTACAGTAAGCAAATGTCGGACTATGTGCACAGACTGCGTTGATACAAAAGACAGAATTTGCCCTGTTCCAGACTGCCAAAATAAAGCTGCTTCGGGTCTCTTTGGAGGTATGCTGTTTAAATGATGCATGCACCCTAAGAATTCAGAAGCTGCACCAAAGCTGCCCTCCAGTGCTTAGGAATGGAGTGTGGCTTTGGCGCGACCTCCGGACTCTTAGGACCCATGCATCATTTAAATAGCATACCTCCAAAGAGACCCGAAGCAGCTTTATTTTGGCGGTCTGGAACAGGCCATAGACTTGTTAAAAAGTGTGGATTAATTTCAAACCTCTTACTATGTCGGCACATCAGAGTAAAGTTTATATTTGTCTATGTACTACTCTGTCTCTTGAATGCACACGCCACATTTTCGCTCTTTTGCCCTTCGGACATTTGTTCCAATAACTGTACTGTTTTGATCATATTATCTCAATAGTTATATTTTTTATTCTATTTTAAACTGGTCAATGACTGCATAAATGACGGTCTGATTCCGTGCCACATTTATATAAGAGCATATCCACAGCAACAATACCGTGATACGTTTAAGTACAGTCAGCCCTCCACATTTCACGCTTTGACTTTTGCGGGTTTGATTATTTACGGTTTTGACCAATATGTTCTCTCTAGGAATCTCTATGTCCTCCGGCGCAACTCTACCAGAAGTTGACCATAGAGTTGTGTTGGAGAACCTAGACGTTCCTACAGAAAACACTTCTCTAGGCATTTGTAGGTCCTCCAGAATGATTCTGTGTCTGGCAGATGTTGACCATACAGTTTTCCTAGAAAGATGTTCTCTTAGGAAAAAGAAGAGCGTTGTTGTTGTTTTTAAATTGGGGTTTTTCAACATTCACGGGGTCCTTCATCCTTAACCCCAGCAGGGACATAGCCAGGATTTTAGGAAGGGGGGGTCCAGACTAAGTGCCACCATTATAATGGGGCTTGGGCGCGGCGGCACAGCAGCACGCACCATTCATTTTTCTAATGGAAGGAGGGGTCCGGACCCCAAGAACCCCCCTTGGCTACGTCTCGGACCCCAAGAACCCCCCCTTGGCTATGTCCTGGACCCCAAGAACCCCCCCTTGGCTACGTCCCAGGCCCCAAGAACCCCCCCGGCTACATCCTGGACCCAAAGAACCCACCCTTGGCTACGTCCCGGACCCCAATAACCCCCCCTTGGCTACGTCCCGGACCCCAAGAACCCCCCCCCCCTTGGCTACATCCCTGACCCCAGCAAATGTGGAGGAACCACTGCATTTCAAATGGAATAGGTTTGTAATTTGCCGTTGATGTTAACTCTCATTGAACCAGCTTCAATTCTGGTGACCTTATGAATGTGAGACCTCCTATTAAAACACCTTAATCGGCTAAGGATCGCAATACCAACCCAATAATTATGAATTGTGATGGCACCAGTACTCAGGTTAGGAGGATGCCCAGCTGCAGCCTAGATGTCTGTTCTAAGGCTATCTTAGTTGTGTCTGACCACACACTTTCCAGGGATATCTCTGTAGAAAGCCTTTTCTTTTCACCCAGACATGAATGCACTTTTGATCCCCGCTGACATCTTACTGAAGAAATTACATCAAGAAAGAGGGACCAGACCAGACTGTTGGCTGGGTAGAGGCTTTGCGCACATTTCCTCCGCATTAAAATTCTGCAAGTCCTTGCAAATAGTTTTGGCTTTGGCTAATTTGCATAGCGTCGGGTCAGGAAAGCACCCCGATTCCACGACTGCTCTACTGTTTCAACAGGGTCATAGCAGTGGCATAGGAAAATAAGCCAGCTTTAATTGATACCCAAGCTGCTAAGCTGCTGAATTTAAACCTCCCTTCCTTGTAAATGCATGGCCCTGTTTGCTGAAAGGTGCCAGAGACCATAACATTCTTTTTGCAGTTGTAGCAACTGAGGCTTTGAAAAATTCATGTCATGCTTTCCAAGCCTGACAGTTTCTCTGCTGCCAGTGTTAAATTTCTAAAATGAGAAAGTCCCATGCCACACTCCTTCTGGATCCCATCTTCTTACACCAGATGGGTTTACTTCCTCAGCATTGGCTGTTGGGGACCATGAGTAGGAGAGTGTTTTAGAATTCATACTCTGTTTGTAGGCTTTCCATAAGCTTCTGATTGGCTGCTGGAGAAATAGAGGTTTGATAGGATAAGGCTTAAGTCCAATCCAATAGGACTCCTTTTATCTTCTGATATGTTGGAAACTACTTACATGGTCTTGATGTTGGTGCTGGTGCCCTTTTGACATTATCTCCACCAGTTGCTCCTTCTGTGCCCCTTTTAGCAGATCTTAGGCCTGTTCCAGACTGCCAAAAGAAAGCTGCTTCGGGTCTCTTTGGAGGTATGCTGTTTAAATGATGCATGCATCCTAAGAATCCAGAAGCTGCACCAAAGCTGCACTTCAGTGCTTAGGAATGGAGTGTGGCTTTGGCGCAACCTCCGGACTTTTAGGACCCATGCATCATTTAAATAGCATACCTCCAAAGAGACCCAAAGCAGCTTTATTTGGGCAGTCTGTAACAGGCCTTAGCCAGCAGATAGCTCTGTAAGCAGACCTCTGAGATCTGCTGACCGGAAAGGTTTCCACTAACAGAAGGCACTTCTGCTGGCAGAACAGACTTGTGCCTAATTCTCAGAGTCACAACAGCACCATTATACAACAAAATCCAAAGTTCACAAAAGACTGATGCCTTTGTTGACCAACCACAACGAACAAAATACATCACGTAAGCTTTCAAAGCTCCACTGGGTTCATCATCAGGCAAAAGATGTTTAAAATCACACAGAAGGAGAAGGAAAGTGATGATAGTCAAATCACAGCCCTACATTATGTATCAGATGTAGGCGCGGTACATACCACCCCGAAAGGGTGCACTGGAGGCGTTCGTTTTTACTCCGGAGGGACGCCATAGGAGGCAAACTGCGTGGTGTCCCTCCGCAGTAAAAAGAACCCAGAAAAAAGAGTTCTTTTTAAGGTGCCAGGTGCACATCGCGACTGTGCCATTGGTACACTGGTCTGCACACTGCACTTTGCTTACATCATCATGATGTGGACGGGATTCTGCCATGATGCTGCCACCATTACATATGCTAGGGTTCAGGAGTGTGCGGTTATTGTGCGCTCCGGAACCCTAGTATTGGCAGCGGCATGCTGCTTTTGGCTCGTCTCTCCCGGGCCGTAGTTCAGTCATTTGGAAGGGATCTCAATGGAGGCAGAGGCCATTCCCCTTCTTGTGGGGACCAAGGACCATGGGCAATAAAAGACAGGTAATAAAATTTAAATCCCATTAGCAACAGAAAAGCAACTTCCCCTGTTTCTGTTGCTAATGTCATTGATTTGTGAATCTGTTCCATATGTCAATCCAAACTTTAAAAGGATTGCTCAAAGCAGCTATCCTTTGTTAGCGCCTGTCCAAGTTCAGATTGAAACTCAGAGAAGAGTTACTGCCCTACTAACATGGGAGTCACCTCCTACTACTAATCAGTGGTAGAATACTTGTCTTGCAAGCTAGTGGTTCCAGGGCCAGTCTAAAACATATCAGTCAATATTCAAATAGAGCAGGGATGTAGCCAGGATTTTGGGAAGGGGGGGTCCAGACTAAGTGCCACCATTATAATGGGGCTTGGGTGCGGTGGTGCAGCAGCACACACCATTCATTTTATCTAACGGAAGGGGGGGTCCGGGCCCCAAGAACTCCCCCTTGGCTACGTCCCTGAATAGAGGCATTTAATTAGATCAAATAAAGGCTGCAAGAGGGCTTCAGATAAACAAAAAGCTGAGGTCAGACCTATGTATATAAACGGTTTGGAAAAACTGGACTACAGAATGCAAGGTCCAAGTGTAGTTTTATTTATAGCAGCAAAAGGGGAAATAAACTTTCACACAAAAAACACATTCTCACACCCATTCAAGAACTAATGATATAAAGGTGGTAGCTGTTAGCAGAGGGCAATTCTTTACTGGGTTCAGGCATAGAGCTCCATCCAGCAAACATGTGGATGAGTATGGTTCAGCGTAGGACCTGGGTTGGCCCAGGGACGTAGCCAGGGGGGGGGTTCTTGGGGTCCGGACCCCCCAGATAAAATGGTGTGTGCTGCTGTGCCGCCGCACCCAAGCCCCATTATAATGCTGGCACTTAGTCTGGACCCCCCCCCTTCCCAAAATCCTGGCTACGTCCCTGGTTGGCCTCCATGTGCAAAGGAGTCAAGGGAGAAACAGACAGAGTGACCATCTGAACTCAACTGAGACTGAATTGAAAGTTCACCGAAGGGCATATTTATAGAGTAAAATGAGTCCTGGGGCAGTTTCACAAGGATTTCAGTGGATTTTCGAGGAGGAAGAATGGCCAAAGGTGTATGGAAATGGCATGGAAATCAATGCAAATGTCTTATACAAAAAAGTGTCATCTACAAGGGTAGGTGCCCTTTGATTTCCACCCTTCTGGCAAGTACCTGGTACACCGTGAAGTCGAAGGCTTTCACGGCCAGAGTCCATAGGTTTCTGTGAGTTTTCTGGGCTATGTGGCTGCGTTCTGGTACATGGCCCATGAACACACTCCTATGCGAAGGGATTATGCAGATTCCAGCCTCGGCAGACCTATCCTGGCTATGAGTCCTAGTGCTTCCAAGCCGAGCCTACCTTAGCTGGGCTGTCTAATCCCTTGCATTCACTACCATGATCAAAATATCCCTTTTAATATTAAGTTGATATCAAAGATCGACTAGGATGAAGGAGGGATAGTCCATGGGGTAACATTGGCACAGCTACAACAGATTCCTATCTGAATCTGTCAAGAGGTGCTGCCAGCTGGAGTAAGTTACTTCGCGGTCGATGTCAGGTGAAGACAGAGTAATATGTGCTGATACAAAGGCAAAGTTAATTTGGGCTATCTTCCACTTCTTATCAGCCCAGAGGAAAGCCCTTAAACTCCAGGTGAATGCAGATAAAGGAGCACAAAGGGGCCATCTTTCAGATGCTATCTTTGGATGCAAGAGAGAGTCTCGGAAAGCACATTACAGTTGGTCGTCCGTGAAGTTCCCAGTGAGATGCCTGTCATGGATATAAGGACATGCTGACATCCCAGGGAAGACTGACAAGCCCACAATTAACTGTCATCCTCTTCCCAAGCCTTAATAGCATCAACAGACAGCCTCCAAGCAAATGAAGAGAAGAAAGATCCTGCTATGTGACAGCATTCGGAAAGAACACCCATAAATGCCATTGCTGTATTAGAAATGTCACGAGCCAGCGGAAGAAGCCCTGATCAGAGAGACAAGCATCATGCCACCTGCTTTAAGGTTATTTGAAACCTGTCATTTCTATTAACAAGCGAACCACAAATGGGATCAGTCATTAGTTTGTTTTTGCAGCCTACAGATGTTTGTTTGCAGTGTGGCGGTGCTGCTGGTGGGGAGAAATCAGGGCCTGGCTTCATGCTTATTATCAGCTGCTGCTGGCTACTGGCTTCAGCAAAGAGCCGGCGTCGATTCTCCTTTGTGTCTGCTCATTATTGGCTGGCAGTACAGAGCCGAGCTGAATGGACACTGGCACAGACTGGCTGCCTTTCTGATTTCTCAGAGCAGGCCAACAAGAAATGTTACACACACAACACACACACATCTCAGTAGATTTAATTAAAATCACAGGGAGCAGATGGGGAAGACAGAAAGCAAACGCAACCAGAGAGCACTCTTCTGTCTAGGTCTTAGCACTTTAATGAAGCCGATGCAGCTTGAACTTCTCCTCCCAAGCTCACCTCCCTTCATTGCCTCTGTCTGGAAGCTTGATGCCTGCTTATGTAACACAGCCAACCTTAAAGCAACACCTGAAAAGAGAGAGAGAGATCTGCAACAGGAACGTAAAGCTTCCTTCCGTTAATGTTGCGCTACTTTGCTCAGCCTGGTGCTCTGTTTCTCCTACAGGGAGAATTTCCTACAATGAACTGTAGAGTTGGAGTATGTACTTTAAGGTTCTTTGCTGAGACTTTTGTGTTGATGCGGGGGTAGGTGTACTGATCGTAACACAATTCTAAAATCTCTACTGCAGCATCCCAAAGGTGCACAAAAAGGTGAAGTCGAAGGCTTTCATGGCTGGCATCCATAGTTTTTTGTGGGTTTTTCAGGCTCTGTGGCCATGTTCTAGAAGAGTTTCTTCCTGACGTTTCGCCAGCATCTGTGGCTGGCATCTTCAGGGAATGTACCCCACTCTCTTCCATGCCAGCATTCTCTTCCATGCCAGCCACAGATGCTGGCGAAACGTCAGGAGGAAACTCTTCTAGAACATGGCCATATAGCCTGAAAAAACCTTTTAGAAATGTGCACAAAAACCTCTCTGCAAGTTTTCAAAACCAAAGATTTCATTATCAGGCAAAGAGATTAAAAAATAAGGGAGATGTAAAGCAAGGAAAATTAACCTGGAATACTGTGTCCATTTCTGGGCACCATAATTCAAAAAGGCCATTGAGAAACTGGAGCGTGTCCAAAGGAGAGCGAGTAAAATGGTGAAGGATCTGGAAACCATGAATCCCTATGAGGAAAGACTTAGGGAGCCGGGGATGTTTAGCCTGGAGAAAAGAAGGTTAAGAGGTGGTATGATAGCCCTGTTTAAATACTTGAAGGGATGTTATACTGAGAAGGGAGTAAGCCTGTTTTCTGCTGCTCCAGAGAATAGGACCTGAAGCAATGGATGCAATCTACAGGAAAAGAGATTCCATCTCAACATCCCCAGGCCTTAGTCTCATTCTTTCATAGCTACCTTTACCAGTCCTAATATCCTTCTGATACCTTGACTGCAATCTTTGTTCTGGTTAATTATGAATCCATGGTATGAGAAATCTTTCACTCGTTCTATTTCTTTGCTTTCTAGATTGAATTTATATAAATGCTCTGCGGTCATTGTTTTTGTGTTGTTGCTTTTTTAAATGCTCAGCGTTTAAGCCTGCCTTTGCACTTTCTTCTTTAACTTTCCTTAGTAATTATTCTAACCCTTTGTTGTTTTCTGCTAGTAATATGGTGTTGTTTTCACATCTTAAATTGTTGATATTCCCCAAATCTTCACTCCCTCTGAATCTAAACCTGCTCTTCAAATGATGTTTTCTATATGCAGGTTGAACAATTAGGGTGGCAGAATGCAGCCTTGCTTCACCTCTTTGCCAAATGGGAACAGGGACATAGCCAAGGGGGGGGGGGGTCTTGGGGTCCGGACCCCCCCTTCCATTAGAAAAATGAATGGTGTGTGCTGCTGTGCCGCCGCACCCAAGCCCCATTATAATGGTGGCACTTAGTCTGGACCCCCCCCCTTCCTAAAATCTTAGCTACGTCCCTGATGGGAACCATTCTGTTTCAACATACAGTATTCTGTTTTAACAGTAGACTCTTGTCCTCAGTATAGGTTACTCATCAAGACAATCAAATCTACTGGTACTCCCATTTCTTTAAGAGTATTCCATAGCTTTTCATGATCTATGCCAGGCGTCGGCAACCTACGGCCTGCGGGCCGGATCTGGCCTGGCAAGGCCTTGGGACTGGCCCCAGCCCGGTCCTGCCACCGATTGCCACCCCCGCTACAGCTTCTGCGCTGCTCCGGGCGCCATTTTGAGTTCAGCCACCCAGTTGTCTGAGGGACAGCAACCCGGCCCCCGGCTCAAAAAGGTTGCCTACCCCTGATTATGCAGTCAAAGGCTTTACTGTAATCTATAAAGAACTTGCTGAGTTTCTTCTAAAATTCCTCAAAACGATCCACTATCCATCCTATATCTGCAATGTGGTCCCTAGTGCATCTTCCTTTCCTGAATCATGCTTGCAGTTTTGGGATCTCCTGCTCCATATCTGGCATCAGTCTCCGCTGGAGAATTTTGAGCATAACTTTGCAAGTATGGAAATCAATGCAACTGTCCTATAGTTACTGCAATCTTTTGTGTCACCTTTTTTTGTGGAATGTATTTGTGGAATGGCATGGAGACGCACTATCCACGATGCGGCAGCCTTTTTCGAAAGCTCACGCCGAACGAATCTTGAAGAGAAACGGCAACGCAGAAAGAACTGCAACCCGGAAACATCACCCAAGGAGACCTTCCGCTGTGCTTTCTGCAACCAGACCTGTTTGTCCCGGATTGGCCTTTTTAGTCACCAACGCGCTTGTACAAAGTGCGGGATGCGTCCTTCCTGAGTCTTCGTTCGTGAAGCAAAGCCAGAGAGAGATATCAATCAATTCCAATCTGTTGGCAATTGTCCCCATTTCCATATTCGTTGACAGATTTTAGTTAGAACTTGAGTTGATGCTGTCTGCATGGACTGTAGCAATTCAACCGGAATATCATCTGTTCCTAGTGAGTTATTCCTCCCAATTGCTTTGAGTTCAGCGTTTGCCTTGCTTTCCAGGCTTTGGGTTTGTTTTCATATGATTCTTCTTCCCATGTGTCATTCATTCTTTCATCTGTTTTATACAGCTTCTCTGTACATTACCCTCATCATCTTTTTAATTTTTGTCCTGGTTTTGTAATAGATTCCTCTTCTGATCGTAGAGCATCTCCAACCTTGGTCTGAAATTCTCTTTGAATTCCCAACTCTTGTGACAGAGGTCCCTCGTTCTTCCTTGTTGGCCGTTGTCCTCTGTTTTTCTGCCATAGTAATTCTCTTCATCCTTGCACACTAGTTGTTGAACTTTAGCTTTCATGGCCCTGCTTCCCTTCCTCTCTCTCCTTTCTTTTGCTTCTCATCTTTCCGTTACTGATTGAAGCATTTCTTCTGTTATTAATTGCTTCTTCTCTTTCTTTTTGGTCACAGATAGCATCGTGTTGTACTCTTCTTTTATTGGCTTCTCGCCATAGTTCTTCTGGTTCCCAGTTGATTATGCTCCTACCTCCTTGTTTTACAAAGAAAATTAAGTCGGGGAGCTTGAAAGCCACAAGATATAATGAATGCAACCTATAAGGCGATACACACTTTAAAAACAAAAAACTATTCTTCCTTAAACTATCTCTGCTGAAATTATTTATGCAATGTTAAGAGAAAGAGAGAGAGAGAGAGCTTTGCAAACGCATTTTGCTCAGCTAAGTTCCCTACTATATTAATCTTATTATTCTTTGAACCAGTTAACTGGCAATGCCAAGTGCAATTTGTATTCGGAGGCAAAGCAAATGCTCTGAACCGATTATCTCAATATGAACCATGGCAATCCCTGATATTGTTGAGCCTGAAAGGCCATCTTTCTCCTGAATAGGGTTCCCATATGCCTTTCGGAGTTGCACGACACAATGTTGCGTCTCCTTTGCAAAGGATAAATTAAGCGTGTGAAAGTCTTCGCAAAGCCCTCATTTTCCAGTTAATCAAATCTCCCCCTAATCAAATTAGCAGAGATAATTCCTCTGGATGCATGGCGCAAGGGGTTGGGGAGCGTTATTCTTCTCTTTTGGAGTTGAAAGGAGGAAACAGTGGGGTGCTTTTCTCCTCTGCTTGAGTGGGCCTAAATAGGGGACTTGTCGAGAAAGATGGGCCGAGGTAAACTTTGGCAGCATTTGCGATTCCCAGCTCATTAAATTGTCTGCCTCTAAGGCCACCTCCAGGGACCATTGAAGCGTTCTGTAATGAGATACTTGTTTAATTATCTTTCAAAGGCTGGACATCTGCGACAAACCACCCCATTTCCAACCCCACACAGACAAACCTATCAATAGACTTTAGGCTTCTCTCTCTGGTTTGATGGAGTGTTTTCCATTGAATAAACCAGATAATAAATTTCGAAGAGAAAGGAACAATCGCCATTAACTGGGTGCTCTCCAAAGAGTCAAAGTCCATCATGAAAATTCAATAGCAGCTGAGCTAAATGGATAAATGTTCACAGTCAACCTTTTTTAATTGATTTCCCTTCATGAAATGATCTAGTCTCTCTGAAGCTAGCCATTCCCGGAGCCCCTCTTTTAGTCTCTCTTTTCATTCCAAAGACGTTTGGAAGCAGTGAACAAAATGGATTAACTGAAATATTAATCTCCCTCAAGAGTAAAGACGTACAACACACCAGAAGCCCAATACCCCAAACACGATTCCTACACAATCCCATTCGTTGCAATGGGGAGGAGGGTTGTGTTTGTGCAATGTGTGTGTTTGGGGGGGAGTGCAGTTTCTTATACAGACACACAGAGAGAGATCAGTTCTCAAGAGAGTTGCAGGGCCATAAAAGAACAAACCACAGTTTTCACTTTCTTCGGCGTAGTACCGAAACTGACCCTCATTGAAAACCATTCGCCGTATCCTGACACCATCAGGACCTCTGAAGCCCTTCCCGCTATAATAGAAATTCAATGCAGATATTGTTATGTCTCTTTTGCTCAGTCACTTTTGCTTAAGCCGTAATGAGCCCTGAAACAAGCTGTAATGAAAGCTGTCTCGACAATATTTTCACTTTAATGCTTTATTATGTCTTTGAATATGTTTTAAGGAGCAATATTCTAGTGCTTGCTTTCCCTCTTTCTCCCCCTCCACCTTTCTGACTTGGAGGGTGTGTTATATGTATGTGTGTGGACAAATGCAGGGACGTAGCCAAGGGGGGGTCCTTGGGGTCCGGACCCCCCCCCTTCCATTAGAAAATGAGGAGGGAGCAAGCTTGTTTTCTGCTGCTCCAGAGATTAGGACCCGGAGCAATGGATGCAAGCTCCAGGAAAAGAGATTCCAGCTCAACATTAGGAGGAACTTCCTGACACTCCCTCGGAGTGTAGTGGAGTCTCCCTCCTTGGAGGTCTTCAAGCAGAAGCTGGATGACCATCTGTTGGGGATGCTTTGATTTGGATTTCCTGCATGACAGAGGGTTGGACCGGATGGCCATTGTGGTCTCTTCCAACTCTACGATTCCATGATTCTATGAATGGTGCACGCTGCTGCGCCACCGCGCCCAAGCCCCATTATAATGGTGGCACTTAGTCTGGACCCCCCCCTTCCTAAAATCCTGGCTACGTCCTTGACAAATGTGTGCATGAATAATCTTCTCCTACACTCCAGCCCCCGTCAAAGGTCTTTTTACGGTGGGCAAGGCATTGAATAACTTTGGGATTTTGGATCATGTTGTACTTTTGCTGTATGGACAACATGGCTATCCCTGGGTATGTCATCAAAGGTCTTGCGAAGCCATGTGAGCAGCCACAATATCTAAGGCGCGTGTGTGTGGCAAGGATATGCATTGAATCCAGTTGGATCCTGATTTCAGACTTCAGAAAATGGGCCAGATCTGCTCCTTTAGTCCCAAGTGTCAAAGCTCCCACTGATCAGCATTTTATTTTAACAATGCTATAACTGTTGTTCTGTTTGTTGATGCTGGATGAAACGTTCAGATACAGCGTCCACTTAGGAACCCGCCAAATTTAAGACAGACAGGCCAAAATAAAGCTGCTTCGGGTCACTTTGGAGGTATGCTGTTTAAATGACACACGCATCTTAAGAGGCCAGAAGCTGCGCCAAAGCTGCGCTCTAGTCCTTAGGACCGGAGCGTGGCTTTGGCACAGCTTCTGGCCTCTTAGGACTCATGCAGCATTTAAACAGCATACATCCAAAATGAACCAAAGCAGCTTTATTTTGGTCTGTCTGTTCGGGCCCTAAGTTTGCTTCTTGGTGCAACTGGATGAAATTTGCAAGCAAAGTTTCCATTCCTTAAAGATATCAACCCGGCACTGTAAGACATGGAAAGAGCAAAGAATGTTCTTCATGCAAGAATGGTTTCTTCCAAAGTGTAGTCTTTGGAAACCACCTCCTAAGCATTCTCTGGGATTAAAATATGGATTTGTTAGTCGCTCAGTTGAACTCCCTCCCTCTTTCCCTATCCTCAGATTGTTTTCATAGAAACAAACCTAAACTATGGTGTTTATTATGCTTCCCCTTGTAATCTAGATCGTACATGAAGTTTTTTTCCTTGGGGCTCAGCTTCAGTTCTTTTAGCTTTGGAAGGAAGCTTGCTTTACTCAAAGTACTCAGGTTAGTTCTGATTCAGCTCAGATTTGGGGCGATGTCCAAATCTGATACGCTTCCATATTTTGTGGGCTGCTTTACCACATGTCAGACCTCAGAACTGAGCTGTTTGAAATACACACACACTTATATAGTGGGGCCTTCCTATATGTGGGAGATCCATTCCGGACCCCCCGTATATGGGAAAAAATGCCTATGCTGGAATCCTATGGATTCCTATTGTGGCATGCTCCCATGCAGCAGGCATTGCAGTGACCACTGCATTAATCTCGCCGCATACAAAGTGGTGCTCTAAATTCTACAACAAAGACTTCTATCATATAGAGAGTAAGAAATACAAGACGTTCAAGCTGGGTTTAGAAAAAGGGGCACTAGTGATCATATTGCAAACGCATGTTGGAAAAAGGAGCGCATCAAAGAATTTAAAAAAGAACATCTGCCTGTGCTTTAAAGTTTATAGCCAAGCCTTTGATTGTATAGATCATGACAAACTATGGTTCGCTCTTAAAGAACTGGATGTACCACAACAGTTGTTTACCCTAATATGTAACCTATAGGACAAGAGGCCACTGTTAGGACAGAATAGGGAGAAAAAGAATGGTTTCCAGTTGGCAAGGGGGATCACACAAGGCTGCATTTTTAATCATCCAGGTATGCTGTTTAAATGATGCATGCATCCTAAGAATCCAGAAGCTGCACCAAAGCTGCCCTCCAGTGCTAAGGAATGGAGTGTGGCTTTGGCGCAACCTCCGGACTCTTAGGACCCACGCATCATTTAAATAGCATACCTCCAAAGAGACCCAAAGCAGCTTTATTTTGGCAGTCTGTAACAGGCCTTATAATTTTATAAACTGCATTTCGTCATATGCTCACACATATGAATAGGGTTGATGGGAAATAAAAATCGGGATGAGGAGGATTCCATACACATCCAAGTGCCATTTCATATCAATACCCAAAGAATTTCTGTAGTAACGACCTGACTTTTTATTTCCGATGACCAGAGACCTTGCAATAATCAAGTCTTCAGTGCGAAGTGGGAGTATATGTACTGTCAGCCTCCATCCCGCCCCATAACTTGGCTTTGCAGCATGGCTGAAATGATAATATAAATGAAGAACCTATTTGATTCCTTGCAAGTACACAGAGATACTGCAGTAGCTCCTGGGGATTGGTGTGTGTTTTGGGGGGTGGGGACCGGATGGGATGATGATGGAGAAGTCAGATGGGAAGTCCAAGCAACCAGCTAATGGATGAAGCTGTTTAAATATAATTCAGACAGGCCAAAGTTTTAGCCTCTCACAAAAAACTGACCTTGCTAATACAGAATGTAGAGCCTTTGCCAGCTAATCAGCAGACTGTAAATCAAGGCTTCCAGCTGTGGGCAATGATCTGTGGCAGGAATGAATGAGTGGGTTTTAGCAGCCAGGATCTGGAGCCTACTATCTGTAGGTGACAGCTGTCACTCTCTACCGAGGCCAAAGCTGAATCCCCCATTTAAAAAGCTGATCAGATTACCAGAGCTGTATAGTAAGACGATTTACACAGACCTGGTGTATATGTTGCATGCGGGCATGTGCACACACGCATATGGAGGAAGGCTATGGTATGAAATTAGAAGATTCTGCTCTGATTGTGAATGTCATTGAAATGCAACTGGTGCTCATAAGCGGCCTAGTTTTTCAACTGCCATCAGGGAAGCAAAGTGCAAGAATGTGCTTTCCATCTACCAAAGCCAACTGGATTGGCAGTCAAATATTGATTCAACAGTGATGGCTGGACAACATCTCCCACTGCACCTGATGGCAAGAGCTACAGATTATACAGGATATAGGCCATGGCCAAATCTGCTTTCCTATCCATGTTTGACAGCATCTTCCAGTTGCCCTGCCTGACATCTTCAGTTAAGAATTGTTGCAAGACAGGGATATGCATTTGCAACCCATCAGCTTTCCAATGGCCAGCTCATGTGTCCCACTGTACCATGCTCTTAAAGCCTTCTCCCCAAAATGCAATTCAACACAATCTTCAAAGTAACAGGAAGGAAACTGCAGGGGGGAAATCAAAATTGTTGCACACCATTCACAGAACCCCTGACACCCATCCATTCACTCTGCCTACAGGTTCACAGCCCATAGATTAGGAACCTCTGCAATAAAGGGATATGCATTTGTAATGGAATCATAGCATAGAATCATAGAGTTGGAAGAGACCGCAAGGGTCATCCAGTCCAACCCCCTTCTGCCATGCAGGAACTCTCAACTAAAGCATCCCTGACAGATGGCCATCCAGCCTCTGCTTAAAGACCTCCAAAGAAGGAGACTCCACTACACCCCGAGGGAGTTTGTTCCGCTGTCGAACAGCCCTTACTGTCAGGACGTTCCTCCTAATGTTGAGGTGGAATCTCAAACTGAGGTGGAACAGATAAATAGACACACTAAAGGCAATGCATCATGCAAGCTTTTGATGCTTCATTGGGTTTTTTAAATCAGGAAACAGATGTTAAAAATCATACAGGAGAAGAAAGGTGATGATATTATAGGACGGGTGACACCTGGCTTGACAACAATGGCATCCCTGGGCTTGGCTTCGCCAGGAGCGGGGGGCAGTGGGGAATGGACTGTGCTGGTCACCCAGCAAAACCGCCACTTGGGAGATCTTGCTGTCGCCTCTGGATGGCCTTTTGGGATCTGGTGTGACTACTTGGGGGAGCATCTGTTCTAGACCCCAAACAGAAGACACTGACACAGCAGCAGGTGGAATCTCGTTTCCTGTATCATACTCAAGATTGAGCAAGCTTGTTTTCTGCTCCTCCAGAGACTAGAGCACAGAGTGATTGATTCAAACTACAAGAAAACATATTCCATGTAAACATTAGGACGAAAAGAGCTGCTTGACTCTGGAATATGCTACCTTGCAGCAGGGACGTAGCCAGGATTTTGGGAAGGGGGGGAATCCAGACTAAGTGCCACCATTATAATGGGGCTTGGGTGCGGCGGCGTGGCAGCACACACCATTCATTTTATCTAACGGAAGGGGGATCCGGACCCCAAGAACACTGCCCCCTTGGCTACGTCCCTGCTTGCAGTATGGTGGAGTCTCCTACTTTAGCAGTTTGAAACAGAGGCTGGATGGCCATTTGCCATGAGTGCTTGGGCTGTGTATCCCTGCATGGCAGGGAATTGGACTTGCCCTTGGGGATGGACCTCACGGGAGTTTATCAGACAAGGGAAATTGGAAGTATAATCCAATGGCAATCCGAACGCAATCATGGGGTTTAACGTTATTGCGTGATAGACTACCACACGCAATTTCAGGCAATGGGAAGTCAATCCAAACGCAATCATGGGGTTTCACGTTATTGCGTGATAGACTACCACACACAATTTCGGACAACGGCAAGCTATTTTTGAGTAATGGGAAGTCAGTTTGAACGCAATGAGATTTCACGTGGATCCGTTCTGGCCCCACTTTCTTTTCATTCGAAATTGAGAGAAATTCCTCCCGTGTGATAATCTCCATGGTCTCTTCTAACTCTGAGATTCCATGGAGGATATCAATCCATGCAGAAATCACTCTCCTTCTATTAAGGGGAAGAAGAAAGGGAGTGGCATCTGTCTTCATTGAGAACTTTCAATACCATCTTAACTAACAGCGGAGTAACATCTGAGAGAGACTATAGGCCTCTAATAACACTTATTTTTGCTCCTTTGTGCTTTTTAACAACTTTGCTTGATGAAAAAGCCAACGAAGCTTCAAAAGCGTGCATGGTGCATTTTCTGCATTTTGGTTGGCCAATCAAGATATCGCTCCTTGGTGAATTTTGTTGTACCTTACTGTATGCCCAACATGACCACCCCTGAATGTTTCGTAAAGAGGTTCTATCTGAATTAGTCCGCAAGTGAATGCCATTAGTATTAAGTGGATATAGAAATGGCTTTGCTTTTTGCATTTCATATTTGTAGCTATCCATAACCCACCTGATGAGAAGATTACCTTTCTTTGGCAGTAGAGATTGTTCTGTTTGCCGCTCGAAGTAGCCATTATCCTAAAACGCTCTGGACATAGTGTCATTCTTAGGGAAGAAAACCTGTGGGATCGGATGCAATTTTGCCACCCCAAACATCCAAGAGTAATAATATATAGTGCAATTCTGGGAATTCATGAACAACAATATGGTGGTGGTGGTGGTTGCAGTGTGGAAAAGCCACCAGTGAACTGGAAATCCCACACAGATGTAAAGTTCACTTTGGGCCCTCACTAAAGCCTTGTCCAAATGTCACCCAGCCACAAAGCACCATTGCTTCCCCCGACGTTTTCTTTCTTCTGGTTGTACCCTGGCCTAGTTTGAATGTCTTTAAGAAGAAGATAGTGGCCTGTTACAGACTGCCAAAATAAAGCTGCTTCGGGTCTCTTTGGAAGTATGCTATTTAAGTGACGCATGGGTCCTAAGAGTCCGGAGGTCGCGCCAAAGCCACACTCCATTCCTAAGCACTGGAGCGCAGCTTTGGTGCAGCTTCCGGATTCTTAGGGTGCATGCATCATTTAAACAGCATACCTCCAAAGAGACCCCAAGCAGCTTTATTTTGGCAGTCTGGAACAGGCCTAAATACATTTTGGGAAGAAAAGTCTATAAATGGATGATACAATGATGATTGTTTTTACTTATATCCTGCCTTTTCCCTTGGAATCACAAGGGGGCAACTGTATGGTGACCCCATGAATATCTTAGGTTTTCTTAAGCCATGAATATGTAGAGGTGGTTTTGCCAGTTCCTTCCTCTGATATATCGTTTACAACGACTGTTGGGATGCCATCTTGAAGACCTAAACACACTAAGCAGAGAAAGAAGTCATGCCAGACAAACCTGATCTCTTTTTTTGATAAAATTACCAGCTTGTTAGATGAAGGGAATGCTGTGGATATAGTATATCTTGATTTCAGTAAGGCCTTTGACAAAGTTCCCCATGATATTCTTGCAAACACGCTTGTAAAATGTGGGCTAGACAAGGCAACTGTTACATGGATTTGTAATTGGTTGACCGGCCGAACCCAAAGGATGCTGAACAATGGCTCCTTTTCATCCTGGAGAGAAGTGACCAGTGGGGTCCCACAGGGCTCTGTCCTGGGCCCAGTGCTATTCAACATCTTTATCAATGACCTGGATGACAAAATTGGGGGCATACTTATCAAATTTGCAGATGACACCAAATTAGAGGGAGTAGCTAATACTCCAGAGGACAGGATCAAGATTCAAAATGACCTGAACAGACTAGAAAACTGGGCCACAGCTAACAAAATGAACTTCAACATGGGGAAATGTAAGGTACTGCACTTAGGGCGGAAAAACGAAAAGCACAGATATAGGATGGGTGACACCTGGCTGAATGAAACTATGTGTGAAAGGGATCTAGGAGTCCAAGTAGACCATAAGTTGAACATGAGTCAACAGTGCAATGCGGCAGCTAAAAAGGCCAATGCGATTTTAGGCTGCATCAATAGAAGTATAGTGTCTAGATCAAGGGAAGTCATAGTGCCATTATATTCTTCTCTGGTCAGGCCCCACCTGGAATATTGTGTCCAGTTCTGGGCACCACAATTCAAAAAGGACATTGAGAAACTGTAGCGTGTCCAAAGGAGGGCGACTAAAATGGTGAAAGGTCTGGAAACCATGCCCTATGAGGAACGACTGAGGGAGCTGGGGATGTTTAGTCTGGAGAAAAGAAGGTTAAGAGGTGATATGATAGCCCTGTTCAAATATTTAAAGGGATGTCATATTGCGGAGGGAACAAGCTTGTTTTCTGCTGCTCCAGAGACTAGGACCCGGAGCAATGGATGCAAACTGCAGGAAAAGAGATTCCACCTCAACATTAGGAGGAACTTCCTGAGAGTAAGGGCTGTTCGACAGTGGAACAAACTCGCCCAGAGTGTAGTGGAGTCTCCTTCCTTGGAGGTCTTTAAGCAGAGGCTGGATGGCCATCTGCTGGGGATGCTTTGATTTGGATTTCCTGCATGGCAGAATGGGGTTGGACTATATGGCCCTTGGGGTCTCTTCCAACTCTACGATTCTATGATTCTAAGCTTGGTTAGTATTTGGATGGGAGATGCCCAACAACAGTTGTTTCCATCCCAAAATGGGACGCTTTGAAACAGTTCCTAGAAATGGCGTCACCTGGAGCCTGATGGGAACGCGATGGGAACGCTCAGTGGTGTCGTCGTCGTTGTTCCCTGTGCGGTAAACTAGCATTCTGGGCCCCATCGGGTTCCCATCATGTTCTGTGCGCACCCCCTGTGCATGCCCATTGTAACACATCGGGGAACATTTTATCCCCAGTGCGATAAACTTCTATGATGGAAACGTCAGGAAGAAACTCTTCTAGAACATGGCCACATAGCCCGAAAAACCCACAGAAAACTACGGATGCCGGCCATGACCGCCTTCGACTTCGCATCAGATGGGATCCTTTAGTGTGTTTAGGTCCGCAAGATGGGAATTAGGGATGACAAATAATGTTTGGGGCGTTCAGGTTCATGCTAATGCTAACCATTTTGTGCTTCTCAGCCTTCATGGTGAGTATATAAGTGTATGCCAGATAGAAAATATATATGGAACACACCTACATATTTCCACATGAAAGAAAAGAAGTTGTATAGCTGATATAAACAAATAGGAGTATTTTTGTTTCACTTTTTGGCAAAATGGCACTTTCCTCCCCCTTTTTTTTCGCTCCCCAAAAAAGCACGGGGCAATTCACTCTCATGCAAAGGCTAAATAAATACTCGGAGTCATTTACAATTTTTCTACATTGGCAACGAGAAGGTGAACATTTATCAATATCCTTTACATTCTTTACAGAGAATGTGTCAGAGAGAGAGAAGGGAAAAGGAGACCCAGGCCTTTTTGCCTCTGGTTTTACCCACCGCTGGCTCCGGCTCTGGCAGATTTTCTCCAAAGAGAATGCGCCCCACTGGCATAAAAAGATTCCCCGTTACTGACTTAAGAAGTTTAAACGTTTTAAGACGACTTTGATTATGTTTGTTCAAAAATACGTAACGCTGCTGCCGTGTTATATTTATGTATTTCTAACAGCATCAGTGGTGCTAAAATACTTTACAAATTGCAAGACGATAGATTTCCTCCCCAAGGAATTGAGAACCTAAAATTGCAGAGTGCAAATAAGAGAGAGATAGAGGCAAAGATATAAAGTAGGGAAGCAAACATGCTTAGGCTTCGTTATAACAGGGCTTGGAGATGAAGGAATGATGCCAAAGGCTGCATGAAAATGGCAATCAATCAGTCAATCAATCAATCAATAAAATTGCAGATGACTATAATTTGGAGGACTAATTATAATTTGACAGCAACTCAAATGGAGTCTAGGCCAAGACTCCCTTTGAAAAACAGAAAAATACTCATTTAATCTTTGTTGTACCCTATGTTGAGCCTTAGGGAGAAGTGGGTAAGAGATGATGATGATGATGATGATGATGATGATGATGATGACGACGACGTCAGACTCCCTTATCCACTGACTCTTCATCCACGGATTCAAGCATCCACGGTTTGAAAATATTCAAATATATATATATATATATATTCCAAAAAGCAAACTTTGATTTAGCCATTTTATATAAGACACAGCATTTTACTGTGCCATTTTATTTAATGGGACTTGAGAATCCATAGATGGTCCTGGAGCCAAACTCCAGTGGATACCAAGGCCCTCTTGTAATAATAATAATAATAACAACAACAACAACAACAACAATAACAATAATACAATGATGCACGTTTTCAAAGCTTGTATAATATATTTTATGCTTTGGAGTTGACCCAATAAAGATATGGCTGCTTGTGGATTTTGGATTTTGTTGTATTTTGCTACCCTTGAATGAATATATTACTATAAGGCAGTTAGATTTCTTTTCCATTTTATTAAAATGGAGGGGATAGGAGAATAAAATGAAGGCATGCTCCCCATAGAATCATAGAATCACAGAGCTGGAAGAGACCGCAAGGGCCATCCAGTCCAACCCCCTTCTTCTGCCATTCAGGAAATCCAAATCAAAGCATCCCTGACAGATGGCCATCCAGCCTCCGCTTAAAGACCTCCAAGGAAGGAGACTCCACTACACTCCGAGGAAGGAGTGTGTTTCACTGTCGAACAGCCATTTACTGTCAGGGAGTTCCTCCTAATGTTGAGGTGGAATCTCTTTTCCTGTAGCTTGCATCCATTGCTCCGGGTCCTAGTCTCTGGAGCAGCAGAAAACAAGCTTGCTCCCTCCTCAATATGACATCCCTTCGAATATTTAAAGCAGAAACATGAAACTTAATAACCTGATGGCCATTAAGTGTTGCATGCCCAGAGAGTATTGCAGGAGCCAAGATATTTGGAATGAAACGTCTCACTAGCTGGTGGGTATATCTTTAAAATCAGCAAGATGGCACTAACAATAGCAATAGCAGTGGCATTTCCCTCTGGATGCATTATGCGCCTATTGCACAGAGAGGGACCCAACCCCCTTCTAGTTGGGCAGGTGTTGAGCTGGACAGGCACCGAAAAAAGCCACAGCGCTTTCCGCATAATCGATCGGCGCTCCTGCGAGGCTTTGAGAAAGCCTACAAGGAGCTGAGTGCTTTCCCCACCTATTGACATTTACAAAGCATGTTAAATCATGCATGAGGAGCCTCGGGCACATGTAGTTCACAAAACACATCTCTGTGTTCCCAGGGAGTTTGAGCTGACCAACACGCTTTATTAGAACCGACAGTGAAAGACGGGAGTTGCTACATCAGGAGGACGGATGCAGTGTTGGGATGACAAGCAAAGCGTTAGTAAGGGGTATTATGCAGATCATCCATCGAGGCACGCTTGTTAAATACGTTTTCCTCTTTTTGCGTCCCCTGTTTTTGTTCAGGGAGCTATTTCCTCCCATATTCCTCAATTCTGTGAGAAGGCCAGTTTGGTGAGCATCCTCCAGAACTTTGAGTGATGCATGTTTTGTGCTCATACCTATTTATTAAGCTATTTGTGTCCTGCCCTGCATCACAAGATCTCAAGGCGGCCTACAAATAATATAAACCGCCATGCTGTTTTGGCACACCGGGATCAGTTATATTTGCTCTTCTGTTGTACAAATTATTAAGGACTGAATAACTAGCCTTCTTGGTTTTCACAGCAGCTGCCTAATTTTCCTAGGTAAGAGGTGTTCGGTTTGCTCTGAATGCGATTGCACATCCCAAGAAGGAACAGGTCCATAGTCTGGGGACACTCCTTGATCCACCAATGGAGTTTATCACACGGGAGGAATTTCTCCTAACTTCGAATGAAAAGAAAGTGAGGACAGAACGGATTCAGGTGAATTCGCTAGTTCGGCGAATTTACGTGAATTCCAATTGCGTTCGAACTGACTTCCCATTGCTTGAAAATAGCTTGTCATTGCCCGAAATTGCGTGTGATCACCTGTCACGCAATGACATTAAACCCCATGATTGCGTTTGGATTGACTTCCCATTGCCTGAAATTGTGTGTGGCAGTTTTTCACACAATAAGGTTAAACCCCATGATTGCGTTCAGATTGCCATTGGGTTATACTTCCAAGTTCACTTGTCCGATAACGTTTTATGTCACTTGAGTTCTGACTAGCCTTGATAGCATAAGATTATAATCTGGTTGATATGACTCTATGGGACAGAGGTGTCTGACCATGCACTAGTAACTGCCCAGCCAGATTCTTCCAACGTATTATATGTGAAGTCACCTCCGATGATGGTCAGAAAACGTTTCGTTGGTACAAAATAGGACAGTGAGGATGCTCATATGGGACTCGCTATTTTAAATATATATATATAGAGAGAGAGAGAGCTACAAATGCTTTTTAACATGATCACATATAAACATATACTGACTTCAAAAAGTGTAAGTGACATTTCTTATAAAATAAAACATACAACTCAAATCTGTTTCCTCCATCCTAATCTATTTCGGATCTTTTCCCCTTCGTTGAAAATTATAAGTCATATCATTGTAGATTTCTGACTCCCTTTTTATAACTGCCACTTTCCCTTGGTTTTCTATTTATGCCCAAATTAATTCTACTACTTCTAAACTCTACACGAATTCTCCAACTTTCGTTGCCTTTCTATCTTTCTTAGTTCACAATTGTCTCCAAGTATCTCAGGATTCTCTTTCTTTTCTTTCTCCTTCCTACCTTTGTACTTTCTCGTTTCTTTTGACGTATATTTATTCCAGTTTCTATTTTCTTTAAGCTTGTCCATTTCTTTGACCTGTATTCTTCGACTCATTTCCAGTCTTTGTTAATCTGTCTAGTTCCATCGTTTATTTCAGTTTTATTATCCAATTGTCTGTCATTGCTATCTCCCTTTTCTTCCATCTTTCTGCATATAGCATCCTAGCTGCTGTCGTCACGTATATTACCTTCCGACGTTTTCTTTTTCCTTTCTATTTTCATTATCGCATTTAACAGATAAAATTCTGGGTTCGTTGGGAATTTCATTTTTAAAATTTCCATTGTTTGATTGTGGATTGTGGATTGAATAAAGTAAATTTCCCTCCAGTTTTTTAAATCTTTGTACTACTCCATCATGAACCATTTGATGCCTGACATTTCCAACAATTCCCTCTTGCTTGTTTTAAATGTTTTATCTAATTTTAATGGGGTTGGAGATTAACGATGCCGAATATTCAAGTAATACTCTTTCAGGTTTTGATATATTGTTTAGTTTCTCTATGCTTCTATCTCAATTGATTTACCAATGTCTTGGGGGCACTTTAGCGTGGGTTCTTTAAAACATATTTCTAACCTATCCGCTGGTGCTTTTTGAACCGGTTACCAGGCAGTTTCTTGGCCCAATTCAAACTGCTGGTATGGGAAAAGGACTGGCCTACCCGAACGCATCCCTATATGTTCTTGCCCAGCCATTAAGAATAACCGATCAAGGCTCTTCTGCCCACAATGCTGCCATGCGAAGCTACGAAGGAAGGCGTTTTATCCACAGTGCTCCCTTGTTTGAGGAATCCCATCCATGGGGAGATACCTTCCTAGGGAATTCTCATTGTATCCATTTGCACCTCTTTCAACAGGCATTTAATTTTCATTTTTTTGTTTTTATCATTTTTAGAATCATAGGATCATAGAGTTGGAAGAGATCCCAAGAAGGACCATCCAGTCCAACCCCATTCTGCCATGCAGGAAATCCAAATCAAAGCATCCCCATTGACAGATGGCCATCCAGCCTCCGTTTGAAGACCTCCAAGGAAGGAGACTCCACTACACTCCAAACTCCAAGGGAGTTTGTTCCACTGTTGAACAGCCCTGATAATTTAAACAGCAGCATTTTTTAAAGTGAGGGGTTTCGATTTTTACGATTGTAAATCACCCTAAGGATATCTAATAGCTATCATTTCAAAAAGAATTCTACTAGCAAGACGGTTCTCTCTCAAAACTAGCTACGTGTCACTCTCTTCCATTTGAGCCATAACTAGCTTTGCACAATCACTTCCAAACAAGAGACCTTTTTCTGAGTTCCAAGGCGGATCTCAGTAGTTTTGGACATGAGCGCTGGAAGCTCTAATGGAGGACGGGGTTGTTTTGTGCCCGAGTCTGTATGCGCTTTCCTAATACACACAATTTAAAACATTTTTCCTTAATGTGCATGCTCCCTATTTATTTTTCCTGTGGGTTACAACTTACGTCTGACTTATTTAAATGCATCGGTTTTTCCTTGTGCACAATTACTTCTGTATAACTCTGTTGGGAGCGGAAGAGGAGACTGATGCTTGCAATGTCTTTCCCATAATGGTTTTGTCACATATACACTTTTGTCTTGCAGACTATGGGCCCATACGGACCGGCCAAAATAAAGCTGCTTCGGGTCACTTTGGAGGTATGCTGTTTAAATGATGCATGCGTCCTAAGAGTCCGGAAGCTGTGCCGAAGCTGTGGTCCAGTCCTTAGGACTGGAGTGTGGCTTTGGCACAGCTTCTGGCCTCTTAAGATGCATGTGTCATTTAAACAGCATACCTCCAAAGTGACCCAAAGCAGCTTTATTTTAGCCTGTCTGTACAGGCCCTTTGACTTGGATGCACGTGTGTGTGTGTATGTGCCTTCAAGTCACCTGTGAACCTATGATGACTCCATAAACTTCATAGGCTTTTCTTAGGCAAAGTATACTCAAGAGGGGTTTCTGCCAGTTCCTTCCTCTGAAATATAGCCTACAGCACCTAATATTTTTTTCGGGCAATCTCCCATCCAAGCACCAACCAGGGCTGACCTTGCTTAGCTTCCAAGATCAGACAGGATCTGATGCCTTATACATTAACTTAAAACATCTCAGAGGGTGGAAATGTATTTCCTTACCTTCCACAAGTAGTCATAATGCTGACACGAAACAAAAACCCAAACAATACTTTTGTTTTCTATGAGAGAGACACACTCGGCTGTTTTGGTTTCCACTCCCAATGTACATCTCTTCTATCGTTTGGCAAGTTTCTGGGCTGATTGTGCTCACCCTTTGTCTCTTTTCTTTCCTGGCTCTTATATCTGGCAACAACAACAACAACAACAACAACAACAACAACAACCTGCTTCTACCCTCCCCACATCCCACCAGAAATGGTGATTGCTACTCTCAACATCAAATTTGACTGTTCCTGACAATTCCTGTGATACAGCAACCTTGGGGACTGGAGGCCACATCTGTGAGTAGATGTACTAGCAGCCATCTGCATGAACTGCATTATTTAATGATGTTGGCACAGATTAACATTTGCTGTAACCTACGGTAATGGGCTCCAGGGGCCTTCCATGTCTGCTGTGCAATGGCAGTTGATGTCTCCTGTTCCGTCCTCAAAACAGGATGCTTTAATTTTTAATGGAGCACATGTTCAATTGGCTGTACAAACAGGCTAATCTGCAAAGCATGTGCTCGGTAACAAGCCAAACTATGCAGCCAGAATAACAACGCTGCTCTTCTACAGCTGGAAGAAGGCAAGTGGCTGTCCCTGGGTCCTGTGCCTGCGGTGCTTGATGCTGACAGCCGAGAGGAAAGGTGGCGCATGTAGCCTTGCTCTCTCTCGCTGGTTGTCCTGCTAGCTAAGAGCCTCTCTTTGTAGCAGTAGGAGCATTGGGGCAGGGTCGGGGAGCGCATAGGCTACAGGTGAAGCTAAAATATTACACCATAATGCTAGAGAAGGTGGAAGGAAAGAGAAATAAAGGAAGACCACATGTTAGTTGGATGGACTCCATCAGGGATGTTGGCGAGGGGGAAGCCAACTCCTGACACAGTTTGGGGACAAATCACCCAAATGCAGCCAAAACGATATCATAGCAGAGTTCAAAAACAAACACACTCAGCTATTGGTATTGGCAGTGCACTCACCACTTTCCATACACACTAGAAGACGACTCACAGACAGTTGATTCATCCAAAGTTCTGGAGGTTTGATCTTCACTTGCATTGTGTACAATGTGATGCAATATTTATCCACTCCTCTCAGTCAACTTCCAATAAATTACACCAGTGTCTGCTCCAACCAACTTCACCAGCTCCAAACTAATCCAGACTGAGTTCCTGGTTGCTTAGAATTACAGTGTTTTAAAGATTATACAGTCGGCCCTTCTTATACACTGATTTTTTTATACACGGATTCAAGCATCCACGGTTTGAAAACGTTCAAAAAAGTATAAATTTCAAATATCAAACATTGATTTTCCATTTTTTTAAAAATCAGGGACACCATTTTGCTTTGCCATTATATTTAATGGGACTTGAGCATCCACGGATTTTGTTATCCGCGGGGGATCTTGGAACCGAACCCCAGCGGATAACAAGGGTCCACTGTAATTAGCATTTTGTGCAGCACCAAAAAACAGACCGGAAGGCAGTGAGCGGAAAGACCATTTGTGGCAGCAGATCCAACAGATGAAATGGAGGTTTTTGTTTGGCAGCCATGAGAATCCTTAATGCGCCACTTCTACTTTAGACATAAGGCTGTACAAAGTACAGCGGCAAGATCCAGAATTTTGGAATCATCCCCAGGCGTAAGCCAAGAGAGAACAGTTACATATATGTAGGAGTACTTCCCCTTCCTATATCTCTTCCTTTAATTAGCTTATCAGTCGAGAGGAGAAGAGGAGAGGAGGTGGACTGATGACAGCATAGCTCATACTGATCAAATTAAATATTAATCATAGATAAACTGCAGATCAAAATCAACCGGGGGGGGGGTTCCAATGTGTGAAACAGGCAGTTAAATCAGCATGGCTCTTCCCCCCCCCCTCTTTTCCCCATCTCCTGCCAAATTAGCAATGTCCTTTGAAAAGCGTAGACCCGTTTTTTGTTGTCGTTCCAAGTGCAACGTTAACAACGCACCGCAAGTCCTTCCGCCTCCCTCCCACAACACATACATCCTCTTAAATATTGAATTGGCGGCAGGGAACGGTTCTTCTAAATCTTACTAAATCCTTGCCTCTGATTGGGTTCATTAATAAACATTCTGGTTTTGTTACAGAGTGACATATGGCATAATCCTCTAACAGGAAGATGTATTTTGCATTTTGTGGTAGAAAACAAACATAGGAACAGGTTCCAACAGATGGCTTTCTTAGCTTCTGGGAGAAAGGAGGGTAGCTTAATAAGGCTTGGAAACAAGGTTTCCGTTCCATTTCCCTGTTCCTTAAGAATAAATTTTGAAAGGTTTGAAGTCATCTTACTCGGAGTATTTCTAGTAGATTCAAATCAGGTTGTTCTTCTATGTATTATAGAAGTTTATCGCATGGGAGCTAAAACGTTCCCCGATGCGTCCTAATGAGCATGAGCGTGGGCACGCGCGGAGCATGATGGGAACCTGATGGAGCCCAGAAAATGACTTTACCGCACAGGGAACGCCGCTGCCACCACCGAGCGTTCCCATCGCGTTCCCATCTGGTTCCAGAGGGCGCCATTTCTGGGAACGCTTTTGAAACTGTTCCCAGAAATGGCACCCTCTGGAACCAGATGGGAACGTGATGGGAACGTGATGGGAACGTGATGGGAACGTTCGGTGGCGGCAGCGTTCCTTGTGCGGTAAAGTCACGTTCTGGGCCCCATCGGGTTCCCATCACGCTCCGCACGTGCCCGTGCTCGCGAGGATGCATCAGGGAACGTTTTAACCCCCGTGCTATAAACTTCATACTCTTCTTGCCTGCCCGTCCCAATCCCTAAATCCATTGTATTTCCCTCGTCCACTTAGTGTTCAAATTATGATGAGAAAAAATATGAGAGGAGGTTAATAAAGGCTGGGCTGGAGGCACCCATTTTTGCTCCTCAGAGACGCCGCAGCAGCCAAACCACATCGTCTCCCTCCGCACCAAAAAGCGCCTGCTAAAAGCAAGTCCTTTTTGGTGCACGCGTCGGATGCCGTGAGTGCACCACTGGCGCACTGTCGTGCGTCAATGACGCAAGCGCAGCACCGCGACATGCAGACACTGTGCCATGCTTGCATCATCATGGCAGCCCCCATGTGGAAGGGGCCGCACCATGATGGCACAGCCGCTGTGCGGTAGGGCTCTGGAGCATGCTGTCGCTCCGCAATCCCAAGCCCTAAAATCGGCCCCAGACTGCCACTTTCAGGCAGTCTGTATTGGGCCTATGAGTCTAAAAAAGCCTGCTTTGGTCCATGTTGCTCAGGAAAGGACCAAGATGCTCCTACCACCCTCCAGATGTTAGAATCATTGAATCCTATAGTAGGAAAGGTTCACAAGAGTTATCTAGTTTAATCCCCTGCCATGAAGGACTACATACTTAAAGCATTTCTGAAAGCTGCCCATTCAACCTCTGCTTAAAGACCTCGAAAGAAGAAAACCTTATTAAAATGAAGATACACTACATTCACAGCCCTCCCCTGATCTATTACGCTTGTAACCCTATCAGAAAAAGAGAGAAAATTTAGTTCGGCATGACTTGTTTTTGAGAAACGCTTGCTGCCTTGTTGTAAACATAACATTCTTAAACTGTATGCAAAATGATGGTTCAATCATCTGTTTTAGAACCTTTCCTGGTCAATCAATAGCAAAATGACTCATTGGTAGTTGCTCAAGCCCTCTTTTTTTTTTGGCCCTGTTTGAAAATGAGGCCAACTTCCCCCTTCCTTCATTCTGATTGGACCTCTTTTATCCTCCAAGAATGTTCAAAGGTAATTGCCAGTGGCTCTGATGTTACATCTGCAAGTTCCTTTAAGTGCTCTTAAATGTGGTTCACACATAGAATCATAGAATCGTAGAGTTGGAAGAGACCGCAAGGGCCATCCAGTCCAACCCCATTCTGCCATGCAGGAAATCCAAATCAAAGCATCCCCATTGACAGATGGCCATCCAGCCTCTGCTTGAAGACCTCCAAGGAAGGAGACTCCACTACACTCCACAGCCCTGGAGACCTGAATTCATTTAGAGGAGCTAGGTATTCCTTAACTGTCTCTTTACCTATTCAGGGCTGTGGTCCCCTTACTACAAAATTTATCCATGTTCCCCGGTTAAAGAACTGTTTTCCTTTTGGGAAATGACTTGAGGCCAAGCAGGTATTAAATTGTTTGGCTTTCCCTCTGTCCCATTAGCATTTCCCTATATTCTCTCTGCAGTGCCATTTCCTTCTCCTTCTTCCTCGCCAAATAATCTGTTTGTATTATTTTTAACCTCTCTAGTGAGTCTGAGCTCTTTCTGAGCTTTAGCTCGTCTCACTTTCCCCCTACCGGCTATTCATTTGTCTTCCTCTTTGATGGGTTCCCCATTCTTCCATTTCCTATACAGGTTTCTTTTCCATCTCAGCTCATTTGAACGTTTTTTGTACATCCCTATGGCCACGGAAGATCTACAAGAATTCATCCTTGCTAATGAGAAAACTGAAATAATCAAAGAGTTCCCATGCTTTGGATCAAATACTGATTGGAACGGAGACTTGACTTGAGGGCGGTTAAGAGGAAGACCTGGTTTCTTTAGACATCCCCCAGTTTTCTTCCTCACTGGACTTATTTGCAACTCTGACTTCAATATCTCTCCTTTTAAAAACGATCATGCACAATGAAGTCCCTTCCCTTTGCATGTTTCTGACCATAGGACCTCATCCAGTATTTCCCTATACTTACTGAAATCAGCCTTCTTGGAGTCCAGTGTGCAAGAGCATTTTGTCTTCCTCTTTCCTCTGAATAACGAACACCAAGTGGACATGGTCACTCACATCCACATCTTTGACCAGCTCATCTCTGTGGGTTAGTATCTTCTTCCTCGGAGGTCTTTAAACAGAGGCTGGATGGCCATCTGTCAGAGATGCTTTGATTGAGATTTCCTGCATGGCAGAATGGGGTTGGGTTGGATGGCCCTTGTGGTCACTTCCAACTCTATGATTCTGTGGCCTGGTACAGACACGCCAAATGCGCTGTGCTGGCAGCATACTAGGGTTAAGGGACCACGTGGCAACTGCATGGTCCCTAACCCTAGTATGGTGCGGCGCCGTAACAATGGCGACGTCCGGTGTATACGGGTGCTATGCCAAAGCTATGCTGCAGTCCTTAGGACTAGAGTGTGGCTTTGGCGCAGCTTCTGGCCTCTTAAGATGTGTGTATCATTTAAGCAGCATACTTCCAAAGTGACCCAAAGCAGCTTTAATTTGGCCTGTCTGTTCGGGCCCTAATGACTATTTTAATGTTAATAATAATAATTATTATTATTTTAATGTTCTGCTAACTTCCAAGGGAAAAGGTCTTGAAGAGGAGCTGAAAGGAGAATGGCGAAGCCAGGTTTCATATCTCTTCTGTAAAGGAAGAGTTGCAAAACAAGAGGGAAGAATTGGCCTGCTTCATGCACATACTCTTTCATCCCACCAATGGTTACAGCTCAGTGACTGAACTTTATCTCCTATCAAGTTGGCTTTATTTTATGTCGAGTTCAACTTATGAACGGGAGGCCCTGGTCATCAACTACCTTGCTCAGGTCTTGGAAACTCAAGGCAGCTGTGGCTTCCTTGACTGAGTCAAACCACCGGTAGTGGATTATTATACCTGCAATAATTAAGTAGAAATTAATTGGAAACTAATTAGAAGTCTTGCAAATATACACATCTCTGCCACAATATATAGCAGTGGTGGAGAACCTTTTAGCGACCGAGTGCCCAAACTGCAACCCAAACCCCACTTATTTATTGCAAAGTGCCACATCCCTCTGGATTTCTAATGACTAACTCTAGTGAAGTCTGTGTTGGGAAGATGGTGCATGTGCCCATAGAGAGGGCTCTGAGTGCCACCTCTGGCACGCGTGCCATAGGTTCACCATCACTGATATATAGTCTGTGTTTTTGGTGGGTTTTTCGGGCTAGAACATGGCCACATAGCCCAAAAAACCATAGATGCCAGCCGTGAAAGCCTCCGACTTCACAATATAGCCTGCATGGTTCATAGTCTTGGGTATTATGAAATGGCCATTACTGTACATAACTGCCACACGTAGATATTTCTTTCCCATCCCTGGTTGTGACTTAAAAACCCCATCAAAACAAATCATGGCTCCGTTCAACCAGACAATTCCTTTCGGCTTTGTGCAAAACAAGAAGAAATAATCAGAAAGCTTGTTTGCAGCACAAGCAGGAAAATTTTAGCCGTCCATTTCCGCTGCAAGTCATCATAAACAAAAGAGCAATTTTTAATATTGAAAAAGCAATTCTGTTTTGAATCTCATCTCGCCATATTTTGCAAGCCACAAACTGAAAAACAGAAGCTCCGTGGGGTTTGGGGGGGAGCCTTTAATGTTGAATAATTATAGCAGGGACTGACTCAAGTTGTTTCAGACTATGGTTCTAATTGGCTTTAGGAAATAATGAGGTTTTGACATTTTTCCGCAAGAGCTTTGCATTTGCTTGGCACCCCACAGGCCTAAAAGAATGAGCCTTCCCTTCAGAAGTTGCAACATCCTCCATACCTCTAACCAATTCAGAGTGCCAGATATAGGGAAATACGCTGTGTTTTATGTATCTGTCCAAACGTCTCATAGCCTGAAATCCTTGCTACGTGAATCTCAAAGGACGCTGACTCTGCCCTTATCTAGAAAGTGGTCCTAAGGGCAGGTCTACACCAACTAATGGTCTGAACCCAAGTGATTGTGCTTTCTAGAAGGTTGCCAGGTTTCTTCTGTTCATTTGGATCTGATTGGGATGCAACTTTATTTTAGGTGGGGTACAGACCGCCCAGAAGAGGCGCCGCCTCGGTGGCTCTCTCTGCTGCACAGCTGTGCCGCACCATACAAATGGAGCGGCGTAGCTGCGCAGCAGAAAAGGAGCTCAAAAAAGCGGCTCCTTTTTGCTGCACTGCAAAGTGCCAAAGACGGCGCATATACGCCGCAGCTGCGTAGCTCCGTACGAAAGCTGTGCAGCTGCACCGTAACAGTTACGTGCGCCGTGTGTAAGGCGCTGCGTAATGGCGGCGCATGCATGACATGCTAAGGTTGCGGGGCGTTTGCATGCGCCACCCCGAAGCAACCCTAGCACGTTGTGGACGCGCGCACAAAGGGCCTGTGTAAAGAGGGCCTTATTTTATTTAGGGAGAGTGTGCCACACTTCCATGCCACCACCCTCTGAAGATGCCAGCCACAGTTGCAGGCAAAACATCAAAAGTACATTCTTCCAGAATGCAGCCACACATACCCAAAAAACCCACAGAAAACTAGGTAATTGGAGCCTTCATGCTTCAGAGATAGCATATTATGAATCCAAGAGGTTGTGGGACAACAGTGATACCATCTTGTTGCCTTCATGCTGTACCTGTGGTCATCTGGCAAAACCGGGGGGGGGGGGGTCCTAACCATTAAGCACTTTAGGACTAAGCATCAGGAGCCCTGATGTTGCAGTGGTTAAATGCTAGTACTGCAGCCACCAGGTTGTAAGTTTGATCCCAGGCAGGGCTCCAAGGTCCACTCAGCCTCCCATCCTTTTGTAGGTCAATAAAACGAATACCCACTTTGTTGGGGGCAGCTGGCTTACACACTGTGAACCACTTAGAGAGTGCTAGTTCACTGATAAGCGGTATAGAAATGTACAGTGCGCCCTTGGCTTACGCAAGGGATCCGTTCCAGACCCCCCCCCCCCCGCATAAGCCAAATACCATGCATGCTCAAGCCCCATTCAAGTGAATGGAGCTCGTGCATGCGGCGGTGCGGTAGCGCACGTACCATGGGCATGTGCCCCATTAATCCCAGTGGGACACGCCATCCCTTGAGCCCCACGTGTTTCCGCATGGCTTTCAGCATATGCGTATAGCATGTCCGCATATGACGCAGGCGCACTGTACTTACTATTGCTTGCGATGGCCTCATCCTGTGGAGTCCTAGGACTCGTAGTTTCATGAGATACTTAGAATTAACCAGTGCGCCTCTCTGAACTAGAGTTCTCTAGCGAAGCTTTCCAATTCCCCAACACGAAACTGCCAATTTCAGGAGTCCATAGGACGTATCCGTGGCAGGTACAGTGGGATCATAGTGTATAGGGCAAAAGACCCCAGATCAGTGGTTCCCAACCTTTCTAATGCCGTGACCCTTTAATACAGTTCCTCATGTTGTGGCGACCCCCAACCATACAATTATTTTCATTGCTACATGCAAATATGTGTTTTCCAATGGTCTTAGGCGACCCCTGTGAAAGGGTCGTTTGACCCCCAAAGGGGTCCCGACCCACAGGTTGGGAACCACTGCCCCAGATGTTGCTGAATGCTATCCCCAGGATCCCTCGCCTCTGGCCATGTTGGCCAAGGATGCTGGGAGATGGAATCCAATAACATTTAAATTCTTGAACCAGACCTACCCCTAACCTTCCCTATATGGACACTGGAACATTTGCTTTGTATATACCTATATCAGAGTTGACAGAAAGAAGTCCGATGGGACAAGCTTTCCTTTTTTCTCCCCCACCAGTTTTGCTACTTTCTTATATTAATTCCTTCTTGATATTTAACCTTTAGATTTTTTGGAACAAGGGAACAGAATGGCTCCAGAGAAGCATATCAGTCTAGCACAGCTCACAAGAGACGGTCTTTGTGCTACTTTCCTTAGAAAATGTATGTGATTTATGGACCATTTGTCACTTAACGGGTTAAGTATGCTAACTCTTCTTCCAAATATTCTTTATTAGTAATGGAGATTATTACATCTGCCTGCATCACTTGCTGGAACCCTTAAATAATAGGAGTGAGAAGGGGGGGAAAGGAGAAAAGCTCACAAGAATTCCCCATTTCTTTGAAAAGCTTGATTTAACTTTAATAGGGTTTGCATATATATCATAAATCAACTAAGGAGAAGGGCAGGGAGTGAAGGAGAACTTTTGTCTTTCTCTCCTACCATTTGAAAATGACGGCGCAGCAACTTCGTTTCACCCTATTGCGATGCTGGCATGTCAACGCACCCATTTTGGTTACGTTTGCTTTTAGTCTAAATTCTTAGACTCAGGTTTAGAATCAGATTAAAGTATCTGGGCCACCTTCTCTGGTGGCCTTGGTGGCACAGGGGTTAAATGCTGGTCCGGCTGCCATAAGGTTGTGAGTTCGATCCCAGGGCTCCAAGGTAGACTCAGCTTTCCATCATTTCGTAGGCTGGTCAAAGGAGTACCCAGTTTATTGGGGGCAATTGGTTTACAGAGTTCACTATTAAGTGGTATAGAAATGTAAATGTTATTGCTATTGCTATTCTCCATAACCTATTATTTAGGTTAAAATGGCTTCCATTGATTGATTCAGGCTTTGGGGATCAGATGATCATACAGTGGACCCTTGTTATACGCTGGGGTTTGGTTCCAAGATCCTCCATGGATAACAAAATCCGTGGATGCTCCCATTAAATATAATGACATAGCAAAATGGTGTCCCTTATACAAAATGGAAAATCAAGGTTTGATATTTGAAATTTATACTTTTTTGGAACATTTTCAAACCGTGGATGCTGGAATCTGTGTATAAAAAATCTGTGTATAAGAAGGGCCAACTGTATATGCCAACTGTATGGTTTTGGGAATTATGAAGACAGTGGCATGACTAGGGTGGGTATCACCCCAGTGTGGTAACTCATGCTGTCATTTCCTTCCCACCAGCCAGCCAGCCTTAGCCAGGCCAGGGTGACTTGGTGAAAGAAGAGGAGTAGACATGGCAGTGGTGTGCTTATAGCTGGTATCAACTCTAGTCCTTGGTCATAGAATCATAGGCGGGTTACAGACGGACCTCAAGGGGCCGTTTTCCCACCGCCGCCATTCGCTGCAAGGGAAGCCCCAGCGGCCAGACCGCGAGGCTTCCCTCTGCAGCGAAAAAGGAGCGCCGAAATGGCGCTCCTTTTCAAAACGCGGAAGTGACGCCGCAAGGGGCGAAACATGCTCTCACGGTGTCACTTCCGCCGTGACACGTCTGGACGCTATGCGTCCAAGACATCAAAATGGCGGCACCCATGTGGATGGGCACTGCCATTTGTTACGGACTGGGTCCGTAATAGGGTTGAGGGACGTCCAGAAGGGACGCCCCTTCTCAACCCTAGCATGCACCGAGGCAACCCTAACACGTCGCTTTGGTGCGTCTGTAACGCGCCATAGAGTTGGAAGAGACCACATGGGCCATCCAGTCCAACCCCATTCTGCCATGCGGGAACTCACAATCAAAGCATCCCCATTGACAGATGGCCATCCAGCCTCTGCTTAAAGACCTCCAAGGAAGGAGACTCCACTACACTCCCAGGAAGAGTGTTCCACTGTTGAACAGCCCTTACTCTCAGGAAGTTGCTCCTAATGTTGAGCTGGAATCTCTTTTCCTGCAGCTTGCATCCATTGCTCCATTGGGTCCTAGTCTCTGGAGCAGCAGAAAACAAGCTTGCTCCCTCCTCAATATGACATCCTTTCAAATATTTAAACAGGGCTACGATATCACCTCTTAACCTTCTCTTCTTCAGGCTAAACATACCCAGCTCTCTAAGCCATGGTTTCCAGACCCTTCTCTATTTTTCGTCACCCTCCTTTGGTCCTTTAGTTTCCCTTTTCTTTCATGGACTGCCTACTCCATCCATGTGGTTTGAATGGTCGCGGTTCTTGCTAGAAAGATTGTTTGCATTTCTAAATATCATAATTGGAAGATCAAGGTTTCGTCTCAGTTGGCTGGAGATCTTTTATTTATGCCCAACACATTTTAAAAGTTGGTTGCTCCCCGAAGTTAGCATCACTTGCTCGATGGAGTTTACTCTCTCCCTTAACTATGCAGTTGTGTATTAGTTAGTGTGTTCTGAGCATTTATGCCCCCATCTTCCAGCTAAAATGGCTCCCAGAGCATCTTATGAATTATTAATTTGGCAATTCCCTGGCCTCAGGCTTACGATCTAATAAAACATGACACACAAAGAAAAGGGAATGGCAAAGGGAGAGGCAGATTAAGTCCAGCAGATGCTGGCTGCTGTTCTCTCCCTTTATTGGCCACAGCAGTGGCAGTTGAGATGGAGACAAGCCTGGAATCAAGGCTCAATAGTGCTGTGCTATAAGCAATGTGTCTGTCTGGCTGTTTGAAATGTTTGTGTTTTTATCATGGCTTTGTTAACCAGACTGTTCCTCTGAATATAATCACCAGGAACACATGATGTATCCTGGACATATGACAGTGGATTCTTGGGTGTTTAGCTATGCTGAGGTCCTGAACTTCAAAACTGACCCCTATATTACCTGAAACAACTTAGACCAACACAAAAACCCCACCAAATAGTGGTACCTTTGTTGGCCAACTGAAATGCCCAATATACTTGTTGCAAGCTTTCGAAGCTGGTTTGTAACATCTTGCCTGACGAAGAAGCCAGCGGAGCTTCGAAAGCTTGCAACAAGTTTATTGTGCATTTCGGTTGACCACCAAAGGTATCACTGTTTGGCGGTGTTTTGTTTGAATTTGCTAAATGGCCAACACAGCCAACCCTGCATATGAGACCAACGCAGCTTCTCTTTCACAACTGTTTGTCTTTGGCATACAAAAGTATCAATGGCAGTTTACAGACCGCCCAAAAGGGTGGTCTGCCGGCGCCCGTGTTTGCTGCGCCAAGGAGCCGCAGCGGACAAACCGCACGGCTCCTCCGCGCAGCAAAAAGAAGCCGCAAAAAGCGGCTTCTTCTTGCAGTGCCGCTGTGATGTCGCAAGGCGCCAATGGCGCCCTTGCGGCATCACAAGGGCGCCGAGGCATGTGGACTCTAAGCATCCGCCACATCAAAATGGCGGCACCCATGTGTATAGGGCACCGCCATTTTGTACGTACAAGGTACATACTAGGGTTAGGGTGTCCAGAAGGGACGCCCTTTCCTAACCCTAGTACATACCTAGTATGTACTTTTTGCGCGTCAGGAACGCACCAGTGATCTTTTTACCCTCATTTTAGGTTGTTCCTATTGGCTTTCTACAGATTCTGGTTAAGAAGTGCTCTCTGCTCATCGCTGGGGGAATTAGAATAGCTGTCCACTGGTGGATGACAGCAACAATTTATTGATCTGTCATTAAACTCAATTGTACCTTCTTTACACCAGAGTAGATAATTGGGTGCATGCTAATTGTTTTGTACTGTAATCCCTGAAAATACCAGAAGGCATCATAAATGGTCAAGGACTGTGAGAATTGTAGTCCAAAGACTCTTGGTGACACTGGATTGCATTATCCTGCTGTACATATTTCAACTACCCGCAGCCACCTATAGTTCACCTGCATCTTAAAAGCAACCAAACCTCCCACACAGGAGGAGAAAACTAAGGTGGGAACATACGGTTTCTGTCTGTGTGGCATCGAGACTGATTAAAAATGCTAACAGCCATCATCGTCCAACAACGAGACTTTCCCCGGAGACTCATTCAAACAGATGGTGATTAGTTTGGGATGGCCGGAACAATCACGCGTACCATGTTGCAGTAACACCCACAGACTATCTGTCATAGTCCCGGGAGGCTGTTAAAGGCTGTTTACTTCATATAGTTAACTTGGACCATAAGCTTTACAAGGCTCTTTGATACATTTTTAATCACCATCCTCATAAACCTATAACATTTCTCTCTCTCTCTCTCTCCCTCTTCTGTAATGCCGCATACTTGTTTTTTGCATGGCTATATCACAGATGCCGTATGGAAGATAGGAAAGAGGCAAAAGAGTGCGTCCCTTTGGCATGGCCCACCTGCTCCTAGACACTATCAGGAATATGGCCAACTGGCTGGAACCCATCTGGGCAAGGGCCTTGGCCCGGCCACCGAAGTTGGAACATTGCGACTCTTCTTGTCATTTGTTTAGGGAAAGCAATTGCAAATGACCTCAAATGTCTGAACGCGCCAGAGCTGGGTTAGGAAACCTGGGGAAGCAGTTTACTGCAGAAGAGGAAGGCCTGTTCCAGACTGCCAAAATAAAGCTGCTTCAGGTCTCTTTGGAGGTATGCTGTTTAAATGATGCATGCGTCCTAAGAATCCAGAAGCTGCACCAAAGCTGTACTCCAGTGCTTAGGAATGGAGTGTGGCTTTGGCACAACCACCGGACTCTTAGGACCCATGCATCATTTAAATAGCATACCTCCAAAGAGACACGAAGCAGCTTTATTTTGGCAGTCTGTATGTCACAGAGAAGGTCAGGTATGCATGATCCAAGCAGGTCTGTGTGAGAAAATGAAGGCCTCCTGGAATTGTTATCACAGAAGAATGCAACAGGCTGCAGCTGAGCAGATCCAAGTTATAACATTTAAAAGCCATGCACACGGACAATTAAAGTAATTCAAACCTTACAAGTTTTAATTTAAAAAGAAATGTATTTGCTTCATCCTTTAGATCCTTTATTACAGGCCCCTATGTTTTACCCTCGACTTATATGTGGGTTGTATCAAACTCCATAATTTTGATCTCCAAACCTATACATGAGGTCGACTTATAGTTGAGTATATGCGGTAACTGGCTAAGAAGGTGTAAGGGAGAAAGTAAGCGAGGAAAAGCGTGCAGCTGAGTGTGCATGTGTGTGTTATGTATGAGCGAGACGGAGGCCTATGTGTGTCACAGACAAAGAGATAAAGGAGCCCTTTGTAGCACCTTAGAAACTCAATCAGAGAAATGGGTCGGCAGAGCAGTGAATTAGTGTAAACAGAACCCTGTGAGAGTTAATGTGTGAAAGAAAAAGACCATGGAGTTTATCAGACAAGGGAACTTGGAAGTATAATCCAATGGCAATCTGAACGCAATCATAGGGTTTCACGTTATTGCATGATAAACTACCACATGCAAATTTGGGCAACGGGAAGTCAGTCCAAACGAAATCATGGAGTTTCATGTTATTGTCTGATAAACTACTACATGCAAATTTGGGCAATGGCAGGCTATTTTTGGGCAATGGGAAGCCAGTTCTAATGCAATTCGCATTCACGTAAATTCGCTGAACTAGCGAATTCATGTAAATGCGTTCTGGCCCCACTTTCTTTTCATTCGAAATTAAGAGAAATTCCCCAGGTGTGATAAAGTCCCATCATCCACCTTACCAGACTAGAGGAGCAACGTTTCGTGTGATTCCACTTGTGAATGGGAGTCCCTGGCTGGCTAACCAAAATGGTGGAGGTGGCAGTGGGCAGCAGCAAGTCCAGGCATATGCTCTACTCCAGCGGCTCACAGAAAGTGGCGCGCTTCCACCACTCCTGTTCAGACATGCCTTTCTATCATGAGCAGAGTCACTGATGCTGCTTCTCCTCTGCCTCTGAGGGACCCCGGTCAGAGCCAGGTGGCAACAGAGGACCCAAGCAAGAGTTGCCACTGGCCACCAGAGCTGCAAGGGGCAGTCTAAGACGCTGGTTCTTCTTTGGTTACCATGCACTGAGAGCGCACTGGACTGACTAGGTGCACAGCAGCAATGTCTCATCTCAATGATTAGGGCAGTGATGGGGCGAAGTGGCTCAGGATGTTCTCAGCCAGGGTCCATGATCTAGTGAGTTTTCCTTCTCTCCTCTTCCTCCTCTTCTTCCTCCTCAGACACAAGCGGCTGTTCCAAGCACCCTCCTTGGCTTTCACTTCGCCACCAGGACAGAAAAAGAGGAGGAGGAAGGAGGATGAATCAGCTTCTTAGTTGTATTTAAGGAGAGCCCCATGTAGAGTGCATTGCAGTATTCTAATGGGGATGTTACCAGACTGTGGGCTACATGGTTTGGGTATCATAGCTGGCATACCAGCCGAGGCTTAGTGCTAAGCACTTTGAGAATACTCCACATAGGACTCCAGTGAATGAGTCCATCTAAGAGGACTCCCAAGCTAGACTCTTGCTCCTTCAGGGTGAGTGCAACCCTATCCAGGGCGGGTAGTTTACCTAATTTCTGGATTCAAGAAAATGCACACAAAAATGTACATATTCAGCATAAGCGTCTGGACTAAAATGCATTATATCAGGGGAAATTGCTTGGAAAAAGAAGACTATCCAGCAAAATTGTAAATAATAATAATAAATAATTTTTTTATTTATATGCCGCCCTTCTTCGATCAGGGCAGCTTACAGCAATTAAAAAACAAACAGTTTAAAATACAATACAATAAAAATACAATAAAATACACAAATACACAAACTCAAACCCAACAGTAAAAAGCCCCATGGCCCAACCTCTTGGCCACGAAAGAGGAGGGAGGCCCGCAGGATATCTATTCGGGGAATGCCTGTTGGAATAGGAAGGTTTTCAGACCCTTCCTAAATTGGGCCAGGGTGGTAGACGAGCGGAGCTCTATGGGCAGCGCATTCCAAAGGGCTGGGGCAGCTGTGGAAAACGTCCTCCGCGAAGTGGAGGCTAACCTAGCCCCAGGCACCTTCAGTAGCTGCTGCCCAGACGTTCTGAGGGTGCGAGGCGGAATGTACGGGGAGAAGCGGTCCTTTAGGTATCCTGGGCCCAAGCCATTTAGGGCTTTATAGGTAATTACCAACACCTTATATTGAGCTCGGAAACGGATGGGCAGCCAATGGAGACCTCTTAAAACCGGTGTTATATGGCTGGTCCTGGGAGCACCAGTGACCGGCCGGGCCGCCATGTTCTGCACCATTTGAAGCTTCCGAGTTTGGTATAAGGGTTGCCCCATGTAGAGTGCGTTGCAGAAATCCAGTCTCGAAGTTACCAGAGCGTGTACAACAGTTTCTAGGTCCCTCTGGGCCAGGTATGGGCGCAGCTGGCGAATCAGCCGAAGCTGATAACAGGTGCTCTTGACCGTCGCATTCACCTGAGCCGTCAGGTGAAGGGACGAGTCAAGAAGCACCCCCAGACTGCGCACGGAGTCCTTCACAGGGAGCGTGACCCCGTTCAGGACAGGTGGAACCACCGCCATTCCCGGACCGGGGGAACCTATCACTAGTACCTCCGTTTTCTCTGGATTCAGCTTGAGTCGGTTTTCCCTCATCCAGCCCATTACTGACTCCAGACAGGCCACGAGAGGAGAGACGCCATCCCCAGTCACTGCATCAGTCGGAGACATAGAGAAAATGATTTGGGTGTCATCAGCGTACTGATAACCCCGCGCCCCATGTCTCCGGATGATCTCTCCCAGCGGTTTCATGTAAATGTTAAATAGCATGGGAGACAGAATGGCTCCTTGAGGGACCCCGATTTTAAGGGGCCTCTCATCGGAGCACACGTCTCCCAGCTGCACCATCTGGGACCTCCCAGAGAGGTAGGAGCGGAACCACTGGAGTGCAGTGCCCCCAACTCCCACCTCTGCCAGGCGTCCCAGAAGGATACCATGGTCTATGGTATCGAAAGCCGCTGAGATGTCCAAGAGCACCAACAGGGACACGCTTCCCCTGTCGATGCCCAGACGGAGATCATCGACCAAGGCGACCATGGCCGTCTCAACCCCGTATCCCGCCCGGAAGCCAGTTTGAAATGGGTCCAGATAATCAGTTTCATCCAAGACCGCCTGAAGCTGGATAGCAACCGCCCTCTCGATCACCTTTCCCAAAAATGGTAGCAGCGAAACTGGCCGATAATTATTATGTACCAGGGGGTCGAGGGAGGGCTTTTTTAGGATCGGTTTTACAATGGCCAATTTGAGATCCGATGGAAATTGCCCATCCCTCAAAGATGAATTAATTATCCGGCGCAACAGTGATGTTACCGCCGGTCCCCCCTGGGCCGCTAACCACGAGGGACAGGGATCAAGAGAACAGGTTGTTTTCCGAACACTTCCGAGGATCTTGTCCACATCCTCGGTACTCACCAACTCAAACTGATCCAGTTTAACATAGTCCACGGAGGCTCTGGATACTTCTACCCTAGGTTCTGCTATAATGTCGGCGTTCAGACTTTCGCTTATACGAGAAGTTTTATCCGCAAAAAAGTCGTTAAACAAGTCACAGCAGGCCTTAGAAGGTTCAAGGATCTGGTTCAGGGTGGGAGGGAGCTGAGTTAGCTCCCTGACCACCCTGAACAACTCTGCCGGACGCGACTCAGCGGACGCAATACGAGCACCATAGAACGAATTCTTTGTTGCTCGTATTGCCTCTCCGTAGTCCTTTAACAGTTGGCCTAGGAGAGTCTTGTCGTCTAAGCGAAGGTGTTTGCGCCAACGGTACTCTAGCCGTCGCAGAACTCGCTTCCTTGCCCGGAGATCTTCCGTATACCAGGGCTTTCGTTTGGAAGCGGGCCTGAGAGGGCGCTTGGGAGCAATCCTGTGTATAGCCCTAGAGAGACCGGTATTCCAAATACCGGTGAGGGCATCAACAGAGTCGCCGTCATTTCCAACCGTGAGCCCCTCTAAGGCTTCTTGGAACCTCTCAGGTTCCATCAGCCTTCGAGGGTGGACCATCCTAACAGGTCCACCACCCCCGGGGGGGGATCTGGGTAGAGGCCTTGAGTTTCACCTCTACCAGGAAATGATCCGTCCATGACAGGGGGGAAACATTAACTATTTCCGCCCACGGATTCTCCGCCTCCGAACAGAAGACCAAATCGAGAGTATTACCCGCACAATGCGTAGGACCCTGTATCAGCTGGGACAGGCCCATGGCCGTCATGGTCTCCATGAATTCCCGAGCCGCACCGGATGGAACATGGCTGGCCGTGAGGGAGATGTTGAAGTCGCCCAGGACAAGAAGCCTGGGCGTCTCCAGCATCAGCTCAGCGACCAGCTGTGTCAGCTCGTTAAGGGAGTCCGCTAATGCACGGGGTGGCCGGTACACTAACAGAATCCCTAGACTGTCCCTAGCCTTTAGGGTCAGGTAAATACACTCGATATAGGAGGTCTGTCGGACGTGGTTCCTGGAGAGGGACACGGTGTTCCTATATACCAAGGCCACTCCCCCCCCCGCCCACCTAACCTGCGCTGGTCCTTCACCGAGTACCCAGCAGGCAGGGCCTGAGCCCACACAGCATCTCCTTCAGGCCCCAGCCAGGTCTCGGTAATGCAAGCCAGGTCACACTTAGAGTCCTCCAACAGATCCTGGAGGATGTGGGTCTTGTTGTTAAGTGACCTGGCATTACACAGGAGCAGCGACAGGGTTTGTGGCACGGTTGGAGAGACCCTCAGGTCCTTCAGGTTGGGAGGGGGACAGGAAGGCGAGATAGATATGACGCATCTATCACGCCTTCCCCTGGAACGCAAGTCCCTTCTCCCACCGCCATACCTCCCCCTGCCCCACACAACCTCAATTGGAGCTCCGCCCACCAAGGTGTTATCCCCGGCCCAGGCATCCCCCGTATCCCTATCCTCCCCCCACCCCTCTATGGCTACTAGAGGAGCAGAGGTTAGCCACTACAGGCATCCTCTGCTCCCAGGGCCAATCCAAGCCCCCCACAGTAATGCTGCGCAACTGCGCAGATGCGCAGTAGCGGTGCTCCTCAGTCCGTGGGCGGTCCTCCCGAGGCGGTGCGCAGATGCGCACCTCCGACACCCCGGGAGGGACCGCCCGGCAGAAGAGCAGTCCCGGCGGCGACAGCGGCAGCGGTGGTCCGGCGTGGAGGACAAGAGGGGGCGTGTCAGGAAGGGCCCGGTCGCCCGGCTTTATCTCCGCCGCTCTCACCTGGCGGAGTTCCTCCCTGGCTTCCCCCCAGGTGGTCCTTAAAGGGCCCCCGCGCCTAAAAACTGGCTGCCAAGCGCCAAAGCCAGCGGCTGCAGAGTCCAAAGGAGCCCCTTCGGGGTGCTCCTCAGTCCGTGGGCGGTCCTCCCGAGGCGGTGCGCAGATGCGCACCTCCGACACCCCGGGAGGGACCGCCCGGCAGAAGAGCAGTCCCGGCGGCGACTGCGGCAGCGGTGGTCCGGCGTGGAGGACAAGAGGGGGCGTGTCAGGAAGGGCCCGGTCGCCCGGCTTTATCTCCGCCGCTCTCACCTGGCGGAGTTCCTCCCTGGCTTCCCCCCAGGTGGTCCTTAAAGGGCCCCCGCGCCTAAAAACTGGCTGCCAAGCACCAAAGCCAGCGGCTGCAGAGTCCAAAGGAGCCCCTTCGGGGTGCTCCTCAGTCCGTGGGCGGTCCTCCCGAGGCGGTGCGCAGATGCGCACCTCCGACACCCCGGGAGGGACCGCCCGGCAGAAGAGCAGTCCCGGCGGCGACAGCGGCAGCGGTGGTCCGGCGTGGAGGACAAGAGGGGGCGTGTCAGGAAGGGCCCGGTCGCCCGGCTTTATCTCCGCCGCTCTCACCTGGCGGAGTTCCTCCCTGGCTACCCCCCAGGTGGTCCTTAAAGGGCCCCTGGCTAATGTATTTGGGATGTACCAGAAGTAGTTGATGGGTTTTTATTTTTGTCCCATTAGATAACAGAACAAGTTGTGTGACTCTGCAATCAAGTAAGTGGATTTCCACAGCATAACAGACAGACAGACAAATAGTTCTTATGGTTTGTATACGAAATATATTGTATACGAAAGTGTTCTTGTAAGTTGAAACGTGCACAGAAATGTGTATGGAGCAGAGATGGAAATGATTACTGGCCCATGTTTTTTCAACACGAGAGGGTGATAAAATAATACCCTGTGCCCCAAGGTTCTTTAGTTTACTACTCAGAAACTTACAATATCTTCTAGTATTGTGAAGTCGAAGGCTTTCATGGCCGGCATCCATAGTTTTTTGTGGGTTTTTCGGGCTCTGTGGCCATGTTCTAGAAGAGTTTCTTCGTGAAGTTTTGCCAGCATCTGTGGCTGGCATCTTCCTCAATATGACATCCCTTTAAATATTTAAACAGGGCTATGATATCACCTCTTAACCTTCTCTTCTCCAGGCTAAACATCTCCAGCTCCCTCAGTCGTTCCTCATAGGGCATGGTTTCCAGACCTTTCACCATTTTAGTTGCCTTCCTTTGGACACTCTCCAGTTTCTCAATGTCCTTTTTGATTTGTGGCACCCAGAATTGGACACAATATTCCAGGTGGGGCCTGACCAGAGCAGAATATAGTGGCACTATGACTTCCCTTGATCTAGACACTATACTTTTATTGATGCAGCCTAAAATTGCATTGGCCTTTTTAGCTGCCGCATCGCACTGTTCACTCATGTTCAACTTATCGTCTACTTGGACTCCTAGATCCCTTTCACATATACTTTCATTCAGCAATGTGACTCCCATCCCATATCTGTGCATTTCATTTTTCCGCCCTAAGTGCAGTACCTTACATTTCTCTGTGTTGAATTTCATTTTGTTAGCTTTGGCCCAGTTTTCTAGTCTATTCAGATCATTTTGAATGTTGGTCCTGTCCTCTGGAGTATTAGCTATTCCTCCTAATTTGGTGTCATCTGCAAATTTGATAAGTATGCTCCCAATTCTGTCATCCAGGTCATTGATAAAGATGTTGAATAGCACTGGGCCCAGGACAGAGCCCTGTGGGACCCCACTGGTCACTTCTCTCCAGGATGAAAAGGAGCCATTGTTGAGCACCCTTTGGGTTCGGCCGGTCAACCAATTACAGATCCATTTAACAGTTCCTTTGTCTAGCCCACGTTTTACAAGCTTGTTTGCAAGAATGTCATGGGAAACCTTGTCAAAGGCCTTACTGAAATCAAGATATACTATATCCACAGCATTCCCTTCATCTAATAAGCTGGTAATTTTATCAAATAAAGAGATAAGATTTGTCTGGCATGACTTGTTTCTCTGAAACCCATGTTGACTCTTTGTGATTATGGCATTGCTTTCTAGATGTTCACAGACTCTCTGCTTAATGGTCAACTCTGGAATCTTTCCAGGTATTGATGTCAGACTAACTGGACTAACTGAACAACTTAGGAAGTTGGGTATTAACCTGGAGAGGAGAAGATAGAGGTGCCATAATATCTACCTTAAAATATTTGAGGGGATGTAATGTAGAATATGGCGTGAGCTTGTTTTCTGCCGCTCAAGAAGCTAGAACACGAAGTATTGGATTCAAATTTCATGAAAAGAGATTCTCTGTAAACAATAGGAATAATGCTTTTATCTTAAGACCTATTTGTAAGTGGAAGAGATTGCCTTGGAGATCTCTCTGTGTTTGGGGGGTTTCAAACAGGAGTTGAATGGGCATCTTTCAGGAGTATTATACTTGAATAGTCCTGCATCGTGAGGGTTTGGACAAGATGGCCCTTGTGTTGTAGCACCTTCTCTTCCAGCTGTGCAACCAGCTTGTACTTGCTGCAGGCATATCTCCTCCTATTCCCCAGGCAAGAAAACAAAACATAGCACAGATGTTGCAAGTCACTGCAGCAGATCTGTCACTGTCTGTGTTCAGGTATTCTGTGTTGGCAGTTGGCACTCTAGGAATGCCATTCAGAGGTCCATGGAAAATGCCGGTGGTCCTGTTTGCCCAGCTCGAGACTGAGAAAGCATCTACTTAGAGGTAGGGACTATTAGCTCAACTCCCAGCCATTAAGTGACTTTCTTCCTCTTAGCATTCTCTTCCTTTCAGCAGAAGCTCTGGAGTTTATCAGGCAAGGGAAAATGGAAGTATAATCCCATGGCAATACAAACGCATTCATGGGGTTTAACGTTATTGTGTGATAGACTACCACATGCAATTTCGGGCAATGGAAGACAGTCCGAACGCAATCATGGGGTTTCATGTTATTGCGTGATAGACTACCACACGCAATTTCGGGCAATGGGAAGTCAGTCCGAATGCAATCATGGGGCTTCACATTATTGTGTGAGAGATGATCACATGCAATTTCCGGCAAAGGGAAGTGAGTCCAAACGTAATCATGGGGTTTCACGTTATTGCGCGAAAGACTACCAGATGCAATTTTGGGCAATGGGAAGTCAGTCCGAACGCAATCATGGGGTTTCACGTTATTGCGTGAGAGGTGATCACACGCAATTTCGGGCAATGGCAAGCTATTTTCAGGCAATGGGAAGTCAGTTTGATTGCAATTTGAATTCACGTAAATTCGCTGAACTAGCAAATTCACATGAATGCGTTCTGGCCCCACTTTCTTTTCATTCGAAATTAAGAGAAACTCCTCCCGTGTGATAAACTCCGCTGTCTCTGGATGGCCAACAAAACAACCAGCCTTTACCCCCAAGACACCTACTCCCTTTTACTTCATGCCCTACCCATTACTTCTGCCAGTGCCACCACCATAAAGCAAGCAACAAAGGAACAGACACTAAGCAAGGGAGGCTGAGTAGCGTGGGTGGATTTGCAGTACAAAGATCAATGGGTTATTCAATTTGCCTTGATGCTTTTTTAATAAAAAGGTCAATCAAACTGTCAAACTACCAAATCAACTGTAAAACTGTCCAAGGCCTCACTTATTGGCTTAACACAGTGCAACTTGTTGAAAGGCACTAGGCAGTTTGCTTTCCACAAATCCTTTGCTGGAATGGTGAGCGCATCTCTCGTTTTCTAGAAAAGCTAGGGACTGTTTTTAAAAATGAACATTTAGAGCACGGGGCAGCCGTCGTCATAAAATAAAAGGCTCATCAAATCTAGGAAGCACCACTTCATAACCATCCCTACGACTCACCTCGGTAAAGATCAAATAGGGTACATATCCCTTCCAGAAGAACTGATAAGTTTCACGTTTGCAGTTTTCTTGCTCTTTGTCGCTGTGTGGAAGCAAGACAGGCCTCTGGAGTTGCAAACCGTGACATAGCAAACAGCTCTTCAAAAATGTAAGACTTAGACCTGACACCAAGTTGTTTCAGAGGAGAAGCCAGGCCAAAATAGATGCCTCAGAGAACAACAATTGTGGCAGAGATTACTGACTCGGTTTGGACACAATGCTCCTTTTAGTTAGAATAGCAATATAATTGTAAAATCCATTTAGATTCCATAGGTAGCATATAGTTAGGGTCACTGAATGATGTCTCATACCACCTCTGAATATGTGTCCATATTTATTTAACCAAACAATATGCTTCCTATGATTTGTCTGCTGGAATACAAACTGAAGTGGCACCTGAAGTTCCTGACAGCATCTATGGGTTCAGCAGCACAGAATAGGAAAAGAGGGAGTCCAGGAATATCTGGCTACGCTAAATGAATCCAAGTCGCCAGGGACACATGAACAGCATCCAAGAGTATTAAAAGAATTGGCAGAAGTAAATTCAGAACCGAAGGCAATGATCTTTGAGAATTCCCGGAGAACAGGAGAAGTCCCAGCAGACCGCAAGAGGGCAAATGTTGTCCCCGTCTTTACAAAGGTGGGAAAAGACGACCCAAATAATTACCTCTCCGTTAGCCTGACATCAATACCAGGAAAGATTCCAGAGCAGATCATTCAACAGTCTGTAAGCACTTAGAGTAGAATACCGTGATCATTAAAAGTCAACATGGCTTTCTCAAAAACAAGTCATGCCAGATTAATCTTATTTCTTTATATACATCAGGGACGTAGCCAAGGGGGGGTTCTTGGGGTCCAGACCCCCCCTTCCATTAGAAAAACGAATGGTGTGTGCTTCTGGGCCGCTGCACCCAAGCCCCATTATAATGGTGGCACTTAGTCTGGAACCCCCCTTCCTAAAATCCTGGCTACGTCCCTGTATACATACATACATACATACATACATACATAGATGCACAGTCACAAGCTTGGTAGACGAAGGGAATGCTGTGAACGTAGCCTATCTTGATTTCACTAAGGCCTCTGATAAGGTCCCCCATGATATCCTTGTAAAAAGGCTAGTAAAATATAGGCTAGACAAGCTTTGGTGGATCTGTAATTGGTTGAATAATTAAACCCAGAGGGTACTCACTAATGGCGCCTCGTCATTCAGTGGAGAGGTGACCAGGGCCCAGAGCTATTCATCATATTTATCAATGACTTAGATGATGGAATACAGGGCTTGCTTATCAAAATTGCAGATGGCACCAAATTGGGAGGGGCACCGTGCCCCCAGAGGACAGAATCAGACTTCAAAATGACTGTAACAGATGAGAAAGCTGGGCCAAAACCAACAAAGTGAATTTCAACAGGGAGAAATGTAGGATGAAATGCAGAGATATAGGACGAATAACACCTGGCTTGATGGGAGTACATATGAAAGAGATCTTAGGCCCGTTACAGACGGGCAAAATGTGGTACTAGGGTTAGGGAGCGCGCACCATGCAGACGTACTGGTGGCGTCAAAATGGCGGCACCCTGCATAGTGGCCATACGTCGCGTCGCGCTTCTGACGTCATGAGTGTGCCATTTGTGCACTTGGGTGCGGGTTCTTTTTCCACCGGCGGGAAGCCTTGCGGTTTGGCGGCTGAGGCTTCCCTCCGGAGGAAATCCAGGCGCCAGCAGACCGCCCTTTTGGGGCGGTCTGTATCCCGCCTAAGTGAACTGCAAGCTAGACATGAGTCAGGCATGTGATGCAGCAGCTAAAAGAGCAAATGTAATTATAGATGGCGTCAATAGAAGTATAGTGTCTAGATTGAGGAAAGTAATAACACCACTCTGTTCTGCTTCGGCCAGTTCTCACCTGGATTGTTGTCTAGTCAACACAATTTAAGAAGGATGTGGACAAACTGGTGCATATCCAGAGGAGGGCCACCAAAATGGCGAAAGGTCTGGAAACCATGCCCCATGAGGAATGGCTTAGGGAGCTGAGCATCTGGAGGAGAGAAGTTTAAGAGGTGACATTATAGTCAATTTTTAAAAAAGACATATTGAGGATGGAGCAAGCTTGTTTTCTGCTGTTCCAGAGGCCAGGACACTGAGCAATGGATTCGTGCTACAGGAAAAGAGATTCCACCTCAACATTAGGAAGGACTACAAACTCTTCCATAGTGGAAGACGTTGACTTGGGAAGTGATAGAGTCTCCTTCTTTGGAGGTTTTTAAATAGAGGCTGGATGGTTATCTGGCGGGAGTGCTTTGATTGTGTATTTTCCATGACAGGGGGATGGACTTTGTGGTCTCTTCCAACTCTATATTCCATGATTCGAGAGTTGTCTGACAGATGATACAAGGATAACACTCTAGAGCAGATATCTGTTGCAATACTACGCAGTATTCACTGCTCATCCTGCCTCTTCTGTTCATACAGTACTGATCCTAAGACCAGTAACCCATAGAATCATGGAGTTGGAAGAGACAACAAATGGATAGCTTGGATTTCCAGTAAAGGTGAGGAAGATCAGGCCTGTTCCAGACTGCCAAAATAAAGCTGCTTCAGGTCTCTCTGGAGGTACGCTATTTAAATGATGCATGGGTCCTAAGAGTCCGGAGGTCGCGCCAAAGCCACACTCCATTCCTAAGCACCGGAGGGCAGCTTTGGTGCAGCTTCCGGATTCTTAGGGTGCATTCATCATTTAAAGAGCATACCTCCAAAGAGACCCCAAGCAGCTTTATTTTGGCAGTCTGGAACAGGCCAATGGATAGCAGGGGCTGAGCTGGGAAGATTTCCCCTTTCCTCAGCAATGGGGATAACAAGACTAGAGCGGGGGGGAAAGCTACAGGCATAAAACTTGTTTTGTAGACCGATGATGAGATTCATAGATACGCACTTGTCCGAACTTGATTTGAACAGATTCCGCCTAGCCACATCCAACATCCTACCCACTAACTGTACCACCTCTATTCAGCTTCCAAAGGCAGCGAGGCATCTTTTCCCTTTGAAATCTCTCACAAAAGGAAGGTGAAGGAGCTATCGCAGTTGCTCAAGCAGCTATAGGGAAATATTTCTCAGGGAAAAGTGCTGGAAGAAGAAAAGCGGATCAACTCTAGCTATAGAATAGACATGTTTGCACATTTAGTCCTTGGCTTCTCAGATGCAGTGTGAGGAGGAGGAGGAGGAGGACCCTGCTTCAAACCCTGAGAGCTGCTGCCAGTCACTCTACAATATGCAGATAGATGGATCATAGAATCTATCTGCTTTATCACACTAGGGTTCAAACAGGATTTAAACAAGAGTTAAACAGGAAATGCCTGATGTTTATCACATGACATGTCCTATTTAACTCTCATTTTACTCTCGTTTAAATCCTGCTTGCCCCAAAGAGACCACAAGGGACATCCAGTCCAACCCCATTCTGCCATGCAGGAACTCTCAATCAAAGCCTCCCCATTGACAGATGGCCATCCAGCCTCTGTTTGAAGACTTCCAAGGAGGGAGACTCCACCACTCTCCAAGGCAACATATTCCAGTATGGAACAGCCCTTACTGTCAGGAAGTTCCTCCTAATGTTGAGCTGGAATCTCTTTTCCTAGAGCTTGCATCCATTGCTCCACGTCTTATTCTCTGGAGCAGCAGAAAACAAACTTGCTCCCTCCTCAATATGACATCCCTTCAAGTATTTAAACAGGGCTGTCATATCACCTCTTAACCTTCTCTTCTCCAGGCTAAACATCCCCAGCTCCCTAAGGTATTCCTCATAGGGCATGGTTTCCAGACCCTTCACCATTTTAGTCTCCCTCCTTTGGACATGTTCTATTTTCTCAACATCCTTCTTGGATTGTGGTGCCCAGAACTGGACGCAGTATTCCAGGTGGGGCCTGACCAAAGCAGAACACAGTGGCACTATTACTTGCCTTGATCTAGACACTATACTTCTATGAAGAAGGACTCTAGCACCCTCCATCTAACAGGATGCTGGATTTATTTGCAATCTGTCCTGGATTCAGTCCTCTAGACCCCGGTCTGCAATTTGTGAGTGCCGCTGCCTGTCAATGAAAATAGTAGGGCGCTAGATGAGCTAAAATCATAGAATCATAGAGTTGGAAAAGACCACAAGGGCCATCCAGTCCAACCCCCTGCCGTGCAGGAAATCCAGATCAAAACATCCCCGACAGATGGCCATCCAGCTTCCGTTTGAAGATCTCCAAGGAGGGAGACTCCACTACACTCGAGGGAGTTTGTTCTACTGTCCAACAGCCCTTACTCTC